>OX422215.1:203688580-205013580 GCA_949130495.1 Sambucus nigra | reverse complement strand
CTTTTAGGTCCAAACAAACGGTGGCTTACGATTCGCAAAGGACAATAAATCCTTTCGGGTCCCTTCCCCGTGCACATTTATATTTATCATTTTTTTACTTCTCACAAATCTCACGTGCAACGGATTTTGGCATGCACTAGTCCTCCTAGGTCACAAATATGTAGATGACAATATTGGTAGGATAACACCTCATAAAGATCAAATATAACATGTGATAGTTAAATTTCAAATGAGCTCGTGCAAGTGTTAATTGAGGCATATAAAAATAGAATCCATTATATCAACACAAAATCCAACTACTCTATGTAAGCATGGTAAAGAACATAATAAGAATTGACAATCTAAACCTAAAGTTCTAGCCACATGGGAGCGTAATAGATGGGATTCAAACACAAGTATATGCCACATAAAGTGTGTTAAGCTAAAATACAGACAAAATAGAAATCTTTTTGAGCTTTAGACAATTTTTAACCAAAAATAAAAATATATACTCAAAAGACAAACAAAAATCATTTGAAGTTTTTCATTAAGCTTAAATTACCAACAGATAAAAACCAAAATGATAAACAAAAATATTTTTGAATTTTTCATTTAATGCAGACAAAAATTAATGAAATATAATACAAAAGATAAACAAAAATCATTATTCTTGAATGTGATTAAGCATGGAGCATAGACTAGAAAATGACTAAACAATAATACATTTAGCATGAAAATATAACATGAAGTACAAAAGCTAAAGTATGAAAATAAAACTAACACATTTAACCTTTAGATTTTGTAAGGGAGGAAGCATGTGAAAGTAAATGAGAATCAAATACCCTATCTTGTAAAGCTACCAAGTCGGATCTCCTAACCCAAACTAATGATGAGTGACTATTTCGGGGTGTAAAAATCTTGGCTACCTTGGTTGCCTTACATTGGGATTTTCTAGAAAATCTTTTAAGATCAAAACAATATTTCTTAAGATGACCTTTTCGACCACAATGTGCACAAGTAAAAACATGTCGAAAAGATTTACCTAAGGGGTGATATCTAAAGGCTTTCCTAGGCGATTCTCCTAAAAAGTTGGTTTTGGCTTTGTGAGTTGGTTCATTACAAGTATCGAAGCGTAAACCACAAGTGTCATTTTTAATTTGGACCGTTCCTAATATTTTATTTAATCTTTTCGAACGACACTCCAAATCAAATTTTACATTACTAGAGTCTTTTAATTTATTTTTTAATTCTAGGATGTTAGACTCTAATAAAACATTTATCTCTTGAACACGAGAAGCTCTTTTTCAAGGATTCCATTAAACCTCCAAGGCTATCTCTCTCGCATTATACATATTATATCTTCTCTCAAAGAGATCTCTCTCGTGTCCTAAGGTCTTCAACCAACACACTATTATTAACGACCTTGACACGTTCTTTCAAACTATCTTCTAATTTCAAATTAGCTCTTTTTAATTTTATTGATTCTTCATATAATTCTTAAAAAGCATTTTGAAGTTCACTCAATTTAACCTCTTCTTCATTTTCACTCTCTCTTTCTTCTCCACTCTCACTACCATCAAAAACAAGGGAATCATAAACTATGACCTTGGAAGTGTCATGTGTTAAAGTTTCATCAATAGATGAGTTCTCACTATAACTCACATGACTAGCCATAAAAGCCACAAAGTTGGGCTTAGTGGAGGAATCGGGTCCCTCTTCCTTATCACTATCACTAAGGGTAGCATTATATGAAACGGGTCGCTTACCCTCTCTCCTTAGTTTAGTGGGGCACTCAGAAGCCCTATGGCCATAACCCTCACAACCAAAACACCTATTTGACTCATCCCTATTTAAATTTTCATTAGAGGTTTTAGGGATCCTCTCGGCATTGTCAAGCTTAGGAGTTTCAAATTTCTTAAAGTCATTTTTAAATTTATTTTTGTTAATTTTAAGAAACTTTCGAAATTTCCTAGCAAATAAGGCCATGTCTTCCAAGTCACTATCACTCTCGCTCTCTACTACTTGTTTTTCCTATTTTCGGGTTTTTAAGGCAACTCCCTTTTCTATTTTCTTTTCAGCTTTAGAGGGAAACATGTCCGGTTCATATGTTTGTAAATCACCTACAAGCTCTTCTAATTTTGTAGAGGCTAAAATTGGTAAAGAATTTAAAACGGTCACTTTTGGTATAAATCTATCAGGTAAGGACCTTAAAAAAAATTACTACTCAGTTATCGGGTATTTTCTCTCCCAAGTTAAAAGATGAATTAACAATATCTGAAAGTCTAGCATAAAATTCATTAAAAGTTTCTTTTTCATTGATTTTGATGGTTTCAAATTGAGTGGTGAGGTTTTGGAGTTTCGAAGCTTTAACGACACCACTACCTTCATGAGTGAGTTGTAAAATATCCCGCGCTTCTTTAGCAGTCTCACACGTCATAATGCGATGGAATTTATCCCGTGTGACAGTGCTAAACGATTCATTTAAACCTCGAGAATTAAAATTTGAAAATTTAAACTCATTCTCACTCCATCTATCGGCCGGTTTGGGAACACATTCATTATCTACTAAATGAGTTGGTGGAGACCACCCGTTAACTACCGATAACCAAACCCTCCCGTCGATAGATTTAACTGCCAATTTCATTCGCGCTTTCCAGTACGCATAATTAGAACCATTGAAAATAGGAAATTTTGAGCATGGGGAAAATTCCATTTTAGCCAAAAATTATTTAAAGGATATTAACGAAATAATTTATCTCTTTGGCTCTGATACCAATTTGAAAGAGTCCCAAAGGCCCCCCAATTTTAAAATTCAAAAGTAATTTCCTTTGAAATATGCGAAAGCGATAGATGATGGTTCAAATTAAACTAATTAACAAATTTTATTTTCTTCTCAAAATTAAAATTAAACCAAGTGAAAAAAGATTAAAATACACACGTATGTTAATTTCACTTAAACCATATTAATTAATCCAAGTCCTAGAAAATTTGCCTAAGTCATATTTTGCAATTTTATCAAGTTAGGCCAAACAAATTTTATCAATTAAATTAAATGACTTGAATTAAATTAGCATATACATTACCCAATATTAATTTGCACCAAATTAAACAAGTAGTGATTAAATTAAACCAATTTTAATGTGACACCCCGACTAATTAAATACCGGGTAGCTACTCCTTTATTAAATCAATACAAAATGCCAAGTTGGTCCAGTTAATAGCATCACTGTCAAAAATATTTTAATAATTTCTAACCACCTAGTATTTAAAAAGTGAGTTGCCAAATTTTAAGTTAAATCTGATTAACATGCAATAAATGAAATATAGAAGTGTAACACAACCATTCACGATAAAGTCCAACTAATAAATCAACAAGTAAAATGAGTCTAGATGAAATACTCCTCACAGCAATCCCAATATGGAAAGAAAGAAAACAAGTCTGCATCCTGAATTAATTACAAACCAAAAGTCTGAATAACTAAAAGAAATGAAATATCTCTAAAAGAAATGGGCGACATGCCCTACAACTGATGAAATCTGAATATAGAGTCAAGGCAAATGAAGCGTCTACTAGCAAGGCCCTGTAACTTCCACAACAGCTACAGCTCGTCACCTGACTGGAAATACTATGCATGGTGTCCTTGTGGCTGGGCACCTAAAAAGGTTTTTACAAAAAGTAGATTTGAAAGCAAACGGGTCAGAGACCGAAAGTGGAGAGTATTTTAAAAACAGCAAGTGTTTTAGTAACATTAAAACAATGAATGCAAAGTACATGTTTGTAATACCCCGTACTTTTGGCTATATTTATTTTTAGGATTAATTAATTAAATGTGTATTAATTGGAAATTAATCCGGGTTATAAATACTAATGGGATGCGAATTGGTATTTGATTAGGTGCATATATGATTATCTATGAACTTGATATTATAAATTTGTCGTGGGATTTACATACGGCATTTTAGAAATTTTGTTGAGACGCGTGGGACCGCCGCGTAGCGGTATAATATTTTGATATTAAAAGTGAATTTAAAATCTATAATCCGTATGGTCGTTTTGAGTGCGCCGACGCGTCCGGAAGGGTCGAGATAGTCAGAAAACACTAGCCGGGGGTATAATTTGGGTCCCGGGGTATTTTTAGGCCATTCCGGCACCATAAAGGGTATTTTAGTAATTTGGTATTTTTGGGTAATTAAAAGTGACGAAAATTGAGAGTTGTAATCTGATAAGGATTTGACCCAACCAACCCTTATTAACCCAACAAGCTACGGAGGTTTATTAAATTAGGTTTTCATAAGTTCCCCAAAGCAAACCCTAGCCACCATAGCTTTTTAGAGAAGAAAGCTTGGAGAAGGAGAGAGAGAGAGGAATTCTGCAGAAATTCTACACCAAATCCACACCAAATTCAGAAATCAAACCAAGGAAAGTGACTTTATTTCCATTTAATTACTGAGAATGTCTTTTCCATGTTAGAAAATTCAGATTTATGGTTGTTCTTGATGAAATATGAAAACCCATGTAGTCTAGATGATAAAACTTGAGGAATTTGAGAAGGATTGCATGTAGAAGGATAGGTAAATGATTAATCTGATGTTAATACATGATTTGGGTGAAAGAAAAACGGATTTTATTTGATGAATTGAAGGTTCCAAATTTTAGGGTTCATGTTCATAAATGAATTGGGGAAAAGTTTATGTAATTGTAAATTGATTGATGATTTGGGTGAGTAAATCCATACAAACGTGATAGGATGTGGTTATACTATGTTTAGAATTGTTTAAAGACTTTAAAACAATCGTTGGGATAAATTTTAGAGGTGATTTGAGGAGTAAAAATGGGGAAAAACGATTTTTGGGAAATTCTGGGCCGAAACTGGCCTCTCGTTAGAAGCAGCCCCCAGGTCGTTCGAACGAACTCGTTCGAACGAGCTTCGAACGAGTTGACCAGTCGCTACTAACGAGTGGGGATTTCGTTCGATATCTCGTTCGAACGAGATATCGTTAGAAGGGTCAGTTCGTTCGAACGAACTGGGATCTCGTTCGAACAGCCTCGTTCGAACGAGACTTCTAACGACCTGACAGTCCAAACTCGTTCGAAGCCTCGTTCGAACGAGACTTCTAACGAGTTGACAGTTTGGTCCTTTTTGGACTATTTTGACTTTTGAAGTCCCGGGAACTGGTTCAAGGGTAGAGTTAGGATTCCTTTGATGATATAGTGATTGATTTGGGACTTTTGGGTTATTGAGATGAGTAAATCATACACTAGAGTTATATTCAATGAACCGTTTGGGTTGAGGCGTGAGTGTCTTCTACGATGTGAGGATAAATTATGGCACGTATAATTATGAACCGGAATAAAATAAGTTGTGATAATTATAATTAGTACGAGAGTGCAAAATGTACTACGAATATAATACGGTATTACTAAGATGAGTGTTTACTTAGTATTGATATATGGATTGTATGTATGACATACCTACCATACTTGCTATCACGGGAGGTTTTGTTCGCTTAGGACCCTCTAATCCTTGTGTGCCTACGGGGGGGGGATATAGACTGGTACCTTGATGAACATAGGTCATAGAAAGACTTATTGTGATATTAATAAGTCCGCTGACCATGGGAGCGTAGGTATGTGCGTGACCCATGTGATGGTGACTGTGTTCGCCTCCACTATTTGTGATTTGTGTTATCTGAACTATTCCTGAGAGATTCGGAATATGTGATCCTTATGTACGTGATGTACCGGGATGGATAGCAGAGTATGTGTGCACTACAGCTTAAATTGCGGGGTGCTTGTATTGTATATTTATGAGATGAATAATATACATTATATTAATGGGAATCCTCATGTTAATGTTGTAAATATATTACGGTGTTGTTTTGAGTTATATAGTGAGTTGACTAATAGTAATATATATAGTGTATATTGAGTATCTGAGTTAAACTAAACCCTATTTGATTAAGAGCGTTATATGATAAGGGAACCAAGTATTATGGGTAGAACCTTTGGTAGTCTAGCTAGTTACGTTGTCACTTAGCTAGTGGAAAGGGTAGTTATAGATGGATACTTACGTTAGGAGTGCACAGTTAGACGAGAGGTGAGAATATCATGCGAGTGTACGTCCTAACATGTACTTTGCATTTAATGTTTTAAATGTTTTTAAAGCACTTGCAGGTTTTTAAAATATAACTCCACATTCGGGCTCTGACCCGTTTGCTTTTCAAATCTCTTTTTCTTTGTAAAACCATTTTAGGTGCCCAGCCACAAGGACACCAAGCATAGGATACTCATTCAGGTGACGAGCTGTAGCTGCTTGTGGAAGCTACAGGGATTTGCTCATAGACGCTTCTATCTTTTGGATTCCAGAGTCACTATCTATCCATTGTAGGGCATGTTGCCCATTTCTATTTAGAGACATCTTTTATACTTCAGTTTTCAGACTTTAGCACGTTTTATTATTGTTTCAGTTTATTTATTTCAGTTATGGGATTGTAGTGAGGGGTTTCCTCCAGACTTTATTTACTCTATTGTGTTGGTTATTTGCTTTACTTCAGTATGGTGAATGGTGTTATTTATTTCTTCATTACACTTGTTGCATGTTAATCAGATTTAAATTAAAATTTGGCAACTTGCTTTTTAAATACTAGGTGGTTAGATATAATAAAATGTTTTCGACAGTGATGCTATTAACTGAGCCAACTTGGCATTTTGAATTAATTTTATAAAGGAGTAGCTACCCGGTGTTTAATTAGTCGGGGTGCCACAGGTGGTATCAGAGCATCAGGTTCTAGTGTCCTTTAGGATCTGTACGGCTATTATGTTTCCGCTACGTTTTCTTTGATATAGAGCCCTATATTTTAGGACTGTTGTACTCTTTTGTGTATGCTTCGTTCTTCAGCTATATTAAGTTTATAAACTGCGAACTTATAAACTTTGTTCTTATTTCAGATGCCTCCACGACGTGCATGACGAGTTCCCAGGAATGCAACGCCCGAACCCCAGCCCGCTCCAGTTCAGGGTATGTTGAACGCCGCTGAGGTTGCTGCTATAGTAGCCCAAGCAGTAAATGTCGCGATTTCCGTGATTCAGCAGGCACCGCCTCAGGCGCCAGTTGCCGCGCCAGTACAGGTAAATGCATTCCCGTCTGCTTGGGAACGTGTACGAGACGCTTTTCAGAAAGCGCATCCGCCAGAGTTTGCAGGTAGCTCTGACGTGGTAGTCTCGAGCCAATGGAGGAAGGACATACAGAGGCATTTGAGGATGCATGAGTGCACTGATGTTCAGAAACAGGTGCTAGCTACTTTCAAGCTAGTGGGATCTGCACTACAGTGGTGGGAGTCTATTACCACCGCGGGGGAGATGGATACCCTCACGATTCAGGATTTCTGGGTGCGGTTCGACCGCAAGTACTTTCCGTCCGCAGTTCATACCGAGATGAGGAGGAAGCTGATGATTTTGAAACAGGAGGGCAAGACAGTGGCCGAGTATGAGGCCGGGTTCACTAACCTGTTGAATATCGTTCCAGACGAGATTCCAACAGAGAAGAAGAAGATAGAGAAGTTCACTGATGGGTTGACTTGGAGAATCCGGCAGCATCTTCTTGGGAACCTATCGTTGGCCACGTATTCTGATGTGGTAACGCTGCATTACTACACTGCCAGGACCACCGTTTTCATATGGCCGAGGGCAAGCGGTCAGGGGAGTCTAGCCATCAGGGCAGGACTGGAGGACATGGTGCCAGCGGGGCACAAACCGGCCAGGGGCAGAGACAGACTGAGCAGGGTACCCAGCAGGGGGACAATAAGAGGTTCCGGTCAGGGAACTACAGGCAGGGACAGGGAGGTTTCGCCAGGGCCATCAGGGTCCAAACGGCCATCAGGGCCAGCAGGGCCAGAATGGGAAGCAGTTCCATCAGGTCCAGCAGGGCCAAGGGAGGAATGGTAACGGCCACCAGGGCCGGGGACAGCAGGGGCAGAGGGGAGGGAACTTCCCAGGGAAGTGCTTTACTTGTGGCAAGACTGGCCATAAGAAGCAGGATTGTCCTGATAGGGGCAGGGCCCCACAGCAGCAGCAGCAGGGTGCTCGCCAGGAGCCACAGAGACCTATGTTTCCCGCCGCTCTTCCTGCACCGCCACAGATGGCAGCTTTGCCACCCATTCCAGCAGTCCCAGCTCAGCAGGGGCAGCTACAGTATGGACGTGTCTACAACGTTCACCAGGCTGCAGTTCCACAGGAACCGCCCGCGATCGAGGGTACGTTTCCTATCCATGGCACTATGGGTCGGGTGTTATTTGATAAGGGTGCTACACATTGTTTCATAGCTACACACTTCGCGAAAGCTTTAGGATTGTTAGCTACGGCAGAAAGCACAGTGACGTGTGTCGACTCACCATTAGGGAGTGGGTCACTTATTTTCTTTATATGCCGGGGAGTGGGGGTAGAGGTTGGTGGTTTGGTATTACATGCGGACATGTTAGTGTTAGACATGCATGTTCATGATGTGATCATCGGTATGGATTGGCTCGTAGCTTATAGGGCCATGATTGATTGCTTCAGCGGGAGCATTGTTTTTGCCATTCCGGGGCAAGAGATGTTTGTGGTGGCGATGCCTCGCCCAGAGGGAGGATCGACCGCTCATCTGTATTACATAGAGGAGGATACCTCTAAGGAGGTTGTTATTCCTTTAGATTCGATCCCGGTTGTCAGGGAGTATTCAGATGTGTTTCAGGAGATACCAAGCTTACCACCCAGTCGAGAGATAGATTTCGTTATTGATTTGCTACCGGGTACGAGACCTATAGCACGTGCACCGTACCGTATGGCTCCAGCTGAGATGCGAGAGTTACGGGATCAGATAGAGCAGCTGTTAGGGCAGGGCTTTATTCGTAGGAGTACCTCACCTTGGGGCGCTCCAGTTTTGTTTGTGAAGAAGAGGGATGGTTCACTGAGATTGTGCGTGGACTACCGAGAGTTGAATAAGGTCACGATACGGAATAAGTATCCATTGCCTCGAATCGATGACTTATTCGACCAGTTGAGAGGAGCTTCTTTCTTCTCGAAGATTGACTTGAGGTCAGGATACCATCAGTTGCGTATTAGGGAGGAGGATGTCTCAAAGACTGCGTTTTTGTCGAGATATGGTTCTTACGAGTTTCGGGTTATGCCTTTCGGCTTGACCAACGCTCCAGCAGTGTTTATGGACTTGATGAACAGAGTGTTCAGGGATTTCCTAGATCAGTTTGTCATTGTCTTCATTGATGACATTCTGGTTTACTCTCAGACAGAGGAGGAGCACACCGAGCATTTAAGGCTGGTTTTGTAGACACTTCGTCAGAACGAGCTGTATGCAAAATATGAGAAGTGCGGGTTTTGGTTGAAGGAAGTCCAGTTCTTGGGTCATATTATTTCTAACCAGGGAATATCGGTTGATCCGGGGAAGGTGTCAGCGGTGAGGGAGTGGGGACAGCCCACGACACCAACAGAGATTCGTAGTTTCTTGGGTTTGGCAGGATACTACAGGAGGTTTATTCGGGGTTTCTCGGAGATAGCAGGTCCTTTGACACATATTACTCGTAAAGGTGTGCCATACATTTGGAGTGATGCCTGTCAGTTGGCATTCGATGAGTTGAAGGACAAATTGACCTCAGCACCTGTGTTAGCATTGCCGAGACCGGGAGTTGAGTATTTGGTTTACACCGATGCGTCTTTGCAAGGATTGGGAGGTGTGTTGCAGCAGGAGAGACAGGCCATAGCTTATGCTTCCCGTAAGCTTAAGCCTCATGAGAAGAATTACCCCACGCATGATTTGGAGTTGGCGGCAGTAGTATTTGCCTTACGGATTTGGAGGCGCTATCTTTTGGGGGAGAAGTTTCAGCTGTTCACGGACCACAAGTCACTACAGTATCTGTTCACGCAGAAGGAACTGAATATGCGGCAACGTAGGTGGCTTGAATTTGTGAAGGACTACCAGTTCGACATCCAGTACCACCCGGGTAAGGCTAATGTGGTAGCAGACGCGTTGAGCCGTAGGCCAGCAGATGAGGTGGCAGAGGTGTGGAAAGCTAAGTGGAAGGAATTGGGACACCAGGATGCAGTGGCCCGATCTTTCATGTCTGTGATGACCGTTACCCCGCAGATTGTCACAAAGGTAGTACGGGCACAGGCTAATGACACGTTCTGTCAGGAGCAGATAGTTTGGTTGCTAGCAGAGGGAGCCGAGTCCTATACCGTTAGCTCAGACGGGGGATTGCGCTTCAATGGGAGATTGGTAGTTCCGGAAGGGGAAGAATTGCGGTACGATGTTATGGCAGAGTCGCACGGCTCACGGTTCGCAGTACATCCCGGAGGGGACAAAATGTACCAAGACATGAGACGGCAGTATTGGTGGAGCGGTATGAAGAGAGATATCGCTGAGTTTGTCTCGAAATGCGCCACTTGTCAGCTTGTAAAAGTGGATCATCAGAGACCAGCAGGATTGCTACAGTCGTTGGAGGTTTCGGTGTGGATGTGGGAGAGCATATCCATGGATTTCATCACGGGGTTGCCTACGTCGCAGAGGGGTCATGACTCTGTTTGGGTAATTGTGGAAAGGTTGTCCAAGGTCGCTCACTTCTTACCCGTAAGGACTGACTACACTACGGGACAGTATGCCCAGCTCTTCATCTCAGAGATTGTGAGACTTCACGGTGTGCCCCTGAATATCGTGTCTGACAGAGACAAGATATTTGTTTCGAGGTTTTGGGAGAGTTTCCAGGAGGCCATGGGCACGGAATTGCGGTTAAGTACGGCTTATCATCCGCAGACCGATGGGCAGACAGAGCGCACCAATCAGATGTTGGAGGACATGCTACGCATGTGCATTATTGACTTCGGGGGTGGATGGGAGCAGTACCTTCCACTGGTGGAGTTTGCTTACAACAACTCCTATCAGTTCACGATTGGCATGGCTCCGTTTGAGGCATTGTACGGTAGGCCTTGTCGTTCCCCAGCATGTTGGTTGGAAGTGGGGGACAACAAACTACTTGGGCCGAAAGTGATTCAGGATACTTCGGTAAGGATTGAGTTGATTCGGAGTCGCATTCGGGTAGCTCAAGACAGGCAGAAGAGTTATGCTGATGCAAAGAGGTTTTTCAGGGAGTTCCAAGTGGGGGACCAGGTTCTGCTCAGGGTATCTCTGATGAAGGGGATTATGCGATTCGGGAAGAAGGGGAAGTTGGCACCGAGATATGTGGGGCCGTTTCCTATTATTGAGCGGATCGGACCCGTCGCGTATAAACTTGGACTACCGGAGCACTTGCATCGGATTCACGACGTGTTCCATATTTCCTCGCTAAGGAAATACCTTAGAGATAATTTGGCTCATTCTCACATTGCTGTGGAGGACATCGACCTGCAGCCGGATAGCTCCTACGAGGAGGGGCCAATTGCTATTTTGGACCGAAGCGAGAGGAAACTGCGGTCAAAGATAGTCCCGTTAGTGCGTGTTTAGTGGCGACATCACAATGTCGAGGAGTCCACATGGGAGCGCGAGGATGAGATGCGCGAACGTTATCCAGAGTTATTTTTAGCAGGTACCTTCTAGTTTCGAATTTCGGGACGAAATTCAGTTATTAGGGGGGGAGTATGTAATACCCCGTACTTTTGGCTATATTTATTTTTGGGATTAATTAATTAAATGTGTATTAATTGGAAATTAATCCGGGTTATAAATACTAATGGGATGTGAATTGGTATTTGATTAGGTGCATATATGATTATATATGAACTTGATATTATAAATTTGTCGTGGGATTTACATACGGCATTTTAGAAATTTTGTTGAGACGCGTGGGACCGCCGCGTCGCGGTATAATATTTTGATATTAAAAGTGAATTTAAAATCTATAATCCGTATGGTCGTTTTGAGTGTGCCGACGCGTCCGGAAGGGTCGAGATAGTCAGAAAACACTAGCCGGGGGTATAGTTTGGGTCCCGGGGTATTTTTAGGCCATTCCGGCACCATAAAGGGTATTTTAGTAATTTGGTATTTTTGGGTAATTAAAAGTGACGAAAATTGAGAGTTGTAATCTGATAAGGATTTGACCCAACCAACCCTTATTAACCCAACAAGCTACGGAGGTTTATTAAATTAGGTTTTCATAAGTTCCCCAAAGCAAACCCTAGCCACCATAGCTTTTTAGAGAAGAAAGCTTGGAGAAGGAGAGAGAGAGAGGAATTCTGCAGAAATTCTACACCAAATCCACACCAAATTCAGAAATCAAACCAAGGCAAGTGACTTTATTTCCATTTAATTAGTGAGAATGTCTTTTCCATGTTAGAAAATTCAGATTTATGGTTGTTCTTGATGAAATATGAAAACCCATGTAGTCTAGATGATAAAACTTGAGGAATTTGAGAAGGATTGCATGTAGAAGGATAGGTAAATGATTAATATGATGTTAATACATGATTTGGGTGAAAGAAAAATGGATTTTATTTGATGAATTGAAGGTTCCAAATTTTAGGGTTCATGTTCATAAATGAATTGGGGAAAAGTTTATGTAATTGTAAATTGATTGATGATTTGGGTGAGTAAATCCATACAAACGTGATAGGATGTGGTTATACTATGTTTAGAATTGTTTAAAGACTTTAAAACAATCGTTGGGATAAATTTTAGAGGTGATTTGAGGAGTAAAAATGGGGAAAAATAATTTTTGGGAAATTCTGGGCCGAAACTGGCCTCTCGTTAGAAGCAGCCCCCAGGTCGTTCGAACGAACTCGTTCGAACGAGCTTCTAACGAGTTGACCAGTCGCTACTAACAAGTGGGGATTTCGTTCGATATCTCGTTCGAACGAGATATCGTTAGAAGGGTCAGTTCGTTCGAACGAACTGGGATCTCGTTCGAACAGCCTCGTTCGAACGAGACTTCTAACGACCTGACAGTCCAAACTCGTTCGAAGCCTCGTTCGAACGAGACTTCTAACGAGTTGACAGTTTGGTCCTTTTTGGACTGTTTTGACTTTTAAAGTCCCGGGAACTGGTTCAAGGGTAGAGTTAGGATTCCTTTGATGATATAGTGATTGATTTGGGACTTTTGGGTTATTGAGATGAGTAAATCATACACTAGAGTTATATTCAATGAACCGTTTGGGTTGAGGCGTGAGTGTCTTCTACGATGTGAGGATAAATTATGGCACGTATAATTATGAACCGGAATAAAATAAGTTGTGATAATTATAATTAGTACGAGAGTGCAAAATGTACTACGAATATAATACGTATTACTAAGATGAGTGTTTACTTAGTATTGATATATGGATTGTATGTATGACATACCTACCATACTTGCTATCACGGGAGGTTTCGTTCGCTTAGGACCCTCTAATCCTTGTGTGCCTACGGGGGGGATATAGACTGGTACCTTGATGAACATAGGTCATAGAAAGACTTATTGTGATATTAATAAGTCCGCTGACCATGGGAGCGTAGGTATGTGCGTGACCCATGTGATGGTGACTGTGTTCGCCTCCACTATTTGTGATTTGTGTTATCTGAACTATTCCTGAGAGATTCGGAATATGTGATCCTTATGTACGTGATGTACCGGGATGGATAGCAGAGTATGTGTGCACTACAGCTTAAATTGCGGGGTGCTTGTATTGTATATTTATGAGATGAATAATATACATTATATTAATGGGAATCCTCATGTTAATGTTGTAAATATATTACGGTGTTGTTTTGAGTTATATAGTGAGTTGACTAATAGTAATATATATAGTGTATATTGAGTATCTGAGTTAAACTAAACCCTATTTGATTAAGAGCGTTATATGATAAGGGAACCAAGTATTATGGGTAGAACCTTTGGTAGTCTAGCTAGTTACGTTGTCACTTAGCTAGTGGAAAGGGTAGTTATAGATGGATACTTACGTTAGGAGTGCACAGTTAGACGAGAGGTGAGAATATCATGCGAGTGTACGTCCTAACATGTACTTTGCATTTAATGTTTTAAATGTTTTTAAAGCACTTGCAGGTTTTTAAAATATAACTCCACATTCGGGCTCTGACCCGTTTGCTTTTCAAATCTCTTTTTCTTTGTAAAACCATTTTAGGTGCCCAGCCACAAGGACACCAAGCATAGGATACTCATTCAGGTGACGAGCTGTAGCTGCTTGTGGAAGCTACAGGGATTTGCTCATAGACGCTTCTATCTTTTGGATTCCAGAGTCACTATCTATCCATTGTAGGGCATGTTGCCCATTTCTATTTAGAGACATCTTTTATACTTCAGTTTTCAGACTTTAGCACGTTTTATTATTGTTTCAGTTTATTTATTTCAGTTATGGGATTGTAGTGAGGGGTTTCCTCCAGACTTTATTTACTCTATTGTGTTGGTTATTTGCTTTACTTCAGTATGGTGAATGGTGTTATTTATTTCTTCATTACACTTGTTGCATGTTAATCAGATTTAAATTAAAATTTGGCAACTTGCTTTTTAAATACTAGGTGGTTAGATATAATAAAATGTTTTCGACAGTGATGCTATTAACTGAGCCAACTTGGCATTTTGAATTAATTTTATAAAGGAGTAGCTACCCGGTGTTTAATTAGTCGGGGTGCCACAGGTGGTATCAGAGCATCAGGTTCTAGTGTCCTTTAGGATCTGTACGGCTATTATGTTTCCGCTACGTTTTCTTTGATATAGAGCCCTATATTTTAGGACTGTTGTACTCTTTTGTGTATGCTTCGTTCTTCAGCTATATTAAGTTTATAAACTGCGAACTTATAAACTTTGTTCTTATTTCAGATGCCTCCACGACGTGCACGACGAGTTCCCAGGAATGCAACGCCCGAACCCCAGCCCGCTCCAGTTCAGGGTATGTTGAACGCCGCTGAGGTTGCTGCTATAGTAGCCCAAGCAGTAAATGCCGCGATTGCCGTGATTCAGCAGGCACCGCCTCAGGCGCCAGTTGCCGCGCCAGTACAGGTAAATGCATTCCCGTCTGCTTGGGAACGTGTACGAGACGCTTTTCAGAAAGCGCATCCGCCAGAGTTTGCAGGTAGCTCTGACGTGGTAGTCTCGAGCCAATGGAGGAAGGACATACAGAGGCATTTGAGGATGCATGAGTGCACTGATGTTCAGAAACAGGTGCTAGCTACTTTCAAGCTAGTGGGATCTGCACTACAGTGGTGGGAGTCTATTACCACCGCGGGGGAGATGGATACCCTCACGATTCAGGATTTCTGGGTGCGGTTCGACCGCAAGTACTTTCCGTCCGCAGTTCATACCGAGATGAGGAGGAAGCTGATGAGTTTGAAACAGGAGGGCAAGACAGTGGCCGAGTATGAGGCCGGGTTCACTAACCTGTTGAATATCGTTCCAGACGAGATTCCAACAGAGAAGAAGAAGATAGAGAAGTTCACTGATGGGTTGACTTGGAGAATCCGGCAGCATCTTCTTGGGAACCTATCGTTGGCCACGTATTCTGATGTGGTTAACGCTGCATTACTACACTGCCAGGACCACCGTTTTCATATGGCCGAGGGCAAGCGGTCAGGGGAGTCTAGCCATCAGGGCAGGACTGGAGGACATGGTGCCAGCGGGGCACAAACCGGTCAGGGGCAGAGACAGACTGAGCAGGGTACCCAGCAGGGGGACAATAAGAGGTTCCGGTCAGGGAACTACAGGCAGGGACAGGGAGGTTTCGCCAGGGCCATCAGGGTCCAAACGGCCATCAGGGCCAGCAGGGGCAGAATGGGAAGCAGTTCCATCAGGGCCAGCAGGGCCAAGGGAGGAATGGTAACTGCCACCAGGGCCGGGGACAGCAGGGGCAGAGGGGAGGGAACTTCCCAGGGAAGTGCTTTACTTGTGGCAAGACTGGCCATAAGAAGCAGGATTGTCCTGATAGGGGCAGGGCCCCACAGCAGCAGCAGCAGGGTGCTCGCCAGGAGCCACAGAGACCTATGTTTCCCGCCGCTCTTCCTGCACCGCCACAGATGGCAGCTTTGCCACCCATTCCAGTAGTCCCAGCTCAGCAGGGGCAGCTACAGTATGGACGTGTCTACAACGTTCACCAGGCTGCAGTTCCACAGGAACCGCCCGCGATCGAGGGTACGTTTCCTATCCATGGCACTATGGTTCGGGTGTTATTTGATAAGGGTGCTACACATTGTTTCATAGCTACACACTTCGCGAAAGCTTTAGGATTGTTAGCTACGGCAGAAAGCACAGTGACGTGTGTCGACTCACCATTAGGGAGTGGGTCACTTATTTTCTTTATATGCCGGGGAGTGGGGGTAGAGGTTGGTGGTTTGGTATTACATGCGGACATGTTAGTGTTAGACATGCATGTTCATGATGTGATCATCGGTATGGATTGGCTCGTAGCTTATAGGGCCATGATTGATTGCTTCAGCGGGAGCATTGTTTTTGCCATTCCGGGGCAAGAGATGTTTGTGGTGGCGATGCCTCGCCCAGAGGGAGGATCGACCGCTCATCTGTATTACATAGAGGAGGATACCTCTAAGGAGGTTGTTATTCCTTTAGATTCGATCCCGGTTGTCAGGGAGTATTCAGATGTGTTTCAGGAGATACCAAGCTTACCACCCAGTCGAGAGATAGATTTCGTTATTGATTTGCTACCGGGTACGAGACCTATAGCACGTGCACCGTACCGTATGGCTCCAGCTGAGATGCGAGAGTTACGGGATCAGATAGAGCAGCTGTTAGGGCAGGGCTTTATTCGTAGGAGTACCTCACCTTGGGGCGCTCCAGTTTTGTTTGTGAAGAAGAGGGATGGTTCACTGAGATTGTGCGTGGACTACCGAGAGTTGAATAAGGTCACGATACGGAATAAGTATCCATTGCCTCGAATCGATGACTTATTCGACCAGTTGAGAGGAGCTTCTTTCTTCTCGAAGATTGACTTGAGGTCAGGATACCATCAGTTGCGTATTAGGGAGGAGGATGTCTCAAAGACTGCGTTTTTGTCGAGATATGGTTCTTACGAGTTTCGGGTTATGCCTTTCGGCTTGACCAACGCTCCAGCAGTGTTTATGGACTTGATGAACAGAGTGTTCAGGGATTTCCTAGATCAGTTTGTCATTGTCTTCATTGATGACATTCTGGTTTACTCTCAGACAGAGGAGGAGCACACCGAGCATTTAAGGCTGGTTTTGTAGACACTTCGTCAGAACGAGCTGTATGCAAAATATGAGAAGTGCGGGTTTTGGTTGAAGGAAGTCCAGTTCTTGGGTCATATTATTTCTAACCAGGGAATATCGGTTGATCCGGGGAAGGTGTCAGCGGTGAGGGAGTGGGGACAGCCCACGACACCAACAGAGATTCGTAGTTTCTTGGGTTTGGCAGGATACTACAGGAGGTTTATTCGGGGTTTCTCGGAGATAGCAGGTCCTTTGACACATATTACTCGTAAAGGTGTGCCATACATTTGGAGTGATGCCTGTCAGTTGGCATTCGATGAGTTGAAGGACAAATTGACCTCAGCACCTGTGTTAGCATTGCCGAGACCGGGAGTTGAGTATTTGGTTTACACCGATGCGTCTTTGCAAGGATTGGGAGGTGTGTTGCAGCAGGAGAGACAGGCCATAGCTTATGCTTCCCGTAAGCTTAAGCCTCATGAGAAGAATTACCCCACGCATGATTTGGAGTTGGCGGCAGTAGTATTTGCCTTACGGATTTGGAGGCGCTATCTTTTGGGGGAGAAGTTTCAGCTGTTCACGGACCACAAGTCACTACAGTATCTGTTCACGCAGAAGGAACTGAATATGCGGCAACGTAGGTGGCTTGAATTTGTGAAGGACTACCAGTTCGACATCCAGTACCACCCGGGTAAGGCTAATGTGGTAGCAGACGCGTTGAGCCGTAGGCCAGCAGATGAGGTGGCAGAGGTGTGGAAAGCTAAGTGGAAGGAATTGGGACACCAGGATGCAGTGGCCCGATCTTTCATGTCTGTGATGACCGTTACCCCGCAGATTGTCACAAAGGTAGTACGGGCACAGGCTAATGACACGTTCTGTCAGGAGCAGATAGTTTGGTTGCTAGCAGAGGGAGCCGAGTCCTATACCGTTAGCTCAGACGGGGGATTGCGCTTCAATGGGAGATTGGTAGTTCCGGAAGGGGAAGAATTGCGGTACGATGTTATGGCAGAGTCGCACGGCTCACGGTTCGCAGTACATCCCGGAGGGGACAAAATGTACCAAGACATGAGACGGCAGTATTGGTGGAGCGGTATGAAGAGAGATATCGCTGAGTTTGTCTCGAAATGCGCCACTTGTCAGCTTGTAAAAGTGGATCATCAGAGACCAGCAGGATTGCTACAGTCGTTGGAGGTTCCGGTGTGGATGTGGGAGAGCATATCCATGGATTTCATCACGGGGTTGCCTACGTCGCAGAGGGGTCATGACTCTGTTTGGGTAATTGTGGAAAGGTTGTCCAAGGTCGCTCACTTCTTACCCGTAAGGACTGACTACACTACGGGACAGTATGCCCAGCTCTTCATCTCAGAGATTGTGAGACTTCACGGTGTGCCCCTGAATATCGTGTCTGACAGAGACAAGATATTTGTTTCGAGGTTTTGGGAGAGTTTCCAGGAGGCCATGGGCACGGAATTGCGGTTAAGTACGGCTTATCATCCGCAGACCGATGGGCAGACAGAGCGCACCAATCAGATATTGGAGGACATGCTACGCATGTGCATTATTGACTTCGGGGGTGGATGGGAGCAGTACCTTCCACTGGTGGAGTTTGCTTACAACAACTCCTATCAGTTCACGATTGGCATGGCTCCGTTTGAGGCATTGTACGGTAGGCCTTGTCGTTCCCCAGCATGTTGGTTGGAAGTGGGGGACAACAAACTACTTGGGCCGGAAGTGATTCAGGATACTTCGGCAAGGATTGAGTTGATTCGGAGTCTCATTCGGGTAGCTCAAGACAGGCAGAAGAGTTATGCTGATGCAAAGAGGTTTTTCAGGGAGTTCCAAGTGGGGGACCAGGTTCTGCTCAGGGTATCTCTGATGAAGGGGATTATGCGATTCGGGAAGAAGGGGAAGTTGGCACCGAGATATGTGGGGCCGTTTCCTATTATTGAGCGGATCGGACCCGTCGCGTATAAACTTGGACTACCGGAGCACTTGCATCGGATTCACGACGTGTTCCATATTTCCTCGCTAAGGAAATACCTTAGAGATAATTTGGCTCATTCTCACATTGCTGTGGAGGACATCGACCTGCAGCCGGATAGCTCCTACGAGGAGGGGCCAATTGCTATTTTGGACCGAAGCGAGAGGAAACTGCGGTCAAAGATAGTCCCGTTAGTGCGTGTTCAGTGGCGACATCACAATGTCGAGGAGTCCACATGGGAGCGCGAGGATGAGATGCGCGAACGTTCTCCAGAGTTATTTTTAGCAGGTACCTTCTAGTTTCGAATTTCGGGACGAAATTCAGTTATTAGGGGGGGAGTATGTAATACCCCGTACTTTTGGCTATATTTATTTTTGGGATTAATTAATTAAATGTGTATTAATTGGAAATTAATCCGGGTTATAAATACAAATGGGATGTGAATTGGTATTTGATTAGGTGCATATATGATTATATATGAACTTGATATTATAAATTTGTCGTGGGATTTACATACGGCATTTTAGAAATTTTGTTGAGACGCGTGGGACCGCCGCGTCGCGGTATAATATTTTGATATTAAAAGTGAATTTAAAATCTATAATCTGTATGGTCGTTTTGAGTGCGCCGACGCGTCCGGAAGGGTCGAGATAGTCAGAAAACACTAGCCGGGGGTATAGTTTGGGTCCCGGGGTATTTTTAGGCCATTCCGGCACCATAAAGGGTATTTTAGTAATTTGGTATTTTTGGGTAATTAAAAGTGACGAAAATTGAGAGTTGTAATCTGATAAGGATTTGACCCAACCAACCCTTATTAACCCAACAAGCTACGGAGGTTTATTAAATTAGGTTTTCATAAGTTCCCCAAAGCAAACCCTAGCCACCATAGCTTTTTAGAGAAGAAAGCTTGGAGAAGGAGAGAGAGAGAGGAATTCTGCAGAAATTCTACACCAAATCCACACCAAATTCAGAAATCAAACCAAGGCAAGTGACTTTATTTCCATTTAATTACTGAGAATGTCTTTTCCATGTTAGAAAATTCAGATTTATGGTTGTTCTTGATGAAATATGAAAACCCATGTAGTCTAGATGATAAAACTTGAGGAATTTGAGAAGGATTGCATGTAGAAGGATAGGTAAATGATTAATATGATGTTAATACATGATTTGGGTGAAAGAAAAATGGATTTTATTTGATGAATTGAAGGTTCCAAATTTTAGGGTTCATGTTCATAAATGAATTGGGGAAAAGTTTATGTAATTGTAAATTGATTGATGATTTGGGTGAGTAAATCCATACAAACGTGATAGGATGTGGTTATACTATGTTTAGAATTGTTTAAAGACTTTAAAACAATCGTTGGGATAAATTTTAGAGGTGATTTGAGGAGTAAAAATGGGGAAAAATGATTTTTGGGAAATTCTGGGCCGAAACTGGCCTCTCGTTAGAAGCAGCCCCCAGGTCGTTCGAACGAACTCGTTCGAACGAGCTTCTAACGAGTTGACCAGTCGCTACTAACGAGTGGGGATTTCGTTCGATATCTCGTTCGAACGAGATATCGTTAGAAGGGTCAGTTCGTTCGAACGAACTGGGATCTCGTTCGAACAGCCTCGTTCGAACGAGACTTCTAACGACCTGACAGTCCAAACTCGTTCGAAGCCTCGTTCGAACGAGACTTCTAACGAGTTGACAGTTTGGTCCTTTTTGGACTGTTTTGACTTTTAAAGTCCCGGGAACTGGTTCAAGGGTAGAGTTAGGATTCCTTTGATGATATAGTGATTGATTTGGGACTTTTGGGTTATTGAGATGAGTAAATCATACACTAGAGTTATATTCAATGAACCGTTTGGGTTGAGGCGTGAGTGTCTTCTACGATGTGAGGATAAATTATGGCACGTATAATTATGAACCGGAATAAAATAAGTTGTGATAATTATAATTAGTACGAGAGTGCAAAATGTACTACGAATATAATACGTATTACTAAGATGAGTGTTTACTTAGTATTGATATATGGATTGTATGTATGACATACCTACCATACTTGCTATCACGGGAGGTTTCGTTCGCTTAGGACCCTCTAATCCTTGTGTGCCTACGGGGGGGATATAGACTGGTACCTTGATGAACATAGGTCATAGAAAGACTTATTGTGATATTAATAAGTCCGCTGACCATGGGAGCGTAGGTATGTGCGTGACCCATGTGATGGTGACTGTGTTCGCCTCCACTATTTGTGATTTGTGTTATCTGAACTATTCCTGAGAGATTCGGAATATGTGATCCTTATGTACGTGATGTACCGGGATGGATAGCAGAGTATGTGTGCACTACAGCTTAAATTGCGGGGTGCTTGTATTGTATATTTATGAGATGAATAATATACATTATATTAATGGGAATCCTCATGTTAATGTTGTAAATATATTACGGTGTTGTTTTGAGTTATATAGTGAGTTGACTAATAGTAATATATATAGTGTATATTGAGTATCTGAGTTAAACTAAACCCTATTTGATTAAGAGCGTTATATGATAAGGGAACCAAGTATTATGGGTAGAACCTTTGGTAGTCTAGCTAGTTACGTTGTCACTTAGCTAGTGGAAAGGGTAGTTATAGATGGATACTTACGTTAGGAGTGCACAGTTAGACGAGAGGTGAGAATATCATGCGAGTGTACGTCCTAACATGTACTTTGCATTTAATGTTTTAAATGTTTTTAAAGCACTTGCAGGTTTTTAAAATATAACTCCACATTCGGGCTCTGACCCGTTTGCTTTTCAAATCTCTTTTTCTTTGTAAAACCATTTTAGGTGCCCAGCCACAAGGACACCAAGCATAGGATACTCATTCAGGTGACGAGCTGTAGCTGCTTGTGGAAGCTACAGGGATTTGCTCATAGACGCTTCTATCTTTTGGATTCCAGAGTCACTATCTATCCATTGTAGGGCATGTTGCCCATTTCTATTTAGAGACATCTTTTATACTTCAGTTTTCAGACTTTAGCACGTTTTATTATTGTTTCAGTTTATTTATTTCAGTTATGGGATTGTAGTGAGGGGTTTCCTCCAGACTTTATTTACTCCATTGTGTTGGTTATTTGCTTTACTTCAGTATGGTGAATGGTGTTATTTATTTCTTCATTACACTTGTTGCATGTTAATCAGATTTAAATTAAAATTTGGCAACTTGCTTTTTAAATACTAGGTGGTTAGATATAATAAAATGTTTTCGACAGTGATGCTATTAACTGAGCCAACTTGGCATTTTGAATTAATTTTATAAAGGAGTAGCTACCCGGTGTTTAATTAGTCGGGGTGCCACAATGTTAGGACGTGCTCTCACATGAAATACTCACATCTCGACTAATTGTGCACTCCTAACGTACCGTACCCATTCAAGTGATTCTCATATCTAACTAAAATGACATAAGTTCTAACCTTTCCACTCGATTCACAATATGAAATCCCAATATTATCACTTAAACAGATAGCTTTAATTAAACTCGGATTCTCAATTGTTAACATTACAATTTACGGCATGTTATCCCTTTTTAACTTCTCAAGGAGTTACTAAAAATTATTTCTCACAATTAAACATAACAATTTCCTTTTCATTTAACCGTATATTATTCACATCATAAATATACAATACAAGCACCCCGAGGCTAAGCTGCGGTGCACACATACTTTGCTATCCATCCCGGTACATCACGTACATAAGGATTACAAATTCTGAATCTCTCAAGAATTGTTAGAATAAGCACAACACACGAAAATAGAGGCGAACATAATTCAACATATCCATGGGTCACGTACATACCTACGCTCCATAGTCAGCTGACTTATTAACTCACAAATAAGTCATTCTAGAATTATGTTCTCTAGGCACCAATCTAAATCCGGGCACACAAAGAGTAGATGGCCCTAAGAGAACGTAAACCTCCCGTGATAGCAAGTATGGTAGGTATGTAATACACATAAAATCATATAAATATACTAAGCATGCACACATCTTAGTACTTATCATATTTTATTAGTGGTATACTTCTCATTCTTATACCAATACACGTGTCCCCGGTTTATATATACACATCATCCATTATCCTCACGTCGTAATTAGTTATTCGCGTCCTAACCCATAATTACCATTTGGTTCAAATCATTCTTCTATATTTTACTCCCCAATATATCCCGAATATCCCAACTAACTTGATTAGTCATCAAGGTAATGTTATCTTTACAATTAAAGAAGGTTATGGGACACTAGAAATCAAACCGGGCCAAAAAGACCAAACTGTCAACTCGTTAGAAGTCTCGTTCGAACGAGGTCGTTCGAACGAGAGTTCGTTCGAACGAAGTGGGCATCTAACGAGATCTCGTTCAAACGAAAGGCATCGAATGAACATCCCACTCGTTAGAAGGCAAACTGTCAACTCGTTAGAAGCTCGTTCAAACGAGCTCGTTCGAACGACCTGGGCAGGTCTTCTAACGAGGTGACAGTTCAAGCCCAGAAAATTCCTAGTACGTTTTTCACCAATTTTCTCACCTCAAAACTCCTCCAAAAATTATTCCAACAATATTTTAAGGTTACTAAACATTCTTAGGTCGTAATCTAGCACATTCATGGGGTCAAATCTTCCTATACAACACCTAATTATTAAATTTCCCAAAGTTTTCCCCAAACCTTATGAGTATGAACCCTAGAATTTAAAGTCATCAATATCCATAACTATATCCGTTTTTACATCATGAAAAGTTGTATTTTGTTTAGTATAATCACCCAATAGCATTCTACATGCAATGCCTATATCATAACTTCAATTTCTATCTCCAATTTCATGGGTTTTCATCAAACTCCCAATGTAATGAAATTAATTTAAATTCTAAGCATGGAAGAAACATTCGCTTGAAATTAACGTAATTAAACCACTTGCCTTTGATCTTTCTCTGAATTTGATGTTGAATTGATGAAGGTTGATCTCTCTCTCTCTCTCTCTCTCTCTCTCTCTCTCTCTCTCTGCAGAATTCTCTTTCCTCTCTCTCTCTACCAGTTTTTCTCCAAGATGACAATGGTGGTTTAGAGGTTGCCTTAGGAAACTCTTAAAACTTTTTCTAATTACTCCAGTAACCCATTAAGTCATTTAGTGTTGTTAGTGGGTTTAGTGAGTAAAGCCTAAATCATATATTTAACTTCTAATTTTCGTGGGTTTTAATTCCCAAAATTCCGAAATTACCAAAATGCCCTTTTAAGTTACCGGTATGGCCCAATAATGCCCCGGGACCCAAACTTAACCCCCGGCTAGTGTTTTCTGACTATCTCGACCCTTCCGGACTCGTTGGCACACTCAAAATGACCATACGGTTGATGAAAATAAAATTCACTTTTTAATTAAAAATTATATTCCTGACGCGACTGTCACGTGCGTTCCAACAAAATTTCCCAAATTGCCGTATTTCAATCTCGCGACAATTTCAATAGTTTCAATATTCATATATCGCCATATATACACATTATAATCAAATACCAACTCACATCTCGCTAGTATTTTATCCGTATTAATTCTCAATTAATTCACATATAATTAAATTAATCTCATAAATAAATATCAATAAAAGTACGGGGTATTACATTTAACTTTTTACCGAAGCATGCGTTCTACATGATTTTACAAAAAATAAAATAAACAATTAATCCACTATGCCACGATGTACGAGGAAAAACCCACAACGGCAAAAAACCTCGGACGACCCTAGCCTCAAATCTACTAAGTACAGAATTTAAAACTACAAGCAAGATGACTTACAACACTCGACTCGATCCCTCTCAAGCCCCAACGCGTCTTCTTGTATCAATATCTGCCTAGGGAATAACCATGGAGCTCCACCGCGGTCTCGAAATCCACCGATCGGACTTTATATGGTCACCATCACCCGAACTAGGAGTTTTTCTCCAAGTGGGTAAATCAACGCAAACCTCATCTTCTTTATGGGATTTAGAAGCAAACCCAAATGTCTCTTCAAACGGTAGAGATGAAAAACCGGTGCCAAAACTTCAAGCAAAGTATATATATATATATATATATATATATATATATACGGAAATTGGATTAAAAAAACAATTGGGTGTAAACAAGAGTGTAAAATGAATTTTTCTTTGAAAGATAAACATTCAAAACCATGAACTTTTCTTGGAATAATTTTCTCTCAAAAACTCTCTCTAGGGACTTGAATAGAATGAAAAGTTAAGTTAGAAAAGTTTATTTCCGCACATATTAAATCTGCCAAAAAGTTAGTGGGAAAAACAAGTGGGAAAGTGGGTCAAAACTGCTTAAAACTGCCATTTAACTGTTCCTGCCGACACTCGTTCGAACGAGTTTTGTCGTTGGCCTTCTAACAACATTCTAACGAAGTTCCAGTGTCATTAAAGAAATGTACTCGTTAGAAATCTCGTTGGAAATTTCATTCGAACATCAATCTCGTTCGAACGACAATTCGAACGAAGTTACAGAGGCGAAATTGGAAACTCATTGGCAAACTCATTCGAACGACAATGTGGTTCGAACGAAACTTCGAACGAAGTTCTAGAAAGTTTTAAATCTTCTATTTTTAGCCCAAATAAACAACAGTTTTAATTAAACCTACACCCAATATTAAATGTTCCAAGCTCCTATATATATATGTAATTCATTCATCCCTTGGGAGCAATGGAACCATATTGATGACGTAGAAACGAGGAACTTTAAACTCAGCATTTTGATGAAGCTTTAAACTTGGCCTCTACGTCTTTAACAAACACATCATAGACTTGAAGGATGATCAATATAATCTCTCCTATTACTCTAACGTTTTTTTCCGAAATTGAGCCAAAACAATAAAGGACTCAATTTGAAATTTGTGTCCTTACAACACAAAACTAGGTTTTTAGAAGAGTTTTGGGTTTTCACTCGTTCTTGATTGAATTATGTGAAATATTGACATGTTTAAAACATTAAAAATCGCCCTAATACTTGTAGAATTTTTTTAGGACTATTGGTTATGATTTCATTGAAGTAACATGGGAGTTTGAAATTGATAATGGAGGAAAAATAAATGAACTGGACAAAGAAGATGAAGTACAGATAGGCTAACCAGTAGGGTTCAGAGGGAGAATCGGTTCATCCTCGGAGAAATTTAAAAATTTCCTGTTTGGGCGTAGTTCTTCTAAACGCTCATCGGGGGAATTTTTGGGAATTTATTATTGTGTAATAATATATTTATTACATTATCGTAGGCCTATATTGGGTTTGTGGTTTAGTTTTCTTAAGAGGGTTAAGAGGCGAATAAATTGGGATGAATTGTGTCGTAATTTATCAGGGAGAAGATAATGAATTATGGGAACTTCTCATGAATTAATAAGTAGACCAGTAGGGTAAATATTGATTTAACCACTGAACTTAATAAAGGGATAACTAAGGCCCTTAGAGTTGTGTGGATACTCAAATAAATACGATAGTGAGAAAAATCGTAAAGGGATAGGTATGGTAAGTATTTGAGAGAAATATACTACGTACTAATGTGTTTGGTCAGGTTGTGTGAATACCTTTCGACGAATATTAATACATAGGTTGTGTGAATACTTAAAGTATACGAAATATATATTGGTGATCGAGGTAGGATTCCAATAAAATATAGATTACTAGTATTGGTAATCGAGGTGTGATTTCAAGCCAATCTATATATGATTAATATTGGTGATCGAGGTGTCATTCTGAGTCAATATAATCAATAGCTAATTCTAATCGAGGTATGATTCCAAGCCAGGATATATATATTGTGATTGATGCAGGATTCCGAGCCAATAATCCCTTACGTGTGATACGGGAATGTGATTATAAAGTATGCAACTATAGTATATATTGTGGGTGAAAGATATACTTTATGATTATTCTACTTAAGAGTTATAGTAGACTGGAAAATGTTATATATATATATATATATATATATATATATATATATATATCTGAAAGGCAAATTAAGTAGAGAGAATTAATAAACGGAGTAAAGATATATGGTGAATATCTGAGAAACTAAATTAAGCAGTGAGACTTAATTATAAAGATTGAAATATAAAATACGTGAAATGTTGCATGAAAATAATTAACATACGAGTGATGTTCATAAAATAATGTATTGTTTGGGTTGTACGGGAACTTAGACGTGTAGGTAAGTTCAGTTGAATACTTTAGTCTAGTTAACTTGGGTAGTATAGCTAGGTTGGTTAAGTATAGAACATTAGGTGTGCACTATAGACAAGAGGTGAGGAAACTCAAAAGAGTGTACGTGAACCTAACATATGTAATCAATAACTGATTTTTTTTGTAATAAACTCTTGCTAAATATTTTCAAATCGTTTTGAGTACTAACTCTTGCTATCAAAATATTTTCAAAACCTTTTAGGTGTCCATCCACAAGGACACCGGGCTTGAAGACTCCATTTTAGGGACTCGGGGCTGTAACATTGTAGATGCTGACCGGATTTTAGTTGACGATTATTTCTTTAAGATCTAGTTTAGAATCTCATTTTACATTTCCATGTATAGACATGTTGTTCGTTGACAATTTTTCAATCATTCAGTTCTTTTATAATTATGGGGTATTTGGTTTTGGATATTAGCCGATGGTTTATTCGGCAAAACTTTATTCATTTATATATTGTGATGGTTGGACTCTAGTATATTGTGAATGTTTCATTTTAGTTTTCCGCTTTGTTATTTTGTCTGTGTTAAAGAAAGATAAAATTTGGCCCCGGACTGATTTCACTTGGGTGGTTAGTAATTAAAAAGTTTTCGACGCTGATGCTAAGAATGAATCTATATGAGAAACCTGTTTTAATTTAATTAAGTTTTGATCAACCGATTTTTAATTAGGCGGGGTATCATAAAATGAAGAATAAACACTTGTTCAATGTTATAACCCTTATGAGTTAGATTGTTTAAGTGTTATGATCTACTTGAGTGCTTGAGATAAATCCCCCTTTTACCTTTTATCATCCTTCAATTAATGAGATAACTCTTGGATAAAGCACTAGTGGACTCTTAGAACATGGTTTTGACAGTTCTGAGGTCTGACGATGATAAGAGGAAGGTGGGGTGTTGGACAAAGTACTTTCAAGAGATGTAAGATGGTTGTTGAGTTCATTAAATACTGATGGGAACCTTAATTGCAAGTGGAGTTGGATAGTGGTGGTAGGTGAAATAGTGTTCCTCTTTCTACATGTTATACTTGGCTCGTCGAGGAGGATCTGTCATGATGTTTTAAGCTTAGATCTTGATATGGGTTGGTCTTAGATTATTTTTGAGATGTTTTAGGGTTATGCACATTGGAGCCGGGGACTAAACATCCTGAGGAGGCCATTTTCCTTTAGAGTGAGTTATGTTCTCGACATCAAACTTGATGGAACCTTGGTTCTAAGGTCTCGGATCTTTATTGAGCAGGTGTTCTAGAACTTCTAACCTTGTGGAGGATAGGAGGCATGTTTGAGCTATGCAATAGTTATGCGTCTTATCATTGGAAGTGATAGAGTTGTTTGAAACAAAGTGCCCTTTCGTATGAGATATGAGATCAACTGAGGAGTCTCCTTTTTTGTCTAAGGATGATTGAAGGGCTTTAATAGTCTTTGTAAGGTGGTATATATCATTAATGGACCCTTTTTTCTCTTTGCAAGGATTGTAACAGGTAACGCTTATTTCATTCACTTAATCTAGGTGAAATGTTGTAACTTGTTGTCGAAGTACTCATTACGCAAATATTACATCGAAAAGAGGATTTATATGATTGAGTTCATTGATGGAACATTCATTTGGAGGACAATAGATGAAGGCGTCATGTTTTGGAGGCTATAAATAAGGCCCCCTGTGAGGGCTTGGGTTGTTAATTATTCACACAACCTTTCCCCTATCTTCCAAATAAAAATTTATTACCTTTTCTATTCCCTTTCCAAATATGTTTGCTGCAAATTTTTCCCCTTCAGAGATCTCTTATGAAAAATCATGTTTATGTCGTGGGTCCTATTATTTCCACTTCATTAATCAAAGAGCAGGGTGATGGCCCCTTAAAGAGGCGTACTTAGGGTTAAGTGACCCCAATTCAACTGGTGGGTCATACTTCGTTTCTCAAATTACTAATTAGGACCTAATGACCATTGAAACGCCTAAATAATATAGACTCAAGTAAGTCAAACCTGAATACGCCCATGAAACAATCCCCATACGTGCAAATGAACATACTCTGATTTCATGCAAGTTTTTCTAATAACATATATATAATCAAATCAAGAAAAACTTTATTATTTAACTAATCAGATTTTAATACATGGGAAAATTAAAATCAATCAAATCTAATTTATTACGTTACAATTCAATATATCAAATATGATTAATTATTCTTACTCAAGTAATTAAATCATGTGATAATTTTAATTCTAAATCATATATAGAATAAGATGGGAAAAAGAAGAATAACAAGTATGATTTTCTTACGTTGTAAAAACGAAAACTAGGGAAAACATCCACGATGACCTCTACGCCACAAAACGAAAATTCCACTATAAGAAATTTTACAAGAGTTAGGATCTCCCAAACATACAATGCAAGATCCTAAGTAAAATAGTCAGAAAAATATACGTACACGAGTTATCTCTTCTCCCGAGCACAAAACTCTTCTGTCTTTACTCCATGGAATTTCTGATACTAACACTTTAATCTCCCTAGTAGTTTCCTTTCTTTAACTCCTTGCTTCTTATTTTAGCGAATTCCAACTCTATAAAAACTATTCTGCCAACAACATACTAGTTCTGCCAAACGTGTAAGTGAATATGTTCTAAATGCGAACCATGCAAGAACTTAATTCAAATCTCAAGAATATAAGTTTTCTACAGAAACTTAATAAAAATGCATTTGTAATCAGGTAGAAATTTTCCATTAACAATCAATTAAGTTTTCTACAAAAACTTACAAAATAAATTTTCAATCATAAATATTCACATAATCAATTTTTAGAAAGATTTTAAAATTATCATCATTAATTCTTTAAGCATTCTTTCTAATCAATATGTAATAACACCTATATGAAAACGATCATGTAGACATAAAATAATTAATCTAACATGTGTTTTTAATTTCTCAAAAATATAAAGTCATATTTCATGAGAAAAGTATTTTACAAATTATTTCAAAAATATATGAGAAAACGGATCTTTAAAAGATTTTTAATAAACATGCATGATCCGGAGAAATTCTGATTTAAACAGCATATAGCATCTAACACAAAATCATAATATTTAGATCATAAAAATATTCAATAAAATTCAGATCTAAAAATCTAAGGAATTCTAGTTTTTGTAAAAAAAAATATTTCATCTTGAAAGCACATACATACCCTCTACAATAAGACAATATTTGAATCTCTAAAATATGAGATGATGTGTAAGATCATTGAGAATTTAAAAATAAAAACATAAAAGAGATGAAGTAGAAATAAACACAATGTGTGTAAAATAACATTCAATCGCTCTCTTAGATATTCTCTCTAATTCTCTACAAATTCTAAACCTCTTGTGTTTCTCACTCTAGAAAATATGTTCTCAATATCTAACACAAATAAACTCTCTAATGAGGTTTATATAAGTGAGAAAACAATATTCTACAAAATCTAAAATCAAGGGTTCATATTAGAAGTTATTAATCTAAGGTTGTGATTAATTCGAATTAAAACTAATTAAGAGATTATTAACAACTAAACCATATAGCAAACTCAATCTGTTATAAAAGTCTAAAGAACCTAAAACGACTAACAGATATAAACAACGTGGTATATGATTTTTGGTTAAAACAAAATTTCAACGGTTATAATTAGTATAGTTTGGCAAAGTCTTAACAGCTAAGACATCAATCTAAACCAATAGGGTCTAAAGTATTAACTGGCGGTTAAAAACTATACCCAAAATGGGTTTCTTAGTAGTTAAATGAGATGACAAGAGCTAAAGGCATAACTCCTAATAAAATAGTGGTTAAACAAAGTGGAACCGAATAGTTCTAAAACTAGAACCTAATGAACGAAAATAATAAAGTCTCCTAATTGTATAAACCTTACACGGTCAAATCGGTAGGAGCATATATATCCCATATGCAAAAATATACGATTCAAAACAAATAAACCTAAGGTCAAATATGTGGTACTTAAAGTCACCAAATAGGTATGGCCTAAAGTTATTTTTTTATAGAATCTAGCGCCCTATCATGTCACTTAAAAGTGATGACAAAAGTTAAGGAAATAACACTAGTAGTGCAAATCGATGGCTAGCTAAATCGACAGCTAATAGAAAAAAAAGTTGCACCTACACTGAAATGACAAGGTGGTAGTAGTTAAAAGAATAAAACTCCTAATGGGACAAAGGCTCTTTAAGGTTTAAAAAAATAATAAACCTAACTCAAGTGTACTATTCTATGGTGAATTGGTGAATAGTGAACAGGTAACATATCTCTACAAAAGTACCGGTTGAAACTTTCTATGGCAAAATGGTACAAAATCCTTATGTTCGCAAAAGGACGAAATAGTATGACACCTAGAAAGGCTAAGACACACTAGCATGTATGAGGTATGGTAGAACTAGTGACATATTCATAAACAAAAAATATTGTTTTAAAAATTCACTTTAATGTGTAAAATACTATCGAAAATTATTTTAGAATAAGAAATTCATTTTAAACAAAACTTATAATCAATTTTATTTAAAAAAATATTTTTAGAAAAAATAATGTAATTTCATTTTTGGAAAACTATTTAGACAACCAATCACATTAACACAATTAATATATGCATGAGTGCCTAATGTGTCAAGTGAAATGTGCAACCACACATGAATACTTTACACGGATATGTCATTGTGTAGAGTCGAGGCATGTTTAGTCATCGAGTAATGTTGTTTGATGTACCAAGGAGAAGGCTCGTACTAAAAAATATGTTTTGACACAATACCCAAATTAGTTGAAATGCCTAAAAAATATAGTCTCAAGTAAGTAAAAGATTTAAGGTGTTCCAACCTCCCCCTTTGGATATTTGGGACAAAACCCTTCGAGTACATCATGGTACTCTTACGAAAAAATAAAATAACCTAAGTGCTATACAACAATTACTATTATACCCAATCCACAAAAAACCTTAGAAAATAAAATTTACAAGGCTCAACTATACATCAATTACTCTAACACCTTCTTACGATTTCCTGCATTAAAACATTAAAACCAAACTCACAAGAATAACTGTAAGATATCATAGAAATTGATAATTCGTTAAAAACAAGATATCCTCATAATAATTCAAGAATCAAGACTAATAAATAGATGTAATCTCCCCCCCCCCCCCCCCCCCCCTTTGTCTCAAATGGACAAAGGATAAAAAATGATAACATAGAGAAGATTAAAAAAAATATAACTACCATAATAAAAAAATTAACGGTTCTAATTAAGTATCACTCCTACACTAAAATGATTTTAAGAGGTGTATTTTGCATTGACAAACATCCATACCCTAAAATCTCATAGGACATATAATTACCATGATTATGAGAGGAAAATATGTAAATATGGTGGAAAATGAATCAAGAACATTCATCTAGTCTTCAGGGACTTCTCAAATAAAATCAAGGGTAATAGACATACTAGACATAATTTTAACAAGATCAACATATTATAGAGTAATCAACAAATAAGGTCTCTCCCCCTCAAACAATGCTATGGGTACAAAAAAATATTAAACTAAGCATACAAGCCATATAGGTGTTCTAAATTCAAGAAATAGAGTGAGAACAATTAGAAGAGATAAAAATAACATGTTGTCTACTATGAGATCATACATATAAAAAATTCATCATCATATTTGGATATAAAAAGTAATCAAATTTGTAACATGAAATCATATATTCAAGAAATAAAGGATCAGCACTCCAAACGGTTAAATCATATTCGTGGTGATCCGCTCTGATACCACTTGAAAAACTTTTTTACTATATTAATAACAGAATGTTATAAGTTGAGCAAACTCCGAATAAACTTTTTGGAAAAAGCTCTTTCCAAATAAAACCTAAGATGTGTTGTAAAAACTTTCTGAATATATGGTCTAGATTTGATAGTTGATTACCTTAGTTTTTAAAAGTTAAAAACCATCTACTAAAGCTACCATGCAATACCAATCCCAACAAAAATTAAGAATATTTAATGGAATAAACACATGATTTTTTTATTATGGGTAAACCTCTAACTATTTCTTGTGAGCTTAATCTTCTAAGATTATCAAAATTCCTATGTCCCAATCAATTGTGCCAAAGGTGAGAATCCTCTAATCTAGCAACATGGAAAGAAGAAGCCTTTGGAATTACTGTGTAACAGTTTTCCTGAGTTATGTTTCCTATCAATGTACAGTTTCCTTTTTCATCAATAATTTTGTAATCATTTTTTGAAAAGGTAATGATATGATTGGAATCACAGAATTGAGATATACTTAAGAGATTAACTTTAAGGCCTTTGACTAAGATTACATCATTTAGACCAGGAAGCCCATTATCACTCAATATTCCCTTACATATGATCTGAGATAAAACACCATATCCAAACACGACACTACCTCCTAACAAGTCTGTCTTGTTTTTTAATTTGGTTTCGTCACCGATCATATGTTTCGAACATTCAGAATCTAAATACCATCCAGTTGAAGTGCTTTATGACTTTTATGAAGAAATGACAATGTTGCAATTGAGTTGGATGGTATTTAGACTCCGGATGCTCTAAACATATGACCGGGAATGAAACCAATTTGAAAAATAAGACAAACTTCTTAGGAGGTAGTGTCATGTTTGGAGATGGTGGTTCATCTCAGATCATATGTAAGGGAACATGGAGTGATAATGGGATTCCTGGTCTAAATGATGTACTCTTAGTCAAAGGCCTTAAAGTTAATCTCTTAAGTATATTTCAATTATGTGAATACAATCATACGTTACTTTTTCAAAAAATAATTGCAAAATTATTGATGAAAAAGGAAACTATATATTAAGAGGAAACAAAACACAGGAAAACTGTTACACAGTAATTCTCAAGTCTGCTTCTTGCCATGTTGCTTGATTAGAGGATTCTGACCTCTGGCATAATAGACTGGGACATACGAATTTTGATAATCATAGAAGATTAAGCTCCCAAGAAATATTTAGAGGTTTACCCAAAATATAAAATTCTTGTGTCTATTCCGTTGAATATTCTTATCAGTTGTTCTGATTGGTACTCCATGGTAGCTTTAGTAGATGGTTTTTAAATTTTAAAAACTAAGGTAATAAACTATCAAATCTAGACCATATATTTAGAAAAAAATTATAATACATCTTGTGTTTTATTCGAAAAGAGTTTTGCCAAAAAAGTTTATTCGAAGTTTGCTCAACTTATAACATTTTGTTATTAATCTAGTAAACAATTTTTTCAACCATAAATAAAACTTGCCAAATACGTTATTCCATGATCCTCAGTGCCGCCAAGCCTTATGAAAGGGTTTTCTCTTTGGTCCCTAATCATCTCTATTTTAGTAAGTGCTTCTTAGATTATGGGCTAGATTCACCCTACCTCGATTGGTGACAACGATTTTGAGATCCATTGGAATTTCTCATTCCCAACTTGTGCATAAATCTTGGAGATCTCTGATGGCTAGAACTCTATCTTTTAGGGAGGCCAGTGACGGCCAACGAGATGTGACATGGGACTAATTCTTAGGGATATACCGGGTCTGAGAATATAAAAAATCAAAAAGATAGGGGCTTGAAGGATCCTTAAAAGTTTTGATCTTTTCTAAGGATTGTCATACTGCTCACATGTGTTGGAGAGAGAAGTTTTTCTACGTGAACGATGCATGGGATACCTCTAACTTTGACGAGGCATTCAGTTACTGATAAGAACCCAAAGCTATACATTTTATACCCCGAATAGGCATACTTTAGTTGCTAATTCTCGGCAATTTGGGTCTTATGTGCTTAAATGTATATCTTGTAGGTCAAATGTCCGTTTGCGGTGTCAAAAGCTATATATCGAGACAAATGCGCATTTTATGGAGCTAATTACGGATCCCGTAATCCTAGTCTACCCTGACCTAGCCTAAACCTACCCCGAACCCTGTGTGTGTTTTGTTTGTCCCTTTTTAATATTTTTTTTAGATTTTCAGTTTGCGTCATTTTATTTTTAGTATTTATTTTTTATTTATTTAGTATTTTCTAGTTTTAGTTTTCTATTTTTTTCTATTTTATCTTTATTAGAATAATTTTATTTTATTTTGATTTTTACTAGTTTTTAGTTTTTTTAAGGATTAGATATTTTTAAGGTTTCATTTATTTTTTTAGTTTTATTAAATTTTATTTTTTGTAGAATTTTAGTTTTTAGTTTAATAGAATTCTATTTTTTATTTTTATTTTATTTCTTTATTTTTAGTCTTATTTTTTATTTAAGTCTTTATTTTATTATTACAAGTAGGATTTTTATTTTTTTAGATTTTTATTTTTATTACTTTTAGTTTTTTTTATGTTATTTTTAGGTGTCCAAATAAAACACACACATAAACTCCCCTACACCTAAACCTACTCACACCCACTTATCCACACACTCACCATACACTACACCACGCACAAACCCTTTTTCCATCTTCTTCCTCTCACCATATTCTCTCGCATACCCCACCATAATGAACCTATTCCATACACTAAACCTCACACCCTCTATACCCAAAAAATACCACCACCTGCTGGTGGTGGCTAGAAACCGAGCAGAAAACCCACCTAGCGTCGGCGACCCGAGACCCATCTCCGGGTCAACCCCATGCTTAACCCACTGAACCGCCCTACCACCTAATCCTCAAGCGCTACATAACCGAAATCAAACCCATGACAACCCTCTCATCTCCCCTCTCAACCCGCGATCACTACCAACCCATTCATAACCTCCAGCGGACCCTTATCAGCATTGGAATCCCACTACCCCCATTGCCAATTCCGGCGGCGCCAAACCACCTACCAGCCCCCTCCGGTGCGACCTCCTCGGCAGGCTTTGGCCCGACATCCAAATCCCACTAACCCCATCGCCTCTACACCCCACGTCGAACCTCCATCCCGCCATCGCCTGAGCCCAAAATCCACCTTATCGCCGATAGCGCCCCAGCGATCCACCTGCTATCCATCTCCGGTGGAGCTACCTCCGGCTCATCAATTCGTAAACCCGGATACATCCTCAACCCATTTCATCCAAACCCAAGACCATAAACCCATTTCCCCCCTTTAACTCAAATCGTACCTACCAATTGCCAAAACCCAAAACTAACTAAATTCCCCGCATGCCATAAACCCCACTTAAACTATTTTACCCAAATACCCCTAACTACCACTTCTACCCCAATTGCCCAAAATACCCATCAAACCAAATCTGATTTTATCCTCACCACCACACTTACCACATGACCTCACCTCTTACCCATGCACATGTGTGCATAATTCCCTAGATACCCTCACCCAAATACCTTCCATATTCCATACACTCTTGTACTCTCATTTTTACCCTCATGGTCCATGCCTACTATTTAAAAAATGGAATACCCCATTGAGGATATCATGAAATAGAAAAGAGAATTCTAGAGAGAGTTATAGATAGTTTAGTTTAGAAAATGAATTAGGAGAAATATTTTGTAAATAGTTTTAGTTTTATTTTTTTTAGAGATTTTTTAGAAGAAATTTTGTATGAGATTTAATTGAGTGGATATTATTACAAATCACTTGGATGCTCAATTGGATGGATGTAAATTTCAAATTGGAGGATTGTGATAAGCACCCAAAACTGTACAATTTATACCCCAAATAGATGTACTTTAGTTGCTAATCCTCGACAATTTGGGTCTTATGCGCTTAAATATTCATTATACAGGCTTAATTGCAGTTGCGGTGTCAAAAGGTATATTTCAAGGTAATTTTCATTAAAATGGAGATAAATCCCCCCCCCCCCCCTAAACCCTTACCCGAGCCTAAACCTAGCCTAAACCTATCCCGAACCCCGTGTGCGTCTAATTTGTCCCTTTTTATTATTTTTTTAGATTTTTAGTTTGAGTCATTTTTTTTAGGATTTATTTTAGATTTATTTAGTATTTTCTAGGTTTTATTTTTTATTTTTATTAGTATAATTTTATTTTATTTTGATTTTTATTAGTTTTTAGTTTTATTATGATTAGATTTTGTAGGATTTCATTTATTTTTTTTAGCTTTATTTGATTTTACATTTAATTAGGATTTTAGTTTTAGTTTTATCATATTTTATTTTTATTTTTTATTTTTATTTCTTTTTAGTTTCATCTTTAATTGAGTCTTTATTTTATTTTTAGAACATGATTTTAATTTTTAGATTTTTAGTTTTTATAGTTTTATTTTATTAGTTAATTTTAATTTTATTTTTAAGGGTTCAAATTAACACACACACACACAAATTCTATACACCTATCTTGCACCTAAACTAAACCCTTCACCCTCACTTATTTTCCTACACCCATGTACACCCAAACACCCCCTACTTCATCTTCCCCATCAACCCACTCTCTCTCCTCCATCATAACCCCTTACCACACCACTACATCTTCTCCCACCAAACCATCTCTCTCCTCTCTTCCACCATTTTCAAACCCACCAACCTTTATCAAAACCCAATACTACCAAAACAAACCTACCCCAGTGGCACTATACTGCTAACACCGCCGCCGGCGATCGCAAGCCCGGCCTCAACCTGCGCTGGAACCCAATCCCACTCCAGCGTATCCTATCTCCAATACCCCCGACCCGCGACCCAAGCGGGTCTATTTCACGACCATCCCTGCTACTCCTGACCAGCGCCCCAAACTTCGCAGCCCCATTCCGGCCAAAACCCCACCCGAATCCGCCGACAGACAAGACCCCCCACCTCCGGCGCCTGACTTCTGCACCTCTTCGGCGCTACCCGTCGCCCAACTCCGACCCGGCGTCGTCTCCTCTCTCTCTCTCTCTCCTCGTCAGCCGCTACCAGCACCGATCGCGTCCAAACCACTCCGGCAGCACCATCCCTACTACACCCCATTACCTCCATTAACAACCCATGACTTCTACCAGCCAAAGCAAACCAAGAAGACAAAGGAAAATGCTAGAGAGACCCACTTCGTGGACACATTTCGTGGACACACTGCATTAAAAGCTTATACCTTATTGTTTTGGGTCCCGCCAGGGCATCAACCAATGCATTAAAAACTTGTACCTATTTTTGTCTTATTCACGGGTCCACGAAATGTGTCCATGAAGTGGGTCTCCCTAGAATTACTCGAAGACAAAAGACCAAGTCAACCAAAACTAAAAACCCATGTGTCCACTTAAAACCAATTTAAACCCATTTAATTCCTTTTACCCAAATGCCCCCCAACTACCAACTTTAACCCCAACTATCTCTTTTAACCTTATCCAAATTACCCTTATACCAAAATCAGATTTTATATCCTCATTCTCCCACTATCATGACCTCACACCCAAACCACATGCACCCTCCATTAAATTCCTAAATAAACCCTCACCCAATACCTTACACACCCTCTTGCACATTTGTCCACCCAAAATACCCCTTAGCCCCATGTGTGCCATGCATCTACTATAAAAGAAGACTCAAGACACCATTTGGGGAGGACTCGTCATCTAATAGAGACAGAAAATTCTAGAGAAAAGTAGAGAGTTAGGTTTGAATAAATTAGGTAGAAATATTTGTAAATAGTTTATTGTAACAACCCGCCCTTTTGGAGACCATCAAATTCCCTAATTAGAAATAAATTAGCAATTTGGAGATGATTAAATTTCATAATTGGACATAAATTGGAGATTTGGAGAATTTTTCGAAATAGTAATTTTTGAGATTTTCGAGGATTGAATGATTTTTTTATGAATGTCGTGGTTATTTTTGGGACTATATAAGTCGTAATATTTTAATTATATGTCACCGTTGAGTATAGCGACAAAAGAGGTAAGATTTTGATTTAAAAACCCGCATTTACTTTTATGGGTTAGAATAGTGATTTGCGGTCAAGTACCTCGAATGGAAATTTCGATTGCGCCATGAGTCTCGAAATGTCCGAGATAGTCGGAAAAGAGTGTCCGATTGTCGAAACCGAGTTTCGGGTAATTTCGGAGTTAAATACGCTCGTAATTGAGTAAACGAGTTGTTTTGGGGGGTATTAAGGGATTTAACCCTTTTCTCCTTATAAAAGGAGGGAGAGGGGGAGAAAAGAGAAGAGAGAAGAAGAGAGAAGAGAGGGAAGAGAGAGAGGAGGAAGAAAAGAGGAAAAAAGGGGAGATTCCGGCCAGCCTCCACGGGATTTGGCTCGAGGACGTCAGATTTTATCCACTAGGCAAGTGTTTACTTGCTTTATTTATTTTTAAGAATAAATATCTCATATCATTGTTAGTATAACAAACGCTAATGATTTTGGGTTGGATTTTCATGGATAAAACGGGTTTTCTGAAGTTAAAACGAATAAACCCCTAAAATATGAAAATTGGAGAAATTTAGAAATTAACTGAAATTAATTGGTGGCTTAGGGTTCTAGGATGTTTAGAACCCTTTATATATGTGTAATTGTAGTTGATTGAGGTTGTAGGCCGTTGGTTGAGGCGACAAAAGGTTGGGAGAAGCTTTAATGGCCGAAACAGCTTCTCGGAGAAGAAGCTGCCCGACATGATCGATCGATCGATCATGGGGGCTCGATCGATCGATCCATCGGTCGATCGACGTCAAAGGGTCGATCGATCGACCCCTGCTGAAAATAGGCAATTTTATTAGGGTGAATTGGATGGGATGAATTCCAATTCTAATTGATTCGGGGTCATTTATGTGATGACATAAGGAGTCTTTTAGGATTATATGGCCCACAAATTAATAGAAATTAGGGGGCTTAAGTGAGGGTTTAAATGTATAACCCTTATAGTTGATAAGTTAAGATGTTGGGGTCCCTTAAATAGGGTGGGGTTCCCTAAATGATTAAATATGGACAATAGGTAGTCCTTGGGTTCATGGAAATGAAATCCATAACCCATTAAATTTAAGATTGTCCGGGAGAAATAAATCCCGACGATATTTCTCGTAGGCATATAGGCCTATATAATTATGCGTATAGAAAGCATAATTATATCGATTACCGCTAAGTGTATCCTAGGAGATAATTAGGATAGTTGGGGAGGAAGATATATATATTCACCTAAAGTGAATTGGAAAAATGGGAGACATCTAATAAAATCCTTAAAGATGATTAAGGTATTTATTAGTTATGAAAGTAAGGAAATACTTTGGATTTAGAATCATGTTAATATGAAAGCATGATTATGATTCCTCGAGGGAATCTTTGGGATTATTGGTCACCGCTAGATGCTATAGGCCATTATGGTTGTTTTTGTATTCTAGGAGGAATATATAGTGTATGTATATACTATGTGATTAAAGTATATATATATATATATATGATATAATGGAAACGATTTTGAAAATATAAAAATGAATATTTTCAAAATGGAAAGAGAAATGTTTTTCATAATTGATAAAATATGGATTACACACCTCCCTAAATCTCTATCATAAGGGAAGTTGCGCGCGTTATGGTGAAGCCCCCTAACTATTAAACAGGGTGGATATAGTCCTTTAGGCCATATGAGCGATTATATATTTGTTTCTGAGTTGGTTAGGGGATTCTGGGTGTGGTCCTGACTTTCCCGCATGCATATGACCGCTTCCCGACTTTGTTAGGTTCCCAGGTTGTCTTATTTGATAGGCCCTGGAAGATGATAGCCATTTAGGGGCGCGTCGAGTGGAGAAACCCGGAGGGGCGGTCTTAGATTTATTAAAGCAATTCATGATAATGAATTGACTTTATATTTACATTTCCTGAGTATAAAAAGGGAAATGGGTTAAAGGTTTTGGCTTCGGTAACACTCTCGGATGGAAGAAGGGATGTGGAAGCATATGGTATGATCAAAGCATTTTCATGATAATGAAAATGGCTTTGGGTACATTTCCTGAGTATAAAAAGGGAAATGGGATAATTTAAAAAGGAAAAGCATTTTTATGATAATAAAATTGGCTTTTAAAAAGATATATGTTTTGGTAAAGCAATTCATGCTAATGAATTGGCTTTAAATACATTTCCTAGATATGAGAAGGGAAATGGAAGGTTTTGATATGAGTATAGAATACACCTCAGTTCGGGAGGTAGATCCGGATGTGTATTATAATGATGTAATAAATTGGTAAACCTCAGTCCGGGAGATATTATCCGAATGTATATATATATATATACATTTGTTGCATGCTACGGTCCTAATGGATCTCTACCATTAACCCTGCCAAGTAGTAGTGTATCGGGGGGGGGGGGGGTTCCTTGTTTGAATTTCGCTTTGCGAGACCCCCCACGCACGAACATAGTGCAGTGTTGAGAATGGAGGAAAGTTTAGCCCTTAGCACTTGGACTATCTGGGGTAGATAGTAGATGGGTAAATTAGACTAGTTAGGCAGGGATAGCTTGACTAGGGTATGTTGTTAAGGTGCGTTAGGTGTGCACTATTAGAGGAGAGGCGAGGGGTATCTCATGGGAGTGCGTTACCAATTTAAATATGAGATAAAACTATTTTTCTAAAAATAAAGCATTTATGCACTTGCAAAATATTTTCAAAATTCGGGCTCTGACCCGTATATCTACTTTTCCTCTCTTGTTGTATATTATATATATATATATAGGTGTCCAGACACAGGGACGCCTGGATGACACTTCTTTCGAGTCAGACGTCAGCTGCAGCAGCTGTGGATGCGTGCAGGTTTTTGATAGCCGCTTCCATCATTGTACTCTAGATAGGAGGTATTGTATAAACTTTCGATCCAATGGCTCAATTGCATTTAGTTATTCTTTTAGCAGCATTCGATATGGTTGCATAATTTGAACCGAGTATTCGGTTATTTTATTTCACTTCATTTTCATTTTCATTTCATTTACGCATTAACTTGTGGATGTTTTATTTTAATCGTTAAAAAGAGTAGTTAAGTAAAAGTTTTAACGCTCGCCTAATAGGATATTAGTAATTAAATGGATTTTTGACAGTGATGCTAAGGATGATCCATATGTGACTCGTGTTTTAATATGATATAGGAGTGATCGTCCGGTATCCCATTAGGTGGGTTGTTACATTTATTTTCATTTTTTTTATATTTGTGAGTGATAATTGTGTGAGATTCAAGTTGAGTAAATTTTTCATTTATATCTTTGTTGATCACTCACTTGGAGGGTTGTATGCTTCAATTTCAAGGATAGAGTTCAAATTGCCAATTTCAAGGAGACTTGTGGAGATTTGTTCTCTTTCTGTACTCTTTTATTTTATTAATGCCTATTGAATATTTGTTTATTATGTTTGATACCATGTTAGGCTAAATCCCCTTTCAAGGGGTGGGGTAAAACCCTTATTTGATGTTATTTTATTTTAATTAGTTTAATTACTTGAAAAGTCACTTTGAATGTTAATTTTGATCCCTCATCCTTAGATTTACGCCTCGAGAGAGGATAAATGATTTTCGAGAGAAAATAGAAATTCTAATAATAATATCCATTTTAGATTCGAACTAGAGATAGGGGTTTCTTAAGTGGGGCATTATAACTTGAATTTCAACTCTAAATTTATTTTTTAAGATTTACATAAATTTTAATTGACCGATCCTAGCGAGTGATTAATTAAGAGGAGTATAGATCTATTTTTCTAGATTTGTGGGGTGTTAAACTTAACTTTCTAAAAGATTACTATTATAATTAAACTTGCGACGAGAGTTGGTTTGTAATTTTGATATTAATTTGGGAGAATTCAAACAATTAAATTAATTAATTAGAATAACTAAAATTTGTGGTGTAATCCCATTCCTTGATTGTTCTCACAATTATTTACCTCACTTTATCTCTTATTTTAGTGTTCGACTTTGTTTTCGTTTTAGTCACTTTCTAGTTAGTTATTTTCATTTTAGTTTAGCTTAGTTTAGTTTAAATCTGTAACAACCCGTCCTTTTGGAGAGATTAAATTCCATAATTAGGTATAAATTTGGCAATTTAGAGAATTTCTCGAAATAGCGCTTTTTGGAATTTTTGAGGATTTAATGATTTTAGATGGATGGTATATTTACTTTTGGTGTTAAGTAAATGAATTGGAGTATTTTAATAATGTGTCGCTGCCGGGTAAAGCGACAGAAGATAATATTCTAATGGGAATACCGCATTTATTTATTTTCGGTTGGAATAGTGATTTGCGGTCAAGTACCTCGGATGGAAATTTTGACTGCGCCATGAGTCTCAGAATGTCCAAGATAGTCGAAAAAGAGTGTCCGAAAGTCGAAATTGAGTTTCGGGGAATTTTAGAGTTTAAAAGGGCTCGAAATTGAGTAAACGAGTCGTTTTGGAGTTTTAAGGGGTATTAAACCTTTTTCTTTCTTTATAAAGAGGGAGAGAGTGAGAAAAGAGAAAGAGAAGAAAGAAAAGAGAGAGAAGAGAGAGTGGAGGAGAGAAAAGAGGAGAAAAGGGGAGATTCGGGCCAAACTCCACCGGATTCGACTCGAGGTCGTCAGATTTCATCCTCCAGGCAAGTGTTTACTTGCTTTATTTACTTTTTGCATAAATCTCATACCGTAGTTTGGTATTAACAAACCCTAAAGATTTTGGGATTGGGTATTCTAGTGTAAATGGGTTTTTGGGAGATGTTTTCATAAGGGTTTATTGTAATACTGATAGTAGATGAATTCTAAGCTTAAATCCTTGTTAATGGTGTGAACTATGGTGATGAATTGGAAGAAATGAAAGTTAGGGTTTAAATGGGTTGATACCACAAAATAATTGATGTGTTAGTTGTAAAACATAGATTAGATGTTTGTTGAGTTGTTGGATGAGGTTAGAAACAACAAAAATGGAGAAAAATGGAGTTTGGGATTTTGGGGAAGATGATGAATAGTAAACCCGTGGCTTGTGGGGCCAGTTCGGCCAGGAAGAGTACTGATTTAGTTCTCGGACAAAACACGAAAGTTGTAGATCTTTTCGATATGATCTCGTGCGCATCAACCACGTATTTTTCTGATTTTTCCTCGATTTGATATGACTTTTACAAGATGGAAGTTCTGGGTTGAAATCATCAACTCGGAAATCAAATCGAGAAGTGGAAAAATAAAGGCTAGAATTAATCGTGTAGATGATTGCGATGATTTTTGGTGTAGTTTAGAAACCCCGATAATGAAATTAGGTTGTTGGATGGAGGATTTGAGGAAATTAGTGTTGAGAACCTGGTGTGACCGGTCGACCGCGCCCCTAAGGCCGGTCGATCGCGTCAAGGAAAAAGGGCCTACTGCTTTGTTTCCCAGGCTTATTTGAAACCCGCAGTGGACCGTGGGTCCATGATCGGTACCCTGTTTTCAGCCCAATATTTTGGAGATTGTTATTACTTCTCCTCTTTGAGTTTAAAGCGGGCTTTCTAAATTTGAGTATTAGAGAGGATTATGATCTAAAGAGATAACATAATTATGTTGATTATGGATGAGTGAATCCAACGACATTATTAGGATGAATTGGAGAATATACTTATTTAGTTAATGCAAATTGGTATATTTGGAGATATCCACTAAATTCTTAGATGGGGTTAAGGTATTTATTATTTATTAAAGTAAGAAAATACTTTGGGTTTAGTATCATGCGTATATGAAAGCATGATTATGATTCTTTAAGAGAATCTTTGTGATTGTTAGTCATCGGTAGATGTGTTTGGCAATTATGGCCACTTATATATGATCCTAGGAGGAATATATGGTATACGTATATACTATGTGATTAAAGTGTATATATGATTATAATGTAAATGACTTTTGAAAACATAAATATGAATATTTTCAAAGTGGAAAGCCAAATCATTTTCATAAATGATAATTTATGGATACATACCTCTCTAAATCACTATCATAAGGGAAGTTGCGTGAGTATGGTGATGCCCCCTGGCTAATGAATGCAGGGTGGATATAGTCCTAGGTCATATGAGCGATTATATTTTACTGCACTGGTTAGGAGATAATGGGTGTGGTCTTGACTATCCCGCATGCATATGGCCGTTTCCCGATGTTGGTAGGTTCCCAGGTTGTTTTGTTTGATGGGCCCTAGAAGATGATAACCATTTAGGGGCGCGTCTAGTGGGGAAACTCGGAGGGACGGTCTTAGATTTGTTAAATCAATTCATGATAATGGATTGGCTTTAAATACATTTCCCGGATATAAGAAGGGAAATGTGATAATTGATTGGCTTCGGATACGTTTCCCGGATGGAAGTAGGGAAATGGAAGCATATGATCTTATCAAAACATTTTTATGATAATAAAAATGGCTTTGAATACATTTTACTTGATATAAGAAGGGAAATGGGATGTTTTTAAAACGGAAAAGCATTTTTATGATAATAAAATCGGCTTTTAAAAAGTTATATGTTATGTTAAAGCAGTTCATGATAATGAATTGGCTTTTATATACATTTCTTGGATATAAGAAAGGAAATGGAAATTTTTGAGATAAATATGATAAGTATTGATAAATACTTTGTATATGGATCCTCAGCCCGGGAGATAGATCCGTATGTGTATTATAAAGATGAAACTGAATTGGTAATCCTCACTCCGGGAGATATTATCCGGATGTATATTGTAAGATGTATATAAATATGTATTTATACATTTGTTTTGTGCTACGGGCCTAATGGATCTCTACCATTAACCCTTTCAAGTTGTAGTGTATCGGGGGGGGGGGGGTCCTTGTTTGGATTTCGCTTCACGAGACACCCCACGCACGAACTTAGTGCAGTGTTGGGATGGAGGGAAGTTTAGCCCTTAGCACTTGGACTATCTAGGGTAGATGGTAATTGGGTGATAGACTAGTTTAGTAGGGTATCTTGACTAGGATGTTTAGAGGGGTGCGTTAGGTGTGCACTAATAGAAGAGAGGTGAGGGGTATCTCATGGGAGGGCGATACCAAACTTAAATATGAGATAAAACCTTTTTCAAAATAATAAGGCATTTATGCACTTGCTAAATATTTTTCAAAATCGGGCTCTGATCCGTTTATCTACTTTTCCTCTCTTGCTATATATATATATATATATATATATATATATATATATATATGTGTGTGTGTGGGTACCCCGATTTTATCACCATAAGGCCTGGACGAGTAGCCCATCCTCAGCGGCCCAAAACCCAAGCCCATCACTTCTGGTATTCATCCATTTACTCCACGATGCCATGAAGAGGAGTTGTGGGGGTACACGATCCCATGAAAGGGAGATGGATAATAAAGAGGAACCTATCACCCCCACTACTCTAAGACATACATGTATAAATTAAACCCCAAGTCCGGGGCAAAGGACAAGTTGTATTCTCTGTACTTACTCTTCAGAATATAGAGGAATAACACTGACTGAACCACCGTGGACGTAGGCACTTCTTTGCTGAACCACGTATCCCCGTTGTTGTGATTGGTCTTTTATCGGCTTTTTCTTGGTTGTTACCTCTTTCATATTTTATTTGTGTTGCATAATAATTGCCTCCACAATTGGCGCCGTCTGTGGGAAACGTTTATCTTTCCTTAAGAAGAGCCCACACCAAGAAAAAATCTAAGATGTCTGGTCACAGCAGCAATGCTCCTCAAGCAGGAGACATTCAGGAGCCACCCGCTCCTCGCAGGATTAGGTCTGAAGTCCGACGTTCCGATCAAGGGGCTCGCTTAGAAAGGCCAGCCTCAGAAGAAAGTCAAGGACCAGCAAGGTCCACTCAGATATCCAGATTGATCGATGCGTACGAAGCAAGGCTCCACGAGCAGAGGGAGTCTTCTCGCAAGTATGAGGCTGAGAATGCTCGCCTGAAAAGAAGACTGGAAAAACTGGAAAAAGAACTACGTTTTGATACCAGGAGGCGCCCCTATCGCACTCCTAGCCCTCAGGCGAGCAAATCTCGCAGCCGAGGAAGGAGCCCTAGGCGGCAACATCAAGGGTTCGAAGGTGGCGACTCAGACGACGACCTCCGCGAGCAGCTGAGAAAAGCTCGCCACTATCATAGCCATGCTCGCAGCGACGACAACATACGGAACCTAGTCCGCAGAGAAATGGACCAACATCCAGCTCACCGCGGCACCAGGTCGACCAGAGAACTCGCCAGGAGAGCCCTCAAGACCCAGATGAAATCGCCCTTCACAAGGGAAATTGAAGAAGAAGAAGCTCCCAAAAAGTTTGCTATTCCAAGGTTCAAGATTTATGACGGGAAGACTGATCCCATTGATCATGTCAGGCAGTATCGACAGGCTATGACCCTCTGGAATCACCGAGATGCGTTGATGTGCCGTATTTTCCCCTCGAGCCTTCATGACGTGGCCCAGAAATGGTTCGAGAAACTCCCTCACCGATCCATCAGAAATTTCAAATCCCTGGCCGAGCTCTTTACGGCCAGGTTCATCACCAGCAGCTCCCATCCCAAAAGGATGGATGCTCTATTGACGATGAAGAAAACTCCTCAGGAAACACTCTGAGACTACGCGAAAAGGTACTGGGAGTTATTCAACGAAGTCGAGGACTGCGCAGAAGAGGTGGCAGTGGCTTCATTCAAAATTGGGCTACCCAGCTCTTCCCTCCTCTACCAGTCCTTGACAAAGAAGGAAGCAACCACCATTGATGACCTGATGGCTCGGATTGAGAAATACGCAAAGGTGGAAGATGTCACCCGCCTTAACGTAGGTGAAAACGGTCGAGCCAAGCTCGCCACGAAGGGAAGTGAGAAAGTTGATAACCAGAAAAAAGGAGGAAGGAATGGGAGCAAGAATGGCCCCAAGAACGGAGGAAGTCCTGACATTGCAAAGTCGTTCCAGGCAGTCAACACCGTCTTCAAAGAACCAATTTACAAAATTCTCGCTAAGATCAAGGATGAGCCGTTCGTCAAATGGCCCCGGAAAATGGGAGGAGACCCATCGAAAAGAAACAACGCGCTGAGATGCACCTTCCACAAAGAGGGAGGACATAAGACCGAGCACTGCAAGGCTCTTAAGTCCCACCTCGAGGAGTTGGCCCAATCCGGACATTTGAATGACTTTGTGGAAAGGAAGGTAGAGAGAGTGACTGTCCACAAGGAGGCAAAACCCGACAACGTATTAGAAGATGACACCGGACACGAATTCGCAGTAATCCATGGAGTATCCGATGTTAAGCAAATCCAGCGCAACTCAGCTCGGATGGAGGTAAAGAAGCTGACAGCAGTAATGCAAGCTTTTCAAATTGATCCAGCGAAATCACACGCAGGAAAACGCCGCCGAGCGGAGGACATCAACTACAACAAGCACATCGTCTTCACGGATGAAGATCTTGTGGGAGTGAGGACCCCACATCACGATGCCTTAGTCATTACACTCAGGATAGCCAACTTTGATATCGATAGGCTGCTCGTAGATCAAGGAAGCTCATCCGAAGTAATGTACATCGACCTGTTCAGAAAGTTGAAGCTGGACATCGCCGACCTGAAGGGAACCACTGTCCCTCTGGTCGGCTTCGCTGGAAAAATGACCATGCCTTTGAGCAAGATAGTACTACCAGTGCTCGCTGGGAGTGTTTCGAAAATGATCGAATTCTTGGTGGTCGACATCGATTCGCCGTATCAAGCCATCCTCAGCAGGGGATGGCTTCATGCAATGAAGGCAGTCTCCTCGACCTACCACCAGAAACTCAAATATATCACCGAGCGGGGAGTGATGGAGATACATGGCGACCAAGCGATGGTGAGAAAGTGCTTCATAGCGGCCATCCGACCGAAGCCAGATAAAAAAGACGTTCGAACCAGCGAGAAAATGGAGGAAGGTGCAATCCCCTCCAAATAGCAATTAAAATATGGAAGGCCCGGAGTGGAAGAGACCAGGCTCCTCCCATCCGAACGAGTTGTAGAAGACCTGGTAGAAGTAATTTCCAGGGAAGGCGACAACAGCAGAGTCTTCCTGATCGGGACCTCACTCACTAACGAAGAGCAAAAGGATTTGTTAACCTTACTCAGGAGCAACATAGATGTTTTCGCTTGGGAACCCTACGAGCTGCCAGGAATCGATCCCAATATGGTCTGCCATCAGTTGCACGTCAATCCCACATTCAAGCTGATAGCACAGAAGGCAAGACGAACTGCTCCCGAGAAAGCCAAAGCAATAGAACAGGAGGTCGAAAAACTGCTGGATGCAGGATCCATACGGGAGGTGCAGTTCCCCAAATGGTTATCCAACCCAGTGGTAGTTCCAAAAAGCAACGGTAAATGGAGAGTTTGCATAGACTTCACTGACCTCAACAAAGCCTGCCCAAAGGATAGCTTCCCTCTTCCAAAAATAGACCAACTAGTAGACGCCACCGCAGCTCACGAGCGAATGAGTTTCCTGGACGCATACTCAGGCTATCACCAGATTCCCTTATATGCCCCAGATCAGGATAAAACGGCGTTTATCACGATGGTTGGTCTATACTGTTACAAGGTCATGCCTTTTGGGCTTAAAAATGCAGGGGCAACTTATCAGCGGCTGGTTACTAAAATGTTCAAACAACAGATGGGAAACACAATGGAGGTCTACATCGACGACATGCTCGTCAAAAGAAAGGAGAAAGAAAACCACCTTTCCGACCTGGCAAGTACCTTCGAAATCCTCAGGAAATACCGAATGAAACTCAACGCGAGCAAGTGTTCCTTCGGTGTCCAGTCAGGAAAGTTCCTTGGGTATTTGGTCAGCAAGCGTGGCATAGAAGCAAATCCGGACCAGATTGAGGCAATTAAACGGGTGCAACCTCCCCGCACAATCTGCGATGTACAAAAGCTCACTGGAATGCTCACTGCTCTGAATCGTTTCATCTCTAAATCCTCCGAGAGATGCAAGCCCTTCTTCCAACTCTTAAAAGGCAGCAAAATGATAGAATGGACCCCAGATTGCTCGCAAGCATTAGGCGAGCTCAAATCCTACCTAAGCTCCCCACCACTGCTTGTCATACCACAGCAAACGGACCCCTTGTACCTCTACCTCTCTGTATCCAGCCACACTATCAGCTCAGTGCTAATGTGTGAAGTCGCAGGGATCCAGCACCCAGTCTATTACGCGAGCAAAACCTTACTAGACGCCGAGCAGCGCTACCTGCCATTGGAAAAGCTCGCATTCGCCCTAGTAATGTCTTCGAGGAAACTGAAGCATTATTTCGAAGCTCATACGATCGTTGTCCTTACATCACACCCCCTCAAGGCTGTCCTAAGGAAGGCGGATTTGTCAAGCAGGCTGTCTAAATGGTCAGTCGAGCTCGACCGGTTTGACATCCAATTTCAACCAAAGACAGCTATCAAGGGTCAAGTCCTCGCTGACTTCATAGCTGAATTCACGGGCGAAGAACCTCTCGACCAGCCTAACCCAACAGAACAAAACAGCCAGGCTGCAGGGGAAAACTGGAAGCTATTCGTTGATGGAGCCTCTAACTCAAAGGGGGCAGGAGTAGGAATTGTTCTCATCACTCCCGAAAATGCAGTCCTCGAGCAAGGAATTAGGCTGGGATTTGCAGCCTCCAACAACGAAGCAGAATACGAAGCCTTAATTGCAGGTCTCCAAAGGGCGCAAACTCTAGGAACAAAGCATTTACAGGTATTCGGAGACTCGCAACTAGTTTCCAATCAGATAAGTGGAGACTACAACGCGAAGGACGAGAGGATGGCAGCCTACCTCTCGTTGGTAAGAAACTTGATGACAAACTTTGAAGAAATCAACATCCAGCAGTTTCCCAGGGGGCAGAACAGCCACGCTGACGCCTTGGCAGCCCTGAGCTCGGCAGTTGATTCCAGCCTTAAAAGGGTCATCCCTATCGATTTCCTTAGCTACCCGAGCATTCACCCCAACTGCGAGCTAACAAGAGAGAAACAAATACTCCAATTGGAACCAGCCCCTAGCTGGATGGATCCCTTAAGAGGCTATTTGAAGAACGGAACGCTCCCAGATGATAAAAGGACCGCCCACCAGATAAGAGTCAAAGCTGCTCGCTTTCACTTATCCACGGGGGGCGTCTTGTATAAAAGATCTTTCTCCGGCCCCTACCTTAGATGCGTCCACCCAAGTGAGCTTCACGAAGGCCTGGACGAGTAGCCCATCCTAAGCGGCCCAAAACCCAGGCCCATCACTTCTGGTATTCATCCATTTACTCCACGATGCCATGAAGAGGAGTTGTGGGGGTACACGATCCCATGAAAGGGAGATGGCTAATAAAGAGGAACCTATCACCCCCACTACTCTAAGACATACATGTATAAATTAAACCCCAAGTCCGGGGCAAAGGACAAGTTGTATTCTCTGTACTTACTCTTCAGAATATAGAGGAATTACACTGACTGAACCACCGTGGACGTAGGCACTTCTTTGCTGAACCACGTATCCCCGTTGTTGTGATTGGTCTTTTATCGGCTTTTTCTTGGTTGTTACCTCTTTCATATTTTATTTGTGTTGCATAATAATTGCCTCCACAATATATATAGGTATCCAGACACAGGGATGCCTGGATGGAACTTCCTTCGAGTCAGACGTCAGCTGCAGCAGCTGTGGATGCGTGCAGGTTCTCGATTGACGCTTTCATTCTTGTACTCTACATAGGAGGTACTGTAAAAATATTCAGGTCAATGGTCCAAATGCATTTATTTATTCATTTAGTATAGCATTCGATATGGTTGTATAATTTGAACCGAGTGTTCGGTTATTTTATTTCATTGCATTTTTCTTTCGGTTTCATTTACGCATAAACTGTGTGGTTGTTTTATTTATAATTGTTTAAAAATAGAAGCTAAGTAAAAGTTTTTGACGCCAGCCTAATAGGTTATTAGTAATTAAATGGATTTTCAACAGTGATGCTGAGAATGATCCATATGAGACTCTTGTTAAAATTGGATATAGGAGTGACCGCACGGTATCTTATTAGGCGGGGTGTCACAGATGGTATCAGAGCATTAGGTTCTAGTGTCCTTAGGAATCTGTGCAGACGTTCTATGCTTTCAGCGTTGCTCTCGATTTGTTATAGAGCCTCAGGATTAGGATTATTGATTTCTCTTGTGAAATTTCATTCTCCTGCCATATTATAAGATTATAGTGATCTTTTGCACGCTCGTTTGAGAATTGTGTGCGGGGCTTGGATGGCAGCAGGAGGTGGGGCTTAACTAGAGCAGCTGATAGAAGTTGGGGACGAGGACCTTAGTAGAGGTCACTCTCCTTGTGGCAATTGCTAAGGATTTACGTGGAGACTGCTAAAGAATAGTATTTATGAGTGTTGTAGTACTGCTATAGTAGAGTGTGGTACTAAAGTTAAATTTTCAGTGAAGCTAACGATTCGAAAGGGATCTTATGGATAGTTGGAACCGTGAGTCCCCGTGATCCAGTAGAATTGAGAAGGATGTTGTTCTGAATTATTCACATAAGGATTGGCCGGAGGCCGAAAGTGGATAAAGGGTGATAGTAAAAAGTATAAGTGGCATAGCTAGGTAAGTTGCGGTGTTTCATTAGCCCTAGACTCGTGTGTGAAATTTGAGTTTTATGGCGGTATCGATAACATTATATAATGTATGTCTATGTGTTTTTCACGATAGCGGAATTTTATTTTCCTTCATTGTCCATAAAGGTGGGTGTTGATATATTGTATATATATATATATATATATATATGGTTTGGGATGCTCGTTTTATATGTCTATACGAGTATGGTAATATGGTGAGCATATAATGTTATTGGTTGTTCGGAGCGATAGCAGGCTAATGATGGCAAGACTATCGTGTCCGCAGTTCCAGGGTAGAACGGGTTGTTGTTGCGGTGTTTCACCTGGACACATGTTGAGTTCGCCTTTATTGTTATGGGTAGATGGAACTTCGATGAGCAGAGGTTTCATTATCGTGATTTGTATATGTGGAAACCTTATAGATATGATTTGAGGTGTGCCGGGTTAATTGCTGAGCTGTGAGTCTAAGCTCATTACTGATTGCGCACAGACTGAGTGTAGTGAGGTGCGCTCAGTGGGGTGGCTCCTAGATAGAGTCGGGAGTTCAAACTACATTTTGTTGAGTGAGGGGATAGGGTGTCCCAGTTTCATGTTCAAAAATAACGGACCTCCATGACCAAGAAAGTTAAGTAGGAGTGTGTGGAGGTGTTCCTTGTTTGGATTTCTCTTTGCGAGACACTCCACACATGAATCTTAACGGCGTCAGGAGTGGAGAGATGTTATAGGATGCAAGGATGTTGGTTTCGTTGAAAGGTCTTATAGTGCAGATGAACCACTATAGACTATGATCTATATGATGATGGTATGCTTATGGAAATATTGTGCTATGGAAAGGCACTAAAGTGGTCCTCCCACCACAAGTGGGTGGGTGAAGTAGGACTTAGATAAATTGAGTTGAAGATTTTGGCCAGGCCTTAATGAAAAGGAAAACTTTGATGGAATATGTTTTGGGTATGATGTACGTACTGCTCCTACAGAGAGTAGGCACTTCGATCGGTTAGGTTTCCTTCCGTATGGGCGAAAGGATAGAATACTAGGCATGCATTCGTAGGTTAGCGTAGGTAGGATTTAGGACGTCCCACTGGTGTGCCTTAGGTCGCTATATCTTAATGAACAACAACGCGAGAGAGTAGTGTAATGGGAGGGTTCCTTGTTTGGATTTCTCTTTTGCGAGGCATCCCACGCATGAAACCAAGCAAATGTCGAAAGATGAGAAAGGCCTTGGGCACTAGGGATATACTTAGGACTATACTCGTTTCGTGTAGGTAGGATAACGCATAGACCGTAGCATTATTAGGATGTAAGTGCGATAGTGTTAGTGGCGCCGATGTAAGGAGAATTGAATTTCGTGGGTTGGGAGGACCCATATATGAGTATTACACAGAGGAAAGGAGACCCTTATCGGGAGAGAGTGTTATGTGTCAAACGTTCACTATGGTTGTGCAGATGTGCACAGGTTAGAAAGGTGTATGGGTACCTTAGTGAGTTGGTTTATATACCGCCTGAAATAGAAGGGGCGTAGTATATAAAGTTGAAGCTTTGCGAGATGTAAAGCGGTATTTATAGACTCGTTTCTCTTATTGGCAGCAAGAGAAGCCATTGGAGTAACGCGTCATTGTTGTGCGTTAGTAGATAGGAATTTAGATGAGCTTATAGAGAGGCTAGTACATTTGAGTACACCTTGAGGTGCGTGAAATATGGTAAAGGACTGTCGTTTTAGCACCTTTTCATTTTTGGGGTACTAAGACGTAGTGGGATTTGTGATCCTAGATTGGTGGTGTAGGTCGTATCTCAATTTCGAGGACGAAATTCCGTTGTAAGGGGGGGAGTATGTAACAACACGTCCTTTTAGAGACAATTAAATTCCATAATTAGGTATAAATTTGGCAATTTGGAGAATTTCTCGAAATAGCGATTTTTGGGATTTTCGAGGATTTAATGATTTTAGATGGATAGTATATTTACTTTTGGTGTTAAGTAAATGAATTGGAGTATTTTAATAATGTGTCGCTGCCGGGTAAAGTGTCAGAAGATAATATTCTAATGGGAATACCGCATTTATTTATTTTGGATTGAAATAGAGACTTGCGGTCAAGTTCCTCGGATGTAAATTTAGACTGCACCGTGAGTCTCGGATTGTCCGAGATAGTCGAAAAAGAGTGTCCGAAAGTCAAAATTGAGTTTCGGGGAATTTTAGAGTTAAAAAGGGCTCGAAATTGAGTAAACGAGTCGTTTTTGGGTTTTAAGGGGTATAAACCCTTTTTCTTTCTTTAAAAAGAGGGAGAGAGTGAGAAAAGAGAAAGAGAAGAAAGAAAAGAGAGAGAGGAAAGAGAGGAGGAGAGAAAAGAGGAGAAAAAGGGAGATTCAGACCAAACTCCGCCGGATTCGACTCGAGGTTGTCAGATTTCATCCTCCAGGCAAGTGTTTACTTACTTTATTTACTTTTTGCATAAATCTCATACCGTAGTTTGGTATTAACAAACCCTAAATATTTTGGATTTGGGTATTCTTGTGTAAATGTGTTTTTGGGAGAAGTTTTCATAAGGGTTTATTATAATAATGATAGTAGATGAATTCTAAGCTTAAATCCTTATTAATGGTGTGAACTATGGTGATGAATTGGAAAAAATGAAAGTTAGGGTTTTAATGGATTGATACCCAAAAATAATTGATGTGTTAGTTGTAAAACATAGATTAGATGTTTGTTGAGTTGTTGGATGAGGTTAAAACAACAAAAATGGAAATAAATGGAGTTTGGGATTTTGGGGAAGACGATGAATAATAAACTCGTGGCTTGTGGGGCCATTTCGGCCAGGAAGAGTACTGATTTAGCTCTCGGCCAAAACATAAAAGTTGTAGATATTTTTGATACGGTCGCGTGGGCGTCAACCGCGTATTTTTTTTTTATTTTTCCTCGATTTGAAATGATTTTTACAATATGTCAGTTCTGGGGTGAAATCATCAACTCGAAAATCAAATCAGGAATTGGAAAAATAAAGGCTAGAATTAATCGTGTAGATGATTGCGATGATTTTTGGTGTAGTTTAAAAACCCCGATAATAAAATTGGGTTGTTGGATCGAGGATTTGAGGAAATTAGTGTTGAGGACCTAGTGTGACCGGTCGATCGCGCCCCTAAGGCCGGTCGACCGCGTTAAGGAAAAAAGGACTACTGCTTTGTTTCGTAGGCTTATTTGCAACCCGCGGTCGACTGGGGGTCCAGGACTGGTCGATCGGTACCCTGTTTTCAGTTCAAAATTTTGAATATTATTATTACTTCTCCTCTTTGAGTTTAAAGCGGGCTTTCTAAATTTGATTATAAAAGAGGATTATGATCTAAAGAGATAACATAATTATGTTGATTATGGATGAGTGAATCTAACGAGGTTATTAGGATGAATTGGAGAATATACTTATTTAGTTAATGCAAATTGGTATATTTGGAGATATCCACTAAATTCTTAGATGGGATTAAGGTATTTATTATTTATTAAAGTAAGAAAATACTTTGGGTTTAGTATCATGCGTATATGAAAGCATGATTATGATTCTTTGAGAGTATCTTTGTGATTGTTAGTCATCGCTAGATGTGTTTGGCAATTATGGCCACTTATATATGATCCTAGGAGGAATATATGGTATATGTATATACTATGTGATTAAAGTATATATATGATTATGATGTAAATGGCTTTTGAAAAGATAAATATGAATATTTTCAAAATGGAAAGACAAATGATTTTCATAAATGATAATTTATGGATACACACCTCTCTAAATCGCTATCGTAAGGGAAGTTGCGTGCCTATGGTGATGCCCCCTGGCTAATGAATGCAGGGTGGATATAGTCCTAGGTCATACGAGAGATTATATTTTACTGCGCTGGTTAGGAGCTTCTGGGTGTGGTCTTGACTATCCCGCAGGCATATGGCCGCTTCCCGACGTTGGTAGGTTCCTAGGTTGTCTTGTTTGATGGGCCCTGGAAGATGATAGCCATTTAGGGGCACGTCCAGTGGGGAAACTCGGAGGGAAGGTCTTAGATTTGTTAAATCAATTCATGATAATGGATTGGCTTTAAATACATTTCCCGAATATAAGAAGGGAAATGGGATAATTGAATGGCTTCGGATATGTTTTCCGAATGGAAGAAGGGAAATGGAAGCATACGATATGGTCAAAACATTTTCATGACATTAAAAATGGCTTTGAATACATTTCCTGGATATAGGGATGGAAATGGGATGCTTTTAAAACGAAAAAGCATTTTTATGATAATAAAATTGGCTTTTGAAAAGTTATATGTTATGTTAAAGCAGTTCATGATAATGAATTGGCTTTTATATACATTTCCTGGATATAAGCAAGGAAATGGAAATTTTTTAGATAAATATGGTAAGAATTGATAAATACTTTGTATATGGATCCTCAGTCTGGGAGATAGACCCGGATGTGTATTATAAAGATGAAACTGAATTGGTAATCCTCACTCCAGGAGATATTATCCGGATGTATATTGTAAGATGTATACAAATATGTATTTATACATTTGTTTTGTGCTACGAGCCTAATGGATCTCTACCATTAACCTTGCCAAGTAGTAGTGTATCGGGGGTGTTCCTTATTTGGATTTCGCTTCGCGAGACACCCCACGCACGAACTTAGTGCAGTGTTGAAAATGGAGGGAAGTTTAGCCCTTAGCACTTGGACTATCTATGGTAGATTGTAGTTGGGTGATAGACTAGTTTAGTAGGGTAGCTTGACTAGGATGTTTAGAGGGGGTACGTTAGGTGTGCACTAATAGAAGAGAGGTGAGGGGTATCTCATGAGAGTGCGATACCAAACTTAATCATGAGATAAAACCTTTTTCAAAATAATAAGGCATTTATAAACTTGCTAAATATTTTTCAAACTCGGGCTCTGACCCGTTTATCTACTTTTCCTCTCTTGCTATATATATGTATATATATATATATATATATATATATATATATAGGTGTCCAGACATAGGGACGCCTGGATGGCACTTCCTTCGAGTCAGACGTCAGCTGCAGCAGCTGTGGACGCGTGCATGTTCTCGATAGACGCTTTCATTCTTGTACTCTAAATAGGAGGTACTATAAAAATATTCGGGCCAATGGTCCAAATTCATTTATTTATTCTTTTAGTACAACATTCGATATGGTTGTATAATTTGAACCAAGTATTTGGTTATTTTATTTCAAGGAGTGATTGCCCGGTATCTTATTAGGCGGGGTATCACAAAATCATCACCTCACCCTATTGTTTTAATATTGAAAAAGCTAAAAGAAATTTGAAAAGTGAAAAAGCACAAAAAGAAAATAAAAAGTGAATTACAATTTTGCTCCATTAGCTTTACAACCTTGAAAGTGGATTGATACCCTTATTTACCGCTACACTTGAGTTGTTATATTTTGTAGATAATTGAGGTTTTGATTAGAAGGACTTTTCAAGCAACGACAAAAGAAAAAAATACACGCAAAAGTCTTTTTTATCATATTGGAGTCAATTAAATTCAAGAGATTGGTTTGATTGTTCTTCTCTTTTCTCTTTTATATTAAATTCCTATTGATTATATGATTATCATGTTTTATATTATTTTAGGCTAAATCCCCTTTCAAGGGGTGGGGGAAAACCCTTATTTGATGTTATTTTAGTTTACTTAGTTTCATTACTTTAAAATTCCCTTTGAATGTTAATTTTGATCCCTCACCCTTAAATTTACGCCTCGAGAGAGGGTAAATGATTTTCGAGAGAAAATCAAAATTATAATTATAATACCCATTTTAGATTCGAACTAGAGATAGGGGTTTCTTAAGTGGGGTATTATCACTTGAATTTCAACTCTAAATTTATTTTCTAAGATTTACATAAATTTTAATTGATCGATCCTAGAGGGTGATTAATTAAAAGGAGTGTAGATCTATTTTACAGAGTTGTGGGGTGTTAAACTTAGTTTTCTTAAAGATTACCATTAAAATTACACTTGCAATGAGAGTTGATTTGTAATTTTAATATTAATTTGGGATAATTTAATTAATTAAATTAATTAGTTAGAATAGCTAAAATTTGTGGTGTAGACCCACTCCTTGATTGTTCACACAATTATTTACTTCATTTATCTCTTATTTTAGTGTTTGACTTTATTTTTCACTCTTAGTCACTTTCTAGTTAGTTGTTTTCATCTCTCATTTAGTTTAGTTTAATATTATTTCACCTAACTGCAACTAATTGTTTTAATATTGGAAAAAGAGCTAAAAAAATTAGAAAAAGTAAAAAAACCCAAAAATAAAATAAAAAGTGAATTACAATTGAATTTGTCTCTAGCTTACCCCCCCTGATGTGGATTGATACCCTTACTTGCCTCTACACTTGAGATTGTTATATTTTGTAGGTAATATGAGGATTTTGATTAGAGGAGCTTTTACAACAACGATAAAACACACCGAAAAGTTCATTCTATCAAATGTCGTCGTTGCCGATCTTGGGAGCATGAAGCACTGGGAGCGGATTTCAATTTTGTAGTTCATTTATTTCCTGCATTTTAGTACCATTTTTATATTTTTAGAAGGCTTGTATTAGGATTTTTATCATTGCTTGTATTGCGGTGCATAGAGACACCTTTATTTTATTTTTCATTTAAAAAAAATGTAATAATCGAAGACAGCGTGATAGGGAAACCGGACAAGGTAGAGAGAGGGCGTCCAAAGGTGAGGATTTATAAGCCTCTCTACCTTGGGTCGGTAGGACTCCCGGGGCTGACTGAGATATGCGTGATCTCCTCCAGTCGACTCAAATTTTTCGGCACCCCATGACCTAAAAACTGTGGGAGGTACATCTCTTGAACCCTCGCGCCTCTCATGTTAGCAAGTCAATTTTTCTGTGTACTTGTGTGATCTTATTTGATTTTATTCTCGCGTTAATTTTCGAATGGTGTGATGAATTAATTTACTAAGACCTACACCGGTCACTCACAAGAAGAGATTTCATCACCCGACTCACTCGCTTACCATTGTGTGCTACCGTAGCCATCACTAAATTTAAAATCATTCAACTAGATATCCCATTAGGAGAATATTTTTGAAAAGTCGATCACTAAGAGGTGACACCCCGACTAATTAAATACTGGGTAGCTACTCCTTTATTCAAATTAATACAAAATGCCAAGCGGGTTCAGTTCATAGCATCACTGTCGAAAACATTTTAATAATTACTAGCCACCTAATATTTAATTAAATCCGATTAACATAACATCCATATAAATGATGAAATACTGATACCACAACCACATCACAGTCGTAAATAAATAACGATGTAAAAAACTAAATCTGGAGGGATACACATCACAACAATCCGAATACTGAAGTAACAAATACATGCCTTAATCATTAATTTAATTACAACCCAAAATATGAAATAAAAACTGAGTAAATGAGATATCTCTAAAAGAAATGGGGAGACATGCCCTAAAGATAAGTAAATCTGATAATATAGAGTTAAGATCAAAAGTGGAGGCGTCTACTATCGTGGTCCTGTAACTTCCAGAGCAGCTACAACACGTCACGGGAATAGGACTCCTATGCTTGATGTCCTTGTGGATGGGCACCTAAAAAGGTTTTTACATAAATAGATTTGAAAGAAAATGGGTCAAAGCCCGATTGTGAAAACAGTTTAAAAATATCAAGTGTTTAATATCATTAAACAGTGAATATAAAGTATATGATAGTGTGTGCACTCACATGAGTTCCTCACCTCTCAACTAATTGTGCACTCCTATCGTAGCCGCGCCCATTCTAGTTATTTCCATATCTAACTAGTCCAATAAAAAAATCTAACATTACTATACGATTCACAATTTAGTTCCGGCATCTTCATTTAAACAGAGAGTTTTACTTTTCTTCATAGTTTCCCATATTAGTAATACTAATTAATAGATATCTTCCCTTTTATCTTTACAAAATGTTGATATTATTTATACATGACAGTTCATTTCAATTAACAGTATATTATTCTCATCATCAATATACAATATTAGAACCCCGAGACTAAGCTGCGGTGCACACATACTCTGCCATCCAATCCCGGTACATGACGTACATAAGGACCACGCATTCCGAATCTCTCAGGAATCGTTCTCAAATAGAAACAATCGTACATAATGGAGGCGAACATATTTCACATCACATGGGTCATGCACATACCTACGCTCCCATGATCAGCAGACATATTAACTTCTCAATAAGTCTTTCTCTGACCTATGTCCTCGAGGTACCAATCTAAATCCCCCCCGTAGGCACACAAAGACTAGATGGCCCTAATCGAACGCCGACCTCCAGTGATAGAAAGTATGGTAGGTATGTTATACATACTTAACTACATATAACAAGCATTCACACATCTTCGGTATCCGAGTAATATTAATAGAGGTATATTTCTCATTCATGTACCATCATTTCATGTTACACGTTTACAAGTTCCCCGATTTATATACATTAAAGTTATCAACTCTCCTCATGTCGAGGTTTTTAGACACTAATGTCATAACCCATAAACATCATCCGATTTACTACAAATCTCTATGTTTTAATCCTTAGCTTACTTCTAATCTCACAATTGTACCCACAAATCAACAAGGGAAGGATAACACTCAATTATATAAGTCTTCTGGAAGTTTTAAATAAAATCAGGCCTAACATGGCATTCTGTCAACTCCTTAGAATTCTCGTTCGAACGAGGTCGTTCTAACGAATGGCTTCGAATGAACTACCAACTCGTTAGACGGGGTACTATCATCTCGCTAAAAATCTCGTTCGAATGAGGTCATTCGAACGACCTGGGCAGGTCTTCTAACGAGATGGCAGTTTGCGCCCAGAAATTCTTCACTTCATTTTTCTCTTCTCTAAATTCATCCTAAGACCATCCCAATAGCATTTTCATGTTCTTAAACTTCTCTAAATCTTAGGTCGTTTCTTAACATATTTTTGGTGTCAAATCCTCCTAAACAACATGTAATTATCAATAATCTCCAAATTTTACCCCAAACCCTATGAAAATGAACGCAGAATTTTATTGTGTCCAATTACTCATCATAAATCTATTTTTAAATCATCATATTTAAGTCTTCGAATAATAAATTCATCCATAGTCATTCTACATGCAAATCCTATCCCAAATTTAGAGTTTTTCCAACAATTTCATTAGTTTTCCTCAAAACTTTCAAGATAAAATAGTTCCTACACTAAACATGAAGGAAATATTAAATGCACTTAAAAATATCAAATCACTTGCCTTAATTTTGGTCTTCTTCTTCGTTGTTGATGATCAAGGTTGATTCTCTTTTCTTTTCCAGTCATAATTATCTCTCGAAATGGTGGTGGTGGGTGGTTTTTGGTTTGGAACCCTATGGTAACTTCTCTCTAACTCCCATAGTCCACTCCCTTGATTTTTGGCTGATAATGGACTTAATGGTCTATCTAATAATATATAATTAAACTCTAAAATTCGTGGGTCTAAACTCCTTAATTTTTAAAATCGCCAAAATACCCTTCGGCGTTGCCGGTTTGGCCTAAAAATGCCCCGGGACCAAAACTAAACCCCTGGCTAGTGTTTTCTGACTATCTCGACCCTTCCGGGCATGTTGGCGCACTCAAAATGACCATTCAGTTGATAAAAGTATACTTTATTTATAATCTAATCAAATTCATTCCTGACGCAACTGACACGCGCGTCCCAACTTAATTATTGAAACTGCCGTATTTTAAACTCAAGATAATTTTAATAAACTTGATGATCACATATTACCATAATCACTCAGTAATATTCCACAACATAATAATACCAATTAATAACTCTCGTGCCGCTAGCATTTTAAATCCAAATTAATATTCCAATTAATTATCCCAAATTAATTTATTAAATCCCATAATTAAAAGTAATTCCATTTAATTAACCTCATAATTAAAAGCCATAAAAATACGAGGTATTACATACTTCCCCCCTAATAACGGAATTTCGTCCCGAAATTCGAAAAGTAAGGCATACCGGGAAAAATTTAGGTATCCTCGAGTACTCAAAACAAAAATAGAAAGTAAGGCCCAATCACTTAAGCACTCGCTTCATAATAAGCTTGTTTAACAAACTTGATACTTTATCAGTTTTAGGGTTACACTTCAATGAATGCACTTCACGTTGTGCACTTACTAAACAACATTCGAATAATAAAAATATAGCTTATACATCAATGGCCGCATTATCTCAATATTATTGTGAGTCTGCAGCTCATTACGCATTAACTCCCGCGTTTATCAAAACACCAAGCTCCTACTCTGGAATAAATCTATAAAACATCTGACTACTTTTGCCCATTCGTTGAATCTCTGTTCTTGGCATTGTGACCTTTACACAAGGGAAAACCACTTCAGCCGGTTGGTGTTACACAAAACAATTGTAAGCACCTAGTCCACTATAAATAGATACGGGTGCTTCCCCCCCAACTCTACCATTAGTTAATATCTTCTCCTCATTACCACAATATACCTCACTTACTAGTTATACCCAATTTGGAAATGAAAAGATCTTAATGAATCCAAAATTTCTTTCATACAATCCACCAGTCGTTAATCACCATGCGCCTACACCTCGAGCTATAGGTGATACAACCTTCTTCGAATGAAACGTAATCCCATAACTTCTTGTTACCCCACGTTGAAGGTGGCTTTTGGGGATCTCCTCTTAGTATTGAATAAAAATGCGTATGACCACTTGTCGGCGTGTCCACTATCTCATAGTGTAAATCACCCAAATATATACAAATTTCTCTCCCTCTGGACAACCTGTCCCACAAATTTGAAGGAACTCGATACTTATCTATAAGTTGTCAACCCCTTTAGAAAATTTACCAACTTGACTCTTCCATCCCTGGATTCGTCGGCTTGATACAAAATTATCTGGTTGATCGTCTTATCCCAACCTATGTACTACTTACTATACCCCTTTCAATGCCGACTTTCACGTATAATACTTCCCGTTAAGTGATCCTTAACGTTCTCCCTCGACGTATACCAAAAGTTTCAACCTTGCAATCTACACCACGTTGTGCACATCTGGACCCTTTATTCCTTATTGACATCCTCATTCTATTTACTCTTGAGTCACTCTCAACATTCGATTGGTCTAAACTCTACTCCAAATTGTCCATAATAATTAAATATATGCCTTCTCAAGAGATACTCCTTATTAAATGGCTTCCCACTGCCTTTTCACCACATTCGGACTTTCTACACTCGTTGCACATGATATTCATTAACACCTTCACTCATGACATTTAATCCCATCTATATTCCTTCTTCCGATGATTACTACATTAGCAAACCAAGATGTCTACACCCCTTATAACTCACTCATACGGTTTTAAACATTATCTACGCTTCATACGTATTCTAGACTCTTTATTGCCGCTGGATTTTCAACGTGGCTATACCACTTGGGTGTTCCCAATCACCTCTTAATTTGAAATCTAACAACTCGCTCTACTGGCCTTACATCGTAATTTACCTTGTTAACTTCCCATTATAACTACTTACCTACATAACGATCGAGGTATACAATTTATGGACGAATGGTTAAACATCTCCCTACTGCCAACCTTACGCTAAGTTTCATGCGTGGGATGTCTCGCAAAGCAAAATCCAAACAAGGAACCCCCCCGATACACTACTACCTAACATTGTCGATCATCGGGATCCGTAAAGCCCTCAGTCCATAACAAATACCCCTATAATCCCGTCTCTTAATAGCAAAGTTACATCTCCTTCCTCAATTACACTTAAACAAGTAACTCTTTTCGAAAGACATTTTCTCTTGACATTGACGGAAATCACATTCCATATACAACATGCAAATATAATCGGGGCTCCCAAAATTCCGTCCCCAGACACACAACTATGAGCATAAAGTCCCAACTCTCTAAAGGGTGATAAAACAATGCACTCTTCTTATTACTACATCCTGAGCGTTAATTATAATAACTAGCTAAATCCTTTTACTGACTAGTAAACCAATTACATACGAATCATACCAAGTAAATCCCTACGCAGAATGGGATTAAATATCCGATATCATTATACTTTTTGAAATCACGACAATATATATGTATATATATACACATATAAAAATATACAATTACGAGCCTGATCCTCTCACAGATGAGGCCTCGCCAGATCAAAACATTCTACCCCAAAGTAGTAACCCCGATAAACTTGTAATACCAACACACTATTGGTATGAGCATATTATAAGACCATAATTAGAATAATATCATACTCGTAATCGTAACAGTAAAACTAGTAGTTCCAATATAGTATATACCACTATCAATATACACATTCATCCTCCGCAGATGAAAATAAAGATAACCCCACACTATCTGGGAAAATATTCACATAAATAATAAAAAAAAAAATTCAATACTCACTATACTCAACTCTCAAGAAAAAATAACCATAATAATAAATGTAGCAACTCGTTCATGCCACAACCAATATGCAACATCATCTGAGGATATAACTCATACTTCTATCCTGATAATCATCCTGATTGCTCAAATGGTTCCTGGACTTAACACACCTGTCCGTATCAAATCGAATATTTCAATAACTGATTCCCTTTCCAGGCACAATACCTTTATCCTTACACTTGCATCGAGAAACATTTATAATGCACGTGTTTCACTTTCCACAAAATACCTCTACACATACTCCACTTATCTTTGGTCACACTGACCATGTTAAGGTGGTCCTTCTCTCGGAAGTTAGTAATCTCGGATCTGTTGACTACTTCCATTATTCCCTTAGCTTAACGAACCTAAGGAACACGCTACTAGTTTCCACATCTCTTACTGAAACCACCATCTCTCGGTAATAATTCAGCTATTCGAATCATTTTAACGGGTTTCCCGTTGAGTCTTCCCCTTGTGGTGCTTCTCCAACACCATTTTCCCAGTCATACACTATAAAGATCCTCGATTCTTTCCTCCACCCCACCCAAGAAAATTTTTACCTCCAAATTAACACTACGCGACATAATTACCATCTGCAGTGCCCGTCCAAGCAGAATTCCTCAGAAGAGTCAACAATTCTTTCTGTATGTAATTTCTCCCTTAATATCATCTTCTCCTTTTCACCTACTTCACCCGTTGTAAGGTTCGCTAAATAATTAAATTTCTTCTCACAAAGTGACCTCTGTCCAACCCTCTTGTGTGAGTTCAGAATAACATTCTCCTTTCACCCTGAATATCTGGTGAAAGAACTTATGGTCAAACCATACGTGCATGCCTTCTCTCGTCGTCACATTCCACCTCTTAGTGTGGTGATTGCCTCTCACCGTTGAAATTTCGTTCTTACGAGCCAAGAAAAAAGAAATTTACCTCAGATTTTCACTCTTGATTGGCCATACCCCGACATATGTCTAAGCCTTTGAATATATTATTAGTTTGTCTAACACCTTCCATCTCTCTATTTCGAGTATTTCCACTGCTGGTTCTCTTCAATGTTTCACTGAACTCTTCCTCTCCCATTCCAACCTTGTTGGGTGAGTCTCATTTGACCTCACTCCTACTAAAGTTGTACCTGGAAGTCACAAGTCGCGCCTTAGCCATCTATACTGTCCTGAACTTCCGTACCATAATATGGGTGACTTCAACTACGGTCATCCTTCTTTCATAAATTTAATAACCTTAACTATTCCTTGCCCCCTCCTTCTCGCATACTTGTCCTCGCCTGACGTAATACTTTGTTCGACTCACGAACACACACAATTGTAAATAAGATTCACTATCATATATATCTAAGTAGGAGAACGAAATCTCACCAAAGGAATCAACAATCCTAAACATAGGGCTCTATATCAAAGAAAGCTACTCTTGGAAGCATAATAAGCCACACGTATCCTAAAGGACATTAGAACCTGATGCTCTGATACCACGTGTGACACCCCGACTAATTAAATACCGGATAGCTACTCCTTTATTCAAATTAATACAAAATGCCAAGTTGGTTCAGTTCATAGCATCACTGTCGAAAATATTTTAAAAATTACTACTCACCTAATATTTAAAAGTGAGTTGTCAATTTTAATTGAATCCGATTAACATAACATCCATATAAATTATGAAATACTGATACCACAACCACATCACAGTCGCAAAAAAATAACGATGTAAAAAACTAAATCTGGAGGGATACACCTCACAACAATCCGAATACTGAAGTAACAAATACATGCCTGAATCATTAATTTAATTACAACCTAAAATATGAAATAAAAACTGAGTAAATGAGATATCTCTAAAAGAAATGGGGCGACATGCCCTACAGATGAGTAAATCTGATAATATAGAGTCAAGATTGAAAGTGGAGGCGTCTACTATCGAGGTCCTGTAACTTCCACAGCAGCTACATCACGTCACGGGAATAGAACTCCTATGCTTGGTGTCCTTGTGGCTGGGCACCTAAAAAGGTTTTTACATAAATAGATTTGAAAGCAAACGGTTCAGAGCCCGATTTTGAAAACAGTTTAAAAATAGCAAGTGTTTAATATCATTAAACAGTGAATATAAAGTACATGATAGCGTGTGCACTCACATGAGTTCCTCACCTCTCAACTAATTGTGCACTCCTATCGTACCCGTACCCATTCTAGTTATTCCCATATCTAACTAGTCCAATAAAAATCAAACATTACTATAGGATTCATAATTTAATTTCGGCATCTTCATTTAAACAGAGAGTTTTACTTTTCTTCACAGTTTCCCATATTAGTAATACTAATTACTAGAGATCTTCCATTTTATCTTTACAAAACGTTGCTATTATTTATACTCACATTTATACATAACAGTTCATTTCAATTAACAGTATATTATTCTCATCATCAATATACAATACTAGCACCCCGAGACTAAGCTACGGTGTACACATACTTTGCTATCCAATCCCGGTACATGACGTACATAAGGACCACGCATTCCGAATCTCTCAGGAATCGTTCTCAAATAGAAACAATCACACATAATGGAGGAGAACATAGTTCACATCACATGGGTCATGCACATACCTACGCTCCCATGATCAGCAGACTTATTAACTTCTCAATAAGTCTTTCTCTGACCTATGTCCTCGAGGTACCAATCTAAATCCCCCCCGTAGGCACACAAAGAATAGATGGCCCTGATCGAACGCCGACCTCCTGTGATAGCAAGTATGGTATGTATGTTATACACAACTAACTACATATACCAAGCATTCACACATCTTCGGTATCCCAGTAATATTAATAGAGGTATATTTCTCATTCCTTTACCGTCATTTCATGTTACACGTTTACAAGTTCCCCGATTTATATACATTAAAGTTATCAACTCTCCTCACGTCGAGTTTTTTAGACACTAATGTCATAACCCATAAACATCATCCGATTTACTACAAAACTCTAAGTTTTAATCCATGACGTACTTCTATTCTCACAACTGTACCCACAAATCAACAAGGAAATGATTACACTCAATTATATAAGTCTTCTCGAAGTTTTAAATAAAATTAGCCCTAACAAGGTCTTCTGTCAGCTCGTTAGAAATCTCGTTTGAACGAGGTCGTTAGAACGAATGTCTTCGAAAGAACTACCAACTCGTTAGAAGGGGTACTGTCATCTCGTTAAAAGTCTCGTTCGAACGAGGTCGTTCGAACGACCTGGGAAGGTCTTCTAACGAGATGGCAGTTTGTGCCCAGTTTGCGCCCAGAAATTCTTCTTCATTTTTCTCTTCTCTAAATTCGTCCTAAGATCATCCCAATAGCATTTTCATGTTCTTAAACTTATCTAAATCCTCTTAGGTCATTTCTTAACATATATTTGGGGTCAAATCCTCCTAAACAACATGTAATTATCAATAATCTCCAAATTTTACCCCAAACCCTATGAACATGAACCCAGAATTTTATTGTGTCCAATTACTCATCATAATTACATTTTTAAATCATCATATTTAAGTCTTCGAATACTAAATTCGTCCATAGTCATTCTGCATGCAAATCCTATCCCAAATTTAGAGTTTCTCCAACAATTTCATTAGTTTTCCTCAAAACTTTCAAGATAAAATAGTTCCTACAATAAACATGGAGGAAATATTCAATGCACTTAAAAATATCAAATCACTTGCCTTAAGTTTGGTCTTCTTCTTCGTTGTTGATGATCAAGGTTGATTCTCTTTTCTTTTCTAGTCATAATTCTCTCTCGAAATGGTGGTGGTGGGTGGTTTTTGGTTTGGAACCCTATGGTAACTTCTCTCTAACTCCCGTAGCCCACTCCCTTGATTTTTGGCTGATAATGGCCTTAATGGTCTATCTAATAATATATAATTAAACTCTAAAATTCGTGGGTCTAAACTTCTCAATTTTTAAAATTGCCAAAATACCCGTTTGGGTTGTCGGTTTGGCCTAAAAATGCCTCGGGACCCAAACTAAAATCTCGGCTAGTGTTTTCTGACTTTCTCGACCATTCCGAACACGTTGGCGCACTCAAAATGACCAGCCGGTTGATAAAATTATACTTTACTTTATAATCTAATCAAATTCATTCCTGACGCGACTGACACGCGCGTCCCAACTTAATTACCGAAACTGTCATATTTTAAACTCACGATAATTTTAATAAAATTGATGATCACATATTACCATAATCACTCAGTAATACCTCACAACATAATAATACCAAATACTAACTCTCGTCCCGCTAGCATTTTAAATCAGAATTAATATTTCAATTAATTATCCCAAATTAATTTCATAAATCCCATAATTAAAAGTAATTCCATTTAATTAACCTCATAATTAAAAGCCATAAAAATACAGGGTATTAAATAATAATTCCGTGATTTTTATCGTCCACGGACTTAATTAAAATTTGACTACCCTTTCATTAAATTTAAAGATAAAAATTGGGTATGTGTTAGTTAGGATTTCTCTTTGATTTGTGTGTGTCCAATTCAATTTGTTGGTAGTCGAGTTTTAGTGAGTTCGTGCCAATTCAAATAGTCCACCTATTTTTCCCACTCCTTTCTACCAAAAAAAAAATCCAAAACAATTTTTTTTCCTTGGTTTTCTCCAAAAACATTTTCTTCCTTTATTTTTTTTTCAAAAAAAGTCCAAAAATATATTTTCTTTCCTTTTGATTTTTTTTCCCTCTATTTTCTTCCCAAAAATCAAAAAATATTTTCTTCTATTATTTTTATAAAAAAAAGTCCAAAAATATTTTCTTTCTTTATTTTTATAAAAAAAAATCGAAAGATATTTTCTTTATTTCCTTTTTAGAAAAATCCAAAAGTATATTCTTTCCTTTTGAAAAAATTTAAAAAAAAATAAAAAAAATATTATTTCTCGCCACATGGCCGAAGAACGTCCTTTATGGGACTAGTTTGGTCATTTTTCAATGTCACGCGACACATGTGAGAGTGATCCCAAGTCGTCTCGTTATGATATCCTTAGTTGTCTCACCTCTCTCACGAGTGCCATAGATACTCTTGACCCATCCATGCATGCACCTCCTATTCCATCACCCTCGGTGTCAAGTGTTGATGTGTCTTATCCTTTGTTGTGCACCCTTTATTATTATGTCGATCACGTCCCATGAGTGCCCTTACATTCCATATCCTTCCGAACCCGCTGTGGAACATGTGTATCCATTTGACATTATTTCGGAACCCACCTCGACCTACTATCCAAATATACATAATCCCAAGTCGTGTGAGTACCTGACCTATTCGTGGAGGCTTAATCACCCTTCCACGCAATATGAATCCTAGCCCGATATTGCGGATCCTCACACCTTCCAACAGTTGTCATGGCAACCTTGTGCACCCGTTCATGATCGGTTCCATCACTACGCACCCTATGAGTATCAACCATTTGTCCATCACAAAAGCGATCCTTTGGTGTATGATGAACTTGTCCCCACACCACCCACTTCATTTGAGTATTCTCCATATATTCATGATCATAGCGAGTTGTGTCCACCTCAACCACCGCCACCACCCGTCACCCCACCACCATCATCCACATCTGCTCTCGAAAGCCTCTTTCAAAAGTTCATAATCGAGAAAGAGAAAGCCACTCAAATTCAAACTCAAGCTCTTCAAAGGCCTGAACAACAATTAAATGAATTTGAGTGTGTGAGAGAGTCGGACATTCCCATGGATCCACCCATTGTTGCACCCGAGTGTGATGATGATGTGTTATTTTGTGCCACCGATTTTGAGTTTGACCAACCCTACCACCCCGAGAATCTCGAAATTGAGACAGTTACATGGTCCAAGTCCCAAGTCGACAATTGTGTTGACTTAACTTTCGATAGTGAGCCTGATCAAATTCGACCATATCCAAATGAACCCATCATTGCAGTTCAAAATCCCTTTCCCTCCGTATTCAAAAATAAGCCTAATCTTTTACCTTATGCCACAATTGCGTATGTCTCTCACATGCCCATATCTTTTAGGTTAGCTCCGGCTACGAGTTCTCACCATTTTTCCGAGATAGAATCTGTGATAGTTCCTAACTATCCGGATATGGATCGTGTTCCTCCATGGATGGCTCCCTTTGAGCCCAATATTTCTAGTGATTCCTCTATCTCTGATCTTAGTGCCTCGTCTTGCCCACCCACCACATTCCCTGATACTACTCTTCTGGAGAAGTTGACCACTCCATCTTTAGAAACCACACTCCCTTGTGAGTATTCTTTTACTCCTCCCAAGGAGTGCATGTCTCCCACTCTTGAGTTGGATCATCTTCCTCCACCGTTTATCCCACCGGACCCACCCATTATCCCTTCTACCCTACCACTTGGTTTGGATCTTGACTTTACACATTTCAAGTTTCCATCTACATTTTTAGATCCTAACCTCAAACCATCCTCCACCATTCATGAGAGTATTTTTAGTGCTACTCTCCACTTTCGTGACTTCGAGCTTGTTACTCCATGCACACCACTTCCTTGTGGTGTTGATTTTTCTTCTCGACAGCTCCCTTCTATGCCACGACGTGACCATTATCATCGCACATTCATAAAATGGTCATGTGATTTTTATGAGGCCCATCACATTCCAATTACCACACTTTTTTGCCTCCCTCACAAACTAGAGCACCATTCTTATAGGGCCCTTGTAGCCCTCACCTTCCGTCTCAATATAGTCCATGATCGATGCTTCATCACCGATGCCTTTATCACTTTTACCCTGATCCCCACCCACCCATGGTCCACCGATGCTTTGCATCGTGTAATGAACTTCGCCATACAAGTGCATTGACCCGTTTTAGCCTCTATCCAACAAGACTGACGCTTCAGTCTTATTTGGGGGTGATTATCATCACCCAATTTTTCTACTGCCCAACACTTTCCTCGTTCTTATCCTTAGGGTAAGATTCCATCGGTCTGGATGAAGATATTAAACTTAGCACTGCCGGGAGGCAGCCCGCGTTTCTTGTACTAGTCTGATCCTATTTGGGGGTGGTGTTTCACATCACCCTATGCTTTACCATGCTTATAGACTTGTACATTTTTTTTCTTTTCTTTTCTATCACTTCTTATTCAGGTTTATTCTTGGCTTCATCTGTTCACTTCAATAAAGGTTAATTCTGGTAATCTCTTTCCTCCCTTCTTCTCTCAATTTTAAAAATCATTTTACTTAACATCGAGGACGATGTTCCTTTTTGTTTGGGGGTGGGGAATGTTAACAAAATCGTACCTCTTTTGAATTTTTTTGACTTTTAAACCTGATTTTTAAAATTTTGTGCAGTTTCTTTCATCTCATTCATTAACGTGAATTTTCTATCATCCATCTTTTTAAGTCTAGGAATCAAGCTATTGGATTTATCTTTTTATAAATAGCTTATGTATTATGTTCCAAGGCATTTTGCACCATGAATTTCTAGACTCAACAAAAATTTGTGCACATATCACGTCAATACGGTTAAGAGTTGAGGAGTACTATAATTATCAATAAAACCTTAAGAATCACTAGTAGAGACTTTAGCTTGTGAGATTTCTTCCTTTCACCCTTTCAGAGAATTTTACGCAATCTCCGAGTCACAAGTTGATTCAACTTCTTTTGGGTCCGCACTTTAAATTGTTGCATGATCGCATTATCTTTCGTTAAATTTTTAGCTTGATCACTGAGAATGACATCTTTTTCGAGTTGTAAAAAATGTGTGTCTTAAAGTTTGTAACAATCACCAAACTTTCATCCATAAACTCACCCCCTTTTCATACCATTTACCATTCACTTCACCCCTTATATTCCCATGCTCTTCCATATTCGCACATATTTCCACACACCATCACCTATCATCTTCATATCATATTTCATTTTCAAAGAAAAGAATGTGATTTCAAATGTTAAATGTTTTCAGTGTTGGTTTGAAAAGAGAGAGAAGAACTAAACAAAAAAATAGTAAAAATAGAAAAAAAGAAGAAAAAACTATATATAGAAAAAAAAAAAAGAGAAAAGAAAAGAAAGAGAGTTTGTAGTTAGTAGTTGGTTTTGAAATAAAGACATTTTTTCTTCACAGTACACTCTTCTCGCTCATCCATTTTACAACCATCATTTCACACATCCATCTTATCCTACCTCACCTCATATCCCATCCGTCTCATTTCATTTCCCCCTCACCCATATACATCCTTATTTCCCCTAGGTGTTCGGGCAAATGAAATTCAGCGTGGTGAATAACTCGACGTTCTCACTATAGTGATTAGCATTCTTTCATGAGATCGCTTTTTCTTTCTAAATATTCATTCTTTCTTATGTGTGTGTGAGACGTTTGAACTTGCTTACATTTACTCACCTCCTCACACACAAGAGCGATACACTAACCCAAATCTCGAGAGTTCGATTGAGAGTGATATATCTAGTGAGATTTGAAGTTGAAGTGTTGATTCCGAAATGGCAATCTTGGAATTACTCTTATGATACTTGACCCCTTTTGACTGATTCACACTACACACGTTGAGTTCTAGGAAGGATGTACCTTGTGTATTCACTTAGCTTAATCTTTTTACACATTCTAGCTTATATTTCTGAAATTATTTCTCTCATGATGGATTGTGCGATTATTCAATGTCTAACAAGACATTGACTGCCTTTTGCAAATAAAGAATTTTATTGGTATATTCCCCGCAAACCCTCACGAGACATAACTCGTCCTGTATGGCAACCTATAGGTTTAAAGGCTTGTTGCACAAGCTAAGTGCAATCGCAAGTGCCCACGAAAGTGGTACACTTTTGATTTCTTATCTTTCTCTTTATCTCTATCTTATTACTTGAGGACTAGAAACGCTCTGTTTGGCGGTGGTGTGATAAGCACCAAAAACTGTACATCTTATACCCGAATAGACATACTTTAGTTGCTAATTCTCGGCAATTTGGATCTTATGTGCTCAAATATTTATCTTGTAGGTCAAACATATGTTTGCGGTGTCAAAAGCTATATATCGAGGCAAATGCACATTTTATGGAGCTAATTACCAATCCAGTAACCCTAGTGTACCCTAACCTAGCATAAACCCAGCCCAAACCTACCCCGAACCCAGTGTGTGTTTTGTTTGTCCTTTTTTAATATTTTTTAAAAATTTTAGTTTGTGTCGTTTTATTTTTAGTATTTATTTTTTATTTATTTACTATTTTCTAGATTTAGTTTTCTATTTTTTTCTATTTTATCTTTATAGAATAATTTTATTTTATTTTGATTTTTATTAGTTTTTAGTTTTTATTAGGATTAGATATTTTTATTATTTCATTTATTGTTTTAGTTTTATTAGATTTTACTTTTTTCTAGAATTTTATTTTTTAGTTTAATAGATTTCTATTTTTTATTTTTATTTTATTTCTTTATTTTTAGTTTTATTTTTAATTTGAGTCTTTCTTTTATTATTAGAAGTAGGATTTTTATTTGTTTAGATTTTTATTTTTATTAGTTTTAGTTTTTTTTAATGCTATTTTTAGGTGTCCAAATAAAACACACACATAAACTCCCCTACACCTAAATCCACTCACACCCACTTATCGACACACTTACCATACACTACACCACACACAAAACCTTTTCCCATCTACTTCCTCTGACCACATTCTCTCTCATACCCCCCATAACAAACCTATTCCATGCACTAAACCTCACACTCTCTCAACCCAAAAAATACCACCACCTGCTGGGGGTGGCTTGAAACCGAATCGAAAACCCATCTAGCGCCGACGACCCGAGACCCATCTCTAGGTCTGCCCCATGCTTAAGCCACTGGACCGTCCTACCCCCTAACCCTCCAGTGCTACCTACCCGAAATCAAACCCACGACAACCCGCTCATCTCCCCTCTCAACTCATGATAGCTACCAACCCATTCACAACCTCCGGCCGACCCTTATCAGGGTCGGAATCCCACTACCCCCGTTGCCAATTTTGGCGGTGCCAAACCACCTACTAGCCCCATCCGGTGCGATCCTCGGTAGGCCTTTACCCGACATCCAAATCCCACTAACCCCATTGCCCCTACAACCCGCGGCGAACCTCCAACCCGCCATCGCCTGAACCCACAATCCACCTTATCGCTGGCAGCTCCCCAGCGATCCACCTGCTCTCCATCTCTGGCAGAGCTACCTCCGGCTCATCAATACGTAAATCCGGATACATCATCAACCCATTTCATCCAAACCAAAGACCATAAACCCATTTCGCCTCTTTAACCCAAATCGTACCTGCCAATTGCCAAAAGCCAAAACCAACTAAATTCCCCACATTCCATAAACCCCACTTAAACCATTTTACCCTAATACCCCGAACTACCACTTCTACCCCAATTCCCCAAAATACCCCTCAAACCAAATCTGATTTTATCCTCACCACCACACTTCCCACATGACCTCACCTCTTACCCATGCACATGTTTGCATAATTCCCTAGATACCCTCACCCAAATACCTTAAATATCCCACACACCCTTGTCTTCTCATTTTTACTCTCATGCTCCATGACTACTATTTAAAGGATGGAAGACCCCATTTGAGGATATCATGAAATAGAGAAGAGAATTCTAGAGAGATTTAGCGATAGTTTAGTGTAGAAAATAAATTAGGAGAAACATTTTGTAAGCAGTTTTAGTTTTATTTTTTTTTTAAATTTGTGAGGAGAAATTTTGTATGAGATTTAATTGAGTGGGTATTATTGAAAATCACTTGGATGCTCAATTGGAGGGATGTAAATTTCAAATTGCTGGATTGGAGTCAATTAAATTCAAGATATTGGTTTGATTGTTCTTCTCTTTTCTCTTTTATATTAAATGCCTATTGATTATTTGATTTTCATGCTTTATATTATGTTAGGCTAAATCCCCTTTCAAGGGGTGGGGGGAAACCCTTATTTGATGTTATTTTAGTTTAATTAGTTTGATTACTTGAAAATTCCATTTGAATGTTAATTTGGATCCCTCAACCTTAAATTTACACCTCGAGATAGGGTAAATGATTTTCGAAAGAAAATCGAAATTCTAGTTATAATACCCATTTTAGATTCGAACTAGAGATAGGGGTTTCTTAAGTGGGGTATTATCACTTGAATTTCAACTCTAAATTTATTTTCTAAGATTTACGTAAATTTTAATTGATCGATCCTAGCTGGTGATTAATTAAAAGGAGTGTAGATCTATTTTCTAGAGTTGTGGGGCATTATACTTAATTTTCTAAAAGATTACTATTAAAATTGCACTTGCAACGAGAGTTGATTTGTAATTTTAATATTAATTTGGGATAATTCAATTAATTAAATTAATTAGTTAGAATAGCTAAAATTTGTGGTGTAGACCCACTCCTTGATTGTTCTCACAATTATTTACCTCATTTATCTCTTATTTTAGTGTTAGACTTTATTTTTCACTTTTAGTCACTTTCTAGTTAGTTGTTTTCATCTCTCATTTAGTTTAGTTTAGTATTATTTCACCTCACCTTACCCAATTGTTTTAATATTGGAAAAAGAGAAAAAAATTAGAAAAAGTGAAAAAACCCAAAAATAAAATAAAAAATGAATTACAATTGAATTTGTCTCTAGATTACCCCCTTGATGTGGATTGATACCCTTACTTGCCTCTACACTTGAGATTGTTATATTTTTTAGGTAACTTGAGGATTTTGATTAGGGGAGCTTTTACAACAATGACAAAACACATCGAAAAGTTCATTTTATCAGTTACCCCACTTTCTAGTGTACCCCTCCCCTCAATGTTAGGTAACCATTTTATTCTTCTTTCTGTTTAAAATTAATTTTATGGTTTGAGCTCTCGTTGAGATTTACTAATCCTCTTGCTTCGTTTGTAGTGTTTGTTCAGCCTTCTAAATAGCAGAAGGAGATGACATAGATAGACTTAATGCTGGCTTATACCCTCCTCGAGGCTTTTATTGTGGATAACCTTCTATTTGATAATGGTTTGTGAACTAGCCCTAGGAATAATACATTGAGGGGTATCATCATCTCCTAAGCTCATTATTGGGGAATCATTGGGGTCTCAGTACTTGTTTGTGGTCTGTAATTTAAGGAAAATGTTACGAAGGTGGTGTCTAAGGTCCCTAGGGCTTCTAATAAGGAATATGGATAATCTCTTGGAGAAGATAAACCTATTTCAGTGCTTGAGGGGGCCATTATGCTAGGTTCTGGAGAAGACGAAGATAGACTAAGTAAGTGGATGACCTCCTATTCTGAATATCTGTATTCATTTCTACTATTCTAATAACCCATTTTTCCTTGACATATCGATGGGTTCCCTTAATCATATGGTTTAACTGGAAAAGTTGGATGATGAGGATACCGAGATTAAAACACTGCACTTGTTGTAAGCACTATCAGGAGTAGGAGCCCCCCTGGGGAAACCCAGGGTCGTTTTTTATTCTAGGGGACTTATACCATATGGTATCAATAAGTGAAGGAAATATAAGGTTATTTTTCCCAAGGAGGAGAAGGTCCTGAAATCCTTAGTCATTCGGAGGGGTTAACCGTGCATGGGAGGTATTCTCAGAGTCGTTCTATTAAGGATTTGAGATGTTACCGTTATTTGGTGGATACCCTCCACATAATGGGTTAAACAAAATGTTATAATGCCCAGGCCAAACTAAAGACCAGGGAGGCCTTCGTTAATGCTGAGGAGTTGATCCACTTGTTGGTCATGGTATCTTCATAATTACTTCGATTTTCTTTCTATTCTTTAACCTTATGTTTTCTTTTTTTATATCTCCTTCCATTTTTGTCATTTTAACACTTGACAGAGGCTATTCCAGATGATGCCCTTGGTGGAACAAAAAAGGGTGGAACAAGGTTATTAAGATAGAGTGGAGATGGACCCTTACCTTAATTGAACTAGATCGAAATATTAATGATCTAAGGATAGATGGAGACACCTTTAAGAAGGAGAAAAGTTCCCTAAAACCCCAACTCATGATTTTGGAGCAAGAGAATCTTATGGATGCTAAGAATCATAGGGACATTTCTTTTTTAATGTATACTACAGGGGTTTCTCTATGGAAGGTAGAGTAACTTCACGCCCTTAGCTAGATTTAGCTTATAGAGAAAATAAACACACTTTGAGGTCAAAAGTCTGAGGTTTAGGGCTTGCGTAACATACAACTTCATGGTGATGATGAGGTGGAACTAATTAAATAGTCGACAAATAGCTCAGTACTATGAATTAGGGACTAACCTTCAAGGGTTAAGAGTTTAAAAAGAGCTTGCTCAGGTTTCCTTAGTATATTCCACTCTTCAAGGGGAAATCTAATACAATGCTAAGAAAAATATGGATTACTACCTCAGTTCTAAGACATTTAAGAAGTGCATCTTTAATAATTATAGCTCAAGATTTTATTCTTACAAAGAGAAGGTCCAAAGGTTATTGACTGAAGTGGATGTTCGTGCTTATTTTTTGATTCCCTTGAACCTGGTGTGGACAATTCAAACAATGAGGGTGTACCTGTTGGAAAGCTTAAGGAAGACACCTTTGCCATTGTATTTCTCCCTTAAAGTGAAGATCCCATAGATACTCTAATTATCAAGCCTTGATTGGGTGTTTATGTATTTTCTTTAACTATTAATTGTTCATGTACCTTTCGTGTAATTTCCCTTCCTAATGTCTTAAATGAAGGTGAAGGGAAATGTGTTGATCTTAAGTCTTTACTCAGTAGTTGCCTTTTTTTCTTTACTAAGGAATTATATGCATTCACTTAGATGCCTAAGATCATCCTATTATGTACTATCCCCCAGATCCCAAAGATTCTTTGGCAAAGTAAGATAACTGGGGATCCTTATAAGACCTAAGGCTCTGTAGTAGGGCATTCATCCTTAGAGTCACATCATATGTGATGCATATTTTTTATGAGTTTGGAAGCCCGCAAATTTTTTTTCCTGCACTTAGCCATCAAAAAATATTTTGGCATAGTTTCTAAAAAATTATGCATGGAAGGGGTCTTAAGACTTTACATATAAAATATGGATTTGAACGTTTGAGATATAATGTTCTTGAAAGGTCGTAATAACTACGGACTTAGTGAGATGAGAACCTAAAGTTCCACAAAGGTTCTAAGATCTATGAACTTGGGAAGTTTGTAATTTTGCAATTCTTATAAGGGTCTGTGACCTCCGGACCTATATAAATATGAAATTTTAAGTTCTTATTAGGGTCTGAGACCTATGGACATAGATAAATTTGAATTCTAAAATCCTTATAAGGGTTCTAAGTCCCCTGAATTTAGGATATGTCTTAAGGATCGTATTTGGTTAAAAATATTTTGAACCTCTGTCCTTACCCTTTTGCTTTTAAAATATGGAGTTTTGGTTAGTTTTTTTTATTTGAACACTAATCCTCTAAAATAATTTAAAAACCGAAGTTTTTTTCTAAAACATTTGCCAAAATTAGGTCTGAGGGGTGGTATTGAAAACACCATGGGCAAACAAAGCTTTATTTAATGGGAAACAAAAGCTTTATAAAAGAAATAAGGTTCCAACATATCGTGTAAGATTTTCAAGGACTTTATCCCCATTTCTATATAAAAAAGATCCTATGACCCATAAGTTGAGTTCCAAGGAATTCAATCTTTGCTCAAAATCAAATGTAGATTTGAGGACCCGAAAAACAAATTTTCAAGTATTTCAACCTTGTCTCTAGGTTTAAGATAGTGCCTTAGGACCCAACACTAAAGTTACAAGGATTTTAGCCTTATCTTAAGAATAATACTCCAAAGTGTAAGGACCCAAAAAAGACCACAGTCCCTAGTTTTTAACAACGAACAAATCATAGTCAAAGGTCACCGGACCCATAACAACAAATGTTATTACCTTAAAATTTGTCTTTACCATGGAGTTATACAAAAAAAGTATAAAATTACACCCCCAGACCTAATTCTGGGAAATATTTAAAGAAAAAAAATAGTTTTTGGAATTATTTTAGGGGCATAAGTGTTCAAATATAAAAATTAACCAAAACACCAGTTTTTAAATGAAAAAGGGTAAGGCCTGAGGTCTAAAGGATTTTTAGCCAAATACGACCCTTAAGTCATGTCCCAAATTTGGGGGTCTTAGAACCCTTATAAAGATTTTAGAATTTAAATATATCTATGTCCATAGGTCTTAGACCCTATTAAGAACTTCAAATTTCAAATTGATCTAGGTCCAGAGGTCTCAAACCCTTATAAAAAATGCAAAATTACAAACTTTCCAAGTTCAGAGAGCGTAGGACCTTTGTAGAACTTTAGGTTCTCATCTCACTAAGTCCGTAGTTATTATAACCTCTCAAGAACTTTATATCTCAAACGTTCAAATTAATATGTTAAATGTAAGGTCTTAGGACCCCTAACTTGTTTGATTTTTGAGAAACTATGCCCAAATATTCTTTTGATGGCTAAGTGCTTGAATAAAAAATTGTGTTCTTATAGAGATGAGGCTGAAGTCCTTGCAACAAAATCCTTATTTCATTTCATTGGAGCATTGAATACATTATTTGTTGTATTTTTTGAGGTGCTCAATATTCTAGATGTGGGGGAGTTCGTATGCCTCTATATATTTTATGTAATAGCAGTCATGTCTTGCAATTTTGTTCACCAAATATGGGCCTTCCCATATGAGTATGAGCTTACCTTCACTAGGGTTTTTGGTCATGAGAGTTACCTCCTTTAGGACCAAGTATCCCACTTTGAATTACTTGTGATGGATTTTCTTATTGAAGTATGAAGTTGTTTTCTCCTTATAGGCTTCCATCCAAACTAGTGAATCCTATATTTGCTCTTTTAACTCATCCAGATACACCTTTAAACTTTCTTCATTATCCCCTAGTTAAAATTGGGATACCCTTTATGTGGGCATCTTGATCAAGATCACGACTTCAGTGACAAAAGTCAAGCAGAAAAGGTGTTTCTCCCTTAGGAACTCTGATTGTGATCCTATAAGCCCATTGAATTCTAGGTAGTTCTTCAACCCATAGCCCATTGGACTTCTCTAGTCTCTTTTTTAAATGTTGGAAGGTCATTTTGTTTATAGCCTCAACTTTTCTATTAGCATGTGGGTGACCTAGGTATTAGTAGCGATTTTTTATGCTATATCTTGAGAAAAAATTTCAAAATTATGGGTTATCAAATTATTTTCCATTTTTTGAGATGACAGACTTATGTAAGACAAACCTGTAAATGATTTTCTTTGATATAAATTTGGTGATCATAATCTTACTAATGGTTTCAAAGGGTTCGACCTCAGCTCACGTTGAGAAGTAATCAATGGCTACTACGCAGAACATGTTTTGACCTTTGCTGAGGGGAAGAGGTTCTACCATATCCACATCGCACTGTGCGAAAGCCATGTACATAACGTTACAACCATCTTTTCCACCCACTTCATGGAAATAAAAGAAAATCTTTGCACTTGTCATAGAATTACCCCAATTCCTTAGCCTCATTTCCTTGCTTGGGGCCTTGTGGGAACTAAAAACACGTTTGTTGAGGTCTTTAAGGCTGTAATTGGCTTCTGTTGGGCTTAGGAACCTCTGAGGTGTTAAACATTATCCATTTTTGTATAATATTACTTTTTTAGTGAGTAACTAGAAGTTGTGCACTTCACTCATCCAACTTAGATCTTATCTTTAGGTAGGTCACCATTTTGGAGGAAGTCTTTGATGGGAGTATCCTAGTATGGACTTTGATCCATCTTTATGGTGTTGATATGTAGTTCTGTGATGTTTAGTTAGTGCACAATGATAACCATGACCTCATGATTTACTTCATCTGATTTATACCACTCGTGCAAGATCTTCTACCTATGAGCTCCCAACTTGGAGGTACTCTTGATGTCGAACTTGGGGATCCTCTTAATAAAGTGTTGCAAAATCACTAGGTGCCCCACCTTCCTATTGCATTTGGGCTCATGGGCCCCAGTGGCCTGATTGGCCACCGATTGAGAGTCCTTAATTTCTTCCACCCGTTTGTCCTTTAAATGGATGGATAGGCCCAAGACTTCCATTAAGGATTCATACCCTACTTCATAATTATTGTTCTTCGATTTAAAGAAAAAAGTAATCTAGATAGTGCATTATTTTGATGTTTATAGGTGGATCCCAACCCCACTTCCCGAGCAATTTGAGTATCCATCCACCTGCAATACACTAGTAGAATATTTGAGGTCCAATTTCTGGAACATGTGTTGTGTAGGCTCTTGGGTCACTGGTGTGACCTTTGTTCTAGAAGTTCAAGGTTCTTCCACTTCCTCGAAATTGCTGAACTCCACACTAAAGTCAACTAATGCCTAACCTTTTGTAGAACTTCGAGCTTGATACATGATGTAAAACTCTACCAGTTTTACATACCATTTACTCGCATTCCTAAGGTGTCGGGATTGTGAATGACCTATCCAAGGGCTTTATGATTCTTAACTATGATAAAATTAGACTTGAAGTAAGGCATAAATGATTTCCCTGAGATGACGAGATAGAAATCCAACTATTTTATGGTCTCAACACCGTGAAGGGCTCAACTGATATAATACACACGTTATTGTACCAAAAATTCTTCCATGATAAGGATGGAGATGGCCATTGTGGGTGCGGAAATAAGGTACAAATAGAAGTATTCTCCGACATTTATCTGGGAAAGTTGTGATCCGGACCTTAGGTAACTTTTAAGGTTCTATAAGGCGTCCTTATCCCAGGAGTCCACTCAAAGGCTTTCTTTAGCACCTTGAAAAAATAATAGTGACTTTTTATGGCCTTAAAAAAAAATCGATTTAGGGTAGAAACCCTCCCATCCATTCATTGGACCTCATTTACTATTAATATCCACCAGAGCTTGGAGTTTCTATGGGTTGGTTTCAATTTCCTATATGGGGAATATTAACCCAAGGAATTTCCCCCCAGTCGCAACTAAAGCAAACTTCCTCACATTGAGGGTCATTTGGTTCCTCCAAAGGATAGTAAAGGTTTGTCTAAGGTTCTGAACGTGGTTACGAGATTACAAGCTTTTACATTGCATGTCGTCAACATAGACCTCGAAATTCTTACCAATGAGGTATTTGAAAATGGATTTCACCACCCTATTATAGGTGGCACTTGTATTTTTTAGTTTGATAGACATGACTTTATACCAGTTAGTTCTTTTATCTGTGATGAATGAGGTCTTCTCTTCATCACTATAAGTCGTCCTAATCCTTTTATACCGGAAATAAGCATCCATGAATAATAGGAGATCATGACCAGTAGTGGATTTTACCAAGGTGTCAATCTGAGGTAGAGGATTAAAGTCTTTACGGCATGCCTTGTCGAGGTCAACGAAATCAATGCTCATTCTCCTTTTCTTATTGCCTTTGGGAATAAGTACCATGCTATATATACACTCTGGGTATAATACTTCTCTGGTGAAGTTGGAGGTCAAAAACTTATCAACGTTTTGTGTTGTGTCATTATTTCATTTTAGGTCAAAGAATCTCTTCTTTTGCAGGACCGACTTATGATTTAGGTCCACGCTTAGGTGGTGGACAAATACTTTAGGGTGCACCTCGACCATGTTGAAGTGTCTCCAAGATAATAATCCTTTATTTTCACTCAAAAACTGGATGAGTTGTTCTCTTGGGGAGTGGGTGAGTCCTTCTCATATTTTGACATATTTAGTTGGATCTTTCACATCGATGCACACAGTCGTAAGAGACTTAGCAAAATCGATCCTTTGTTCTTTCTTTCCATCTCTTGGAGTTAACTAATTATATGCTTTGGCCTTTTAGGGGAGCTACATTTGTTGATTTGTTTAACCTTTAGGAGAATGAGCCATAATAGTACTAGTTGACATCTCAAAGATAGAAATATGTGATCTTGAGAAAAATGGAACTTTTCATTTCCCACGGACGACGCCAGACTTATGGATGCTAAAATCATAAGTAACTTTACACCCATAGGTGATCCCATATGAACCTCATATAGCTAAGATGAAAGATGTGTGAATTTAAGAGACATTGGTTCAAAGTGGTTCAGACTTCAGTGGAGGGTTCTATTTCAACTGTCAATGGTGTTTCTATAATATGTTAGAAAGTAAAAGAGGTATTTCTAAGTTATCTCTTGAGCTTTGGACAAGAGAGTCTAAGGTCTTCAGGCCTTTATTACCGATACAGAGGGCCTTAGGAAGTAATTGAATGACTTATCTAAGTGCGTGATGACAGTGGTTTAGGGTTCTACATGATATGAAAAGGTTACAAGTAATGGAACATTTCCATTTTACAAATATAATCTCATGACAATGGGTTATGAGTATGGAACCGAGTGAAAACATTTGTGAAATCTTAGAACTCTTTCTTGTCATATTGTTTGAATTTTTTAATCACTTTGAGAGATTGAGATCGATCCCCTTTCACCTTCTACTAGCCTTGTATGTATAGGAGAACTCTTGGAGAGAGGACTAGTGGAATATCACAACATGGATTTGATAGTTTTAAGGTGTGACGATGGAAAAAGTAAGATGGGGTCATGGAAATGGTATTTGCAGGAGATGAAAAATGGTTGTTGAGTCAATTAAATATTGTTGGGAACCTTCAATATAAGTGGAGATGGGTAGAAGTTTTAGGTGGAATAGTTATTTTCTTCTATAAGATCTACTAGAATGGTAGATGAGGATTTGTTGAGGTCTTCTGAGCTTAGTAACTCTCAAAGGTTTGTCTTAGATTAATATTAGGATGTTTTAGGGTGATATACCTTGGTGATGAGGACTAAGTAGTCCGAGGAGGGCATGGGGATGGAGTTGTATTCTGTCCCACTTCTATTATTAGGTTATTCCTATATTATTATTAAGATATTTGTGTCCCACTTCTAGCAGAGTTTTTAGGAGGCAATGTAGATGGAGTTGCATTTAAGCATGGCGTATCACCCACAAACCGATGAGCAAATGGAGAGGGTGAATCAGATGTTGGAGGATATGCTAAGGATGTGTATTTTGGACGCTAAGGGTGGCTGGGAGAAGTATTTATCCTTGATATAGTTTCCATATAATAACTCGTACTAGTTCACTATTGGCATGGGACCATTTAAAACTTTGTACGGGAGACCTTAACGTTCTCCCACTTGATGATCTGTGTGAGATTATAACCTGGCCACTCATCATGATGCGTGATGTCTGGATCCCAATAACACATGATGGATGTATCCACCAGGTCTATGCTCTAGGGATACGGTTATAGGTATATAGCGAGTAATATATATGTATGTTGTAAGATATATGTATATCTATTTATATCATGGGTGTAGCTTTGCTACTATAATGTGTGAAAATTCATTTATAGTATGTGTGTCACTATGATATTATCTATGTGCGTATACCTAGATGGGGTATTATATACTTAGCTAATGATGACTATTAGTGGGTTTGGGCTTTGATAGAAATTATCCTCTTAGTTATACTAGTTAGTATAACTAGGTAATAAAATTAATGCGTTAGGTGTTCACTGTAGACGAAAGGTGAGGTTTTATCTCACGTGAATGCGACCGGTTAATTAAATGTGAAAGTAATACACTATGTGTTGAATTCATTTAAGAAATTTAATTACTATAAAATATTTTCAAACTTTTTCAGGATTCGACCCGCGGGAAAATTTATTTTCTTGTTTTCTTTCAGAAACCCTAGCAGCAGCAGCTACAGGGACACATGGGATAGATATTTCTTGATATTGCAGTAGCTATGGACACTACGAGATTGACTTAACCACCTCAGCTCTTTTTATCTAGATAGTATTCTTTTCATTGTAGTATTTCTTGTTGGATTGGTTTCCTATAGTTTGGATATGACTTTATTTTATGTCAAAAATGTTATTTTATTATTCATATTTTTTTCTAATGGATGATTACTATTAGTGAGCAATTGTTTATTTGGTTCACATTTATTATCTTATTTATGCTTGTTGATTATTTTGTTTATTTACTTGTATGGTTTTCATTCGTATCATATTTATATTGCTTGTTGCGTCAGTAGTGATGAGAATGAAACCATACTTGAATCATGTTTTTTTTATATAGGATTGGCCACTCGGTATTAAAATTGGCAGTTCGTCACACCTATGAAGGATCTCATGTGTAGACTTGATTATGATTTAGTCTAAGAAGATAGGGATCACGCAGCTCCACGAGTGGAAGCATATCAGCAAAGCAATGCACATTCTAGTAAGTAAATTGAATATGGGGATTCTGTCTTAAAAAAGGTGATCCAGAAGGGAAACAATATGTAAACAAATTGGGATGGACCCTATAGAATTTTAAAAGTTATATGGCTACAGACTTATTGAATTGAGAATCTAAAAGGGTAACAGTTCAAAAATCCATGGAAATTTTAATATGTGAGAAGTTACTACCAGTAGAGACGAGCATATTGAAGCTTGAGATAAAAATGGCTATCCAATTACTTGTAATTAGTTTTCAGAATATCAATGAGAATTTCAAGTTTTCCCTCTACATCATGTCATTTATTTCAATTTTTTTCCTTGTTCAATGCCTAGTTCATCAGTGTAAGAGATTGATAAGAAGACTAAGATGAAGACATCTCAAAGCGAAGTATGTCACTGACTACGATCAGACCACACCTCATGAATGGTCTTGCCTTAGACAGATCAAGATCAATAAGTTAGATAAGTATGGGCAAGTAGTGCTACGACATGGTAAGGTCAATAAGATCTGACCACAAATTATTAGTAAGATGTGCATTTGGACCATATGGGAAACCAATGCTATCACATGATCAAGACGACAAGATCCATCCATATGACTAGTAATCTTGTAAAAGAAATGGTATATCCGAAGTTAAACTGATAGGGAATACTTAAGTTTTACCTTATGATAACCCTATCAAGATGACTCAGCTATGTCTAACTACTCGCAAGCCCGTCCTAATGTAAAATCTAGTAAATCGGATAAAGATGGGAAAATTTGACCATGAGACCACAAGGAAATATACTAGAAAGTTGGCAACAGACGAACACATTCTAGTTCAACCGAGAAAAATAACTTTTATGGTATTAAAATCACAATGAACAACACTTGAGTGAAGATAAACAAAATAGTTGGATAACATTTTACTTCAAATAAAACAAACATTCATTGCAAACTATCAGCAAGCAGAGATAGTAAATAACCATTATGGACATTGTTGAAAAAATAATATGAAGCAGTTACAAATAAAATATTCACAAAAATAGGAAGTCATAAAATTCAAGTTTCGCAAATGTATTGACTAATAAGATGAACATGGGTGGACTTATATCAGTAGCCTCAAGCATTTGGGTGTATTAAAAAGTCTCTTTAGTATCTAATTGAGCAACTTTAGGAGCAATAATATTAGGATCAAATTGATCGGTCTCATCAACAACCTAGTCATCCACTTCCATTTTATCCTCATCAGTTTCTAAGGATTTATCTTCCTCGTCTTCTCCCTCCCATTTACTAATGAACTCTGTGATGTCAAGGTAACATTTCATTACCCCATTTTTTCATCTCTTCATAACCCTATATGAAAAAGGCCATGTAATGAAAAAAATAATAAGTACAAGCCTTAAACTTCTCAACATCATTATTTTCCACCTTAACAAGAGCTTTATTAGATTTGGTAATGGACTCCTCAATACTTTGATTAGTTGTGGTTTATGTATTAGCCTGATCCTTCAGTTTTTGTTCTTTTCTTCAGTTAAGCTAAGGTCCAGGGTCTTCACAACAAGATGATCACCCCTCTCTTTAGGTCATGACAAGTATTTTTTAACTCGACTTTAAAACTATTGAGATCTTCATGCATGTTAATATTCTTCTCTCTCCACTCTTTAAATTGTGTGTGAAGTTTGTATTGACATTTAATTGCTTCTCATAGGTATGAACACTTCTTAGATCTTTCTCTCGATGAATAGTAGTGGCCATTGCGCCCTAAAAAGAAAATAATGAGATCGACTGGTAGTAAAGAGTTCAACAAAACAAATAGATACTTACCAAAAAAAACCTTTGATAAGCAAAATTCTAATGAACATCAAGATCAATACTTAAGAGGAAATCAAAATTTGGATTGTGATTACGTCAATCAAGCACATCCACATCATTATTCAAATGGTGGAAGATGGATTCCTTTTTCTTTTTTACTTGACCAGTAGTAATGATGTTATCCTTGTTAAATTTTAATTTTTCCACCAAATAGTAAGGGGAAGATGGACCCACTAATCTATAAAGATGACAAGAAATATGTCCCTTAATTATCAACCTCTCCAAAATAGGTTATATCGTCCTCGGTTTCTCAGTTTTCGGATGCTTGAGATCACCTTGGGTTATGGGACCATCTATCGACCTCTTATTTCAAGAAGCGGGAACATTAGAGTGGGAAATGGCTTTCCTTTTGTCTCTAGCATTAGCAGCACCGCCAACTTTATTTTTAGCTTCACTCTCAGCCTTTTTATTGGCCTCATCTCCATCCTTCTTTTTAAATCAGACTAAGGCATAGGCACTCTTTTTGGCCTTTTACTTAAAAGACTTCTTAGGGACTACTAAAATGGCATGGCGATTAGTTTGCATGGGCATCGTACCATATGAGGGTTCAACCAAAAAGCTAAAAAGGAGGGAGTTTAAGTTTCATATGAAATCAATAGTTAGTAAATTTAAAATAAATGTTGAATATGACCAAACACTTGCATATTTTTTTTACCTTTTTTGATATCCTCCTCCTCTTCTTATGCCTTGTCTATGGGTGACATTACGGCAACAAGTGTGGTTGGGTGAAATCAGTAAAGTTTTTAAAGAAAAATAGGGCCTGAAAAGTTAGGGGTCGTCCTTGCGAATCCTCTCAACTAAAATTTTTATAATGCTAGAAAACTTAGGATCCTTCTTTACTAAAAATATTTGACAAAAATATTAGCACAATTTAGTTAAAAGAGATAAAATAACAAACAAAGAACATATATGTACCGACGTGTTTCTTTCCAAACCATTCATAAGGAATAATTTTAGGTCGATCACCCTCAGTTGGGAAAAACATCAAATCTCCGAAAAAAACATGAATTTATTCTTCCAATTATGAATGTTAGCCTGAGCCACCTTCACCAACTCTAAGTGTCATGTTCTTAGAGAAAAGTAGTAGTAAACATGTGCTTAACCATTGTTCTTGATACAATATATTCTCCTAAATATATCCATTGTAGTAACAAACCTTGTATTCCCAGACTGGGAAGAAAATATCGTACAAATTAAGCCGATTATAAACTTTTCCATCACAATCTAGTAACCTATAAGAGATTATAATAGGGATATCATACATTTCTCGTATGTAATTTAATTCGTCTATAATTTTATCACATACATGGTACTAGGGTTCAGTGTTAGAAGCATTATACAAGATTCTAGGGGCATTCTTATTCTCCTCATCTAACAATATCAGGGCTAGAGAAGTAGAAGATTATGTAGGATCCTTGGACAATAATTCTTCATGAGATATCACGAGATCAACTAAAGACACTTCAGAATTCGTGTTGGCATAATTATTACCACCAGGATCACGATTGACACCATATGATCTAATAGCACCTTGAAAATCGAACCTACTGTACTCTATAATTAGGGGTTAAAGAGCTAACTCAATAGATGATTGAACCTTTGGGATGAAATTTGGGTGGTCTGGATTGTGTGTGAGGAAGATTACTTGTAAAGGAAGTAGTCTCCTGGCCTCGTAAAAACCAGTAAAGAGTTCATTGAGTTCATAAATATGATTCAACACTCTTTTAACCCAAGCATTTTCATTCATAGAGGGTAGACTTTAAAAAATCGAAGATTGGGTGTTGTTTACTCCTTAACAAAATAAATTGGGATAAAAACCGAGAAAATTCAACTAAAACCCTAAACCTAGAAAAACCCCAGGCCATTCAATGCAATGGCCACCTAAAATCCCTAAATTGAGTAGCCAAACACCAACTAACGGTCATATCAGCAATAGTACAATCTAAGATCCTCACATCTCAACAAAGAATGTGAAAATTATAGAAAAAAAACCAGAAAATAAGAAAATAGTGACAAGCATGCCACAAACCCTAGATTAAGAAAGATGACTTAGATAATTTATAAAATATGGTCAACTAATGACTAGAAAGTAAACTCCCCATCAAAAATAAGCTTTGAAGTAAGAAAGCATTTGAAATGGTAGAAAACAATAAGCATTAACCGAAGAAGAAAGGTTTTTTCTCTCTCTAATGGATCTGAAGGATTTCAAAAGTAAAAATGTAAAATAACATTAAAATGGGGTTTAATTAGATTATTAGCACTAATGTTTACACTTTTCAAACTACACGTGATGTTATTCCTTGAAAGGACAACTGATGCCTCAAACTTACCAACACACTTCCCCATACACACATGTCTTAGTAAGCCTACTATGACCTTCAAATTTTATCACGTGGAAACCTCAAGCCCAAACAAAAAAATTGTTACAAATTTCACAAGTAAATTTTCCCCACAACAGACGATATGAGGACATCCTGAGGTGACATGATTCTCATAATTCGACTATAACACCAGCTGATGAGATTTCATAGTTAAAACTTCACTCACTCAATTTTCTTAGCACCTTTCCAGAAGACATAATACCTTATAGAATCTGTTATATGTTACAATCATGAACAAAGTCTTGGGGCTATTGTATACAAGAAGAACATGTCCCTTTTTAACAAATTGAATCATATCCTTATTCTTATTGATATTCTCGATCGCTTGGAGTTCTTTAAGAGGTTGAGAAAAGAAAAATCAAACTTATTCATAAAATTGATTAGGAGAAACTCTATAAAGGACTCTGGTAATGATTGGATCACTAAATTAATTGATGTGTCCCTATTGATTTCATATCCAGTCACCACTATGCAATATATCGAAAATGGCCAAGACTTTCGACCATAAGAAAGGATTAGGGTCACGGATTTGATTCGTGACCATTTTTAGGGTCACCATAATAGGGGTCATGGTCCACAATCGTGACCATAATATGGGGTCATGATTTTTTAGGTAACATCAACATTAGGGATTCGTCACGACTCAGAATCGTAAACATGTTATCATGGCTCAAGACCTTGTCCTTACCCATGATCGCAAATGTATCATGAAAATATGATACTTATGGACATTTACATTTCATATGTCATTGACATCACTACTCATCATCTATAAATGTATCACAAAAATAATTTAGTTATGGACAGCTTAAAGGGATCGAATATTCAAAAAATTTGAGATTTAGCATCAGATAAAATTAAAAATCCCCTTTCCCATAATACTTTGTGTCTCTTAACTACCATAATGAGTGTGTGTAAAGTCACAAGTCTTATTGAGTCATAAGGGAATCAAGAGTAACTATAGGTATCCAATATTTACATCATGCGTGTTCCATGGTCATTATAAAGATGATATATGACCTCATACAACCTTACCCTTAAGACTAAGGATTTTTGTGTTTATAATCATTACAAGCAGAGATTACATGTAGAGAGAGAAAACATTAATAGTAGATGTAGGATCCAAAAATGAGGAATTTAATCACTATATATCTCTTCTTATTGTTGTTATCACTATACATCCCATCCCTTGTCCAATTATAGGGATCGTCTAATAATACTAAGGTCTCCACAAATTCTTATCACTAATAGTTATTCTCATTTTTTGGGAAAATTATTCTTTAAATTTTTATCAAATCATTGCAGGATAAGGTAGATTCACTTCGAACTTAACTTCCCCTAGCTACTTAAGTCTAATGAGTCTTTAAATATTATCAAAACAATGACGAAGATCACCAACATGATACATATATAGGAGTGGTATCTAATGATAAAAATGATGATTGTGTGGTCCTATAGGAGTTCCACACATATCCTAAAAATTCTTAAGTTTGATTCCCTACCAAGGATAGACTCTCACACCTAAAGAATAAGTAACAAGGAGGATGTGTGCATTCTTTCAAGCCTTAGGATTAGAAGATCAATATTGATGAACATTTGAGAAATTTTCTCAATCAATACAAGACTCAAACTCAGGGTTCCATTGAACATGCCTTCAATATTACGATTACCCCTAATTTAAGGACGAATTACATTACGTTTTGACCTCAAACTAGAATATTCCTACCATATTCCAATTTATAAGACCACAAATCCTATCAAACATGGGGAAACATACATGTTTCTCATGTTTCTTTAAGACGAACAAGTTATGATTATGTGCAAAGATATCATATTCAAACTAAGGGGAATATATAAAGATTGATTTTCAAAGTTTGGACCATGTGTGATAAAAAACAATTCAAAAATCTGATAGGTTTTTCATTGTCCATTTTGTAGGCACGTAGAAAATGAGAAAACTAGCTACTTTATTGTTAAATTATAAGGGAAGTGATAAAAAACCTAAGGAGGATGAAAAATGATTTAACTTTGAGACTCTTTATGTACATAACCTTAAGGATACCATATGTCTTGTTAGATTTGTCTTTGGGTATCTTCAGAAAAAATTATGAGGACTCCTAGAAAAAGACATGTGCTATCCATGAGTAAACTCCTAGTAAGATATAAGAAGTACATGAGTTATGAGGGAATAACAACGAGAAAGATATGTGATAATTCTCACTCCTACCAACTTTAGTATGGGAAGACTATAGATGTTTTCTAGGTTCAAAAACACCATTTTAGAGTAAAATGACTCCAACAAGAAAAAATGAAAGAAACATGGCATGTAAAAGTTTATCATTCCACGCCACTCATAGTCATTATAAAAGAACTCTTCTCAATTACAAGGTTAAAGAACAATCTTCCTAAGCCCGAGGCTATGCGGAATTAGATGAAAAAATAAAAAACACAAATATTATTATTTTCGTAAATATCATATCTATAATAACAATGAATGTTACAACCTCAAGGAAATAATTATAGATGCCATCAAGTATGTCTATCAAAAACATTTTGTGTCAAAGGAGGTTAGACATGTTGAGAGGCAAAGGAAAAGGATATCATGTCCTTAGTGGATGTCAATAACATCTGTGGAAGATTTAAAGGTTAATAACTTCCTCCTCTAGTTTCAAAGATCACTTAAAGATTATCCAACACTTTAAGAGTGAAGTACAGTTTCTCGTAATAGTTTTCCCATAGGATGAGCATACATAATGACAATACACTTGTAGTGGTTGTGCTCATGTTTAATGAAAATATAAGGTGATATATTATAGGCATATGCATCTTAGGAGATATAATCTTTATGAATTCTTTCAATTCCATGATCCCAATACGAAGGACATTTTTCCAATCATTAATGTGTTAGTGACTTTTTAAAATAACAGACCTAATCGATAGGTCATATTATGTCTTTTCTCATCATATACTCAAAAGAATGTTATACCACCATATGGATAGAATTCCTTATGATATACCTCTCATTAGCATACAATATGATCCTTAATAGACATATGATTAACAAACTTGATGAAATTATATCAGCCTAGAGAAGGGTAATGAGGTTTTATATACATTTTAGGGTTGGAAAAGTACATGGAGAACTATGAAAGGTTAAACAATGTACAATGCATCTGTAAAAGACAAGACAAGACCTATAGTGGAACCCTAAACCTAAGTTAAGGTCATTGAGACCTAATCGAAGCCTTGTAAAATGTCATGAATACCACAAATCCATAATATGAGGACAACGATCATAGGGAGAAATCTATGACGATGTTGTTATCATCATCACTAATGACTCCGCCATGTGGTCCAAATTGGATTCATCTTTAGCATTCCATTACAATATTTTCTGCCCCATTTTCAAAAGATATAGTAGATATGTAGTTCCATGGATCAATTCTTACATTAATAAATTAAATCCCACAATCGTGACCAACCACCATAGTGTGGACCATAACCATAAGCATTTTCACCATAGGAAATATTTATTTATTTTACAGACTTGAATAAAAATGTTACGGAGGAAGTTAGCAATCTGATAGAGGATAACTTCATCTGATAAGTCAAGTACCTTTTATGTAAGCCTAATGTGGTAGTGTTCTCCATGTGAAACAAGAAATGGAGTATTTTTATGAATTTTACCGATCTCACCTAATGATAATCTATTTCAACTTAGTATTTAAAATCTCTTCTAACTACCCCTTGGGTAATGCAGAGGTCCCAACGCAAGCTACTGACCTTGGACAGACCACTGTAACACCCCATATTTTTGTGCATTTAATATTTAATTAATTCAGGAATTCAAAATTACTTGTGTGTTGTAATTTTAATTGAATTAATTATGGCAATATATGTATATTTAAATATTAATCGGGGAGTGATTGGTTAATGTTTAGGGAAATTTAATTACTAAGTGAATAGTTATAATTTGTTTACGTCATTTAGGGTACAAATGATGGGGTATGTACTTATCTCAGCCGGGAGTCGGTATAAACTAATTCGGGGAGTGAGTGGTTAATGTTTAGGGAACTTCTTAACATGTTCGTTGCTGGTAAGAAGCATTTCTTAGAGAAACGTATTCTCTCACTTCTTCAAGCATATCCATATCCAACCTTCGCATTAGATCACTGACATCAGAGTTAAACTTTAAAACTTTGTGGGATGGAAGACCTAAATTAATTGGTATGACTGCTTTAGTCCCAAATGTTAAAATGTATGGAGATTCTCCAATTGCAGTCCTTGGGGTTGTTCGGTATGTCCATAAAATAGAGTGTAGTTCGTTGATCCAGTTTCCCTTTAAATCACCAAGTCTTATCTTCAAACAATTTAATAGAGTTATATTTGTAACTTCAGTTTGCCCATTACTCTGAGGGTGACCTGGAGCAAGGTGTAATATTTGGATGTTGGACTGAGCACAATAAGCTATTAATTCTCCGTTGTCAAATTGCATTCCATGGTCGGTGATTAAGGCATACGACCGCCCATATCTGCAAATGATGTTCTTCCAAATGAATTGGTGTACTTTGTCATAAGGCATGTCTATCAATGGCTCTGCCTCAACCCACTTTGTAAAGTAGTCCACTATAATAACCAAGTACTTGAATCTTCCTAAGGTAGTCGGCAATGGCCCGACCAAGTCTCTTACCCATTTTCAAAATGGACAAGGTGAAGTGATTGGGGTGATAGCAACCTAAGGAGTCTAACAAATTCTAGAATGCCTTTGGTACTAGTCATAAGTTTTATCAAAAGTTTCATAAAACGTTCGTATCGTTGGCTAGTAGTATCCTTGCACACTTATGCGTTAAAGAAGTGTTCTTCCTGCTATATGAGCTCCACAAGATCCTTCATGTACTTTGACACGACCACAAATGTGTATCTGAGTGCATACTATCTAGGCTCAAGTGCAAGCCTGTCACTCAAGTAATAATCCGATAATTCAGGTATCGATCCTCAGGGAAACAGGACGAACTAGGTCGTGATGATGTTGGAAAGATTGAAACAATCCTAGCTTTGACTCTAAAAAGAAGAAAAGGTGATTCTGGGGAAACGTAAAAACTACAACTAGATGTAATTTTGGGAATAATTGACTAATGAAACTAATAATTAACAATATGAACTACACTACCTAAACAAAATGCTGATGATAAATGGACTAAAAATTTAACTATGAAAAAAGAACAATAGGTCGGGTTACAATCCCCCACGCCTTAGCATTTCACTTTATAATATACTAGATTCGGAATAATAATTTTAAATGAACCTGGTCTTTAGTACTCCCAAGAATTACACATATGAGGGATTGTAGCCCGCGTAATACGTAATCAAAGGACCAGTAAAGCGGGGTCGCAATAACTAATACGTGCATCGTATTCTTAAGCATCCAAATTACCTAGGGCATACGAGATCAAAAGTCCTATGATGGTTGTACCAGTTATGAAACACGATTCATCTAAGATTTTAATTCCCATTATCGTGAATTACATTGGGTGGGGTTCATGCACCCCAACCCTTAAAAACATAGTCGAACATAGTTAAATTAAAAGAAAGCATGGATTGAGAAGAAGAAAACATCATAAGTAACAAAAACTAGATGAAAAAGAGAAGTGCAGAGTCAAACCAGCAATTAAACTAATTAACTATTGCAAATTTAAAGGAAGAACATTACTTGTATTGAAGATAATTAATTTCAATCTTTACAACTGAACTTCTTATTGAAAAACTAGGTTTTTTCCTACAAAAACCCTCTACTCCTACTTAGAGAACTCAAAATTTAACTCCCTTGTCTAACAATAACTAGAGGTTAAATACATCATGAAAAATCCAGAGTTGTAGCTGAATCAAACTCTAAAATTGGAACAAGAAAATCAAGTTTATCCTCGACGGATCGGTCCATGCGTCCAAGAGTGGATCGGTCCAGGTCCTAATCCGAACCACTCCTTGCGTCCAGAGCGGATCGGTCCAGGTCTATATCCAAACCAATTCTTTTTTCTAGAAATAAGATCGGTTCGCTTTGCAAATTTTTCCAGTGAGTGATAGAAATCCGGATTGGTCCTTTTTTTCTAGAAATAGGATCGATCCGCTATGTGATTTTGGCCAGTGAGTTTCAAGGGTTCGGATCGGTCCCTTTTTGTTCTAAATAGGATCGGTTTTGTCTTTAAAATTAATTTCTCTTCAATATCTCCTGATTTTCTTTTCATTATCTCTCATCTTTAGAACCTTGTTACTTCTACGCTAGAACTCGAATTTGGATGTTGTTTCTTCCTACGCACTTTCGGACTCGAGGTCGTCAACTCATTTTGGATTCTCATCTAGATTCCTAATGGAAATTATGCTTTTTCCCTTTTGACTTTTCTCCCTTGATTCATTATTTTTCTTTTGCTTTTTCCTTTCTTCACTTAGCAATAAATACCTATAAATATCATAAAAAATCACAAAACTCAAGATTCTACGTAGAAAGGTCAGTAGCATATAAATGAGACAAATCAAGATGAATTAAATTATCCTAGGCGATAAAAATCCCCAAATTACGGGGATAAATTCTGAAGAATTTACGCCTAATCATACTTCTTGAATTAGGTCTGGAACCTCTACTAGATGAACGCAATGCTGCGAATTGACTATCAAGCCTCTCTTATACAAAACTCCTTTATTTAGCACATATCTAGAAGTTTTATACTTTAACTTTTTGGTTCAACCATATCTGCTGGAAAGGTTCCTTCTTCAATATATGCTCTGATGAGATCAATCCAAGATGGCCCCATGTCTACAGCAATAAAATTAATCATGAAATCCCCATCTATACTCCTATTATCCAAAATATCAGTAGGGATAGTTTGTTGGAGTTTAACTCTGGTAGCTGAAGCTAGCCAAGCAAGAGCATCTGCTCGAGCATTTTCCACACTTTGAATTCTCTTCATCTGAACAACAAGAAATTGCATAGTTACTTTCATTGCTTTGGATAGGTATTTGGTTGTCAAATCCCCTTTAGCTCCATACAAACTCAATATTTGATTAAATACCAATTAGGAATCATTATGTGCCACAACTTGCTTAACATTCAGTGATTGGGCTAAACTTAATCCCACAATGAGAGATTCGTATTATACTTCGTTATTTGAGGCTTGGAATTAAAATCGCAGGGCATATTCAATATCAATATCATCAGTAGTGTTAAGTATGATACCTGCTCCACTGATGACCCATCAACGTACATGATCCATATTGGCAGATTATCGTCAAATGCTTGATCAGTCAAAAGCCCATAGTGGAATATTTTTTTCCTTGCTTCCTCACACTTCTTAGACATCTCATGTGTTCGCAAAGAGGAATCTAGTAGGTAGACAACATCTTCTGATAAAAGTTCCTCTGTAGCTTGACTCTTAGCAACTTTATTTTCTTCTGATCATTTCTCGGTCTGCTGATTTTGTTACTCGAGAAACTCCAGAAAAGTGAATTTAACTATGAAATCTGCTACTGCTTACCCATTTAGATAAGACCACGGTTCATAGACAATATCATACTCCCCCAATTCCACTACCCAATACATTAATTTTCCAAACTTATCTGGCTTGGTTAAACCTGGCTTATTGGAACATGAGTGTATAATATTATCGTATTTACTTGAAAATAGGGCTTCATGCGTCTAGATGCTTCAATCAACGCCAATGCCAACTTTACTAAGTTAGGGTACCTAACTTTCGCTCCTCAAAAATATTTTTTTGTGTAGTAAACATGCTTTTGAAATCCATTATCCTCACTCATCAAAGCATAGCTCACGGCTGATTCAAAAACACCTAAGTATATGTATAATTTTTCCCCATAACTGGTCGGGAAAGTAGTAGAGGTAACCCATAAAACTTCTTCAACTCTAGAAAATCTTTCTCAAATTATTCATTCCATCCAAAACTCTTACTGAGTACTTAGAAAAATAGAAAGAACCTATTTGTAACTCGAGACGTAAACCTGCACAGAGCTGCTACCCGCCCGGTTAGCCTTTGCCCATCTTTTTTGGCAGTCGGGGATTACATCTCAATTAATTCCTTAATCTTATCTGGGTTTTATTCAATTCCCTATTGATTTACTATATACCTCAGGATTATTCCTTCTTTCACTCGAAAGATGCATTTGGTCGGGTTTAATCTCATCTGGTGCTTTTCGTGTTGATCAAAAGTCTGGCTGAGGTCGACAATATGGCTAGACGTTTTTTTGCTCTTTGTCAGCTTATCATCCACGTATACTTCCATTTTTTAACTATTGGATCCTCAAAGACCTTATTCACCATCCTTTGATATGTAGAACCTGCATTTTTCAAACCAAAAGGCATAAAATTATAATAATAAGTTACTCGAGGAGTAATGAAATAAGTTCTCTCCCTATCTTCAGGTTTTATTTTGATATGATTATAACCAGAATAACCATCCATAAAATTCAGCAACTCATGTCCTGAGGCAGCATCCACAAGCTGATCTATTATGGGCAAAGAAAAGTGATCCTTTAGGCATGCTTTGTTAAGATCTGTGAAGTTTATGTACATTCTCCACTTGTATTTTTCTTGTTAACCATCACTAGATTAGCCAACCAATCTGGATATTTCACCTCGTCAATGAAGATGCTTTCTGAAGCTTTTCAACTTCCTCATATGTGGTTTGGTTCTTCTCAGGGATGAACACTCTTCGCCTTTGCTTGATTGGCTTGATTTCTTTATTAACATTAAGCTCATGGAAAAGGAAGCTAGGATCAATTCCTGACATATCTCCGTGACTCTAAGAGAGCACATATTTTCTCTATCTAAGGAATATAACTAGTTCATGTTTAAGATAAGGATCCAACAATGTTCCAACTTTCGTAGTGCACTTTGGTTTTTCATCATCTATCATAATTCTTCATGTTGCCTCTAAAATCTGACCCTTTTACTAGCTTTGTCTCCTTCCTTGGATCTAAGGTTTCAACCTCAAATTCTTCATCAGTTTCAGAGGTATCCACTTGGTACGTGGTGGTTTTCCTCTTTATTTCTTCCAGCACTTCCTGCTCGGCAGATGAGTAGTAGCATTCCCAATCTACTTGTTTATCACCCTTCAAAACTCCTACACCAAAAGTGGTTAGGAATTTCAAGCATTAATGAACAGTAGAGGGACTCAAACTTCTTTAGTATAACTCTTCCCATAATTATATTATAGGTTGAATGGATATTCTTATCCATTACAAAGAAATGGAGTTTCTCTGTATGGATGGTTGTCCATGTACCAATCATCACTTCCATATTAATGGTCCCTATTGATATAAAAAACTAGACTATTACTAATTAATCGATCACGGATAAAAAAATCAAATAAATTAGACATAAGAAATTTTAAAGTTGTTCGGCTCAAAAAAATAGCCTATGCCCATTGTTCTGTATTTGTGGTCTTGAGTTATTTTTCTGGGGTCCCCCTTCAATGAGGGTGATACAATGTATTTATATCCAAAGAGGGGTCTTGATCGTTATCATGTGAAAGGGTGGGATACCTTTATTCGTTAGGCATGTACATTAATACATGATTAGAATTAAATATATGAATGTTGTCACTTTATTGGCAATATAGGCTGTAAGACTCTTGGTGCTTGGTTGGCTGTACAGATTCGATTTTTGGCTATTGGTCAGGCTAGCCAGTTGTTCGAGTAACTATGTTGGGCGGCTTCCTTGTTGGTCAGGTTTTTCTATTATGATGACTTGGACTTGTTCCATATTGGATGATACGAGCTGGCTTGTAATTGCTCCACGTAGTATGGTAAATTTTGGTATCAAGAGAAGCCCCCAATGTTTTATACTTGGAGTTGATGCAAAAGTGTGAAACATTATGTTTCTCTAGTAGTTTGGGCTATTTGGTTTAACTACAAACCTTCCAAACTTGTGAAATTTATCTATTTGATTGTTGATTTTTTAGCTCGGATTGGAATTTCGTAAATATTTCAAATTTTAACAAACTTTTATGTGGTATCTTCATCTTTTCTTTTATCATCCACCGTAAAACCAAATATCATTCGCTTTAATCATTACTTTGCCCAGTTTTCGATGCGTCTTATAAAAAGGGCGAAAAAACTTTGATCATCTTTTACCTCTTACTTCTGATTCTAGTGTTGTGTTCTTTTCTTTCGTCCGATCATTTTCTTTTATGTCTTCAGTTTTTGCTAGATCCTTAAATCTTTCTAAGAATCTTTCTTCTCTTCTTCATTATTTTATTCATTATGGTTTACTCTATCAATCCACTTGATAAGTTTAGAAACGATTTTAATATTCTATCTTGGGTTGTATTAGAACATCCCACTTTTCCTTCTATTTTTTCTCTTATGTTGAGGGTAATTCGTTTCCCTCCATCTTTATTGATGAATGTGGTTTCACGTTTCCTCCCAATCCTATGTGTTTGGAGTTTTGTCAATATTTTGACGTTGTACCGACAAGAGTGGTTCCCAATACATGAAGAGTTATAAATGGAGTTTAAAGGTTAAATCAAATTTATGGAACCCATCTAGGGATTTGAGAAATTATGTTTTGTTAAAAATGGGTAACTAGTGACACCAACTTTTATTTGAAAACTAGGGATGTTAGTAAAGCTTTGGTAGTTAATCTCCCTGATTCTAATAGGTATTACTTTGATCATGGGGTCGTTGTAAAAAATTAGCAACATGCCCCTTTCATTGGAGGTGCTAAATACCAAGGACCTAGATGTCTACTCTTTGGCAATGAAATAGGTTATTTTATGTTTAAGTAAATTTACGATGCTTATGTTTGATAAAATGTCATACTAACTATTGTTTTATAAATTGATTTGTAGTTGAGCAAAAAAAAAAGTGCCCCATAGAGAGTGAAGTTAATTTAAAAGAGTTATAGTTTATCTCGGGTCTCTATAAGGTAGTTGTTGAAGAGCACGTTAGGTCTGCTTCATATCTAGTCTAGTACAAAAACATTGTTTCTTCTTTTATTGCCAGACATGCGGCCTCTCTTGATCTGGTAATTGATCTTGAATAAGAGGTTGGTGTTGATTCTAACCTTTACAATAGTATTTCTTCTGGATCCCTATCATCTGCCGAAGGAGCCAAGAATAAAACATGGGATGTTATGAAGCCCCCATCCCCCAGAGGTCCAGTCCCTAAAGATCCCTCCCCCAAAGACCTGACTTCTAAGGATGTAGATACCAAAGAGGTTGAAGTTCCTCTGGGGAGACTTAGGAGATGGCTTGCAGAGAAGCAAGTCGACTAAGTGACCGATCAACTATCCTTAGTTGATTTACCCTCCTCTTATGTTGTTCCTCCAACAGCTATTACTCGTGGTTTGGCTCAGAGATTGATCAAGTCCAGTACTCTTCCAGACCACAGGGGGGTGGATGTCATGAGAACACACTATATATTGACTCACTTGAGTCTGCATATATAGGAGTTCCAACAAGTTTGGACATATAGACAAAAGAGGTTAGTATAGTTTGAGAACTCCATCTCCTCAAAGGTACATGCTACATGAAGAAGTCCAAGTCCAAGAGAATCTTCAAAGGGAAGTAAATTCCAACCCTAAAACCACAAATAGGACACTTGCACTGCATTCTACATATTATCAATGTGCTTGAATGGTTTATCATCACTTGAAATCATTTTAAAATCAATTTATTTCCAAAAAAATCATTCTATATAATTTTAAACAATTTTTAAATAATTTTTGAAATAATTAAATTTTGGTTTTTAAAGTTTTGGGGGTTTAAATTTGATTTCAGAAAATTGTTTTTTATGCCGATTATAAACTTGGGGGTAGAAACCGAAAGAGCTAGAGACTTTGAGGTGTTATTTTTAATTAGTTTCATACGCGCGCCTCTGTTTCATCCTGTGCGTACACGTGTTGGTTTCGAAGCGGTTGGATTTGTGTTTTCTTATACTCACATTTTTCATATTCAATCTCAGCCCTTGGATTTTTTTAATCAACATGTTGCATTCAATAGTTTTCAATCCTTGTGATCCCAGGCTTACCCAATCAGTGACTTTATAACCCACCACCTGAGTTAAACCATTGGATCAAAGTCAAATTAGTTAGACTTGATCTTAGCTGTTCGATTGATGCTGATGTTATTGATCCTTCTTCGCTAGGTATAAAAGGAGACCAAGCCTCAGCATTTTGAGACATTTTCCATTTCGTTAAACCTGAGAAAAAAAGATAGTGTAGAGAGAAGGGAGAAGAGATAAGAAAAGAGAGAGAGAGTAAACCATAGTTTCTTCGTAAGATCCAAACCTCTTTGAGATTTATCCCTAATCAAACACCAAAACCTAAAAATCCCATACATCAGAAAACCCACCTTTTGAGAGTTAGATCTTTATAGGGTTTCTCTGTTGTTGGTTTTGTGTTCTTCGTTTGGAGACCTCTTCAAAATACATTGATTCTCTCAGAATTCATCTCTAAGGAAGATTTAAGTTTCATTATTGAAACTAAGTCTTTATAAAAGAGGAAATCTCACATTTAAAGTTTTCTAGTTGTCTATTTTCTTAGATCTATTTTGTTTCAACAAGTTTTTGAAATAAAAGACTTCTCTTTTCAAAAATAAGATTTCAGATCTAGTGAGTTATGTGTTTTTTGAGTTTTATTTCATATTTTATGAAATACTAGTGTTCAAAAATAAAAGAAGCACAAAAGAACTCGTACTAAAGTTTTAGGAGTATAGGTGTGAAAATAAGTTTTATATATCAAAACTTGTTGAACCAACCCTTGTATGTAAAGTCTGAATCTGATTTGATAAAGTAGACTTCTAATCTAATTAGATCTGCAATTGGAGGTTTACAATTTCAAAAATATTTTCAAAATCCAAAAATTGTATAAGAGCTTGAATCGTATTCTGAGAAAGGTATCCTTGAGATCTGTGGTTATATTAAAGATCAAGAAGTCTTTGCTTGAGAAATCAAGATTCCGAAATAACTTTCATATTAGAACTGTTGTAATTTGTTAGGAAAGTTTGTATAAATCTTGAGAGGGTGAGTTTCATGTTTCCATGTACTAACACATCATAAACACTATCTCACATGAATACTTAAACACTGTGGTTCTGTTTAAGGATCTTATACTTGAAAGAGTTGTTCGAATCTTAATCCAAAGAAGAAGGAAGTCAAGGAAAAGACAAAGAAGCAGTAAGAAAGGATCAAGTTCCAAGTCAGAATACCTTTGGAGTGGATAATCTCGTGTAGGTACATTCTGAACTTATGGTATGATCTTTGTGGTTTGATTAAGTGTTGTAACCTGATTTTTATCCTAGTGGATTTTTTGTTTTGCTCCGTAGAGGGGGCCGCAGATGTTTCCTTCGTTTAAGTGTTTTACCATGTTAAAAATTCCTATGTTTATTTCTGTGAATGTTCTTAATTTTTATTTCGATTGGGACTGCATAGTAAAGATAGTTGATGTTTACTAAAACATAAACTTAAGGTAATCAACTATCGAATTTAATTCATACTTTCAGAAAAAGATTTTACAACACATCTTGTGTTTTTCGAAAAGATTTTTTCCCAATAAGTTTGTTCGGAGTTTACTCAACTTATAATTATTTGTTATTAATCTAGTTAACAAAAGGCTTTTAGTATTAAGGCTGTTTTTCAACAGGTATAAGAGAAGGAACACCTTTTGTGATCCTGCAACTTGAGAAATTGTTTTTGAAATTTATTTCTGAAAATCTCTGAGTATGGAAGAAAAATTTGAGAAGTTGGGTAACCTATCCAGACCACCACTCTTTGATGGAAAGAATTCTTCGTACTAGAAAGTACGAATGACTGCTTTCATTAAAGGAACCCTAGGTGATGAATTCTGGGAAATGATTGAAACATGGTACGAATATACTACTAAACCTACCTCTACTACTGATCCAACAAGGATTAAGAAACTTCTCGGTGAATTTACTAAGGAAGAGAAAAAATTGTCTTTTGATAATAACAAAGGAAATAATGCCATATTTATGTCCATTAATGAACATGAATTCAAAAGAATATCCATTTGTTCTACTTCTAAAGTGGTCTGGGACACCTTAGTCATTGCTCACGAGGGTGATGAACATGTCAAAGCTGAAAAAACCCAAATACTTATTTAGAAATATAGCACCCTAATTATGAATGACAATGAATCCTTTAACGATTTCTACATAAGGTTAACTGATATTTTTTCAAAACTTCATGCAAATGGTATAACATACAGTAGAAAGGAAATTGTGTCAAAGATCCTTAGGTCATTGCCATCTAAATTTGACAACAAGAGATATGTTATTGAGGAAATGAATGACCCTAATATCACTCCTAAACTACTTAGCAGTAAACATAGGACTGTTGAATTGGAATTGGATTTTAAACAACAATTGACCAGACAGACATGTAGAGGCTCTAGTTCTAGTGTTGTGTTTTCATTCAAATTACCAGTGATTAAATTGAACCTTATAGATTTTGACACTGACTATCTTGAAAACTATGATTTAGAAAACCTTGACAATAAAATAGCTCTTATGAGTAAGCATTTCAAAAAGATTTTGAAATTCAGAAATGGTGTAGCCTCTAAACAAGGCAAATCAAATTATCGAGGTAATCAATATCACAGACCTCATGATAGAGACAACACCAAACACACTTATGAAAATAGGAGGAACTATGACCCCAATAGACCTAAACCTGAAATAAAAGATGTTAAATGTCATCGTTGTGGGAAACTTCGTAACTATGCTAGTAAATGTCCAACTAGTTTTAATAACAACAATAAGGCTAATATGTGTAAGACATGGGACGACTGTAGTGATTTTGATGAGGATGAAACTGAGTCAACCTAGATTAATGATAACTGCATGTCTTTCTTTGCTAAGATAATATGTAATAATGATGCATGCTTGTCTGTTCATGAACCTACTATGCCTACTGATGTTATCAATGATATTGATGATAATTATGTTCCTATTACTGCTAAAAGATTATGTGTGAGTCAAAGTGAGAATGTTGATGATGAATTCAATGTGTGCATGAGTAACGAACCTTTACAAATCATAGGGGGCAATTCATATGATACACATAGTGAGTCGGATGATGACCTTCCTCATCTACATGAATTGTATAATAAAATGGTTAAGAAGAGTTCTCACTTAGAGAAAATGATAAAAACCTTAAGTGAGCGTGTGGAATTTCTTAACCAAACCATTAGGAAGAACACTGAAGATTATATTGCCCAATGTGTTGCTCATGATACTGAGATTGAGAATTACAACTTGAAAATAAACTCTTTGATTCAAAAGAACCATAAATTTGAACAAAAATACGAGGAAACTCTTATTGAACTAGAAGAGTCAAAGCAAAAGGTTTCAAATGTTTTTAAAAAATGTCAACATTTTGAAACACAAACCAAAAATTATCAAAAAATTATTACTGGAAGTAAATTTGACTCTGAAGATAAGTCTGGCCTAGGTTTTGGAGAAATAGTGCACACAAGTAAGACCAAAGTTTCTCCTGAAAATGTTACTTTTTTAAAACAAGGACAAACTTCTCAAAATGTTCAAAAAGGTGAACCTAGTCAAAATGTCTCTCAAACAACACATAGTCAGTACTATCAATACTTGAAACCAAACCACCAAACTAAATATGTTTGTCCTTTTGCCATAGACTGAAGACAGAAACCTAAATCTAATGATGATTGGACTACTATAACCAATAGATCCAAGCCTATTTTGAAAGACTTTAATAAGAAAGTCAAGTCCTATACCCAACAATACTATTCCTATTGCAATATCTTTGGACATACTCTAGATGAATGTTTCCAGAAAAGAACATACACTCCTAGCTACCAAAATTTTAAATATTCTAGGAAATCCAAAAATACTTATATACTTCCTAGACAGACCACAAATAACTCTAGCTCTCAAAAGAAAAAGGGAGGTTCCAAGACTAAGAAAAAATGATTTAGAAAGACCCCTAAAATCTTTTCAAAGTCAAAAGGCAATAAATATTTGAAAACTAAGTCTATTTGGATTAGAAAAGACGATTTACTTCCCTAGCTCCAGTGCAATATTGTCATTTCTTCTTTAAAGGCACAAACCACTTCAACTGGATGGTATTCAGACTACAGATGTTCTAAACATATGACCGGGGATGAAAAAAATTGAAAAACAAGACAGACTTCCTTGGAGGAAGTGTTATATTTGGAGATGGTGTTTCTTCTCAGATCATAGGTAAAGGAACTTTGAGTGAGCAAGGGCCTCCTGAACTAAATGATTTTTTATTAGTTAAAGGCCTTAAAGCCAATCTCTTAAGTGTATCATATTACTCCAATCACTTAGTTACCTTTTCTAAAAATGATTGCAAATTATAGATGAAAAGGGCAATTGAATTTTGATAGGAAACAGAATCCCAAAAAACTGTTACACGGTAATTCCTAATTCTGAGTCTTGCAAAATTCCCAGATTAGAGGATTCTGATCTTTGGCACAATAGATTGGGACACACAAATTATGATAACCTTAGCAGATTGATTTCTCAAGAGATAATTAGAGGCTTACCAAAAATTAAAAATTCTTTTAATCCTGTATGTGGACCCTGTCAAGAAGGAAAAAAAAAGTAAATCCCCACATAAGAAAGTTAAAGATGTCCTCACCAGTAAGCCCCTAGGACTTATCCACATGGACCTCATGGGTACCTCTAGAACTATTAGTTTTTGTGAAAATTCATACATCCTAGTTATAGTAGACGACTATACGAGATATACGTGGGTACCTTTTATGAAGCATAAATCAGAAACCTTCAATGAATTATTAAGAATCCTCCTAAAAATTGAGAATGAGAAGGATACTCAAGTATGCCCTATTAGGAGTGATAGAGGTGGAGAGTTTAAGGACTCTGGAATTTTTTAGTATTGTGTAGGTAATGACTATAAACTTGAGTTTAGCGCACCCCAAACCCTGTAATAGAATGGTATAGATGAACGTAAGAATAGGACTTTACAAGAAATGGCTAGGGTTATGTTACATGCTAAGCATCTCCCTAGATATTTTCGGGTAGAAGCTGTCCAAACTGCGTGTCACATTATCAATAGTATCTACCTCAAAAAAAATTCCAAAAAACATCTTATGAGTTATGGTTCCATAAAAAGCCTAATCTAAAATACTTTAAAACCTTCAGTAGTATCTGATATATCTGCAAAGATAGAGAGAATCTTTTAAAATTTGATACCCGAGGAGAAAAATAAATTTTTCTTAGCTATTCCCAAAATAGTAGGGTTTTGCGTGTTTTCAATAATAGAACCAAAACTATTATGGAATCAATTAATGAAATTGAAGAAGACACAAGTGTTAATAGTGACCGACAACCAGTAACATTTGATGAGGACAATCCTATTTTACCCTCGATCCTCAAGATGATATTGATCCATTACCACCTGAGGATCCCTCTGTACCCACCTAGGTTTCTAAAGATCATCCCATTGAAACCATAGTTGGTAAACTTTAAGAACAAGTTCGAACTAGATCCAAACTTCGGAAAGTGGCATAATATTCTTATTTTATTTCTTTTGAGGAACCTAAAACTGTTAATGATGCCCTTACTTACTCATTTTGGATAAATGTTATGCAATAAGAGCTAATCCAATTTAATAGTCACGATGTTTGGAATCTGGTTCCTAGTCCTAAAGATTCAAAGGTTACTGGCGCAAGATGGATTTTTAAAAATAAAACTAATGAAAATGGGGAGGTCGTTAGAAATAAGGCTAGGTTGGTTGCACAAGGCTACTCTCAGATTGAGGGAATTGATTTTGACAAAACCTTTGCACCTGTTACTCGTCTAGAATCAGTTCGTCTCCTTCTAGAAATTTCGTGTTATATGCAGTTCAAGTTATTCCAAATGGATGTTAAATCCTCTTTTCTAAATGGAATTTTTTCTGAAGAAGTTTACATAGAACAACCTAAAGGATTTGTTGATCCTTTACACTCGGACCACATCTTTAAGCTTAAGAAATCCTTATATGATTTGAAACAAGATCATAGAGCTCGGTATGAGAGATTATCGACCTTCTTAGTGTCTCACAATCTTGTCCGCGATGGAAATGATCAAACATTATTTGTTATAAAAGAAAATCAGAATGTCTTAATCGCGTAAGTATATGTGGACGATATTATTTTCGGTTCCACCTGTCCTAAACAAGTAGATTTTTTTTTATATCATGCATACCGAATTTCAGATGTCTTTAATGGGTGAACTACAGTATTTTTTTTTGGTTTACGAGTAAAATAATGCAGTGATGGTCTTTTTATATCTCAATCCAAGTATGCTACAGACTTAGTTAAAAAAATTGGCTTAGATAATGCTAAACCTTCTAGAACCCCCTTGAGTACTTCAATTAAACTATCCAAGGATGATAATGGGGAAAATGTAGATCTCACTCTTTATAGAAGTATGGTAGGGAGTTTATTGTATCTTACCGCCTCTCGCCCTAATATATCTTTTGCGTATATGTGCTAGATATCAAAGTAACCCTAAATAATCTCACTTATTAAGTGTAAAAAGTATTATTAAATATGTTAAGGGTACTCGAAAATTTGTTATTTCGTACACAAAAGATACAACTAGTTCGATTGTTGGATATACCGTTACCGACTCGGTCGGTTATTCTGATGATAATAAGATCACTTTAGGTGCTTGCGACTATGTAGGCAATAATCTTGTTGGTTGGTCGTATAAGAAACAGAATTACATTTCATTATCTAGTGCTGCATCAGAATATATGGCAACTGGTAGTTTTTGTGCTTAATTACTATGAATTAGACAAATGCTTAGGGATTATGGTGTCACATAAAAACAATTAACCTTGTTTTTTGATAATCAAAGTGATATTAATATTTCTAAGAATCCTGTTTTGCACTCACGCACTAAGCATATTAAGATTAGACATCAATTTATCCGTGATCTTGTCGAATCCAAAGACCTCATTATTGAATTCCAAACACTCAAAAATAGCTCGCAGTTCTCTTTACAAAAGACCTAGATAAAATTTGTTTTGAGTATTTGCGTATTGCTATAGGCATGATTACTCTCAATTAATCTCTATATTTTTTTTACCCCTTGTATATTTGATAAAAATTGGGGGAGACGATCTTGAGTATTGCTTAGAGTTTTTACCATTTATTCCTATTGTAACTGAACTAATATGCCAAATTTAGTGTTTATCTTTTTACAGGCATTTCAGACATTTCATCCCTTTGTACATCTTGTTTATACTTTGTAGGGTATTGGGTTGTAAGTAGTTGAGTAATGTATTTTTCACCTTATTTTTGGTTCTAGGATGGGAAAGGGTAGTTAGATTTTTATATAGGACACATAGGATTTCTTCTTATTTTTTACCCAAAATTAGAGAATACTTAAGGGAAGTTTGTCTCTAATATCCAAAGGGCGAGATTGAGAACACACTATATATTGACACACTTGAGTCTGCATATATAGGAGTTCCAACTAGCTTGGATATATAGACAAAATAGGTTAGTATAGTTTGAGAACTCCATCTCCTCAAAGGTACATGCTACATAAAGAAGTCTAAGTCCAAGAGAATCTTCAAAGGGAAGTAAATTCTAACCCTAAAATCACAAATAGGACATTTTCACTGTATCCTACATATTACCTGTGTGCTTGAATGGTTTATCATCACTTGAAATCATTTTAAAATCAATTTATTTCCAAACAAATCATTTTATATAATTTTAAACAATTTTTGAATGATTTTTGAATAAATTAAATATTGGTTTTAAAAGTTTGTGAGTATAAATTGGATTTCAGAAAATTGTTTTTAATGTTGATTGTTTGCTTGGGTAGAAATCGAAAGCGCTAGAGACTTTGAGGTGTTCTTTGTAATTAGTTTCATATGCGCATCTCAGTTTCATCATGTTCGTGCACATGTTGGTTTCGAAGTGGCTGGATTTGTGTTTTCTTATACTCACATTTTGCATATTCAATCTCAGCCCTTGGACTATTTTAATCAACGTACTGCATGCAATCATTTTCAATACTTGTGATCCCAGGCTTACCCAATCAGTGACCTTATAACCTATCGCTTGAGTTAAACCGTTGGATTAAAGTCAAACAAGTTAGACTTGATCTCAAGCATTGGATTGATGTTGATTTTCTCGATCCTTCTTCGCTCAGTATAAAAGTAGACCAAGCCTTAACATTTTGAGACTTTTGCCATTTTGGCAAAAGAGAGAGTAGAGAAAAGAGAGATAAGGGAAAAGAGAGAAGAAAAGAGAGAGAGAGAGAGAGAGAGAGAGAGAGAGAGAGAGGAAACCCTAGTTTCTTCATAAGATCCAAACCTCTGTGAGATTTCTCCCTAACCAAACACCAAAACCTAAAAATCCCATACATCAGAAAATCCACTTTTGAGAGTTAGATCTTTGTAGGGTTTCTGTGTTGTTAGTTTTGTGTTCTTCGTTTGAAGACCTATTCAAAATAAATTGATTCTCTCAGAACTCATCTCTAAAAAAGATTTAAGTTTCATTATTGAAAATGAGTCTTTCTAAATAAGGAAATCTCACATTTATTTTTTTTGGTTCTATATTTAGATCTGTTTTCTTTGATCAATTTTGTTTCAACAATTTTTTGAAATAATAGTCTTTTGTTTTCAAAAATAAGATTTTAGATCTAGTGAGTTGTGTGTTTCTGAGTTTTATTTCATATTTTATGAAATACTAGTGTTCAAAAATAAAAGAAGCACAAAAGAAGTCGTACTAAAGTTTTTAGGAGTACAGATCTAAAAATAAGTTTTATATATAAAAAATTGTTGAACCAATCCTTGCATGTTAAGTCTGAATCTGATTTGATAAAGTAAACTTCTAGTCTAGTTGGATCTGCAATTGGAGGTCTACAATTTCAAAAATATTTTCAAAATCTAGAAATTGTATATGACCTTAAACCATCTTTTGAGCAAGGTATCCTTGAGATCTGTGGTTATACTAAAGATCAATAAGTCTTTGCTTGAGAAATAAATATTCAGAAATAACTTTCATAGTAGAACTGTTGTAAATTATTAAGAAAGTTTGTATAAATCTTGAGAGGGTGAGTTGCATGTTTGCATGTAGTAACACATCATAAACACTATCTCATATGAACAATTAGACATTGTGGTTCTGTTTAACAATATTGTACCTAAAAGAGCTGCTAGAATCTTAATCCAGAGAAGAAGAAAATCAAGGAAAAGACAAAGAATTAGCAAGAAAGGATCAAGTTCCAAGTTAGAATACCTTTGGAGTGGAGAATATCGTGTGGGTACATTCTAAACTTAGGTTAGGATTTTTGTGGTTTGCTTAAGTGTTGTAACCTGATTTTTATTCTAGTGGATTTTTTATTTTGTTCCGTAGAGGGGGCCGTCGATGTTTCCCTTGTTTAAGGGTTTTACCATGTTAAATATTCATGTGTCTATTTATGTGAATGTTCTTAATTTTTATTGCGATTGGGATTGTATGGTAAAAATTGTAGATGTTTATTAAAAAATAAACTTAAGGTAGTCAACTATCAAATTTAATTCATACATTCAGAAAAAAAAAATTACAACACATCTTGTGTTTTTCAAAAAGAGTTTTGCCCAATAAGTTTGTTCAGAGTTTACTCAATTTATAAATATTTGTTATCAATATAGTAAACAAAAGGCTTTTAGTATTAAGGCTATTTTTCAAGTCAAGCTTCGTCGAACGAGGGTCTCCGAATTGGTTGCTCAGAATCAGTAAGTAATTTGTCTTGGTTTGGTTGTCATTTACATTGTTCATATGCTCACTTTAATCTTCATCTTTTGTAGTTTTTGGTAAACTTCAATAATATACTAGAGATGGATGATGCAATTAAGGCTTCTTATTCTTCAAATGAGGAGGTGGAAGACTTGTATGTTCTGAAGAAGCCTTTGCTTGAGTCTCAGCAGGGCTTAGGGACTAAGAAGAGCACTTGGGTAGAGAAACTGAAGACAGCTAAAACTTCATGTGAAACATCTAATAAAAATTCCCTTGAAGTAGAGCGTGGGACTAAGTAAGTTGGTCTTTAGAAAGAGGAAGTTATGCACAAGAAAGAGGAAGATGAGTGCAGGGCAGAGGAAGATGAGCGCAGGGAAAAGGCTGCTGAAGATCTTGTATCCTCTGCCAGAGCTAAGAGAAAGTCTCTTGTGAAGGCTTCCTTTAGTGCTGGTTGGGACAAGGGATATAATAAAGCCATTTTTCTACTTCTACTTAGATTGACTATGTGAAGAAAAAATATTTCAGAGATGGTTGGGTTGTTTCCCTTCAAGATTTGAACACAAATGGAGACTCTGAACCTTTTCAAAGGTATATTCATGGTCCTCCTCCAGTCATAGAGGAAGAGGTTGAAGATAAAGCTACTTCTAAAAAGTCTTCATTTTTGGTTGAGTATTCAACTAAACAACCTGAAGTCCATGAGTCTTCCATTCCTCCATTCGAGAAATTCTAACATGTATCCCATTAGCAAAGCAAGAAGGTTAAAAATGATAGGGAGAAGGTGTAAAGTTATTCGGCATTTTACCTTTTACTTTTGTCATTTCTTTTTTCTTTATTTTAACTTTACTTGAAATCTTTCTTATCAATAAAAGAACCTTTTGTTGTTTCTTTTTTGTCTCCTGTTGACTATACATGCTCTCCATTCTTGTTGTTGATTGGTGGTTATTTATTTTTGCTAGTTTATTGTGAAGATGGAGCAACTATATTCCCATGATATCGACCTACTGAGGAAATGCAACGCTTTTTTCAAAGATGGTCATACGAACTTGTCCGAAGAAGAAATCACTTAGTTGCTCGGTGATGATGCTGTAGAGAAGATTAAAAAATCCTATAAGAATTTGAAGTACTTACTTGATTGAACGGTAGTAAATAATGTTGCCTATTATGAAATGATAGAATAATTTCAACAATAATATAAATAATCCACTACGTTGTTGCACCAGAGCTATGAGCAAAAATATCAAAGCTTGAGTGTAGGTCGGGGTTTTGATAATTTTTTCTTTGTTTATAATAAAAAGGAAGCTTTACTTAATCTTGAAGTTGAAGAAGCTAGAACTGTTTCCAATCTCCTGAAATAGGAGAATAATAATTTGAGGTATGAAGTAAATCTTTTGAAGTCTGCCTCTGGAGATGTTGTTTCTACTACATATGAAGGTTATTCCTCTTTAGAAGCTAAGAATGCAATATTAAGAGATGAATTGGAGGCCTTGAAAAACATTAAGTATTCTTCTTCTTCCTGAGATAGAAATAGGTCTGGCTGAGGAACCACATAGGAAATTAGGACCTAACAGGCTCTTGCCAATCAAGATGCACAACTAAAAGCAAATGATCGAGCTATTGCTGAGATGTTCCAAAAGTTGCAGACCTTATCTGAGCAACTACCCACCAAATCTTCTCAATTAGAGGTTAAGGATGGGGTACTGAAGAAGCTTCAATCAAAAGTTGATAAATTAAATTTTCAATTCCATAAACAGCCCAGGGAAGTTTGGATTGAATCGTATAATGAAGCTTTAGGACATTATGACGATAAACTTCAATAGGCCCAGAATGAATCTTACAAATGGGGTTGGATAAGCACTTTAACTGTGATGAAGGTGGATGAGAACGACTCTCTATGGGATTGGTATGATCCAAGATTGATGAAGCTTGATAATGCACCATTAAAATTGGATGTTAATTGGGTACATGTTCACCATATTCCCCAATGCTTGATTTCCAAGTACTTGGGGGGATTACGAACTGCATGATGAACTAGAGATCAACTATCCTCCTCATTTACTTGATCGTCCTAGTAGCATCAATACCAAGATTCTTTAGGATTTTAACTTCATCAACTCTCCGTTTACTTTGGATGATCCTCCAGCTAGCATGGATCCTGTCTCTAAGGCTGAAGGAAAGTATCCAGTAGAATAAACTTTTATATGTTATTTTTCCATGTTTAAACAATAATATGTAATCATTTAATTTTAATGAAAAGTTTATTTTATAAAATGGATCAACTTTTCGTTAATCTCTGAGTGTTTTCATAGTCATTGACTATGAACGGATCAATTTTTTAGTTAATCTCTAGTTTTTCATCGGTTCTATTAATATCCTTAGGATTATCCTAAGTTTTCTACCAATTACCAATGTTTCACCATGGTTCTACTAATGTACCTAAATTATATGGTAAATGCATTAGTTATCTTGGTTCCCAGGTGTGAGTGGAACATTTGTCCATCTTTTAGCCCAGTTTAGATGACAATTATTCATCCGGGTCTTCGTTAACCAAGCATTTGGGACTTACAGTTTGTCCTTGCATGGTTTTATATATTTGACAACCGACTTTGATGGTGTCGTTATTAATGTCGACCAATTTTTTGGGTGGTTTTTGTTATTACCGACCAACTTTGTTGGTGGTTTCGGTTGATACCGACCAACTTTGTTGGTGGTTTTATTGATGCTGACCAACTTTGTTGGTGGCCTTTGTTGTTACCGATAAACTTTATTGGTGGCTTTCATTGATAAAATCAACTTTGTTGGTGGTTTTGTTGTTACCAACTAACTTTGTTGGTGGCCTTCATTGATACCAACCAACTTTGTTGGTGGTTTGCAAGGGCATAGCACTAGTACTCTCAAAAAGAAAACAACAAAAATAAATAACAATTTTGGGGAAGGCATGTTCTCATTAAATTTGAAGCAAAATGATTACAACATAACTACATTTACTGATAATATTTCTTCAAGTGTTTTACATTCCATGGAATCTTAAATTCTTCCCCTTCCAAAATCTCAATCTGATATGTGCATGGTAAGATAACTGCAGTAATACGATAAGGCCCGTGCTAATTAGCTTCTATCTTATTTCTCTTCCGAATCACTTTCTTCAAAACATAATCACCCTCTTTTAAGTTGCTCGGAATGTCCCTCTTATTGTAGAAACGTGAGATCCTTTTTTGATAGGTTGTATTCCTTAAAGCTGCATCTTCACGAACTTTTTCCAGCTTGTCTAAATCCATCCTTCTCATCAAATCATTGATGGGGGTATTGAAGTTAAGAACTCTATGTGTAGGTAAACCTAGCTCAACCGAAATTACAGCTTCAGTACCAAACGCCAATAGGTAGGGAGTTTCTCCGGTAACTATTCTAGAAGTCTTTCGGTAAGATCACAGGACCAAATGTAGCTCATTGATCCAATTTCCTTTTTCATTTTCCAAAATTTTCTTCAGCCCATTCAGCAAAGTTCTATTAGTTGCATGTGTTTGTTCGTTGCTTTGAGGATGGCCAAGAGCATAGTGGATTTTTTGGACATTGGAGTGGGCACCGTAAGTAGTAAATTCGTCGTTGTCAAGCTGTGTGCCATGATCAGTGATAAAGGCATAGGGTAAGCTATACCTGCATATAATACTCTTCCAAATAAACTGATAAACCTTTTCATAGGAGATATTTATCAACGGTTCAACTTCCACCCATATAGTAAAGTAATCAATAGCTAGAACCAGGTACTTGAACCTTCCTCGGGTGGTCAGCAGATGCCCGACCAAGTCAATCCCCCACATACAAAAGGGATAAGGGGATGTTATTGGTATTAGGATAGCTTGTGGAGCCTTTCATATGCTGGAAAACCTTCGGCACTTATCACACTTCTTGGCAAAATCTGCACAATCTGCTTGCATAGTTAGCTAGTAGTATCCTTGTGTATGAATTCTTTGCAACAACGTTCTTCCTGCTATATAGGACCCACAGGACCCTTCATGGAATTCATCAATTAAATCCTTTACTTTAGCTGGATGCATACACTGTTGAAGACCAACAGTTAATCCTCTTCTGTATAGCACACCACCATCTTGCACATATCTTGCGAATTTGTATTTCATCCTCTTAACTTTAATTATATCAGTTGGAAGAATCCAATCTTTAATATATTCTCTTATGGGGTCCATCCAAGATAGCCCCATAACAACTGTAATAAGGTTAACCATTAGATCTTCATTAATGCTCCTATTAGCAAGTAGCTTAATAGCAATAGTTCTTCATATCTCTGTTCTGGTTACTGAAGCTAACCGATCAAGGGCATCTCCTCGGGCATTCTCCAATATTGAAAACCTGACCATTTGAAAATCTAGCAAAGTGGTAATTATTTCCAAAGTTTTGGCCAAATATTTGGTCATCATTTGTCCTTTCACTGCATATAATAACAACACTTCATTTACAACTAACTGCGAATCACTGTACACCACAACTTTCTCGGCGTTCAGTGATTTAACTAGGTTTAAACCAATAATAACAGCTTCATACTTTGCCTTATTATTGGAGGCTTGAAATTGGAATCGTAGAGCGTACTCTATGTCTAGCTCGTTTGGATAATTGATAATGATTCTAGCTCCACATCTAGTTGCGCAAGATGAACCGTCAATATATAGACTCCATAGGGGGATATCGCTACCAAATGCTTGGTTTGTCTGAATCCCTTGATGGAAGATTTTATCTTTCACCTCTTCATATTTCCTTTTCACCTCCTGTACTCTACTGGACGATTGTTGTTGGTCTTTTTCTACAATTTCCCCTGTTTGTAATTGGTCGGGGGTATCCTCAGTAGGTCTGCTAATTCCTATATGCTGCTCAGCTAGAGTCCCTTATTACTCGAGGACCTATGGGTAAGTGAATTCTGTAACAAAATCATCCACATCTTGGACTTTTAAATCATTCATTGGTTCATATACAAGGTCCTATTCCCCCAACTCCATAACCCAATACATTAATCTTCCAGATTTTTCCAGCTTATGCAAAGCCTGCCTTAGTGGCATGTCAGTGTATACCACTATGGTCTGGGCTTGAAAATATGGTTTCATTCATCTACTAGCCTCAATTAAGGCCAATGTTAATTTCTCCAGTTTGGGATATCTAACTTTTGCTCCTCAAAAAGCCTTACTTGTGTAATAAATAGGCTTTTGATGAGCTCCATTTTCCTCCTTGATCAAGGCAGAGCTAACTGCTGACTCAGATACAGCCTGATATAATTACATTTTTTCTCCCATCATTGGTCGGGAGAGTAGTGGTGATGCTCCTAGGTACTTTTTTTAACTCCAAGAAGGCTTTTTCACATTCATCGTTCCATTCAAAGGTTTTTCTGCGTACCTTGAAGAATGGCAAACACTTATCTGTTGCTCATGACACAAACCTATTGAGTGCTGCTAGGTGCCCATTTAGCCTTTGAACATCATTTTTACAGGTTATGAACTTCATTTTAATAAAATCTTTAATCTTAGCTGGATTACCTTCAATTCCCCTTAGATTCACTATATACTCGAGGAACATTCCCTCATTAACTCCGAAGATGCATTTGGTGGGATTTAACATCATTTCGTGCTTTTCCAATTGATCAAACATCTGGCTGAGGTCGGTAATATGATCAGTAACTTTTTTCTCTTTGTGAGCATATCATCAACATACATTTCCATGTTTTTGCCTATTTGCTCCTCAAATACTTTGTTCATCAGTCTTCGATAAGTAGCACCTGCATTTTTCAGACCAAACGGCATAACATTATAGCAATAAATTCCTCCGGGACTAATAAAGGAAGTGCTTTCTATGTCTTTGGGCTTTATTTTGATCTTGTTAGAACCATAATATGCATCCATGAAACTCAGTAGCTCATGCTCTGAAGTAGCATCTACCAATTGATCAATTCAAGGCAAAGGAAAGTGATCTTTCGGGTACGCTTTGTTCAAGTCAGTAAAATCCACACATATCCTTCACTTGTTGTTCTTCTTCTTGACCATAACTACATTGGCCTACTTATTTGGGTACTTCACATCTTTAATAAAGGAAGCTTTTTAAAGCTTATCCACTTCTTCGTGTATAGCCTGGTTATTCTCAGGTCTAAAAACACTTTTTCATTGCTTCACATGTTTAACTTCTTTATTCACATTAAGCTCCTCACATAGGAAATTTGGGTCTATATCGGGAATATCTTCATAACTCCATGCGAATACCTATTTCCTTTATCTCAAGAAAGCCATCAACTTCTGTTTAAGAAATGCTTCCAATGACGCTCCTATTTGAGTTGTTCATTCTGGTTTATCATCATCCAGAATAATGCTCTTTGTTGCCTCCATTACATGTCCTTTTATAAGCTCATATTCGTCTCGTGGATCTAAGGTTTCAACTGCAGACTCGTTGTTCATCTCAAATATATCCACTTGATAAGTGGTTGGTTTCCTCTTTTCTCCAACATATCTTCTTCCTCAGTAGAGGAATATTAGAACTCCTGAGCTACTTTCTGATCTCCTTTTAATACTTCAACTCCAAAGTTGGTCTGGAATTTTAGGCATTAATGAACAGTATAGGGTACACCTTCGAATTTCTTCAGACCAATTCTTTCCATAATCATATTATAAGAAGAATGAACATTTGTGTCCATTATAAAGAATCTCACTTTCTCAATCCTACTCGTCGGCCATGTCCCGATCAAAACATCTAGCTTGATAGTTCATAAAAAAACACTTTCTTGCCTGAGAATCCAATGAGTGGCCTGTGATAAGGCTCCAGTTGACTGATTTTTAGACTCAAACTATCAAAATAGGTATATAACATGACATATGTTGAACTACCGTTATCCACTAACGTTCTTCCTACCAATACTTCTTTCATCCTAACTCTGATCACTAAAGGATCATCATGAGGATATACCACTCCAGATAAATTATTTTTAGAAAATCCAATTATGAGCTTATCCTTGTTAACTTTTCTTGGTCGGTCTTCCTCAACGAGGTTGATCTTATAGATATAGGAACAAGCTTGAGCCTCATTGAGGTAATCTTTTCTTTCAGACGTATGATCTCCTCCTATGGCATATCCACTTGTAATCATGTGACAATCAAAAGATCCAAAACTGAGTGTGAATACCTCATGTTACGATTGTCTAGGCTTCTTGGGAAGATCAGGATCATCATCTGGATCATCATCGTAGTTCCTATTCTTCTCTTCCCTCGGCTTAACTGGTAATTTAGATCTCTATCGACCTCTACCTCCATTTCTCCCACCATTCTATCGATCAACAAATTTGTCCAACTTTCCTCTTCGGATGAGCTCTTCTATCTCATTCTAGAGGGAAATACAACAATTGGTAGTGTGACCATGATATTTGTCAAACTCACAATACTTGGACTTATCCCTCTTATCAGCAGGTGACCTTAACTTTTCTGGTCAACTCAAATCATTATTGTGCTTGATTTCCTCCAACACATGATGTATATCTACCGTTAAGGGAGGGTAATTAGTGAATTTCCTGAGCTGATCTAGGACTTCCTTTACTTTCAAACTCCCACGCTCATTGTAATTTTTATGCTCCTTCTTATTTGACTTCACTTTTATTTTTGCTTCTGCCTTTGCATCTGAATTATTTTTAGCGGCCATAACCTCCTCGGCATTCATAATCTTCGCTGCTTTGGCCATCAATTTTATCATTGTCTTTGGTGGATCTTTTCCTATGGTATAATATACTTTATTAGGGAGCAAACCACTCATGATGGCAGTGATTGCGGTCTTCTCTTCATAATCAATGACTTCCATTTTCTCGTTGTTGAAATGAGTTATGTAATCCCTAGTACTTTCTCCTTCCTTTTGTTTTACACTGAGTAAATGAGCTACTCGCTTCACTAGTTTTACTCCAAAGTAAAAATTATGAATGAATAGCTCGGCGAGTTCTTGAAAGTAAGAAATTTTCCCTCGAGGAAGGCTATTGTACCATATTTTAGTAGATCCAGTGATTGTTCCTGAAAATTCCCTGCATATCATCTCATCAGGAACAACACAGACATCGGCAGCTATTTGGTACTGTTCTATATGAAGAACTGGATCAGTTTTCCAATCATATTTGGGAGTGACCACTAGGGCTTTAAACTTGGTCGGGGTAGGAAAATCTACGATGGTTTGCACAAAGGGGGATCCATTAATAAAACTTCTTTGCAAGGGATTATTGGCCTTGGGCATTTACCCCAATCTGTCTTCCAAACGCTGAATGGAACCTTTCCAGACATCACTACTAGCATAATGGATGGAAGTTTCTTTATGCCGACTAATAGACCGTGGGGAAATTTCTTCCTATAAACCTTCCCTCTTACTCGACCTCTCAGTTTTTCGGGTATTTAATCTAGATTGGGATGAACATTCCCTTAAATCTCTTGGTCGTTGAGTATTTCTTGATGCAACCCGTAGGGCATTTCCCTAAGGTCCCAAATGATCGAAAGGAGAGGGGCTACTTAGCCTTTCTAAGTCTTTCAATCTTTATAGGATGATGGATTTTCCATCAGTGGAATTAGTGATCCTAATAGAAGAAGTTTCTCCAGTAAGGTATGAAGGATCCCTAGAAGTTCTGGAGTGGATATGCCCAATACTCTTTGTTGGAGGTGGTGGCATAATCCTTTGATTAACTTATGCCGGCACTCCAACTTGCGGAGTTTGAGGCAACTGTCGGATTCTATCCTACATAGCTTCTTGACCCTTGACGAAGCTAGCAAAAATTCCTGTTAAATCATTATTGTTTGGAGAGACAGAGGGATTAAGAAGAATTCCCTCATTTTTAGTACTTGATTCTGAAATTTCATCCATAGATGATGAATGATGAATGAGTGTAAACGTTTAGCAATGTACTCCCACAAACGGTGCCAATCTGTTAATGCAAAAAATTAGACTAGGCCTAATTATTCAATCATAGATAAAAATAAATAAAATAAATAAGACACGAGATATTTTAAAGTGGTTTGGCTAAAAAATTAGCCTGCGTTCACTGTTCTGTATTGGTGGTCTTGAGTTGTTTTTCGCGTCCCCTGCAATAAGGGTGATACAATGTATTTATAGCCCAAGAGGGGTCTTGATTGTTATCATGTGAAAGGATGGTATGCCTTTATTCGTTAGGCACTTATATCAATACATAATGAGAATTAAATATATAAATGATGTTGCTTTTATGGCAATACAGGCTGTAAGACTACTAGGACTTAGTTGGCTATACAGATTGGATTTCTGTTTGTTGGTCGGGCTTCCCAGTTGGTCGGGATTCCTTATTGGTCAGGATTTTCTATTATGCTGACTTGAACTTGATCCATATTAGATGGAAAGTTTTGGATTGTAATTGGTCCATGTAGGATGGTAAATTTTGGTATCAACAGTCCCCAAAGGGAACACTTTATCACCTGTAAAACATATTATTGATCGATGATAGGGATCTAACTGCCTGAGCTTAAAGTTTGGGGTGCTGAAACAAGGATAAAATATGATATCTACCGAACTTCCATTATCTACTAATACTCTATAGACAATGATATCTTCCTTTATGATTTTCATTACCAGAGGACCGTCATAGGGGTACAATACTCTTGATAGATCATTTTTAACGAATCATATTACCAGCTTATTTGTATTAACCTTCCTTGGTTTGTCTTCCTCAACAATCTTAGTCCTTTGTAGGTATGAGCAAGCTTGAGCCTCATTGTAGTAAGGTTTCCTCTTTGTTGTATGATCTCCATTAAAGTAAGCTTTCCTCTCTGTTGTATGATCTCCTCCTCTTGCATCTCAACCTTTAATCATTTAGTAATCAAAAGCGCCAAAATTAAATGTGAATACCTCGCGTTACGATTAATGGGGCTTTTTGGCCAAGTCGAGATCATCATCATGAGCCCTCTTCTTCTCCTCTCTAAGTCTACATGGGGATTTTGATTTGTGATGATCTCTCTCATTATTCTGCTTATTAAAAAACTGATTCAATGTTCCTCTTCGGATGAGAGTTTTAATCTCATTTTCAAGGTTAATGCAATGATCCGTCTTGTTATCATGGTTTCTATGGAACTCACAATACTTAGTTTTATCCCTCTTAGTAAGGCAACTCCTCAACTTATCAAGCCACACACATCTTTCTTGTGTTTGATCTCCTCCAAGACATGATGAATGCATATGGTTAATGGAGTGTAGTTGTTATACTTATTAAGATTTACTCTAATTCCTTTTTGGTTTGACTCCTTTTGCTCCTTGGAATCTGTATGATCCTTCTTATCATTTTTGCCCTCAACTTTTACTCCCGGGCTCCACTTGGTTGCCATTGCTTCCTCAGCATTCATGATTTTGGTTTCTTTGGTAATTAATTCTCCCATGGTCTTAAGGAGATCTTTGTCAAGTGTATAATTGAGCTTCTTAGGGATAAATCCACCTATAAGGGTTGTTATAGAAGTTTTCTCCTCATAATCCACAACCTTCAGCTTCTCATTATTGAAATGAGTGATGTAGTCCCTAATGCTCTCTCCTTCCTTCTGTTGTACAAAAAGAAAATGTGCCACCCTTTTTATAGGATTAGACCCAAAACAAAAGTTATTAATAAATAGCTCGTCCAATTGGTGGAAGGTGTACATTTATCCCCGAGGGAGGCTATTATACCAGATTTAGGCAGACCCTGTAATTTTTCCAGATAATGCTCTACACCTCATTTCATCGGGAACTGCATAAATATCAATTGTTGATTATTATTGTTTTATATGGAGGACTAGATCAGTTTCCCCATCGTATTTTGGTGTAACTACTGGAGCTTTGAACTTTACTGGAGTGGGGAAATTCATAATTTCTTGGACAAAGGGAGATCCTTTTACAAAACTTCTTTGTCGTGGGTTTTTGGGCTTAGCCATTTCTCCTAGCATGTCCTCCAATCTTTGAAAGAGAACCTTTCTAGACGTTATTACTAGCATCAGACCTATACATTATTGTTTTGTTGTTCACTGAACTCTCCTCTTGGGATTATTGTTTGGGTCGAGAAGTACGTCGGGCATTTGATCTAGACTAGGCAGAGCCTTCCCTTCGATCAGATGGTCGTCGAGTGTTTCCTGACATTTTCATAGGAATAATTTTGTTCCCCTGGGTCCCAAATGATCAAAGGTAGAAGCACGACTTAACCTTTCTAAGTCTCTTAGCCTTCCTAGAGAGTAGGACTCTGTATTGATAGATTTTGATGCCCTCGATAGTGAATTTAATCCTAGATGATAAAATGTGTCCCCTGTAGCTCTTGACTGACTTCGCCTACCACCTCTTGGTGGTGGTGGTAGTGGTGTCATATTTCCACGGGCATACCGAACAGATGCTCCTTCATAAAGAGTTGGCACGAGTTGCGTGATAGTGTCCTGCATAGCCTCTTGACCTCTTGCGAGACTGCCCACAATTCTAGTTAATTCATTCTTTATTGGTGGGGAATAAGGGACAGGCGTAATGTCATTATTCCTGAGACTTGATTCAGGAATATCAGTCATTTAGGTGTTTGAATGAATGAGAATAATTAGAAATGCGTTCCCACAGACGACGCCAATATTTCGATGCAAAAAACTAAACTGACCTAATTAATTTATCACAGATAAAAATAAATAAAAGAGGTAAAGAATTTTTAAAGTTGTTCGGTTAACAAAAAAGCCTACGTCCACTGTTGCGTATTTCCTTAGGTTTGTTCAATTGCCTCTTCTCTTGTTTTTCTCATGTCCCTTGGGTGTAGAGTTTACACTGTATTTATATCCCTCTGAAGGTGCATAAGATTTGGAATATTAAAGGATGGAATGCCTTTACAACCTAGGCATTTACAAATATACAATGTTAATAACTATTGACGATTTGATATCATTGTTAGTCGGTATTCCTGGTGTTGGTCGGGTTTCTTTAACCTACCGGTGGTCATTCCTTCAATTGGTCGGTAACATGACCTTATTGACTTGGATTAATTCCTAGATGGATGAAACGTGTTCCAATATGATTGGTCCATGTAGTAGGATAATTTTTTGTATCAGCAATCGCTAAGAGTGGCCTTATGTGCAACTTTCTTGCCTTGTCTTTTTAGTCCACTGGGACATTCATGTGCCTAGTGCCATTTTCCTTCCCATTCATAGCATTTCACCTAATATTTGTCACAAACTTTCTTCCCCTCAATCTCCATTCCATATTTCTCAAAAATATTTTCTTTGGAAGATTTTTCTAATTTCTATTTGAGAAACTTTTGAAATCTTTCACAAAAAGGGTTACATCATCCATCTCAAAATAAAATTTAAACTCATAATCACAAACTCTTTCTTTCTCCTTTTGAGATTTCAAACCAATATATATTTCCTTTTCCTTTTTAGTTTTGGGAAATATGTTTACTTCATAAGTTTGAAGGGCTCCTAGGAGTTTTTTAACCTCAGAGTATCTAATATCCCTAATGAATTAAGAACAGTAACCTTAGGGGAAAATGGGAAAAAAGTGATCTCAAAATCTTCTTAACTACACGTGCCTTAGGAATTTTCTCACTTAAATTAAAACTAGAGTTTACAATATCAATCTTGCGTAAAATTCATTGAAAGACTCGGGCTCTAGTATGGTAATTGTCTCAAAGAGTGTGGTGAGGTTCTGCAGCTTAGAAGCTTTCACAGCATTAGTACCATTGTGAGTGACCTGAAGGGTATCCCAAGCTTCTTTAGACGTGGTGAACATTATAATACGGTGGAAATCATCAAGGGTTATGGCTCCAGAGATGACACTATAACCGCATGACTTAAAATCACTCCATTTAAAATCATCCCATGTCCATGCAGAGATATGTTTTAGAATTTTGACATTGTCGTCAGTCATTGTGGGTGGTGTCCACCCTTTTTCACATACGAGCCGAACACCTAGGTTTAAATTTTATTGATTTTAATGCATACCTCATCCTAGGTTTCTAGTAAGAATATTTTTCCATCAAATAGATGCATCCTATTATAAAAGTTATCCATAAAATCCAAATTTTTAGAGATCACCAATTTCAAAAAAATGTATAAATTTTTTTCGTAAGAAGGATCACTCAATATTTAGTGCAACCAGCTCCTGTTTTGTAGAAATAAAATAAAATGTGGGATAGTGGATAAATGAATATTGACAGAGAAAACTGAAAAACAACTGTTTTGTTTGGGCAAACTGGAATTTTCCATCCCGAAAAATAGTAAATCCGATGAAAGTGGAGAACACACAAATTCAAATTTTCCAAATTTTATCTTTGATTAATTTAGGTGTGCTTATAAAGATGTAGTCCAAATTTTAATTCACACACCAAGAATGAAAATATATTCAAAAAATAAAGAAAAATCCTTAAAAGGGAAAAAATTATATTCAGCAATGTAGAGTAATTAACAAACAGTATGCTTATCAACTACTTAGTCCGACTAAGTATAATGTGCAGAATCTTCAATTTATTCAAAATAAAATGGCCTATTCCATTGTAGTCCATTGGAAGTTGTTTTTCCTTGGTATCCACTGATCATCATTCTTCTTCTTCAGTAGTGCAACCTCAATTCAACAAATCTGTAGTATAGATTTATCTCTATAAAGTTTTTTGAATGAGAAAGTTTTTCTTGATTTGATAAAGTGATCTTTAAATTTACAAAGGGTTTGGAATAATATTTAAAGAGTTTTATCACAAATAAGACCCAAAAAGGGTGTGAAAAGCTTACAAAAATAGTTTTTTTACTCTAATCTCGCCTCTCCTTTTATAAGGAAGTTTTCTACAACTTGATAAATAGAAGAGATTTGGATTAGATTAAATAATAAAAACAACATCTTGCACAGTCATTTGAACGATATGTACCTCATTTGAATGACACACTCGTTTTTGTTCAATCAGGTTTTAAATGACATATCGAACGAGATTCTCAAGCTTGATGGAAAATACCTCATTTGATCATTTTAAATGCTCGTTCTAATGATCCACCCTTTCTCATTCTAACTACATCTAAGAGGGATTTCAATGAGATTCTAGAGTTTTCCCAAAGGCGTCGATCAAGTTTTCATTCAAACCAAGAAACTCTTTCTAATGACATAGTGTAGTTCATTCGAACGACAAGATATTCTCATTCTAACGAGATAGTGAGTTTTTCAAATTTTTCGAGTAAAACAATTTCTAACCATTTTGAAAAACAAACAATTAGAAATTCTAATTCCCGTAGAATAATAAATCTTAATCAAATGCATCCATAACTTCTTCTAAAGTCGTTGAGACGTACAATTCTTCAATCATCCAAAAGTATCCATCTTAGTCTTCGAATCTGTAGAAGTATTAAAGGTACATTGTAAGTTTAAGGGGAGAAGACAAAATAAAAAATAAACTTAGGAATTATAAAATGTTCTCTTACACTTTTAAGAAGACAAGCAACTAAAATACAAAAATATTTTCTTAAAAGCAATAGAGTGTAAGAAAAAATGTGAAAACCTACCAGAGGTAGGAGGTTTTTTCATGCTTTCCATGATTGTAAAATGTGCCCTTGTCATGCTTTCCATGCTTATAAAAATGTGCCATAGGTAGGAGGTCTCAATTGAGATAAGATTGTTGGACGGTCTCTCCATGTTCTTGGTCGAGATGAGATTGGGTGTTCGTCTGTGACTGACTTGCCAATCTCATAATAATATTACTATTTCATAACATTGGTGTCATTTGGGGCTGAAATCCACGTAGATGGAGGAGTTTGGTCTCTGATATGAGATGAGGATAGGGAGCCTTGTATATTTCCTTGATATCATCCGATGAGTCCTTCGTAGGTAGGTTAGTGTAACTCAATGATGAGCTTGTAACATTCATTTTTATGGTGTCTGTTGGACGAGACAGTACTTATGTATATAAATTTTCATGCTAATTGTTATCTAAATTCAAATCCTATCTTTAATTATGTTAGAAACATGTTTTATGAACCTTGTCATTAATATCAAGTCTATTTTATTGGTTTCATTTTGCATATCAAGTTTTGTGATAATGATAATAGTATGTTATATCATATTACTAATATATAAAGAGAGCACCGGTAGAGTACTATAATAAATGTTGCTCTGTTTATAACCGCTCCGAGTGACACTTCACCCATTTATGTCTTTTTTACTTTCCTCTTTCCTTTTTCTCTTTTTCCTTTTCATTTTCCTTTTCCCTATACCTTTTCATTTCTCTCCTAAAAACCCATATCAGATATTCTCTCTCCCCTTATGAATATCTACATCTTTATTTTTCCTCTCCCTCCCTCTATCTTCATCTTTTAGAGTTTATATATTTATCCTTCTCTCATATTAGTGGTAATGCCATCTTGCCCCTTACTTATTTTATCATTAGTCAATGTTCTACGATAGCACGTGTCATGAACGTGTTCAGCACAAGCCTCCAAGATTCTTGTTCACTAAGTTATTGAAGAGTCCAAATTATGGAAGACTCCCATGTATATAACTCTACGGACCAATTCTATGAGTTAATAAAATAACAACCCCTAAACCCCATGGACGTGGGCACATTTTTTAACTACATATATCTTTTTTTGTATGATTTTATCCTTCTCCCTAAACACTTTTACACTTGATTTTGTATGTATGTCGTTGATGGACCAAGCTAATCAAAATCCTCAAATACCTACAACAAATATAAAATACTAACAATATAGAGGTAAGTAAGGGATTATCGAACCAACTTCAAGGATGAAACACATAAGAGAAAAAATTGTGCAAGTCACTTTTTCTAATTTAATTTTTTTTTGTTTTATATTTTCTATTTTTTTATGCTTTTTCAATATTAAAAAAAAATTTGAGGATGAGTGAATATGACTAAGACTAATAACAAAAAATAAGAGTAATCAAACTACAATAAATTGTGACAAAAATATTAGTGAGTGATGGAAATGAGTGAGTGTGTAACTAAATGAGAGAAAAATATTCAAGGGAAGAGAAATCCACCCTCAATTCCCCAAATCAACTAAGCTTGTATTATTTTAATTTCATTAATTTCCAAAACATTTAATCAATTCAAAAGCCAATTCTCATTAAACTAGTGAATTAATTAAATACTCTTTTAGAAAAGCAAATGTAATTCCCACAAGCACTACTCTAATTGAATTTAAATTAATCAAACAAATCATCCCCTAGGAAGAATTTGTCCAACTAATTTTAAATTGAAAGAAATTAATGAAATCAAGAGTAGATGAAAATTAGATTAATATTAAAATCAAATGATAGGTCTATCTCTAGCTTAAACCACTTGATCAAATATTAATTAAATATTCATACCTTTCTCAAGGTTGATTTTCCATTTCTCAATGTGAAAATAAAGTGGGGATCAAATAAACAACTCAAAGGAAATTATCAAAATTAAAATTACAAACTAATTTGATTTGGATTCATGAGGGTTTCAATCACCCCTTGAATGAGGTGATTAGCCCTCCATAATCATCATCCAATAAAAATTAGAATCAAATAAGAGCATAAAATGAAAATTAGAGAGGAGTAATCAAACCAAAATTGCCTTCAATTGCATAAATTCTTCAATTCATCAATCATCTCAATTAATTACAACTCTTAATATAAAAAAGAAACTAAACCACTAGAAAAATTAAAATGTGTTTTTCTATCTAATTCTCTCTCTATTCTTCTCTCAAAAAGCTATCTCCCATGAATTTGGGTCTTCATCTTCAATATATAGTAGGCATGGCACACATGAAGTTAAGGGGCATTTTTGGAAGGTTGCTTGGGTGTGCATGGGAATGGTGAGGTGTGGGGATAAATGGTGGAGGAAAAAAAATCTGATTTGTGTGCACATGGGGGTAGTTTGGGAAAAAAAGGATAAAGGTTAGTTGGGGGTATTTGGGTAAAAAGAGTTTAAGTTGGTTAAAGTGGCACATGGGTTTTAATTGGTTTTGGTGTTGGCTTGTTTGTTAGCAGGTGGTAACATCGTGGCTTGGAGAAATAGGAAATGGGTGAGGTTTGAAAAAGGTTTGGGCTTGGATTCATGGGTTGAAATGGGTATGGGGTATATAAGATGGGATCAAATGGAATATGGGTATTGGGGATGGATCGGGTTGCATCAGAGGGTGAATCGGGTCACGCCGGAGCTGTAGAGTCCGGGCAGAGCGCGATGGGGTAGGGAGAGAGAGAGAGGTCGGAGATGACGCCGGGTGCAAGGGTCGGCGTTAGGCTCGCGGTCTGGTCCGGTGTAGGGAGGTGGTGGTCCGGAGGATGGAATCGAAGTTTGATGAACTGGCCGGAGTTTGGTGGGACACCGGCGGTTTGGCTAGGTCGAGGGATGGCGCTACCGGAGGCAGGGGTGCTGGCAATAGTCGGCGCTGGTAGGGGGTAAGTGGCTGGAAGAAGGGAGTAAGGGGGCCAAGGAAAGAAGAGTTGTTAATGGAGGTTAGTTGAAAGGAGAGAGGATAGAGAGGGTTTGGTGGAAGAAGATGAAGTGGGTTATGTTGTGTGTGGTGAGGTGTAGGAAGTTAGGGTGTAGGTGAGGATGTGTTTGGGTGAATGTGAATGTGTATAGAAGTAGGGTGTGTGTGTGTATTAATTTGAACCCTTAAAGATAAAATTAAACTAATAAAATAAAATTTATAAAAACTAAAAATCTAAAAATTAAATTCCTACAAAATAAAAAACTTAATAAAAATAAAAAGAAATGAAAAGAAAAATAAAAATGTAAATCTGTTAAACTTAAAAACTAAAGTCCTAAAAAGTAAAATCTAATAAAACTAAATTCCTAAAAACTAATCCTAATAAAATAAAATAAGATAAAAACTAAAACTAAAAAAATTAATAAAATCCAAATAAAATAAAATCATAAAAATAGAAATAAAATATAAAAATAGAAAATAAAATTCTAAAATTCTAAAATAATCCTAAAATTAAAATAACTCAAAATAAAAATCTAAAAAAAAATAAAATAAAAAGGCACAAACTAACACACACGGGTTTCGAGACATGGTTTAGGCTCGGATGTGGGTAGGCTAGGGTTAGGGAATTGGTAATTTAGCTCCATTTTGCACACAATTACCATGATTTAAGCATTTGAACTTTGCAATGCACAATTGACCTACAAGATAAACATTTAAGCACCTAAGACCCATATTACCGAGAATTAGCAACTAAAGTACATCTATTTGGGGTATAAATTGTACAGTTTTGGGTGCTTATCACTCGTGTGCATTAAATACAAACATTATAGGAAATTACAAGCTACAATTTGCACCATCTGTGAGACATGATCCAAGTTCTTTGCCACTAGCTATGTTCCTGATATGTCTCAATCACCTAGACATGATCATATGAATGGCAATGACCAAGAGGATCATCACCAACACAATTATGGAGACGCAAAGGGCAATCCCCTTGACCATTACAATCATGATAATCGTGAGGTCACCAACTAACCCTTCCCTCTTAGAGGGTTAGATCCGCGATCAATGAGCCTTGTTAATACTCTAATGCTCGCTATTGTCCTTGGGAGGATAGAGAAGTGAATAGTGATGATATTGAAAGATCTAACTAGGTATTAAATCTCATTAACAGCTATAGGAACCACCTCCGAGATGAAAAGGATACCAACAGGCTCCAACAGGTGCAGAACATCGTACTTCAACAAAGCCTAGAGAAGCTAGATAAAGTGATGAAGATTGAAATGAAAAAAGAATTTGGACAAGTTCTTACATGCAGAATGACAAAAATGAAAAGCTTTAATTTGAAAGATTACATGTTTTTTAAATGAACTAAAAAGCGAGGAAAAGAGTGGGAACTATTGTCTTGTGGTGATAATTAACCTCATGATTCCCCAAAATCATGATGATTAAATAACTATTTAGTGTCTATCGAAGTGATGATACACCTTTAAAGAAAAAGGCATTGTTTACAAGCGTGCCCCTAGGGCACTCAACAGAAAACAAATCCTTTAATGTAAAGGATATATACAAAGTTTCCTCTCAACCAACCTACAAATACTTATGAGGAAGAAATACTTTTACTCCCTTAAGTTTGAAGACTTATCAGAACTAACGGAAGACCTAGATAATATAAATCCTAGTGATGTCATGATGACCCTAGCTTTGGGGGAAATTACGGGGACCAAAATTACAATATCACGTGATGATATGATCCTCCAAGCGTCTTATGCACCATGTTAAGGAAGAGGCAAAGTTATGGAAGACTCCCACGTATCTATCACTTTGAATAATTCAAACTGATAAGGGATAGTCCAAACATCTAAGGATAGATTTTAACGGTGCTTAGAACACTCATAATATTCTCTATAAATATAAATTCCCACCTCATTGAGAGCGCCATGTGATATAATATTGTCGAGAAGTACCATAACTCCGTTGACTAATTCTCTGAATTAATAAAAGAACAAACCCTAAACCCAGTGGGCGTAGGAAAGTCATTGAACCACATATATCTTATAATGTGTATTTTTCATCCTTATCCTTGAATATTTTTTGGAATTTAGCTTGTGCGTATTGAATACAATCATTGTAGGAAATTACCACAATTCTATAAAAAAAATGTACATTACATGATTATTGAAAAATAATATTAGAATTTCATATCATAATTTCTCAACTTTCTTTATTCAATAATCCTGAGGTTGGTGCTTTGATTCATATTTCTAAATCTACAAACAGACAACAAATATTCCTATATTTTTATTTGTGAATTTTAACTCATCCCGAGGATGCCTAAAAGCATCATCTTTATTTATTTTATTAATTTCTTTATGAAGTTTCCCTATCACCTTTAATATATATTCTGATTAATTAAAATGGGTATGTTGATACTTTCTTTACTTCATTAGTGGATTCTGATGTATTGTAAATTGGTTTTTTATTTTTTATTTTTTCAAATAACCATAAAGAGTGGAGTTTCCACGAATATGACGCTTTGATGTTTGATGAATGGTTTAAATTTTTTTTTTAGATTTCTCAAAATTTTGTTGGGTTTTCAAACATGGTATATGTTTAAAGATAGTGAGGTCTTTGATTAAATTGGTACAACGTTAGTGGATTATAGTTTTTATTTTTTGTTGCATATGATCATATAGGTAATGGGAGAGTTGTAATAAGTTACTAGTCTTTGGAGTATTTTCTGTTATAGGTGAGATTACCTCGAGTGCTATCAACGGTCTTTAATTTTTTATTCTTCGGTTTACTTATCATCATATTACTATTCATCAAATGGGTTCTTTTCGTCATAGAGACTAGTTTTATCCAAATAAGTATGGGCTTGATTCAAATAATATGTAAGTGTTAATTTCACTTCTCAAATGAAATTACTATATTATGAACATTCCAATTCCAAATTGTTTTTTTATCTGGGGTTTCAAGAAATAGGTTTATGCTAATTCGACATCTCAGTTGAAATTTTGGTTTAGTCGTTCTTTTCTGAAACATAATAGTTCCATATGAAATATTAGCATTGAAAAACGTTTTACAAAACTCTCTCCTTTTTAATGTTATTGTGGCCATCCCGAGATCTTCCCCCTCCCTAAGCGCTTTCGGGGGTAAAAACTGATGTTATAGTAATCACGTCCCTCACTACATCGATGGGGTGTGGTAAAAAGATAGAGTCGCCAACCTATTTTGCACAAAATAGGCAAAAGAATATGTTAAGGAATGGGAAGGTGTTAGGCACCCATCCCACCCTTTCTATCTATCATTGTCTTAGGTTACTATTTTTCTTAATTTCTCCGTGAAGTGTGTGTGTGTGAGAGTATATATAAGTGGAGATGGGAATATCTTGACTCGCATAGTGGAAAAGGTGAAGTGAGGTCATCCATAGGAATTTCCCAAAATAATAATTAAAAAATATGATGTGTGTGCTTATCGAGATATTGATCGTTATGTTGAAAATGATAATATGTATTAGATAAGACGTAAGTATGGATGAAAAGTATCATATATATAAATAATACTTGGATAAATAACAGAAAGATGAAAATATAAAAATAGGACTCGAGCCTCGGGTTTTAGCTCCAAACACCAACGTAGCCTATAAAGGAAGCAAAGTTCATGTAGTTCGCATGAGACATGAGGGTGGGGTTTATCCAAAAGATTAAAACGGGAGTTTCTTATATGTGTGTGTGTAGAAAATATATTTTTAGCTTTGAGAAAATGTCATGAAGAATCCCGTCAAAATTTATATGTGTAACCCTCTTTTACATTGTTTTGGTTTTTTATATAAGATATATTATGTGCAATATAACTAATAAAGGAGTGAAGAATAATATGTGAATGATCTAAAGTAAAAACTAAATTGAGAATTTTTATAACTAATGCAAGAATATAAGGAATTTAAAGAGAGAGAAAGATGTTGGGACCTTCTTCGGAGACTTGAAGCTTGATATTGATTGTTATTGAACTTACTTGCAAGTTAGGATGAATGTGGGAAGAGAAAAAGGATATTTTTTCTAAATTGTATATGATAGTGATGGGAGTGGAAGGAGGAGAAGAATTTCACATAAGAAAACTTCGTTGATTGCAGAAGAATGTTGTTGAGGTCACTAAAATTAATGGTTCTGAGTTGCCTCTCGAAGTGAGACCATGCTATCATCATATAGGGTAGGGGGACTACCAATCGTAATTGTCTTTATTCTACCTATCAGCAAGTAACCCTAGACACACTACCGATAGGCACAGAAATGGACCTGCCAATTGGCAGTCTTGTGCAGAATTTTTAAAAGACGGTCATAAAATGCAATTTGTAAGTCTAAATCATGCATGGCGCATACCTTTAGAAAGGTAATTAAGAGACCTTTGATAGTCCTTGGGCCTATCTTGGGTTTAGAGTTCAATTTGAGTTAAATGAGGCTTAGAAGCATCCGTCGATCCTTTGGACAAAAGATCATTGGATGGTGATGGATCATTCATCCAAACCATAAGTTCAAATCGCACTTGGGGTAGACCATTGGAAAGTTTATGTGAGGAACTTAGACGTTCCAAAGAGTTTTACACGGTTCGGAGATTTGACTTTAATCAAACGGGGCTCCAAAGTTCTTGGTGACTTTTTAGAGTAAAAAAAATCATTCGTCTGTACCGTAAGGTTGATTCATGCATGAGGTAAACCATTAAAAAGGTTATTCAGTTCCCTTAAATGATTCATTCTGTCTCCTTCGAGTTGAAGAGTTGACTTTTGACAAACGGAGTTTGGTGTCCTCTAGATCAGTTTTTGAGGTTATATAGATTATTTGTCTGAACTATCATGTCATTACATGCATGGGTCAAACCATTGTAAAGCTTAGTGGCCTCTTCATCATAAGATTTATTGAGCTTTCTCTCTTATGGTGAAGTTAATTCGGGTTAAATCAAGCCCGGGAGCGCTCAGTGGGCTGTTAATCATATTTTAATAGTAAAATGGACCTTTCATCTGAACCATTATGCCATTTTGTGCATGGGTCAGACCATTAAAAAGGGAATTTAGATCCCTTCAAAGATTCATTAAGATTTTTCTGTCACAATGATGGGCTCTAGATCGGTAATAAGAGTATAACTTAGGATTTGAAGTGAATTATGGAGGTGTTAGGGATCTAAGGAGAGACTTAGGGGGTCCTAGAATGTGGTGTCTATATAGTTCATATATGGGTGATCTTGGAATAAGTAAAAGTCGTCGAATAGACACCATATGATTTTCTAGGAAAGATGTCAATTTTTTAAACCAAATGGGACGAGGATGACTGCTGAGAGTCGAGGTCGATTCCGGGGACCTGAGGAAATGCTGAGGATGGAAGATTTTGTAGGATGAGGTCAATTTTGAGGACCTAATGTTGTGGCAACCAATTTTGAGGGCTAAGGTCAATTCTGAGGACCTTAAGTAGGAGAGTATATTTTTGAGGGTTGAGGCCAATTCTTAAGACCTTAAGTATAGGAGGGTCGAGGTTAATTCTGAGGACCTTATGTTAGGGAGAAAAATTCTTAGGGTCAAGGAAAATTCTAAGGAACTTAAGTTTGAGCGACCAATTCTAAGGGTTAAGGCTAATTCTAAGGACATTAAGTGGGGGAGACCAATTCTGAGGGTCGAGGTCAATTGTTAAGTTAGAGGTAAATTCTAAGGACCCTGAGTAAGAGACACCGATTCTTAGGGTCGAGGCCAATTCTGAGGACCTTTAGTAGGAGCGACCAATTTTGAGGGTCAAGGCCAATTCTATGGGCCTATAGTAGGGAGACACTTTCTAAAGGTCGAGGTTAATTCTGAGCACCTTGAGTAGGAGTGACCAACTTTTAGGGTCGAGTCCAATTCTATGGGACAAAAGTAGGGGTGATCAATTCTGAGAGTCAAGGCCAATTCTAATGACCATAAGTAGGAGCGAAAAATTCTGAGGGGTGAGGTCAATTTTGAGGACCATGAGTAAGAGAAACCAATCTTAGGGTCGAGGTATATTTTAATAACCTTCAGTAGGAGGTACCAATTCTGACGGCCGAGGTCAAGTATGAGGACCTTAAGTTGTAATGTAGGGGTTTGCTCTCTAGGGAATCTTTGTTTAACCTTTTTTAAGACTCAATCGTGGAAGAGACATTTGTCTCACGATTATGTCTTTTTGAGTTGATATTGATTTGCTAAGGGAACTAAGATTCTTAGTCTATAAATTCTATTGGGGAAACAGTTGATAACTTGAGGTTTAGAATTCCGATGTGTAATGTGCTGATGTATTGAGGTTTTGGGATCCCTCTAGGGAATGTGTTTATTGTATATGCTGCTGGGGAGAGATATTCGATTAGGGCTTCTATCCCTTCTTGGTCAAATTAGAATTTTTCCTGGAAAATGTTTAATTTAGGAATTCCTGCTAGGGAAATGGAGGGGGGATATTACGTAGCCCTACTAATGAAGCATTTGATTTCTGTTGAGGATGAGTTTTGGGGATTCCATTGGAGATCAAATGTGGTATTAATACCATTGGGGATTTAGGATCTTGAAAAATGGTTTCTTTATGAAGAAATGTTCCAATATTCATTTGGAAATTTTAGGAAATTTTTGGACTTTTCTCACATTTTTTAGGATTTTTTGTACAAAATTTTAGGGTTACTACCGATCGAAGGGTGTCCAATCGGGAGTGGAATGGTCTTCTAGACTACCTTGTTAGGTAAATAGGTAGGGGACTATCGGTGGGTGTGAGGGAACTGTCGATTAGGATGTCCCTTAGGCTCCCATAAAAAGGGGCTAATTTTCTTCATTTTTCACAACTTCTAGCTTTCCTATTTTCTGCTTTTCTCTACTGCAATATTCTCCCTAGTTCTTTCCTCATTTGAGATAAGAAACCGGGGTATTTCTCAAGAAGCGAGACTCACATAGTGTGGTTAGGCATTGACGATTGGGCAAACCTTGAGTGGCGAGCTAGGGCGCCCCTGAATTTAGGCAATCGAATGCTTTTGACCTGTTCGAGCCTTTTGTCGATGATCGTACTCTGTTGTGTGATCCATCACACCACCGGTTGTCTAGGGTGAGGAACCCTAATGTCTATGTAAGTTCCACATGACTTTTAACATTCTTTTTCTTCTTTACATTTTCTTATTTCTTTGAATTGGACCAAAGTTTTCATATCTATTTTGGCAGACTAACATAGCTGCTACGAGCTTTCATTCTCGGGGGATGATGGTATTTAGGGATGTGTGGGTGCACCTTCCTGCGGTGGTGCATAAGGTAGTCTCCTCTACGAGTTTTGGTCATTTGTCATCTGCCTTGGATGAGACGACGTGCTCTACGATCATTCTGTGTTCACTAGGGGAGAGGTGGTGGGAAGCTACCCATACCATACACATGGGATTCAGGGTGATGACGGTGACCCCATTGATGTTTAAAAACTGTTGGGTATTGACTGTGAAGGTATGCAGATAAAGGTGGACTGGTCTCTAAGGGTGACACCGGTGGAAGTTGATGCTGCATTGGGAGATATCCGACAGATAGTCTCAGGGAACTCGATCCGAATTTCTCTTCTTCAAGCGATTCTTCTATGTTCAAGGATCGATGATACTGATGGGCTGTAGCTGAGGAAAATGGCTCTCTTATTTATTCTTCTTTTATTGGGAGGATTCTTGGTGGCGTCGAGTGGCGACGTCATCCAGTTATGGTTTTTACCATATTTGAGGATATTCTTGAATATCCTTCTCTATGACTTGTAGAGCTTGAGTTTGGTGACGTTTTATTCTTCTTTGGATTCTTTTGGCCGATGTTATGGGTAGACTTTTATTGGATCCATATATTTTCTGGAGGTAATTTTCTCATTTCTCTTTATGTAATTTTTTACATTTTTCTTCTTTCTTTTTCTGCTTATTCCTACTTTTTTTACGCACGTAGTTTTACAAGGTGATTGGGCTCAATGCCCATTCGAGAGGTTTGTAGGATGAGTCGATGGGGAGCAAACGTCGGATGTACAGCGGTGGTGGAAGTCCAATCAAAAGTCAAAGGGGTCTCTCCCCTTATCGACAGTGTGTCACGTCTCGAATGTCTTGACGAGCGACTAGGTTATTTCTTCTTCTCACTTAAGAATCCTTTTTATTTAGCATTTCATTTGTTTGTGAAAGTATTGAGTTTATTTTGGAAAAATGCAGGTGACTTTATATCCATGAGGGATGGTTATCCAACACATAGGATCAGGGGGAATGTGTAGATGTGTCAATTGTTGATGCACGAGTTCGGCTATTCTTGTTATCTAGGACAAATAAAAGTTTAAAAAATTTGGAGGACGAGGTGGTGGTCCCATCGGTGATGCCCCCGAGGTACATAAGGAAAGTGCGAAGGATCTCGTAGGAGGATAGGGTAGTGGCGATGATTGGTGATCCCTACTCGTCCTATACTGACATGGTGGTGACTTACAACTATCTTTACTTTATGATGAGATGGTTGATTCCCTCCTGCATTTATGATGTAGTGATCATGCCTCCACCTCCTAAAACTTTGGCCAAGGCTACGAGTGGGCTAGTGGGGTCTCCCCACGGTACTGGTGGTGCATTGTCATCAGTGGCAGTAGTGACGACGGAGGTTCCATTCATTCGGCTTGATCCTCTTTCCTATAATATCATACTGGTTGGAGGGGGATCGTTGTGTATGAAACACTTCCCTAATGCGGTGGACCCGACGATGTTAGGGATGATGGAGGATGTCCTTCTTCCAGAGGTATATATTTTCATTTATTTTTCATTTGTCTTTTTGATTTCTTCTTTTTGCTCTAGACTGACTGACTGACTTGCCCTTTCATTTTTCTTGCAGCATGTTCGGGTGTCGACTACTTGGCTGAGGGACATTCGAGACTGTGTGGCTTCTATGATGTCTCCTACTTCTAAGGAGAGATCTGGATCAGGCAGTGGAGGCTCCTCAACTCATCGCCGATGGAAGTGCATTCGTCATAGGGATAGGGGATCTTAGGGGGGGAGAGAGAGACTTAGAGTTTGGGGTTTCAGGTTGAGTCCCGTTTGTTAATATTTTCTTCTAATCTCCTTAAAGAAATATGTTAATGGCAATATATATATATATATATATATATATATATATATATATATATATATATATATATATATATATATATATATATATAAATGAAATTTTATATTATCTTTGTTTAAATGACTTATTATACATTCACTCTTTACTTTCTTGCTGAAACCGTAAAAAGGATGGGTCATTTTATTTTTCACGAAGAGAGTTTCAATAACTCGACAAAAATATTTACTTTTGAGATACGATGGGTAAAAATGGATAAGGCAGGGAGGAATAACCCAGAAGTTCTTTTGAAATAAAGATTTATTTTTGAGGTATTTTGAATTTGTCAAAAAGGAAAGATAGTATTTTCTAGAAGTATGGGGTTACCAATCGACATACCCCTTGTCCTGTTTATCGGCATATGGGCCATGTCAAATCACTCTAAGGCTTTGATTGAAGGATCCCATAGCTTAAAGTCCTTTGGTGGGGAAAGACATTCATTCGGACTTGCAGACTTCTTGTTTTTAGTCAAAGATTTCAAGTATAAAAGGGGAGTAAGGTGTTGTCTTATTTCACTCATACTTCATTTCTCGATCTTTCTTATTTCTTTCCTTTTGTCTTATTATTTCCAAAATGTCCCTTCCTATGAGTGCAAAATTTGATTCATATCTTGAGATGTTATAGGCTATGTGTCTTTACAACGTAGACTATGACGCTTTTAACTTGCACCTGGTCTCTTTGTGGCATAACCGACCCATCGATTGGAACATGATGGTGGTGGAAACACAATTTTGGTATCCCGGGGATCATGTTTTTCATTTTGTATTGGATGAGGTTTTTCCAACCTATTAGCAGTTTTTAACTATGCTGGGGTAAATCTCAATGTCGCGGCGGCCATGCCTAAATTCTCTCGGTCTCCTCGGGAGCTATTAGAGGGACTTTTCCACATCTCTACTTTAATGGCTCCACCATTGGTCACTGGGGGAATTATCTACCTCCCAGTTGTATTGATTTTTTTGTGCCTACGAGATTTCAATTAAGCGGGTCATAGTGGATCCGTGGCCCTTGGCTTAACTTTGAATCTATTACTAGTGACCGAGGATCTAATGGTGGACCCTCACAACTGGCTGCCATTACAACGTGGATGTCATATTATTGCAATTTATATGACGGTGATACTGGCAGAGATCATAAATAGTTTAGATTCTTGGAAGAAAATCCATTCTGATTTTTTGAGAGGAAGACCGGGTATGCAGTTAATATGGTTAGATTATAGATTTTGTTTTGCGGTCCCCCTAAATAAAACTTGGAATATATGCTGAATTATTTTACCCATTATTGCATCAAATTTGCCATATCCATTGAGAACTGGGTAAATTGGTTTGTGGAGCATGAATCTCAATGTCTGTACTGGTCAATGCCCTGGTGGGGGGAGTTGCAACCCATTCTGTAACTAGGGGAATATCGGTACGTTCAGTTAGTTGGCCTTTTCCAGGCATCATTTTATTTCCCCTGAAGGCTCCTACGTCAACTCGGTGGGAAAAAATTGTGCCTTCCCATACCCTAGATTTCTTTCTCGTAAAGGATTTTACTGAAATTTTGCGCATGCGATTAGGCTCTCTGTGGGACAATTAATGTAAAGATTAATAAGATACTCAAAATTTTCGTTTCTTTCATTAACGGGGAAAATAAAATTAAGAGCCTAATCAAAGGAGGTCTTGATTACATCAGAGTAAGGAGGAACAACTAAAGAAGAATAAAGGGGATAAACATCAGGGTTAAGTTAAATATCAGCAGGTGGCACAGGTGTAGTATGCCAATTGAAGAAAGGTTCATCAGTTGCTTTTATTAGGCAGGAAGTATATGAAGATGTAGCCCTGAGTGGATCATATAGAGTATTAGCCCCAGTGTCTACAAGTTGAAAGAATCCTCGGAGTCACTTTTCTCAGAATCTCTAGTATCAGCTAAGGTCTTCTCAATTAGTGGTTACACTTGATGCTGGGAACTTTCGACTCACGAGTAGTTGTCTTGGAAAAAGATCTCCATTCCGGATTTTACCTTCTTGTCCACATGATCATACCATGGTTCAGGAAAGCTGTAAAATGGGAAATCTTCACCCACTCTGATGAATCTTTCATTCAATCAATCTCTCGAGATAGTCTTATCACTTTATAGGCTTCTCTTTAGTCAAGTCTGAGGGATCATTTTGAGTTCTTCTGTTGATGGTTGATAGCCAAGCCACATGGAGTGAAAACTTTCTTCAACACAATGGGCTCATGTATCCACTACTGTCGTCGTCTCAGCCCTAGTCCGGGCATGAATTGCTTATTTTTGAACATCTGGATTACATTAACATTGTAATAGGGGTTGTACTCTGGAAAAGCCTATCCTTAAAGTCATCCCCTGTAGGGAGTAGAAGTGGTTCAACCCGAAAACCTAATACAAGCATATCATTTGTCCCATGTTGTATCTCGAGTAATGGATTACTGATGCTTGAATTCTCGGCATTGTTGTTGCCACCCAAGATGGTGATGACCTTCCCATTGGCTAAAGAACTTCAGTTTTTTATTAAGGGAGGAAGACACCATCTTGATACTATAGATCCATGGTCCGAGCAGAAGGCTGAAACAGGTTGGGATATCGATGACTTGGAATTCAACAACTGGATTTATAGGGCCAACCCCTATTGCAAGTTTTATAGATCCCATAACTTCTCGGTGGGTATTATTGTAGGCACATACTATGGCAGAGGTTGGAGCAAGGTCACCTACTTTCAGTCCCAAATAATTGAGGTTCCTTAATGGGTAGGCATTCAGAGTTGATCCATTATCGACAACTGAAAGTAGAACGGTCTTTCCCATGCTTTCGACAGAGATGTTGATAGGATAATTATGGTTTGGACCAATCTTGGGGATTTATTCTTCGGAGAAGGAAAGCATTATAGTAAAGGTTAGATATCCGACCAGATTCACTGCTTCTTATGGCGTGGTAGAAGGCGGAACTAGGGGTTCTATAAATAGATTAAATAAGGCATTCTAGTGCAGCTGGGAAGACATAAAGTGTCCCCGTAGAGTGATGTTGGCTTGGGTTTTCTTCAATTGATCAAGGATCTTACATTCCTCGAGGGTCATTTCAGGCATACGATGATTCTCAACAACCTTTCCTTTGTTTATTTTTGATGGTTGCAGGCTTGGGATTTAGTAATGCCTCCCTGATCTGGTCATGTGGTTCACAGAAGAAAGGAAAAATAGAAACCTCGTTTCATTATCAATCTTGGGTTGTTCAGCCACCTTGTTGATTTCTCCTAGTAGCTCCTTAAATGATATCATCCCACATATTTTTTATTATCAGACTAGTCTTTTCTAGACTCTACTCTTCGTCTGAATCATTGAATGTGTCCACCCACCCGATGGCAACGATATTATCTTTCCAAAAAAAGTCAATATACTCCAAAAGTTCATTCGATTCTTCGTATAAATCCTCCAATTAGATGAGGAGATGTAAAAGCGAAGTGACTAGACATCCTTATAGTTTCAAAGCATCGAGTATCTAGGATATACTACAAATATCACCAGTATGTTAGAATAAATCCACTATGATCCGGACCATATCATCTAAACTGACTTCATCGGTCAGTACCACCTAATTTTTTTACTTTTGGGCCCATTTTTAAACTTCTAAGAATAACACATTGAATCTATGACAGTTGGCGATCATCTGTGAGGTTAATTTCATCCCGAACTCTAGGAGTTGGTTCAAAACTTCTATCAATTTCATATCTTTACCTCCAGAACGGGTGTGGATAGCGATGCATGCCCTGATAATAAGTGATTGGGCCTGATCAGTGACTGGTAGGGTGTAGGAGAAAGTATGGGCATATTTGGAGAGGTTTGGGAGAGTTTATGGGTACTCTTGGTGATTTTCTTGGTATGATCTGGGTAGATGGGTCAAATTCTAGGTCTTCTTCGAGGAAAATGGCATTTGTATAATTCGGGAGTGGATTGTGGGTAGTGTTTGGTTTAGGATTGGCTGGTGGGGTGATGAAACGCCGATTGATTTGACCTTAGATCATATTTTGAAGGTGGAAACACTGGTCAGTGGTACGTTTGACAGTTTGGGGAAGTAACAATCGGTATTTGGTTTGAAATTTTTGGAAAGGGGGTTTGGTAATGGACGAGGGGCCAAGGGCTTAATAATATTTCTGCCCAAGATGGCATAGTAGACTTTAAAGAGGGGAGTGTGAAGCTCAATGTATTCCTTCTGAACTAGGTTAGGTGACTTTCCAGTGCTAATGAAGTGGTAGGCTGAGAGATGTTGTTGATCATTGAAACTACAGTACTGACTGGCTTTTCAAACTTTCTGGAAGAGAATTGTCCAAATACTTTCTTTTGTTCAACTTTTGTCTTGGTAATACCTTCTTTAATTTCCAATATTGTTTCTTGGATGGCTAAAAAATGAGGTTAGTACTATCCTCCCATCATTGCTCGAACATGAGATGAGAAGTTCTTCTTCACAATGCTGAGTTGCTCCTCTTTGTAAGGTCGCTTGGTTATGGCGATTGCTTTCTCTCTCCACCTTGATATGAAGTTACTAACTGACTCCCTAGGACTATTATTAAGAAGCTCTAAATCACGGAGGGTAACTTTTAACTCTTCATTGTACTTGTAATGTGACATGAACTCACGGGCAACATCCTCCCAACTGTAGATTCGGGACTCCTTGAGATATAATAACCAACGAAGAGCGCTATCCTTCAAGTTCTGTTGGAACATTTGGGACATTATTTCCTCAAAGGCCCTTATGAGATTCATGGCTCAGTGATAGGTGTGAAGATGAATGACCGGGAGTCCACTACCACCAAACTTCTCGATTTTGGGCATCATTAACATTTTTGGTAACCTATCTTTAGGATTGGGAGACATGTGGGAGTAGGCCATGTAGTTTCCAGAGAGTCTGACTTGGTCGAACTTCTTGGTCAACATTCGGAGGTCATCTTTGACCTTTTTCAACTCTTTCTCCTTTGGATCGATGGTCAAGGGTAAGTTAGCCCCTTGATGGGAAAGGTTCATCATAGGGAGTTAGGTTGGCGGCGTCCCATATGAGGAGTATCTTGAACATCCTCGTATTCCTTGGGAACCCAAATAGGCTCTGGTGTAGGTGGACCTATAGCACAAGAGAAAAGGACCTCCAGATCTTCGGGGACAGGGACCCAATTTTGTTACATCTTATGAACCTTGGTTTGGAGGTTTTCAATCTTGGCAGTGAGTTGTGCTAGGACTGTTAACAAATTTGACTGCACATTCGGTATTGGGTTTGTGTTCTCTATGGAAAGAGGATGAATCATGGACTCGTAGGATGTAAAGAAGGAACTGACGGAGCTTCGGGGAGATTCGACTGAAGACTAAAGCCAATAAGGAGTCAAGCCAAGGGTATACGATCAACCTGAGAAGGAGAAAAATTGGGATTTACTTTTTGGAGAAGAAAGGGAGAACTGTTACTTTTTATGAAAGGGAGGAAAATGTTTTTGACAGTTTTAGAAAATATGAGGATAAATATGTTTTCGGGTAAAGGGAAGGAAGAATATTTTGGGGATTTTTGATAAAAGAGGGAAAAATGTTTTGACACTTTTGGAAAAGAAAGAAAGAAAAAGGAGAGACGGGTCTCAGTATGATTATTATTATGTTTATTGTATACTCACTTTTATTATATTTACCTAAATGCAAAAAGAAATTTCTAACGGGACCCAATCCTTAAAAAATTAGGTTTGAAAAATATGTACTAACTATGGTTAGACTTGTTACCTGGCTCATAAGTAGGGTTCTGTTTTAAAAAAATACACGAAAATTTAGGTTTCATGCCGACCCATCATTTTGGCAGAGTCTTGGGTTGAAATCAGAAAACTAAAGATGAGTGTCCTAGGTTTAATGCTTATATGACCGTATGCAGTTGTTGGGTTAATTGGAAGGTGTTCCCCCCTTTGGCATGACTTCCATGATACATGTCTTTCTTTTGAGGTCAATCAGTATGTGTGGACAAGCCATTTGATATATCTGAGTGTACATCAATTACCTCACTATATCCCTTATGGAGATAGTACGTGTGAGAGAGAATTTGATATACTCGATGTATGTAAACGAGTTCCATGTGATATACCTCCCGTCATGACTTTGGTTAAGTGGTACGATAAGGGGGGAACCGTTCGATATACATCGAAGGTACTTGGCCAATGGAAGGTGATAGTTATCGCTTAGGTTAACCGTGCCCTGCCAAATCGGTGCCCATCACGAAGTGACCCCCTAGTTACGGGATAAAATTTGGTCAATAGCAATGCTCTTTGGTGATGTAGTGTGCAATATGCATGATTCTTGATTAGTGTGTTATGTAGACAGTATCTTTATTGATGATCATCATGCCAAGAAGGGGATAATGTACAAGTATAAAAAAATACATCTATACAAAGCATGGATTGTGTGATAGTGAGTGGTGTGTAATTATCTACAAGTGAGTGTGTGGTAGTGAAACTTAGGATGGATCAACTATAAGTCGTGTGTGATAAATGTGAGTGAGCATGGATATATAAAAGTGTGATATGCAGAGGTGTGTGTTAGAGAAACCTGAGCATGGATTTCTGAGTGGTGTGTACAACATGGGGATGTAAGTGATCCTAAGTGCATGTGGTGTGAAGTGTACATGGAGAATTTCTACAAGTGTGTGAGTGAGTAGTGATACAAGCATGAGGTACATATGTGCAAGAAATAATGGAGGAGAGAAAAGGGTGCATACAGGTATATGCATATGCACATAAGAAAATAAAACACATATGCAAATGGAGTCTAGACCTCTTATGAAAACGTCCCCAGCAGAGATGCCACCATGGCCATCCCGATCGAGAACACCTATCGGGACTCCTCTCTCTCTGCCCTTTTTTTCTCGAAAGAGGGGGGAGATGGATAAGGAAGGGGGATCAAAAGGTATCACGCCCTTACTTAGGAACACTTTTGTCGTCATTGGTGTGAGATAAATGTAAAGAGAAGGAGTCTCCAGCCCATTTTGCACAAAATAGGAAAAAGAACATGTTGCCTCCTCGAGAAAGTGGCATCAAAGACAAACTGATGCATACGAAACCAATAGTTCTAGGATTCAGGGGATAAGTTACAGAATGGGAAGGTGTTAGGCACCTATCCCGCCCTTTCGGTCTCTCATGGGCTAGTGTTATTGTTTTCCATTATTTCTCCATGAAGTGTGTGTGTGTGTGTGTGTGTGTGTGTGTGTGTGTGTGTGTGTGTGTGTGTGTGTGTGTGTGTGTGTGTAATATGGAGATCAGAATCACTCAACTCATACCATAGGAAAGGTAGAGTGATCTCATCCCTAGGAATGTTTCCAAAATAATATTATGTAAAATATGATTTGTGCATTTTTCGTGATATTGATCGTTATTATGAAACGACAATATGTATTAGACGAAACGCAAATAAACATACTATGTATATTAATGAAAGAATATGATTAATATGAAAATGAGGATTTGAGGAAAATCGGAGGATTAAGAGAAATGATAAATTAGAAAATTGAGAAAATTGAAAAATTGGAAAATTGGAAAATTAGAAAGTTAGGAAATTGGAAAATCGAAAAATTGGACTCGATTCTCGAGTTTTAATCCCAAATGCCTACGTATCCTATAAAGTATTCAAATTCCATGTAGTTCAAATGTGGCATGAGGGTGGGGTTTATCCCATAGATTCGAACGGGATTTTATTATGGGCGTGTGTGTAGAAAAATGTGTTTTAGTTTTGAAAAAGTGTGATGGATAATCCCGTTCGGAATTTATGGGTGTAACTCTCTTTTTGTTTGTTTTGGGTATTTTTATAGAAAATAAGTATGTCCAATATACTAATAAAAATGTAGATATTAATGTGTATGAACTAAGATAAGAATTAGATTATGATCTAAGGTAATTTGTGAAAAAATAAGGAATTTAAAGATAGAGGGAAGGATTTGGACCTTCTTTGAAGCTTGATCTTTGGTCTTGGATGAACTCCCTTGAATGTGATATGAATGTTGGATGATAGAGAATTATATTTGCTAAATTGGGTATGAAAAGGATGGGAATATATATTTTAATGGAACTTCACATGGAGGGACTTTGTTGATTTTGAAAGAATATTGTCGAGATCACTAATGTTGATGGTTATCAAGTGTGTCTTGGGAGTGAGGTTATGACCTCTATTTATTGCTTAGGGGGGATGTCGATCGGCATTTCCCTAGTCCTTCCTATAGGCAGGTGACCCTAGACACACTGCCGATGGGTAGGGAACTGGACCTGCCAATTGGCAGTCTCCTGCAGATTTTTCTGGAAAAATGGTCATAGAACGTAATCGATTGATCCAAATTCTGCACAGGGCATACCATTCGAAAGGTAATTCAGAGACCTTCAAGAGTCCTTGGACTGCTCCGGGTTTCGGGAGTTGACTTTGGTCAAATGTGCCTCGAAAGTGCACGTCGTCCCTTTATATCACAGATCGTCGAACACAAATGGATCGTTTATTAGAATGGTAAGTCATAATTGTTCATGGGTCATACCATTGGAAAGGTTGGTGGATATACTTTGACATTCCAAAGAGTTTCGCTCGGTTCGGAGAGTTGATTTTAGTCAACCGAGTCCCAAAAGCGCTCGGTGACCTTTTGAAGTAAAAGGAATTATTTGTCTGCACTGTAAGTGAGAATCGCACATAGGGTTGACCATTGGAAAGGGTATTTAGTTCCCTTAGAAGATTCATTTATTCTCGTTCAAGATAAAGAGTTGACTTTTGTCAAACGAAGCTCGGGAGAGCCCGATGGCCTTTGGATCAATTTTCAAGGGAAAATGGATTGTTCATCTAAACAATTATGCCATTTCACACACAGGATGGACCATTGGAGAGGGGTTACCATGACCTTCGAAGATTTAAAGATCTTTAACTCAGAAAATGAAGTTGATTGAGGTCAAAATCGGGGCTTGGGAGCCACCCGTTGGCCTTCGAATTAATTTTTGATTGTAAAATGGTCCGTTCATTCGAACCGTTATGTCGATTTGCACGTGGGTTAGATCGTTGGAAAGGGTACTCAGAGCCCTTCAAAGATTCAATGATCTTTCTCTCTGACGATAGAGTTGACAGAAGTCAAACTAGTCCTAGGAGAGCCTGATGTCCTCTAAATCGGTACTCGGAGTGCGACTTAGGGTTTGTAGTGAAATGTGGATGTTATAGGGACATAAGGAGAGACTTAAGGGGGGCTAGAATGTGGTGTCTATGCACACCATGACCAAAGGCCCAAATTATCGTTTAAAACTCAAAATTCACCAAAGTTTGTAAATCATAGTTTCTTAAAAAGAGATAGAGCACTAACAACATTGATCATTGTTTGCGGCCTTACTCACATCCTTTCGACATCCCTACAGGAAGTATCTTGGGTAGGGTGGGGGTGTGAGTTTTAACATAAAAAGAAGGGGTGAGTGAACGCTCAATAAGGTGGGTAATACTAAGCTATACGCATCTATAAAATACTATACATAGATCATATATTTTAATCTATTTCGAAAAGGTTTAACAATTTAGCTAGTATTAATGAAATGCACTAGAGCGATGAGCTCATACTCATATGTAACCATTTCTTACCACCCTTTACCGAGTCTAGAGATCATTTATAATATTTTATTCGTTATTATACATTTAACATAATTCATTAGGTTGTCTTACTTATGCATTATCAAGTACAACCATTATCTTTTATCTTTTCCCTTTTCCTTTATCTTTTCTTGGAATCTTTTAATAATCACATACTTTAATGGGCTCCACACTGCCGACTATGCTACGATATGCTCTAGCCAGTGATTTTGGTTCTTTCACCCGAGGGCTATGGGCCCTCCTTAATTATTTCGTATCATCCGAGTCCAATTTAATGTGTGTTGACATTTTAACTAATGTCCACATTATTCCATCATTTTACCATTTTTCTCATTCTACAACTTAAACCATTAGTTCACTTTATAAACATTCCATTTATCCTTTTTATCTATTTTCCATAAAAACCGAACGATAAGGTCTAAAGAGGAAATCCAACCACTAGGACCCTCATTTTTTCCAAAATCACCATTTTGCCTTTTTATCATATTTTTTTGAAAAACTCATTTAATTTCATTTTGACACTAGAACTCAACCTTTTTCTTCCAAAACATTCTTTCTATGATTTTATTCCAAAAATCATGTTCTCATTTTATACTTTGCCATATAAAATACATTTAACCTTAAAGACCATTTTAAACCAAATGTCCAAAACTTTTACCTATTATCATATGTGACCCAAAATATCATTTTTATTCATTCTAAATATATTAACACATATTAGGGTTTTTTCTACATATAATCATTTCTTCAGAAAACTCATTATAGCATGATTCAACGAGTCGAAAATATCAGTATCCATCTTTCTACATGATTCTACACATGTGAAAGAGGATTTCAAGCCTAGAAATTCTTCGAAATGCACTTAGAGAATGTAGTAATATTGGGCTTGTATTTATACATTTTTTTCTCTCAATTTCAAGGTAAAAATTCCATTTATTTACAAAAGCACCTTCTAGGGTTTTGTTTTGTCGAAAATTCATTTTTGCAAGACTATAATATTTTCATCAAATAACTCCATTTAGGCATTAAACATTATCCATCATTCATCCTACACCTTTTTCATAGCTAGAAAACCTTGAAACTTTGGAAGAAGAAAACATTATCTCAAGTTCGAAGAGGATATCAAGAGAGAGAATAGCTAAGGAAGTTTCTGACTCCAAAACTCCAAAATCTCTTCAAATAACTATAATGATCCCTCCTACAAGCCTAGCTCTACCCACTTTCTTCCTTGATTAAAGCTTGAAGATTATATCCAAAGCTTGGAAATGGTGCTTACTAGTGTTTGGAGGTGGTGGAAGGGTTATGGGGGAAAATAGTTGGGGAAAAGGATAGGTTCTTCAAACTTTAAGAGAGATAAGAGATATACTGAAGAAAATAGTGGGGAAAACCCACCCTCACTCTCTCTTCTTATAACCCAAGAATAACCCATAAAACTATTTACAAACTCTCCCCATATATGATAATCAGGATTTGATCATTTGAGCGCACCAGAAGTTGACACATCATCGATCCAATGACCTAAAATGCGACAGCACACAAGGGTAACCCAATTTTTAACATTTCTTAACACGTCATTCGAACAATATTGGACCTCATTCGAATGAGATTGGACCTCATTAGAACGAGATCCTAATCTTGTTCTAATGTCCTTTGAATGACATACTAACGTGGGTGAAATATTAAGGTGGAGAAACTTCATTTTTTCAACAAGATGGACTTCTCATTTGAACCAATGATGTTCTTGTTCAAACGAGATAGGAATCTCGTTTGAACGATTCTCAATATAGTTCGAACCACAAAATTCCTCCAAATTCCAAATTCTCTCAAAAAACTTCCAAATGATTCCCCAAGGTTAATATACAATAACATGTGACACTTTAATTTTAAAAATGACTCGAATCCCAAGGTTTCTACATAATTTTAATTTTACAAGGAAATGGATAAAATTGAGGGCACGGGTATTACATTATCCCCACATTCGGAGATTTCATCCCGAAATAAGAATAACCAATTAGGGTAAGAGTTTCAAGTGCATCTCCTGCATCTTTGACTCGTGTTTATAAGTTGCACCTTCAATACCTTGAAATTCCCAGAGAACCTTCACTAATGGAATGACCCTGTTGCATATAACTCTCTCCTCATGGTCTACAATGGATATGTGGCAGGTAGGAAATGTGGCATCTTCCTCTATTTAGATAAGGTTCTAGTAGATGACATTACGGGGTTGTGAAAATACTTCTTCAACATAGAGACATGGAACACATTATGAACTTGGTACAACTGTGGAGGCGTTTCCAAATGGTACTAAGCATCCCCAATTTATTCTAAGATCTCAAAGGGACAAAAAAACCATGGGTCCAGTTTCCCGTTCTACCCGAATTGTTGACTAGCTGGTCTTGCACTAACCTTAAGCATCACATGGTCTCCCACCCAAAACTCCGAGTGTATTCGATGATTATCGATGTAATTCTTCTATCTACTCTAATGCATCATCATACTTTGACGAATTAGTCAAACCTTCTCTATTATTTCTTGAATTAATTATGAATTGGTGATATGCCTCTCACCCACCTCATCCAAACAAATTAGAGAGCCACAAGGCCTCCCATAAAAGGCTTAAAAGGGGTCTATCTCGATGCTTTCCTAGTAGATGTTACTGTAGGAGAACTCTACTAGATGCATATTCTCTGCCCTACTAACTTCAAAGTTGAGCGCGTAAGATCTCAGCATGTTCTCAAAACATTGGATGGTTCGCTCTAACTGTGCGTCTGTCTCGAGACGATATGTCGTACTAATGTTCATCTCGGTACTCAAATCTTGTTAAACTTTCTTCCAAAACTAAGACACAAATTGAGGGTCCCTGTCTAAGATGACCAAGACTGGGACACCCTGAAGCCCAACTATTTCTCTAACATGCGATATTGTCAACTTAGTGACGTTGTCCGTGACCTTGATTGGCAAGAAGTGTGCATAATTCATGGGTTGATTCACTATGACCCAAACCTCATTATCACCATTCTCATACCATGGTAACGTTGTTACGAAATCCATTGTGATATGCTCCCGCTTCCATTTCGGCACGGGTAATGGTTGCAATAGTCCTGTTGGCTACTTAGGACTAGCCTTTAAATTTTGACAAGTGTAGCACTTGGCTACATACGTCGCCACATCCTTCTTCAGGTCGAACCACCAGAAATAGTTACACAAGTCCTTATATATTTTGGTAGCACCGAGATGTATGTAAAAGCGCGAGTGATGGGCCACTCCCATCAACTCGTCCTAAAGTTCCTGGAAAATGGGGACAATCAATCGATCCTTATGGCACACCCTGCCATCCCAATCCATGGTAAAAGTGTCGAACATTTCCCCATTCAAAATAGGTTCTTGATACTGAAAAAATTCAAGATCATAAGACTTTACATTAAGTAATTTCTACTGAATGAGTGGTTCAGTTACCACACCCCACAGGTATGCCCTATCGTAACCCCATTGATGGTTCAAGTTAAAATTTTGTAACTCCTCAAAGATTTTCACTTGATGGAATCTCATCGTTGCAAGGGCCAGGCTAGAATTTTGGCTAAAAGAAGCGTCCACCACATTGGACTTGCCGGAATGATACTCCAATGAGAAGTACTAATCCTCCATCAGCTCCATCCATCACCTCCGACGGAGATTAAGTTCACATTGTGTAAAAATGTACTCAAGGCTCTTATAATCAGAAAACATCTCAAATCATTCCATATATAAATAATACCTCCAGCACTTGAGTGTGAATACCACATCGGCTATATCTAGATCATGGTAGGGTAGTTCATCTCTTGTACTTTCAGCTGAAGGGATGCATAAGCAACTACATGTCCATTATGCATCAAAACTGCACCAAACCCTGACCTGAAGTGACATAATACATTATATAGCCTCTGCCACACTCTGGGAGGATTAGAACAATTGTAAATGTCAACCTAACTTTTGAATCCTAAAAGCCTGACTCACAGTACTAGGAACACTCAAAGTGTACATCCTTTCGAGTCAATATTGTAAGGGGCAATGCACCCCTTGAGAATACTTGGACGAACCTACAATAGTAACCGGACAGACCCAATAAACTATGCACTTATGCGACTATTCTTGGTTGATTCCAACTCAATATGGCCTCTACTATAGAGGGGTCGATGTAAATTCCCTTGCCAAAAACCACATGGACAAGGAACTTAACCTCTTTTATCCAGAATTTGCATTTACAACATCATGGTCTATGCATGAGGTGGAATAGAACAATATGACATCCATAAACACCACCATAAACTGGTCTAGGTAGGGAAAATAAATACGGTTCATCAAGTCCATGAATGTTAGAGGGGAGTTGGTCAAATCGAAAGGCATCACTAGAAACTCGTAATGCTCATACTTTGTTCAAAATATCGTCTTATGAATATTATCCTCCCTGATGCGTAAATAATGGTACACAGACCGAAGGTTAATTTTCAAAAACATGCTCGACCCACACAACTAGTCGAGTAAATCATCAATACAGGCATAGGTACTAGTTCTTTATTGTCATCCCATTCAACTGTCTATAATTAATGTATAGCCTTGGGATGTTATACTTTTTCTTCATGAAAAGGACTGGGTCTCCCCATGGGGATACATTGGGGATAATGAAGACTTTGTTGGTTAAATCCTCCAACTGATCCCTTAGCTCCTTCAATTATATCGAAGCCATCCTGTGAGGTGAGATAGAGATAGGCGAGGTTCCCTAATGAACCTCTATAGCAAAATCCAGCTCTCGTCGTGGTAGTAACCTAGGGAGATCATCCGGGAATACATCAAAAAACTCCCGCACCATGGAATAGACCAACACCATGCCATTTAGCTCATTATGATCCACCAAACTTCTTAACCAGATGATTTTTTTCCTGCACGGTGGAAAACTTGCATGGATAATGAATTCCCTCCTCACTGCCAAAGCGATAGTAAGACCTATCTGGAAATAATACTAGGACACGGTGTCAATTGCATTCGAGGGTAGCTTTAAAATATAACTACCAATCCATACCAAGGATCACCTCGAACCCATCCATGTCCATAAGGATCAAATCATACTCTAGGACATAGTCTCCAGCTATGATCACACATTTACAGCATACCCTATCAAGAACTATACGACCACCAATTGAAAGAGCTATAAATAAAGGAGGACAAACAGGTCTACCTCAAGCCCCAAACTAAATGCCAAGGAACTCAATATGAAATAATGCGATGCGCCAGAATTAAATAATGCCTTACCCATGTGCTATATAAAAGAATCATACCTTCCATCACTGAAAGATCGCCGAAAGGTGTATCATATTGTGACATGGCATAAGATCGCCTAGGGTTAAACTTGCTACTCTGATTATCGGGTACCTGACATGGAGTGTGACTACCCTACCCCTGACTTGAATGTGAACTATCCACAGTGTGCCTTCTGATCTTCTGATAGATCGAAGAGAATTATTAACAATGATGATGAGTAGGGATTGTGTAACTGTATCTCTGACCTGACATAAAATTAAAAGTTTGTTAGATGCCCTGCTGGCTTCCTGAAGCTCACTCCGAGGAATCCCTCTTAAAATGACCCGGGCAGCTGCAAGTAAAACAGGTTCTCTCTATAGGGGGCATAGGGCCCTAGCCACTAGTGCACTGGGCTGACGAGGAACCAACCCCCACGGCGTCCTTAAGCTTCATGAAGAAGCCTTGAGCCCCACTTTGGGTCTTATTGTGATCGCTTGATTGCGGCCCGTTGGGCTACCTCTTCTTCTTTCGGATAGCCTTGCTATCCTCAGCATCAATCTCCAACTGAATAGACTTATTCATTGCATTCCTGAAATTGTGTAGATCCATACCTATTAGAATCCGTCGAATACTTAGTTTAATATATATCTAATATAAATCACATTTCATTAATTGTGAAGATTTGGGAGTTATATATATATATATATATCAGAGTTTTATATAATCTAACATAAATCATATTTAATTTATCTCACATTTATTACAAATGTTGAAAAACACTGTCCATACTTAAACTGTGATAAATGATATTATATGAATGTTATTTCTCTCATTTAAACTGTTTGTGACATAATGTCAAATTTAAAACTGACATAAATGTCTGTTTTTGTTGTAATGATTACTACAATCATGATTTTTTTTATTTCAAACGGGTTATGATGAACTTCATGACTGAAGAGTATATAAACATCATAAACATGGTTTTACTAATAAAAATCCAACAATCTCCCACTTAGTCTTAAAGCAATTTGTCTAAACAGTTAACACCCAATACATCTACATGTTGGAAGAATTCCTTGATGTGTAAATATTTAACGGTGATCACCTTTACGTAAGATCTCTTGTAATAGGTGAAACCTACACTCTTATGTGCCTTACTTCTTTTTGGTCTTGAGTCCTTGTAAAAGAAGAACCAATTCGATATCCTTTATCACGTTCCCTATACATTCAACCTCCTTTGTTGCATATAATTTTTTTCCACATTTGGCTCCAATTGTGGAATCAAAAATATATGACTCAGTGATACCCGTCCATCCAATGGTTGCACTTCCCCGAATTTAACACACTTTAAGAAGTAGAATCCTCGAATACTTTATCTAACTGAAAATCCCAGTCTATGTACCACAAAGGTACTAGACTATACACAACATAGAATTCATGAGGCTGCCCAGAGTCTAAGCATTAGGAAATTCTTTATATCTTCGATCTAATCAAATCTCATGGGACATTTATTGTTAAATAGAAAAATTCCATGTCCGAAAAGGATAAACTTTTCCTTGGAATCTAACATACTAAAAATCATGAAACAAAATTTGATATAAATATCTTAGGATAAGTCGAACATTCCATATATCAGCGATCTAGCAAAAGCTTGATGCCTAGGATGTTATTTTCTTGTCCTAAATTCTTAATATCAAATCACTTGGACAACCACACCCTTGTGTAAGATCAGACGCCCACCTCATTCCCGATAGGAGAATATCGTCCACAAAATGTACCCAAAATACCATCACATTTTTGTGACACTTCATATACACACAAGTTCTATCCATCGCATTGGTTAAAAATAAAAATAACAATTGATTTCTTGATAGAACCATCTATCCAAAAACAATTATGCTTGCTTAAGGTCATAAATAGATCTATTAATCTTGCACACTTTGATTTACGAACATCTTTGTATAAAAAAAATAATATCGGTAGACTTCAACATGAATACTAGACATAATATTTACTCATAGTTAATCACTTATCTTTTTTAGTACATTTTTTTGGGCCTTGAAGGTTTCAACCTTCCCATCTATCTATTTTTTACTTCGTGTAGGTCAACTTGAACACAATGGGTTATATCCCACAAGCAAATGTGCAAGACACCAATCGTGATTCGAATACAACAAATCAATTTCGATATCCACAACCATAACTCAAAGCTAAGAGTATTTGTCTTAAGATCCTTTGTTGTAGTTCTTGGGACCCAATTTTTGTTTTCTTAGGACTTCACTAAAGTTTTAACAAAACACCAACTTGTCATGATGACTCATGATTATCCCACTACGACGTGGATCAACTTCTGTTATAGGCCAAGTGACACTTGAATCCTTATCCTCAGAAATACTCCCATAAACGTAACCTAATGTATTATCGATATGAGGATGTATTTCTCGTACTGGTGGTCCGTCATCACTAGTAATTTGATGGTCCTTTGTAATAACTTATAAGGATAACTTACTCTCGGGTATGTTGTTTATCATATAATTCTTTTTTCAAGAATAGGACAGTGTGTTAACAATGGCACTCTTATCTTTATGACTATAATACAAACTACTCAAAGAACCATTAGAATATCCAACCTAAAGATGTACTTTCTTTCTTAATTCCAACTCCATATCTCCCACCTCAGCATAAGCGTTCGGTACTCCCAGAAATGAACATTCCCTAGATTGATATTATGTTCATTCCAATGTTCCACAAGAGTTGAAGAAACCTATCTAGATGGAATTCACTACAAAATGTATATAGTTGTCCATATGTAGATCTAAAAAGAAACTTGCAATCCAGAATAACCTACCGCTGACCTTATCATACCTAAAAGAGTCTTTGTCCTTCTTATCGCTACACCATCCTGCACAACAGTGCTTGGTGTAGGCAACTGCATGTAATCTTAACCTCCAATAAATGATTCCTTGACATTCACAAGAGTTACACACTTGCACGATTGAATTATAGGGTTATTATTAATTTGTTATCCTTATGTGTATACCTCGTAATTTGAATGCATTATTTAAATTTATTTTATAGTATGAAATGTTATATATCTTATAGTGAGTAGGGATGTCACTAAATCATTTATATTATTTATGCCTGAAAAGTTTATGCATTATTTAATTTCTTTATATATATAATGAAATGTTATATATCTTATAGTGACTAGGGATGTCACTAAATCATTTTATATTGTATGTGTATGTGTGTTTATGTCTATATTTATTTAAATTGAACACAATACATATAAGTGAATAAAAAATTATTTAATAAATTATTTTCAAACTCGAACAAGTGGAAATATTAAAAGGTTGGTGGTTAGTTCGGATGATTTGTCAGACAATTAGAATGTCCATTTTTACTTTTAAAAAATGGGGTTGTAATTCTCATTGGATAGTATATGTTTTAGACTAGACTATGTACTATTTGGATATGATTTGGGGGTTAATGGGTCAAGGCCCATATGGGGACTAACCCTAATTTCATCATTCGCAATATAAAATGAATGGTACGGTTTAGTTAAACCCTTTTTCACACTTTATATGGGAACCCTAGAGCTAAAGAGAGGAAGTTAGTGGGAGAAGAGGTGAATTGGGGCTTTTCAATTGGGATTTCCATCTACTTCAATCTAAAGTTAAGTTTATTTAATATATTTATATAATTTTTGTGTTATAATATGATTAGGTATTGGATTCTAAACCTAAATTGTTAAATCTGAAATTAGGAATAGGTTAACTAACTAATTAGGATTATTAGTCATATTATTGAATTAAGATGAAATTGTAAGAACTCTTCATGAAATTGGATTAGAATATAACTCATTGTTATGAGATCTCTCGATTTTGTGAATTAAACAAAAGCCCCTTGATTATTGGAAGAATTGAAAGAATATTTTAACATAATTGATCAAAGATCAAATGTTAGGGTCCTTTAGATAAAACCACAATTTAAAATTTTGAATAATGATATGATTTGTTAAAACATATTGATATTGGTGCATCTTATTTGTGTATCACCTATATATAAAGGAGAAGGATTTTGTGTTGATGTTTAGAGGTTTTTAAGATTATTTTCGATAATTTTTGGAGCCATTAGAGGTCTTGTAAGATGTTGATGATCCTAGGGGGATAATCGATTCGGTCGCTAGGCAAATCCAAACGGTCCCTGAAACATGGAAAATTGAAATGACCATAACTTCTTCATTATGAGTTAGAGTGACCCTCGATCGGAAGCCATAAAAACATAATTTGATTCTCTAGATGCTCGTATTAGGATAACATCCAAATAATGGAGTATGAAATGAATTAATTTCTCTTATAGATTAATCATACGTTTAAACTTTTCAGTAACACATCAAAAACCTAGGAAGTTTTGAGTATGGGTAATTGGGATGGATTTTGAGTTTGGATAACTTATACTTTTATTCCGGCAGTTTCACTCGATATGATGACAGTTATGTTTCGATTAAATATCAAAATTAATATATTTTAATTAAGTTTCAACTTAAGGATTAAGACTCGAAATCTTATATAAGTATAATTAATTAATTTATGTGCAAAACATCGAATAAGCATGCTAGGGAGTGCTTTACTAGCTGGTATATATTTATGAATCATGAGATGATGATTACTATAGTAATATGGTTTGTAGCGTTAAGTAAAACCCTGGGTCGATCAACCATGCTACTTTGGTATCCTAAGAGAGAGAGATACGATATTACAATGGATCGCGCGACAATGCCTCTTCAGTACTCTAGTAGATAGACGTGAGTTATACGTTGAGACCGTCGATGGAGCCACTTAGGTATCCCATGAGAGAGAGAGAGAGAGAGAAAGAGAGAGAGAGAGAGAGAGAGAGAGAGAGAGAGAGAGGATTACCCTAGGTTATGAGATGACACCACTTTGGTACGTCAGTAGATAGACATGATCTATAGCGTGGGTAAGACAATGGTGCCACTTCGATATCCTGAGAGAGCGAGGCAGACTTACCCTTGGTTGTGTAACGACGCCACTTCGGTACTTCGATAGCTAATTATATAATAATTGGTATGAATGGTATATATGTGTAGCTATAGTAATGGTGAAAATTTATAATAAGTAAATTGTTTTCAAATGTACCAGAACAGATAAAAGATATTCCAATTTATATAAAATAATTTTATAAAATTAATCAAAAAATTATTCCAAACAAACATAAAAACCAAAAAATGGTTGTTTTTCCAAAAGCGGGTACAATATATAATTTTTTGATATTGTCTTTTCATGTCTATCAAATATCTAAAAAATATAGCTTGTTGTTTAATATCGTTGCCTTATTCTAATTACCCATTATTAGAAATATCTCTATTTTAAGTTATTTCACGATTAATTGGAACCTTTATAATAAGTGGAGATCCTGATTTGTGGTTCCCAAATCTACATACTAGGTTACTGTAGAGGGACAAAAAAATCATGATTTTACTTTAAAGAGATAAATCCATTACCCAATCCCATTTGCCTTATATAGATAGAAAACATGTATCGTTAGAAAAGTTCTTAACCACTTGTAGTGATTATACTTGTCATTTAACTATTTCACTATCATTGAGGAATGTGACTTTTCCTTAATCCAAATCGTTGTATTTAAGACTTACCCTTACCCGACTACATCCCTTTCGGGAGAGAATTAATTATCTTCTCAAACAACTAGCACCCAAAGTGTCAATAAATTATCCTCGGTCAATTGAAGCGTTCATGTAGAACTTTCCTGATGAGGGGACCGAACACATGTAATAAAGAATGACCATTTATTTTAAAATATCATGATTCCACGATTAAAACCATCCGACGGGGGGCTATATCAAGCGAACATGAGGAACCAATCACATCGCAATTTTAAAATATTGATGAGAATTGAGAGTTAAATATATTTTTTATCCCCTCAAGTTAGAACAATGTCCAATTACATTTTCAGTCATTGAAATTTATGCCATTTGATTAATGACATTAACACTCAAACATGTTGTTGGATAGCTGACCTATATAAAAAAATAATAATCATAATTAAAAAGGGACTTTCAATTAAATAGGTAGAAATTAACCTTTGATTAAATTTAAATTAGCTTCTCTCTATTTCTATTTAAAAATAATCCTGTCGGCATCCTAATTTCTTGTTAAAGTAAAATTTCTCGTTGGGAGCTTAAATTACTTCACCTTAAATTAGATAGACCCTGCGTCTTTTAACATTATTATTCGGACAGCCTTGGAACTCTTTTGTCCATATAATTAAATAGTCAACAACTTTTGATCCCGCAATTAATGATAGTGACTATGGTGGGGACGATATCATTACATGTGTTTAATTCTAAACCATCGGTTCATTATATTTAAAATTAAATTCGTATAGAACTTTCCATTTAAAATTAAGTTCGTATAGAACTTCCTCGCTAGGCGGACCTAACATACTCAATATTAATATTTGATAATTATCACTTAAGAATTTTAAAATCTCTGTGATTCCATAATAAAATCCCTTTGTTAGGTTGGAAATCCATCAATGGTAAAACGATGAGAATTGCCATCACAATTTAAAAATAAAGATGGATATTTCAAGGTTTCTTTGGAAACCCTTCTCCCACTTAATATTTAAAACTTGAGGGTATTAACAAATAATTATTAAATTCAAATTTTGACAAAATAAATCAATGATAATATCCTCATTTATTGTTCGAATTAAAATACCTAGTCTCACTATATTAAAATCTCATGATACCATGATAAATTTCCTCCAGTGGAGAGGAATGCCTATGCTAATACGAGGACTAAATCACATCACCGTCTAAAATAAATTTGAGACTAGTCTCATTATTTCGGAAACCTTGTGATACCATGATAAACTCCCTCTGACGTGGAGGGAAGTCAAAGATAACAAAAGGATAAATCACTTCACTATTTGAAATAAAATTCAAGACTAAAATTAATTACATGATTTAATTAGATTTAAAAGGAATAACATTTTTGATATTCCATAAAGGCCATGTTGCACAATTGATTTCCATGTTATCCATAATTAATGTGGGTTCCTAATCAATAAGATTAATTACTAAATCAAAATATCAACATAATGAATTAGATAGATTGATTATAAAGGAATCATAAATACTTGCAATATAAAAAAAAATGAAATAAATTCCCTCTCCATCATGGGGTAAGCTGGAAGAGGTAGATTCTCGATGGAACACTTCTATCCATCCTTATCCGATCACAATTTTCCTTTTCCGCGACTCTTGGTGTACACTGAATCTTGAAATCTCGAGATTAACACTTGAAAATATCCCCTCGTGTATCCGGAGAAAAATATGTTGGGACCATTCGAATGGCTGGAAAGAGGATCGTGTGAATGGTGTCATTCGAACGGGATACTAATGAGTCATTCATAGAGTGCATGCGAACAGAGTCATGCAAAATCTTTATTGTTGTACGAAATTCATCATGAAATGAAGAACATCATTCAAATGGCTGAAACATATGTTCGAATGGATGCGAATTGAAAAAAAAATCCTTATTTGATCTTCAACTTTATGGATCTAGATCTTCTTAATATTTCCATGGTTGATGATAGTACACCAAATACAAAGAAAACCAACCATAAAATAATACAAACATCCTCCCAATACTCATATACTGATATCGATGAATGCAAAAAAGGAAAAAAAACTAATTATATAACCGAATCGAATATAATACGAATGACTACGATTAATAGGAGGATTCATGCATCAGATAAACGAAATTAAGGATCTTGATAGAGGGTATTTTATTAGAAGACCCTACAAAACAATGTGAGTACAAAATCCACATATAAATGCTATTTTATAGGAACTAGGGTTTTACATTCATACTGACAAACCCAATTCGATCCAATCAAGATTGATCCCTAGACCAAGTGCTCTGATACCAATTTACGGGACCTTTAAAAAAATATTTTCCAAAGGTTCTTAACCAATCTTGAGTGAATTGGGAGAAATAAAATGCACATAAAATTTTATATATGAAAATAAGGGTTTGTGAGTCCATACCTTTGTGAATCTTATTATCAATCCATGAAGCGGAGCCTAGTTGATGTGGATTCTAATTTAAAACAACATTTTAACTTCTAATATATGATCATTTGATGTGAGAAGAAGAGTGGTATTCTTTATCCTTGGAGGAGCCTGAAGAATTTCTTACATTTTCCTCATTCTACACTACAAATTTTTCTCTCTGCTCTAACCCACTCTTAGTTGTCTGCTTTCATCCTCCCACTTTAGTTTCATTGTAGACGAAGTCTTAAGACTTATAAGAGTCCTCCTTAAGCTTTCTACTTAAAGGAGCTTACAAATAGCTAAGGGTATAAGAGGAATTGACAAAATAGGGCTCACAAATAGATAAGGACTATATCAGGGACCCATGGCTAATAACTAAAATTGGCTTCCAAATAAAAAATGAAATTTTAAATTACTCTCCCGTAATTTTTTTTTTGTTCGTTTAGCCTTAATTAATTCCACTAAATGATTATGACTACACTCCAATTTTAATTACTCAAAACCACCATAATAGAGAGGCCTAATGTGTTCACAGTTGGATGGCACATAGTATGATTTCCTGCATAAACCATGCAATAAACGCTTGGTGAAACCAATTTTCCATTAATTTATAATTACCATCATCTTATAAATATTCCTTGATCTCAAACTTAACTTATTTGACATCTCTAATGGATTATAAAATCCACCAATCAAGTTTACTAGTAGCGTCAAACCCTATAAGTTTATCAAGAGGTGTCACATTCCAAGGTACTTCCTGGATGCAAATTCCTCTTAAACATGATCTCAGATATACTAATACGATCACTTCTTAACTTATAGGACTTATTGGCCTAATATAAAACTGAATCACACTTATTAACAAATCAAAGATATGATAATGTGAATACTCAGATCCTAATATCCCTCAAAATTAAGAATCTATGCACCCTATGCAAACCATGAGATTGTGAAAGTCTTACCAAGTCAGCATCAAGACTAGAATCTCATCATTTTTTATGTTTAATACTTTTCTGAAGTATCGGTATAATCTTCCTTGAACTATCGAATAAGTTTCAAAAGCATTAAACAGGTTCTCGCTGTCGAAATAAACTACTAAGATTGTACTCGCAGCCTTACCAATAGGATGTCAACCCTCTTATCTGGGTTTTGAACAAGTCAATCACGCTAGAACCAGAATTATAGTCTTTTGTGCCCATACTAGAATTCTTACTCAGCGTAATTAAACGATGTTATGATATATTTACAAGAAAATCAAATATTACTACAATCATGATTTTCTATTTCAAATCGGTTTTAATCAACCTTCATGACTGAAGAGTACATAAATATCACAAACATCCTTTCAAGAATAAAAACCCATCATTAACATATATAAAACATAAGATATTTACCCTTGTTATCTCATTGATAGTCATCACAAGCCTACGCCACCTGGATTGAAAATAACTAACAAATAATTACATAATACATCTACAATATTATTCATTGGCAATAATTGTAGATGAAAACATCTTCTCTAGTCCCGCGACACATTCACATTTGCTATATAGATCATAGAAGAGTTCTTTCACTTTGAAATTTACACCATCATATGCTTTTATACTGTCATTAACCATGTTTGTAGACTTGTCTCGGACAAAGGTACACTCATTTTAGGGGGTTTATTTAATTCAGATACAATAGCATCCCAGAAGCAAATGCCTGAATGATTAGTACCTCCAATGGCTTTCAATGTCGGTTAAACACTCCGCCTAATTAAATACCGGGTGATCAGTCCTTTATTAAATTAAAATCAAGGTGAACGGTTGGTTCATTCTCAGCATCACTATCGTAAAATAATTATTACCAATTTAAACACCCTAAATAATTAAGCTAAGTGTCAAAACAATTTAAAGTTTCATTTTTCCTTTATAAAATACCAATATGAAAACCTTTTTAATACTCAATGGTTAAAGAATCACATACATACTAAATATGGCAATTAACACACAAGAATTAAACCAGCTAGATAAACCACCAAGTTTAAGAACCATAAATGAAATCATCCTGAAAATAGTTTACTCCCAAGGAGTACTAAATACTAGAAATATAAATGAACATAAATATCTAACCAATCCAAACGGAATAGGAAATCGGGCGATACATGCCCTAACTATAAAGAACTAAAGTAATAACTGAATTAATGAAGAGGTCGTCTAAAGCAAAGGCCTGCAACTTCCCCATAAGCTACAGCACGTCCAATCCAAAAAACCTATATAAGACGCCCCCATGGCTGGTCACCTATAATACATACATATATGTACAAGAGAGAAAGAAATGACGGAAAATGGGTCAGAGCCCGAGTCTAAAAAAGTTTTAAAAATAGTTTAGCAAGTATTTAAAAGGCTTACCGTCTAATATAACCACCATGTTACTATGTGACACTCTCTTGAGAATTCTCACCTCTCATATAGTGTGCACGCCTATCGTTCTACTGATCTCATTAGTCTATCTAACTTATTCCTATGAAGTTTATCTCGAGAAATACTAAGGCCATGATATTTAGTTTTAGAAAATTTATCTCTCCCATATTCTTACATTACTTAGAACCACTTAGTACCGTTACAAAATTTACGAACACTTGTTATAAAGTTGAAGAATTTATTCATTACTCAACTACTTATACACACAATATAAAGTTTCCATATATCTATATACTAAAGTATAAAACTTATGTATGTCATAAGATTAAAAGATGATGTCATCAATATAATTTTATCCTGCAATACCTATTTTGCCCTATACAATTTGAGTTCCCTCTCTTTTTGACACACTCTATTTTGTTTTCCCCTTCTCTTCAAAATTAAAAAAGAAGGGTATAATAGTATTTGTTGCATTCTCTCCCTTACACTCATTTTTCCAAACCTAGTTGTCTTCTCATTTCTCTTCTTCACTTTATATTCTCTCTCTCTCTCTCTCTCTCTCTCTCTCTCTCTCTCTCTCTCGGGGTTGTACGATCAAGAACAACGATTAACCAAGTCTTCCCCTTTCAGTTCCCCTCTGCCGACATCATCTACTCCCTCATCTATGCCCTCATCACGTATGTAAAGGTTTTCTTTGTGCACTTCGTATTGTTGGTTCCATATGTAACAACTATTTGAGTTTTGATTTTGGGTTTTCTAATTTTTTTTTAGATAAGTAAAACCGTTGTTCCCGATCTATCATTTTGTTAGATTCTGGGTAAGTGTTTTAAATCCATGATTGGAATTATTTTTTTGACTTTTATATTGGGTTTTATTAAAGTGATAATGTTTTTTTTACAGATCTAATGTTTTTTTTGTAAATCTAATGTTTTTTCTAGAGATATAATGTTTTTGGGTACCATTTTGACACCGGTCCATCTCCCAGATGGTTTGTCTTTATCTCTCTCTCCATCTTCATCACTATCGCTACTATCACTCTCAATATCAGTTTCACCACCACCTGTTTTAGGAACTAGATCATGTATTTTCCCAAAAATGTTGATAATTTAACTCTTCAAATGGAGTTTCAGCATTCCAATAATTTAAATGCCTGATTTTTATTTGATGTAGGTATGTTGTTGAGCTTCTATGGAATGAAAAAATATCTAATCCGCCCACATTATCTCATCAAGCAATCTTTGGTGGAGGTATTGGTCACGGCAGACCGTCAACCACAGTTGTAAATCCATTGGTGGAGGTATTGGATGTTTCTCCATGTTCTCTGTTATTAAATTCATCTCCATGTTCTCTGTTATATAACTACATACCCCTATCTATAATAAATTTTTTACCTTTTGTATTTAGGTTCAGTATTTTACTACTATTCTATTATAAATGTTACTACAAATTTTATTTTGGGTTTAATGAAATATCTCATGTTGATTACGGTATTTTTTATACCTTTTAGGGTTCATTATAAAATGTAACCATTATAAAGCCCTGCTCATTTTGTAACTTGGAGTAGTACTATTGACACATAGTATTGGCTAACAGTCCGTCGAATCGATTTCACCAAGTTCATGTCGTAAGCATGTGCTATATTTACAAACAGCTATGGAGGTTCGGTGTATTTGGCATAACTAAGTTCTTATTTGAAACTAACATTGAGGCATTGGTTCGGGAGAAACAAAATATGTAAATCTTTTCACTCACTATTTGATATGGGCCTTGACTACCATTGGTTCTCACATATATGACACACTGTAGCTTTAGAGTTTGAGGAAAAAAAAAAACTTCTTTTAGTTTGATACTATTTCCATCTTATTCAGTTTTCATATATAGTTGGTCATTATTTATTGTTTCTTACTAAATGTTACTACTAATGCATAAAATTTTCAGTTACTTAGGGGATTACTAGAAGATGGGGTATCTTTTACTACCTTATCATAATTATTACCTCAAATTAGTAGAATCACTTTGAAACTTAAGCCTTACCATTCCATATAATTTCCATTTTTTATTTATATTTTATTTGAATTAATGTTAAGTAATTAAAACTTTTGAATTATGGATTACTATGTTCAAGTTTGATACATGGTGTGTCCAAAGAGATCAACAAGGACAAAAAGAAAAATAAAGCATGATGTTGGGTCATTTTCCTTTCCTGTCAAATTGGAGAAAGGTTGCACTATGTTGTTTTTTATTCAAAAAATGTCTAAGGTAACCTCCTTTTTTCAACTCTACTTTGATGATAACTTCCATAGATTGAGAATTCCTCTTAATATATTTTTTGTTTATTTCTTATCATTGTCTATTTTTTTGTATATTTATGAAGAAAGAAATCAAAGGATCGAAAGTATACACATTTTTTCTCAAGTGATGTTGCCATGAAAAGATCTTGGTTTTGTACTCTGTTTGGAATTTCCTTTTCACTTCTTAACTTCCAGTCCAATAATATTGAGATTCCCTGTTTGGCTAATGCCTCTGGACAAAAAGTTCTTTCCATTTATAATGGCGATGGGCTAGAAAAGCACTGTAGCAGGAAAAATAGCTTAGATATTTTGTATGTGCTTTAGTAAAGCTTGAGCATGCATTTATGGTATTTGGATATTTCTCACTATAGAAAATATATAATTAGTTGTTCATTTTTCTTAATTCCCGTGTATAGAGTCACGGACATTCAAATCTGACTCCGGCATAACATCGGACAAGTAGATATTTTCAAACAGAGGATTGTTGTCGAGTTGGGTTGTTTACATTTTCCTTTGTTATTAAAGGACCTCTTCAGTATAATATTGACATGATTATTTTTTTTATTACTTAATATGGATTTTCATATAATGGCATACTAATTGAGGATTGTACGGTGGTGAGCTATAATTGAACATGTAGTGGTCGGGTAAGTGAATTAAATATGTTAACGGATATCATTAACTGGATCAAACCATAAAGATTGCTTTTCCCTTATTTTTTATGCGTTAATGGCCTATTTAAAGATCTATTTTTTAAAACTTTCAATTACCTTTGTTTGGACAACTAGGCAGGTTTCCATGAGTCGACATCAATTAATGCACAAGTATTGCAAAATATGATATTTCAGTTATTAATTGGATATTCATCTTCTCCTTACTGAATTGAACGAGGTGCTCTTTTCAATAGTATATCTATTTTGTTTCGATATTCATCTTATTAGATGCTTCTTAGAGCTAACAATGTGTATGTATTTAGTGCACTCTGAATTTGAGATGAATAATATTAGTCAGTATGTCTTGGGTTCAATGAGTGAAAACTAAACTGAAATTCGAGGGAAATCTTAGCTAGAGATGGTGGTGAGCCAGATGAAGCTGATGAGTGAAGATAATCAGCAGCTGATGTTATTCAAGGACAAAGTGGCCAAACAAAAAATGCATTCGAAAGCTCTTAAAGAATCGTACAGTTTGTTGGATAATATACGAATATGCATAAATAATATTATTAAGCTCATTCTAATTTTTTTTGTTTCGATCATAATGGATCCATAGTGTATTCTGCAGGGATGTTGGTTGAGATGCTGGTTGAATAATCAATGCATTGACATCTTGGAGGTAGTTTATGGGTATCAATAAAGAATGTGTATCACTTTCTTGATAAAGAGTATGTTTTACTTTAGATTCTTTGAGTTTGGATCCCTCGGGAACATGCCTTTATGGATTCTTGATTAATCTTTTCTGATTAATTTTATTTTTGTAGGTACCTATTTGTCTCTAAAATATATTTTGGTTTTGCTGGTACCTTCCAGTTCATTAATGATTTAGATTTGGCTTTATTTTCGTTCATTTAGTAATATTAAGTGACTTTATTTTTTGGGAAAAAATCAATAGTTAAAGATTACATGTGGTTCGGGTTGTGATGTGTGGGGGACTATGTCTAATATATTTGTTGGTATAACTTTGTTCCAAATCTCAAAGATCAAGGCAATTGCAACCAATTCGATTGATCTCGAGTGTGGTGTTTCCATGTCACCTGTTATGGTTCTTTGTGGTGCTACAGTCAGATTGCAAATTCATTGTGCTCTTGCTCAGTGTAACAACAATTCTCTACCCAAACCAAACATGTTATCTTAATGCAATTTCATTGTGATCCCGATCTCATGAAAATTTATACATATGCTGCCACAAAGTTGCTTTGCGAGTTGAGAAATATGTTTATGGTTTTTGATTTGTCTTGAAGGCCAAGTTTGAAGAATATATGTTTTTATGTTAATTTGATTTCGTCTAAGATGTGCGTTTCTAATTTGATTCAAGATTTATTAGTTTATCCATTTACTTTTCCCTTTTGATGCATTTCTAATTTCTAATTTGATTTAAGAACTCTCATAGATGTAGTGTTGTAATAAGTAGCTATGAGCACTGATATATCATTCCCTATGAGAGTTTAGCTATGAGAATTGATATATGATTCCCTATAAGAGTGCATCTATGAGAAGCATATGGCTCTCATATCAGTGTTCAGAAGCAGCTATGTGAAGCATCTATGAGCACTGCCATGAGAAGATATGCGATGAGATGAATCAATGAGTGATGGTTGACCAGTATGCTCATCAAATCAGTTTATGCATTTACCACAAGTTTGTGTTGAGGATTTCTCTAGCTCTGGAGGAAAGACCAGTTGCTTCTCTGATGATATGGGTGAGGCCAAGCTAGAAGTAGATCGAATGATAAAAGCCACACCAATATGAGTTTGATGATAAAGTGACAACAGTTGTTTTGCTGGAAGCTTTTTGTTCTGCCTATTAATCTTTATTGTTTTCTATTATTGTGATATTAATTTTTAGTGTATGCATGACCTAACAGCAGCTCTCCGTAACGGTTTCGGGTTCGAGTGGGCATTAAATGAAACCATGTGCCGGCGATACGAAACATCGGGTGGGCAGTGTGGTTCCAGTTCGACTTTATTTGCTTTCTACTGTGCGGATCAGCCGTATCCACTCACCTATAGTACCTCCAGATCGGGTACGTCTCTCAACGAACTTTTTCATCAAATACACTTTATTTATTTTTTATTTTGGAATCACACCATAAAGAGATTTTTTGAATTTCAAGTATAGGTCAAGTACTATTATCATGTCATTTGTTATCCTTTAAATGTAAACAGTTTCACTTGGGGCAATGGCACTCTTGCCTCACCGGTCAGCAGAGAACAAAGTTGTGAATGGGTAATCGGTAGTGCCTTCGAGATGTCGTCCATAATGTCCATATGCATCCCCTTCCATGATATCCATATGCAACATCAGAGTAGATACAATGGGTATTATTGAGCTTTGAAGACCTCAACTCCTTGCATCAAAAATTTATATCTGTAAACGTAGGACAAAGTTAATTGTTTATTGTAGGGAGTATGATGAAATGAATTAGCTGAATATTATTCTTTGTGAATGCATATGATGGTTAGGCTTCACTGTACCGTCTTTTTAAAGCTACCTTCATTTCTAGACTAGATATGGTATGATTACATAATAGAAACTTGATGCATATTTATGTGTATTCCAGTATTATCCCCTTTTTTTTTGCTCATCTAATGCTTTTTTCTTTAGTTTTTCAATTTCGTTCTCGATTTTATTTATTTCAGTTGGTATGTTGCTACTAATCTGGATAGTCCTATAAATAAGGACAATTTTCCAACATTTTTAAAAAAATTTACATGTTTGTTTACATATTCAATATATTGGAAATTTTCTCTATGCCTTTAGGCATGTATTTTGAATTTTTTTGTCGTTTTGCGATTATCAGCGTGCCTTCAGGCACGGGCATGCCCTAGTATATATATATCAATCACTTATATAATATATATATATACTATCAGCACCCCATATAAATCTATGGTGCTGGCATACTTTGCAATTAAGTCCTCGTATCACTCATACTAAGGGAAATACTAGTTCGGAATCACTCTCGAACTGTATTAACACAATACACATACAAATGGAGGTGAAGCATAGTTCCAAGTCACCAAGAGGTCAGCACATACCCCTCAAGTCTCTTAGGACCGTCTGACTATCATTCTCAGATAGCCTGTACGAAGGAATTCTATATTCTAGGGTACAAGTCAATCTCCCCCATAAAGGTCCAATCGAGATAATACCGTCCTGGCGTGGAAACCTCCGTGATAACAAGTAGCCCGGGTATGATTTTTACATAGATACATAATATATGCACAGTCACACAATCATATATATAAATATTCACATTTTTCAAATTAGGTTCGCCCACGACCCATAATTATAATTATGCGTTCTTAGCACAAATTACTCAATTATCTCACATAACGGATTTGCCTCTTTTATTCTCATTTATAATTTATTTCAGACTTACTTCTCATCTCTCGAAGTATTCTCTCTCACTAAGTATAATTTCAGTAGGTATACCCTCACGTACCTTCTGGTCTAAATTTTTCACGAGTCTCAATATTTTGGTAAATGTACGCACAATTTCCAATGTATGAATAACTCCCCGTTAACCCACAATTTCATCTCAAATTGATTTCACTCAACGGAGTCTACTTAGATCCTACTGGTCCTCTTCATAACCCATCATACTACTTAAAAGATATTCAAGGTTTCCCACATATTTTATCATAATTAAACCAAAAGGGAAAAAACATATAGTTTTCCAGGAAGGAACGATCGATCGAGAAATGGGGTCGATCGATCGATCGAGCAGTTTTTGTCAGTTTGCTGCAAATATCAACCTACGGGTTCACTCATTCTAACCCCTCCAAACCTCTATAATTTCATCCAAAACTCCCATCAAATTAATCCAAATGTATAAGAAATATATATAAACAAGTTCTAACGTGAGAACATCAATAAATCCTACCCAATCAATCAAAAAGGGGTTTAATCTTAGAATTATTTATAAAACCAAATTTTTCATGAATAATCACAAACCTCTATTTTAATCTAGATTTTCTTCCCAAATATCATAATAAATTCGTGTTTAATCCTTTACATAAGATCACAGTTTCAGACTATATGGATTCTCCCTGCAACACATATAAATTCTCTTCCAAAACTTAAAATTCTTCAATTAAAACATATAATTTTCATTCCTAGACTAACATGGAAGATATATTAAATTGGAAATCAGCAAGATAGATACTTGCCTGGGATTCAAAGGTCTGATTTGTTGATGAAAAATATATGGTTGCGTTCCTCATCGAGCGATTTACGTTTTGGTGGTGGTGGCAATGCAATCGGGTGAGTTCTAGGCCTTCGATTGCTTGGAAACTCTTCACCTTCTTCTCTAATATCTTCACCTTCTTCTCTAACGGTTGGGATTAGGTTTTTTGTTTGTTAATCCTAAGATACAACTCCAAAAGGCTTATACATACTAAGAAAATTCGTGGGTTTAATTAACATAAAATACAAAATGTCTAAAATACCCTCTCGGGATGTCAATTAGGCCTGAAAATGCCCCGAGACCCAAACTAAACCCCCGGGTACACTTTTTTTACTATCTCGACCCTTTTGGACACTTTGGCACACTCAAAATGACCATACGGACAACTTATAATTTATTCACTTTTATAATAATAATTTAGTCTTGACACGACACAGGGGCATCCCGAATTAAATTTCCATAATTGCCATTTTATTCACTAGTGATAATTTTAATAAATTCAATATCATATATTACTTTACTCATACAGTAATATTCAAAAAAATTCCAATAATTAATAACTCACATCACGCTAGTAAATATTAAACATAAAAATTCCGAATTAATATTAAATTAGTATCTCAATTAAATTTAATAAATTCCCAATTTTAAAAGCCATAAAAATACGAGGTATTACATACTTCCCCCTAATAACGGAATTTCATCCTAAAATTCAAAAAATATGGTATTCCTGGTAAAAATAGATCTGGATACTTTAACAATACTCAAAACGGACTTTCGGGTAAGGCAAATTCCTATAGTCCTCCCCGCCTCACAATAAGCTTATTTATCACTTTCAATTCAATCAGTTATAGAGTCACACTTTAATAATGGCACTTCACATTATGCTCCAATCCGTGCTATTCGCATAAGATGAGCCTACACATCGTCGGCCCCCATTGTATCAATATTATTGGGAGGTCGCACCTCACGACATAACAAACACTCGTATTTATCTAATCACAAAAGTCTTTTATCATCATTCCACCCTTCGATTGGGTAATAAAACAAAGCTTTCAATGTTTCCTTACCACACAATTGGCTCCACTAACCTTAAATCGTCACTTAACTTTAACTTACAATCAATATTACCAGATCCTATGACAACAGAGGTACTAGATTCATGGACTAATGACCAAACATCTCTCTACTTCCAACCTTAAGCTAAGTTTCATGTGTGGGATGTCTCGCAAAGCGAAATCCAAACAAGGAAACCCCCCGATTCATTACTACCTAACATAGTCGATTATCAAAATTTGTTAGGTCCACCGTCCATAACCTATACCCCTTCATTCTGTCTTTTGATAGAAAACTACATATCCTTTCGCAATTGAACTGAAACAAAAAACATTTGTTACTAATTGCATTATTTCTCAGTATTGGTGGAATTCACATTCCATAAACCTCGTTCATATACAATCAGGACTCTTGAAATCCAATTACCAAACAAATGAATATAAGTCTTAACTTACACATTCCAAAAGGATAAATATAACAATGCGCTCCTCCTATAACTAAGTCATGAGCGCTACACATAATAATGAGCGAAATATTTTCACCCAACGGTAAACCCAATACACTGAATCATAATAACAAAGTTCCTAAACACCCTGGGATTAAACATTTTGTACCATTATACCCTTCTAAGTCTCTATAATATATAATATAAGTGTGAGCCCAACCCTCTCGCAGGTGAGCTATTTTCAGAACAAAACACATTGCACTAGGACAGCAACCCCGATAGCCTTGCAATCACTGCTTACTAATGTTTTAACCATTTTTATAAAACCATAATCAGTACAATAATATACTCGCATATCATATCACTAAAATGAGTAATCTCAATAAAAATATATGAATCACTAACAGTGCACCCATTTGTCTTATTCTCGCTTTGGAAATTTTTTAACTAGTGTGGTTTTACTCTCTACAAAATACCTCAACACGTAACCCACTTATCTCCTGTTATACTAACCCTATTAGAGTTGTCCTTCTCTCGGACTTAAATAGTCTCGATCCTGATGGCTACCCCCATCGTTCCCGTATCTTTGTTTGCCCTAAGGAACGTGCTACTGGCTTCCATAACCCTTACTGAATTCACCATCGCTTGGTAAGAATTCAGCTATTTGAATCATTTAAATAAGCCTGTTAATGGGTCTCCCCATTGCGACGCGTTGCTAACTGCGTTTCATCTAGTCTCACTCTCCAATAAATCTTTCGATTACTTTAGCTCCCTTCACATAAGAGCGTTAATATCTCTACGAAAAATACGTGATATTGTCACCATATGGATCGATTGTTCAACAAAATTCTCTTTAAGTGTTGTCAACCTTCCTCACGAGTTGATCTTCCATTTGAAATCTTCTCTACCGTTGGTAGCCACTTCTGCTGATACAAGATTTGCTAAAATTTTAAATTCATTCACAAATGGACCCCTGGCCGACCCTTTTGTATTGGGTTCATAACAACGTTCACATCTTATTCTGAACAACTGATGAAGGAGCGTGTGGTTAAATTGTGCTCAAGGTCCTTCCATTTGCGCAACATTTCACTATTAAATATGGTGGATGACTCCCACTATTATAACTTTGTTCCGATGAGGCAAGAAAAAGTTTACTCCAAATTTTTCACTTCCAGTTAACCACCCTCCTCCATATGCACAAGCCTTTGAATGTATTACCTTCGTTGTGTAACACACATAATTCCCGCATTTCTAGAATTTCAACCAATGACTCTCCTCAATTTACCATTTGACCCTCTCCCAAGCGTTCTACATTGTGTGAGTCTAATTTTGACATCACGTTTGACTACAGCTTCACTTGGAAAGTATAGGCTATGTCCTAGTCGTCTTTACAGTCCTGGACTCTCATGCCATAATAGGGGCCACCTCGACTACGGTCATCATCCTCAAACATACTTCATAACCTCTTAAGTCCGGCCTCCCCTATCGGCCCCATGGACCTCATCTGCCATACTTCATTGTTCGATCACGTCTAAACACAAATAAGATTTACTAATATATTCGTGATAGTAGGCGAACGTAATCTCACCAAAGAAATCAACAATCCTAAACATAGGGCTCTATATCAAAGAAAGCTACGCTGGAAGCATAATAAGGCACACAGATCCTAAAAGACACTAGAGCCTGATGCTCTTATACCACCTGTAACACCCCGCCTAATTAAATACCAAGTGATCAGTCCTTTATTAAATTAAAATCAAGGTGAACGGTTGGTTCATTCTTAGCATCACTATCGTAAAATAATTATTACCAACTTAAACACCTTAAATAATTAAGCTGAGTGTCAAAAAAATTTAAAGTTTTATTTTTCCTTTATTAAATACCAATATGAAATCCTTTTTAATACTCAACGGTTGAAGAATCACATACATACTAAAGATGGAAATTAACACACAAGAATTAAACCATCTAGATAAACCACCGAGTTTAAGAACCATAAATGAAATCATCCCGACAATAGTTAACTCCCAAGGAGTACTAAATACTGGAAATATAAATGAACATAAATCTCCTACCGATCCAAATGGAATAGGAATTGGGCAACACATGCCCTAACTATAAAGAACTGAAGTAAGAACTGAATAAATGAAGAGGTCGTCTAAAGCAAAGGCCTGCAACTTCCACATAAGCTACAGTACGTCCAATCCAAAGAACTTATATAAGACCCCCTTGTGGCTAGGCACCTATAATACATACATATATATATACAAGAGAGAAAGAAATGACAGAAAATGGGTCAGAGACCGAGTGTAAAACAGTTTTAAAAATAGTTTAGCAAGTATTTAAAATGCTTACCGGCTAATATAACCACCATGTTAGTATGCGACACTCTCTTGAGAATTCTCACCTCTCATCTAGTGTGCACGCCTACCATTCTACTGATCTTATAAGTCTATCTAACTTATTCCCATGAAGTTTTTCTCGAGAAATACTAAGGTCATGATTTTTAGTTTTAGAAAATTTATCTCTTCTATATTCTTACGTTACTTAGAACCACTTAGTACCGTTACAAAATTCATGAACACTTGTTATAAAGCTAAAGCATTTATTCATTACTTAACTACTTATACACACAGTATAAAGTTTCCATATATATATATATATATATATATATATATATATATATATATATATATATATATATATATATAGAGAGAGAGAGAGAGAGAGAGAGAGCGATTCTCATGCATACCCCAGTTTGCATACCGTTGGCGCGGACCAATTTTGATAAAATAGTAAAAAAATATTTTTGATGTAATTTTTTTTTTATACTTTCTAAACATTTCAATAGGACCATAAAAAAAATTCAACTCAAATTGAATTTTTTTGTTATTTTAAAAAAATGAGTCAAACTTTGTCAGTTTTTAACAACTTAAAAACTCACAAAGTTTGACCGATTTTTTAAAATAGCAAAAAAAAATCATTTTGAGTTGAATTTTTTTTTTTATGGTCCTATTGAAATGTTTAGAAACTATAAAAAAAATCAGCTCGAAATCATTTTTTTTACTATTTTTAAAAAATGGTCTGCACGGAGGGTATGCAAACTGGGTATGCATGAGATACTTTATGTATATATATATATATATATATTTATATATATAATGATACTCTTGTGCGAACTAGTACGCATTTTAAAAGTGAGGACCGGACATGTGTCACCTGGTTATGAGCCTAGAAAAGAGAGAGACTGTCCCTATAATTTAAGCGATAATTTCTGGGGCCACCGTTAGGTGACACATGTTCTGTCTGCACTCTTAAAATGCGGACTAGTCTTCACAAGAGCATCATTATATATGTATATATACTATCGGCGCTCCACATAAATCTATGGTGCTGGCATACTCTGCTATCAAGTCCCCGTATCACTCATACTAAGGGAAATACTGGCTCGAAATCACTCTCAAACTATATTAACACAATACATATACAAATGGAGGCGAAGCATAGTTCCAAGTCAGTAAGAGGTCAGCACATACCCCTCAAATCTCTTAGGATCGTCTGACTATCATTCTCAGATAGCCTGTACCAAGGAATCCTATGTTCTAGGGTACAAGTTAATATCCCCCATAAATGTCCAATCGAGATAAGACCATCACGGTGCGGAACGGGTATGATTTTTACACAGATACATAATATATGCACAGTCACACAATCATATATATAAATATTCACATTTTTCAAATTAGGTTTGCCCACGATCCATAATTATAATTATCCGTTCTTTACACAAATTACTCAATTATCTCGCATAGTGGATTTGCCTCTTTTATTCTCATTTATAATTTATTTCAGACTTACTAGTCATCTCTCGAAGTATTCTCTCTCACTAAGTATAATTACAATAGTTATACCCTCACTTACCTTCTGGTCTAAATTTTTCATGAGTGTCAATCTTTTGGTAAACGTAGGCACAATTTCCAATGTATGAATAACTCCTCGTTAACTCACAATTTCATCTCATATCGATTTCACTCAACAGAGTCTACTTAGACCCTACTGGTCCTCTTCATAACCCATTATAATATTTAATAGATATTAAAGGGTTCCCACGTATTTTATCAGAAATAAATAAAACGCGGAAAAACATACAGTTTTTGAAGAGGGATAGATCGATCGAGGAATGGGGTTAATCGATCGATCATCGATTGATCGATGCTCTTAGTCGATCGATTGATCAAGAAGTTCTTGCCCATTTTGCTGCAAATATCAACCTACGGGTTCACTCATTCTAACCCCTCCAAACCTCTATAATTTCATCCCAAACTCCCATCAAAGTAATGCAAATGTATAAGAAATATATATATAAACAAGTTCTAACGTAAAAACATCAATAAATCCTTAACAAATCAATCAAAAATGGGTTTAATCTCAGATTGATTTATAAAACCAAAATTTGCATGAATAATCACAAACCTCTATTTTAATATAGATTTTCTTCCTAAATATCATAATAAATCCGTCGGTAATCCTCTACATATGATCACGCTTTCAGACTGTATGGATTCTCCCTACAACACATATAAATTGTCTTCCAAAACATATAATTCTTCAATTAAAAGATATGATTTTCATTCCTAGACTAACATGGAAGGTATATTAACATGGAAATCAGAAATATAGATACTTGCCTGGGATTCAAAGGTCTGATTTGTTGATGAAAAATATATGGTTGCGTTCCTCATCGTGCGATCTACGTTTTGGTGTTGGTGGCAATGCAATCGGGTGAGTTGTAGGCCTTGGATTGCTTGGAAACTCTTTACCTTCTTCTCTAATATCTTCACCTTCTTCTCTAATGGTTGGGCTTAGGTTTTTTGTTTGTTAACCCTAAGAGACCACTCAAAAAAGCTAATATATACTAATAAAATTCGTGGGTTTAATTATCCAAAAATACAAAATGTCTAAAATATCCTCCTGGGATGTCAATTAGGACTAAAAATGCCCCGAGACCCAAACTAAACCCCGGGGTACACTTTTCTGACTATCTCAGCCTTTCCGGATACTTTGGCGCACTCAAAATGACCATACGGATGACTTATAATTTATTCACATTTATAATAATAATTTAGTCATGACACGACACAGGCACGTCTCGGATTAAATTTCTATAATTGCCATTTTATTCACTCGTGATAATTTTAATAAAATTAATCTCATATATTACGTTACTCATCCGGTAATATTCAATTAATTTCCAATAATTACTAACTCACATCACGCTACAAAACATTAAAAAAAATCGGATTAATATTAAATTAATAACTCAACTAAATTGAATAAATCCAAATTTTAAAAGACATAAAAATGTAATACCCCGTAATTTTAATGACTTTTAAAATTTGTTACATTTTAAATTAATGAATTAATCGGATTTTATTATAAATTAATTCATTGGGTTTAAATTCGAATCTTTGGATATTACAATGAATGTGATGTTATTGACATTACTATGAGTTACTAATTCAGTAATTTGAATTTTTAGTCGGACGCGGTATGGGACGACTCGGAACTAATTTGTTAGATTAAAAAGGAAACTTATTTTTATATCAACCTTATAGTCATTTCGAATGCGTCGTTGCATCCGGAACGGTGGAAATAGTCAGAAAAGTCTATTTGGATGTTGGTTTTGGGTCTCGGGTCATTTGGAAATAAAAAGACCCCCAAAAGGGCATTTTGGTCATTTTTACAGGTGGGATGAATAGTAATTTCAGATTTTGTCTTATTATAAATATTTGGATATTAGTTGTACGTAGGTTCATTCTTCTCTTCTACACAAAAGTGAAAGGTCACCTTTTCAGAGAGAGTGAAAGGGTGCTTGGGAGAAGAAAAGATTGCTTGGAAAGAAGGAGAACCAAGGGCTAAAGGTCACCACCACCAACCACCACCGGAAGTTGATCGGAGAAGGGGAGAATCACCAATAATATACAACCCCAAAGGATCAGACCATCATAAGAGGCAAGTTATTTGATAATTTCAATCTAGTTAGTATAATGTCCATGTTAGGATAGTAATAAAAAAAATGAGATTTTACATGTTTGGAAGATAAAGATAGAGTTGTTAATTGATTTCTGGAAAATGGAAATATATAGGAATCAAACTCATATTGTAGGTAGATAGTAATTCACGAAATAATCATCAATTTGTTGAAGAAATTATGAGAATCATTGATTTCTTCTTGAAGATATCATGTATATAATTTTGTGGAAAAATAGGATAAATATATGCTTTTAATTCAAACTCTTGATGATTCGAGGATGTTTAGATCATTGGAAATCATTTATATATGTTGCTATATCATGTAGTAAGGATTATAAGGAATTTGAGTTGTTAATATGCAAGTTTGAATGATCGAAAGTTATGAAACCCGTAGTAAAAGAATTGCAGAAACTGGGATGATATCTGGGCAATCGATCGATCGACTCCCTACCTTCAATCGATCGACCTCCACAGAAATGATGATGTTGTTTCTTTTTTAATTCTTGTTCTTATCCCTAACCTTTTGTAACTCTTTGGTGATTATTAATTGGATATAATGGGACTTAGGGAAGATCAGTAAGCCCTAGTTAAGAACCGAAATAATGTGATTGGGATTTAATTGATGAGAATTATGATAATTAAATTGGAGGAAATTTAGGTTGCTAGATTCATGTGTTGGAGTCTAATTTGTATGCGTGAGGATTACAGATAGGTCCAGTAGGGTAAATTTAATAGATCATCTGGGAAGCCTTAGGTTTACAAGAAGGTTCAATCCTAGGTGATAAAAGATGTGTTTATAAGAGATTAGAAACTATCGGTTATAACCCTAATTAAAGGAGAGTTTCATTCATAGTAATTCGGGAGATAAGTAGATGTGGATCAGTATGATATTCGTGATTTCTTACCAAATAAATGTATTGAGGAAAACCTATTTAAACCTTGAGTAATGATTGAGACTCTGGAATAATTAAATTAAAGGAGTAATGTCATAATATTTAATACGTAGAAATTAAGAGATATAACTTCTACCTATGGGAATTATCTTAGGGTAGTGTGATTACCTTGTTTATATTATATCTATAGGTAGATTATAATGCCTATTTGATTAATTTATGATTTATATGTATGACATACCTAGCTTACTTGCTATCGACGGGAGGTTTGTGCATGAGGGCAGTCATATCCTAATGAATCCATGGGATTTTTGATTTGTCGCTCGAGAATATAGGTCTATGAAAGACTTATCGGTGAGTTGATAAGTCCGCTGACTATGGTAACGTAGGTATGTGCGTGACCCGTGGGTATGATAACTATGTTCGCCTCTAATTTTTGTGTTGATATTTGTGGTTCGAGGAATCCTTACCAAACATTTAGTCCCCTATTCGGCCACTAGCGATACTGGGATGTGATAGCAGAGTAATGCATGCACCACAGCTGTGTCTCGGGGTTCCGTATTATATATGTATATATACAATAAATTAAATGAATATATATATAGTGGTTGATCAATCAATTGTGTGAAAATTGTAGATGACGGTGAATAGAGATAAAGAATTGAATTAAGTTAATGAATATTTATTCTTATAGATTTGAAAATATTAATTCATATTAATGATAAAAATATATGAACAATTATACTACGTATGGTATGGGACATACAGGGTTATGATGTGGAATAAAATCATATTATGGAAATTAGTTAGGAGGAACCATTAACTAGGAGGTTAATATAAAACGTTAAGCGTGCACTCTAGATGAGAGGTGGGAATATCAAGTGAGAGTTTGGATACTAACATGTACATAATAAATGATTTATTGAACTTGTTAAATACTTGCTATTTTAAAAACTATTTCACATGGGCGTTGACATGTTTCCTTGCATATTCTCTGTTCTATTGTACCTTCTATATCAGGTGTCCAGCAGCAGGGACACCAACCTTAGAGGATTATGACGAGCTATGGATGGATGGAGTATTGCTTAGATGCTTATCTTCATTTGATTCACATTATGTAGTGTTCTTACATTTAGGGCATGTCGCCCAAAGGAATTCAGTAATCTTCTTTCTATCTGAGTCAAAATATTCTTGTATTCGTGTCATTTTAATACATTTATTATTGTTGGGTTTACTGTATTAATAAACAATTTGGGAATGTTTATTCCAATTGCATTTAAATCATTGTGAGTTATCTTTTCAGTTTAATTGTGGTAGAATAAAATGTGTAGTGTTATTCGTAAACTAAAAATGAATTTTATTTAATTAAAATTTGGAAGGTTTTTAACACCAGCTTAACTGGGTATTGGGTGATTTGTAAATGTTTTCGACAGTGATGCTAAGAATGAGCCAACTGCATATTCTATTTTAATTTGGTATGGGACTGGCCACCCGGTATTTAATTAGGCGGGGTGTTACAGAGCATCAGGTTCTAGTGTCCTTTAGGTTATGTACAGCTTATTGTGTTTTCAGCTTAGTGTTCTTTGATGTAGAGCCCTATGAGTAGGATTATTTCTTTTCTATTTATGCCTACATTTTTCAGCTATTATGTTATATCAAATACTTATAATATACTCTCATTTCAGATGCCTCCTCGACGTGAACCTCATCCCGACCCAGCTCAGGGAACAATGACTGCGGCCGAAGTTGCTGTAATTATCGTTCAGGCAGTCAATGCAACCGTATCTACTGTTAAACAGGCTCCAGCACAGGCACCAGTTGTGCCACCTGTGCAAGGGAGAGTGTTTCCTACTGCATGGGAATGAGTGAGGGATGCCTTTCAGAAGGCACACCCACCTGAGTTTCAGGGAGGATCATATGTCGTGACTGCTAGCCAATGGAAGAGAGATATCCAAAGGCACTTGAGAATGCTCCAATGTACCGAGGTTCAACGTCAAATACTAGCCACATTTAAGCTAGTAGGGGAAGCTTTGCAGTGGTGGGAGGCTACGACCACTATCGAGGAGAGAGACACAGTGACCATCAAAGACTTTTGGATACGGTATGATCAGAAGTACTTTCCTTCCGCCATCCAGACAGAGATGAGGCGAAAATTAGTTGATTTGAAACAGGGAGAGAAAATAGTGGCAGAATACGAGGAAGAATTTATGCGATTAAAAAATTTGGTACCTGCAGAGGTACCCACGGAGGAGAGGAGAATTCAAATGTTCACTGATGGGTTGAACTATAAGATTCATCAGCATTTACTGGGAAATATTTCACTACGAACTTATGCAGATGTTCTTAATGTTGTAATGCTTCACTGCCAAGATAACCGCTTACATGCTCAGGGTGTCAAGCGAGGATTTGGGTCAACCCTGCAAGGCAAGACTAACGGGGGCAGTTCTAATAGGACTTATCGAGGAAAGAGTCATCAGCGTCAGGGTGATCAGGTTCCCAGGCAGGGAATTATGCTAAGCATTTTTTACCTGGAGATTCTCAATTTGAGTATAGAGGTAATGGGCAAGGAAAGCAGGGCCAGATACAGGCTCATCAGGGCCAAGGGAAATGAGGTAATGGCCAGCAGGGTTGGGGACAACAAGGACAAAATGATGGAAAGTTTGCTTGAAAATGTTTCATGTGCGGTAAGTAAGGCCATAAATAACAAGATTGTCATGATAAAGACAAACTCTCTTAGCAACAAGATGCTCGATAGGAGCCACAGATAGTATACTCTCATTTCGGATGCCTCCTCAACATACACCTCACCACTATTATATCAAATACTGATAGTATACTCTCATTTCAGATTCCTCCTCGACGTGCACCTCAGCCCGCCCCAGCTCAGGGAACAACGACTGTAGTCGAAGTTGCTGCAATTATCGCTTAGTCAGTCAATGCAGCCCTAGCAACTATTCAATAGGCTCCAGCACAGGCACTAGTTGTGCAACCCGCGCAAGGGCAAGTGTTTCCTACTACATGGGAATGAGTGAGGGATGCCTTTCAGAAGGCACACCCACCTGATTTTCAGGGAGGATCAGATGTCATGACTTCTAGCTGTGACAACCCGCCTACTAAAATAATAGGTGGCCAGCCCAATACTCTAATAATCACAGGAATCATAGATGGTCCATTCTCAACATCACCGTCGATTAAAATAATAGTAAGAGATAACCACCAATCATTTTAGAAAATGGACGGTCAAATTTAAAATTTTGAAAGTAAAAGAAAAGCACTTAGACAATCCCATTTGCAAAAACGGTGGATATAAAAAATTGATAAATAAAGAACGACAATATCATAAATAATCACCGAATAAGCTGTCGGTGAACAGACCAATACAATTAGTTACATCAAATATTACACATTAAATATTATAATATAATAAATGAGTACAACGCTTGGGCAAACACGCCCGAATAAACAACTGAACATAACTAGAGTATAATAGAAAGAAGCGTTTAAACAATGCCCTACGACATCCGCAATATGCCGTAGCTCCCACAACCGGAATGGAAATGTAAATACGGGTGTCCATGCGGTAGAGCATCTGTATGGAAAATAGCATATGCAAAGCAAAAAAAAATATAGATACGGGCCAGGGCCCGATTTGATATGATTCCCATGTGATAAAAATGCATGACGGTTAAGTGCGTAAATCTCTCGCAATTAACAATATGTTTCTCACCTCTCAAATCTAAAATCAACCTAGCGCAATATCAATTAGTTCTCTAGTTAAACAAAGAACAGAAGACTAACTTCTCTCCAGTCTCAACACTATGCCTTTATTAGTGCATGGGGTGTCTCGCAAAGCGAAATCCAAACAAGGAACCCCCTGATACACTACTAGTAAGCAAGGTTGATCATCGAGATACATTAGACCCTGTCCTAATTAATCCAATTACTAAAGGCTAACTTCTCCCCAGTCACAACACTATGCCCTTATTCGTGCGTGGGGTGCCTCGCAAAGCTAAATCCAAACAAGGACCCCCCCCCCCCGATACACTACTACTAAGCAAGGTCGATCATCGAGATCCATTAGACCCTAAGTACAATATTGATGAATATAATCATCTAATTTAATTTCCTTTAGCATAGTGCTAAGGGATAAGATTCTCCCCAGTCCCAACACTATGCCCTATTCGTGCGTCGGGTGTCTCGCAAAGCGAAATCCAAACAAGGAACCCCCCCGATACACTACTACTTAGGCAAGGTCGATCGTCGAGATCCAATTAGACCATCAGCACAGAAATAATATATATATAACTGGGAAACCATCTACAGCTACTCAAGGAAACATAACTAAATCCATTCACCATCTAAAATCATAATTCCTATTTCTTTCATTAGGAATATATATAAAGGGTACAACATTTTATCAAATGTTTACCAATTAATCTCATTTCAATAATTTTTTTACCAATTTTATTTCCATTGTTCCATCCAGGAAAAATACATTTTTAAAGCAAGTTTTATTAACATAAAAATGCTTTATCCTTTTTCATAAAATCCCACTTCCCTTCTTCCATCCAGGAAGTGTAACCAAAAGTCATTTTTATTATAATAAAAATACATTTGTATACCATATGCTTCCATCTCCCTTCTTCCATCCGAGAAATGTATCCGAAGCCAAACCATATATCCCATTTCCCTTCTTCCATCCGGGAAATGTAATTAAAGCCAATTCATTATCATGGATTGCTTTAACAAAATCTAAGACCGTCCCTCCGAGTTTCCCCACTGGACGCGCCCCTAAATGGCTATCATCTTCCAAGGCCCATCAAACAAGACAACCTGGGAACCTAACAAACGTCGCGAAGCGGCCATATGCCTGCGGGAAAGTCAAGACCACACCCAGAATCTCCTAACCAGCGTAGTATAATAAACGCCATATGGCCTAGGGACTATATCCAGCCTGCATTCATTAGTCAGGGGGCTTCACCACGCGCGCACAACTTCCTTTATGATAGTGATTTAGGGAGGTGTGTAATCATAAATTATCATTTATAAAAACATTTACTTTTTCCATTTTGAAAACATCCACTTTTATAATTCTCAAAATCATTTGTACTTATTCATTTTGTACTACATATTAGCATATGTCTTTTTTACTCTTAGTGTCATATATTATTAATGACCTAAGACCCGAAGTGCTATAAACTTCAAACTAGTCTCCAAATGTTCATATTATTACATGAACCATCAAAGTGAGTCTCCCTCAAGGGGTATCTCCCAAATGTCTCAACAGACACATTTTTATCTCCAACTTATCTTTCGGTTAATCTCTTATATCATACGGACATTAACCTACACAAACTAGCCCTCGGGGTAATCCTAATCATCCCGTTTAATCCTAGGACATTAGTCTACCCAAAACCACCCCCTAGGACTCCCCATTACTTCCCAAGGGAAGGTCCCTAAACCTTGGACCTAAAAGAAAAGGGCTAAAAATTTAAACTAGGAAAAATCTCATAAAAACAGGTGACCCGAATCGATTCGCCCTTAGGGCCGAATCGATTCTCCCCTTGCGAATCAATTCGCCTAAAAGGCCGAATCGATTCGGTGAGCAAACCTAAATTCCTATAATTGCCGAATTGATTCTGTCACAAACTGAACCGATTTGGTTTGCCTAGACCTGTAAGCTATCCCTTATTCGAATCGATTGGCCCTTAGGGCCGAATCGATTCGGTCCAGAAAAAATCCCAAGTTGGGCAACGGGTTGTTTGAACCCGAAACCCCAAAATCTCAAATCTTCCATTTTAGCCAACATCAATAACAACTAATTCTCCCAAAATGTTTCTACACCATTTATAACACATAATTTATCCTCAAATCAAATCAAAACTAAGATTTAAGGGTTAAATCCTCAAAAGCAACAAAGAACCCAATTAGGGTTTAAATCTCCAAAACTTAACTACACATGCAATTTATCACATTAAATCACATCTAGCAAGTAAGAAACTTGCCTCGATATTCGTAGTCTCTGATCCACCTCGGTAGCAACGAAAATTCGGCCCAAATCTCCACTTTTCTCTCTTTTCTCTCATTTCTCCCAAGCTTTCTCTTCTCTCTCTCTCTCCTTTGGCTTTTCTCACAAATGAAGATAGAAAAAGGGGTGGGGGAACTTAAACGAGTCTTAAAACACAAATGCCCTCTTTTAATTGCTAATACACCATTAAAATGACTCGTATCTACTTAATTGAGTCATAACGCGTTAAAAGTGTTCGAAACTCCAAAATACAACTTGGCACTTATTTCGACTATCTCAGCTATTCTAAAAACAACTTCACCCCCTATTTTGACATTCGGGAAAATATGAACAAATTTTATGTCCCAGATTTTATTTTATTTCATTAATTTTAGCCAACTTAAAGTATACGTCATAACCGTCGTTTTACATATAACGACGCAATATATCACAATAAAATGCTATTTACCTTCTCATAATGGTAAATAGACAAAACATTGTAAATATTATCCCTAAATCTGACGGGAAAATAATATTTACTCCAACTACCCCTATTTTATAAAATTAGCCCATCGGGCAAAATAATATAAAATAGCCGCTCAAAAAAACCTGGGTTGTTACACTAGCCAATGGAAGAGAGATATTGAAAGGCACTTGAGAATTATCCAATGCACTAAGGTTCAACGTCAAATACTAGCCACATTCAAGCTAGTAGGGGAAGCTTTGTAGTGGTGGGAGGCTACGACCACTATCGAGGAGAGAGACATAGTGACCATCTAAGACTTTTGGATACGGTTTGATCAGAATACTTTCCTTCCGCCATCCAGACAGAGATGAGGCAAAAATTACTTAATTTAAAATAGGGAGAGAAAACAGTGGCAGAATACAAGGAAGAATTTACATGACTAACAAATTTGGTACCAGCAGAGGTACCCACAGAGGAGAGGAGAATTCAAATGTTCATCGATGGGTTGAACTACAAGATTCGTCTGCATTTACTGGGAAATCTTTCACTACGAACTTATGCAGATGTTCTTAATGCTGCAGTGCTTCACTGCCAGGATAACCGCTTACATGCTCAGGGTGTCAAGCGGGGTTTTGGGTCAACCCTGCAAGGTAAGACTAATGGGGGCAGTTCAAGTGGGACTTAGCCAGGATCGTGTCATCAGCGTCAGGGTGATTAGGGTTCCCAGACAGGGAATTATGCTAAGCATTTAGGACTTGGAGATTCTCGATTTGAGTATGGAAGTAATGGGAAAGGAAAGCAGGGCCAGATGCAGGCTCATCAGGGCCAAGGGAAAGGAGGTAATGGCCAGCAGGGTTGGGGACAACAGAGACAAAATGGTGGAAAGTTTGCTAAAAAATGTTTTGTGTGCCGTAAGTACGACCATAAACAACAAGATTGTCCCGATAAAGACAAACTCCCTTAGCAACAAGATTCTCGACAGGAGCCACAGATACAAGTGTTTCCACCATCTGCTCTTCCAGCTCCAGCTCCGGTGCTAGTATTACCTCCCATTCCAGTAGCTCCCATGCAACAGGGTCAGTATGGGTGTGTATATAACGTCCATCAAGTAGTAATTAAACAACCACCACTCGCGAATGAGGGCATGTATTCGATCTAAGGAGTTATGAGGCGCATACTGATTTTTATAGCAATTAATATTGTATGGGCAAAAGGGTTACTAAACTTAGCCTATAGCACTGTTATTTACGTAGACTCACCGAGGGGTTGTGAGACACCTATATTTTTACATGTCATCATGTGGGTCTGATTTTATCACGGAATTACTTACTTTAGGCATGTCCGAATATGATGTGACTATCGGCGTGGATTGACTTGTGGTATTTGAGAGCGTATGAATTACTTTAGCCGGCTTCTTGTCTTAAATAAGAGAGTAGATGAGTAGACTTTTATTTAAAATCGATAAAACTCGTAGAGAAGTTATATACTATTGACTAAGGACGTGAGGAGTTTCGATGACCGACTACCTTAGGTAGTAGTGTATCGGGGGGGTTCCTTGTTTGGATTTCGCTTGCAAGACACCCCACGCATGAAACTAACAAATGTTATGAGTAGAAGTAAGATAGGTCCTTAGGATATGAGTTTATAACCTTTGAGGTAAATCAGAGTATTATGCGGGAAACCATATCCATTTTACAATGGAAGTTTGTCACGAAGATTATATAGGGAAGATTAGGTAAAGTTTAAATTCGATTCAGTGGAAACTATATGGTGAGGCTCGGCGTATAACCTCAATAAGGATTTTCGAAAATGTACTATATGGGAAGTACGACATAGATTACATGCGATGTGAGATTTATACTCTGAGTTGACCTTACCATTATGATCTATCTTTCTGAATTTCAGGACGGAATTCTGTTATGGGGGGGGGGGGGGGGGAGTATGTAATACCCAGTAATTTTAATGACTTTTAAAATTTATTATATTTTAAATTAATGGATTAATTGGATTTTATTATAAATTAATTCATTGGGTTTAAATCCAAATTTTTGGATATTGAAATGAATGTGATGTTATTGATATTACTGTGAGTTATTAATTCAGTAATTTGAATTTTTAGTTGCACGCGGTATGGGACGTGTCGGGACTAATTTGTTAGATTAAAAAGGAAACTTATTTTATATCAACCTTATAGTCATTCCGAGTGCGTCGTTGCATCCGGAACGGTTGAAATAGTCAGAAAAGTTAATTTGGATGTTGATTTTGGGTCTCGGGTCATTTGGAAATGAAAAGACACCCAAAAGGGCATTTTGGTCTTTTTTACAGAGGGATGAATAGTGATTTCATATTTTGTCTTATTATAAATATTTGGAGATTAGTTGTACATAGGTTCATCCTTATCTTCTACACAAAAGTGAAAGGTCACCTTTTTAGAGAGAGTGAATGGGTGCTTGGGAGAAGAGAAGATTGCTTGGAAAGAAAGAGAACTAAGGGCCAAAGGTCACCACCACCAACCACCACCGAAAGTTTAATGAAGAAGGGGAGAACCACCAGTGATATACAACCCCAAAGCATCAGACCTTCATTAGAGGCAAGTTATTTGATAATTGCAATCTAGTTAGTATAATGTCCATGTTATGATAGCTATAAAAAAATGAGATTTTACATGTTTGGAAGATAAAGATAGAGTTGTTAATTGATTTCTGGAAAATGAAAATATATAGGAATCAAACTCATGTTGTAGGTAGATAGTAATCCACGAAATAATCATCAATTTTTTGAAGAAATTCTGAGAATCATTGGTTTGTTCTTGAAGATATCATGTATATAATTTTCTAGAAAAATAAGATAAATATATGCTTTTAATTAAAACTCTTGATGATTCTAGGATGTTTATATCATTGGAAATCATTTATATAGGTTGATATATCATGTAGTAAGGATTATAAGGAATTTGGGTTGTTAATATGGAGGTTTGAATGATCGAAAGGTATGAAACCCGTAGTAAAAGAATTGCAGAAACTGGACTGATATCTGGGCGATCGATCGATCGACCCCCTACCTTCAATCGATCGGCCTCCCCAGAAATGATGATGTTTTTTCTTTTTTAATTCTTGTTATTATCCATAATCTTTTGTAACTCTTTGGTGATTATTAATTGGATAGAAAGGGACTTAGGGAAGATCATTATGCCCTAATTAAGAACCGAAATAATGCGATTGGGATTTAATTGATGAGAATTATGATAATTATATTGGAGGAAATTTTTGTTGATAGATTCATGTGTTGGATTCAAATTTGTATGCATGAGGATTACGGATAGGTACAGTAGGGGAAATTTAATAAATCATCTGGGCAGCCGTAGGTTTACAAGAAGGTTCAGTCCTAGGTGATAGAAGTTGTGTTTATAAGAGATTAGAAACTTTCGGTTATAACCCTAATTAAAGGAGAGTTTCATTCGTAGTAATTTGGAAGATAAGATGATATGGACTAGTAGGATATTAATGATTTCTTACTGAATAAATGTATTAAGGAAAACCTATATAAACGTTGAGTAATGAGTGAGGCTCTGGAATAATTAAATTAAAGAAGTAATGTCATAATATTTAATACGTAGAATTTAAGAGATATAACGCTACGTATCGGAATCATCTTAGGGTAGTGTGATTACCTTATTGATATTATATCTATAGGTAGATGATAATGCCTATTTGATCAATTAATGATTTATATCTATGACATACCTAGCTTACTTGCTATCGACGTGAGGGTTTGCGCGTGAGGGTAGTCATATCCTGATGAATCCATGGGATTTTTGATTTGTTGCTTGAGAATATAGGTCTATGAAAGACTTATCAGGGAGTTGATAAGTACGCTGACTATGGGAACGTAGGTATGTGCGTGACCCTTAGGTATGAGAACTATGTTCGCCTCTAATTTTTGTGTTGATGTTTGTGGCTGAACCTTTAGTCCCCTATTCGGTGACCAGCGATACTGGGATGTGATAGCAGAGTAATGCATGCACCGGAACTATGTCTCGGGGTGCCGGATTATATATGTATATATATAATAAATTAAATGAATGCATATATAGTGATTGATCAATCTACTATGTGAAAATTGTAGATGACGGTGAATAGAGATAAAGAATTGAATTGAGTTAATGAATGTTTATTCTTATAGATTTGAAAAGATTAATTCATATTAATGAGAAAAAGTATATGAATGATTATACTACGTATGGTATGGGACATACGGGGTTATTATATGGAATAGAATGATATTATGGAAACTAGTTAGGAGGAACCATTAACTAGGAGGTTAATAAGAAACGTTAAGCGTGCACTCTAGATGAGAGGTGAGAATATCAAGTGAGATTGTGGATACTAACATGTATATAATAAATACTTTATTTCACTTGTTAAATAGTTGTTGTTTTCAAAATATTTTCACATCGGGCTCTGACCCGTTTCCTTGCATATTCTCTTTTCTATCGTACCTTCTATATCAAGTGTCCAGCAGCAGGGGCGCCAACCTTAGAGGATTATGACGATCTATGGAGTATTACTTAGATGCCTATCTTCATTTGATTCACATTATGTAGTGTTCTTATATTTAGGGCATGTCGCCCAAAGGAATTCAGTTATCTCCTTTCTATCTGAGTCAAAATATTCTTGTATTCGTGTCATTTTAATACATTTATTATTACTGGGTTTACTGTATTGAGAAATAATTTGGGAATGTTTATTCCAATTGCATTTAAATCCTTGTGAGTTATCTGTTCAGTTATTATTATGGTAGAATAAAATGTGTAGTGTTATTCGTAAACTAAAAATGAATTTTGTTGAATTAAAATTTGGAAGGTTTTTAACACCAGCTTAATTGGGTATTGGGTGATTTGTAAATGTTTTCAACAGTGATGCTAAGAATGAGCCAACTGTATATTCTATTTTAATTTGGTATGGGACTAGCCACCCGGTATTTAATTAGGCGGGGTGTTACAGGTGGTATCAGAGCATCAGGTTCTAGTGTCCTTTATGGTCTGTACGGCTTATTGTGTTTTCAGCTTAGCATTATTTGATGTAGAGCCCTATGAGGAGGATTATTTATTTTCTATTTATGCCTACGTTCTTCATCTATTCTGTTATATCAAATACTGATAATATACTCTCGTTTCAGATGCTTCCTCGACGTGCACCTCAGCCCGCCCCAGCTCAGGGAACAATGACTGCGGCCGAAGTTGCTGCAATTATCATTCAGGTAGTCCCATACCAGCACAGGCACCAGTTATGCCACCTGCGCAAGGGCGAGGGTTTCCTACTACATGGGAATGAGTGAGGGATGCCTTTCAGAAGGCACACCCACCTGAGTTTCAGGGAGGATTAGATGTCGTGACTGCTAGCCAATGGAAGAGAGATATCAAAAGGCACTTGAGAATGCTCCAATGTACTGAGGTTCAACGTCAAATACTATCCACATTTAAGCTAGTAGGGGCAACTTTGCAGTGGTGGGAGGCTACGACCACTATCGAGGAGAGAGACACAGTGACCATCAAAGACTTTTGGATACGGTATGATCAGAAGTACTTTCCTTCCGCCATCCAGACAGAGATGAGGCAAAAATTTCTTGATTTGAAATAGGGAGAGAAAACAGTGGCAGAATATGAGGAAGAATTTATGCGATTAAAAAATTTGGTACCTGCAAAGGTACCCACGGAGGAGAGGAGAATTCAAATGTTCACTGATGGGTTGAACTATAAGATTCATCAGCATTTACTGGGAAATCTTTCACTACGAACTTATGCGGATGCTCTTAATGTTGTAGTGCTTCACTGGCAGGATAACCGCTTATATGCTCAGGGTGTTAAGCGAGGATTTGGGTCAACCCTGCAAGGCAAGACTAATGGGGGCAGTTCTAGTAGGGCTTATCGAGGAAAGAGTCATTAGCGTCAGGGTGATCAGGTTCCCAGACAGGGAATTATGCTAAGCATTTTTGACATGGAAATTCTCGATTTGAGTATAAAGGTAATGGGCAAGGAAAGTAGGGCCAAATACAGGCTCATCAGGGCCAAGGGAAATGAGGTAATGGCCAGCAAGGTTGGGGACAACAAGGACAAAATGATGGAAAGTTTGGTGGAAAATGTTTCATGTGGGATAAGTATGGCCATAAACAACAAGATTGTCCTGATAAAAACAAACTCTCTTAGCAACAAGATGCTCGACAGGAGCCACAAATACCAGTGTTTCCACCAGCTTCTCTTCTAGCTCCAGCTCCGGTGTTAGTATTACCTCCCATTCCAGCAGCGCCCGTGCAACAGGGTCAGTATAGGCATGTATATAATGTCCATCAGGCAGCAATTCAACAACCACTACCCGCGAATGAGGGTATTTGTTCTATCGAAGGAGTTATGTGGCGCATACTTATTTTTGTAGGAATTAGTATTGTATGGGCAAAAGGTTTACTAAACTTAGCCTATAGCACTGTTATTTACATAGACCCACCGAGGGGTTGTGGGACACCTATATTTTTACATGTCATCCCATGGGTCTGATTTTATCACGGAATTACTTACTTTAGGCATGTCCGAATATGATGTGACTATCAGCGTGGATTGACTTGTGGTATTTGAGAGCATATGAACTACTTTAGCCAGCATCTTGTCTTAAATAAGAGAGTATATGAGTAGAATTTTATTTGAAATCGATAAAACTTGTAGAGAAGTTATATACTATTGACTAAGGACGTGAGGAGTTTCGATGACCGACTACTTTAGGTAGTAGTGTATCGGGGGGGTTCCTTGTTTGGATTTCGCTTGCGAAACACCCCACGCATGAAACTAACAAACGTTGGGAGTCAAAGTAAGTTATGTCTTTAGGATATGAGTTTATAACCTTTGCGGTAAATCAGAGTATTATGCGTGTAACCATATCCATTTTACAATGGAAGTTTGTCACGAAGATGGTATAGGGAAGATTGGGTAAAGTTTAAATTCGATTCAGTAAAAACTATATGGTGAGGCTTGGTGGATAACCACAATAAGGATTTTCGATAATGTACTGTATGGGCGATATGATGTAGATTACTTGCGATGTGATATTTATACTCATAGTTGACCTTATCAGTATGATGTATCTTTCTGAATTTCGGGACGAAATTCTGTTATAAGGGGGGAGTACTTAATACCCCATAATTTTAATGACTTTTAAAATTTATTATATTTTAAATTAATGGATTAATTGGATTTTATTATAAATTAATTCATTGGGTTTGAAACCCCAAATTTTTGGATATTGAAATGAATGTGATGTTATTGATATTACTGTGAGTTATTAATTCAGTAATTTGAATTTTTAGTTGGTAGCGGTATGGGACGTGTCAGGACTAATTTGTTAGATTAAAAAGGAAACTTAATTTTATGTCAACCTTATAGTCATTTCGAGTGCGTTGTTGCATCCGAAATGGTGGAAATAGTCAGAAAAGTCTGTTTGGATGTTGGTTTTGGGTCTCGGGTCATTAGGAAATGAAAAGACACCCAAAAGGGAATTTTGGTCATTTTTACAGGGGATGATTAGTGATTTCGGATTTTGTCCTATTATAAATATTTGGATATTAGTTGTACGTAGGTTCATTCTTCTCTTCTACGAAAAAGTGAAAGGTCAACTTTTTAGTGAGAGTGAAAGGGTGCCTGGGAGAAGAGAAGATTGCTTGGAAAGGAGGAGAACCAAGGGACAAAGGTCACCACCACTAACCACCACCGAAAGTTGATCGAAGGACCCCAAAGGATCAAACCTTCATTAGAGGCAAGTTATTTGATAATTGCAATCTAGTTAGTATAATGTCCATGTTAGGATAGTTATAAAAAATATGAGATTTTACATGTTTGGAAGATAAAGATAGAATTGTTAATTGATTTTTGGAAAATGGAAATATATAGGAATCAAACTCAAGTTGTAGGTAGATAGTAATCCACAAAATAATCATCAATTTGTTGAAGAAATTCTAAGAATCATTGGTTTGTTCTTCAAGATATCATGCATATAATTTTCTGGAAAAATAGGATAAATATATGCTTTTAATTCAAACTCTTGATGATTCTAGGATGTTTAGATCATTGGAAATCAATTATATACGTTGTTATATCATGTAATAAGGATTATAAGGAATTTGGGTTGTTAATATGGAGGTTTGAATGATCAAAAGTTATGAAACCCGTAGTAAGAGAATTGAAGAAACTGGGGGATATCTGGGCGATCAATCGATCGACCCTCTACCTTCGATCGATCGACCTCCCCAGAAATGATGATGTTGTTTCTTTTTTAATTCTTGTTCTTATCCCTAATATTTTGTAACTCTTTGGTGATTATTAATTCGATATAATGGGACTTAGGAAAGATCAGTAAGCCCTAGTTAAGAATCGAAATAATGTGATTGGGATTTAATTGATGAGAATTGTGATAACTAAATTGGAGGAAATTTCGGTTGCTAGATTCATGTGTTGGATTCTAATTTGTATGCATGAGGATTACGGATATGTCCACTAGGTGAAATTTAATATATCATCTGGGCAGCCTTAGGTTTATAAGAAGGTTCAATCCTAGGTGATAGAAGATGTGTTTATAAGAGATTAGAAACTATCGGTTATAACCCTAATTAAAGAAGAGTTTCATTCGTAGTAATTCGGGAGATAAGATGATATGGACCAGTAGGATATTAGTGATTTCTTACTGAATAAATGTATTGAGGAAACCTATTTAAACCTTGAGTAATGAGTGAGACTCTGGAATAATTAAATTAAAGAAGTAATGTCATAATATTGAATACGTAGAATTTAAGAGATATAACGCTACGTATGGGAATTATCTTAGGGTAGTGTGATTACCTTATTGATATTATATCTATAAGTAGATGATAATGCCTATTTGATTAATTAATGATTTATATGTATGACATACCTAGCTTACTTGCTATCGACGGGAGGTTTGCGCGTGAGGGTAGTCATATCCTGATGAATTCAAGGGATTTTTAATTTGTCGCTCGAGAATATGGGTCTATGAAAGACTTATCGGTGAGTTGATAAGTCCGCTGACTATGGGAACGTAGGTATGTGCATGACCCGTGGGTATGAGAACTATGTTCGTCTCTAATTTTGTGTTGATATTTGTGGTTCGAGGAATCCTTACTGAACATACTGGGACGTGATAGCAGAGTAATGCATGCACCGCAGCTGTGTCTCGGGGTGCCGTATTATATATGTATATATATATAATAAATTAAATGAATGTATATATAGTGGTTGATCAATCCACTGTGTGAAAATTGTAGATGATGGTGAATAGAGATAAAGAATTGAATTAAGTTAATGAATATTTATTCTTATAGATTTGTAAAGATTAATTCATATTAATGATAAAAGTATATGAATGATTATACAACGTATGGTATGGGACATACGGGGTTATGATGTGGAATAGAATCATATTATGGAAACTAGTTAGGAGGAATCATTAACTAGGAGGTTAATAGGAAACGTTAAGCGTGCACTCTAGATGAGAGGTGAGAATATCAAGTGAGAGTTGTGATACTAACATGTACATAATAAATGCTTTACTGCACTTGTTAAATACTTGCTGTTTTCAACACTATTTTCACATCGGGCTCTGACCCGTTTTCTTGTATATTCTATGTTCTATTGTACCTTCTATATCAGGTGTCCTGCAGTAGGGACACCAACCTTAGAGGATTATGACGAGTTATGGAGTTATGGAGTATTACTTAGATGCCTATCTTCATTTGATTCACATTATGCAGTGTTCTTATATTTAAGGCATATCGCCCAAAGGAATTTAGTTATCTCCTTTCTATCTGAGTCAAAATATTCTTGTATTCATGTCATTTTAATACATTTATTATTGTTCAGTTTATTGTACTGATAAATTATCTGGGAATTTTTATTCCAATTGCATTTACATCCTTATGAGTTATCTGTTCAGTTATTATTGTGGTAGAATAAAATGTGTAGTGTTATTCATAAACTAAAAATGAATTTTGTTGAATTAAAATTTGGAAGGTTTTTAACACCAGCTTAATTGGGTATTGGGTGATTTATAAATGTTTTCGACAGTGATGCTAAGAATGAGGCAACTGTATATTCTGTTTTTATTTGGTATGGGACTGGCCACCCGATATTTAATTAGGCGCGTGTTACATGTGGTATCAGAGAATCAGGTTCTAGTGTCCTTTAGGGTCTGTACGACTTACTGTATTTTTAGCTTAGTGTTCTTTGATGTAGAGCCCTATGAGTAGGATTATTGCTTTTCTATTTACACCTACGTTTTTCAGCTATTCTGTTATATCAAATACTGATAGTATACTCTCATTTCAGATGCCTCCTTGACGTGCACCTTAGCCCGCCCCAGCTCAGGGAATAATGACTAGGGCCGAAATTACTGCAATTATCGCTCAGGCAGTCAATGAAGCCCTAGCTACTGTTCAACAGGCACCAGTTGTGCCACCCGTGCAAGGGTATGTGTTTCCTACTGTATGGGAACGAGAGAGGGATGCCTTTCAGAAGGCACACCCACCTGAGTTTCAGGGAGGATCAGATGTCGTGACTACTAGCCAATGGAAGAGAGATATCCAAAGGCACTTGAGAATGCTCAAATGTACTGAGGTTCAACGTCAAATACTAGCCACATTAAAGCTAGTAGGGGCAGCTTTGCAGTGGTGGGAGGTTACGACCATTATCGAGGAGAGAGACACAGTGACCATCCAAGACTTTTGGATACGGTTTGATCATAAGTACTTTCCTTCCGCCATCCAGACAGAGATGAGGTAAAAATTACTTGATTTGAAACAGGGAGAGAAAATAGTGGAAGAATATGAGGAAGAATTTATGCGACTAACTAATTTGGTACCAGAAGAGGTACCCACGGAGTGGATGAGAATTCAAATGTTCACTGATGGGTTGAACTATAAGATTTGTCAGCATTTACTGGGAAATCTTTCACTACAAACTTATGCAGATGTTCTTAATGTTGCAATGCTTCACTGCCAGGATAACAGCTTACATGCTCAGTGTGTCAAGTAGGGATTTGGGTCAAGCCTGCAAGGCAAGAATAATGGGGGTAGTTCTAGGGGGACTCAACCAGGACAGAGTCATCAACGTCAGGGTGATCAGGGTTCCCAGATAGGGAATTATGCTGAGCATTTACGACCTGGAGATTCTCAATTTGAGTATAGAGGTAATGGGAAAGAAAAGGAGGGCCAGATGCAGGCTCATCAGGGCCAAGGGAAAGGAGGTAATGGCCAGCAGGGTTAGGGACAACAGGGACAAAATGGTGGAATGTTTGCTGGAAAATGTTTCGTGTGCGACAAGTATGTCCATAAACAACAAGATTGTCCTGATAAAGAAAAACTCCCTCAGCAACAAGATGCTCGGCAGGAGCCACGGATACCAGTGTTTCCACCAGCTACTCTTCCATCTCCAGCTCCAGTCCTAGTATTACCTCCCATTCCAGCAGCTCCCATGCAACATGGTCAGTATGGGCGTTTATATAACGTCTATCAGGCAGCAGTTTAATAACCACCACCCGCGAATGAGGGTATGTGTTCTATCTAAGGAGTTATGAGGCGCATGCTGATTTTTGAAGCAATTAATATTGTATGGGCAAAAGGGTTACTAAACTTAGCCTATAGAACTGTTATTTACGTAGACTCATCGAGGGGTTGTGGGACACCTATATTTTTACATGTCATCACGTGGGTCTAATTTTGTCACAAAATTACTTACTTTAGGCATGTCCGAATATGATGTGACTATCGGCGTGGATTGACTTGTGGTATTTGAGAGCGTGTGAACAACTTTAGCCAGCATCTTGTCTTAAATAAGAGAATAGATGAGTAGACTTTTATTTGAAATCGATAAAACTCGTAGAGAAGTTATATACTATTGACTAAGGACGTGAGTAATTTCGATGACCAACTACTTTAGGTAGTAGTGTATCGGGGGGGTTCCTTGTTTGGATTTCGCTTGCGAGACACCCCACGCATGAAACTTACAAACGTTGGGAGTCGAAGTAAGTTAGGTCTTTATGATATGAGTTTATAACCTTTACAGCAAATCAGAGTATTATGCGGGTAACCATATCCATTTTACAATGGAAGTTTGTCACGAAGATGGTATAGGGAAGATTGGGTAAAGTTTAAATTCGATTCAGTTGAAACTATATGGTGAGGCTTGGCGTATAACCTCAATAAGGATTTTCGATAATGTACTGTATGGGAGGTATGACATAGTTTACTTGTGATGTGATATTTATACTCAGAGTTGACCTTACCAGTATGATCTATCTTTCCGAATTTCAGGACGAAATTCTATTATAAGGGGGGAGTACGTAATACCCCGCAATTTTAATAACTTTTAAAATTGGTTATATTTTAAATTGATGGATTAATTGGATCTTATTTTAAATTAATTCATTGGCTTTAAATCCGGATTTTTGGATATTAAAATGAATGTGATGATATTGATATTACTGTGACTTATTAATTCAGTAATTTGAATTTTTAGTTGGACGCGGTATGGGACGTGTCGGGACTAATTTGTTAGATTAAAAAGGAAACTTATTTTTATATCAACCTTATAGTCATTTCGAGTGCGTTGTTGCATCCAAAACGGTGGAAATAGTCAGAAAAGTCTGTTTGGATGTTGGTTTTAGGTCTCGGGTCATTAGGAAATGAAAAGACACCCAAAAGGGAATTTTGGTCATTTTTACAGGGGATGATTAGTGATTTCGGATTTTGTCCTATTATAAATATTTGGATATTAGTTGTACGTAGGTTCATTCTTCTCTTCTACGCAAAAGTGAAAGGTCAACTTTTTAGTGAGAGTGAAAGGGTGCCTGGGAGAAGAGAAGATTGCTTGGAAATGAGGAGAACCAAGGTCCAAAGGTCACCATCACCAACCACCACCGGAAGTTTATCGGAGAAGGGGAGAATTACTAGTGATATACAACCCCAAAGGATCAGACCTTCATTAGAGGCAAGTTATTTGATGATTGCAATCTAGTTAGTATAATGTCCATGTTAGGATAGTTATAAAGAAATGAGATTTTACATGTTTGGAAGATAAAGATAGAGTTGTTAATTGATTTCTGGAAAATGGAAATATATAGGAATCAAACTCATGTTGTAGGTAGATAGTAATCCACGAAATAATCATCAATTTTTTGAAGAAATTCTAAGAATCATTGGTTTGCTCTTGAAGATATCATATATATAATTTTCTAGATAAATATGATAAATATATGCTTTTAATTCAAACTCTTGATGATTCTAGGATGTTTAGATCATTGGAAATCATTTAGATACGTTGCTATATTATGTAGTAAGGATTATAAGGAATTTGGGTTGTTAATATGGAGGTTTGAGTGATCGTAAGTTATGAAACCCGTAGTAAAAGAATTGCAGAAACTAGACTGATATCTGGGCGATCGATCGATCGACCCCCTACCTTTGATCGATCGACCTCCCTAGAAATGATGTTGTTTCTTTTTTAATTCTTGTTCTTATCCATAATCTTTTGTAAATCTTTGGTGAATATTAATTGGATATAAAGGGACTTAGGGAAGATCAGTAAGCCCTAGTTAAGAACCGAAATAATGTGATTGGGATTTAATTGTTGAGAATTATTATAATTAAATTGGAGGAAATTTCGGTTGCTAGATTCATGTGTTGGATTATAATTTGTATGCATGAGGACAGTAGGGGAAATTTAATAGATCATCTGGGTAGCCTTAGGTTTACAAGAAGGTTCAGTCTTAGGTGATAGAAGATGTGTTTATCAGAGATTAGAAACTATCATTTATAACCCTAATTAAAGGAGAGTTTCATTCGTAGTAATTCGGGAGATAAGATGATATAGATCGGTTGACTAAGGTAGCCCACTTTTTGCCGTACGCACAGACTTTGAGACGATGCGTTATGCACAGCTATTCATAGCAGAGATTGTTAAGCTGCATGGAGTGCCGATAAATATCGTATCCGACCGAGACAAAATCTTTGTTGCCCACTTTTGGTAGAGCTTTCAAGAGGCAATGGGCACGGAGTTACGCTTGAGTACAGCGTATCACCCACAGACTGACGGACAGACTGAGAGAGTTAATCAGATGCTGGAGGACATGCTCAGAATGTGCATTTTGGACTTCGGGGGAGGATGGGAGAAATATCTTCCTTTGGTAGAGTTTGCGTATAACAACTCTTACCAATTCACAATTGGGATGGCACCGTTTGAGGCACTATACGGGAGACCTTGTCGTTCACCCGCTTGTTGGTTAGAGGTGGGGGACAACAAACTCTTGGGGCCGGAGATTGTCCAGGAGACATCTGCCAAGATAGAGTTGATTCGAGGAAGGATTCGAATAGCTCAGGACAGGCAGAAGAGTTATGCTGATGCTTCTCGAAGACATGTGGAGCTAGAAGTTGGGGACCAGGTTTTAGTCCGGGTATCCCCTATGAAAGGGGTGATGAGGTTCAGAAAGAAGGGTAAGTTAGCACCGCGATACGTAGGACCTTTCCCTATTATTGAGAGGGTGGGACCGGTGGCGTATAAGCTTGGATTACCAGATCATCTTCAGCGGATACACGATGTATTCCATGTGACATCGCTGAAGAAATATCGAAGGAGCGAGAGAGCCTTTTGGCATATTCCACTCGAGGAGATCGACTTACAGCCAGACATCTCGTATGAGGAGAGGCCGGTAGCAATTCTGGATCATAGTGAGCGGAAATTACGATCCAAGGTTGTTCCATTGGTTAGAGTACAGTGGGGTCATCACAATGTTGACGAGTCTACCTGGGAGTGAGAGGAGGATATGCGGGAACAATATCCAGAACTTTTCAACGCAGGTACAATCTAATTTCGGGGACGAAATTCCTTTATAAGGGGGGGAGTATGTAACACCCCGTATTTTTGTTACATTTAATTTAATTAATTCGGAGATTTTAAATTACTTAGTGTGTTGTAATTTAATGAATTAATTAGAACAGAATAATATATATAAATATTAATCTGGGATTGAATGGTTAATATTTAGGGAAAACTTATTTACTAAGCGAATAGTAATAATGTAATTATGTCGTCTAGAGTATTAATGACGAGGTATGTACTTATCGCATCCGAAAGTCGGTATAGACTGTATTAGGTGGGGGATAAGTATTTTTAGAAATTAACTCGGATGCAAATTCTGAGGGTACAGTTGAGTCCGGATGGGCCGAGATAGTCGGAAAAGTGTACCCGGGGGTAGTAAACGGGTCACGGGACGTTTTTAGACATAGCCGGGCCCACTCGGGGACATTTGGGTCACTTGGGCTTCGCCCATTAGTCAAAAAACGGGATTAAGTAATTAATCTAATAAAAAGAAATAAGGGGGTGGCTGAACTTAATTAGAGAAAACAAATTAAGGGTTAGGAAACCCTAACAGCAGCCAAAGCCAAATTGGGGATCAAAGAGAGCCATCAAAGGTCATCTTCAACCTTGGGATTTAGCTCCAATTCAGACTCTACGAACCTTAAGGCAAGTGGATAACTTTCAATAGCATTAAATCTGTTTTCGATTCATATTCATGTGTAGTGATTATGTAGAAATCCGTTTTTGGGTGTTAATGGAATGAACATGGGATTTTGAAAACAACAATTCTGATTTACGAAATTTGGGGTGATGTTTCTTATAAAATCTAATTATGGTGAGTTATTGCATATCTGATAAGAATGTTATCTGCATATTTGGAAACGAATTTGATGATGAAATTTGGGGTATAAATGGACCTAGGGTTAATGATGAAACTTTCCCCAAATTTAGAAATTTGAGTTAATGGACGAATTATTGATGTTGTTGAATACTCTGGAGATCCTTAATGAGTTTCCTAATATGTACAAATGCTAAAAGAGACTTAGTTTCAGTGTAGAAGGAAATTTGGGTTTGCAGATTTTCGCCCATGGCTGTCCGTCTTCGCGAAGAAGACGAGTACCTGTTCGATCGATCGATCGACGCCATGAAGTCGATCGATCGACGGTCGACAGAAACTGACAGTTCGCCCAGTTTTATTTATATAGGAAGAGATTTATATAAAAGTTGTTATGCAATTAATTATTGTTGAGAAATTAATGCATGGGGTTACCTAATTAAATGTGAGTGAATTAATTAGGAAATGGGAGGAGAAATTTGGATGACACGTCAAAATTGGTTGAGTGAAATCGAGGTAAATTATATTACGTAGTAATGGACTAAGAAATTTAGAGTCGGGATTTAGACTCGGGTGAGGTTAATTCGGGATATGAGATTGAGTCCAATTAAATGGTGAGGGCAACATCAAAAGCAACTGAAATTATTAATGTGCAAATTAATTAATAATTCGAGTTGGGTAATAACCTCATAATAAAAATGGAATAGGCTTGTGTCACGGGTTTAGTACACGGTGTAGCTAGAACATTTATATATATATATATATATATATATATATATATATATATATATATATATATATATATATATATATATATATATATATATATATACGGTGTGTGATAGTATATATATATAGTGTATGCCTTAATATCAGTGGTTAGATATTATTATACTCTAGTGCTATAGGGGGAGGTTACGCGCAGTGGATGAATCCCCTAGCTTGAGGAGTAGGGCGAGTAGATTCCCAGGTCATAGCGTCCGTTACAGGGGGTGAGGGGCATCTCACTTTCCGGGAAGGAATATGACCGCCTCCAATCGTATACTAAACCAAGTTAGTGAGAGATTCTAACTTGGATAACTAGGATATGTGAATATACCTAGTGTACTAGCACTTGAGAGAAATTATATCCGGGGAGTACTTTTACTCGGGTGGATATTAGTGGTTTATGTATTCCAGTGTGTGTGTGAATGCTGCAATATTCTAAGTATATAATAGGGTGATTTTTATATACGGACTAAATAAATACAAGCATGTGTTGTTGTATATGTATAACGAGTGGAGTAGTTATATGAATTAAAAAGGGAAATGATTTAATTACGTTGATGTTACTAATGACTTAAAAATCATAAATCACATTTTACTCAGGTTAGAGTAGGGGAAGAGTATAAGGAGACTTTAATAATTATCTAGTCATGAGATAGATAACTAGGTGATAATTAAAGCGTTAGTGGTGCACATTAGAGGAGGGGCAAGGAAGTTCTCAAGAGAGTGCGACACTAACTAAAATATGAAGAGCATGCATATTTATTATTACTGCAAGTTAATCATTTGCTAAATGTTTTCAAATGTTTTGGGTACTAACCCTTGCTATAAAATTTTTTAAAAACCTTTTAGGTGTCCAGCCACAGGGACGCCAGACCTGACTCGATTCCAGGAAGTCCGTTGCTGCAGCATATGTGGATGTTGCGAGACCTTTGATAGACGCCTCTTTCTTTCATTCATAATGTAGAGACTCATTATTATTTATTCGAGCATGTCGCTCACTTTCCATTTATTTGTTTCTTAGATTGTTGGGATTCTATTCTTGTCTTTATGGGATTTATTATTTGGACCGATGGTTTATTCGGTTAATTATTTTTACTTGTGGAATGATTAGTTCAATTATCTGTGATGGTTATATTGCTTTATTTTCCGCATGGGTTTTAGTTTAATTAATGAAAGATAAAAATTGACACCAGTCTATTTTTCTCACTTAGGTGGTTAGTAATTTAATAACGACAGTGATGCTAAGAATGGACCAAATGAGAAACCTGTTCTAACTTGATTTAGGACTGATCACCCGGGATTAATTAGGCGGGGTGTCACAGGATCGTCTTAATGTGGGACAACAGAGTGGTGGAAAAAATGGATACTCTAGTGGGTACTTGGTCTCTCTCTTGTCTATTTAGAAATGTGGAGGATGGGTTCGTTTGGAGCTATTAGGGGGTTTATGGGCTAGTCGTGGACTCGATGCATTGGGAACTACGGGAGGAATTGGCAGGGGTCAAAAGTGTGTGGGATGTTCCTTGGTGCATGGGGGGAGATTACAACATCGTTCGTTTTCCCTCGGAGAGGAGTGGTGGGGGGAGGTTGAATTCTTTTATGAGAGACTTTTCGACGCTCATCGATGAGTTGGGATTAGTTGACCCTCCTTTGGAGGGAGGGGGCTTCACATGGTCTAGCTATAGGGAGGAGCCTTCGCTCTCCCGGCTTGACCGATTTCTAATTTCTATGGAGTGGGAGGAGCATTTTTCAGGGGCTATTCAATCTTTCTTGCCTCGAATTACATCTGATCACTCGCCTATTCTCCTGGAGTGTGGAGGGAGCGGAAGGGGGAGGACTCCATTTAGATTCGAGAATATGTGGTTAAAAGAGGGGGATTTTGTGGAAAGGGTTCAGGAGTGGTGGCAGGGGTATGAGGTGGAGGGGGATTTTGCCTCAAAGGGGACATCATTCGGTGGAACAAAGATGTATTCGGGAATGTGGGGGCTATGATCGAGAAGGCTATGGAGGATATTCGGTTGCTAGATGAGAAAGAAGGGTCAGGTGGCCTATCGGGGGCCGAAAGATTGTCTAGGAAAGAAAAGAAAAGAGAGGTGGGGTCTAAATTGATTCAGGAAGAGATTTGGTGGAGACAAAAATCTAGGGATCTTTGGCTTAGGGAAGGAGACAGTAACACTAAATTCTTCCACATCGCGGTTAACTCACATAGCCTCTTTAACCATATCGGGAAAATTGTTATAGGTGAGGTGGAGTTCACGGAAGAGAGCTAGGTTCGTAGGGAAATTAGTCAGTTTTATGAGCGTTTATATACGTAGGATGAGCCCTGGCGTCCTAAGATGGATGGGATTCCAATGCCGAGGATTTTGGGGGCCGAGGTGGATCAATTGGAAAGATTATTCATAGAGGAGGAGGTGGTTCAGGTGTTGAGGTCGATGCACGGAGATAAGGCGCCAGGTCCGAACGGGTTCACTATGGCTTTTTACCAGCAGTGTTGGGCGGTGCTCAGGACGGATGTGATGGTTGTTTTCAGTGAGTTCTATGATAGGGGGTACTTTCTGAGAAGTTTGAACGCCACATTTATTACTTTGGTCCCCAAGAGAGGGGGAGCGACAAATGTGAGGGATTTCGGGCCTATTAGCTTGATCAGCAGTGTGTATAAGCTCATCTCTAAGGTCATATCGGTCAGACTTAGAAAGGTCATTGATCCTCTTATTTCGGATTCCCAGAGTGCCTTTGTGGGGGGACGTCAGATACTTGATGCGGCCTTGGTAGCTAATGAGTGCATAGAGTCCAGAATGAGAGGAGATGATCCAGGTATTATTTACAAGCTTGATATTGAGAAGGCTTACGATCATGTGAATTGGGAGTTTCTTGGTTATCTTCTCAGGAGGACTGGGTTTGGGGAGAGGTGGTGCAAGTGGATGATGAGGTGTATTTCCTCTGTCAAATTCTCAGTCCTTGTTAATGGGGTCCCAGAAGGATTCTTCTCGAGTACTTGTGGTCTGCGGCAGGGCGACTCATTGTCCCCATTCCTCTTTATTCTGGTCATGGAGGCGTTCTCTCGGATAATGAATCATACGATTGAGGGTGGGTTGGTCTCGGGATTTTCGATTGGGGGTCGTGGCACCCATCCGATTGAGGTTTCTCATCTTCTGTTTACGGATGACACTATTATCTTTTGTGGGGCGTCTGAGGTTGAGGTGAGGACGTTGAGGATGCTGCTGATATGTTTTGAGGCTGTGTCGGGCTTACATATCAATATTAGGAAGTGCGAGTTGATTGCCGTGGGAGATGTGGGTAATGTGGACTACTTGGCTAGTATTCTGGGTTGTAGGGTCGGGTCGCTCCCATCTACCTATCTTAGTCTCCCTTTGGGGGCTAAGTTTAAGTCATCTTCGATGTGGGAACCGGTTCTTGAGAGGGTTCAAAGGAGGTTAGATGGTTGGAAGCATAGTCAACTCTCTAAAGTCGGTCGGTTGACGTTGATTAAGAGTGTGTTATCGAGCCTTCCGACATATTTTATGTATGTGCTTCCTTTACCGTCTTCCGTGGGTAAGTGACTAGAGAAGTTGATGAGTGACTTCATGTGGAAAGGTCACGATGATGAATTCAAATATTGTTTGGTGAGTTGGGATGAGGTATGTATGCCGTTGAAAGTGGGTAGGGCAGGGGTTAGGAACTTAGCCCATTTTAACCAGGCTCTACTGGGGAAATGGTTGTGGCGATTTCATAGGGAGGGAGACAGACTCTGGAGGAAATTGGTGGATTTTAGGTTTGGGGTCGGCCGCCTTGGATGGGGGCCCACAGTGGGGCGATCTGCTCATGGGGTGGGATGGTGGAGGTTTATTGCTCGGAGGTGGGGTGAGTTCTCTTTACTCACTTCCTACCATCTCGAAAATGGGAGTCGTATTAGATTTTGGAAGGATAAATGGGGAGAGGGGGGATCTTTAGAGAATATCTTCCCAGGGATGTTTCGGATTGGGGGAGATAAAGAGGGGTCAGTTGAGGTGCATAGGCGAAGGGTTGGGGGTTGTGTTGTCTGGGACCCAAAGTTTAGGAGGGGTCTCCGAGATTGGAAGTTAGAGGAGGCAGAAGAGTTCTATGAGTGGTTGCGTTTGGCGCCAATCCCATCCTTCGGGGTCGACGGCTCGACGTGGATGTCGACGCACAATGGTCGCTTTTCAGTGAAGAATTATTATTATTTGCTGAGGGGCCAGGGGGTTGGACATTCCCGTGGAAGACCATTTGGAAGTGCCAGGCGCCTCCCAAGGTTTGCTTTTTCGTGTGGACTGCTGCAAGACAGGCTATTTTGACTATTGAGGGGATTCAAAGGAGAGGGAGGAGGATGGTCAACAGATGTTGGCTATGTAAGAAGGAGGAGGAGACGACCAATCACCTTTTTCTTCACTGTCAAGTGACTTGGAGTATGTGGGATTTGATTTTTACCATTTGCCAGATTCGTTGGGTTATGCCGCGTTCGGTGATTGAGTTGTTGGCATCCTGGAGGAAGACCACGGGTGGGGCGGGTCCTCGTGTGGCCTGGATGATGGTTCCTCACTGTATTTTTTGGACCATCTGGTTGGAACGGAATAAGAGATGCTTCGAAGGGGTAGATCTTGACCCTTCTCAAATTCGGTAAAGTTTCCTTTGTCTTTTCCTTTCTTGGTACAGACAAAGGCATGTATCGTCGTTATCCCACCTCCTAGCGTTCTTGGAGGAGTTCTAGGTTTTTTGTAGTCTATGGGGGCTATGGCTCTTATCTTTTGTTTCCGCCCCCTTAGGCGGGTAAGTTCTATTGATTCATTTATTTACTCAAAAAAAAATATTTAATATGTAGAATTTAAGAGATATAACCCTACGTATGGGAATTATCTTAGGGTAGTGTGATTAACTTATTGATATTATATCTATAGGTAGATGATAATGCCTATTTGATTAATTGATGATTTATATGTATGACATACATAGCTTACTTGCTAGTGCCAGGAGGTTTGAGCGTGAGGGCCGTCATATCGTGATGAATCCATGGGATTTTTTATTTGTTGCTCGAGACTATAGGTCTATAAAAGACTTATCGGTGAGTTGATAAGTCCGCTGACTATGGGAAAGTAGGTATGTGTGTGACCCGTGGGTATGAGAACTATGTTCGCCTCCAATTTTTGTGCTGATATTTGTGGTTCGAGGAATCCTTACCGAACGTTTAGTCCCGTATTCGGCGACCAGCGATACTGGGACGTGATAGTAGAGTAATGCTTGAATCGCAGCTGTGTCTTGGGGTGCCGTATTATATATGTATATATATATAATAAATTAAATGAATGTATATATAGTGGTTGATCAATCTACTGTGTGAAAATTGTAGATGATGGTGAATAGAGATAAAGAATTGAATTGAGTTAATGAATATTTATTCTTATAGATTTGAAAAGCTTAATTCATATTAATGAGAAAAGTATATGAATGATTATACTACGTATGGTATTGGACATACGGGGTTATGATATGGAATAGAGAATCATATTATGGAAACTAGTTAGGAGGAACCATTAACTAGGAGGTTAATAGAAAACGTTAAGCATGCACTCTAGATGAGAGGTGAGAATATCAAGTGAGAGTTTGGATACTGACATGTACATAATAAATGCTTTATTGCACTTGTTAAATACTTGCTGTTTTCAAAACTATTTTCACATCGGGCTCTGACCCGTTTCCTTGCATATTCTCTTTTCTATTGTACCTTTTATATCAGGGGTCCAGCAGCAGGGGCGCCAACCTTAGAGGATTATGACGAGTTATGGAACTATGGAGTATTGCTTAGACGCCTATCTTCATTCGATTCACATTATGTAGTGTTCTTATATTTAGGGCATGTCACACAAAGGAATTCGGTTTTCTCCTTTCTATCTGAGTCAAAGTATTCTTGTATTCGTGTCATTTTAATACATTTATTATTGTTGGGTTTACTGTATTGAGAAATTATTTAGGATTGTTTATTCCAATTGCATTTACCTGCTTGTGAGTTATCTGTTCAATTATTATTGTGGTAGAATAAAATGTGTAGTATTATTCATAAACTAAAAATGAACTTTGTTGAATTAAAATTTGCAAGGTTTTTAACACCAGCTTAATTGGGTATTGGGTGATTTGTAAATATTTTCGACAGTGATGCTTAAAATGACCCAACTGTATATTCTATTTTAATTTGGTATGGGACTGGTCACCCGGTATTTAATTAGGCAGGGTGTTACAAAAAATACAGGGTATTACAGTCTGGTCTACTTGTGAAGTGCGTAGTGCTTTATTATCAACCTATTTCATATTTTGTGGGTGCACCAAACTTAAATATTTAAGTTGAAAATAGTGAAAATTGCAAATTTAAAGTAAATATTAAAAATAAAGATCACATAATAATTTACAACACACAAAATGTTGTGGAGTTTGGAAGTGAGAAAATTATATTTTTTTAAAGCAGCCATTCTGATTGAACAAAGATCGAACAAAGTCGTTGTGGGGTAAATTTTGAATTTTAAAGAATGAGTGTGACTCAAATGACACATGAGTATCACGTGATGTTTTAACTCGTATACTGCCGCAATACTTTAAATATTATGTGGATGTGGGCATGTTTGCTAAAATGAAAATTAACCTAAAATTTATGAATGCATGACATTATTAACATCTATTTTTAGCGGTTTATGGATACACCAAAAGTTCATAAATATAGTTTTAACTGTTTGCAATAGCATTAGACCAACTTCAAAGAACTTGAGCATTTTTTCTCCCTCAAAAAGGTGACTTGCTTTAAATAAATAAGAAAAATAAGCGAGAAAAATGCTCTTGTGGCAATCCAACTGTTACGGGAGGGTGAGAAATAAATAAATAAAATGCTGAAAAATAATAAGGGACTGTTTGGTTTGCAACTATAATTCTGTTTTCTGTGTTTTAATACAATTCTGATAAAAATCTGCGTTTGACAACCTGTTTTTAAACACAGAATTATAATATTTTTGTGTTATAATCAAGTTTTTCAGAAAACAGGTTGAGAGTGTTTTATAACTTCTGTTTTTTTATTTTTCAACTTAGAATTATTCATTCTTAATATTTTAATGCATTTATACCTTAATATAAAATATACATACATAATACATTAATATGTACGTAATTTTTATAAATAAAAAATATATATGCACATGTACATAAAATTACGTATAAAATAATATAAAGTTAAATAATATTACTAATAGATGCATGATAGTTACATATAATTTTATACATATATTATTGATGTATGGAATAATATAAAAAATATATATAGTACTTATGTATTAAAAATATCATCAATTCATGTATGTATATAATTATACATGCAATATCATTATATATATATATATATTTGTCAATTTTGCTAAATTTTTAAAAAACTGTATTTAAAAATAGGTTTACCAAACGCACACTAATAATTATAAACATAAAAAAATAAATGTTAAAACTTTATTTAAAAACAACGTTTAAATCGAATTTTCTGAATTTAAAACCAAACGAGCCCTAAATGACATGAAAATATATTTTGTGGTAACCAACTGCCGTTGTAATTTTGGGAGAGACAATTAAAAACATACAAATATTAGTTGGAAGCACATGTTAGAAGACTCAAAATAATAAATATAAATGCTCTATATACGTATCTATGCCTTATTAATTATATATTATAATTATATTCGTGCTATTTTTAAATTTGTAGTGTTTGTGCTTAAGGCACCAGTTACCATGAGTCATATTAGTTAGCATTTGACTTAGAGACTCAAAATTACAAAATATGACAAAAACATTATTTTGTATTTGTGCATTATGCTTGGAGACGTTGTAAGGAAAGCTGTAATATTATACAAAATTACCCTTGAATATACACGAGGTCAACTCATTCATCTTCTCTATTCCTTTTTTCATATTTTCTCGCTTTCTTCCACCGTTTTACCTCTCTCTCCGCCCACAGTATACACATTGACGCGACTAAGTTTTCTACTTTTCTTCCAGCGTTTTAACACTCCTAAATCATACACTTTCTCTCTTTCTCCCTCTTTCCTCTTCTCCCCTCACTATACATTGAGGTGACTGAGTTAGTTATAGCCGAAAAGGAAAAAAAATAAATAGAAGCACGCGTTCTTTCGATTCCAAAAACCCTTCCTTTCCTCTCTCTCCGCCTTTCCACGAAATCACCTCAATTCTGTTTAGATCATTACTGCAAGTATGGATGATAAAGATATCAACCATCCACTAACCAAATTCTCAGCCGATTCCAGCTGGTTACTCGGTGGTGACTCAGACGCTCCTTACTTTTTCCAAAACTACAGAGATGGCGCAACACTCACCGGCTTCGACTGGAACCTTCACGCACATACCACGGACCCAACCCGTATTCAGATCGAATCGGATTTCGCCGCAGATACTTATTTAGGTATTGCAACAAGTGGTGCTGATCCGCCGGCACTACCACAACCGGCGGTGTCTTCTAGCTCCTCCGAAGATCCACCTGAGAAGTCCACTGTTTCCGCCGAAAAATCGCTGTCGGAAACTGCGTGAGTGTGTTTCGTAGAGTATTGCTAGTTTACTATATGTTGTCCGTGACTCTACTAGATTCGTAATTATTTCTGATTTCCGAGGGTTAATGATGGTGAGGATTAGTTACAAAATTTTACATTCTTTCTTCCTTGCTTTTTAGCAAAGGAGGTGAATAAAGCCACTCCGTGTCCGTACGCTTTCTAGAAGCGTCAAGTGGTTGTCTAACCAAGTTGGGAGCCATTTCCGATACATAAATATACTGATCTATGCATACACGCACATTATATATTTTATATATACACTAAGTTGAGACGATGAACACCGCCGTCATTGCGGCGCCAGATCGCTTTTTGGCTAATTTTACGGAGAATCACATAAAATGACGGTGCATAGCGTATCTTAGGAAATACGAATAGAGAAAGTAACTTTCACATAATATATATATATATATATATATATATATATATATATATATATATATATATATATAATCATTAAGCTTCACTTATTTAGGCATTATTTTTCGGAATCTCCATAAGAATATATTCCTTTTTTTTTGTAGCTAGCTTATGCTCAATTATTATCCCCATTGTTATACACTAAATGTGTACTGACTATTATGTGTGCTTGACGTAATGCATCATAACGCTTCTTTGCAAATAATGAGGGAGGTAGGTTTCTTCTTCATTTCAGATTTCAGAGTCAGTGGCTTGAAATCAATTGCTTTTACGTTGTTTGTTGCTACTATAAGTGAGTTTTAATTTATAATTCAAGCATCTTAAATCCCCCACCCACATCCGGAAACAGGTAGTAAAGAAATAAAACCTGTAACACCACACGTTAAAAATAAATTTTGGTAGATTTCGGGGTACAGATTTTAAAGAATAGAAGACATTAAGCTTAAGTTTATGTTGGTTTTGATTCTGATGTTTTTATGCAGGTTTAGATGCTAAGCTTTCTTGATTTCAGCGTTTCGGTGGCTTCTCTCTCTCTCTCCGCATGAACTTTCTTTCATGAACTTAGGGCAATGAAAAGAGAAACACTAATTAGGGATGTTAATTAATGTGCGGTATGCGAAGGACATTCTTTTGCCACTTGCTCAGACAAGATAAGAATAAAACGACAAATCCATTCATTTATATACAAACATTTCATATTATTGAAACTCATCCTCCCAATTATGAATCATATTACAAACACTCCAGTGAGTTGCATTTCAAAATGAAATGTGGAGTAAGTTGGAGTAAGTCAAATGACTTAAATGAAAGTGTGAAATCGAAATCAGAAAAATATGTTCGTTTTTGTCTAAAAACTTTTGAATTTAATATATTTAATCTAATTCATATTTAGTTAACACGTTTAGAATCTTTTCTAACTTGTAAGCTAAAAAAGACCTTTAACCTCACAAAAGAAAACTCTATTTCGAAATCTTAAGCCTGAATTATTCAAATTCAAACAGAAGAGGCAAAAATAAATAGGGATCTAGTCCTCTTACTTGTGACGACATTTATATAAGGGAAACACTATATTTATTTAAAGTTTATACAATTTCCTTCTATTGCATAATGCTATATTAACTTGAGTCCAAATTTTTAATTTTGTTTTCTGCCCTCTAACTTTATTTCACGTTAATGTCACAATGTTTTTAAGTGTGTTTAGCATTTCTCTCTTATGCCTTCGCTTTGTATACTTGGTAGCTAATTTCACTTTGTTGAAAAATGGAAATATTGAAATGTTTTGCAATATACTTCTCCTTTATTATTATATGTTAGAAAAAAAACTTCTGCGGCAGAAATAAACTGTGCAATAGATATATACCAACTGTAAACACTGCTTCACATGTGTTTAGAAACACTTTGAATTGAATTAAACAGGTATTTAAAATCTAGCATGTATGCAGTATAGTCCTCTATGCTGGTTGGGACATTTAAGTTTCATTTTCTACTATGTAACTTAGACCTGCTATTCTTTTTTTGCGTTTTTCTTTATTTTCTTTGTTATTTTTTTCTAAAAAATAAAATCATCCATATACATACTTGTTGGATGAATATTTTGCAGGAGCAAGGTTAAAAAGAAGGGGCAAAAGCGGATCCGGCAACAACGTTATGCATTCGTGACTAAGACTGATGTTGATCATCTTGAAGATGGCTACCGGTGGCGGAAGTATGGACAAAAAGCGGTTAAAAACAGTCCGTTTCCTAGGTTATATTTGCTAAAATCTCTTAGACAGATTGCTTTATCAAACTAAATATTCAAGTGCTGATATCTGAAGTTTCCTACATCCGGAAGGAATTTTAGAAATTTTAGGAGTAGCTAATATGCAGCCATGTAGGTGTTCTTTTCGTATGGTTTTACTACATTTTTAATTTTTTATAAAGTAAAAGTTATACGGCAAGCAGAGGCTAACCCTATTTCTAGTAGTCTATGTCCAGTAGTCACAAACTATGGCCGGGCCTAATATCAAATGGACCAAATATGAGTTGAGTCAAATATGCATTATATGAACCCATTTTTTTTTTATTCAAGTAAGATTTACAATTTTAAGTAATTGTTAAAAAAATATATTTTACTCATAATTTGGAAAAATAGACTATATATTTGATTCAGATTTTTTATTAATTGAATTCATATTTAACTCATAGATTTTATATATGAATTCTATATATGATTCATAGTTTTCAAATATGAGCATATAAGCTAATATGAATTTATTAATTATTTGGAGTGCATTTTGCGAGTATTATCTATGTCTCGTAATTTGACCAACAAGAGTTTGAAAGTTCAGTTGCAGGAAGCCACCTAAAGTACAAAACTAATTGTAAATATCTGTCTCAACTATTACTTTTGTACAAATATAGTTATACTATTTTGATCCATTGCCATTTTCCACTATTTCTACCTCGAGTGCTATTGCAATTTTAGTGTGTTATTTGCAGTAGACGGATTTTTGCAATTTGAATAGATTGTTTAAGAGAGTTTCTTGCAGTTTGCCCTTATTTGGATTATAAAACTATATCTGAAATTCCTGTGTACGAATTTAATTTTTGTATCTTTTTGAATTTCATTTTCATTAAAATTCTTATCCTTGCATTGAGTTTCTGATAATTATAACTTGTGGCATACTCATTTGTTAGATGGTTTACTTTTTCATATTTCATTATTAAGAAATATCTTCTTTTTTTTTCCTTTGAAGTCCTGAACCTCCACACGAACGAGTCCTTTGGACTCCCTCGTGTTTGCTGGGGGGGGGGGGGGGGGGGGGGTGCAAAGTGCCGGAGCCACCCTAACTCACATCCCAATTAAAGTTTGACACCCGAGAGGGAATGAAAGACAGAAACCTTACGACATACCCGCACGGCTCAGAGCCTGCCCTTACCCTCAGGGCAGGTATCCGTGGAAAGGGATCGAACACACGACTTATGGACTACAGCGAAACCCTCCTTACCATTGGGCAAAGTCAGGGTGGATAAGAAATATCTTCTTAACAAAGTTAAATAATTATTTCCTCGAAATTCTAGAAATATAGGTGTTTATTTGGATAATGATAGGGAGAGACATTTGGAGACAGATGACACATGTCATTGTGTAATTGGCAGACACTTGAGTATACCGTGTACACCAATGACACGGGAATACGTGTCTTGTGTTTCTAAATTAAGTTGCAAAGTATGTCTTCCTAAGATTATCCTTTTCATTTTCCTCTTTAGTTTTGGCTATTTTTATTTTCCTCTTCAGTTTTTATCTTTTCGTGGAGATGTAAAAAACAAGAATAAAAAAACTATACTTCCTGTAGATGTAAAAAATAAGAAACAATAAAGTCTACGCCAGAATTCTTAATAGTGTGCTTTTTTCGATATATAAAGCTGAATGGCAGACAATGGCCTAGAAAATTAGTATTTTGCTATATAAAGTTTCAAGCGTGGAGCAGCATTTTTATTTTTTAGATTGATAAAGCAAAACATTTCTTCCTGTTATTTCGATTAGGTTTATTCTTTTTTTTGGTACCATTTAAATAATGCATGGTGAATATTGACTGTTAAATTCCAAATTTTGTTTTGTTTTGTTTTATGTTAACATGTTCCTTGTTTGAACATATTTTGTCCTGAATCTTGAATGCAAGTTACTTCAACTATAATTAATTAATATGTATTATCTAATTTACTTTACAGAGGTCGTAATATGGTGCGATAGCAAGTGTATCGCCCAAACTAATGCAATAGTGTAAGAAATTTGATTAAAACTCAACTTTTACAAAGAAACTTGGCTCACAACGGGTGTTTATTTTTTCTTTAAGAGGTACACAAGAAAGCTCTCTACATAGTTAATGACTATCGATTAAAAGTAAAAAGATTAGCTAAATCTCTGGCCATGCTTTTTAGGAGCTACTATCGGTGTACAAACAACAAATGCACAGTGAAGAAGAGAGTTGAACGTTCATATGAAGATCCCACTACTGTAATCACTACATATGAAGGACAGCACTGCCACCATACAGTTGGGTTTTCTAGAGGAGGACTCATTAGTACTCATGGATCTGCCTTTCCTAGTCCGTTAATTCATTCACCCTCGCAGTATTACTATCCACGGGTCCAATTTCCTCAGGAAGGTTCTCCTAGTTTCACACAATCGCCCCAAGTATCGATTAATGCAGGAGAATCTCATGTACACACAGAGGCAAACCTTCAGATTTCCCTAGATGGACTGCTTGGGGATATGGTGCCTCCAGGAATCCGCAACCGGTAGAATCGAATTGTGAGTAGACACTAATCCGTATTTAACTTGCTTTTTTGGAAGATCTGGAATTTCCTTTTCACAAACTTTTTGCTAACAATAATTGTTTCAACTGATATTTAGCTGAGAGGGGTGGTGGGAGGGGGGGTCCATACCATAAACATAAAGGGTGGTTACCACAATGGATTGAAGTAGGGAAATTGTCTTTAACATGCGTTTGGTGTAGTTGCATAAAATATCGAATAATTTACCCTAAAAAAGCTAAAAAAATTCATCCCACTTAATTGAGGTGAGATTTTTATTATTCGGTCAGATTATGATGTCTTTGATTTTCCTTAAGATTTTTATTTGGCTCATCGACAAAATGGGGAGTTTCTAACTATGCATTAACAAAGCGTAATAAAGTAGAAAAATGTCCACATCTGCCTTAAGCACATGCTAAGAGCAACCCTTACGGGTAGTTCAAATTTAGCCTGAACTAGTCTAAAAATCTACCCAAAAAATGATGAAGTTTGTTGTGGGTTAACAAATGAATAGGGAAAATATAGAATAGTGTGAAAAAAGGGAGAAAAACGACGTCATTTTGGGCTATAGAATGGGAGCCTTGGGCGGAACATGATGTTACACTTAAGGTTCTTTAAATTTTAAGTTTTCACCCCAAATGATTAAACTTAATACGTTTCCCCCCCAAATGTATTACCTCAACCGTCTCACCTATCTTCCAACCACAAAATTAAATTCAACAACCCTATTTAAATCATCCCAGAAAATGAAGATAGTGTTCCTATTTATTAAAAAAAAATAACCGTTGGATAAATAGCCGTTGAAAAATTTGGGGGCTGTTTGAAAATTTTGGGGTCAAAACAGAAATAGGGAAAATATGTTAAAGATTGCGCGGAACATGATGTTCCGCTTAAGCTTTTTTTTTTCTTCTTCTTCTTCTTCTTCTTCCTTGCGTGGAACAAGATGTTCCGTTTTGGGTGTGGGTCTCACCAAAAAACAACTAGTGCAATTGCATCTTTGTTATTTTTTTCCCTACCAATGTTTATATATATACTTTTGCCTTACCCATAGCATCCATATATACCGCATATATACCTATTTAGCATACCCATAAGGGTTGCTCTAAGAATACTCAAAATGATAGGCCATATAGCATTCTCTGCACAAACTTAAATAGGAGCATATAAAAAAATAAGGGTAATGATACTCTTACCGGGTGATAGTACCGATCTAGTATCAAATGCGCTTTAAAAAATTTGTACTTCGACGGACCCACACCATAAAACAAGCAAATCACGGCATATTACAAAAAAATAAAATAGTACTGGTACTAACCCGATACTACCATCCGATGTGCCTATCATTATGGTTGGCAAGCAAAACATACACAAAAGGTTAATTTAGGAAAGAAACTATGTACAATGAAGATACCCTCTTAAATGATTTCAGAACTCAAGTACACATACAAAACTGGTAAAGATTTCATGGGTGGAAAGGTTTGCAAATGTAAAAGAGGGAGTAATTATTTTGAAAGTTAATACTTTGCATGCTATGGAATTGGTAATCGCCATAGATCAGCTATAGAATCCATGATTTCATGTCAAGAGCACAGTATATCAAAATATTAACGAGTAGGGCCAAGGCCAAAAGCTAAAAAAGCGGTTGATGGAAGGTGCAATTTTAAACCATAATTAATCACTGTAGTTGATGTACACAGCAGAAATAAGAACCACAACTCCCTATCAACTCAAGCCAGAAAATGCTATAACTGTCTTTGTACTGTAAATTTCACTGCGTTACCCACACTTAAAACCCTTATGGAATAAAATGGTAATTATTTTACCAAAATAACTCCCTTCATGAACATACTTCAGTGTTCATTAACATATAATGTAAAACAGTATACAATGATCAAACCATGTCAACTAAAAAAAATCAAAAATAAAGAAAACTAGCATCTTTCATACTATTCTATGTATATGGAATACAGATCTTGAGTTTGTACAATATGGCATACTTCGATTCAAATAAAATTACCACCAAGGATGATTACGAAGTTGACCGCCTCTAGATAAATTGTTCTCAAATAATTCCATAGAAGCCATGAGAGTGCCCATGTGGCCCGTAGTGATATTAATCAATAATGGGTATGCCTATATAGATGTGGTAGGCCAACATCTTGCTTGTGGCGTTTACTGTGTGCTTTGTTTCCTTGAACATCATGAAGTTCTCATTGGTTGTAAACTTGTCCACCACTTGTTGATTCCGATTTAGTATTCTAACGCGGTCTTGTCTTTTTGCTTACTTTCTCATGCTTCGTCTTTATGCATTTGAATAGCTTTTGCCTTTTGCACATATGAGTGAGTTTGGATTTCATATATATATATATATATATATATGTGTGTGTGTGTGTGTGTGTGTCCGTGTCCCCTTTTGTTGGAGAAATGAATTACTCTTCTGTAAGTCTAATATCAATCCATTTAACTTCTTGCAAAACAATAATAGACAGTTGCTTGACTAGTCAAGCGGAATAAGATCTCGAATTTTATGCAAAAGTTAAGAGCTATTTATAACAAAGATCATTTAGAGAAGTCACTTTTTAGTCATTGGTTTCCCACCTCATCTTTTTGTGTGGTTGCTTTGTCTCCTTAAAAATTAAACTCGCGTTATCACACCTTCCTTTAGATTGCAATATCTTTTGCTCTCGTGCTTGTTTGCACCTTCATAATAACGCACTAACTTTTTTCTAGTGTGTATTCATTTATTATATCTATTTCACACTACACTAGTCTTAAATTGGGAGGATTTTTTTATTTTATTTTTATTTATTTTTTATTTTTGTATAGAGGAGGAGGTGGTGGGATGGGAGGATATTTACCTCCAACGTATATAAGTTGATAGGATGAATGCTAGTTAGTGCGACATTACTAACTCTATATACAGAAATTTTAATTAAATGGGGTGGTGCTACCATGTGTTACTGTAACGGAGACCAATATAATATACATCATTTCCACCAAAGAGCGGCTCAGTCATCAATTTTTAGAAGGAAAGAATGGAAATCGATAAATGAATTCATAACTAACCTTGAATTAGGTAGTTTAGAAAACTTCTAGGATATTTTGGGAACCCTGATTTCTTTTTTTATAATTGGATTTGTAAAAGTTTTAATCCAAATTCTGAAATTTTGAAAATGAACAATTGAAGTACAATAATTGAGATACCCAAATATGCTCTTATTTTTTTGATGTCACCAGTTACTTGGAAAATTAAACTTCATATATGTTGATGGTCATGATTACACTTTTATGTTATAATTATGTTGCAAAAACTTGTAAGTGCCAAGAGTTATAGTAAACCATTATGTGAGATCATTTGCAATAAATTAATGGCCATGACCCTTTAATTTTTATTACATGATTTGCTCCTCACTTTTTGGGTTAATCAATGGTTAGTTCTCTAATATGGACCCAGTTTATGTAGAGATTAATGTATAGTGTTGATTTTTCACTATCTCATATTCAACTTGAAATACCCTTCAACGCGGAATATATGGTGCACCCGATGCACCACTTGACTTGCTTATATGGTGGAACCATGCCAATAAATGCAAGACACGTGGTATAAATGGCCTAGGTACCATGTATTGCCTTCTACTAATAATACATTACTTATATGATGTGAATTTTTCTTTAATTATTTTATCCTCTTTGCCTTCTACTCATTGTTGCCATGTAACCATCTCACATGGTGCACCGGGTGCATCATATTTCGTTTTCTTTTATCAATCAGTCCATGATTATGTACATTTTTTATCCATTAAGCACCACTAAATTCTAAAGTTAGGATGTATGACTTTGTAATGTAACTAACAATCGGGTGAATACTATATATAGAATGTAATTTGAGTGCGTGGGGTTGTCCCGGTGGTAGGACACCCACCTGGCCTTGGAATCCTCCAAAGTTCGAGTCTCACCATCAGCGTAACTGCACCCCCTTCCCTTTCTAATAGTTAGAATAAATCAGGTTAGAATAAGTATTTGTGTCAAAAAAATGTAATTCAAGTGGAGGTGTAAAGGACCGTGCTATATAGTTCAATGTAACATTACCTTGTCACAAATTATGGAAAGAAAAGGTGTTCACTGATGTTGATATTTTATAACCTTCTAATATATTTTTTAGAATGCAATTTTTATTTTATTTATTTTTGATAAACCAATGATGCATTAAAATCCAATAGCTAAGGGAACGAAACCCGTATACAGGGAGTATACAAAACAACCGTAAAATAAAAACCATCTACGAAAGGACCACAACAAAAAACTACGAGGCTTACATGCCACTATGCAAGTCATCCGCAAACTCTAGAACATTATATAGAGTAGCCACTCACTTCTCCCTATACCAGATTAATAAGGTACTCAGAAATGTGTACCGTATTCTAGCCGTCTCCGTCTCCACGCATTCGAAACATCTCCAGTTTCTCTACTTCCAAATAGTCCAAAAAATGCAGTTTGGAACCAGGCGCCACACTTTGTTGTCCCCCTTCCACCCCTTGGGAGGGAGTCAGGCCTCTAATAAAGCCCTCACCAACCCTGGCATTACCCACGAGATTCTACTAAGCGATATAAAGACCACTCATAGGCCTCTCGTCACCATAAAATGCATGCGTAAATGATTGGTCTTCTCCTCCACCTCCATACATAACCAACATTGACTCCCCATTAACCGCCTTCTCTTCTGCAAGTCTTCAGTGGCCAAAATGGCCTGCTTCACTGCGGTCCATACAAAAAACAACTCTTTTGGGGGGTCCCTTAGCCTTCCATATTTGCTTCCACAGGAAATCAGGACTAGGGTTGTCGTTGCTTCTCAAAATAGAATAGTGCCAGCCCACTGAAAACACCCATTTCCCTCATTTATGCCATCTCAATTAATCCACCTCCCTCGTTGGGTGAAGGGCCGCCCCCATCCAGTCAAAAAAAGCCTCAGCCTCCTCAAACTCCCAGTCCCAAAGACGTCTTCTAAACTTAGGATTCCACCCGACCCGACCGTACACATTAGACACGTGATTCGCTACGAGGCCATACTCATCGCTGCCGTGCTTTATTGAAGAGATGAAGATTCTTAACACCCGCACCCCCCCCCCCCTACCTAATAGGCTTGCAAACCTCATCCCGCCCCACAAGACAATATTTAAAATTATTCTCCTTATTTGTTAGATAACCTTTTTTCGTATGAATAATTGTAGACTTCTTTGAGAATGTTGTGTAGGTTTATATTTATCGTGAATCAATTGAATTGCTATTGGGCTGAATCATTTATATATTTGGACAACGCATTACTTGTTTTAGCATTTGATGATGCATTAAATATGGATATTTGTCTAATTTGCACTATGTTAATTATTCGACCAGCTTTTTTTTTTTTCATTCTGAAACGCTATTTAACCAACTTTGAAAAGCCTATTGGCGACTAAATTTTCTATCTAATATTATAGTGGATTATTTGCTATGTTTAGGGTTTATTACGGATATAAGGTGATGGCTCTTTATTCTTATGGTCCATTTTCATTACGTATGTATACTTGGAGATTTTTCACTTTTCAAATTAAAAGTAACTCTGTTCTAATTTTCCATGACAGATCTCTTGTGGTGTATAAAAGCATTACGCATCACATAAAGCCTGAAATGAAGCGTATATAAGCTCGGACTGAATGTGATGCTTCTCTATATTCAGTAATTCATCTCTCTAGCTATAGACCAGATTACCACCATCTATATGGCTAATTCTGATGTATTAATATTGGAATATTTTTGTTACTTAACATTGTGATAGTGTACAGGCCACAAAATATTTGTATTGAAGCAGATTCATTCTAGTTTTTTTAATTATTGTCAAGGAAGGATCATTGCCATGACAACTAATATGGAATAAGCTTATAGTGTATTGAAGGAGACGGTAGTTTAGGTCATATTACGAGAACTGAAGCTAAATTATGTTGGAATGAAGCTAGATTATGTGACAAATACTTTTGCTTTTGTATCAAGTACTTTACTCAGTCTCTCTTTCGTTATGCTGTGTCAGGTATTTATCACATTGTTCTCATTCTTGATACGTATGTCTGGTGCATACAGCGTACAATCCTCATGTGCAGTGTTTGACATGTTGGAAGCCCTAAATTCAAGAAGCACTAAAAAGAAACAAAAATGCTATTGGACCCGATTTTTTTATCAAAAGTGTATTGACCGAAACAAGTGGAGGGTTTCTATAGGTTAATTTATGGCGTCCACGCCAGTGGAACCACAAAATCCATCAATAACATACTGCCATGTCATTTTTCAGCCGAAATTTCGGTTCCTGTGGAAGGACTCAAAAAGAAATATGGTCATTTCGAGTTTGTCATCCTTTTAATTTTGAAAACTCAGTCAATTTTTTTGTTTAATAACTTTTTTTTAACGTTTGGTCACCATTTTTAATAGTTTCATTAGTCAAGTTCACCCAATTAATGCATTATTTTGTATATTCTGTCCCTCATTTAAGAGATTATTTGACTCCCAACAATCCTTTTTTTTTTTTTTGCAATCTGGCCTGATAAGAAGTTTCTTTTTTAAATCTGGTCATTTTTTTAAGCATTTTTTATTTTTGATGATTTAATCAATTTTTTATATAACCTGACCACTTATTAATTATTTTTAGCCCATTTTTTATTCTTTTGCTTTTTCCCTAAACTTGGCCCAGTGGATAAGAAGATTCTCACATTTGATCCCAACTGATTTGCAAACAGATTAAAAAAAAATCCTCATTTAATCCAAGAAACCAACACTTATACATCACCTCATATATTATCTGTATATATGATTTAATCAATAAAATTTAAATTACATTGTCTTATAAAATTATCTTATTCAAATATAATAATTTAATTACTAAAAATTGGTGTTCTTCATAATGTTGCAATCGTAATCTACCATATTTTAAAATTATATTCATAAACTTGTATGCGTTTTAATTGACACTAGAAACTTCTATCTAATGCATAAGTTGATTGTTTGGATAAAATCTAGAGTTATTTAGGGGTTGGCCCCCATTAATTCTTTCATATTGGCTTTGGCCTTCAACATTTTCACTTCTTGGGATTGACCCCCAAAATGACTTTTAGTAACGGAAAAAGTATTGCACAAAAAAAAATTACTTGGTTAAACTTTTATTATGGCTAAAGGCCATTTTGGTAGCCAAACCCTAAGGAATAAAAACTACCGGGTTTAAACTCAATTAGAAAGTATTAATGGGAACCCTAAAATCAATTACTTGATCTGTTGTGGCTTGTTTACTATGTCCCTATTTATAATTACTTGAAGGGCAGATAAATAATATTGACCATTACATGATTACATTTCATGTTTTTGTTATATTTACAAGCTTTGAAACTTATGGAATTAAACTTTTATACTACAAAATTAGAGGGATTGGTTTTGGAAAAAATAAATTAATACACGTGTTGAGAAATGTATATGTTTTATGTTATTTACAACTATTGATGAACCATTTTAGTGCTCAGCTTAAACCTCTGAGTAATAAACCACAATCTATGTCTTGATGTTTAGAAGTCCCTACAGTTGTTTGACGCTTAAAAGGTAATCTTGTATCTTTATTTTGGCTGAAAAACAAAATTAAAAAATTGGTACTAAATGAAAACAAACAACAGTCATGTAATTGCCTTCTTGGTGGTTGTCATACTTGGATGTGGAATAAAGTTACATGTATATGATGGAAATATGTGATGATTTCCAACTATAGAAAGGTTAAATTATGAGTTAGGTGCTCAATATGTTTCTGGTGATTTGCCTGCTAGTTGTTTTCAAAGTTCAAATCTTAACTAATGTTGTGCCTGAATTAGTTTTTCTTTTTTTTTATAATTATTCTTCATGTTTTATGAACCTTGTTCTATCATATATATCCCAAAAGATTATAGTATTAGACCCTGATTATTGTTGATTGAAGCTAGGGTTCGTTGTGTGTCAAAATTAGGGCTTTATTGTTATCTTCTTGAATTAAAATTGACGCCCTAAACAGTTTGTTCAAACCATAATTTCCCATGTTGGGTAGAGACAATTATTAGAACTCGAGTACAAATGAATGTGATGTTAGCTTCACAAGATCATTTGAAATTCTTTGAAAAGGGTTATGATGAACATGGCTCGTAGGAAGAAGACATACCGACTGAAATCAAAAGGATGTTCTTAAAGATTCAAGGAAGAAAGATAAAATGGAAAAGACTACTTTTGATAAAATATCCACTTCCACCACCTCTAAAGAATTTTTCAAAATATTAAATAATTCGAACCGTAATGTGGATAAAACATTGAGAGCACGACATCAAGTTTGACGAGGTGAATTGGAAAGCTTGAGTATGGATGAAACAAAATCAAATTTTGATTATTTTTCAAGGATTGTGGCCATATTGATAATCAAACGAAGGCATATTGGGGAGAACATTGATAATGTTTGTGTGATGCAGAAAATCTAGAGATCCTTTAACACCAAAATTTGAGCATGTGGTTGTTTCCATAGATGAGGCAAAGGATCTTATCACTATGAGGGTTAATCATGCTGTACGAAAGCGTGTTAACAAATGATACTGACTGTACCCCAAAATAATAATATGACACACACACAATAAAAGTATAATGAATAAAAAGACACACACACACACACAGGAAGACACAATATTTAAGTGGTTCACCAATTTGGCTACGTCCACTAATAACTCATATCAATTAACAAATAAGTTACAAAAGAGGATTGTCACAAATACACTGCAAATGAAAAATACAATGTGTATTTTTCGTACATATGTATACTCAAATAAGCTCTCTACACAAAGCTCTGGTTGGTATTTGGTGTGTCTTCCACTGCTGAATGCCATCCCATTTACAGGGAAGATTAGAGGGACAAACTCATTAATTTAATTAGCAAAGTGGAGAGAGAATGGGACACCTGCTAAAAGCCACCGAAATCTATTTTTCCTTTTTCTATCCACCATCGAAAGCTATTTTGGATTTGTGCTTTTCAATAATCTCCACCTTGGAAAATTTTTACAAGTCACCTTGTCAAACTTTTGCCAACCAAAAAACTTATTTCTCCACTTTAGTAATATCCAAACACGTAACCACATTTTATCCAAAATGATCCAAGTAGCCACTGAATGCCCTCGTAATCTTCGTACACCCTAAGGTGTTTAAATCCGAAATATATTGATCAAATTCGAACAGTGCGCCAACTTGGTCGTAATTACAACTTTCGTAAGCATATCCAGGGGATTATCCGTGGTTCTAATCTTATTAAGGAGAACAGTACCCTCATCCAAGATTTCTTGAACAAAGTGGAAACGAACATCGACGTGCTTTGTTCGTGAATGATGAACCTGGTTCTTTGCAAGGTGGATGACACTCTGACTATCACAAAAGACATGCACCTGATCCTGAACAATTTTTAAGTTTGCAATCAAACTATGGATCCAAATAACTTCTTTAACGACCTCTATCACTGCCATTTACCCCACCTTTGTAGTATACAAAGCAACTATAGACTGTAGCGTAGACCTCCAATAAAGTGGACCCCTAGCAAATGTAAACACATAACCAGTGGTGGACCGACATTTGTCCAAATCATCGGCATAATCTGAATCCACATATATAAACACGTGATGATGATGATGATGAGATTGTGAATCATTCTCAAACTTTAAACTAAGATCTACTGTACCATGGATGTACCATAAGATTCATTTCACAGTTTGTCAGTGCATTTTCCATGGATCATGCATGTATCTGCTCACCATACTAAAAACTTGTGAAATATCAGGCCTCATAGACACCGTTTCATACATCAAACTTATCACTGCATTATCATAGGGAACATGATCCATCTCTGAACGTTCCTCATTCGTCTGTTGAGATTCTAAGGCACTTAGCTTAAAGTACGGGGCCAACGGAGTACTTACAGGTTTGGTTACAATCCATACCAAAATGTTATAATACCTTATTCAAATACTGCTTTTGTGTGAAACTAATAATGGCTATGGAACGATCTTTGTTAATATCCATATAGTATTTTCCTTGCCTCTCCTAGATCCTTCATCTCAAATTCACTACTTGATTGAATTTTTAGTTTTTCGATATCTACATGGATCTTAGAAGTAGAGGCAGACTCCTGTGCACACTAAGTTTGCACACTAAGTTTGCACATTACCTTTTAAAAGTGTGCAAACTTAGTGCTAGCGCACACCAATTTTTTTATGTGATATTTTAACATTTCAACGAACTCACATAAAAAAAATTAGCTCAAAAAAACTTTTTTTGCTATTTTTAAAAAATCGGTCAAACTTTCGCAGTTTTTAAAGGGCTTAAAAACTGCGAAAGTTTGACCGATTTTTTAAAAATAGCAAAAAAAGTTTTTTTGAGCTGATTTTTTTTATATGGGTTCCTTGAAATGTTTAAATATCACAGAAAAAAAATTAACTCAAAAATAATTTTTTTACTACTTTTAAAAGGTAATGTGCAAACTTAGTGTGCACAGGAGCCTGCCTCCTTAGAAGCAATCAACATATCATCAATATATAAGAGAAAATAAATAAATGATCCATCACAAAGTTTACAAAAATACACACAGTAGTCATAATGGCTCCTTGTGTACTGTTCCCAAACATAATTGGATCAAATTACGTGTACCAGTGTCTTGGACATTGTTTCAACCCATATAGCAATATTCTCAGTTTGCAAGCCCAATTATCTTTACCAACAACCTTGTACCCTTCTCACTGAGTCATAAAAATTTCCTCCTCCAAATCTCTATGTAAGAATCCAATTTTCACATCAAGTTGTGACAACTCGATATCAAAATGTGCAACCAATGCAAGCAAAATGCGAATGGAAGAGTTTTTCATAAGTGGGGAAAATACCTCATTATAATTGATCATTTCCTTCTGTGCATAGCCATTCGTCACCAACCTGGCTTTGAATATTATATTGCATTTGTCCTAAGAGCCTTCCTTTTTGGCGTATACCCACTTGCACCTAATGACTTTCTTCTCTTTTAGAAGTTGTACTAACTCTCAAGTCTGGTCTGTATGAAGAGATTGCATCTCCTCATCCACTACTTTCTTCAAAGTTACACAATCTAATCTTCTTTCGGCTTCTCTGTAAGTAGATGGAATGCCATCTTTAACCATGGGCAGTGCATATGCCACCATGTCAGTAGTAAGCCATCCAGGTTTCCTTTATTGTCTTTCTGGTTTACTAGATGCAATAGGATATGGTTGCATATGAGACTCGAGGGTAGGATCCTCTACCTCATTTATACTTATCTCATCATCTTCTGGATTTTTGATAAGTCTGGATGGAAAATTGGAGCCTCGAGCTCCACCTGCTGAAGCTTCTTTTGTTTTTTTCTTCCTTAGAGAACTCTTCAACATTTAAGATTCATCTAACATAACATCCCTGCTATTTATAATATTTTTCACCTCGGGGCACTAAAGTCTATACCCCTTCACTACATCACTAAGCCCAATAATATGTCTTTCTTGGCTCTAGGATCCAACTTACTTTCCCTTACATGAAAGTATGTAGGGGAGCATAAAATACGGAAAGAATTATAATTTGTAGCAGGTTTTCTTGTCCATGCCTCCATAGGCATTTTACCCTTACTTGCAACTGCATGTAACCTATTAATGAGGAGACATGCATATGAAATAGCTTTAGCCCAAAATGCCTTACCCAAACCAACATTGGACAACATGCATCGTACCTTTTGAGAAAACTGCGATTCATACGTTTGGCCACCCCATTTTTTTATGGTGTGTCTCTAATGGTGAAGTGTCGCACGATCCCCTCGTCCTGTCATACTTTCAAGAATGGGTCTAACTTCCATTCATTGCCATTGTTTAACTTTAGTCTTCTAATTTTTCTACCTTCCTCGGTCTCTATAATCTTCTTCCACTTTAAGAAAATGTTCAAGACTTCATCCTTATGTTGCATGGTGTACACCTAAACTCACCAGGAGAAGTCATCCATGAAAGACATAAAATAATGCTTACCTCCTAAATATGAAATTTTGGCAGGTCCTCAAATATCTGTGTGAACATTACCAAGAGTCCCTTTCGTACGATGTATTGATGTGCCAAACTTGACTCTTCTTTGCTTGCCTAGAACATATTGTTCACAAAATAGAAGCTTGTAGGTCTTAAAACCTTTAAAAAAGACCTTATTTTACTAATCCATGCAAATCCTTCTCTCCCGAATGTCCTAAGCGCACATGCAATAATTTAGTAGCGTCAAGTGCAACCTCCTTTCAACTTTTTGAGAGGATTGTTGCACTTATAATTGTATTTCCAATGAGAAAATACAAGTTACTCTTCTTCGTTCCCTTAACCACAACTAGGCTCCACGTGAGACCTTCAAATGATCGCCTTTCAGCATGATCTCATAACCCTTAGTTGCCAAAGGGCCAAGTAAGATAAGATTTTTCTTCAAGTCCGGTATATACCTAACATCTTCCAGCACTCTGACTATTCTACTATGCAACTTTAATCGAATTTTACCTATCCCTTTTGTTTGACCGACATGAGCATATATGTAACCTTTGAGGAAAGATTGTAAGGACTGACTCCTTAATTTATGAAGCAAAGTGGAGAGGGTATAGGACACCTGCCAAAAGCCACCAAAAGATTTTTCCCTTTCCTATCCACCACCTAAACCTATTTTGGATTCGTGCTTTTCAAAAAATAATTTTTTTATTACACTTAAATATATAAGAAATTAATAAGAAAAACCCAATTAATTTGCTAGAGCAAGCTCTCCAATCCAAATTGTCTTTGAAAGAAAAATATGTTATGTCAAACGAGTACATCTCAAAGAGGATAGAGTTATGAAAATCATGGTGGAGGCTATGGAAATTGAGGAAGAGGTTATGAAGGCCGAGAAAGAGGTTATATGAATAGAGGTAGATAAGGAAGAGGTATTTATGATAATGGTGGAAGACGTCAAAAATCAAATTTTCTTCGAGGAAGAAGAGAGGCTACTACAATCGATTCTACAACCAATATGGGTGTGACGAGAGGAATACTATATGTTACATTTGTCACAAGTTTGGAACTGTTGAAATTAATGTAGTGCAAGAGGAGTATATGAAGTTAATGAATGACTTAAAAATTTAAAGAAAGAGAGCAATGATATAGAACCTACTTTGCTATCCTATATAATGCACCCGATCGAGATCAAGGCAATCTATACCAATGCAAGAAACCAGATATGTCGTAACAAGAGTTTGTTCGTTAAGATCAGTGAGATCGTGCAAGTACAATCTACTTTCAAAGACTCCTCCAAACGGCAAATGCAAATTTTTTAACTAAGCTCAAGAATGGAGATCATGATTTTACTTCAGATGTTTATTACACTCCACATATGTAGAATTATATTTTAAGTTTGGGAAGCTTTTGAAACATCTTAATGATGCTAATGCTAAGAACCCAAAAGTGTTAAAATTGTAGCCCAAATAGGTGCATTTTAATTGTTAGTTGTTAATAAAATTGGCCTCATGCGTGTATTTATTTATTTTGTAGGTCAAAATGCAATTAGGGGTCACAAACGTGCTATTTCAAGGTAATTGTGGAAAAAAGTTGATCAAAAGAATCAATTCAGAATTTTACCTTGACCCAAAACATCCCAAACCACCTCCCAGACCATTCCGAGCCACATTCCAAATTTTATCCCAATATGTGTGTATTATTAGGATTATTATTTCTAGTATATATTATTTTATATTTGTTCATGTTATTTTAATTTTATTTGTTTCTTTATTATTTTTACATTGTGTGTTTTATTACTTTATGTTATTATAATGTAATGTGTGCGTGTCGTTTTATATATAATAGTATGTTCGTCTCTCTCTCTCTCTCTCTCTCTCTCTCTCTATCTATCTATCTATCTATATATATATATATATATATATATATATATATATATATATATATATATATATATATATATATATATATATATATATATAGTACACACACACTTATTTCCATACACTCACACACACCCTAATAACCCCTTCAGCTCATCCCCTTCTACCATACACCCACACACACCTTACATTTTTTCAAGCACCCATGAGATTTTATTTTTCTCTCTCTTCTCACAACACCTATCAAAATTTATTATTCCCTATATTCTCTCATCATCATCACCCACATCACTCTCTATCTTCTTTCATTAAAACCCACCATAACCAATACCCACATAAACCATCGGTCATATCCTAACTCCTCAACAATAGCCATGGACTTGCCCCAACCCAAGTCTCCTACTCGGTGGAAACCCCAAACCCAAAACATGTTTCTCTGGCCACCCCTAACCATGTAATACCCCATTATTTTGAGGGGTTTATTTATGAATATGGTATATAATTTTAATAATATTATTATTTTATTAATCAAGATATTGATATATATTTATTTTTATTTGAAATGAATCGAATATTTAAATTCAAATTTAATTGGCTCTTGAACATTTTGTAATGGTTTAAATATGTAAAGTTGACAATTTTAAATTAAAGAAAAATATAGTAATAAGCATTAGCTTAGTCTCCAAGCTAGGATTTTAGAGAGGGACTATATAAGGAACATTATGGGTGATTATAAGGAAAGGAAGATGAAAAAGAAAGGCAAAAAATGAAAATCAAAGAGGCAAAAACGAGTGGAATGAGAAGTGCCAATTTGGAATGTTTAGATCTTCTATTTGAGTGCATTTGAATGAGATTTGAGAAAAACCCAAAACACATACCTGACTTAATTTTTCGTGTAGAATCCAAATCTGAAGTCGGATTGGCGATTCGAATAGATTTTGGATCTGATTTTTTTGGGTTTTTAAAATAGGACTATTTGAGGTTATCTCGTATTGGGGCTAGAACGTGAATTGATTATTTTCGCGAGAGGAATATGATGGTGCGATCAGATTTTGAGGATGAATTTATGTGGTGATTCATGCAATGATTTTAAGGAATGGGGTTTTACACAATATGCTATTTAAATATCTCGAGAGTTATTCCATTGATTTCATAATTAATTGAACTCATATTTGAATTCATAAATTCTTGGAAATCTGGAAAAAATAATTGTTGGAATTATTTTTATTCATGTGGTATCATTATATTATTATTGAGAACGTTGTCATGAGATTTTAATATGACACGGATGTTGGGCACCCGCCAAAATTCCGGATTCCTGAGACTATGACTTGATAAAGCATATGCGGATGGGGTGAGGCCTGGTGACCCATTGATGTGTGTTGTTGAGAAATTTATTCATAAATGATTACGAGATTAATTTGAATATTTATACTTGTGTTATTATGTTCTATTCACTACTAATATAGTTGTTGAGCATCTTTCCTGTCGTATTGTGTACTTTCCCATATTTTATTTTAGTTGGCAGGTTAGCGTGGATTTGAGCGCTATGAACCAATTGGGATGATTTTAGCGTGGATTATTTTGGAATATTTGTATCATTTTATTGTGTTGTATTGAGCATTGGTGGTTTATATTATTTCGAGAGACTTTTTTCTATTGAATTTTAAGAATTGAGATTAGTGATTTCGTTTGTATTGGGGGATTTTTTAGATGTTCTATACCTTATTACTTGTGGATTTAGATTTATTCTATCGTAGTAGCGTTCCACTTGTCTCTTTTCGTGTGTGTAGGGTGTTACAGATGGTATCAGAACTTAGGTATACGACAACCCTCGGATCTTGGGTATTGGATTTAACATGCGAGTTATAATTTTTCTTTGGAGATAGAAAATTTTGAGGATGTGTTAATTGTCGTGGTGAGGATGTTTTGAATTAATTTGAGGACTTTAGTGTGTGATTTTTGGAAATAGAATCAAGTAGCATTTTATTTCGAGTGTTAGGTTTTGTCGAATTTGGAGGGGGAAATTCTTTTTCAAGGGGGGAAGTTTGTAATACTCCATTATTTTGAGGGCTTTATTTATGAATATGGTATATAATTTTAGTAATATTATTATTTTATTAATCAGGATATTGATATTATATTTATTTTTATTTGAAATGAATCGAATATTTAAATTAAAATTTAATTGGCTTTTGAATATTTTGTAATGGTTTAAATATGTAAAGTTGACAATTTTAAATTAAAGGGAAATATAGTAATGAGCATTAGCTTAGTCTCCAAGCTAGGATTTGAGAGAGAGACTGTATAAGGAACATTATGGGTGATTATAAGGAAAGGAAGATGAAAAAGAAAGGCCAAAAATAAAAACCAAAGAGGCAAAAACGAGTGGAATGAGAAGAGCCAATTTGGAATGTTTAGATATTATTTTTTAGTGCATTCGAATGAGATTTGAGAAAAACCCAGAACATATACCTGACTCAATTTTTTGTGTAGAATCCAAATCTGAAGTTGGATTGGCGATTCGATTAGTTTTTGGATCTGATTTTTTTGTCTTTTTAAAATAGGACTATTTGAGGTTATCTCGTGTTGTAGCTAGAACGTGTATTGATTATTTTCGCGAGAGGAACGTGATGGTGCGATCATATTTTGAGGATGAATTTATGTGGTGATTCATGCCAGGATTTTAAGGTATGGGGTTTTACACAATATGCTCTTTAAATCTCTCGAGAGTTATTCCGTTGATTTCAGGTTTAATTGAACTCATATTTGAATTGATAAATTCTTGGAAATTTGGAAAAATAATTGCTGGAATTAATTTTATCCATGTGGTATCATTATAATATTGTTTAGAACATTGTCATGAGATTTTAATATGGCCCAGATGTTGGGCACCCGCCTAAATTCCTGCTTCCCGAGACTATGACTTGATAAAACATATGAGGATGGGGTGAGGTCTGGTGACCCACTGATGTGTTGTTGCTAAATTTATGGAAAAATGATTATGAGATTAATTTGAATATCCGTACTCGTGTTGTTATGTTTTATTCACCGCTAATATATTTATTGAGCATCTTTCCAGTCGTATTGCGTACTTCCCCATATTTTCTTTTAGTTGGCAGGTTAGCGTGGATTTGAGCGCTATGGACCAATTGGGATGATTTCAGCGTGGATTATTTTGGAAAATTTGTATCATTTTATTGTGTTGTGTAGAGCATTGGTGGTTTATATTATTTTGAGAGACTTTCTTGTATTGGATTTGAAGAATTGAGATTAGTGGTTTCGTTTATATTGTGGGATTTTTTAGATTCTCTATACCTTGTTATTTGTGGATTTAGATTTATTCTATCGTAGTAGCACTCCACTTGTCTCTTTTTGGGTGCGTGGGGTGTTACAGATGGTATCAGAACTTAGGTATACGACAACCCTCGGATCTTGGGCATTGGGTTTAGCATGCGAGTTAGAAATTTTCTTTGGAGATAGAAAATTTTAAGGATGTGTTAAGTGTCGTAGTGAGGATGTTTTGAATTAATTTGAGGACTTTCGTGTGTGATTTTTGGAAATAGAATCGAGTAGCTTTTTATTTCGAGTGTTAGGTTTCGTCGAATTTGGAGGACGAAATTCCTTTTCAAGGGGGGAAGAATGTAATACCCCATTATTTTGAGGGCTATTTTTTTATGAATATGGTATATAATTTTAATAATATTATTATTTTACAAATCAGGATATTGATATTATATTTATTTTTATTTGAAATGAACCGAATATTTAAATTCAAATTTAATTGGATTTTGAACATTTTGTAATGGTTTAAATATGTGAAGTGACAATTTTAAATTAAAGGGAAATATAGTAATAAGCATTAGCTTACTCTCTAAGCTAGGATTTGAGAGAGGGACTATATAAGGAACACTATGGGTGATTATAAGGAATGGAAGATGAAAAAGAAATGCAAAAAATGAAAGCCAAAGAGGCAAAAATGAGTGGAATGAGAAGAGCCAATTCGGAATGTTTAGATCTTCTTTTTTAATGCATTCGAATGAGATTTGAGAAAAATCCAAAACACATAGCTGACTCAATTTTTCATGTAGAATCCAAATCTGAAGTCGGATTGGCGATTCGAATAGTTTTTGGATCTGATTTTTCTGGGTTTTTAAAATAGGACTATTTGAGGTTATCTCGTGTTGGGGCTAGAATGTGAATTGATTATTTTCGCGAGAGGAACGTGATGGTACGATCAGATTTTGAGGCTGAATTTATGTGGTGATTCATGTAATGATTTTAAGGTATGGGGTTTTACACAATATGCTCTTTAAATCTCTCGAGAGTTATTCTATTGATTTCATGTTTAATTGAACTCATATTTGAATTGATAAATTCTTGAAAATCTGGAAAAAATAATTGTTGGAAATATTTTTATTCACGCGGTATCATTATATTATTGTTGAGAACGTTGTCATGAGATTTTAATATGGCATGGATTTTGGGCACCCGCCAAAATTCATGCTTCCCGAGACTATGACTTGATAAAACATATGCGGATGGGGTGAGTCCTGGTGACCCATTGATGTGTTGTTGAGAAATTTATTGATAAATCATTATGAGATTAATTTGAATATTCGTACTCGTGTTGTTACGTTTTATTCACCACTAATATATTTGTTGAGCATATTTTCTGTCGTATTGTGTACTTCCCCATATTTTCTTTTAGTTGGCAGGTTAGCGTGGATTTGAGCGCTATGGACCAATTGGGATGATTTTAGCATTGATTATTTTGAAAAGAATATATTTTGGAAGATTTGTATCATTTTATTGTGTTGTATGGAACATTGGTGGTTTATATTATGTCGAGACTTTCTTGTATTGAATTTGAAGAATTAAGATTAGTGGCTTCGTTTATATTGTGGGATTTTTTAGATGTTCTATACCTTGTTACTTGTGGATTCAGATTTATTCTATCATAGTAGCGCTCCGCTTGTCTCTTTTCGGGCGCGTGGGGTGTTACAGATGGTATCAGAGTTTAGGTACACGGCAACCCTCGGATCTTGGGTATTGGGTTTAACATGCGAGTTAAAAATTTTCTTTGGAGATAGAAAATTTTGAGGATGTGTTAAGTGTCGTGGCGAGGATGTTTTGAATTAATTTAAGGACTTTAGTGTGTGATTTTTGGAAATAGAATCAAGTAGCATTTTATTTCGAGTTTTAGGTTTCGTCGAATTTCGAGGACGGAATTCCTTTTCAAGGAGGGAAGTATGTAATACTCCATTATCTTGAGGGTTTTATTTATGAATATGGTATATAATTTTAATAATATTATTATTTTATTAATCTGGGTATTGATATTATACTTATTTTTATTTGAAATGAATCGAATATTTAAATTCAAATTTAATTGGCTTTTAAACATTTTGTAATGGTTTAAATATGTAAAGTTGACAATTTTAAATTAAAGGGAAATATAGTAATAAGCATTACCTTAGTCTCCAAGCTAGGATTTGAGAGAGGGACTATATAAGGAACATTATGGGTGATTATAAGAAAAGAAAGATGAAAAAGAAAGGCCAAAAATGAAAACTAAAGAGGCAAAAACGAGTGGAATGAGAAAAGCCAATTCGGAATGTTTAGATCTTCTTTTTTAGTGCATTCGAATGAGATTTCAGAAAAACCCAAAACACATACCTGACTCAATTTTTCATGTAGAATCCAAATCTGAAGTAGGATTGGCGATTCGAATAGTTTTTGGATCTTATTTTTCTAGGTTTTTAAAATAGGACTATTTGAGGTTATCTCGTGTTGGGGATAGAACGTGAATTGATTATTTTCGCGAGAGGAACGTGATGGTGCGATCAGATTTTGAGGATGAATTTATGTGGTGATTCATGCAATGATTTTAAGGTATGGGGTTTTACACAATATGCTCTTTAAATCTCTCGAGAGTTATTCCGTTGAGTTCATGTTTAATTGAACTCATATTTGAAATGATAAATTCTTGGAAATCTGGAAAAAATAATTGTTCGAATTCTTTTTATGCATGTGGTATCATTATATTATTGTTGAGAACGTTGTCATGAGATTTTAATATTGCACGGATGTTGGGCACCCGCCAAAATTCTTGCTTCCCGAGACTATGACTTGATAAAGCATATGCAGATGGGGTGAGGCCTGGTGACCCATTGATGTGTTATTGAGAAATTTATTGATAAATGATTATGAGATTAATTTGAATATTTGTACTCGTGTTGTTACGTTTTATTCACCGCTAATATATTTGTTGAGCATCTTTCCTGTCGTATTGTGTACTTCCCCATATTTTGTTTTAGTTGGCAGGTTAGTGTGGATTTGAGCGCTATGGACCAATTGGGATGATTTTAGTGTGGAGTATTTTGGAAATAATATATTTTGGAAGATTTGTATCATTTTATTGTGTTGTATAGAGCATTGGTGGTTTATATTATTTCGAGAGACTTTCTTGTATTGAATTTGAAGAATTGAGATTAGTGGTTTCGTTTATATTGTGGGATTTTTTAGATGCTCTATAGCTTGTTACTTGTGGATTTAGATTTATTCTATCGCAGTAGCGCTCCGCTTGTCTTTTTTCGGGCGCGTGGGGTGTTACAAACCTTCACTACACATTAAATAGAAGATGTTGACGAATTGGAGCTGTTACCATGTCTCTAAGTCACGGATGGAGTTCGTGACCATTTTGGGCATGACCAATATGGATGATCATGGACTTCATCTGTGACCCAAAGACGCGGCCTTATGTGTGGGAAATTATTTGGGACCATGGTCACGGGCTTAGGGCGTGACCCGATGGGGACAGGGCATCACAGAGTCCATGACCAATTATGGTCACAGATGAAAAATGGTCACTGCCCCCAGTCGTGACCCCCATTTATTTAAAAAATAAAAACAAAAACATGGTCATAGTTTGCTTTTAAATGGTGTGTCATGGCTTTGGGCCGTTACCATATCCATTTAGCTAAAAAAATTTTTTTTAGGCAACATCGAAGAAAAAACATGTATTCAGTAACCCAAGAATCTTGTGACTACGTGGTCAGCTCTTACAAGTTACATTGGTCTTGTGCAAGGTGCTTGCGCCCCTTACGAGGCCGTTTAGTGGTTGTTTTGATTTTATCAGCATTTTTTAAAGTCTAAGTCTAGTTATTTGCAAAATTTTAATCATGTTTTCAAATCGAGAATATCGTGAATACGCGATCAGTTCCTATGAGTTACATTGGTCCTATGCAAGGTGTTCATACCCATTTGGGAGTTGTTTTTGGTTTACCCCATATAGTAGTGTGTTTTCAAGTTTAAGTCTGGTTAATTTCAAATTTTAATTATATTCTCAAATCGAACATCCTTTGACTATGCAATCAGTTCCTATGAGTTACATTGGTCCCGTACGAGGTGTTTGCACCTCTCATGGGGACGTTTGGTGGATGTTTTGGATTTATCCTCTCTAGCGTCATGTTTTCAAGCCTAAGTTTTTTTATTTGAAATTTTTAGTCATATTCTCAAACCAAGCATCCTATGACTACACGATCATTTCCTATGAGTAACATTTGTCCCGAGCGAGGTGCATGTGACCGTTGTGGGGATGTTTGGCGGGTGTTTTGAGTTTCACCCCTCTAGCGGTGTGTTTTCAAGCCTAAATCTGGTTATTTTTAAAATTTGGTCCTCTCCTCAAATCTGACCATCCCGTGAGTACGCAGTCAGTTCCTACGAGTTACATTGGTCCCATGAAAGGTGTTCGCACCCCTTTTGAGGCGATTTGGGTTTTTTTGGATTTATCCCCTCTATTGGCATGTTTTCAAGACTATGTCGGGTTATTTGAAAATTACAGTCCTATTCTCAAACTCGGCGCCCCTTGATAATGCGATCAGTTCCCATGAGATACGTTGGTCTCATGCGAGGTATTCCCGTCACTTACGAGGCTATTTGGGGCCATTTTTGGGTTTGGCCCCTCTAGCAGCGTGTTTTCAAGCCTAAGTCTCGTTGTTTACAATTTTTAGTCCTATTCTCAAATGGGCATCCCGTGACTATGCGGTCAGTTCCTACGAGTTATATTGGCCCCGTGCAAGTTATTCATGCAAATAACATGGCCATTTGGGGGGTTGTTTTGGTTTTATCCCTCTAGCGACGTATCTTCAAGGCTAAATCTAGTTATTTTCAAATTTTAGTCCTATTCTAAAACCGTGCATCTCGTGACTATGCGACTAGTTCTTACGAGTTACATTGGTCCCGTGTAAGGTGTTCATGTCCCTTACGGACCCATTTGGGAGTTATTTTGGGTTTACCCCTTTAGCGACGTGTTCTCATGCATAAGTCTGGTTATTTTCAAATTTTAGTCCCATTCTAGAATCGTGCATCTCGTGACTATGAGATCAGTTCTTACGAGTTACATTGGTCCCGTGTGAGTTGTCCGTGCTCTTAACAGGGCCGTTTAGGGGTTGTTTTGGGCTTACCCTCTCTAGCAGCATGTTTTCAAGACTAAGTCTGGTTATTTGAAAATTTTAGTCTTATTCTCAAACAGGGCATCCCATGATTATGTGATTAGTTCTAGTGAGTTAAATGGGTCCCATGCGAAGAGTTAGTACTCGTTAAAGGTCCATTTGGGGGTTGTTTAGGGTTTACCCCTCTAGCGGCGTGTTTTCAATTTTGTGTCTAGTTATTTAAATTTTTTTGTCCTATTATCAAATCGAACGCCCCATGACCACGTAATAAGTTTCTGAGAGTTACATTTGTCCCGTGGGAGGTGTTCGCGTCCCTTACGGGGGAGTTTAGGGGTTGTTTTTGATTTATCCCTCTAGCGGCGTGTTTTGAATCCTAAGTCATGTTATTTGCAAATTTTAGTCATAGTCTCAAACCCAACATCATGTGACTGTGCGATCAGTTCCTACGAGGTTTATTTGTCCCGTGCGAGGTGTTCGTGCCCCTTACCAAACTATTTATGTTTTTTTTGGCATGTACCCCTCTAGCGGCGTGTTTTTCAAACATAAGTCGGGTTATTTGAAAATTTTAGTGATATTCTCAAACTGAGCATCTCGTGACTACAGGGTCAGTTCCTACGAGTTACTTTGGTCCCCTATGAGGTGTTTGCGTCTCTTACGGAGCCGTTTAAGAGCTATTTTAGGTTTACCCCTCTAGCGGTTTATTTCCAAGCCTAAGTCTGGTTATTCATAAAAAATTGTCCTACTCTCAAGCCAGGCGTCCCGTGACTATGCGGTCAGTTCTTACGAGTGACATTGGTCTCGTGCGAGTTGTTCACTCCCTTTATGGGGCTATTTTGTGGTTGTTTTGGGTTTACCCTCTTTAGCGATGTGTTTTTAAGCCTAAGTCTGGTTATTTAAAAAATTTATTCCTATTCTCAAATTAGGCATCCCGTGATTATGCCATCAGTTCCTACGAGTTATATTCATGTGCGAGGTGCACCCCACTTATGGGGATGTTTGGGGTTTACCCACTCTAGCGGCTTATTTTTAAGCTTAAGTCTAATAGTTTACGAATTTTAGTCCTATTATCAAATCGGGCATCTTGTGACTACACGGTCAGTTCCTACGAGTTGCATTTGTATGTGCGAGGTGTTTTCACCCCTTACGATGTCGTTTGGAGGCTATTTTTAGTTTACCCCCTCTCGCGGATTGTTTTTCAAGCCTAAGTCTTGGTTATTTGAAAATTTTAGTTCTATTCTCAAACTAGGAATCGTGTGATTACGCCGTCAGTTCCTACAAGTTACATTGGTCCTGTATATAGTGTTCACATGACAAGGCCGTTTGGGGGTTGTTTTATGTTTACCCCTCCAGCGGCTTATTTTCAAGCCCAAGTCTAGTTATTTATAAATTTTAATATCATTCTCAAACTAGGCATCCCGTGACAATGCGGTTAGTTCTTATGAGTTACATTGGTCCCGTGCGAGGTGTCCGTACCCTTTACGAGGCCATTATATGGTTGATTTGGGTTTACCCTCTCTAGAGGCGTGTTTTCATGCCTAAGTCCGATAGTTTGCAAATTGTAGTCATATTCTCAAACTGGGCATCCCGTGACTACACGGTCGATTCCTATGAGTTACATTAGTCCCTTGCAAGTTATTTGCGTCCCTTATCGGTCCGTTTGGGGGTTTGCTTTGGGTTTACCACCTATAGCGATGTGTTTTTAAGCCTAAGTCTTATTATTTATAAATTTTAGTCCTAGTGTCTAACTAGGCTCCTCTGACTTCACAGTCCATTCCTACGAGTTACATTAGTCCTGTGCGAAGTGTTCGCACCACTTACGGGGCCGTTTAGAGGTTGTTTTGGGTTTATCCCCTCTAGAACCATGTTTTCAAGCCAAAGTCTATTTACTTACAAATTTTAGTCATATTCTAAAATCGGGTGTCCCCTGACTACGTGGTCATTTCCTACGAGTTACTTTTATCATGCTCAAGGTGTTCGCGCCCCTTACGGGGCCATTTGGGGGTTAATAGGACCAAAGAGATAATCTCCATGATAGTTCTTATTGAGGTGGCTATCCGATCATCCTTTCTCATGTTCGAGTTAAATAGTGCCCAAAAAATTCTGATGAATCGATTATCAATCATGAAAATGAAATGCGATCCCTAGAAAAGGAACACAGGGAAATTGTATTGGAAAATCTCGAGATGGAAGTTGATTTAAAAAGGTGCAAGTTAGAGGTCGAACACATGAGAGAAAAAGTCACCCGCATTAATATGGATAACCAATTGTACCTTGTACAAGAAAATAGGGCTCAAGATAAATACATTTGTAAATCAATCTAGGCGTCGGTGTTTGTACCCTTACACATTCATAATTCAAACTAATTATGCATAAATCAATCTAAACATTTGAAAATCACACTAAACATTTATAAATCAAACTAATAGCGGTAATATAATGTTAATATCATAATAGAATACAATTTGGATACAAATCGGATTTTCAAGGGCCAATGTGATAACATGATACAAATAAGATTGCCAAGGGTAAACTAATGTTTTCATATTCGATCTTGCTCTAAATCAACTAAAAGGTCTTTCGAATTAGGGGTGTCATCAAGAGAAGACTGTAACTCTTTAGGATCCTTTAATTCATATGCTTGAGTAGTCATATCCTTTGGTGCATTCACAATATTAGTCCAATTTCCATCGTTTATGCACTTCAAGTAGAATACCTTCTTTACGTTCTGAAAGGAAAAAATAAAAGGCCCGTTGACTATTCAGTCTTTACTCTTCATCTTTGATAAATCTACCATGATCAGTCAGAGATCTATTGAGTCAGGATCAACTTTATAAGCATTCGCAGCGTCCTGTACCTTCACCCAGCCATAATAGAATATGTTTTCTATGATAATCAAGTCTCAAAATTTGTAGGACAATCCCATAATAGGTTAGCACTATATCTTTTGGATTTTTATCGCTTTTTCTATCTACATAGGTAGTTAGGGTAGAAATTGTATTTTTTGCTGTTTTGTGTCAAAATATTTTCCTTGAATTGATATGAAACGAAACTAAAACCATTGGTGCGGAATTTCTTAAAATCTTTCGCATAAAAATGAGGACTTTTTGCTAGGTGTGCAAACCTTGAAGAGAGGTGGAAATTACCTCTTTCGATATCCATGCCCCAAAATCATTCACGGTGAAACTTCTCCTCTCATTTTGGGTAATTTTTATCCCGTACTTCCTAAAGGAAAATTGTAAAGTTTAGATCATAATTAATAGAAAATGTATAATCAAACCAGAATAAATGAGTTAATTATGTAGTTACTTACTCTCTCTAATCTTCAACTTCTTCTTGCGGTTCGAAGACCTAACGAGATGCTTTCTCGTATTATATATTAGTGAGTCGCACCTATTTAACGAACCTAAAAGGCAATTCATCCTCAAACATTTTAGGTTCCTCAATCACTCTTTCTCCACGAGGCTTGAATCTCCTCAGCTCTTGTTCTGGAATAAGTTCCCGAGTGTCTAGCGATGACTCCACATTTACGTATTCTTCAGCAGTTGACCCTCTAATATACCATGTATTCTTTACGTAATCTTTAAAGATTTTCATCAAAAACTCGAAAGGATACATCCATCTATACCTAATGTGACCACAAAATAAATCCTCATCGCTTAAATGAACAAGTAGGTGGATACTGATATCGAAGAACGACAAAGGAAAATATTTCTCTAATACACAAATTATCTCTGCTAAAGTTGATTTCGCAGCTTTGATGTGATTTTTATTTACCACTTTTGGACAAAGTACGTTAATGCACAAACTAATTTGCATAATTTCGCACTGGATATCTTTTTATTCAGAGAAACAATACCTAAATAACAAAGGGATTACTTGAATGATGACGTGTCAGATGTGAGACTTACACTGTTTCAGGTCATTTGTTTGGTAGCTTACTACTGTGCAAATTAAACAAATAATCAGTTGGAATATTCAAAATGAACAATATGTCTAAGAATATCTTTTTCTCACTAGTAGTCAAAGTGAAAACATCCAGGGGGATGGAAATTCTTCTTATTGTAGGATTATTTTTTAACATTAATTTCTTCGTTAGTTTTATCCTCTGTAGATTGCGGCGCGATCTTATTTTGAATGAGATCTGCCCAAACATGTTCCTATCAGATGTTATGCAATATAATTCTCTGTGTGCATCACATCAATTACATGCCTTACACGATGATCTTTACAATATAGTAGGTAAAAAAATATTAATCTTATGGACTATGCCTTCATTTACTAGGGTCGTTCAGATCCCCCTAGGTTTAGGCTTTCGGTTTGGAAACTGAGGGTGTATTCCTACATACGTATTCCCTACAGTCGAATCCTTTTCCTTCTCCTCAATCCGTTGACCATAAAGTTGAGCAGGTTCCATCCCACGCTCGTAATCGATAGGTAAGAAGTTATACTTCTAGTTCTTGAAAGGGTGACTGGTCGGTAGAAATATGAGATGACCCATATATCTAATCTCACCACTATGATACTGCCAAATGACTTTAGTTTTCTCCCCACGTATGGGACATCCATAATAACCATGAACATTGCAACTGGACTAGGTACCATGAGCAAGAAGGTTATGGATCACCTACATCGCTATTGCTTTAAGTGTGAGCTCTTCAAATTTATGAGAGTTAAATGTCGTCACACCTTCATCCCTCAACTGTTTAAGTTCCTCAATTAATAGGACTAAGAATATATCAATATCATCCTGGGAGCCTTTAGCTTGAGTATCAATAAAGACAATAATGTGAACTCCTTTCTCATATACAGTGTTGGAGGGAGACTTAAAGGTGCTATGAGAATTATCCAATAACTCGGATTAATACTTAAATTAAAGAAAAGTTAAACCCACTTGTTGATAATGCAAAACAAACATTTCACGGTTCATTTGTAAATTTACAGTGTCGTGTATTTAAAATTTACCAAATGAGTGATCTACTGGATGCCGCATAAGATTCCCACCCACCTCGCATCGAGCATGCCATGCCAAGGCCTTTACTATACACGGTACAATGAAAAATAATTTTAACCATGTCTAGAGGGGAAAATACTTTTAAAAATTTATGGAACTTACGAGCACTTGCGATATTTTGCAGTCTTATTTTTCCATTCTCACAAGCCACAAATCTAAGCTCACTGCATAAAGGGAACTCATCCTTATTTGCTTTCTCATTGCGGCACAATATGGAATCATACTTGCATTCATGAATCAATTTCTACTTCAAACCCAAACCCTCCAAGCTCTGCTTCATGTTTGGATAATTGTTTGGTAACATGTTTTATTGTGGGAGAATGTCTTTAACCCACATAAGAATTCCAGTTATGCCATTACTCAACAAACCAAATTGACTCTTTAAATTTTGTCGACCAATCATTGCATATAATACTGAGCGATCTTCATTATAATCATTATACAACGGTCTATCCACGTCAGCTTTCAACCATATGTGTTCTCGATCTTATGATAATTTAACATCAACTTGTCCATTGACTTGGTCATAATGAACATTATCTGTATCCATAGGTTGTTGGTTTTGATGGGGGTAGACTCTAAAAGAATCATTAATTAGGTCCTTCAAAGGACGATGTGTTGACGAATCATGTACCACTTCCACTCGATGGGTTTCTGTTATGCGATCGGATACCGATGATTCTTCCGGAACATATGGTACATTCTTCTCACCATGGTATGTCCATATCTTATAGTCTTGCCAAATTCCCCACTTTAGTAACTTCTAAAGATTTATATTTTTCGTTCATACAACGGGTGCACAGGCATGATATCTTGTAACATTTAGTATTTCCATAAGTGTATTTAATAAATTCTTAAACTCCCTTTACATGATTATCATATATTCGACTATTCTCCCCCCATACACTCTTTCAATTGTGTGAAATCCATCAAACAATCTTTAAAATTCAATTCACCTATATTAATAAGTTGAAACAAAGATCATGATGCATTCAAGAGTGCACAATTCATAATTTAATAAAATTATTTAACTCAACTGAAACTCAAATTTAAAAAATTAAAATAAATTAACAAAATATTAATTGAACTTGTTCTCAAATATTACAAATTGTCCAAAAATTGTTCATGGCTTAGGTTGGACTAATAAATAAACAGGCCAAGTGATAAAATATTTTTTGTAGCATTTCAGTTCTTTCCCATCTCCACTGTTAATGACGACAGACATATCTCTGCAATAGTGGTATATTTCATCAACCAGTATCTGAACCTCACCCATCTTCAATGGAAAATTATGTAATAGAGTTTTGAAAATTACATAGATTAGTGTTCACATACTAATAACCTACTATTGGTCAAGTCCCTAAAATATTACTACTCGCCATAGTCACCGTAAGTGGATAATGATGATACAGATCCTACGGATATCGAACAAATTGGGGAGGGGAGTGTTGAAGGAGGAGGCATTTATGATGGGAATGTTGAAGGAGGCAACATTTATGAGGGGAAAACTTGAGAGGATGGATAGGGAAAACCTTGAGAAGTACGGTGGGGGAAACCTTGAGGAGGCATCGAGGGTTGAGAACCTGAAGTAAATAAGGACACAAGGCACCGAATTTCACTCTTCAAGACTCTTGGGTAACTTTTAATATCCTGGACATCCGTATCTATCTTAGACTAACTTTCCTCTTTGATCAAGATATGATTCTTGAAAAAAAAATCTTGTTCGTGAGAGGTGCAGTATGTTTTAATTTGGTTTACGGAATCTGTGATCCAAATCCTATCATCAAATGCTTGGCTTATGGCATCATTTTTAATGTCATCGACCAACTGCTAATGGCATCGATAAATTATAGAGTCTTACCCAAGTGTGGTGGGAATTTATTATCTTTATCTTGTCGGGAATGTACGTTCAAGTTGTCCCGACTAGGTTTTTTTCCAGCATCTGGACCGTCCTTTGTCCTATCTGACCATTCACCCTTCAAATCATCATAGGATTTGGAGCCCAACTTTTGGATATCAAATTGTTTTGCCCTATTTTGTGTATTTATCTCCCTTTGTCCCAAGTTCTTGTCAATCACCTCATTTTCCATAATTTTTTCCATTGATCAACTGACATTTCGACATTCGAAAGCACTCTATCTTTTAGAGGCAAAATGCCAGAGGTTACTGCCTTTTTCGGGTAATGTGTCTTCCTTCTATGATATGTTCTCAACTGTTCAGAACTTGAGAAAAAACCTTTTACTTTGATGGGTTAGGGAATGAAAAGCTCTTGCTGAGTTGATCATAAATGTCATCCTTAATGCCTTGATCAACCACGTTCTAGTTATCTATTGCCCCGTGTTATTTGTGCTCAGTTTCCCAGGTGACAAAAAATGGGATTTAAATATCTGGAGGTCATTTTTATTTCTAGTGGGATTATTCCCAAGAAGGGAGAACCCAATGAGATTTTCCTTATTTTTCTCACGAGGAATCAGGAGCGGTAGGTGGGGGCGTTGGAGTAACGAGAGTTTGTTGCCTACTCATAGAAGGAGTAGTGGACTTAGCCAATGGTGGAGTATAGAATTTCTCACCATGAAGTGATGAGAATTCTTGATGGGCTGCAGGAGATGAGAATCATGGTTGGTGTGTCACGTCGTCACTTGGTACGTTCTGTCCATTATCGCTCGACATTATCTACAAAAAGAAATAATAAGCGAAGAAATCATTATACTAACATGAAATTATATCTAAATAATCATGTTTATGATTATAAATATGTATATACTTTCTCATAATAAGACTTTAAAATATGTTCAATGTGTTTAATCTGTATCCATTCAGTATTACTTTTTAAAAACCTATGGATTTTTGTGCGTGGCCAAATAGGAGGAAGCGTATCTATGATTGGTGTATAGATATCCATGACATGAACTTGGAATACATTCCTCTTCAACTTATTGACAAGATTAAATTTAATGTGCATATATCGCGAGACATCACAATCTTTGTCAATGCTCTCTATACGTAGTTATATCCACGATGGGTGAATGTTTTTTCTACCTTCTCTAATAACATAAGCAAGGTCAGAGATACATCATGATTATGTACGCGGAATATATTCTCCATAGCCTCATCCCAACTTTCTAGTAGGGAAAATAGAATACGATTGAACTTGTACTCTTGCTGGAGATAAACTACATGATTTAAAAGGTAGCTAAACTATTCAATTTTCTTATTCCCATACTTGTAAATATGAGTACGCTATAAATGGCTCGCACTAATAAAAGAGGTACAAGTGCGTTCCAATTGCAACCACTCGTAATCTTTTAGCCAGTGCTTATCACCGTGCCTCATTTTTCATGAGAAAAATATATGACGGTGTGAATATGAGTCCTACAAGTAATGTCTATAATTAATCACTGACTACTTATTATTTTTCAATCAATCCAATTTAAGTGTATCTTATTTTAACATATGAGTCCTATGCAAATGGATGAAAATTAGAAACATAGGAGTGAATGTGCACAGAACCAATATTCTTGTCCATTTTCATTAGTACCTCTCAAACCAATACATATCATTTCATAAGGAGCTAAGATGCATTTTGTCAGGGTTTATTATAAAGGAGTATGGCAAGAGTTTGAAAGTCTATGTGTACTGTTAATCCAAGGAATCCAACGTTACTATCCAACAACCAACAATTATCATGTACTCCTTCTATCGTCTACATGATAAAACACATACTAAAAATAATAATATCAAAAGTACTACTCTCAAAGCATAAGGTAAAATCTTGTTCATTTTACATTTTAGGTTTTAGGAATTAGGGTTTTAGTTTTAGGATTTAGGTTTTACGATTTGGATTTTAGGAATTAGTGTTTTTAATTTTATTTTTTTGGGTTTTTGAATTGGGATTTAAGGATTAGGGTTTGGGGTATACGATTTATGGTTTAGGTAATTTCTAAAGAGGGAAAGTGATTGTTCTAATTACCTCTCCTCCCCATTCATTTTTTTAAACATCTAAGGCCCAAATAAAGTCATAAACCAATTGGGAAAATTCCCCCTAAATTAGTTAATAAAATTCTAGACTTATCAGTGTATTTGGGTATTTTCCACTAATTAGGGTATTTTCCACTAATTGTAAACTTGGAAAAAATTTCCACTAATTAGGGTTTAAGAATTTAGAATTTTTAATTAGTTAAAAAAATAATTGGGTATTTTGGGTATTTGGGAATCTACACACACATACATGTACACACACACACACACACATATATATATACATATATATATATATATATATATATATATATACATATATATACATATATATATATATATATATATATATATATATATATATATATATATATAAAGAGAGGGAAGTGAACCTGAGAATGTAGAGAGGTCGGTCGGTTGGAGAGTGTAGAGAGAGAGAGTTCGGCCAGAGAGTGTAGAGAGAGCGGGAGTTCAAGATGTTGGATAGATAGGAGTCAAGAGTGAAAATGACGGTTGGGCTTGGTGCCTTATATCTAAAAGTCATGGTCAGGATCAGGACCGTGACCATAATGCGTGACCAATTCATTTTTTCCACATTGTCAACATGGTCATGGTCTAGGTCTGTGGCCATGTTGATGATGTGAAAAACATTAATTGGTCATGTCTTGTGGTCATGGTCGAGGGATGTGACCAATAACCTTAACCATTTCAAAGTGGTCACGGCACAAAGCTGTAACCAATATCAACTGAAAACCTTAACTTAATCATGGCTTTGGTCATGATCTTGGGTTGTGGCCATTATTCGCAAGAATTTTGGCACCGTCATGGTCACGGTGTTGTCATGGACCATGGCTGTGACCATGGACCGTGATCATTTTCAATTTATGTCACGGTTGTCAGTGGTCATCGACCTGGTCACGCTTTCTTTGACTCTTACCAAGGTCTTTGTCCATGACCATTTTTGGTTTGCGGTGTAGTGCATATTTTAAACATGAACCCACCTGAGCTTCCAACCTAGTTGGCCAAGATCCATCCGATTCTACCCATACCCTCCAAAACATATACATATGCCCCCTACCAACACCTAATAAACTCCAAACCAACCTTCCACCTCCTTCTCTCCCTTACCAGACCTCAACCACCCCACAACCCAGCAAACCCAGCCTCAACAACCTTTAACCCGCCAAACCTGAGATCCCCTACCCAGTCTAACTCGACCCGTCAGTCCTACCCCAACAACTCCCGAACCCCCTGCCCAGTTGAACCCAATAACTAAACCCAAACCTCGACAAAACATTTTCTCTGTCTTTTATTCTAAATTAAATTCCCAATTTAAACCCCTCTTAAATTCCCAATTTTTAATTACTATTTGGGGAACATTCCTATGGATGACCTCACTCCGTCTTTTCCCATGATGCGAGTCGAGCGATTTTGATCTCCACTTATATATACACTCTCTCTCTCTCTCTCTCACACACACACACACACACACACACACACACACACACACTTCATGGAGAAATTAAGGATAATAGTAACATAAGCCCATGATAGACCTAAATGGAGGGATGGGTGCCTAACACATTCCCATTATGTAACTTAGCCCCCAAACCTCTGAACTAATTGGTTTCGTGAGCATCAATTTATCTTTGATGTCGCTCTCTCGAGCCGACAGCATGTTCTTTTTCCTGTTTTGTTCAAAACAGGCGGACGACTCTATCTCTTTACATCAGCCCACATCGATGACGTTCGAAGCGTTCATAGAAAGGGAACGAGACCTTTCTCTCTTTCCACCGCACACACATGAGCGTCGACCCCCAATATGGAAGGAAACTGGGGAGGGATGGCCATAATGGCGGATTTACTTGTCATAAGAGGGTTAGACTCTGTTTGCATGGGTGTTAACATTTTCTGATTGTGTGATGCACCTACCTATATGTTCCTTTTTTTCCTATATTACTTCTTTTATATATCTACCTCATGTTTATATCAACGCTCACTCACTTTTCACCATAGACACCTGGAAACACTGTCCATATACACCTCACACTACCTACAGTTGTATATAGGGTCACTTTTATGTAATACCTCGTAATTTTTAATGACTTTTAAAATGAGTTATATTTTAAATTAATGGATTAATTGGATTTTATTATTAATTAATTCATTGGCACTTTATCCGAATTGAGGATATTACAATGTATGATTCTGAATATTACCTAAAGATATTTAGGTAATATGTGAATGTGATAATTAACGATAATTATTGTTCGGTAATTTGAATTTTTAGTCAGACGCGGTATGGGACTTGTCGGGACTAATTTGTTAAATTAAAAAAAGGAAATTTAATTTCTATCAACCTTATAGTCATTTCGACTACGTCGTTGCGTCCGGAAGGTTCAAAATAGTCAGAAAAGTCTATTTGAATGTTGGATTTGGGTCTCGGGTCATTTGGGAATGAATAGACAGCCCAAAAGGGCATTTTGGTCATTTTTACAAGGGGGATGAATAGTGATTTCGGATTTTGTCCTATTATAAGTATTTGGAGATTAAGTGTACGTGGGTTATTCATCTCCTCTACACAAAATAGAGAAGTTATCTTCCTAGAGAGAGTGAAAGGTTACTTGGGAAGGGAAAAACTTACTTTGGAAGGAGAAGAACAAGAACCAAGGGTCACCACCACCAACCACCATCGGAGGTTGACCGGAGAAGGGAGAACCACCTGAGATATACTACACCAAAGGATCAGACCTTCATTAAAGGCAAGTGTTTGATAATGGCAATCTAAGTTTGTATATTGTCCATGTTAGAATAGTTATTAAAAGAGATTATTTTTCATGTTTGGAAGACATAATGGAGTTGTTAAATGGATTTCTGGAAACTGAAATGATATAGGAATTAAACTCATGTTGTAGGTTGATAATAATCCAAGAAATAATCATATATCTATTGAGGAAATTCTGAAAACCATTTTTGTGTTCTTAAGGATATTAGGTTGATAATTTTATGGAAAAAGAGGAGATAAACATGCTTTTTAATCCAATCTCTTGATGATTCTAGGATGTTTAAAGTATTATAAATCATTCATATATGTTGATATATCATGTAGTAAGGATTATAAGTCATTTGGGATGTTAATATGAAGGTTTGAATGAACAAAAATGGTGAAACCCGTAGTTGCAGAAATGCAGAAAAACCAGGCTGTTACCTGAGTGATCGATCGATCGACCCCCTGCCTTCGATCGATCAACCTCCCAGGATTGTTAAAGTTGTTCCTTTTTAATGTTGATTCTTATCCCAAAACTTTGGTAGATCTTTGGTGATTATTATTTGGATATTATGGGACTTATATAAGATCAGTAAGCCCTAGATAAGATTTTGAATTAATTTAAGTGGGATTTAATTGATTTAAATAGTGATAATTAAATTAAAGGAATTTAGGTTGCTAGATTCAATTGTTGGATTCTAATTAGTATGTATGAGGATTAAAGATAGGACCAGTAGGGGTGATGGAACATAATACCTGGGTATACTTAAGTTTACAAGAGGGTTTAATCCTAAGGGAAAGAAGATGTGTTCATAAGAGATTTGAAACTATCGGCTTTAACTAATTAAAAGGAGAGTTTAATTCGTAGTAATTAGGGAGATATGATGATATGGACCAGTAGGATATTAGTGACTTCTTACTGAATATATGTTAAGGAAAAACCTATTTGAACCTTGAGTAATGAGTGAGGCTCGGGGGTAACTAAACTTTGTACGGACATTTTTATCATGTCCGTTATCGTAATGTTTTGTATATCATACGCCGTTACATTTGGCACGTCTCTGCTCGATCACATGTGACGTCCCCAATATGAATTCCAGGAATCAAGCATCCTGCACCTCCATCATGTGTCCTACATCGGCCCCAACGACTTCAAGTTCCATGATTTTAGGGACTAAATGCAAGTGGTACGGAAGAGAAGTCAAAACAGTGAAATATGGCACGATATGGATGTTCAAGGGCAATTGGGTAATTGTACAACCACCTACAGGAGAATAGGTCAACTGGAAAGTTGAAGAGCTTGCCGCAACAAAGATACTGGAAGAAACGGCACCTCAATCCAAGCTACGGTGAAGAAGTTATGGCCCTTTGAAGATGGAGCAAATTCCAAGAAGGAATCAGGATTTACAAAAGCCGGACCGGTCCGCCCCATATAAAAAGGAACCGATCCGCCAGCAGACCGATCCGCCCAGGCACGGACCGGTCCGCCATGCAAAATGAGGCCAGTATTCCCCGGACCGAATGCGAACCGATGGAGCAGAATTTTAAAAGAACCGGTCCGAGGACGGACCGATCCGCCTAGGACCCGGACCGGTCCGCCTGGGATAATTACGAGCAGTCCCAAATTTTTTAAACACCTCCTTTGTTCCCCTATTTATACCAACTTCGGGAGAGATGTTTTCCAAGACTTTTCAAGACGAAATTTAGAGTCCTTATTCTACAAGTCTTCTCCTTTTTGAGTTCCCCAACTCATGTTTGATTCACACAACTTTTCCAATCCTTTGTGAATCAGTTTGTAACCCAAGAACACAACCTTGAGTTTTGTTCAAACCCTGTGGAGAAGCCGTTCTCTTCTTCATTGCAGCCCTCCTGGAAAGGGAAAGTTCCAGCCGACACACTTGTGGAGAAGCCGTTTCTCTTCTTCAAAGTTTCCCTACTGGAAAGGGATATCTCCAGCCGCGACTACAGAATCCGATACCCGAGGGTAATTCTTAGTCAAAAACTTGTATTTCAGTGTAATCTGATTGTAAGCCATTTCTCTTAAAAATTATAGTGATATACAAATGGTTTTGCCCTCGTGGGGGATTTTTCCTTAATTGCATGTGTTTGAATGTTCTTGCTTAGATTATCATCTTATTCAATCACATAACTGCTGTATGTTTAGGGTTTGTTTGTCCTAAAAGGGTTGATTGGAATCTTGCAAAATTTATTTTTAATCAATTATCACACACCGGACCTATTCGGTTTCTCAAATTGGTATCAGAGCCTGTTGCACTAAGTTATTGTGTTTTGATCTTGATTTTGCAAAAATGGCTTTTGATGGTTTTGATGATCTTCGATGTCAAATTTTTGAAAAAATTAATTGGAAAATTCACACGAACTCTTGTTTTAAATCTTCTGTTGAAAACAAATCTGAGAGGTGTCCTTGTTGTGAGGGTGTTGGTCACACGTTACATGAGTGTACCACAAATTTAAAGAAGAAATTGAATAAATCGATTTCTCAAGTTTCTACCCTTAGTGATTGTTATTCGGAAGAAGAAGTTTTTTATGCTTCTAGGCGAGAGTTTCCCATCCATGTGATTAGTGATAGTGAAGGTGATGGGAGTGTAGATGAAAGTGAGGAGGAAAGTGTAGATGAGCATGACTTGTAAACTTCTTTCAATGAACTTTATGCTGAAACTTTGAAAACAAAGAAAGAAAATTTGAAATTAAAATCTCAATTCAAAGAGTGTGCCATAAAAAATAATGATTTATTGTTGAAGAACTTAGGGCTCATGTGAAAATTTTGAAAGAGAAGCTTGAGTACGTCGAGGGTGAGAGAGATAGTCTTAGAGGGTTGATGGAGACTATGAAAAAGGAGCTTTTAGAGTTTGAGGATTCTAAACGAGTACTTGAATCTAGGATAGGTGAACTTGAGGTGAAATTGAAAGATTCAAGTAAAGTGAAATTTGATTTGGAGTCTAGGTCTGAAAAACTTGATAAGATTTTAGGCACAGTCGAGATCAAAACGGATAGGGGTGGGATTGGTCTTGAAAAATATGTTGAACCCATTCCCACACGTGTGAGAGAGCCTCCTAGGATTGTTAAGAAAGAGGCACCTAAGTTTGTTAGGAAAGCACCCCATAGGAGCATCGTGAGAGAACCTCCTAGGATCATTAGGAGAAACCCACCTAGGAAAACTCGGAGAGAGCAACCGAGAAATTTGAGGAGAGGGCCACCTTTAGGTAACACACACCGCCCGATTTACTCTTGCACACATTACGGTAGGCAAGGTCATCTTAGGCACTTTTGTTACAAGCTTTTAAATGGACCTAGGAAGGTCAATGAAAAAATAAATTCGATTTCCAAAACTCCCACACTTCGTTATAAATCTATTTGGGGTTAGAAAATCGGATTTAGAGGCTTATGGTTTATTTGTCCATGATTCCCGTTTGCTTGCACGTGATTCACCCCATGTGAAATATTTTGGTTGATTGTGGTTGCATGTTTGTCATACACTAGTTGTGGTTTCATGATATATTATTACTAGTGTGATGACTTGTACTTTTTGTATAAATTCTTGTTTTTGAATTTTTTTTGAAAAATACAAAAAGATTTTATTTTGATAAAATTTTTGAAAAATCCAAAAAGATTTTTGTTTTTTGTTTACACCGTTTATGGATGAACACTTTGGATGACCGAGTCACAACATCATTCCATTATTTTCATGTGACTATTTGATAGTGTTTTGAGACAATAGGTCAATTCATCGATGTGCTTTATAATGTTTGGAGTCATTAAGATGTAATTAAGTGTTACTTCCTACATATTTGACTCATGTTTCCTTTAATGCACACATGCACGGATTTGTTTGATTATTGTGCTTGTCTTATCACATGTTGGTTGGGTGTTTTCACTTCAATCCTGTCCTTAAAACGAATCAAGCGCGATAATTTTTTATAAGTAAATTGTGCATATAAAAACCGTTTTGTGAGTTTGTGTGCTTTATTTTAAGAACGGGGAGGGGCTGCGAAAGGTAATTATCTCTTCTTTGCGCAAAAGCCACCGTTCCAAAGGACCTAAAAAATGGAGGAATTTTATTATCCGGGGTCCAAAGAGGTTTAAAAGAGCCCGAAAAAATTGAAAGGCAATAAAAAAAATATATTCATGCCAAATATGGGCCATTTAGGTTTTTGCACCAATTCTCCAAAGTTTGAGAATTTAGATTACCTCTAAAAGAATATATATATGAGGGAGTTTGGTTGGAGAATTTAAAACAGGTTTGCACGTCCTTGAATTGATTGAAAATGCGCTTTATAGTTTTGGATGTTATTGGTGTGGAAATCACTTTGACTTTGATTTGTTGATTTGTATAAGACGATGTCATTTAAATTCAACAAATTTTTACACCTAAGGATACTTTTGATGCTCATTTGTTAGGGGTACACATATGCATCGTGCACATATGATTGATTGAGTTGATTTACCTATCGAATGTGTTCACACCCATTCATTCCGTTTCCATGACTTGGTTGTTTGAGTCTAAATCCTTGGTGTGATTTTTGTAGCATTTTTTTTCAAATGGTATCTAATTTTTATCTTTGTATGAAAAATTTGAAAAATCAAAAATAGTTTGCGAAGATTTTTTTTTGCATCTCCTTGCATGAGCACGCTTTCCATTTGATTGATCCTTGCATGAGCTCGTTTTGAATACCGTGACACCCCGATTTTGCTTGTGTGATTCATTCTTCTTATTTGTCTATTTGGGGACATCATAAAAAGGGGGAGAAAGAATTATCATTTTATGGGGGAGTTTGAATTTTGGGGGAGTTTTGAGATTTGACTTATGCTTATCATATATTGCTATCTATGTTTATCTCATTTCAAACTCGATACGTCACTTGGTATTTTTTTTCTTTATCTCATGTGTGTAGGTACTACATTGATGATCTCTGAATTGCACACCCTGATGAGAAAAGATTTGAGATTCCTGAAGATTTGAAGAACAAACAATGAAGACTTATTCATTTGTATCTTTCCAGTTTTGGGTTCATGAAAGGGTTGATTTGTATAGGCAATTTTGTTATTTGATAATTCGGATGTTGGTTTTTATGTATGTACCGACATAGACATAGGGGGATATTTGTAAGGACATTTTTATCATGTCCGTTATCGTAATGTTTTGTATGTCGTACGCCGTTACATTTGACACGTCTCTGCTCAATCACATGTGACGGCCCCAATCCGAATTCCGGGAATCATGCATCCTGCACCTCCATCATGTGTCCTACATCGGCCCCAACGACTTCGAGTTCCATGATTTTAGGGACTAAATGCAAGTGGTACGGAAGAGAAGTCAAAACAGTGAAATATGGCACGATATGGATGTTCAAGGGCAATTGGGTAATTGTACAGCCACCGACTGGAGAATAGGTCAACTGGAAATTTGAAGAGCTTGCCGCAACAAAGATACTGGAAGAAATGGCACCTCAATCCAAGCTACGGTGAGGAAGTTATGGCCCTTTGAAGATGGAGCAAATTCCAAGAAGGAATTAGGATTTACAGAAGCCGGACCGGTCCGCCCAATATAAAAAGGAACCGATCCGCCAGCAGACCGATCCGCACAGGCACGGACCGGTCCGCCCTGCAAAATGAGGCCAGTATTCTCCGGACCGAATGCGAACCGATGGAGCAGAATTTTAAAAGAACCGGTCCGAGTACGGACCGATCCGCCTAGGACCCGGACCGGTCCGCCTGGGATAATTACGAGCAGTCCCAAATTTTTTAAACACCTCCTTTGTTCCCCTATTTATACCAACTTCGGGAGAGATGTTTTCCAAGAATTTTCAAGACGAAGTTTAGCGTCCTTATTCTACAAGTCTTCACCTTTTTGAGTTCCCCAACTCATGTTTGATTCACACAACTTTTCCAATCCTTTGTGAATCAGTTTGTAACCCAAGAACACAACCTTGAGTTTTGTTCAAACCTTGTGGAGAAGCCGTTCTCTTCTTCATTGCAGCCCTCCTGGAAAGGGAAAGTTCCAGCCGACAAACTTGTGGAGAAGCCGTTTCTCTTCTTCAAAGTTTCCCTACTGGAAAGGGATATCTCCAGCCGCGACTACAAAATCCGATACCCGAGGGTAATTCTTAGTCAAAAACTTGTATTTTAGTGTAATCCGATTGTAATCCATTTCTCTTACAAATTATAGTGACATACAAATGGTTTTGCCCCCGTGGGGGATTTTTCCTTAATTGCATTTGTTTGAATGTTCTTGCTTAGATTATCATCTTATTCAATCACATAACTGCTGCATGTTTAGGGTTTGTTTGTGCTAAAAGGGTTGATTGGAATCTTGCGAAATTTATTTTTAATCAATTATCACACACCGGACCTATTCGGTTTCTCAAACTTAAGAAGTAAAGTTATGATAATTTAATACGTGGGAATTAAAGTGATATAATGCTACGTATGGGAATAATATAAGGGTAATGTGAGTACCTTGTTGCTATTATATTATAGGTATGATAATGCCTATTTGATTGATTAATGATTATGTGTATGACATACCTAGTTTACTTGCTATCGACGTGAGGTTTGCGCGTGAGGGCAGTCATATCCTGATGAATCCGTGGGATCTTTGACTTGTCGCTTGAGAACATAGGTCTATGAAAGACTTATCGGGGAGTTGATAAGTCTGCTGACTGTGGGAACGTAGGTATGTGCATGGCCCGTGTGTATGAGAACTATGTTTGCCTCCAATTTGTATGTTGTTGTTTGTGGTTCGAGAAATTCTTACCGAATCTTTTATCTCCTATTCGGAGACTAACCATGATGGGACATGATATCAGAGTAATGCATTGAACCGTAGCTGTGACTCGGGGTGCCGTATTATATATGATTATATATATAATGAATTAAATGAATGAATGGTTATATTGTGGTTAAATTATCTACCGTGTGATAATTGTAGATAACGGTGAATTGAGAAAAGAATTGAAATAAGTTAATGAATATTTATTGAAAAGATTTATTCATGTTAATGAGAAACGATTCATATAATTGAGAAATATATAAGAATGATAACGTATGGTATGGTACATACGGGGTTGTGATATGGGACTGGAATCATATTATGGAATTGTTAAAGATGAACCATTAACTATGAGGTTAATAGGAAACGTTAATTGTGCACTCTAGATGAGAGGTGAGAATAGCAAGTGAGAGTTGGATACTAACATGTACATAATAAATGGTTTATTGCACTTGATAAATACTTGCTATTATCAAAATCATTTTCACAATCGGGCTCTGACCCATTTCCTTGCATATTTTCTCTTCTATTGTACTTTCTATATCAGGTGTCCAGCATCAGGGACGCCAACCTTAGAGGATTATGACAAGTTATGGAGCTATGGAGTTTTGCTTAGACGCCTATTTTCATTTGATTCACAGTATTCTCTTAGATAGGGCATGTCGCCCAAAGGATTTCAGTTATCACTTTCTATTAGAGTCATATACTATTGTGTTCGTGTCATTTTAATACATTTGTTATTGTTCAGATTAATATAATGGATTAATATTATTTGGGAATGTTTGTTCCAATTGCATTTAAATTCTTTTGTGTTATCTGTTCAGTTATAAGTATTGTAGAATAAAATGTGTTGCGTTATTCTTAAACTAAAAATGGATTTGTTGAAATTTAAAATTTGGAAAGTTTTTAACACCATCTTAATTGGGTATTGGGTGAGTTGTAAATGTTTTCGATAGTGATGCTAAGAATGAGCCAACTGTATATTTTGTTTTAATTTGGTATAGGACTGGCCACCTGGTATTTAATTAGGTGGGGTGTTACAGTATATCCATATGTTTCACCCACCACATAGAATATCCACGTTTCGATTTCACTAGAACACACCTCCACCTATCACACTTTTATATATCCATTCTCACTTATACTTTTCACACATTACTTGTAGTTGATCCATGGTTAAATTCATTACAACACACTCACTTATAGATATTCACACACCACTCACTCTTAGTGTAATCTTCATGCTCCATGGTAGATTTACTTTTCATGATACTTGTACATTCTTACTTATTAGTATAATTCTCATCATGAGAAATAAAATACTCTCTCCATAATATACTAATCAAGAATCATGCATTTTTCACACTACATCACCAAGAGAATTGTTATATTGACTAAAAATTATCTCGCATTGGGGGGTCACTTCGTGATGGGAACTGGTATGTCAGGGCGTAGTTACCCTAAGAAATATGACTCTCACCTTCCATTGGCCAAGTACCTTTAAAATATATCAGACGGTTCCCCTCGAATCATATCTCTTGACCGAACTCAGGAGGTATATAGCAGGGAACTCGTTTGTGTAAGTCGATTATATCGACTTTTCTCTCACACGTATTATCCCCATGAGGTATAGAGTGAGACAATTCACGTACACTCATGTATATTAAATCGCTTGTCCACAAGTACTGATTTCCCTCAAAATTAATACGTATATCATGGAAGCCATGCCAAAGGGGGGAACCTTTCCACTAACCCCACAACTGCATACCCTCATATAGGCATCAATCCTAGGGCACTCATATTTAGTTCGAGGTTGGCATGCCGCCCATGTTTTTCCCTAATTTCATCTTTTTTCAAAATGGGACCCTGTCCATGAGCCTCGTATCAAGCCAAACCATGTTTTAAATATTTTCAAACCCAATTTTCCATGTCTCGAGTCCCATTCATCATTCCTTTTTGCATTTCAGTAAAACCCAATACAAGTGAGAACACAATAATAATAATAATCATGCTGAGATTCCTCACTCGCTCATTTCTTTACTCGTTTCTCAAAAAATCAAAATATAAATACATTTCAAAAACATTTTTCCCTCCTGTTATGAAAAAATGCCAAAAACATTTTGTACTCCTCTGTCCAAAAAAATGTCAAAAACATTTTCCTCTTTTACAATGAAAATTATTCTTCCTTTTCTCTTTCAAAAATAAATTCAAATTTTGTTTCTCCACAGGTCGATTGCATACCTGACCCTTAGCCTGGATACCTATTGGCTTCGTTCTTCTATCAAACTACCCTAAAGCTCCGTCAGTTCTCTTCCTACTTCCTCCAAGTCCAGAATCTACCTTCACCAACCCTCCATGGAGAACATAGGCACAATACCTAATGTGCATCCTGATTTGATGATGGCCCTAGTCCAACTTCCAGCCAAGATTAACAACCTTCAATCTAAGGTTCATAAGATGCAGCATAATAGGGTACCCATTCCTAAGGAACCTAAGGCCCTCTTCCCTCATGCTATGGGTCCACCCTCACCTAAGCCTATTTGGGTCTCAGAAGATTATCAACATGCTCCACGTGACCCTCTTACCAATGGGCCACCAACAACTCAGCTCCCTATGCCGAATCTTACCCATCCAGGGGCTAACCTGCCAATACTTGTCGATCAAAAGGAAAAAAAGTTAAACAAGGTTAAGGAGGAACTTAATTTGTTAACCAAGAAGTTTGACCAGGTACAAATCTGTGGAAACTACATGGATTACACACCTATGTCTCCCTACCCCAAACCAAGGTTGTCAAAAAATTTCAAGATGCCTAACATTGAGAAGTTCGGGAGTAGCAGGCCCTCAATTGTTCATCTTCAAGGCTAACACCAATCCATGAATATCTTTGGTGCCTTTGAGGAAATAATATCCCACATTTTCCAATAGACTTTAAAGGACAATGATCTTTATTGGTATTTATCTCTTGAAGAATCTCAAATTCGCAGTTAGGAGGATATTTCCCTTAAATTCATGTCACAAGACAAATACAATAAGGGTTTGGAAGTTATGGGCTGTGATCTAGAACTTTTCAAGAATAATGCTGGAAAACCATCAGTAATTTCATATAAAGGTGGAGGCAAAAAGTTTCCACCATGACTAACCGGACTTTTGAAGAGGAGAAGGTTAGTATTGAAAAGAAAAGCTTCTTACCCCATATCCGAGCGATGATGGGAGGACTGTAGTACCCGCATTTTTGAGATCTCCGAGAATTCGGGGTGGAGATTAAAGAAAGTATTGCTAACACAAAAGCTGATCCAAATAAACTATCCAGATAATTCACTCTAAGAAAATATGAGAAGCCTACTATACTCTCAGCCATCAACAACATCTCACAGCCCGATACCTTTTCGAATCCAAAAAGTCATGCTAGTCTAGTCAGAAAATAATACACAAAGCTTTATGCTCCCCTCTCTAAAGTATACCAAGTCTTGCTGAGCCGAAACCTCATCTAACCTTTGGACCCTCATCCACTACCAAAACCACTTCCAAAAAATTTCAAACCTAATGTTTGTTATAATTTTTACCAAACTATCAGCTAAACCACTGATCAGTGCTTCCATTTCCAGAATGTAATCCAAGGTTTAATTGATCGGAGTGTCATCGCCCCACCAGTCAATCCTAAGTCTAACACCACTCAAAATCCACTTTCGAACCATATAAATGCCATCTTACTAGAGAATGACCCAAAATTTGATCCATATACACAGATTGTACCTAGCAAAGCACCCATCATACCTATATTTTCATATAAACCCCTTAAATTTTGTACATATATTCTCCTACACCCTACCTGTTTTATCGACCAAGCTCTGTCGCTTCTCACAAGAGCGTGTATTGTCATTATATGGAATTGCTAACAGTACTGAACCAACTTCTAGAATTTAGGATAAAATTGCCCTCTGAAATGACCATTGACTGCGAGAAGTTCAGCATCCTATTCATGGAAGCTCGAAAGTGGGTCGAGAGTTAGATAATTGGGTGGTACCCATTGATGAAGTCAGTTTAGATGATTCTGTACAGATTATGGCAGACATGTTCCGACAGACCAATGATATTTATAGTATATTCGAGTGACTCGATGCCTTAAAGCTATAAGTGCGATTAGTCCCTTTACTTATGAACCTCCCAATAAGTGAGAGGATCTATATGAAGAAGCCGATGAAGTTGTGGAATGCATTGACTTCTCATGAAAAGACAACATATTTTCCATTAGATAAGGCGAAGATTTTGATATCTCAGATGAAGAACCAAGCTAAGAAAATGTTAGTCTGGTAATCAGTATGTGTGGGATGATATCTTTTGAAGATCTTCTAGGGGAAATTAATAAAGTGGTTGTACAACTCGAAATAGATGAATAAATGGGGTTTTTGTTCTTCCCCTCCTCTGTGAACCATATGATAAGATCCAAAAGACACTACCAGAGTCCCAATCCTCAATTATCAAGGATTGATAAAGGAAAGGAAGTTGTCAAAAAACTCCCCATGCCAGAAATGACTATCAAGAAAGTAAGATCCTCGACCAACTCAAGAAAACTCAGGCCAACATCACCTTGTGGAGACTCTTCATGTCTTCCCAGCTACACCGGAATACTTTGATAAATTTTCTTACTAGGCCTATAGTCCCTCCTTCCACCACTCCAGAAGACGTTGTGAATATGGTAGGGTCCTTAACCTCTACTAGATGTATTTCCTTCTCCAAAAAAGAGATCCTAAAGTTTGGTCCAAATCATAACAATACTCTCAATATCTCCATTGAGGTGATAGGGAACACATTCTCGCTCTCACTCGTTAACAATGGATCAACACTCAATGTTTGCCCATTAAGAACCTTCAACTGCCTAGGTTTAAAAATAAAAGGCCTTTTTCCACCATTCGTTACAGTGCGTGCCTATGACGACACTCATCGAGAGGTGGTGGGATCCATAACACTCATAATAGAGGCTAGCCCTATCAATACTGTTATCAAGTTCAAGTTATCAACAAACCCACTTGTTTCAATCTATTATTTGGTTGACTATGGCTTCACAGCATCAAGGGGGTATCTTCCTCTCTCTGTCAGAAACTAAAGTTCTTCACGAGGGGCAGGTCATCACCATCTTAGGAAATGACGATAATACTGAAAATGACAGAACCAATAACTCGATACTACAAATATATCATAGGGTGAATTCCATGCTTCTTTTCGCCTTTTGAGTCAAACCACTTCCACTCCGAGTAGGGGATTATTTCAAAGATTGAGTTTGTCCAGAGCACAATACTCATGGAAATGTTAACGTAATACACATGTTCAAGAACATGCACTTCATGATGGGACTGGGGTTAGGAAGATGAAAATGGGGGCTACTAGAACCTAAAGTCCTAAAGAATGCCTTTCCTCCATACGGCCTTAGTTATCAACTGTCATTAGAGGAACTCAAAATGCTCTGCCAACCCTAGTTGAAGATAAGTTTAGAAGGTCCCAAGACTGTTTTGGGGGATTCCTTAAATGAAAGATTCATTAAAAAGAGTGAATATTTTCCCTTTTGTGGCTTTCCCGAACCATGGTATGATTATGAGGACAAGAAGATGAAGCCAAGGATGGATATCTTCTTTCAAGACAGTTACTCCTGGGATGAGGACTCCCAACAGCATGCACAACCATTCAATGCTATAGCTATTACCGAGGTTTTCGAGGGAAGTGACTCTGAAGACTTGTTCAATCTACAAACACTGGGGCTAACACTCTACATGATGCACTGAGGTATTACATCATCGAATCCGTTTATCTTAATCAAGGCAGCTGATGAACATAACCTCAACTATAATGTTATACCATTTCGACCTACTATAATTCAACCCAACCCAGATGTTTATCCTATTTCTTCCTCTTTTATTATTCCTCCTTGTTTTTGATAATAATGTAATCGAGACCTCCTTTGATAAGGTTCTCAACACTGTTTTTCCCGATAATGAAATAAATGACGAATTTGAGTATCTTTTTGTGACTTACATTAATTGTCTTGATTCTAATGAAATTCCTAATGATGATTATTTTTCAAATGAACAATTATTAACAAATCTTAATAAGGTTAATAACAAACAACATAACATTGTTCAAATTAATGAGGATGAAACTGTTGTTATCAATCTCGATTCTAACAGCCAACTGCGTGAAATTAGGATAGGGTACACCCTTGATAAGCATGAGTGTATGTAATTCAAAGAACAGTTGAAGGAATTCTTGGATGTCTTTGTATGTTCGTACAATGATATGCCCAACATCTATCCCGAAATAGCTCAGCACGATATTCTAACTCCTTTAAAATGTAAATAAATCAAACAGAAACTGTGAAAGCTCCGCACCTAATGGTCACTCAAGGTTAAAAAATAGGTGATCAAACAGTTGAACGTAGGCTTCATTTGAGCGATCGAATATCCCACATGGATAGACAACACTATACCCGTCCCAAAATCAAAAGGGAAAGTCTGCATGTGCGTTGACTAGCAGGACTTGAACAAAGCATCTCCGATTGATGATTACCCACATCCTAATGTCGTCATGATTATGGACAACACAACCCGTCACACTCTAAAGAAATTTATTTTTTGAGTTTTCCTAATACAATCAGATCATAATGCACCCTGATCATCAAGAAAAAGCATCATTCATCACCCCTTGGGGAGCCTTATGTTACACAGTTATGACATTCAGGCTAAAAAATGCAGGGGATACCTACCAAAGGGCTACCACAACTATATTGTATGATCTGATACATAAAGAGGTCGAGGTATATGTGGATGATATGATCATTAAGTCTAAGATTTAGGAAGGTCATGTTCCCGCCCTTCGAAAATTGTTCAAACGGTTACGACAATATTATATGCGACTTAACCTGCACAATTCCATTTTCAGCGTCACCAAAGGAAAGTTTTTGGGATTCATGGTTAGTGAGTAGGGAATTGAATTAGGGACTGACAAACTGAAAGCCATACTAGAAATGCCACCACCCTGAACGGAGAAGGAAGTCCGGTGATTCTTAGGAAAATTACAGTATATCCACCAATTTACTTCTATTTATGAACCCATCTTCAACTTCGAAAGGATTCCACAAAATAATAGAATGAAGCATGTTAGGAAGCCTTTGACATAATCAAGAAGTATCTTACACGACCTCTGGTACTCATGCCACCACAACCTAGTTTCCCTCTACTCATATACTTAACTATAACAGACACCGCAGTTGGGGCTTTTCTAGCCCAATATATTAAAGAATATCCTAAAGAAAAGGCTATCTACTATGCCAGTCATAAATTGGTTGGTTATGAAGTTAACTGCACCGCCTTAGAGAAAGCATGTGTCGCCTTTGTTTGGGTCACTAAAAAATTATAGTACTTTATTCTCACTTTTTCCATCAGACTTGTGTTCTGAATGGATCCTATAAAATCCCTTCTCGAGAAACCTACCTTATCTAGCCGAATGGCCCAATGGTTAATGCTTGTAGCCAAGTTAGATTGTGTATATCACACAGAAAGCCATGAAAGGAAGAGCCATATCTGACTACCTTATTGACTACCCCATAGAAGAAGTCGACGTTTACATCTCCAAATTCTCAGATGAAGATATCCATTGCACCTCTTAGGAAGACCTCCAGTGGCAAATGTCTTTTGATGGCACCGCTAATAAAAAATCATACGACATTGGGATACTCCTGATTGCCCCTGATGACTCTCACATTCCCAATGCCATCAAGATGGATTTTCCCTACACCAATAATATGACCGAATACGAGGCGTGCACCGTAGGCCTCGAAGTCGCTGCTCTTTAGAAAGGTATCTTATTCCTAGATATCTACAAGGACTCTGCCCTCATCATCAGCCAGGTCCTTAGAAGATGGAAAATTAAAGATGAAAAACTCTTACCCGTCTACGCCTACCTAAAAAGGATGGCCTCGTAATTCTGAGATATCACCTTCCACTACATGCCCCGAGTAAGGAACATCTTAGCCGATGATCGTGCTACTCTCGCCTTCATGGTCGACATGCCGAAGGGAACAACGAAGGCTACCACATTGAGCTCATATCAAAAAAGGATCCTGATACGGCCGTGTGATGGTATTATAACATTTAACGCCTCTTTAAGAGCGATCGAGCGACCCTTTGCAAACTGGTTGCCCAATACATTATCTTCGATAAAGAACTATTTAAGAGAAACTTTGATGGAACCCATTTGCACAACGTCCCAAGGGATGACATCAAATAAATGATGTAGAAAATCCATAGCGGGGTATGAGGACCTCACATGAATGGTTATATGCTCGCTAAAAATATTATCCGATAGGGGTACTATTGGACCACCATGGTTTAGGATTGCATCGCCTTTGTCCAGAGATGACTTAAATTCTAACAATATGCCAATCTCCAGCACTTATCTCCGTGAGAATTATACAAAATGACTTTTCCCTAGTCGTTCTCCACTCGGGGCATTGATATCGTAAGGAAAGTCACACCCAAAGCTTCCAATGGGCATGAGTTCACCCTAGTTTCCATGGATTACTTCACTAAATGGGCCAAAGCTGAGTCATACACAATGCTGAATGCCAAGAAAGGTGACCAAGTTCATCCATATGAACATTATCTATTAACACGAGGTTCCCAATAAGTTAGTGTCGGATAATGGGATACATTTTGAGGCAAAAGTCACAAAATTGGTCGACAAGTACGGGATTCAAAGACACAAATCTTCTCCCTACCAACTAAAAACCAACAATATAGTTGAAGCTGCCAAGAATAACTTAAACAAATCATCAGCAAGATGATCGAGAGTTATTGAGATTGGGAATATCGGATCCATTATTCTATTATATACGACATGGAAGCAGTCATATCCATTTAATTAGAAATACCTTCATTACGCGCTATGCTTGAGAGCAAAGTCTGCGAGGAAGACTAGCATCCGATCCATTTCGACGAGTTATCACTCCTAGAAAAAGGGAGGCTAAATGATATATATCATATACAAGGGTACCATTGCCGAATAGCATGATCGTTTAACCAAAGGTTCAAGGACTATGGTTTCCAAGAAGGGGACTTAGCCCTCTAAGAAATCATAGAACCCATTTAGGACCCCTGAGGGAAATTCAAGTCAAACTGGAGTGGAACCTAAATCGTGAAGAAGATCTTGTTCGGTGGTGACACTATACTCACTAACCTTAACAGAGAAGAGATGGCACATCCAGTCAACCTGGACCATCTTAAGAAGTTCTACCCTGTCACATCCTGCATAATCCGACAGACGGAGTGGTCAGCCACCACCGCCGAACCATGTCGGACGTGAACTAAATATATACCATTCTTAGCATGAGACAGATTTGAGACATAAATAAATAGATCCACAAGATAAAAATTGAATCATTCCCAAATGATAATAAACAACTAAGCGATAAAAGATCCATCACATGCTAAAACACCAATTAAAATCTGAATAATAAACCAACTGAATAATCCAACCGAAATCCTCTAAACAACTTTGGAACCGAATGTACCAATACAACTCAAATAAAGTCTCATAATTAAATACGACTAAAAAGGAAAGTCTAACTAAATAAAGCAATAAAATAAATGAACTCCAGCTGCACCTCCAAATGATAAACTCCGATAAATCCTATGGAGATATTACAGCACTAATACCTGAAGAAAGTTAGTCAACGCACGGGGTTAGAGATCAAAGCATGAATACACACTACTCCCCTCAAATAGGGCCCGTGAACCCAGATAGTAGCATTATACGCAATAAATATCACAATAGAATATTTTAATTAAACGAGATAATTAAACGCGATAAATATACCGTAGAGATCCCCATTTAAAATGGCACACCAATATGATTTTAAATTCCCAAGTCCCACGATGTTAATTTAATTAAATTAACCAAATTTTATTATTGTTCTCACTTTTTATTATGATGGTCATCCCGTCCCGGGTGATAATCCACCAAAGTGTCACAGTTCCCCTTGTCAAATGGCCTCTGATCCATTTAAACTGTCAACTATGCGCCATGACAAGGTTACACACATGACACAACATAACTCATCCCCTGACCCATTTAAACTGTCGGGACCGACACATTATGTCGCCACAAATTTTAATACCTGTTTTTATCTTAGGCATTAATTATCAATTTCTCAATTTCACAATTTATAAATAACCCCACCCTTTTTATCGACGTGAGATCCTCAAAATACCCCTTAGTTCCAAAGATAAGGGTTCCCAAGTTATCAATACATCCTACCCTATGTATAGGATGAATTTATAACTTAAAACACGTCCTAGTCTTGTGCCTAGGCTAGCGTACCCACGATAAAGTAATAAAAATCAGCCCACTCCTCGACATAATAAAGTTGTAATAATCAACCCTTACTAGTCCCATACCTAGAAGGCGTAAATCATCAAAAGTCCTACCCACTAGTCCCATACTTAGAAGGCATCCTAAAATATAGGGAAAGCAACAATACCCAACAAATCATCATCGCAATGGGAATTGAATAATACCAATAAGTCACACAACAATTATAATTAATCAACGTACAAAACTACGCATGATAGTACAATTCAAATAAATCTTAATTTAATTATCACATCGCCAAAAACACCGAATTAATTCTATTTAACTATTTTAATTTAAATACACTGAGATTTCATCATTAATACATCTTATATCCAATTTCATTATCTCTACACAATTTACATGAGTTATATGTCCCCAAAATTAAATTAATTCAAAACCAAGGCTTTTCTACATGCACACTATACCAATAAAACCAAAAATCCACTCATCAACCGTATGTACCCATGGTTTATGAATATTACTCTGATTAAAAGTTTAATAAAGACATCCCCATAATTAGTGTCCACTTTCTCTAATTAAGTTACTAATTGATTTTAAAGAAAACATGTAATTAAGTTATTAGGCGACACTTAGAATGCATAATACTAAAGGAAAAGAATAGAGTATTCATGCCTGAGATTAAGTTTATGAAAAACTGGTAGCACAGTTGGATTCCTCTCGAAAAATTAACAAAGAAGTGTTCTTGAACAAACTTGATTAAACCTCAATTAAGCCTTCCAAAACTTCTGACAAAAAACTTGATTTTGTTGGAGGTTGACGATTATGGTGGAGAGGAAAAACTTTTGGAAGAGTTCTCTGGTGAAAAACTTGAGAAAAAGTCATTATGAGAAGTCTCCCTACGGATCATAAGAATTCAATACTAATTAGGAATCCTAATATAATTCCAAATCTACAAAACAAATGACCGATTTGTGCCTGATCTGGGGTAGTCGATCGATCAATCCAGTCGATCGATCGAATACCCCAGATCTGGCCCAAATCGGTCATTTGTTTTGTAGATTTGGAATTAGATTAGGATTCCTAATTAGTATTGAATTCTTATGATCCGTAGGGAGACTTCTCATAATTAATTTTTCTCAAGTTTTTCACCAGAGAACTCTTCCAAAAGTTTTTCCTCTCCACCATAATCGTCAACCTCCAACAAAATCAAGTTTTTTGTCACAAGTTTTGGAAGGCTTAATTGAGGTTTAATCAAGTTTGTTCAAGAACACTTCTTTGTTAATTTTTCGAGAGGAATCCAACCATGCTACCATGTTTTCTTCAACTTAATCTCATACATGAATACTCTATTCTTTTCCTTTAGTATTATGCATTTTAAGTGTCACTTAGACACTTAATTACATGTTTTCCCAAAAATCAATTAGTAACTTAATTAGAGAAACTGGACACTAATTATGGGGCAGTTTTTATTAAACTTTTAATCAGAAAAATATTCATAACCCTTAGATAAGTAGGATTAATGAGTGGATTTTGGATTTTATTGGTATAGGGGGCATGTAGAAAAGCCTTGGTTTTGAATTAATTGAATTTTGGGGACATATAACTCATGTAAATTGTGTAGAGATAATGAAATTGGATATATGATATATTAATGATGAAATCTTAGTGTATATAAATTAAAATAATTAAATAGGATTAAATGGCTATTTGTGGAGATGTGATAATTAAATTAAGATTTAATTGAATTGGACTATCATGAGTAGTTTCATATGTTGATTAATTATGATTTTTGTGTGACTTGTTGGTATTATTTAATTGCCACTGTGACGATGAGTTGTTGGGTATTGTTGCACTCCTTATAGTTTAGTATGCCTTTTGGTATGGGACTAGTGGGTAGGACTTTTGATGATTTACGCCTTCTAGGTATGGGAATAGTTAGGGTGGATTATTACGACGTTATTATGTCGAGGGGTGGGATAATTTTTGTTACTTTATCGTCGGTACGCTAGCCTAGGCACAAGACTAGGACGTGTTTTATGTTAGAAATTCATCCTATAAATAGGGTAGGATGTATTGATAACTTGGGGACCCTTAGGTCTGGGACTAAGGGGTATTTTAAGGATTTCACATTGATAAAAAGGGTGGGGTTATCTATAAATTGTGAAATTTAGAAATTGACAATTAATGCCTAAGAAAAAAATGGGTATTAAAATTTTTGGCGACATAATGTGTCGGGGCCGACAGTTTAAACGGGTCAGAGGATGATTTATGTCGTGTAGTGTGTGGAACCTTGTCATGGAGCGGAGTTGACAGTTTAAACGGATCAGAGCCCATTTGACATGGGTAAGTGTGATACTTTGGTGGATTTCTACCCGGGACGGGATGACCGTCAAAATAAAAAGTGAGAACAATAATAAAAGTTGGTTAATTTAATTAATTTAACATCGTGGGACTTGAGAATTTAAAATCATATTGATGTGCCTTTTTAAATGGGGATCTCTACGGGTTGTTAAAGTTTTATATTTATCGCATTTAGTTTTCCCATTTAATTAAAATAATCTATTGTGATATTTATTGCGTATAATGCTACATTCTAGGTTCACGGACCCTATTTGAGGGGAGTAGTGTGTATTCATGCTCAGGGCTCTGAGTTTCAGCATTAGTGCTGGAGTACCTTCGTAGGATTTATCGGAGTTTATCGTTTGGAGGTGTAGCTGGAGTTCATTTATTTTATTGCTTTATTCAGTTAGATTTCCTTTTTATAAGAACTTCATTTGAGTTTTATTGATCCATTCGGTTCCAAAGTTGTTTAGAGGTTTTCACTTGGTCTATTCAGTTGGTTTATTATTCAAATTTTACTTAATCAGTATTGGAGTTTTAGCATGTGTTGGATCTTTTATCGCTCAGTTGTTTATGATCATTTGGGAGTGATTCAATTTTTATCTTGTGGATTGATTTATTTATCTCATATCTGTCTCATGCTAAGAATGGTATTTATTTAGTTCACGCCCAACATGGTTCGACAACGGTGGCTGGCCACCCCGTATGTCGGATTGCGCGGGGTGTGACACGCCCTTAGTCCGAAATCTTGGCGCGCTACGGCTCATATTATCTCCTTTCTATTCTATAAAAAAAGATTTTTTTTTCATTCTCTCTACTCAAAACTGCGTGCGTCCTAATCCTTTAAAAAAATTCTTCTCTCAAAATGAAACTCAGAAAATTTTCAAAACCCCCAGAGGTACGTAGGAAAATCATATGCTTTACATGGGCACGATCCCCTTCTTTTTCATAAAATGATATTCTTTCTTACCTCTAAGAACAACAGTTCATTTTATCATTTACATGAACAAAAGGATTATGTATGCCTTAATGCTTGGTATAGATAATTCAAACCTAAAACTCATGAAGAGGCACACCAAAATAATTAAAATCTTTTTTTTATTCCATAATGGGAGAATTCAGTACAATTACATGAAATTTTATCTTAGGAAGTCAAACAGCGACCCCCCGCCAACCAAACTATCCCTAAAATAAACCTAACCAAACCTTACCAAATGTATTCCTAAGAAGAAAAAACAAACCAAAAACAACCAAACACATCTCAGTCACAAAAGTTTCACACAAAAGGAATCCCAGCTTCACAAAGATCCTATCTGCAGCTGCTGGAAGACCCAACCCTTCATCATCTGCTCCTTAAGGCCCCCAGACTTCCCCAGCCCGACTGGTATTCTGAAGACGCTCCATAGAACAATATGCCCTAACCATCCTGGATAAAACCACTATGCCCCTTCCATAGTGTCAAATAAGACGAACCATCTATGTCCGATCTCCTCTACTAAGATATTTTCCGCTACCCACTTACACAGCCATTACAGTTAATCTAAAAAAACATGCCAAACCCTACCGATATATTGAGAAGGATGGGTTGGCGGTCGAAGATTCTCCCATAGAGAACCCTACCGCATGTGTAGGCCTTAAGTCAAATACTCTACAAGAAAGAAATCCATGTTATGGGGAGGCACAATTTTCTCCCATCCAACTTGACACAAGAGCCGCTAGAGGAAATAGCATGAGGTTTGCCTAAGGCCAACTAACCAAACGTATCAATATTCCCCTAGTTCTAGAATGGGTTGTAGCTCCCCTCACCACGGCACCGACCAATGAAGACTGATAGTGTATATATAGTACCTTGCCAAAGAATATGAACAATGGCAAGTGCCGAGGACTTATTTCTGCGACACCCTTATACAAAGGGTGCAGCAGCTCAATGTTAAGGGCGCAACCCCTATTTTATACAAGGAGTGGCCCAATTTAATACAGGGTGCCGCCTCAGTCTTATCATATTAACTGGACGCACCCCACTTTTTACCTTCCAGAAATACAACACCTATAAATAGAGGCATATCGGGATAGAGATTCAGATGATTCATTATTTCTACATTAGTGTCAAGCTTAGTGCTGATTACTCTCACTATGCCATTAGGTACAGTCGGGGGCTACTCGTCAGCATTACAACCATCTCTCCGGCACACCAGAAACTTTCATTACTACTCTCCTTTATTATCATACTTGTATGCCTCTTTAGGCTTTATTATATTGTACTATACAACTCATGTAATGAGAATGGAGCAAAATAGTGGATGTAGGCCTAGTTTTGAGGCTGAACCACTCTATATTGCGTGTCTTCTCTCTCTCTTTACTAGTTCTCTATCTGTTTATTATACCTTAGACTTGATTTGTTGGTACGAGAATGACTAGTGGACGATTTCTCATATCATTAATTTGGCGTCGTCTGTGGGAAACAAGATATTTCAATCATGTTTCTCTGTGTTTTGAGTTCTTAAACAACTTATTCTATTCATGGGGATCCTTTGGATCATCATCTCATGAGTAAATTTTGGTTACTGAGATCTATTTTATATTTTACACCCTTAGATGGGTATTTCGTAAGTTTAGATCTACTCTTATGTCTTCATTTATGACCTTAGATCTATCTTACATACCCCTATGATATCGTTTCATGTGGATAGTGCTGAAAAGCATGATGGGCTTTAGCGTCGAAAAGGTGAAGGGTTAGGGAAGGATTGCGTTTAGTCCCATTTTTCCTATTCTTGACCTATGATCTAGGGTTTACCATTGAAACTGTGCCGTTTTGTGCACCATGAGGGTATTTTCTTGTTAATAGACCCTAGTAGGTATGTCCTCCATGTGTTGGGGGAGAAAAATTCAGTTTTTGGGTTTCAGGCTTGGGATTATTCCCTTCACTGCTTAGAAGGGGATGCGACTTGGTAGTTCAACTACCTCTCATGTCGCGGCCCCTACTAGTGAGGTTTTGTTACAATAACTCCAAATCATCGGGGAAAGTACTTGGGTGGCTTTCAGCTCAACCTTGGTGAATATCATTCAAAGGTTGCAGCAGTGCACTTGTGTGCCTTACTGGCCGTGGCCTAGTCAGAATATCATGCAGCAGTTCAAACGCTGCATCCCAATTTCCTACTTGGTTAACCTAATATTTCTGTGATTACTCACTTCTGCTAGTTTTATCTCAGATTATATATTTTGTAAAGACTAAAAAAAGCAAAAAATGGAATGAGAATCTATCCAGAACACAGAAGTCAAAGATGAGATTGTGCAACTATACAATCACCTCCACCATCTTTATGACAATCATGCCTCGCTCCAAACCTAGGTCAACTACTTGAACCAGAGGGTGCTAATGTTAGAGGTCGCAACCTCATCCAATGTGTGTGCGACACTCAGGGTCATTTCCTTTACTATCGCGGCAGTACCGAAAGATCCATCCTCGAAAGCAGCCGGTAGGAGCCAAAAAAGGAAAACAAAGAAGACAGAGGGCATCTCTAAGTCCTTCACCCCATTGGACTTCCCAATTGAAGACATCATTGAGTCCATAAAAGAGGACAAGCTAATGAAGTGGCCTGAAAAGCTCAAAGCTCCACCCTACAAGAGGAACAAAGCCAAGTGGTGCAAATTCCATTTGGACCACGACCATGACACTGAGCAATGTTATGCACTGAAGGATGAAATTAAAAGGCTGATCGGACAAGGGATGCTGCAGGGGTTCCTCAGAGATGTTTAGGAGATGAAGCCTAGTCTGACAGGCCACATGCTCATTTTTTATGCTTATGTTTTATAGTTCATCTATTTCTATTTCATAGTGAAACCCTTCTTACGCTGTTTTAATTTAAATTTGTATTGCCCTTACAAAGTCACACACACACATATATATATGAAATCAAGTTCACTCTCATAGTACCATGTTTTTTTTTCTCATTTCCATGAAATGTTGTCTTATAAATGACCATTTTATCTTAAACAGATCTCGATTTGAGAAATATGTTGTATTAGGAATGATAATATCTAAATGGACCCACAATGGCCATCAAGACGCCAGATTGATCGAAAGAAAGTAAAAATTGAAAATGGCGAAAGAAACTATCGACTGTAGCTATATGAATTGGTCTGCGACATCACTTATAGCTTTTATCTTATTCCTACATATTATGGCTTCATTATGGAGAGCGTCTATCAGAAAGTGTTATTAGCCATAGGGGTCTACAGTGCCTGTTCTTAACTCCCACTATGCATCATTAAGTCGGGAGGCTTGCAATATCCAGGAACGAAAGACTCTATATATCAGTAGCTGTGGGTGGCTTAAAAATGTAACCAAGTCTGGGGAGGCTTGACAATATCCCATATACTAGCTGTGGGTGGCATAATAACATAACCTAGCCTGGGGAGGCTTGATAGTATCCCATATATTAGTTGTGGGTGGATTAATAACATAACCCAGCCTGGGGAGGCTTAATATTATGCCATATGTTAGATGTGGGTGGATTAATAACATAACCCAGCTTGGGGAGGCTTGACAGTATCCCATATATTAGCTGTGGGTGTCTTAATAACATAACCCAACCTGGAGAGGCTTGATAGTATCCTATATGTTAGCTGTTGATGGCTTAATAACATAACCCATCCCAGGGAGACTTGATAGTATCCCATATATTAGCTGTGGGTGGCTTAATAACATAACCTAGCTCGGGGAGGCATGATAGTATCCCATATATTAGCTGTTGGTGGCTTAACAACATAACCCAGCCTGGGGGGGGGGGGGGGGGGAACTTGATAGTATCCCATATATTAGTTGTGGGTGTCTTAATAACATAATCCAGCCCGAGGAGGCTTGATAGTATCCCATATATTAGCTATGGGTGGCCGAATAACATAACCCATCCTAGGGAGGCTTGATAGTATCTCATATATTAGCTGTGGGTGGCTTAATAACAGAACGCAGCCTGGGGAGGCTTTATAGTATCCCAAATATTAGCAGAGGTCCATTTTTGAAGATGAAAGCCACATTCCAATGACGGATCATTGCCCCATGGTGTGAAGTTTGGAAGCCTATAAGGGAATATATAAGAATACACGTGAAAAGTCTAAAGGCTCACCTATATAAGCCGTAATCCTATTCTCCTGCCTGCAGATTTCTGAAAACACAACTTATTAGGGTTCCACAAAAGTATCATATGGGATATTATCGCAGCTTACTTAAGAGATTAGTGTGCGAAGAAAAGAGTCCAAGGCTAAAGCACAACCGCAGCTCGTATGAATAAAACATTTGTGTATTGGTTGCAACTAGTAAGTTAGCCTGGTAAGCTCATTCAATCAAATAATTATTGATTCATACAAGTACTGAGGTGTGCAAATGAAGTTAAAACATTATAGAAGAAATATGGTCGCAGCCTATGTGAAGAAACCATTTATACTATGGTGCCGCCACGTTAATCTATTAGTCAACATTCAATCAATGAAGCAGGTAAGCAATTAAGTTTTGTAGCATTGGAAATGAAAAAGTGGCCGCAGCCTTGATATTGAAGATCAGAAGTTAAAAACCCTTGGAAAAGATCAGTGTTAAAGTTATACAAACGAAGGCCGCAACCTTGAATATCAAAAGTTAAAACCAAAGGGGACGCAACCCCATTGATTGAGAATTAAAGGAAGGCTAGGAGGTGGCATCTTCTTCTTCTTCATTTCCACCTTTCTCATCTACATCCGTCTCAGTCTCTTGCTCTGCTATCGCGACCTCAGCCTCAGCCCTCAGTTTGGCCCTCTCCTCGACTGCAACCTTCATTTCATCCAAGTTGGCCTCATGTTTAGCATCCGCGATGCTCCAAGATTTGATTATAGCCGTGGCATCAAAGAAATTCTTGGCTACTCTATACCTCAGCTCATGGTAGCCACGGATATAAGCAATGTTGTTAATAAGGAAGAAGTCTGTGGATCCTTTGTAAGATGCTACGATGTTGTTAATGGGTAATTGAAGGGCTTCATCGTATTGCTCATATTTTTTGACAAGGTCCACAAAGTGATCTTCCTCTATCTTCTTAAAACTTGCGACGTGATCTTCCTCCATCTTCTTAATCGCCGTGGCATGGGCCTCGACATCTTTGGCAGATTTGACCTCTAATTCCTCGTGCATCTTCTCAAGAAGTCCCAACTTGTCGTTTGCAAGCTCCGTGGTCTGGGAAGCTTTCGCAGTCTTAGCTTGGGAATCCCTGAGAGCCTCCGCGGCTTGCTTTAAATTATCCTCATCTTCGTCCTTGGATTTGATAGCTTCTTCAAGATCCATATGAGCCGCCTGGAGCGCCGCGACCAAAGATTTCTTCCCAGCTTCAAAGGATTCAGTTCTAGCCTTCTCTAAACCAGTTGTGTGAATAACCTTCATAGCCCCCTTAAGTCTGTAGAGACTCTCATACTTCATTTTTTAGGTCTCCACAACTTTCACAATCTGTAAGTGTATTGAGAGTTAGAAAATAAAACTCAAAACTACAAAGAATATTGAAAAGTTATAATTACTTACCCTCAGAAGACTGTGGAGGGCATAAGACTCCATGTCCTCATTATCTTCAACTCCCAATTGATCTAAGTCAGCTCCATTCATTGCCTTATTTATCCTATAGATGGCACATGTAGTATTATCCCAAGAAGACTAGGGATCTGGTCTGTGCAGTTGTGGCCGCAGATGGCTGCTTTGCGAAAGAGGCCAATTTGCATTTATAGCCATTATGGATGGTGGGGGAGGAGAATTTCTCTCATGTACTAGAGAGGTGCAGCAGACACCTTGATGAGATAATGGTGACATCAGACCGGATGCGGCAAGGTTAGCACTGATGTCATTATCAAAAGCGCCCTTAGGCCTCCCATTATTTGTCTGATGTGAGGGCACGACAGCATTTGCTTGATCCGCATCAAAATTTTGTGGCGTGGCAGGTTCAACTTGGTCATCAGGGGAAACTACGGCAGGAGCCTTGGACATGGACCTTTTTATCTTCCTGTGCTTAGCAGTGTTATTGAGGATCACTGCGTCCTCATCCAGCTCAGCTAGATGAGATGCTAACCGAGACCTATCAATCGCTTCACTTGAAAAAAAAAGTCAATATCTAAAGTTAAAGACAATGGCCGCGGAAAAAAAAAATAAAATAACAGCATTAACTTCAGCACACGTCTCTTTGGGAATAGATTTACCAGGGAAGTAGCCCGCTTCAAAGATAGAGGTAGAGGTTACAAGTGTGTTGAATTTCTTCTATTCAGCAGGAACTGTCGCAGACTTTCTAACTCTCTTCCCTTGCCGCTTACTCAGATGTAAATTGTCAAGAGCTGCAGAAAAATGCAAAGGTTAGTGAAAAAGAAAAATGAGAAGAATAATACTGTAAAGAGGGGACACGGTCATAATTTGAAAGGTATTTACCAAGTTTGGAGGGACATCCCCATTACCGCAGCATCCTAAATGATCTCTCCCTCTCATTCTCTTTAGGGTGGATCTCCCACTCTTTTTTATAAAGGTAGAAGTATTTTCCCTTCCAGTTCTTTACACTGGTGGGCCTCCTAGAGTAGAGGGTCTCATCCCTATCGCGAATAGAAAAGTAGTAGTACCCCGTAAACTTTATGGAATTTTTCTTTAGGCGGTAAAAGTGAAAAAACTCCGCGGAGGTAATGAACCTGTTAAATTGATTCTCGTATAGTACAATAGCTGCAAGAATGACTCTCCAGCCCTTGGGATCTAATTGGGCTGGGACTAGACTCATTATTTGGAAAATATTCCTAATGGGAATAGGGACAGGCAACCACAGCCTGTAAATGAAGGCGTGCAAGGGGAAGCAGACCCCATCATCAACAAGTGTCTTGCATGGCCTCTGTTCCGCGGAAGGTGCTGAGCATAATAAACCCTCAGGAAACTCGAAGGCCTCAGCTACCTGATCAACCCATTCTTGGGTCATAGAACTGCGAATACTAAGGGCAGGCAGAGGTCTCTCAACCTTCCAAGATGTGCCAGCAGGTTCATCCGTAACATTAGATGCACCCCTTGTCGCGGCGCTCTTATCTATGTCCATCAGATGATTGCTAGAATTGGCCTCTTCTTCCATGGCCACAGAGTCTAGGCATGAATATGAATTTAGTGCCACACAGTTAGGGCAATCTTTCAGTTGGCAAGGTCCAACTGATTTCAAAGGCCGCAAGGAAGGAAGTTCGGGAGGAGAGGATCCAAAATGTTTGTTCCAAAAGCCTCTTAGAAATTCTTCTGGATCAAAGTTCATCTAGATGCAGCAGTACCTGAAAAGCAGAAAGTCCGCAGTTAGGCACCGCAGCCAGTATGGTTCTTAAAACCTCTAAGAAGTCGTGGTAGGAATAATGATATGAAGATTAAATAATGGAAATAATTAGAAAGATTGGCACGTTGCAGAATATTGATTTAGAGGAAAGATGTATAGGACGATTTCTGGCATGCCGTAGTCACGAAATTATGGGCTAAATGCCATAGAACCTAATCTAAAAACCTGAGTTACTAAAGGCTGCAACCTTTATTTAATATTGGTAGCAACTCTAATTAACTACATGCCATAGATGTTTCTTAAACTATTTGAAGGTTATATTCACTATGAGAAACCTTAAGGTACTAAAGGTATTTTGTCAGTCCACAGCCACTCACTCAAACAAGTGATTATTTAACCTTTGTAAATTAAAAGATCAAAAGCCCTAGATTACCAAGAGTCCCTCTAAAGAACGTCAAGAACATGATGGGTTACCTAGTTCAGAAACCCTAAAGTCTAACCCTAACCAACATGATGGTTTACCTAGTTCGATTCTAAACAACTACATATTATCATATGGGTTCGATCAGTTGATAAATTGGGAGAAATAAGTATATTCAAATCTAAGAAGGAAACATGATTACAATTCAACAAAATACATTCAAATAAGTGAAATTCGTGATGAGTATAGCAGATATAACTCAAGTTCGGGAGATTCATAAAGACAAAAATTCAGAAATGCAGAAATTCAGTTGATGAATTGTGAACTATGAACTGAAAAGTCTATTAAAGAGGTTGGTATTTAAAAAAATCACATGGAGATGAAGAAATCGACGGTGCTCAGCCTCAAATCATCTTCAAACACCTCGGAACCACCACACGCAGCTTTCGAAAGTAGCCGAAAAAATCAAGAGGATGAATGAACAAAGTTTGGCTAAAGATACGCTCTCAAAGATTTGGGAAATGTAATGAAGTCCACGGCCAAGACGATTTCTATAAGAAGGCACGGGAAGATAAAGCATTGCCTTGGAGGTATCGTGGAATTTTTAGAGGACTGGACTACTCAGTCGCAACCCCAATTGCAATCTCATAGCACTGCGACTTGGGGGCTTATTAATAGTGCATATATAGTGCCTTTCTGTTGAATGTGAACAATGGCAAGTGTCGAGGACTTATTGCCGTGGCCTCCTTAAACAAAGGGTGCGTCACCTCACTGTTAAGTGCACGGCGCCTATTTTATACATGGCGCGGCCTAACTTAATACAGGGTTCGGCCTCAGTCTTATCATATTAACTAACCACACCCCACTTTTCACCTACCAACAATACAACACCTATAAATAGAATCATCTCAGGATGCATCTCTCCGGCACACCTGAAACTTTCATTTATACCATGTTTAACTGGCCTCAGTCTTATCTATCCCGAGATCCGGATAATTCATTCTTCCTAAATTAGTGTCAAGATTAGTGTTGATTACTCTCACTACGCCATTAGGTACCGTCGCGGGGCTACTTGTCAGCATTACAACCATCTCTCCCGCAAACCGGGAACTTTCATTTCTACCATGTACTCTCCTTTATTCTCATACTTGTACCCCTTTTTAGGCTTGATTATATTGTACTATGCAATGCGTATAATGAGAATGGAGCAACACAGTGGATGTAGGCCTATTTTAGAGGTTGAACCACTTTATATTGCGTGCCTTCTCTCTCTCTTTACTAGTTCTGTCTACTTATTATAACTTACACTTAATTTACTAGTACCAGAACGACTAGTGGACGATTTCTCGTATCATCACATACATCAACCTCCATGCTCCACGAACCAATTTATCCAGTTCTCTATGGATGAGCCAAATCTAATGAAATAACGGGTGAGGAAATTTGGCACAATTTCCATGGGATATTCAGGGGGGACCATCAAATGGAATCTCTCAGACAACCACATGAATAACATAACTAGGATTCCTCTCTGAAAAGCAGAACGTCCTTCCAGCGAAGCATCTAGACCGTTCAGGGTCTCTACTTATATCACCGCCGTAGGATTACGATGGTATGACATCCAAGCTATAATGGCAACCATTTGAGGGTCCACCAATAGGTCCCTGTTCACTAGCATTAGGTTTGAAGTTAAGACTAGGGAGACAACTGAAGCATGCCCCGCATCACCAAAATCCCACAGACGCACATAATACATGATACCTGGGAGAGAGATCATTACCCCAAAGACCAATGGCCGAGCTGTTGAAGAAGAGATTTGGAGAAATTCTTCTAACAACGCCCGAGGAGACCAAGAGAATTTAGGCATAGATGTTACTATGCCTGGATTAATCCCCACCATGGCTTAAAAGTCCTCATAGGTCGAAAAGACCTCATCCAAGAAAAAGAAAAAACCATGGTCCTCGGGATACTAAAATTATGTTTCCGTTTCAAGCATGTTCCAGTCAATGGGCATATTCCTCCATGAAGAGACCCGATGCAAGTTAAAAGCGTCGTAATACACATTATTCAAATACATAGCTTCCAGGATCTCATGATATGAAGCGAATTCTGCACTTTTGGGAAAAATTAAGACGGAAGGCAAGAAATAAACAAGAAAGAAGAGAAAATGTGAATGGGTGGAAAAGCAAACCAACTTACCCCCTTTTATACATGAAAATCTTGGCTAAACATCAAGAAATCTAAGAAACTTGAATTGATACCTACCCCGCCAAGTACTTTGAAGCTGCAGAAAGTGTAATAAAATCCTTAGGGTGATTTGACTGGACTCACATGTCGATAGACGGGACAAGGAGTATGCCGATATGCTCCCCCTTATTTAAAAAAAAAATCTTTCCTTTTTTGTGAAAATAAAAAATCTAAAAGAATAAATCCTTATTTTCAAAAACCTCAAGTTATTTCTTCCAATATTATCCATTCCCACTCTTCTCCCAAGTTATTTAATAAAATATCCCATCTTTTTTACGATCTTAGTGACAAAGTAAAAAGTGCGTGTAGATTAAGTCATTTAAAGCAAAGACTAATAAACAAAAATCATTTTTCATATATTGGCATTTGCATCATTACATATTTTCAGGAAAGAAGAAGAAAAATAGAAAAAAGAAAAATAGCGGGACTCTACCCGAAACCCCCAATCACAACCTCTCTAAGAACCACCATCCCTACAACGAGCACACTTCCCCCGACGGAGAGGTGTGTAACCTTGACTCCCCGATCTCGATCTCGATCCCGATCCCAATCCCTCCTCCGAGGTAGAAAATAACACCAAATAAGAAGGAACCAAAACAGAGTCCCTGATGTAGGTAGTCGCTAAGGGCACCCAGTCTCGGATGTCCGTGAGACAAGTAGTCGACACCGGAACATGCTACAAACAAAATGACAGAAACAAGAGGAAAATCAGTTAGTCTAAAGCAAAGGAAAGCCAGACAAGAACAAAAAAAAAGAAAATATATACCTCTAGATGAAGGACATCCTCTGTAAGACATAACACCCTCGGATCCACCGTATTAGGGCGGCGAGGCACACATAGTGATCCCCCACCAGTGAATAGGAAATTATAGGAAGGTAGGGCAAGTTGAATGAAAGGAACCTCCACTTTCGCTACCGATAATGACGCATATCCTGTACGGTGGGAAAAACCCACTGCCTACTCGTACCCCTACCCATATCCATAGGAAGTGGAGGAATGTTCACCACATCATAGATACAAGAAGGCACCAACCAACTCATCTCAAAGTCATGGTAATCATAGGTCGCTACGGTATCCGTATATGATGAATAAGGCTCACCTATCATAGATGTTACCCTATCCTCCTCCAACATCTCTCTCACCCGCCTCATGTACATCGGGGGCATCACTGGTGGGACCATCACCTCATCCTCCACAATCTGTCAGACCACTTTCTCTCCAAAATACCAAGAATAGCCGAACTCATGAGCTGGCATCCGACGCACCTATGCATGCACCCCAGTCACCCCCATGTACTGGACGATCGTCTCCCAGGGGTATAAATTAACCTTCAATTACCAATAAAGATCAATGTTTGTGTAAACAAAAAAAGAGACAAAAAGGTTTTGAAAGAAAAAAAGGAATAACTTGGTCGCTCATCAGGGTGTTCAAGGTTTAATGCACTTTCGAAAGATAAAGAAATTTCTTTGACCGTTGGTTGGACTTTCGCCAATGGCATATCTCATAAATGTCCCCCACCTCCTCATCATGCAACCCTATAAAATAGGCATTGAGCCCTATCACCTCATAAAACCACGTCCGTAGAAAGGACAAGAGTCAATAATCAGAAAAAACCACAAAAGACAAACATGAAAAAACATAAAGAGAAATGCGAGAATTACCTCTAGAATGTACATGTCCCCCATAAAGGTCTATCGACAGCACCGATTGAAAACGTCCAGGGAACAATAAAGGGTCACCAAGGTCAGGCTTCCCCAGTCATAAAGAGGGATATTCGAAAAATATCCTAAAAATGGTATAAAGCGTAGGTGGATGACGTCGCCACTCGCCGCCACCAAGAAACCCCCTAACAAAAGAAGAATGAATAAATGGGCCATCTACGATACCTGTAGCCCGTCTATCTCGTTGATCTTTAGGATCAAAAGTATCCCCCATTGAGCAGAAATGTAGATCGAATCATCAAAGACTATCCTCCCCACATCTCCTAATGCAACCTCAATTTCCTCAGGTGTCACCATCAAAGACTGGTACACCTCAATCTGCATGCCCTTACAATCAATACCCAACATTTTTGGACATCGATGGGAGTTAACATCATCTCCCAAAATCCCAAATGAATGGTGTGGGTAGTGTCCCACCTCCTTTACCCCAGGACGCACAATATAGTCGTAGAGCGCGGTGTCCCATCTAAAGAAGAAGCGAGGTGATAAAAACCCATAGAGAAAACTATCCAGTGTACCACCGCTAGTAGGTGATCCAACACATCCCTAAACCCTATTGTCCCCCAGGAACGAAATCACGTAGAAGCTATGTTAGTATTCCAAAAAAAAAATCAATAAAGAAACCTTTTGTCAACTCGAGGAAACAAAACGAAGAAAAGAAGAAAAAGGATTCCAAATATCATTAATAGTTACGTTGACACTAAGGTTCCTCAACCTAGATGATCGATGATGAGAAGGCTCGCACAACAGAAAGCGATCATCAGCAACTCGCGTGAACAACTTGAAGGAATATTCGTTGCCCAATGTGGGGCGCACCATAGTTCGATACTCTAGGTTCTCCCAACCATCGACACCCAACCACGCCACGTCGATCGTGCTACCATAAATATCCTCTATTTTTATGACTTGAAAAAGGAAAATTCTTGGAAATGAATCTTATCAAGAAAGGGCAGAAGATCTGAATGCTAGGAGCTATGAACAATGAGTAGAACTCGCCCCTTTTTATAGGAGGCTAATGGGAATCCCGATAGGCAGTCCCCTTCCACCCATCGATCCAAACCTTCCACTTCCCCTTACTAATGAACCCCAGAAGATCGCACCATTTTCGAATGGAAACCCCTACAATATGACAGTGGGCAACCCCTTAAAAATTTTGTACAAAAATCCTAGAAAATGACAAAAAAATAAAAAAATTCTCCGAAAAATTCACAAAATTGCCAAATAAATATTGAAATATTTCTTCACCAAGAAAACCATTTTTCAATCCCTAAAATCCCCCACCGAATTAAAACCACACTTTTATTACCAATTTAAACCCTAAAACCGTGTGCCTGCATCCCCAGAGAGAACTAAAATTCCCCAGCGAAAGTCTAAACCTCAAAAACAAAATGTTTTCCCAATAAAACTTCCATATCCAACTTGTATTCTCAAATCGAGAGTTCCATGATCGCATGGTCAGTTCCTACGAGTTACATTGGTCCCGTACGAGGTGTTAGTGCCACTCACGGTACCGTTCGGGGGCTGTTTTGGGTTTTCACCCACAAACGCCATGTTTTTAAGCCTAAGTCCAAAAATATGTAAATTATTATCGTATTCTCAAATCGAGAGTCATGTGATCGCGCAATCAGTTCCTACGTGTTACATTGGTCTCATATGAGGTGTTAGTGCCATTCACGGGGCCGCTCGGGGACTGTTTCGGATTTTCTTCCATTAACACCATGTTTTATGCTTAAGTCTAAAAATATACAAATTATCATGGTATTCTCAAACCGGGAGTCCCGTGATCGCGCGGTCAGTTTCGATGAGTTACATTGGTCACGTGCGAGGTGTTGGTGCCTCTCATGGGTCCGTTCAAAGTTGTTTAGGATTTTCAGCCAGTAACGCCATGTTTTTATGCCTAAGTCTAGAAATATGCAAATTATTGTCGTATTCTCAAACCAGGAGTACCATGATCGCGCAGTCAATTCCTACGAGTTACATGGGTCCTGTGCAAGGTGTTGGTGCCACTTACGGGACCGTTCGGGGGTTGTTTCGAGTTTTCACCCACTAATGCCATGTTTTTAAGCCTAAGTAGATAAATATGAAAACTATCGTCATTTTCTAAATCCAATAGTCCCGTGATTCTGTGGTCAGTTCCTACGAGTTACATTGGTCCCGTGCGAGGTGTTGGTTCCACTCACAGGGCCCTTCGGAGGCTATTTTGGGTTTTCACCACTAACGTCATGTTTTTAAGCCTACGTCTAGAAATATAAAAAATTATCATCATATTGTCAAATTGGGAGTCCCATGATCGTGCGGTAAGTTCCTATGAGTTACATTGGTTCCGTGCGAGTTGTTGGTGCCACTCATGAGGCCGTTCGGGGGCTGTTTCGGGTTTTCACACACTAACACCATGTTTTTAAGCCTAAGTCACGAAATATGTAAATTATCATTGTATTCTAAAATTAGGAGTCCTGTGATCGTGCGATCAGTTCCTATGAGTTATATTGGTCCCGCGCGAGGGGTTGGTGCCACGTATTGGGCCGTTTGTGGGCTGTTTCCATTTTTCACCCACTAACACCATGTTTTTAAGCCTAAGTCTAGAAATATGCAAATTATCGTCGTATTGTCAAATTGAGAGTACCATGATCACGCGATCAGTTTGTACGAGTTACATTTGTCCCGTGCAGAATGTTGGTACCACTCACGAGGACGTTCGGGGGGTGTTTTGGGTTTTCACCCACTAACACCATGTTTTTAAGCCTAAGTCTATATATTTTCAAATTACCATCATATTCTCAAACCAGGGGTCCCGTGATAGCGTGGATAGTTCGTACGAGTTACATTGGTCCTGTGCTAGGTGTTGGTGCCTCTCATGGGGCTGTTTAATATTTTTTCCCCACTAACATCAGGTTTTTAAGCCTAAGTCTAGATATCTGAGAATTATCCTCGTAGTCTCAAATCGGGAGTCCCGTGATCCTGTGGTCAGTTCCTGCAAGTTACATTAGTCCCGTGCGAGGTATTGGTGCCACTCACAGGGTCGTTCGGGGGCTGTATTGGGTTTTCAATCACTAACGTCATGTTTTTTTTCCTAAGTCTAGAAATATACAAATAATCATCGTATTCTCAAACTGGGAGTCCCGTGATCGCGCGGTCAGTTTCTATGAGTTTCATTGGTCCCGTGCGAGGTGTTGGTACCACTCACGGGGCCGTTCGGGGGCTGTTTAGGTATTCACTCACTGACGCCATATTTTTAAGCCTAAGTCTAGAAATATGCAAATTATTTTTGTATTCTCAAATCGGGAGTCCTGTGATCACACGATTAATTCCTACGAGTTACATTTGTCTCGTGCGTGATGTTGGTACCAATCACGGTGCCGTTTGGGGGTTGTTTTGAGTTTTCACCCACTAACGCCATGTTTTTAAGCTTAAGTTTATATATTTTAAAATTACAATCATATTCTCAAACCAGGGGTCCCATGATAGCACGGACAGTTCGTACGAGTTACATTGGTCCCGTGCGAGGTATTAGTACCACTCACGGGACTGTTCGGGGGCTGTTTTGGGTTTTCACCAACTAACGCCATATTTTTAAGCCTATGTATAGAAATATACAAGTATCATCGTATTCTCAAACTAGGGGTCCCGTGATCGCACAGTCAGGTTGTACGAATTACATTGGTCCCGTGCGAGGTGTTGGTGCCACTCACGGGGCTGTTTGGGGGCTATTTTGGGTTTTCATCCACTAATGACGTGCTTTTAAGACTAAGTCCAGAAACATGAAAATTATCGTCCTATTCTCAAATCAGGTGTACCATGATCATGTGATCTGTTCCAACAAGTTACATTGGTCCCGTACGAGGTGTTGGTGCCACCCACGGAGCCATTTGGTGGTAGTTTTGGCTTTTCACCCACTAATGCCATGTTTTTAGGACTAAGTCTAAAACTATGAAAACTGTCATCTTATTCTCAAACCATGAGTCTCGTTATCCCGCAGTCAGTTCCTACGAGATACATTGGTCCCGTACGAGGTATTGGTGCCACTCACGGGGCCGTTCGGGGGAAGTTTCGGGCTTTCACCCACTAACGCCATGTTTCTAAGCCCAAGTCTAGAAATATGAAAATTATCATCGTATTCTCATATCGGGAGTCCTGTGATCCCGCAGTCAGTTCCTACGAGAGACATTGGTCCCGTGCGAGGTGTTGGGGCCACTCATGGGGCCGTTCGGGGGCTGTTTTGGGTTTTCACCCCCTAATGACATTTCTTAAGCCTAAGTCTATATATTTTCAAATTATCATAATATTCTCAAACTGGGGGCCCCGTGATCGCGCGGTGAGTTCGTACGAGTTACATTTGTCCCGTGCAAGGTGTTGGTGCCTCTCACAGGGCCTTTCGGGGGCAATTTTGGATTTTCACCCACTAACGCAAAATTTTTAAGCATAAGTCTAGAAATATGCAAATTATCGTCGTATTCTCAAATCAAGAGTCCCATGATTTCATGGTCAGTTCCTACGAGTTACATTGGTCCCGTACGAGGTGTTAGTGCCACCCACGGCACCGTTCGGGGGCTGTTTTGGGTTTTCACCTACAAACGCCATGTTTTTAAGCCTATATCCAGAAATACATAAATTATCAACGTATTCTCAAATAGAGAGTCCTGTGATCGCGCAGTCAGTTCCTACGAGTTGCATTGGTCCCGTGTGAGGTGTTAGTGCCATTCACGAGGCCATTCGGGGGCTGTTTTGGATTTTCAGCGACTAACACCATGTTTTATGCCTAAGTCTAAAAATATACAAATTATCATGGTATTCTCAAACCAGAAGTCCCGTGATCGCACGGTCAAGTCTTACGAGTTATTTGGTTCCATGTGAGGTGTTAGTTCCACTCATGAGGCCGTTCGGGGGCTATTTCAGGTTTTCACCCACTAACACAATGTTTTTAAGCCTAAGTCTGTATATTTTCAAATTATCATTGCAATATCAAATTGACGATCCTGTGGTCACGCGGTCAGTTTCTAAGATTTACATTAGTCCCGTACGAGGTGTTAGTGCCACTCACGGGGCCATTCGGGGGATGTTTTGGGTTTTCACCCACTAAAGCCATGTTTTTAAGCCTAAGTCAAGAAATATAAAAATTATCATCGTGTTCTCAAACTGAGAGTCCCTTGATCACGCAGTCAGTTCCTACGAGTTACATAGGTCCTGTATGAGGTCTTGGTGCCACTTACGGGACCGTTTGGGGGTTATTTTGGGTTTTCACCAATAATGCCATGTTTTTAAGCCTAGGTCAAGAAATATGCAAACTATTGTCGTTTTCTAAAACTGGGAGTCCCTTGATTCTGCAGTCAGTTCCTACGAGTTACATTGGTCCCGTGCGAGGTGTTGGTGCCACTCACGGGCCCTTCGGGGGCTATTTCGAGTTTTCACCACTAATGCCATGTTTTTAAGCCTAAGTCTAGAAATATAAAAATTATCATCATATTGTCAAAACGGGAGTCCCATGATCGCGCGATAAGCTCCTACGAGTTACATTGTTCCTGTTCGAGGTGTTGGTGCCACTCATGAGGCCATTCGGGTGCTGTTTCGGGTTTTCACCCACTAACACCATATTTTTAAGCCAAAGTCTATATATTTTCAATTTGTCATTGTAATATCAAATTGGGGTTCTCGTGATCGCGCGATCAGTTCATACGAGTCACATTAGTCCCGCACGAGGTGTTGGTGCCTCTCACGGGGCCGTTCGAGGGCTGTTTTGGATTTTCGCCCACTAACACCATATTTTTAAGCCTAAGTCGAGAAATATGTAAATTATCATCGTATTCTCAAATTCGGAGTCTCGTGATCATGCGATCAGTTTCTATGAGTTATATTGTCTCGAGCGAGGGGTTGGTGCCACTCACGGGGCTGTTTGTAGGTTGTTTCCATTTTTCACCCATTAACACCATATTTTTAAGACTAAGTCTAGAAATATGCAAATTATTATCATATTCTCAAACTGAGAGCACCAAGATCACGCGGTCAGTTCCTACGAGTTCATTTGTCCCGTGTGAGATGTTGGTACCACTCACGAGGCCGTTCGGGGGCTATTTTGGGTTTTCACCCATTAACGCCATGTTTTAAGCCTAAGTCTATATATTTTCAAATTACTATCTTATTCTCAAACCAGGGGTCCCGTGATAGCGCGGACAGTTCGTACGAGTTACATTGGTCCCTTGCGAGGTGTTGGTGCCTCTCATGGGGTTGTTTAATATTTTCTCCCACTAACACCAGGTTTTTAAGCCTAAGTCTAGATATATGAGAATTATCATTGTAGTCTCAAATCGGGAGTCCCGTTATCCTGCGGTCAGTTCCTACGAGTTACATTGGTCCCGTGCGAGGTGTTGGTGCCACTCACAGGGTCATTCGGGGGTTGTATTGGGTTTTCAACCACTAATGCCATGTTTTTATGCCTAAGTCTAGAAATATGCAAATAATGATCATATTCTCATATTGGGAGTCCCATGCTAACGCGACCAGTTTCAATGAGTTACATTGGTCCCGTGCGAGGTGTTGGTACTACTCACGGGGTCGTTCGGGGGCTGTTTGTGTTTTCACCCACTAACGCCATGTTTTTAGGCCTAAGTCTAGAAATATGCAAATTATCATCGTATTCTCAAATCGAGAGTCTCGTGATCACGCGATCAGTTCCTACGAGTTACATTTTTCCCGTGTGTGATGTTGGTACCACTCACGGGGCCGTTCGGGGGCTGTTTTGGGTTTTCGCCCACAAACGCCATGTTTTTAAGCATATGTCTATATATTTTCAAATTAACATCATATTCTCAAACCAGGGGTCCCGTGATAGCGCGGACAGTTCGTACGAGTTACCTTGGTCCCGTGCGAGTTATTGGTGCCACTCACGGGACCGTTCAGGGGTTGTTTCGGGTTTTCACCCACTAACGACATGTTTTTAAGTGTAAGTCTAGAAATATAGAAATATCATCATATTCTTAAACTGGGGGTCACGTGATCGTGCAGTCAGGTCGTACGAGTTACATTGGTCCCGTGCGTGGTGTTGTTGCCACTCACGGGGCCGTTCGGGGGCTATTTTGGGTTTTCATCCACTAACGACGTGTTTTTAAGACTAAGTCTAAAAACATGAAAATTATCATCTTATTCTCAAATCGGGAGTACCATGATCGTGTGATCAGTTCCAACGAGTTAGATTGGTCCCGTATGAGGTGTTGGTGCCACCCACGGGGCCGTTCGATGGCAGTTTTGAGTTTTCACCCACTAATGCCATGTTTTTAAGCCTAAGTCTAGAAATATGAAAATTATCATCTTATTCTCAAACCGCGAGTCTCGTGATCCCGCACTCAGTTGCTACGAGTTACATTGGTCCCGTGCGAGGTGTTGGTTCCACTCATGGGGCCGTTCGGGGGCTGTTTCGGATTTTAACCACTAACGCCATGTTTTTATGCATAAGTCTAGAAATATGCTAATTATAGTCATATTCTCAAATCAGGAGTCCCGTTCAGTCAGTTCCTACGAGATACACTGGTCCCGTGAGAGGTGTTGGGGCCACTCATGGGGCCGTTCGTGGGCTGTTATTGTTTTTCACCCCCTAATGCCATGTTTTTAAGCCTAAGTCCATTTATTTTCAAATTATCGTAATATTCTCAAACTGGGGGTCCCGTGATCATGCGGTGAGTTCGTACGAGTTACATTTTCCCGTTTACAAGGTGTTGGTGCCTCTCACAGGGCCGTTGGGCGGCAATTTTTGATTTTCACCCACTGACGCAAACTTTTTAAGCATAAGTCTAGAAATATGTAAATTATCGTCGTATTCTCAAAATGAGAGTCCCATGATTGCATGGTCAGTTCCTACGAGTTACATTGGTCCCGTACGAGATGTTAGTGCCACTCACGACACCGTTCGAGGGCTGTTTTGGGTTTTTACCCACAAATGCCATGTTTTTAAGCCTAAGCCCAGAAATACGTAAATTATCATCGTATTCTACAATCGAGAGTCCCGTGATCACACAGTCAGTTCCTACGAGTTACATTGGTCCCGCGTGAGGTGTTAGTGCCATTCACGAGGCCAGTCGGGGGATGTTTTTGATTTTTAGCGACTAACACCATGTTTTATGCCTAAGTCTAAAAATATACAAATTATCAAGGTATTCTAAAACCTGGAGTCCCGTGATCGCGGGGTCAGTTCTTAGGAGTTACATTGGTCCCGTGCGAGGTGTTGGTGCCTCTCATGGGGCCGTTCTGGGGTTGTTTAGGATTTTCACCCAATAACGCCATGTTTTTATGCCTAAGTCTACATATATGCAAATTATCGTCATATTCTCAAACCGAGATTACCATGATCGCGTGATCAGTTTCTACAATTTACACTGGTCCCATACGAGGTGTTGGTGCCACTCACAGGGCCATTCGAGGGCTGTTTTGGGTTTTCACCCACGAAAGCCATTTTTTTAACACTAAGTCTAGAGATACAAAAATTGTCATCGTGTTCTCAAATCGAGAGTTCCGTGATCGCGCAGTCGGTTCCAACGAGTTACATGGGTCCTATGTGAGGTGTTGGTGCCACTTACGGGACCATGTGGGGGCTGTTTCGGGTTCTCACCCACTAATGCCATGTTTTTAAGCCTAAGTTGAGAAATATGAAAACTATCGTCATTTTCTAAAACCAGGAGTCCCTTGATTTTGCGGTCAGTTCCTACGAGTTACATTGGTCCCGTGCGAGGTGTTGGTGCCACTCACGGGGCCCTTCGGGGGCTATTTCGAGTTTTCACCACTAACTCCATGTTTTTAAGCCTAAGTCTAGAAATATACAAATTATCATCATATTGTCAAAACGGGAGTCCTGTGATGGCACGGTAAGTTCCTATGAGTTACATTGGTCCCATGCGAGGTGTTGGTGCCACTCATGAGGCCGTTTGGGGGCTGTTTTGGGTTTTCACCCCCTAACACCATGTTTTTAAGCCTAATTCTATACATTTTCAAATTATCACTATAATATCAAATTGGGGGTCCCGTGATCGCGCGGTCAGTTCATACAAGTCACATTAGTCCCGCACGAGGTGTTGGTGCCTCTCACGGGGCCGTTCGAGGGATGTTTTGGATTTTCTCCCACTAACACCATGTTTTTAAGCATAAGTTGAGAAATATGTAAATTATCATCATATTCTCAAATTCGGAGTCCCATGATTGTGCGATCAATTTCTATGAGTTATATTGCTCCCGTGCGAGGGTTTAGTGCCACTCACGGGGCCGTTTGTGGGCTGTGTACATTTTTCACCCACTAACACCATGTTTTTAAGCCTAAGTCGAGAAATATGCAAATTATTGTCGTATTCTCAAACTGAGAGTACCAATATCACACGATCCGTTCCTACGAGTTACATTTGTCACGTGTGAGATGTTAGTACCACTCATGAGGCCGTTTGGGGGCTGTTTTGGGTTTTCACCCACTAACACCATTTTTTAAGCCTAAGTCTATATATTTTCAAATTACAATCAAATTCTCAAGCCAGGGGTCCCGTGATAGCACCGAAAGTTTGTACGAGTTACATTGGTCCCGTGCGAGGTGTTGGTACCTCTCACGGGGCTGTTTAATATTTTCTCCCTCTAACACCATGTTTTTAAGACTAAGTCTAGATATATGAGAATTATCATCGTATTCTAAAATTAGGAGTCCCGTGATCCCGTGGTCAGTTTCTACGAGTTATATTTTCCCCGTGCGAGGTGTTGGTGCCACTCACAGGGTCGTTCGAGGGCTGTATTGGGTTTTCAACCACTAACGCCATGTTTTTATGCCTAAGTCTAGAAATATGAAAATAATCATCGTATTCTTAAATCGGGAGTCCCGTGATCGCGCGGTCAGTTTCTATGAGTTACATTGGTCCCGTGCGAGGTGTTGGTACTACTCACGGGGCCGTTTGGGAGTAATTTTTGGTTTTCAGCCAGTGACGCCATGTTTTTAAGCATAAGTCTAGAAATGTGCAAATTATCATCGTATTCTCAAATCGGGAGTCCCGTGATCACGCGGTTAGATCCTACGAGTTACATTTATCCTGTGCGTGATATTGGTACCACTCGCGGGGCCGTTCGGGGGATATTTTGGGGTTTCGCCCACAAACGCCGTGTTTTTATGCTTAAGTCTATATATTTTCAAATTACCATCATATTTTCAAACCAGGGGTCCCGTGATAGCGCGGACCGTTCGTACAAGTTACGTTGGTCCCGCGCGAGGTATTGGGGCCAATTAGGGGGCTATTTTCGGTTTTCACCCACTAACAACATGTTCTTAAGCGTAAGCCTAGAAATATATAAATATCTTCGTATTCTCAATCTGGGGGTCCCGTACGAGGTGTTGGTGCCCCTCACGGGGCCGTTTAGGGGGATGTTTTAGGTTTTCATCCACTAACGACGTGTTTTTATGACTAAGTCTTGAAACATGCAAATTATCGTCGTATTCTCAAATGAGGAATACCATGATTGTGTGATCAGTTCCAACGAGTTACACTAGTCCCGTACGAGGTGTTGGTGCCACCCACGTGGAAGTTTCGGGTTTTCACCCACTAATGCCATGTTTTTAAGCTTAAGTCTAGAAATATGTAAATTATCATCTTATTATCTTACCGTGAGTCTCGTGATACCGCACTCAGTTGCTACGAGTTGCATTGGTCCCGTACGAGGTGTTGGTGCCACTCACAGGGCCGTTCGGGGGAAGTTTTGGGTTTTCACCCACTAACGCAATATTTTTAAGCCTAAGTCTAGAAATATGAAAATTATCATCTTATTCTCAAATCGAGAGTCCCGTGATCCCGCAGTCAATTACTACGAGTTTCATTGGTCCCGGGCGAGGTGTTGGGGCCACTCATGGGGCCGTTCGGGGGCTGTTTTGGTATTTGACCGCCTAATGCCATGTTTTTAAGCGTAAGTCTATATATTTTCAAATTATCATAATATTCTCAAACTGGGGGTCCCGTGATCACACGGTGAGTTCGTACGAGTTATATTGGTCCCCTGCAAGTTGTTGGTGCCTCTCACGGGGCCGTTCGGGGGCAATTTTGGATTTTCACCCACTGACGCAAACTTTTTAAGCATAAGTCTAGAAATATGAAAATTATCATCGTATTCTCAAATCGAGAGTCCCATGATCGCATGGTTAGTTCCTAGGAGTTACATTGGTCCCGAACGAGGTGTCAGTGCCACTCACGGCACCGTTCGGGGGCTATTTTGGGTTTTCACCCACAAACGCCATGTTTTTAAGCCTAAGTCCAGAAATACATAAATTATCATCGTATTCTCAAATCGAGAGTCCCGTGATCACGTAGTCAGTTCCTACGAGTTACATTGGTCCCGCGTGAGGTGTTAGTGCCATTCACGAGGCCATTCGGGGGCTGTTTTGGATTTTTAGCGACTAACACCATGTTTTATGCCTAAGTCTAAAAATATACAAATTATCAAGGTATTCTCAAACCTGGAGTCCCGTGATCGCGGGGTCAGTTCTTAGGAGTTACATTGGTCCCGTGCGAGGTGTTGGTGCCTCTCATGGGGCCGTTTTGGGGTTGTTTAGGATTTTCACCCAATAACGCCATGTTTTTATGCTTAAGTCTACATATATGCAAATTATCGTCATATTCTCAAACCGAGAGTAGCATGATCTTGCGGTCAGTTTCTACGATTTACACTGGTCCCATACGAGGTGTTGGTGCCACTCACGGGGCCATTCGAGGGCTGTTTCGGGTTTTCACCCACTAAAGACATTTTTTAACCCTAAGTCTAGAGATATAAAAATTATCGTCATGTTCTCAAATCGAGAGTCCCGTGATCGAGCAGTCGGTTCCTACGAGTTACATGGGTCCTGTGTGAGTTGTTGGTGCCACTTACGGGACCGTTTGGGGGCTGTTTCGGGTTCTCACCCACTTGTGCCATGTTTTTAAGCCTAAGTCGAGAAATATGAAAACTATCATCATTTTCTAAAACCAGGAGTCCCTTGATTTTGCGGTCAGTTCCTATGAGTTACATTGGTCCCGTGCGAGGTGTTGGTGCCACTCACGGGGCCCTTCGGGGGCTATTTCGGGTTTTCACCACTAACGCCATCTTTTTAAGCCTAAGTCTAGAAATATACAAATTATCATCATATTGCCAAAATGGGAGTCCCGTGATTGCGCGGTAAGTTCTCTGAGTTACATTGGTCCCTTGCGAGGTGTTGGTGCCACTCATCAGGCCGTTCGGGTGCTGTTTCGGGTTTTCACCCACTAACACCATGTTTTTAAGCCTAATTCTATACATTTTCAAATTATCACTGTAATATCAAATTGGGGATCCCGTGATCGCGCGGTCAGTTCATACGAGTCACATTAGTCCCGCACGAGGTGTGGGTGCCTCTCACGGGGCCGTTCGAGGGCTGTTCTGGATTTTCTCCCCCTAACACCATGTTTTTAAGCATAAGTTGATAAATATGTAAATTATCATCATATTCTCAAATCCGGAGTCCCGTGATTGTGCGATCAATTTCTATGAGTTATATTGCTCCCGTGCGAGGGTTTAGTGCCACTCACGGGGACGTTTGTGGGTTGTGTACATTTTTCACCCACTAACACCATGTTTTTAAGCCTAAGTCGATAGATATGCAAATTATTGTCGTATTCTCAAACTGAGAGTACCAATATCACACGATCCTTTCCTACGAGTTACATTTGTCACGTGTGAGATGTTGGTAACACTCATGAGGCTGTTTGGGGGTTGTTTTGGGTTTTCACCCACTAACACCATATTTTTAAGCCTAAGTCTATATATTTTCAAATTACCATCATATTCTCAAGCCAGGGGTCCCGTGATAGCACCGACAGTTTGTACGAGTTACATTGGTCCCGTGCGAGGTGTTGGTGCCTCTCACGGGGTTTTTTAATATCTTCTCCCTCTAACACCAAGTTTTTAAGACTAAGTCTAGATATATGATAATTATCATCGTAGTCTAAAATTGGGAGTCCCGTGATCCCGTGGTCAGTTCCTACGAGTTATATTTGCCCCGTGCGAGGTGTTCGTGCCACTCACAGGGTCGTTTGGGGGCTGCATTGGGTTTTCAACCACTAACGCCATGTTTTTATGCCTAAGTCTAGAAATATGAAAATATTCATCGTATTCTTAAACCGGGAGTCCCGTGATCGCGCGGTCAGTTTTTATGAGTTGCATTGGTCCCGTGCGAGGTGTTGGTACTACTCACGGGGCCGTTCGGGGGCAATTTTGGGTTTTCAGCCAGTGACGCCATGTTTTTAAGCATAAGTCTAGAAATATGCAAATTATCATCGTATTCTCAAATCGGGAGTCCCGTGATCATGCGGTCAGATCCTACGAGTTACATTTGTCCCGTGCGTGATAGTGGTACCACTCGCGGGGCCGTTCGGGGGCTATTTTGGGGTTTCGCCCACAAACGCCATGCTTTTATGCTTAAGTCTATATATTTTCAAATTGCCATCATATTTTCAAACCAGGGGTCTCGTGATAGCACGGACAGTTCGTACGAGTTACATTGGTCCTGTGCGCGGTATTGGGGCCACTCAGGGGCCAGTTAGGGGGCTATTTTCGGTTTTCACCCACTAACGACATGTTTTTAAGCGTAAGTCTAGAAATATAAAAATATCATCGTATTCTCAATTTGGGGGTCCCGTGATCTCACAGTCAGGTCATACGAGTTACATTGGTCCCGTACGAGGTGTTGGTGCACCTCACGGGGCCGTTTGGGGGGATATTTTAGGTTTTCATCCACTAACGACGTGTTTTTATGACTAAGTCTAGAAACATGAAAATTATCGTCGTATTCTCAAATCAGGAATACCATGATTGTGTGATCAGTTCCAACGAGTTACACTGGTCCCGTACGAGGTGTTGGTGCCACCCACGTGGAAGTTTCGGGTTTTCACCAACTAATGCCATGTTTTAAAGTCTAAGTCTAGAAATATGTAAATTATCATCGTATTCTCAAATCGAGAGTCCCGTGATCCCGCAGTCAATTACTACGAGTTTCATTTTTCCCGTCCGAGGTGTTGGGTCCACTCATGGGGCCGTTCGGGAGCTGTTTTGGTATTTGACCGCCTAATGCCATGTTTTTAAGCCTAAGTCTATATATTTTCAAATTATCATAATATTCTCAAACTGGGGGTCCCGTGATCACATGGTCAGTTCGTACGAGTTACATTAGTCCCCTGCAAGTTGTTGGTGCCTCTCACGGGGCCGTTCGGGGGCAATTTTGGATTTTCACCCATTGACGCAAACTTTTTAAGCATAAGTCTAGAAATATGACAATTATCATCGTATTCTCAAATCGAGAATCCCATGATCGCATGGTTAGTTCCTAGGAGTTACATTGGTCCCGAACGAGGTGTTAGTGCCACTCACGACACCGTTCGGGGGCTATTTTGGGTTTTCACCCACAAACGCCATGTTTTTAAGCCTAAGTCCAGAAATACATAAATTATCATCGTATTCTCAAATCGAGAGTCATGTGATCACATAGTCTGTTCCTACGAGTTACATTTGTCCCGCATGAGGTGTTAGTGCCATTCACGAGGCCATTCGGGGGCTGTTTTGGATTTTTAGCGACTAACACCATGTTTTATGCCTAAGTCTAAAAATATACAAATTATCATGGTATTCTCAAAACTGGAGTCCCGTGATCGCGGGGTCAGTTCTTAGGAGTTACATTGGTCCTGTGCGAGGTGTTGGTGCCTCTCATGGGGCCGTTCTGGGGTTGTTTAGGATTTTCACCCAATAACGCCATGTTTTTATGCCTAAATCTACATATATGCAAATTATCGTCATATTCTCAAACCGAGAGTAGCATGATCGCGCGGTTAGTTTCTATAATTTACACTTGTCCCATACGAGGTGTTGGTGCCACTCACGGGGCCGTTCGAGGGCTGTTTCTGGTTTTCACCCACTAAAGCCATTTTTTTAACCCTAAGTCTAGAGATATAAAAATTATCGTCGTGTTTTCAAATCGAGAGTCCCGTGATCGCGCAGTCGGTTCCTACGAGTTACATGGGTCCTGTGTGAGGTGTTGGTGCCACTTACGGGACCGTTTGGGGGCTGTTTCGGGTTATCACCCACTAATACCATGTTTTTAAGCCTAAGTCAAGAAATATGAAAACTATCATCATTTTCTACAACCAGGAGTCCCATGATTTTGCGGTCAGTTCCTACGAGCTACATTGGTCCCGTGCGAGGTGTTGGTGCCACTCATGGGGCCCTTCGGGGGCTATTTTAGGTTTTCACCACTAACGCCATCTTTTTAAGCCTAAGTCTAGAAATATACAAATTAACATCATATTGTCAAAACGGGAGTCCCGTGATCGCGCGGTAAGTTCCTATGAGTTACATTGGTCCCATGCGAGGTGTTGGTGCCACTCATCAGGCCGTTCGGGGGTTGTTTCGGGTTTTCACCCACTAACACCATGTTTTTAAGCCTAATTCTAGGCATTTTCAAATTATCACTGTAATATCAAATTGGGGGTCCCGTGATCGCGCGGTAAGTTCATACGAGTCACATTAGTCCCGCACGAGGTGTTGGTGCCTCTCACGGGGCCGTTCGAGGGCTGTTCTGGATTTTCTCCCACTAACACCATGTTTTTAAGCATAAGTTGAGAAATATGTAAATTATCATCATATTCTCAAATCCGGAGTCCCGTGATTGTGCGATCAATTTCTATGAGTTATATTGCTCCCGTGCGAGGGTTTGGTGCCACTCACGGGGCCGTTTGTGGGCTGTGTACATTTTTCACCCACTAACACCATGTTTTTAAGCCTAAGTCGAGAAATATGAAAATTATTGTCATATTCTCAAACTGAGAGTACCAATATCACACGATCCGTTCCTACGAGTTACATTTGTCACGTGTGAGATGTTGGTACCACTCATGAGGCCGTTTGGGGGCTGTTTTGGGTTTTCACCCACTAACACCATGTTTTTAAGCGTAAGTCTATATATTTTCAAATTACCATCATATTCTCAAGCCAGGGGTCCCGTGATAGCACCGACAGTTTGTACGAGTTACATTGGTCCCGTGCGAGGTGTGGGTGCCTCTCACGGGTCTGTTTAATATTTTCTCCCTCTAACACCAAGTTTTTAAGACTAAGTCTATATATATGAGAATTATCATCGTAGTCTAAAATTAGGAGTCCCGTGATCCCATGGTCAGTTCCTACGAGTTATATTTGCCCCGTGCGAGGTGTTGGTATCAGGCACAGGGTCGTTCGAGGGCTGTATTGGGTTTTCAACCACTAACGCCATGTTTTTATGCCTAAGTCTAGAAATATGAAAATAATCATCATATTCTTAAATCGGGAGTCCCGTGATCGCGCGGTCGGTTTCTATGAGTTACATTGGTCCCGTGCGAGGTGTTGGTACTACTCACGGGGCCGTTTGGGGGCAATTTTTGGTTTGCAGCCAGTGACGCCATGTTTTTAAGCATAAGTCTAGAAATGTGCAAATTATCATCGTATTCTCAAATCGGGAGTCCCGTGATCACGCGGTTAGATCCTACGAGTTACATTTATCCTGTGCGTGATATTGGTACCACTCGCGGGGCCGTTCGGGGGCTATTTTGGGGTTTCGCCCACAAACGCCGTGTTTTTATGCTTAAGTCTATATATTTTCAAATTACCATCATATTTTCAAACCAGGGGTCCCGTGATAGCGCGGACAGTTCGTACGAGTTACGTTGGTCCCGCGCGAGGTATTGGGGCCACTCAGGGGCCAGTTAGGGGGCTATTTTCGGTTTTCACCCACTAACAACATGTTCTTAAGCGTAAGCCTAGAAATATAAAAATATCTTCGTATTCTCAATCTGGGGGTCCCGTGATCTCACAGTCTGATCATACGAGTTACATTGGTCCCGTACGAGGTGTTGGTGCCCCTCACGGGGCCGTTTAGGGGGATATTTTAGGTTTTCATCCACTAATGACGTGTTTTTATGACTAAGTCTTGAAACATGCAAATTATCGTCGTATTCTCAAATGAGGAATACCATGATTGTGTGATCAGTTCCAACGAGTTGCACTAGACCCGTACGAGGTGTTAGTGCCACCCACGTGGCAGTTTTGGGTTTTCACCCACTAATGCCATGTTTTTAAGCTTAAGTCTAGAAATATGTAAATTATCATCTTATTATCTTACCGTGAGTTTCGTGATACCGCACTCAGTTGCTACGAGTTGCAGTGGTCCCGTACGAGGTGTTGGTGCCACTCACAGGGCCGTTCGGGGGAAGTTTTGGGTTTTCACCCACTAACGCAATATTTTTAAGCCTAAGTCTAGAAATATGAAAATTATCATCGTATTCTCAAATAGAGAGTCCCGTGATCCCGCAGTCAATTACTACGAGTTTCATTGGTCCCGTGCGAGGTGTTGGGGCCACTCATGGGGCCGTTCGGGGGTTATTTTGGTATTTGACCGCCTAATGCCATGTTTTTAAGCCTAAGTCTATATATTTTCAAATTGTCATAATATTCTCAAACTGGGGGTCCCGTGATCACACGGTGAGTTCGTACGAGTTACATTGGTCCCCTGCAAGTTGTTGGTGCCTCTCACGGGGCCGTTCGGGGGCAATTTTGGATTTTCACCCACTGACGCAAACGTTTTATGCATAAGTCTAGAAATATGGAAATTATCATCGTATTCTCAAATCGAGAGTCCCATGATCGCATGGTTAGTTCCTAGGAGTTATATTGGTCCCGAACGAGGTGTTAGCGCCACTCACGGCACCGTTCGGGGGCTATTTTGGGTTTTCACCCACAAACTCCATGTTTTTAAGCCTAAGTCCAAAAATACATAAATTATCATTGTATTCTCAAATCTAGAGTCCCGTGATCGTGCTGTCAGTTCCTACGAGTTACCTTGGTCCCGTGTGTGGTGTTAGTGCCATTAACGGGGCCGTTCGGGTGCTATTTCGGATTTTCAGCCACTAACACCATGTTTTATGCCTAAGTCTAAAAATATACAAATTATCACGGTATTCTCATACCGGGAGTCCCGTGATCGCGCGATCAGTTCCTACGAGTTATATTGGTCCTGTGCAAGGTGTTGGTGCCTCTCACAGGGCCGTTCAGGGGTTGTTATGTATTTTCACCCAGTAACACCATGTTTTTATCCTTAAGTCTAGAAATATGCAAATTATCATCATATTCTCAAACCGAGAGTACCATGATCACGCGGTCAGTTTCTACGATTTACATTGGTCCCGTACGAGGTGTTGGTTTCACTCACGGGGCCATTCGGGGCCTGTTTTGGGTTTTCAGCCACTGAAGCCATGTTTTTAAGCCTAAGTCTAGAATTATAAAAGTTATCTTCATATTCTCAAACCGAGAGTCCCGTGATCGCATAGTCCGTTCCTACGAGTTACATGGGTCACGTGCGAGGTGTTGGTGCCACTTACAGGACCATTCGGGGACTATTTCAGGTTTTCACCCACTAATGCCATGTTTTTAAGCCTAAGTTGAGAAATATGCAAACTATCATCATTTTCTAAAACCGAGTGTCCCGTGATTCTGCGGTCAGTTCCTACGAGTTACATTGGTCCCGTGCGAGGTGTTGGTGCCACTCACGGGGCCCTTCGGGGGCTATTTTGGATTTTCACCACCAACGCTATGTTTTTAAGTCTAAGTATAAAAATTATCATCGTATTGTCAAATCGGGAGTCCCGTGATCGCGTGGTAAGTTCCTACGAGTTACACTGGTCCCATACGAGGTGTTGGTGCCACTCATGAGGCTGTTCGGGGGCTGTTTCGAGTTTTCACCCACTAACGCCATGTTTTTATGCCTAAGTCTAGAAATATTTGAAATATCATCATATTCTCAAATCGAGAGTTCCGTGAACATGCAGTCAGATCGTACATATTACATTGGGTCCGTATGAGGTGTAGTACCACTCACGGGACCGTTCGGTGGCTATTTCGGGTTTTCACCCACAAACGCCATGTTTTTTTGCCTAAGTCTAGAATAATGAAAGTTATCATCATATTCTTAAACCAAGAGTCCCATGACGCGCTGTAAGGTCTTACGAGTTACATTGGTCCCGTGCCAGGTGTTGGTGGAACTCACAGGGCCGTTCGGGGGTTGTTTTGGGTTTCCACCCACTAACGCCATATTTTTATGCCTAAGTCTAGAAATATACAAATTATCATCATATTCTCAAATTGGTAGTCCCTTGATCGTGCGGTTAGTTCCTACAAGTTACATTGGTCCCGTGCGAGGTGTTGGTGCCACTCATGGGGCCGTTCAGGGGCTGTTTTGGGTTTTCACCCACTAACACCATGTTTATAAGCCTAAGTCTACAAATATGCAAATTATCATTGTATACTTAAATCGGGAGTCTTGTGATCGCACGGTCTGTTCCTACGAGTTAGATTGATCTCGTACGAGGTGTTGGTGCCACTCACGGTGCCATTTGGGGGCTGTTTCGGATTTTCACCTACTAACGCCATGTTTTTGAGCCTAAGTCTAGAAATATGAAAATTATCATCGTATTCTTAAACCAGGAGTCCCGTGATCGCATAGTAAGTTCCTACAAGTTTTATTGGTCTCGTGCCAGGTGTTGGTGGAACTCACGGGGCCGTTCGGGGGCTATTTCGGGTTTAAATCCACTATCATCATGTTTTTATGCATAAGTCTAGAAATATGCGAATTATTGTCATATTCTCAAACCGGGAGTCCCGTGATCGCGTGGTCTGTTCTTACGAGTTGGTCCCGTGCGAGGTATTGACTCATGGGACCGTTCGGGGGCTATTTCGGATTTTCAACCACTAATGCCATGTTTTTAAACCTAAGTCTAGAAGTATGCAAATTATCTTCATATTCTCAAACTGGGGGTCCCGTGATCGCGGGGTCAGGTCGTACGAGTTACATTGGTCCCGTGCGAGGTCGGTGCCACTCACGAGGCCATTTGGGGGCTGTTTTGGATTTTCCCCCTCAACGCCATGTTTTTAAGCCTAAGTAAAAAAAATATGAAAATTATCATTGTATTCTCAAACTGGGAGTCCCGTGACCATGGGGTCTTTTCCTACGAGTCGCAATGGTGGTCTCTTGCGAGGTGTTGGAGCCACTCAAGGGGCCGTTCGGGGGTTGTTTCGGGTTTTCAGCCACTAATGCCTTATTTTTATGCCTAAGTTTAGAAATATGCAACTTATCATTGTATTCTCAAACCGAGAGTCCCGTGATCGTGCGGTCAGTTCCTATAAGTTACATTGGTCTCGTGCGAGCTGTTGGTGCCACTCACGAGGCCGTTCGGGGGATGTTTAGGGTTTTCTCCCACTAACGCCATGTCTATAAGCCTATGTCTAGAAATATACAAATTATCATCATATTCTCAAATTGGGAGTCCCGTGATCAGTTCCTACGAGTTACATTTGTCCCGTGCGAGGTGTTGGTGCCACTCACGGAGCCGTTCGGGGGATGTTTCCATTTTTTATCCACTAACGCCATGTTTATAAGCCTAAGTATACATATTTTCAAATTATCACTGTATTTTCAAATCGGGGGTCCCATCATCGCGCGGTCAGTTTGTACGAGTTACATTGGTCCCGTTCGAGGTGTTGGTGCCTCTCATAGGGCCATTCTGGGATGCTTCGGATTTTCTCCCACTAACATAATGTTTTCAAGCCTTAGTCTAGAAATAAGAAAATTATCATAGTATTCTTAAATCGAGAGTCCAGTGATTGCGCGGTAAGTTCCTACGAGTTACATTGGTGTCGTGCCAGATGTTGGAGGCACTCTCGGGGCCATTCGGGGGCTGTTTCAGGTTTCCAACCTATATCGCCATGTTTTTAAGCATGTATAGAAATATGAAAATTTTCTTCTTATTCTTAACCCATGAGTTCCATGATCACAGGGTCAGTTCTTACGAGTTGGTCCCGTGCGAGGTATTGGTGCCACTCACAGGACCGTTCGGGGGTTGTTTCTGGTTTTCACCCACTAATGGCATATTTTTAAGCGTAAGTCTAGAAATATACAAATTATCATCGTATTCTCAAACTAGAGGTCCCGTGATCACGCAGTCAGGTCGTACGAGTTACATTAGTCCCGTGCGAGGTTTTGGTGCCACTCCCGGGACCGTTTAGGGGCTTTTTTTTATTTTCACCCACAAACGATGTGTTTTTAAGACAAAGTCTAGGAACATGAAAATTATCATCGTATTCTCAAATTTGGAGTACCATGATCATGCGATCAGTTCCTACGAGTTAAATTGGTCCCGTACGAGGTGTTGGTGCCACCCACGGGGCTATTCGGGGGCAGTTTTAGGTTTTTACCCACTAACGAGATTTTTTTAATCCTAAGTCTAGAAATATGAAAATTTTCATTGCATTATCAAACCGTGAGTATGGTGATCCCGCAGTCAGTTCCTACGAGTTACATTGGTCCCGTACGAGGTGTTGGTACCACTCAAGGGGCCGTTGGGGGGCAGTTTTGGATTTTCATCCACTAACGCCATGTTTTTAAGCCTAAGTCTAAAAATATGAAAATTATCATCGTATTCTCAAATCGAGAGTCCCGTGATCCCGTAGTCAGCTCCTACGAGTTACATTGGTCCCGTGCGAGGTGTAGGGGCCACTCATGGGGCTGTTCGGGGGCTATTTTGGGTTTTCATCCCCTAATGCCAAGTTTTTAATCCTAAGTCTATATATTTTCAAATTATCATCCTATTCTAAAAATGGGGGTCCCGTGATCGTGCGGTGAGTTCGTACATGTTACATTGGTCCCGTGTAAGGTGTTAGTGCCTCTCACGGGGCCGTTCAGTGGCTATTATGGATTTTCACCCACCGACGCAAAGTTTTTAAGCATAAGTCTAGAAATATGAAAATTATCATCAATTCTCAAATCGAGAGTCCCATGATCGCACGGTCAGTTCCTACGAGTTACATTGGTCCCGTACTAGGTGTGTGTCCCACTCACGGTGCCGTTCGAGGGCTGTTTCGGGTTTTCACTCACTAACGCTATGTTTTTAAGCCTAGGTTCAGAAATACGAAAATTATCGTCGTATTCTCAAATCGAGAGTCCTGTGATCGCGAAGTCAGTTCCTACGAGTTACATTGGTCCCGTGTGAGGTGTTAGTGGAATTCACGGGTCCATTCGGGGGCTGTTTCGGATTTTCAGCCACTAACGCCATGTCTTATGCCTAAGTCTAAAAATTTACAAATTATCATGGTATTCTCAAACCGGAAGTCCCGTGATCGCGCGTTCAGTTCCTACGAGTTACATTGGTCCCGTGCAAGGCGTTGGTGCCTCTCACGGGGCCGTCCAGGGGTTGTTTAGAATTTTCATCCACTAACGCCATGTTTTTATGCTTAAGTGTAGAAATATACAAATAATAATCGTATTCTCAAACCGGGAGTACCACGATCGCGCGATCAATTTCTATGATTCACATTGGTCCCGTACAACGTATTGCTGCCACTCACGGGCCCATTCGGGGGCCGTTTTTTGTTTTCGACCACTAAAGCCATGTTTTTAAGCCTGAGTCTAGAAATATAAAAATTATCATCATATTCTCAAACCGTGAGTCCCGTGATCGCGCGGTCAGTTCCTACGAGTTACAAGGGTCCTGTGCGAGGTGTTGGTGCCACTTACGGGAGCGTTCGGGTGCCGTTTCCAGTTTTCACCCACTAATGCCTTGTTTTTAAGCCTAAGTCGAGAAATATGCAAATTATCATCATTTTCTAAAATCGGTAGTCCTGTGATTGCGCGGTTACTTCCTACGAGTTACATTGGTCCCGTGCGAGGTGTTGGTGCCACTCACGGGGACCTTCGGGGGCTATTTCGAGTTTTCACCACTAACGCCATGATTTTAAGGCTAAGTCTAAAAATATACAAATTATCGTATTCCCAAATCGGGAGTCCCGTGATTGCGCGGTAAGTTCCTACGATTTACATTGGTCCCGTGCGAGGTGTTGGTGCCTCTCACGGGTCTGTTAGAGGGATGTTTTGGATTTTTGCCACGTAACGCCATATTTTAAGCCTAAGTCTAGAAATATGCAAATTATTATCGTATTCTCAAATATTGTAAGGATACAAATTTCCAATTGAGTCCATATATAGTTTTGGCTCAATTCCGGACAAAAACATTTATTCATAGGATAGTATTAATTGTAATATTCAAGACCTATGAAGTGTATGTTGAAGACGTAGCGGCAAAGAATTTAAAGCTTCATCAAAATGCCGGTTTGCGTGCCTCGTTTCTACGTCATCATCTAAGGTTCCATGCTCCCAAGGTATGAATGTAATTATATTGATATAGGAGCTTGGAACAATGTTTAGTTGGCTGTTAGGTTTAATAAAAGCCATGTTTATTTCAGAAATAATTTAAAAAGAACTTTATATTAATATATATAAATGTTTCTTGGCCAATATAGAATTTAACAAAAATTTCTGAAACTCGTTCGAAATTTCGTTCGAACGAGATTTTTCGTTCGAACCAAACTTCGTTCGAACGAGACTGCTTTCCAACCAAACTGGTCAGTCGTTAGATAAGTCGTTCGAACGACTTTCTCGTTCTAACGAGGTATCTAACGAGGTTCTAACGAGCCCAGGCTGGTCTCTCGTTAGAAACCTCGTTCGAACGACAGTCAAAGTCGTTCGAACGAGAATGCCAGGCGGGAACAGTTTTGAGCAGTTTTTTGGCAGTTTTTCCCCACTTCTCCACTTGGTTTTCAACCAACTTTTTTTAGACTTATTTATGAACGGGAATCTCTTTTTCTAACTTATCTTTTTCATACCAAACAAACTCCTAGAGAGTGTTTTGAGAGAAAATTTATTTAAGGAAAAAGATCAAGTTTAGAGTGTCATTTTTGAAGAAAAATTCTACACACTCTAGTTTACACCCAATAGTTGTTTTATCCAAGTTCTCTATATTCATATCTTTACTTGGAGTTTTTGGCACCGGTGTTTCTCTACCGAAATTAAAAAGGAGACGTTTCGGGTTTGCTTCTATTTCCCATCACAAAGAAGAAGACATTTGTTGCGGTTTTACTCACTTGGAGAAAGGCTCCAAGCTTGGGTGACGGTGTGCCTAATTGCCCGATCAGAGGGAGTTCGAGACCGCGGTGGAGCTCCATTGGTTATCCGCTAATTGGAGGTCGATACAAGAATAAGCATCACGGATTGAGAGGGTTCGAGTTTAGGAAGTAAGTCTTTTGTCTTGTATTTTGTAATACCATTTTTAGTGGATTTGAGGCTAGGGCCGTCCCGAGGTTTTTTCCCATTAGTGGGTTTTTCCTCGTATATCGCGGTGTAGTGTGACATTGTTTATTTTATCTTGCACATCAGTAAGAACGCATGCTTTAGGTTTAATTCAAGATAAAATTCGGTTTAATTATCACACTCATTTAATTTGGGACTTAAATTAAATATTGGATAAAATTTGGTTTATTCAAGTCACTTGCATTAATATGGTTTCGCCTAACTTTGAATAATTGTTAATGATGACTTAGGCAAATTCTAGGACTTGAAATATGTTGTTTTAATTTGTTTTGTGAAATTAAAACTTGTTGTTTTGTTTGAAAGTTGAACCATCATAACGCTTCCGCATCGTTTTACATAAAAGGAAATTATATATTTTAATTGGGACAAAACTGCGTTTTCAAATTGGTATCAGAGCCAAAAACGATAAATTATTTCGTTAAGATCCTTTAATTTTTGGCTAAAATGGATTTTTACCCATTTTCAAAATTTCCTATTTTTGATGGTTCTAACTACGCGTATTGGAAAGCGCGAATGAGATCGGCACTAAAATCTATCGACGAGAGAGTTTGGATGTCTGTTGTTACCGGGTATTCCCCACCAACTTACTTAGTTGAAAATGAACGTGTTTTAAAACCCGCCGATAGATGGACTGAAAATGAGTTTAAACTTGCTAACTTTAATTCCCGTGGTTTAAATGCCTTATGTAGCGCTGTCGCACCAGATGAATTCCGACGTATTATGACGTGTGAAACCGCTAAAGAAGCTTGGGATATTTTACAAATAACTCATGAAGGAACTAGTGTCGTTAAAGCTTCTAAACTCCAAAACCCCACCACTCAATTTGAAACTATCAAAATGGATGAAAAAGAAACTTTTGATAAATTTTATGCTAGACTTTCTGATATTGTCAATTCATCCTTTAACTTGTGAGAGAAAATACCTGACGACCGTGTAGTAAAGAAAATTTTAAGGTCCCTACCCGATAGATTTATTCCTAAAGTGACCGTTTTAAATTCTTTACCCACTTTAGCCTCTATGAAATTAGAAGAGTTAGTAGGTGATTTACAAACCTATGAACTAGATATGTTTCCCTCTAAAAATGAAACGAAAATTGAAAAGGGCGTTGCTTTGAAAGCCCGAAAAGAGGTCAAACAAGTTGTAGAGAGCGATAGTGATAGTGACTCGGAAGACATGGCTTTGTTTGCTCGTAAATTTAGAAAATTTCTTAAATTTAACAAAGATAAAGTTAAAAATGATTTTAAGAAATTTGAATCTTCTAAACATCATAAAAACGAGAAGATTTCTAAAGCCGATAAGATCCCTAAACCTAGTAATGAAAATATTGATAAGGACGAGTCTAATAAATGTTTTGGTTGTGAAGGTTATAGGGCTTTTGAGTGCCCCACTAAACTAAGGAAAGAGGGTAAACGACCCATTTCATATAATGCGACCCTTAGTGATAGTGATAAGGAAGAGAAGCCCGAATCCCCCACTAAGAAAAATTTTGTGGCTTTTATGGCACATGTGAGTGATAATGAGAACTCATCGGATGATGAAATTATAGCACATGCCACTTCCAAGGTTATTGTACATGATTCTCTTATTTTTGATGATAGTGAGAGTGAAAAAGAAGAAGAGAGTGAAAATGAAGATGAGGTTGATACGAGTGAACTTCAAAATGCTTTTCATGAATTATATAAAGAATCTATTAAATTGAAAAGAGCTAATTTGAAGTTAGAAGCGAGTTTAAAAGAAAGTTTCAATGTCATTGATGAAAGTGCCTTAATAGAAGACCTTAAGACACATGAGAGGACTCTTCAAGAGAATATTAACTATGTAGAAGGCGAGAGAGATAGCCTTAGGGGTTTAATGGAATCCTTGAAAAATGAGCTTCTTGCTTTTGAAGAGAGAAATGTTTTACTAGAATCTAAAATTTTAGAATTGGAAAATAAATTAAAAGATTCTAGTAATGTCAAATTTGATTTGGAATGTCGTTCAGAAAAACTAGATAAAATGTTAGGAACGGTCCAAATTAAAAATGACACTTTTGGTTTAGGCTTCAATTCTTGTAATGATTTTAACCCTAAAGTCAAAACCAATGTTTTAGGAGAATCCTCTAGGAATGCATTTAATGATCACTCCTTAGATAAATCTTTTCGACATGTTCTCACTTGTACACATTGTGGTCAACAAGGTCATCTTAGGAAATTTTGTTTAGATCTTAAACGAATTCCTAGAAAATCCCATAGTAAAGTAACCACGATAGCTAACGTTTCTACACCCCAAGATAGTAATTCTTCATTAATTTGGGTTAGGAAATCCGACTTGGTTGCCTCACAAAATAGGGATTTTGATTCTCATTTACTTACACATGCCTCCTCCCTTGCTAAATCTAAAGGATAAATGTGTTAGTGTTTGCATACTTTAGCGTTTGTACTTCATGCTATATTCATATGCTAAATGTATGCGTGTTTAGTCATTTTCTAGTCATTGCCTTATTTCATATCACATGCTAGAAATTATGACTTGTTTATCTTTTTGTATTATATTTTGTGTTTGAATCGACTGCATAATATAAAAAGATTTTTGTTTATCATTTGTATTTTATTTATTTTATTTAAGCTTAATGAAAAATACAAATGATTTTTGTTTGTCCTTTTGAGTAAATATTTATTTTTGATTAAAAATGTTAAAAACTCAAAAAGATTTTGTTTTTGTGTGTATTTTTGTTTGACACACTTTATGTGGCATATATTTGTGTTTGAATCCTATCGTTTACGCTTCCATGTGGCTAGAACTTTTGGTTTATATTTTCAATTCTTAAAATGTTCTTTACCATGTTTTATATGGAGTAGTTGGATTTTGTATTGTTTAAATGGATTCTATTTCTATATGCCTCTATTCACACATGCACGAGCTCTTTTGAAATCTTAATGTCACATGTTATATTTGAGATTTTTGAGGTCTTCTCCTATCAATCTAGTCATCTACATATCTATGACCTAGGAGGACTAGTGCATGTCAAAATCCGTTGCATGTGAGATTTGTGTGAAAAATGAAAACATGATAAATTCATATATGCACGGGGAAGGGCTCCGAAAGGATGAATTAATTTCTTTGCGATAGTAAGCCACCGTTGATTGGATCTAAAAGAAATACGTGATCCAAAGGCCTAAAAACAGAATTTTTGGCATTCAAAGCAAGCAATTGCCAAGGCCTATGTTTGTTTGATATATTCATTCAAAAGCAAAAATATATATATGCTTATTGAGGGAGAATTGGATGGTATATCAACGATTTGCACAATGTCCGTTTATCCTAGTTGTCTTTAATGTCATGACTCTATTTGGTTTGTAGAATCACCATCATGCTAGGCTTGTATGCATTGTGTATGTTTGTTCATTGAGTTCAATCTTTATATTGTCACATGAGGTTATATTTAACTGTGATGAAGTTTGCAATCAAATGAGAACTCCGTGAACGTTTCTTAAGTGTTTGGGTCTAAATTTAATTGTTTCTTGTTCACACCCCTACACTTCTGTTTCCATATGACACATTTTTGCCATACGAGTGTGCAAACTTATTGTATTTTGTGTCATGTGTGTGTTTATATGTATATATATATGCAAGTGGTTCATTGATATATTTCTAGTATATATATATATGATATTTGTTTGTCTTTGCATTGCTTTTAATTGCCCATATGCTTTCATGTCTTATCACTTTAAGCTTTCACATGCTGTTTATTAGTTCTTTATCCTTTGCCTATTCCCGAACAAAAAGGGGGAGAATGATGATAGGGGGAGAAATGGTATCTAATCCTATTATTATCGTATCTTCGTTTGGGGGAGATTTATCTTAGGGGGAGACGTCTTTCTAAGTAGGTCATGTGTTTAAAGGGAGAATTAATTTAGGGGGAGTAATTAATTAATTGCATTTAATATTTTGATATTCTCTATGCATTTGATGAGTTTGCTTAAGTGTGCAGGAATTATTATAAAGCGGCATCTTTCTATGGCAAAGATTTTAATCCTTGGGTTGAGTCAAGATTGGGCGGGTTATGCTTTGAGTCTAGTAGAGCTTGACGGCCCTTTAGGATTTTTGTTTGGTTTTTGTCCCGGAATAGCCAAAGGGGGAGATTTGTAAGGACAAATTTCCAATTGAGTCCATATATAGTTTTGGCTCAATTCCGGACAAAAACATTTATTCATAGGATAGTATTAATTGTAATATTCAAGACCTATGAAGTGTATGTTGAAGACGTAGCGGCAAAGAATTTAAAGCTTCATCAAAATGCCAGTTTGCGTGCCTCGTTTCTACGTCATCATCTAAGGTTCCATGGCCCCAAGGTATGAATGTAATTATATTGATATAGGAGCTTGGAACAATGTTTAGTTGGGTGTTAGGTTTAATAAAAGCCATGTTTATTTCAGAAATAATTTAAAAAGAACTTTATATTAATATATATAAATGTTTCTGGGCCAATATAGAATTTAACAAAAAATTTCTGAAACTCGTTCGAAATTTCGTTCGAACGAGATTTTTCGTTCGAACCAAACTTCGTTCGAACGAGACTGCTTTCCAACCAAACTGGTCAGTAGTTAGATAAGTCGTTCGAACGACTTTCTCGTTCTAACGACGTATCTAACGAGGTTCTAACGAGCCCAGGCTGGTCGCTCGTTAGAAACCTCGTTCGAACGACAGTCAAAGTTGTTCGAACGAGAATGCCAGGCGGGAACAGTTTTGAGCAGTTTTTTGGCAGTTTTTCCCCACTTCTCCACTTGGTTTTCAACCAACTTTTTTTAGACTTATTTATGAACGGGAATCTCTTTTTCTAACTTATATTTTTCATACCAAACAAACTCCTAGTGAGTGTTTTGAGAGAAAATTTATTTAACGAAAATGATCAAGTTTAGAGTGTCATTTTTGAAGAAAAATTCTACACACTCTAGTTTACACCCAATAGTTGTTTTATCCAAGTTCTCTATATTCATATCTTTACTTGGAGTTTTTGGCACCGGTGTTTCTCTACCGAAATTAAAAAGGAGACATTTCGGGTTTGCTTCTATTTCCCATCACAAAGAAGAAGACATTTGTTGCGGTTTTACTCACTTGGAGAAAGGCTCCAAGCTTGGGTGACGGTGTGCCTAATTGCCCGATCGGAGGGAGTCCGAGACCACGGTGGAGCTCCGTTGGTTATCCGCTAATTGGAGGTCGATACAAGAATAAGCATCACGGCTTGAGAGGGTTCGAGTTTAGGAAGTAAGTCTTTTGTCTTGTATTTTGTAATACCATTTTTAGTGGATTTGAGGCTAGGGCCGTCCCGAGGTTTTTTCCCGTTAGTGGGTTTTTCCTCGTATATCGCGGTGTAGTGTGACATTGTTTATTTTATCTTGCACATCAGTAAGCACGCATGCTTTAGGTTTAATTCAAGATAAAATTCAGTTTAATTATCACACTCATTTAATTTGGGACTTAAATTAAATATTGGATAAAATTTGGTTTATTCAAGTCACTTGCATTAATATGGTTTCGCCTAACTTTGAATAATTGTTAATGATGACTTAGGAAAATTCTAGGACTTGAATTATGTTGTTTTAATTTGTTTTGTGAAATTAGAACTTGTTGTTTTGTTTTAAAGTTGAACCATCATAACGCTTCCGCATCGTTTTACATAAAAGGAAATTATATATTTTAATTGGGACAAAACTGCGTTTTCAAATATGGAGTCCCGTGATCGTGCGATCAGTTCCTAGGAGTTATATTGGTCCCCTGAGAGGTGTTGGTGCCGTTTGTGGGGCCGTTTGTGCTATGTTTCCAATTTTCTCCCACAAACACCATGTTCTTAAGCCTAAGTCTAAAAATATGCAAATTATTGTAGTATTCTCAAACTGAGAGTCCCGTGATCACACCGTCAGTTCCTACAAGTAACATTTGTCCCATCCGGGGGCTGTTTTGGGTTTTCACCCACTAACGCCATGTTTTTAAGCCTAAGTCTATATATTTTCAAATTATCGTCGTATTCTCAAACCAGGGGTCCCGTGATTGTGCGGACTATTAGTACGAGTTACATTGGTCCCGTGTGAGGTGTTGGTGCCTCTCACGGGGCCGTTCGGGGGCTATTTTGAATTTTCTCCCACTAACGCCTGGTTTTTAAACCTAAGTCTAGATATATGACAAATATCGTCGTAGCATCAAATCATGAGTCCCATGACTGCGCGGTCAGTTCCTACTAGTTACGTTCGTCCGTACGAGGTGTTGGTGCCTCTCACAGGGTCGTTCGGGGGCTATTTTGGGTTTTCAACCACTAACGCCATGTTTTTATGCCTAAGTCTTGAAATATTCAAATAATCATCGTATTCTTAAACTGGGTGTCCCGTGATTGCGCGGTCATTTTTTATGAGTTACATTAATCCTGTGCAAGGTGTTAGTGCCACTCACGGGGCCATTTGTGGGCTGTTTTGGGTTTTCACCTTGTAACGCCATGTTTTTAAGTTTAAGTATAGAAATATGCAAATTATCATGGTATTCTCAAATCGAGAGTACCATGATCGCGCAGTTAGTTCCTATGAGTGACATTGGTCCCGTGCGAGTTGTTGGTCCCACTCACGGGGCCGTTCGGGGTCTGTTTCGGGTTTTCACCAACTAACGCCTTGGTTTTAGGCCTAATTCTTGAAATATGCAAATTATCGTCGTATTCTAAAATCGAGAATCCCGTGATCGTGCGGTCCATTCTACTTTGGTCCTGTGCGAGGTGTTGGTGCCACTCACGGGGCCGTTTGGGGGCTATTTCGGATTTTCACCCACTAACGCCAGGTTTTTAAGCCTAAGACAAGATATATGAAAATTATCATCGTAGTCCCAAACCAGAAGTCCTGTGATCGCGCGGTCAGTTCCGACGAGTAACATTGGTCCTATGTGAGGTGTTGGTTCCACTCATGGGGTCGTTCAGGGGATGTTTTAGGTTTTCACCCACTAACGCCATGTTTTTATGCTTAAGTCTAGAAATATAATAATTATTGTCATATTCTCGTGCTCACGCAGTCAGTTTTTATGAGTTACATTTGTCTCGTGCGAGGTGTTGGTGCCACTCAGGGGGCCTTTCGGGGGTTGTTTTGGGTTTTTACCCAGTAACGCCATGTTTTTAAGCTAAGTATAGAAATATACAAATTATCATCGTATTGTCAAACCAAAAGTACCCTGAGGGCGCGGTCAGTTCCTACAAGTTACATTGGTCCCATGCGAGGTGTTGGTGCCACTCACAGGGCCATTCAGGGTCTGTTTCGGGTTTTCACCCACTAATGCCATGTTTTCAAGACTAAGTCTTGAAATAAGAAAATTATCATCGTAATATCAAATCGAGAGTCCCGTGATCATTCAGTCCGTTCCTACGAGTAACATTGGTCCCATGCGAAGTGTTGGTGCCACTCACGGGGCCATTCGGGGGCTGTTTCGGGTTCTCAACCACTAATGCCATGTTTTAAAGCTTTACTCTAGAAATATGCAAACTATCATCGTATTCTCAAATTGAGAGTCCCGTGATCGCACGGTCAATTCCTACGTTGTATATTGGTCCCGTGCGAGGTATTGGTGCCACTCACGGGGTCGTTCGGGGGTTGTTTCGGGTTTTCACCCACTAAAGTCATGTTTTTAAGCCTAAGTCTAGAAATATAAAATTTATCGTTGTATTCTCACACCGAGAGTGTCGTGATCATGTGGTCAGTTCCTACGAGTTACAAGGGTCATGTGTGAGGTGTTAGTGCCACTTACGGGACCGTTCGGGGGATATTTCAGGTTTTCACCCACTAACGCCATGTTTTTAAGCCTATGTCGAGAAATATGCAAATTATCATCATTTTCTAAAATCGAGAGTCCCGTGATTGCACGGTCAGTACCTACGAGTTACATTGGTCCCGTGCGAGGTGTTGGTGTCACTCACGGGGCCCTTCGGGAGCTATTTTGGGTTTTCACCCAGTAACGCCATATTTTTATGCCTAAGTTTAGAAATATGCAAATTATCGCCGTATTCTCAAATTTAAAAACATGGCGTTAGTGATCGCGCGGTCAGTTCCTACGAGTTACGTTGGTCCCCTGTCAGGTGTTGGTGCCACTCATGGGGTCGTTCGGGGACTGTTTAGCGTTATCACCAAGTAATGCCATATTTTTATGCCTAAGTCTATAAATATACAAATTATCATCGTATTCTCAAACCAAGAGTACCATGATCCCACGGTCACTTTCTACGATTTACATTGGTCCCGTACGAGGTGTTGGTGCCACTCACGGGGCCATTCGAGGGCTGTTTTGGGTTTTCACCCACTAAAGTCATGTTTTTAAGCCTAAGTCTAGAAATATAAAAATTATCATTGTATTCTCGAATCGAGAGTTCCGTGATCATGTGGTCAGTTCCTACGAGTTACAAGGGTCCTGTGCGAGGTGTTAGTGCCACTTACGGGACCGTTCGGGGACTATTTCAGGTTTTCACCCACTAACGCCATGTTTTTAAGCCTATGTCTAGAAATATGCAAATTATCGTCGTTTTCTAAAATTGAGAGTCCCGTGATTGCGCGGTCAGTACCTACGAGTTACATTGGTCCCGTGCGAGGTGTTGGTGCCACTCACGGGGCCCTTCAGGGGCTATTTTGGCTTTTCACCACTAACGCTATATTTTTAAGCCTAAGTTTAAAAATATTCAATTTATCATCGTATTCTCAAATCGATAGTTACATTGGTCCCGTGCGAGGTGTTGGTGCCTCTTACGGGGCCGTTCGGGGGTGGTTTTGGATTTTTGCCCACTAACACCATGTTTTTAAGCCTAAGTCTAGAAATATACAAATTACTCTTGTATTCTCAAATCGGGAGTTCCGTGATTTCTATGAGTTACAATGGTCCCGTACGAAGTGTTGGTACCACTCATGGGGCCGTTCAGGGGTTGTTTCGGGTTTTCACCCAGTAACGCCATGTTTTTAAGCCTAAGTCTATATATTTTCAAATTATCATCGTATTCTCAAACCAGGGGTCTTGTGATCGTGCTGACAGTTCGTACGAGTTACATTCGTCCCATGCGGGGTGTTGGTGCCTCTCACGGGGCCGTTCGGAGGCTATTTTTTATTTTTGCCCACTAATGCGATGTTTTAAGCCTAAGTCTGTAAATATGAAAATTATCATCGTATTCTCAAACCGGGAGTCCTGTGATCGTGCGATCAGTTCCTATGAGTTATATTGGTCCCATGTGAGGTGTTGGTGCCACTCAGGGGTGAGTTTGTGGGTTGTTACAATTTTTCACCCACTAACACCATGTTTTCAAGCCTAAGTCTAGAAATATACAAATTTTTGTCGTATTCTCAAATCGAGAGTCCCGTGATCACGCGGTCAATTCATACGAGTTACATTAGTCTCGTGCAAGATGTTGGTGTATTTCTAGACATCCCCCACTAATGCCAAATTATTAAGCCTAAGTACAGATATATGAGAATTATCGTCGTAGTCTCAAATTGTGTGTCCCGTGATTGCGCGGTCTGTTCTACGAGTTACATTAGTCCCGTGCCAGGTTTTGGTTCCACTCATGGGGTCGTTCGGGGGCTGCTTAGCGTTATCACCCACTAACGCCATGTTTTCATGCCTAAGTCTAAAAATATGCAAATTATCGTCATATCCTCCAACCGGGAGTCTCGTGATCGCGCGGTCAGTTCTTATGAGTTACATTGGTCCCGTGCGAGGTGTTGGTGCCACTCATGGGGCCTTTCGGGGGATATTTTGTGTTTTCACCCACTAACGCCATGGTTTTAAGCGTAAGTCTTGAAATATGTAAATTACCATCGTATGCACAACCGAGAGTCCCGTGTTCATGCACTCAGTTCCTACGAGTTACATTGGTGTCGTGCAAGGTGTTGGTGCCACTCACGGGGCCATTCGGGGGCTATTTTTGGTTGTCACCCAGTAACGCCATGGTTTTAAGACGAAGTCTATAAATATGCACATTATCATAGTATTCTCAAACTGAGAGTACCATGATCGCACAGTGAGTTCCCAAGAGTTACATTGGTCCCGTGGGAGGTGTGGTGCCACTCACTGGGCCGTTCGGGGGCTACTTCGGGTTTTCACCTACTAACGCCATGTTTTTAAGGCTAAGTCTATATATTTTAAAATTATCATTGTATTCTCAAAGTGGGGGTCCCGTGATCGTGAGGTCAGTTCGTACAAGTTACAATGGTCCCGTGCGAGGTGTTGGTGCCACTCACGAGGCCATTCGGGGGTTGTTTTGGATTTTGGCCCATTAATTCCATTTTTAAGCCTAAGTCTACAAATAAATAAATTCTAGTCGTATTCTCAAATCGGGAGTCCCGTGATTGCACGGTGAGTTCTAATGAGTTACATTGTTCCCGTACGATGTGTTGGTGCCACTAAGAGGGGCGTCTGGGGGTTGTTTCTGATTTTTTCCCACTAACACCATGCTTTTAAGACTAAGTCTAGAAATATTTAATTATCATTGTATTCACGAATTGAGAGTCCCGTTATCACGCGGTCAGCTCCTACGTGTTACAATTGTCCCACGCGAAGTGTTGGCACAACTCATGGGGTTGTTCGGGGGTTGTTTTGGAATTTCACCCACTAACGCCATGTTTTTAAGCCTAGGTCTATAAATTTTAAAATTATTATCGTATTCTCAAACCAGGGGTTCTGTGATCTCACGAACAATTCGTACGGGTTACATTGGTCCCGTACGAGGTATTACTGCCTCTCACGGGGCCGTTCGGGGGCTGTTTTAGATTTTCGCCCACTAACGCCGGGTTTTTAAGCCTAAGTTTAGATATATGAAGAATTATCATCATATTCTCAAACCGGGAGTACCATGATCGCACGATCAGTTTCTATGATTTCCATTGGTCCTGTACGAGGTGTTGGCGCCACTCACGGGGCCATTCGGGGGCTGTTTTAGGTTTTCTCCCACTAAAGCCATGTTGTTAAGCCTAAGTCTAAAAATATATAAATTATCGTTGTATTCTTAAATCAGGAGTACCATGATCGCGTGGTCAGTTTCTACGATTTACATTTTCCCATACGAGGTCTTGGTGTCGCTTACGAGATCGTTCGGGGGCTGTTTTGGGTATTCACCCACTAGCGCCATGTTTTTAAGCCTATGTCGAGAAATATGAAAATTATCATCATTTTCTAAAATCAGGAGTCCCGTGATTGCACGGTCAGTACCTATGAGTTACAATGGTCCCGTGCGAGGGGTTGGTGCCAGTCACAGGGCCCATCGGGGGCTATTTCGGGTTTTCACCCACTAATGCCATGTTTTTAAGCTTAAGCCTAGAAATTTACAAATTATCATCGTATTATCAAAGAGGGAGTTACATTGGTCCCGTGCGAGGTGTTAGTTCCTCTTACGGGGCCGTTCAGGGGTGGTTTTGGATTTTTGACCACTAACGCCATGTTTTTAAGCCTAAGTCTATAAATATGCAAATTACTCCTCTATTCTCAAATCGGGACTCCCGTGATTGTGCGGTCAGTTCCTATGAGTTAGATTGGTCCCATGCGAGGTGTTGGTGCCACTCACGGGGCCGTTTGTGGGTTTTTTCCGTTTTTTCAGCCACTAACACCATATTTTTAAGCATAAGTCTAGAAAAAAGTAAATTATCATCGTACTCTCAAACCAGGAGTCCCGTGATCATGCGGTCAGTTCCTATGTGTTACATTGGTCCCGTGCGAGATGTTGGTACCACTCACGGGGACATTCAGGAGTTATTTTGGGTTTTCACCCACTAACGCCATGTTTTTAAGCCTAGGTCAATATATTTTCAAATTATCGTTGTATTCTCAAACCAAGGATCCCGTGATCGCGCGACCAGTTCGTAGGAGTTATATTGGTCCTATGCAAGGTGTTGGTTCCTCTCACGGGGCTGTTCGGGGGTTTTTTGGATTTTCGCCCACTAATGCCAGGTTTTTAAGCCTAAGTCTAGATATGTGAAAATTATTGTCGTAGTCACAAATAGGGAGTCTTGTGATCACACGATTTGTTTCTATGAGTTACGTTGGTCCTGTGTGAGGTGGTGGTTCCACTGACAGGGACATTCGGGGGTTGTTTTGGGTTTTCACCCAGTAATGCCATGTTTTAAAGCCTAAGTATAGAAATATGCAAATTATCATTATATTCTCAAATTGAGAGTACCATGATCGTGCGGTCAGTTCCTACGAGTTACATTTGTCCCGTGCGAGGTGTTGGTGGCACTCACCAGGCCGTTCGGGGTCTGTTTCGAGTTTTCACCAACTAACGCCATGTTTTTTATCCTAAGTCTAGAAATATACAAATTATCATCATATTCTTAAATCGAGAATCCCACAATCACGCTATCCATTCCTACGAGTTACATTGGTCCCGTGCGAGATGTTAGTGCCACTCATGGGGCCGTTTTGGGGCTATTTTCAATTTTCACCCACTAATGCCAGGTTTTTAAGCCTAATTCTAGATATATGAAGATTATCATCGTATTCTCAAACCAGGAGTCCTGTGATCACGTGGTCAGTTCCTACGAGTTACATTGGTCCCGTGCGAGGTATTGGTGCCACTCACGGGGTCGTTCGGTGGCTGTTTTGGGTTTTTACCCACTAACGACATGTTTTTATGACTAAGTCTAGAAATATGCAAATTATCCTCGTATTCTCAAATCGGGAGTCTCGTGATCGTGCGGTCAGTTTTTATGAGCTATATTGGTCCCGTGCGAGGTATTGGTTCCACTCACGGGGCCGTTCGGTGGCTGTTTTGGGTTTTCACCCAGTAACGCCCTGTTTTTAAGCGTAAGTATACAAATATGCAAATTATCATCATATTCTCAAATCGAGAGTACCATGATCACGCAGTCAGTTCGTACGAGTTACATTGGTCCCGTGCGAGGTATTGGTGCCACTTACGTTACCGTTCAGGGGCTATTTTTGGTTTCATCCACTAACGCCATGTTTTTAAAACTAAGTCGAGAAATATGAAAATTATCGTCGTATTCTGAAACTGAGAGAACCATGATCGCGAGGTTAGTTCCTACGAGTTACATTGGTCCCGTGCGAGGTGTTGGTGCCACTCACGGGGTCGTTCAACGGCTGTTTTGGGTTTTCACCCACTAACGCCATGTTTTTATTCCTATGTCTAGAAACATTCAAATTATCAGCTTATTCTCAATCCGAGAGTACCATGATCCCACGATCAGTTTCTACGATTTACATTGGTCCCGTACGAGGTGTTGGTGCCACTTAAGGGACCGTTCGGGGGCTATTTAAGGTTTTCACCCACTTACGCCATGTTTTTAAGTCTAAGTCAAGAAATATGCAAATTATCATCTTTTTTTAAAATCAAAAGTCTCGTGATTACGGGATCATTACTACGAGTTACATTTGTCCTGCGCAAGGTATTGGTGACACTCATTGGGCCGTTCGAGGGCTATTTCGGGTTTTCACCCACTAACGCCATGTTTTTAAGACTAAGTATAGAAATTTGAAAATTATCGTCGTATTCTCAATCCGGGAGTCCTGTGAACGTGCGATCAATTCTTATGAATTATATTGGCCCCGTGCGAGGTGTTGGTGCGATTCACGGTGCCGTTTGTGGGTTGTTTCCATTTTTGACTAACTAACACCATGTTTTTAAGCTTAAGTCCAAAAATATGCTAATTATCATCGTATTCTCAAACTGGGAGTCTCGTGATCACGCGGTCAGTTCCTACGAGTTACATTGGTCCCGCACAAGATGTTGGTACCACTCACCGGGCCATTCGGGGGATATTTTGGGTTTTCACCCACTAACGCCATGCTTTTAAGCCTAGGTCTATATATTTTCATATTATCATCGTATTCTCAAACCAGGGGTCCCGTCATCGCACGAACAGTTCGTACGAGTGACATTGGTCTCGTACGAGGTGTTGGTGCCTCTCACGGGGCCGTTCGGGGGCTATTTCAGATTTTTGCCGACTAACGCGAGATTTTTAAGCCTAAGTCTAGATATATGAAAATTATCATTGTAGTCTCAAATCTGGAGTCCCATGATCCCACGGTCAGTTCCTACGAGTTACATTGGTCCCACACAAGGTGTTGGTGCCACTCACGGGGTCGTTCGGGGGCTGTTTTGAATTAACAACCACTAACGCCATGTTTTTATGCCTAAGTCTAGAAATATGCAAATTATCGTCGTATTTTCAAATGGGGAGTCCCGTAATTGCACGGTCCATTCCTACGAGTTATATTGATCACGTGCGAGGTGTTGGTGCCACTTATGGGGCTATTTTTGTTTTTCATCGACTTACGCCATGTTTTGAAGCCTAAGCGTAGAAATATGCAAATCATCGTCGTAGTCTCAAACCAGGAGTCCCGTGATCGCAATGTTAATTCCTACGAGTTACACTAGTCCCGTTCGAGGTGTTGGTGCCACTTGCGGGGCCGTTCTGGGACTGTTTTGGGTTTTCTCCCACTAATGCCATGTTTATAAGCCTAGGTCTATAAATTTTAAAATTGTCATTGTATTCTCAAACCGAGGGTCCCGTGATTGTGCGGTCAGTTCGTACGAGTTACATTGGTCCCGTCCGAGGTGTTGGTGCATCTCACGGGGCCATTTGGGGGATGTTTATAATTTTTTCCCACTAACGCCATGTTTTTAAGCCTAAGTATAAAAATATGCAAATTTTTGTCGAATTATCAAACCGAGAGTACCGTGATCGCGCAGTCAGGTCCTACAAGTTACATTGGTCCCACGCAAGGTGTTAGTGCTACTCACGGGGCCATCCGGGGTCTGTTATGGGTTTTCACCCACTAACACTATGTTTTTAAGACTAAGTCTAGATATATGTAAATTCTCATCGTATTCTCAAACCGAGAGTCCCGTGATCGCGCGATCCGTTCCTACGAGTTACATTGGTCCCATGCGAGGCGTTGGTGCCATTCACGATGCCATTCGGTGCTGTTTTGAGTTTTCACCCAATAACGGCATATTTTTAAGCCTAAGTGTAAAAATATGCGAATATCATTGTATTCTAAAATCGGGAGTCCTGTGATTGTGCGATCAGTTCCTCCGAGTTAAATTGGTCCCGTGCGAGGTGTTGGTGCCACTCACCGGGCCATTCCGGGGCTATTTCAGGTTTCCATGCACTAATGCGATGTTAATAAGCCTAAGTCTATATATTTTAAAATTATCATTGTATTCTCAAACTGGGGTTCCCGTGATCGCGCATTCAGTTCGTACGAGTTACATTGATCCCGTGCGAGGTGTTGGTGCCTCTCACGGGGCAATTTGGGGTATGTTTTCTATTTTCACCCACTAACACAATGTTTATAAGCCTAAGTCTAGAAATATTTAAATTATCATCGTATTATCAAAGTGGGATTTTTCTGATCTTGCGGACAGTTCCTCTGAGTTACATTGGTCCCGTGCGAGGTGTTGGTACCACTCACGGGGCCGTTTGGGGGATATTTCTGATTTTCACCCACTAACACGATATTTTCAAGCCTAACTCTAGAAATATGCAGATTATCATCGTATTCTCAAATTGGCAGTCCCGTGATCACGCGGTCACTTCCTACGAGTCACATTGGTCCTGTACGAGAGGTTGGTACCACTCATGGGGCCGTTCAGGGGTGTTTTGTGTTTTTCCCCACTAACGCCATGTTTTTAAGACTAAGTCTAAATATTTTAAAATTATCATTGTATTTTCAAACCAGGGGTCCCGTGATCACGCTGATAGTTCATACGAGTTACATTAGTCCCATGCGAGCTGTTGCTGCCTCTCACGGGGATGTTCAGGGGCTGTTTCAGATTTTCTTCCACTAACGCCAGGTTTTTAAGCCTAAGTCCAGATATATGAGAATTATCATCATAGTCTTAAATCAAGAGTCCCATGATCACGCGATCAGTTCCTACGAGTTACATCAGTCCCGTGTCAGGTTTTTGTGCCACTCTGTTTAGGATTTTCACCCATTTACATCATGTTTTAATGCCTAAGTCATGAAATATACAAATTATCATTGTATTATCAAATCGGGACTCCTGTGATCACGCAATCAGTTCTTACGAGTTACATTGGTCCCGTGCGAGGTGTTTGTGCCACTCACGGGGCCGTTCGGGGGCTGTTTCGAGTTTTCACCCACTAATGCCATGTTTTTAAGCCTAAGTCTTGAGATATGTAAATTATTATCGTATTCACAAATCGGGAGTCCCGTGTTCGCACACTCTTTTCCTATGAGTTATATTGGTTCCGTGAGAGGTGTTGGTGCCACACACGGGGCCATTCGGGGTGCTGTTTTGGGTTTTCACCCAGTAACGCCATCTTTTTAAGCCTAAGTCTAAAAATATGCAAATTATCATCGTATTCTCAAATCGAGAGTACCATGATCGCGTGGTCAGTTCCAATGAGTTACATTACTCCCGTGCAAGGTGTTGGTGCCACTCACGGGGCCGTTCGGGGGGCTATTTTGAGTTTTCACCCACTAACACCATGTTTTTACCCATAAGTCTTGAAATATGTAAATTATTGTCGTATTCACAATCGGGGGTCCCATGTTCGTGTACTCAGTTCCTACGAGTTACATTGGTGCCATGCGAGGTGTTGGTGCCACTCACGGGGACGTTCGGGGGTTGTTTTAGGTTTTCACCTATAACGCCATGTTCTAAGCCTAAGTCTAGATATATGCTACTTATCGTTGTATTCTCAAATCGAGAATCCCATGATCACGCGGTTCGTTCCTACGAGTTACATAGGTCTCGTGCGAGGTGTTAGTGCCACTCACGGGGTTTTTTGGGGGCTATTTCGGATTTTCACCCACTAATCCCATATTTATAAGCCTAAGTTTATATACTTACAAATTATCATTGTAATCTCAAACCGGGGATCCCGTGATCGCGAGGTCAGTTCGTACAAGTTAAATTGGTCTCGTGCGAGGTGTTGGTGCTACTCATGGGGCCGTTCAAGGGCTGTTTCGGATTTTGGACAACTAACGCCATTTTTTAAGCCTATGTCTAGAAATATCCAAATTCCATTGGTATTCTCAAATCGGGAGTCCTGCGATTGCGCGGTCAGTTCTTGTGAGTTACATTGGTCCCGTGCGATGTGTTGGTGCCACTCACGGATCCGTTTCGGGGATGTTTCTAATTTTCAGCCACTAACACCATGTTCTGAAGCCTAAGTCTAGGAATATTCAAATTATCGTTGTATTCTCATATCGGGAGTCCCGTGATCACGCGGTCAGTTCTTACGAGTTACATTAGTCCCGTGCGAAGTATTGGAACCACTCACGGGGCCGTTCGGGGGCTGTTTTGGGTTTTCACCCACTAACGCCATGTTTTTAATCCTAAGTCTATCTATTTTCAAATTATCATCGTATTCTCAAACTAGGGGTCCTATGATCGTGTGAACCGTTCGTACGAGTTACATTGGTCCTGTGCGAGGTGGTTGTGCCAGTTACGAGACCGTTCGTGGGCTATTTCGAGTTTTCACCCACTAACACCATGTTTTTATGTCTAAGTCTCGAAATATGTAAATTTTTGTCATATGCACAAATCGAGAGTCTTGTGTTCGCTTACTCAATTCCTACGAGTCACATTGGTGCCGTGTGAGGTGTTGGTGCCACTCACGGGGCCGTTCGGGGGCTGTTTTGGGATTTCATCCACTAACGCCATGTTTATAAGCCAAAGTCTAGAAATAATCATATTATCGTCATATTCTCAAATATGGAGTACCATGATCACACCGTCAGTTCCTACGAGTTACATTGGTCCCGTGCAACGTGTTGGTGCCACTCATGGGGCCGTTCGGGGGCTGTTTCAGATTTTGCCTCACTAACGCCATTTTTTTAAGCCTAAGTTTAGAAATATCCAAATTCCATTCGTATTTTCAAACCGGGAGTCCTGCAATCGGCGGTCAGTTCCTGTGAGTTACATTGGTCCCGTGCGATGTGTTGGTGCCACTCTTGGAGCCTTTTGGGGGTTGTTTATGATTTTCAGCCACTAACACCGTGTTCTTAAGCCTAAGTCTAGAAATATTCAAATTATCATTGTATTCTCATATCGTGAGTTCCGTGATCAGACGATCAGTTTTTATGAGTTCATTGGTCCTGTGCGTAGTGTTGGAACCACTCACGGGGCCGTTCGGGGGCTGTTTTGGGTTTTCACCCACTAACGCCATGTTTTTAAGCGTAACTCTATCCATTTTCAAATTATTGTCATATTCTAAAACCAGGGGTCCTGTGATAGCGCGGACAGTTCGTACGAGTTACATTGGTCCCATGTGAGGTGTTGGTGCCGCTCACGAGGCCGTTCGGGGGCTATTTCGAGTTTTCACCCATTAACGCCATGTTTTTATGTCTAAGTTTTGAAATATGTAAATTTTTGTCATATGCACAAATCGGGAGTCCCGTGTTCGCATACTAAGTTCCTACGAGTTACATTGGTGTCGTACGAGGTGTTGGTGCCACTCACGGGGCCGTTCGGGGGCTGTTTTGGGATTTCAGCTACTAACGCCATGTTTATAAGCCAAAGACTAGAAATAATCATATTATCATCATATTCTCAAATAGGGATTCCTGTGATCGCGCGATCAGTTCCGTGCGAGGTGTTGGTGCCACTAAAGGGGCCGTTCGGGGGCTGTTTCGGATTTTGCCCCACTAACGCCATTTTTTTAAGCCTAAGTTTAGAAATATCCAAATTCCATTCGTATTCTCAAATCGGGAGTCCTGCGATCATGCGGTTAGATCCTGTGAGTTACATTGGTTCCGTTCGATGTGTTGGTACCACTCTTGCAGCCTTTTGGGGGTTGTTTTTGATTTTCAGCCACTAACACCATGTTCTTAAGCCTAAGTCTTGAAATATTCAAATTATCATAGTATTCTCATATCGCGAGTCCCGTGATCCCACGATCAGTTTTTACGAGTTACATTGGTCCCGTGCGAAGTGTTGGAACCACTCACGGGGCCGTTCGGGGACTGTTTTGGGTTTTCACCCACTAACGCCATGTTTTTAAGCCGAAGTCTATCTATTTTAAATTTAGTGTCGTATTCTCAAACCAGGGGTCCTGTGATCGCGTGAACAGTTCGTACGAGTTACATTGGTCCCGTGCGAGGTGTTTGTGCCGCTCACGAGGCCGTTCGGGGGCTGTTTTGAGATTTCATCCACTAACGCCATGTTTTTATGTCTACATCTTGAATTATGTAAATTTTTGTCATATGCACAAACCAGGAGTCTCGTCTTCGCGTACTCAGTTCCTATGAGTTACATTGGTGCCGTGCGAGGTGTTGGTGGCACTCACGGGGCAGTTCGGGGGCTATTTTGGGTTTTCACCCACTAACGCCATGTTTATAAGCCAAAGTCTAAAAATAATCATATTATCATCACATTCTCAAATAGGCAGTCTCGTGATTGCGCGATCAGTTCCTACGAGTTACATTGGTCCCGTGCAAGGTGTTGGTGCCACTCATGGGGCCGTTCAGGGGCAGTTTCGAATTTTGCTTAACGCCATTATTTTAATCCTAAGTTTAGAAACATCCAAATTCCATTCGTATTCACAAATCGGGAGTCCTGCGATCGCGCGGTCAGTTCCTGTGAGTTACATTGGTCCCGCACGATGTGGTTGTGCAACTCTTAGAGCCTTTTGGGCGTTATTTCTGATTTTCAGCCACTTACACCATGTTTTAAGCCTAAGTCTAGAAATATTCAAATTATCATAGTATTCTCATATCGCGAGTCCCGTGATCACACAATTAATTTTTACGAGTTACATTTGTCCGGTGCGAAGTGTTGGAACCACTCACGGGGCCGTTCGGGGGCTGTTTTGGGTTTTCACCCACTAACGCCATGTTTTTAAGCCTAAGTCTATCTATTTTCAAATTATTGTCATATTCTCAAACCAGGGGTCCTGTGATCGCGCGGACAGTTCGTACGAGTTACATTGGTCTCATGTGAGGTGTTGGTGCCGCTCACGAGGCTGTTCGGGGGCTATTTCGAGTTTTCACCCATTAACGCCATGTTTTTATGTCTAAGTCTTGAAATATATAAATTTTTTTCATATGCACAAACCGAGAGTCCCGTGTTCGTGTACTCAGTTCCTACGAGTTACATTGGTGCCGTACGAGGTGTTGGTGCCACTCTTGGAGCCTTTTGGGGGTTGTTTATGATTTTCAGCCACTAACACCGTGTTCTTAAGCCTAAGTCTAGAAATATTCAAATTATCATTTTATTCTCATATCGCGAGTCCCGTGATCACACGATCAGTTTTTATGAGTTCATTGGTCCCGTGCGATGTGTTGGAACCACTCACCGGGACGTTCGGGGGCTGTTTTGGGTTTTCACCCACTAACGCCATGTTTTTAAGCCTAGGTCTATCAATTTTCAAATTATTGTCATATTCTCAAACCAGGGGTCTTGTGATCGCATGGACAGTTCGTACGAGTTACATTGGTCCCGTGTGAGGTGTTGGTGCCGCTCACGAGGCCGTTCGGGGGCTATTTTGAGTTTTCACCCATTAACGCCATGTTTTTATGTCTAAGTCTTGAAATATATAAATTTTTGTCATATGCACAAACCGGGAGTCCCGTGCTCGCGTACTCAGTTCCTACGAGTTACATTGGTGCCGTATGAGGTGTTGGTGCCACTCACGGGGTAATTCGGGTGTTGTTTTGGGTTTTCACCCACTAACGCCATGTTTATAAGCCAAAGTCTAGAATAACATATTATCATCATATTCTCAAATTGGCAGTCTCGTGATCGCGCGGTTAGTTCCTACGAGTTACATTGGTCCCGTGCAAGGTGTTGGTGCCACTCATGGGGCCGTTCGGGGCAGTTTCGATTTTTTCCCCATTAAAGCCATTATTTTAATCCTAAGTTTAGAAATATCCAAATTCCATTCGTGTTCTCAAATCGGGAGTCCTGCGATCGTGCGGTCAGTTCCTGTGAGTTACATTGGTCCTGTTCGATGTGTTGGTGCCACTCTTGGAGCCTTTTGGGGGTTGTTTTTTTTATTTTCAGCCACTAACACCATGTTCTTAAGCCTAAGTCTTGAAATATTCAAATTATCATAGTATTCTCATATCGCGAGTCCCGTGATCACACGATCAGTTTTTACGAGTTACATTGGTCCCGTGCAAAGTGTTGGAACCACTCACGGGGCCATTCGGGGACTGTTTTGGGTTTTCACCCACTAACGCCATGTTTTTAAGCCTAAGTCTATCTATTTTCAATTTAGTGTCGTATTCTCAAACCAGGGGTCCTGTGATCGCGTGAACAGTTCGTACGAGTTACATTGGTCCCGTGCGAGGTGTTGGTGCTGCTCACGAGGTCGTTCGGGGGTTGTTTTGAGTTTTCACCCACTAATGCCATCTTTTTATGTCTACGTCTTGAATTTTGTAAATTTTTGTCATATGCACAAACCAGGAGTCCCGTCTTCGGGTACTCAGTTCCTATGAGTTACATTGGTGCCGTGCGAGGTGTTGGTGCCACTCACGGGGCAGTTTGGGTGCTGTTTTGGGTTTTCACCCACTAACGCCATGTTTATAAGCCAAAGTCATAGAAATAATCATATTATCATCATATTCTGAAATAGGCAGTCTCATGATCGCGCGGTCAGTTCCTACGAGTAACATTGGTCCCGTGCAAGGTGTTGGTGCCACTCATGGGGCCGTTCGGGGCAGTTTTGAATTTTTCCCCATTAAAGCCATTATTTTAATCCTAAGTTTAGAAATATCCAAATTCCATTCGTATTCTCAAATCGGGAGTCCTGCGATCGCGCGGTCAGTTCCTGTGAGTTACATTGGTCCCGAACGATGTGTTGGTGCCACTCTTAGAGCCTTTTGGGGGTTGTTTCTGATTTTCAGTCACTAACACCATGTTTTAAGCCTAAGTCTAGAAATATTCAAATTATCATAGTATTCTCATATCGTGAGTCCCGTGATCACACAATCAGTTTTTACGAGTTACATTGGTCCCGTGCGAAGTGTTGGAACCACTCACGGGGCCGTTCGGGGACTGTTTTGGGTTTTCACCCACTAACGCCATGTTTTAAGCCTAAGTCTATCTATTTTCAATTTAGTGTCGTATTCTCAAACCAGGGGTCATGTGATCGCGTGAACAGTTCGTACGAGTTGCACCGGTCCCGTGCGAGGTGTTGGTGCCGCTCACGAGGTCGTTCGGGGGCTGTTTTGAGTTTTCACCCACTAATGCCATCTTTTTATGTCTACGTCTGGAATTATGCAAATTTTTGTCATATGAACAAACCAGGAGTCCCGTCTACGCGTACTCAGTTCCTATGAGTTACATTGGTGCCGTGCGAGGTGTTGGTGCCACTCACGGGGCAGTTCGGGTGCTGTTTTGGGTTTTCACCCACTAACGCCATGTTTATATGCCAAAGTCTAGAAATAATCATATTATCATCATATTCTCGAATAGGCATTCTCGTGATCGCGCGGTCAGTTCCTACGAGTTACATTGGTCCCGTGCAAGGTGTTGGTGCCACTCATGGGGTCGTTCGGGGTAGTTTCGTATTTTTCCCCATTAAAGCCATTATTTTAATCCTAAGTTTAGAAATATCCAAATTCCATTCGTATTCTCAAATCGGGAGTCCTGCAATCGCGCGGTCAGTTCCTGTGAGTTACATTGGTCCCGCACGATGTGTTGGTGCCACTCTTAGAACCTTTTGGGGGTTGTTTCTGATTTTCAGCCACTAACACCATGCTTTAAGCCTAAGTCTAGAAATATTCAAATTATCATAGTATTCTCATATCGTGAGTCCCGTGATCACACAATCAATTTTTACGAGTTACATTGGTCCCGTGCGAAGTGTTGGAACCACTCACGGGGCCATTCGGGGGCTGTTTTGGGTTTTCACCCACTAACGCCATGTTTTTAAGCCTAAGTCTATCTATTTTCAAATTATTGTCGTATTCTCAAACCAGGGGTCCTGTGATCGTGCGGACAGTTCGTACGAGTTACATTGGTCCCGTGTGAGGTGTTGGTGCCGCTCACGAGGTCGTTCGGGGGCTGTTTCGAGTTTTCACCCACTAACGCCATGTTTTTATGTCTACGTCTTAAAATATGTAAATTTTTTTCATATGTACAAACCAGGAATCCCGTGTTCTCTCTCTCAGTTCCTACGAGTTACATTGGTGACGTGCGAGGTGTTGGTGGCACTCACGGGGCCGTTCGGGGGCTTTTTTGGGTTTTCACCCACTAACGCCATGTTTTTAAGCCTAAGTTTATCTATTTTAAAATTATCATCGCATTCTCAAACCAGGGGTCCTATGATCAGGCGGATAGTTCGTACGAGTTACATTGGTCCTGTGCGAGGTGTTGTGGCCAGTCACGAGACCGTTCAGGGGCTGTTTAGAGGTTTCACCCACTAACGCCATATTTTTATGTCTAAGTCTTGAAATATGTAAAAAAATTTCATATGCACAAATCGGGAGTCCCGTGTTCACGTACTCAGTTCCTACGAGTTACATTGGTTCCATGTGAGGTGTTGGTGCCACTCACGGGGCCGTTCGAGGGTTGTTTTGGGATTTCAGCCACTAACGCCATGTTTATAAGCCAAAGTCTAGAAATAATCATATTATCGTCATATTCTCAAATAGGGAGTCCCGTGATCACGCGGTCTGTTCCTACGAGTTACATTGGTCCCGTGCAATGTGTTGGTGCCACTCACGGGGCCGTTCGGGGGCTGTTTTAGATTTTTCCCCACTAACGCCATTTTTTTAAGCCTAGTTTAGAAATATCCAAATTCCATTCATATTTTCAAACCGGGAGTCCTGCGATCGCGCGGTCAGTTCCTGTGAGTTACATTGGTCCCCTGCGATGTGTTGGAGCCACTCTTGGAGCCTTTTGGGGGTTGTTTATGATTTTCAGCCACTAACACCATGTTCTTAAGCCTAAGTCTAAAAATATTCAAATTATCATAGTATTCTCATATCGCGAGTCCCGTGATCACACGATAAGTTTTTATGAGTTACATTGGTCCCGTGCGAAGTGATGGAACCACTCATGGGGCCGTTCGGGGGCTGTTTTGGGTTTTCACCCACTAACACCATGTTTTTAAGACTAAGTCTATCTATTTTCAAATTATTATCGTATTATCAAACCAAGGGTCTTGTGATCGCGCGGACAGTTCGTACGAGTTACATTGGTACCGTGCGAGGTGTTGGTGCCGCTCACGAGGCCGTTCGGGGGATGTTTTGAGTTTTCACCCACTAACGCCATATTTTTATGTGTACATCTTGAAATATGTAAATTTGTATCATATGCACAAACCAGGAGTCCCGTGTTGGCGCTCTCAATTCCTACGAGTTACATTGGTGTTTGCGAGGTGTTGGTGCCACTCACGAGGCCGTTCGAGGGCTGTTTTGGGTTTTCACCCACTAAAGCCATGTTTTTAAGCCCTAGTCTTGACATATATAAATTATTATCATATTCAAAAACCGAGAGTCCCGTGTTTGCGCACTCAGTTCCTACGAGTTACCTTGGTGTCGTGCGAGGTGTTGGTGCCACTCACGGGGCCTATCGGGGGATGTTTCGGGTTTTCACCCACTAATGCAATGTTTTTAAACCTAAGTCATGAAATATGAAAACTATCATTTTATTCTCAAACCGGGGGCCCCGTGATCGCGGAGTCTATTTAGACGAGTTACATTGGTCTCGTGCGAGGTGTTGGCGCCACTCACGGGGCCGGTCGGTGACTGTTTAAGGTTTTCACCCACTAACACCTTATTTTTATGACTAAGCCTAGAATTGTACAAATTATCGTCATATTCTCAAAGAGGGATTTTTATGATCATGCGGTCAGTTCCTACGAGTTACATTGATCCCGTACGAGGTGTTGGTGCCACTCACGGGGCCGTTCGGGCGCTGTTTTTGGTTTTCACCCTCTAACCCCATGTTTTTATGCATAAGTCTAGAAATATGCAAATTATAATCGTATCCTCTAACCGGGAAACTCGTGATTGTGCAGTCTGTTCCAACGAGTTACATTAGTCACGTGTGAGGTGTTGGTACCACTCGCGAGGCCATTCGGGGGATGTTTCGGGTTTTCACCCACTAACGCCGTGTTTATTAGCCTAAGTCTAGAAATATGCAAATTATCATCGTATTTTCAAATGGGGAGTCCCGTGATCGCATAATCAGTTCCTACATGTTACATTGATCCCGTACGAGGTGTTGAGCCACTCATGGGGCCGTTCGGGGGCTGTTTCGGGTTTTCACCCTCTAATGCCTTGTTTTCATGCCTAAGTCTATATATTTTAAAATTATTGTCGTATTCTCAAACTGGAGGTCCCGTGATCATGCGGCTAACTCGTACGAGTTACATTGGTCCCGTGCAAGGTGTTGGTGCCTCTCATAGGGCCGTTCAGGGGCTGTTTTGGATTTTTGCTTACTAATGCCAAGTTTTTAGGCCTAAGTCTAGAAATATGCAAATTATCATCATATTATCAAACTGGGAGTCCGATGATCACGTGGTCAGTTTCTACGAGTTACATTGGTCCCGTGCGAGGTGTTGGTGCCACTCTCGAGGACATTCAGGGGTTGTTTTGAATTTTCATCCACTAATGCCATATTTTTATTCTTAAGTCTAGAAATATGCAAATTATCATTGTATCCTCAAATCAGGAGTCCCGTGATTGAACGATCAATTCCTACGAGTTACATTGGTCCCATGCGAGGTGTTGGTTCCACTCACGGGGCCCTTCGGGGGTTGTTTCGGGTTTTAACCCACTAACGCCATGTTTATAAGCCTAAGTCTAGAAATATTTGAATCATCATCCTACTCTCAAATCAAGAGTCCCATGATCACAGAGTCAGTTCCTACGAGTTACATTCGTCCCGTGCGAGGTGTTGGGACACTCATGGGGCCATTCGGGGGCTATTTCAAGTTTTCACCCAGTAATGCCATATTTTTAAGCCTAAGTCAATATATTTTCAAATTGTTGTCGTATTCTAAAACTCGAGTACCCTTTATTGCGCGGTCAACTAGTAAGAGTTACATTGGTACCGTGCAAGGTGTTGGTGCCTCTCATGGGACCGTTCGGGGGCTGCTTCGGATTTTCACCCGCTAACGCCGTGTTTTTAATCCTAAGTGTAGAAATATGCAAATTATTGTAGTTTTCTAAAATCGGGAGCCCCATGATCGCGCATTCAGTTCCTACGAGTTACATTGGTCCTGTTCGAGGTGTTAGTGCCACTCATGAGGCAGTTCGGGGGCAGTTTCGATTTTTGACCCACTAGCGCCATGTTTTTAAGCCTAAGTCTATAAATATACAAATTTTCTTCGTATTCTCAAATTGGGAGTCCCGTGATCGCGCAGTCGGTTCCTACTTGTTACATTTGTCCCATGCGAGGTGTTGGTGCCACTCACGGGGCCGTTCGGGGGCTGTGACGGGCTTTCACCCACTAACGCCATGTTTATAAGCTTAAGTCTAAAAATATGCAAATTATCATCGTATTCTCAAATCGAGAGTACCATGATCACGCGGTCAGTTCCTACGAGTTACATTGGACCAGTGCGAGGTGTTGGTGCCACTTATGGGGCCGTTCTGGTTTTCACCATCTAACGCCATGTTTTTAGTACTAATTCTTGAAATATGTAAATTATCATCATATACTCAAACCCAGAATCTCGTGATCACGGGGTCCGTTCCTATGAGTTACATTAGTCCCGTGCTAGGTGTTGGGGCCACTAATGGAGCCGTTCGGGGGCTATTTTGGGTTTCACTCACTAATGCTTGGTTTTCATGCCTAAGTCTATATATTTCAACATTATTGTCGTATTCTCAAACTGGAGGTCCCGTGATCATGCGGTTAACTCGTACGAGTTACATTGGTCCCGTGCAAGGTGTTGGTGCCTCTCAAGGTGTCGTTCGGGGGCTATTTTTTGTATTTTTTCTTACTAATGCCAAGTTTTTAAGCCTAAGTCTAGAAATATGCAAATTGTCATCATATTATCAAACTGGGAGTCCGATGATCGTGTGGTTAGTTTCTACGAGTTACATTAGTCCCGTGCGAGATGTTGGTGCCACTCACGGGGACGTTCAGGGGCAGTTTTGAATTTTCATCCACTAATGGAATGTTTTTATGCCTAAGTCTAGAAGTATGCAAATTATCATCGTATCCTCAAATCGGGAGTCCCGTGATGGCACAATCAGTTCCTACGAGTTACATTGGTCCCGTGCGAGGTGTTGGGGCCGTTCGGGGGCTATTTTAGGTTTTCACCCACTAATGCCATATTTTTAAGCCTAAGTCAATATATTTTCAAATTATTGTCATATTCTTAAACTGGAGGTCCCTTTATTGCGCGGTCAACAAGTACGAGTTATATTGGTCCCGTGCAAGGTGTTGGTGCCTCTCACGGGACCGTTTGGGGGCTGCTTCGGATTTTCACCCACTAACTCCGTGTTTTTAGGCCTATGTGTAGAAACAGGAAAATTATTGTAGTTTTCTAAAATTGGGAGCCCCGTGATCGCGCGTTCAGTACCTACGAGTTACATTGGTCCTCTGCGAGGTGTTAGTGCCACTCACGGGGCCGTTCTGGGGCAGTTTTGGTTTTTGACCCACTAGCGCCATGTTTTAAGCCTAAGTATAGAAATATAAAAATTATCTTTGTATTATAAAATATGGAGTCCCGTGATCGCACCGTCAGTTCCTACGAGTTACATTTGTCCCATGCGAGGTGTTGGTGCCACTTATGGGGCCGTTCGGGGACCGTGATGAGTTTTCACCCACTAACGCCATGTTTATAAGATTATGTCTAGAAATATGCAAATTATCATCGTATTCTCAAATTGACAGTACCATGGTCACGCTGTCAGTTCCTACGAGTTACATTGGTCCCGTACGAGGTGTTGGTGCCACTCATGGGGCTATTCGGATTTTCCCCGTCTAACGGCATGTTTTTAGGACTAATTCTTGAAATATACAAATTATCATTGTATTCTCAAACCCATAATCCTGTGATCGCGCGGTTCGTTACTATGAGTTACATTGGTCCCGTGCGAGGTGTTGGAGCCACTCACAGGACCATTCGGGGGCTGTTTTGGATTTTCACCCACTAACGCCAGGTTTTTGACCCTAAGTCTAGATAAATGAAAATTATCATCGTAGTCTCAAACCAGGAGTCTCGTGACCGCGCGGTCAGTTCCTACAAGTAACATTGGTCCCGTGCGAGGTGTTGGTGCCACTCACGGGGTCGTTCAGGGATTATTTTGGGTTTCCACCCACTAATGGCATATTTTTATGCCTAAGTCTAGAAATATGAAAATTATCGTTGTATTCTCAAATCGGGAGTCCCGTGATCGCCCGGTCAGTTTCTATGAGTTACATTGGTCCCGTGCGAGGTGTTAGTGCCACTCACGGGGCCGTTCGGGGGCTATTTTGGGTTTTCAGCCAGTGACGCCATGTTTTTAAGCATAAGTCTAGAAATATGCAAATTATCATCGTATTCTCAAACTAAAAGTACATGAGCACGCGGTCAGTTCCTATGATTTACATTAGTCCCGTGTGAGGTGTTGGGGTCACTCACGGGGTCGTTCGGGGTCTGTTTCGAATTTTCACCCACTAAAGCCATGTTTTTAAGTCCAAGTCTATAAATAAGTAAATTATCATCGTAATATTAAACCGAGAGTCCCATGATCACGCAGTCCATTCCTACGAGTTACATTAGTCCCATGCGAGCTGTTAGTGCCACTGAGGGGGCCGTTCGGGTGCTATTTCGAGTTTTCACCCACTAACACCATGTTTTTAGGCTTAAGTCTATAAATATACAAAATATCATTGTATTCTCAAACCGGGGGCCCCATGATCGCACGGTCAATTCCAGCGATTTACATTGTCCCCATGCGAGGTGTTGGTGCCAATCACGGGGCCGTTCAGCCGCTATTTTGAGTAGTCACCCACTAACTCCATTTATATAAATGTAGGCCTATATATTTTAAAATTGTCATTATATTGTCAAACCCGGGGTCTCGTGATCGCGTTGTCAATTCGTACGAGTTACATTGGTCCCGTGCGAGGTGTTGGTGCATCTCACAGGGCCTGTTCGGGGGATGTTTCTATTTTTCGCCCACTAATGCCATGTTTTTAAGACTAAGTATAAAAATATGCAAATTACCATCGTATTATCAAACCGAGAGTACCATGATCGAGCGTTCAGGTCCTACGAGCTACATTAGTCCCCTGCGAGGTCTTGGTGCCACTCACGGGGCCGTTCGGGGTCTGTTTTGGGTTTTCACCCATTAACACAATGTTTTTAAGCCTACGTCTTAAAATATGCAAATTATCATCGTATTCTCAAAGAGAGATTTCCGTCATCGCGCGGTTAGTTCCTCAGAGTTACATTGGTCCCGTGTGAGGTGTTGGTACCACTCACGGGACTGTTTGGGGGCTATTTCATATTTTAATCCACAAACATCTTGTTTTCAATCCTAAGTCTAGAAATATGAAAATTATTATCTTATTCTCAAATTGGGTGTCCCCTGATCACGCGATTAGTTCCTATGAGTTACATTGGTCCTGTGCAAAGTGTTTATACCACTCATGGGGCCGTTCAGGGGTTGTTTCGGGTTTTCACCCACTAACGCCATGTTTTTAAGCCTAAGTCTATATATTATCAAAATATCATCGTATTCTCAAACCAAGGGTCCCGTGATTGCGCTGACAGTTCGTACGAGTTACATTCATCCCGTGTAGGGTGTTGGTGCCTCTCACGGGGCCATTCAGGGGCTATTTCGGATTTTCACCCAATAATGCCAGGTTATTAAGCCTAACTCCAGATATATGAGAATTATGATCGTAGTCTCAAATTCGGTGTCCCGTGATTTCGCGATATATTCTTAGGAGTTACATTGGTCCCGTGCCAAGTGTTGGTGCCACTCATGGGGTCGTTCGTGGGATGTTTAGCGTTATCACCCACTAATGCCATGTTTTCATGCATAAGTCTAAAAAATGCAAATTATCATCGTATCCTCAAACCGGGAGTCCCGTGATCGTGCGGTCAGTTCCTATGAGTTACATTATCCCGTGCGAGGTGTTGGTGCCACTCACGGGGCTGCTCAGGGGCTATTTTGTATTTTCACCCACTAATGCCATGGTTTTAAGCGTAAGTCCTGAAATATGTAAATTATCATCGTATGCACAACAGAGAGTCCCGTGTTTGTGCACTCAGTTCCTACGAGTTACATTGGTGCCGTGCGAGGTGTTGGTGCCACTCACGGGGCCATTCGGTGGCTATTTTGGATTATCATCCAATAACGCCATTATTTTAAGCCTAAGTCTAGAAATATGATAATTATCATCGTATTCTCAAACGAAGAGTACCATGATCACACAGTCAGTTCCTACGAGTTACATTGGTCCCGTGGGAGGTGTTGATGCCACTCATTGGGCCGTTCGAGGGCTACTTCAGGTTTTCACCCACTAACGGCATGTTTTTAAGGCTAAGTCCATATATTTTGAAATTATTATTGTATTCTCAAACTGGAGATCCCGTGATCGCGAGGACAGTTCGTAAAAGTTACAATGGTCCCGTGCGAGGTGTTGGTGCCACTCCTGAGGCCGTTCGTGGGCTATTTTGGATTTTGGCCCTTTAACGCCATTTTTTAAACAATTTCCAGTCGTATTCTCAAATTGAGAGTCTCGTGATTGCGCGGTCAATTCTTATGAGTTACATTGGTCCTGTGCGATGTGTTGGTGCCACTCACAGGGCCGTTTGGGGACTGTTTCTGATTTTCACCCACTAACACCATGTTTTTAAGCCTAAGTCTAGAATTATTTAAATTATCATTGTATTCACAAATTGAGAGTCCCGTGATCACGCGATTAGTTCCTACGAGTAAGATTGGTCCCATGCGAAGTGTTGGAACCACTCATGGTGCCGTTCGGGGGTTGTTTTGGGATTTCACCCACTAACGCCATGTTTTTAAGCCTAGTTCTGTATATTTTCAAATTATTATCACATTCTAAAACTAGGGGTTCTTTGATCGAACGGACAATTCGTACGGGTTACATTGGTCCCGTACGAGGTGTTACTGCCTCTCATGGGGACGTTCGGTGGCTGTTTCATATTTTCGCCCACTAACGCCAGGTTTTTAAGCCTAACTCTAGATATATGAAAATTATCATCGTATTCTCAAACCGAGAGTACCATGATCGCATGGTTAGTTTCTAAAATTTACATTGATCCCGTACGAGGTGTTGGTGCCACTCACGGGGCCATTCGGAGACTATTTCGGGTTTTCACCCACTAAAGCCATGTGGTTAAGCCTAAGTCTAAAAATATATAAATTATCTTCATATTCTCAAATCGGGAGTACCATGATCCCGTGTTCAGTTTCTAAGATTTACATTGTCCCATACGAGGTGTTGGTGCCACTTACGGGATCGTTTGAGGGTTGTTTTCGGTTTTCACCCACTAACGCCATGTTTTAAGCCTATGTCAAGAAATATGCAAATTATCATCATTTTCTAAAACTAGGAGTCCCATGATTGCACGGTCAGTTCCTACGAGTTACATTGGTTCCGTGCGAGGTGTTGGTGCCACTCACGGGGCCCATCGGGGGCTATTTCGAGTTTTCACCCACTAACGCCATGTTTTAAGCTTGAGGCTAGAAATTTACAAATTATCATTGTATTATCAAACCGGGAGTCTCGTGATCGCGCGATTAGTTCCTACGAGTTAAAATGATCCCCTGCGAGGTGTTATTGCCACTCTTGAGGCCATTCGGGGGCTATTTCGAGTTTTCACCCACTCACACCATGTTTTTAAACGTAAGTCTATATATTGTCAAATTATCATTGTAATCTCAAACTGGGGGTCCCGTGATCATGCGGTCAGTTCATATGAGTTACATTGGTCCCGTGCGAGGTGTTGATGCCTCTTACGGGGCCGTTCGAGGGCGGTTTTGGATTTTTTCCCACTAACGCCATGTTTTTAAGCCTAAGTCTAGAAATATGCAAATTACTATTGTATTCTCAAATTGGGTGTCCCATGATTGTGCGATCGGTTCCTATGAGTTATATTGGTCCAATGAGAGGTGTTGGTGCCTCTCACGGGGCCGTTTGTGGGTTGTTTCCATTTTTCATCCACTAACACCATGTTTTGAAGCCTATGTCTAGAAATAGGCAAATTATAATTGTATTCTCAAACTGAGAGTCCCGTGATCACGCGGTCAGTTCCTATGTGTTACATTGGTCGCATGCGAGATGTTGGTACCACTCACGGGACCGTTCGGGGGTTATTTCCAGTTTTCACCCACTAACGCCATGTTTTAAAGCCTAGGTTTATATATTTTCAAATTATCATTGTATTCTCAACCCAGGGGTCCCGTGATCGTACAACCAGTTGGTACGAGTTACATTGGTCCTATGCGAGGTGTTGGTTCCGCTCACGGGGCTGTTCGGGGGTTTTTTGGATTTTCGCCCACTAATGCCAGGTTTTTAAGCCTAAGTCTAGATATGTGAAAATTATTGTCGTAGTCACAAATAGGGAGTCTTGTGATCACACGGTCAGTTTCTATGAGTTATATTGGTCCTGTGTGAGGTGTTGGTGCCACTGACGGGGACATTCGGGGGTTGTTTTGGGTTTTCACCCAGTAACGCCATGATTTTGAGCCTAAGTATAGAAATATGCAAATTATCATTATATTCTCAAATCAAGAGTACCATGATCGCGCGATCGGTTCCTACGAGTTACATTTGTCCCGTCCGAGGTGTTAGTGCCACTCACCGGCCCGTTCGGGGTCTGTTTCGAGTTTTCACCAACTAACGTCATGTTTTTAATCCTAAGTCTATAAATATGCAAATTATCATCATATTCTCAAACCGGGAATCCCATGATCACGCTATCCGTTCCTACGAGTTACATTGGTCCCGTGCGAGGTGTTAGTGCCACTCACGGGAACGTTTGTGGACTGTTTCGGATTTTCACCCTCTAATGCTAGGTTTTTAAGCCTAGGTCAAGATATATGGAAATTATCATCGTAGTCTCAAACCCGGAGTCCTATGATCGCGCGATCAGTTCCTACGAGTTACATTGGTCTCGTGCGAGGTGTTGGTGCTACTCACGGGGTCATTCGGCGGCTGTTTTGGTTTTCACCCACCAACGGCATGTTTTTATAAATAAGTCTAGAAATATGCAAATTATCATCGTATTCTCAAATCAAGAGTCCCATGATCGCGCGGTCAGTTTTTATGAGCTATATTTGTCCCGTGCGAGGTATTGGTGCCACTCACGGGGCCGTGCGGGGGCTGTTTTGGGTTTTGACCCAGTAACGCCCTGTTTTTAAGCGTAAGTATACTAATATGCAAATTATCATCGTATTCTCAAACCGAGAGTACCATGATCACGCGGTCAGTTCCTACGAGTTACATTGGTCCCGTGCGAGGTATTGGTGCCACTTACATTACCGTTCATGGGCTATTTTGGGTTTCATCTACTAACGCCATGTTTTTAAAACTAAGTCGAGAAATATTAAAATTATCGTCGTATTCTAAAACTGAGAGTACCATGATCATGAGGTTAGTTCCTACGAGTTACATTGGTCCCGTGCCAGGTGTTGGTGCCACTCACGGGGTCGTTCAACGTCTATTTTGGGTTTTCACCCACTAACGCCATGTTTTTATGCCTATGTCTAGAAATATACAAATTATCAGCGTATTCTCAATCCGAGAGTACCATGATCCCACGATCAATTTCTATGATTTACATTGGTCCTCTACGAGGTGTTGGTGCCACTTAAGGGACCGTTCGGGAGCTATTTCGGGTTTTCACCAACTTACACCATGTTTTTAAGCCTAAATCGACAAATTTGAAAATTATCGTCATTTTTTAAAATCAAAAGTCCTGTGATTGCGCGATCATTTACTTCGAGTTACATTGGTTCCGCGCGAGGTGTTGGTGACACTCATGGGGCCCTTCGGGGGCTATTTCGGGGTTTTACCCACTAACACCATGTTTTTAAGCCTAAGTCTAGAAATATACAAATTATCGTCGTATTCTCAAACTGGGAGTCCCGTGATCGTGCGGTAAGTTCCTACGAGTTACATTGGTCCCATGCGAGATGTTGGTGACACTCATGAGATCGTTCGGGGGCTATTTCGATTTTTCACCCACTAACATCATGTTTTTAATCCTAAGTACATATATTTGCAAATTATCATTGTAATCTTAAATCGGGGGTCCCATGATCGCGCGGTCAGTTCATATGAGTTACATTGGTCCCGTGCGAGGTATTGGTGCTTCTCATGGGAGCATTCGGGGCCTGTTTTTGATTGCTGGCCACTAATGCTATTTTTTTAGGCCTAAGTATAGAAATATGAAAATTATCGTCGTATTCTCAAATCGGGAGTTCAGTGATCGTTCGGTCAATTCCTATGTGTTATACTGGTCCAGTGCGAGGTGTTGGTGCGACTCACGGTGCCGTTTGTGGGCTGTTTCCATTTTTAACTAATTAACACCATCTTTTTAAGCCTAAGTCTCGAAATATGAAAATTATCATCGTATTATCAAACTGGGAGTCTCGTGATCACGCGGTCAGTTCCTACAAGTTACATTGGTCCCGTGCGAGATGTTGGTACCACTCACGGGGTCGTTCAGGGGTTGTTTCAGGTTTTCACCCACTATCGCCATGTTTTTAAGCCTAGGTCTATATGTTTTCAAATAATCATCATACTCTCAAACCAGGGGTCCCGTCATCGCGCAGACATTTCGTACGATTTACATTGGTCTCGTGCGAGGTGTTGGTGCCTCTCACGGGGCCATTCGGGGGCTATTTCGGATTTTCTCCCACTAATGCCATATTTTTAAGCCTAAGTCTAGATATATGAAAATTACCATCATAGTTTCAAATCGGGAGTCCCGTGATCACGCGGTCAGTTCCTACGGGTTACATTGGTCCCGTGGAAGGTGTTGGTGCCACTCACGGGGTCGTTCGGGGGCTGTTTTGGATTTTTGACCACTAACGCCACGGTTTTATGCCTAAGTCTAGAAATTTGCAAATTATCGTCGTATTTTCAAATCGGGAGTTCCATGATGGCGCTGTCTGTTTTTATGAGTTTCATTGGTCCCGTACGAGGTGTTGGTGCCACTCACGGGGCCGTTCGATGGTTGTTTTGGGTTTTCACCCAGTAACGCCATGTTTTTAAGTCTAAGTATAGTATTATGCCAATTATCGTCATATTCTCAAATCGATAGTACCATGATCGCGCGGTCACTTCCCACGAGTCACATTGGTCCCTTGCGAGGTGTTGGTGTCACTCACAGGGCCGTTCGGGGTCTGTTTTGGGTGTTCATCCACTAACACCATGTTTTTAACCATAAATATATAAATAAGTAAATTATAGTCGTATTATCAAATTGAGAGTCTCGTGATCACGCGGTCCATTCCAACGAGTTACATTGATCCCATGCGAGGGATTGGTGCCAATTACGGGGTTGTTTTGGGTTTTCACCGACTAATGCCATGTTTTTAAGACTAAGCCTAGAAATATGCAAATTATCATCGTATTCTCAAACCAGGAGTCCCGTGATCGCAGTTTTAATTCCTACGAGTTACACTGGTCCCGTACGAGGTGTTGGTGCCACTCCCGGGGCCGTTCTGGGGTTGTTTTGGGTTTTCACCCACTAATGCCATGTTTATAAGGCCAGGTCTATAAATTTTAGAATTATCATTGTATTATCAAAGCGAGGGTCCCGTGATCGTGCGGTCAGTTTGTATGAGCTACATTTTTCCCGCGCGAGGTGTTGGTGCATCTGACAGGGCGATTCGGGGCATGTTTCTAATTTTCACCCACTAACGCTATATTTTTAAGCCTAAGTATAAAAATATGCAAATTTTTGTCGAATTATCAAACCGAGAGTACCATGATCGCGCGGTCAGGTCCTACAAGTTACATTGGTCCCATGCAAGGTGTTAGTTCCACTCACGGGGCCGTTTTGGGTCCGTTATGGGTTTTCACACACTAACACCATGTTTTAAGACTAAGTCTAGATATACGCAAATTATCGTCATATTCTCAGATAGAGAATCCCTTGATCGCGTGATCCATTCCTACGAGTTACATTGGTCCCGTGCGAGGTGTTGGTGCCACTCACACGGCCATTCGGGTGTTGTTTCGAGTTTTCTCCCACTAACGGCATATTTTTAATCCTAAGTATAAAAATATGCGAATATCATCGTATTCTAAAACCGAGAGTCTCGTGATTGCGCGATCAGTTCCTACGAGTTAAATTGGTCCCGTACGAGGTGTTGGTGCCACTCACGGGGCCGTTCGGGGGCTATTTCGGGTTTTCATGCACTAATGCCATGTTTATAAGGCTAAGTCTATATATTTTAAAATTATCATTGTATTCTGAAATCGGGGTTCCCGTGATTGCGCAGTCAGTTCGTACGAGTTACATTGAACCCGTGCGAGGTGTTGGTGCCTCTCACGGGGCCATTCAGGGGATGTTTTTGATTTTCACCCACTAACGCATTGTTTATAAGCCTAAGTCTAGAAATATGAAAATTATCATCGTATTATCAAAGCGGGATTTTCGTGATCTTGTGGACAGTTCCTCTGAGTTACATTGGTCACGTGCGAGGTGTTGGTACCACTCACGGGGCCGTTTGGGGGCTATTTACGATTTTCACCCACTAACACAAGTTTTTCAAGCCTAAGTCTAGAAATATGCAGATTATCATCGTATTCTCAAATTGGGAGTCCCGTGATCACGCGATCACTTCCTACAAGTTACATTGGTCCCACGCGAGGGGTTGGTACCACTCATGGGGTTGTTCAGGGGTTGTTTAGTGTTTTTCCCGACTAACGCCATGTTTTTAAGCCTAAGTCGCAATATTTTAAAATTATCATTGTATTTTCAAACTAGGGGTCTCATGATCACACTGATAGTTCGTACGAGTTACATTAGTCCTGTGCGAGCTGTTGGTGCCTCTTAGATTTTCTCCCACTAACGCCAGGTTTTTAAGCCTAAGTCTAGATATATGTGAATTATCACCGTAGTCTCAACTCGGGAGTCCCATGATCGTGCGGTCAGTTCCTATGAGTTACATCGGTCCCGTGCCAGGTTGTTGTGCCACTTTGTTTAGTGTTTTCACCCACTTACCCCATGTTTTGATGCCTAATTCTAGAAATATGCAAATTATCGTTGTATTATCAAACCAGGACTCCTGTGATTGCGCGGCTAGTTCTTACGAGTTACATTGGTCCAGTACGAGGTGTTGGTGCCACTCACGGGGTCGTTAGGGGGATGTTTCGAGTTTTCACCCACTAATGCCATGCTTTTAAGAATAAGTCTTAAAATATGTAAATTATTGTTGTATTCACAAACCGGGAGTCCCGTGTTCACGCACTCAGTTCCTACGAGTTACATTGGTGCCGTGCGAGGTGTTGGTGCCACTCATGGGGCCATTCGGGGGATGTTTTGGGTTTTCACCCAGTAACGCCATCTTTTTAAGCCGAAGTATAGAAATATGCAAATTATCGTCGTATTCTCAAATCGAGAGTACCATGATCGCGCGGTCAGTTCCAATGAGTTACATTGATCCCGTGCAAGGTGTTGGGACCACTCACGGGGCCGTTCGGAGGGCTATTTTGAGTTTTCACACACTAACGTCATGGTTTTAACCATAAGTCTTGAAATATGTAAATTATTTTGGTATGCACAACTGGGGGTCCCGTGTTCGTGTACTCAGTTCATATGAGTTACATTAGTGCGATGCGAGGTGTTAATGCCACTCACGGGGCCGTTCGGGGGCTATTTTAGGTTTTCATCTAGTAACGCCACGTTTTAAGCCTAAGTCTAGATATGTGAAACTTATCGTCGTATTGTCAAATTGAGAATCCCATGATCATGCGGTCTGTTCGTACGAGTTACATTGGTCTCATATGAGGTGTTAGTGCCACTCACGGGGTCGTTTGGGGCTATTTCGAGTTTTCACCCACTAGCACCATGTTCATAAGCCTAAGTATATATTATTTCAAATTATCATTGTAATATCAAATCGAGGGTCCCGTGATTGGGAGGTCAGTTCGTATAAGTTACATTGGTCCCGTGCGAGGTGTTGGTGCCACTCACGGGGCCGTTCGGGGGATATTTTGAATTTGGGCCAACTAATGCCATTTTTTTAAGCCTAAGCCTAGAAATACCCAAATTCCATTTGTATTCTCAAATCAGGAGTCCTGCGATCGCGCGGTTAGTTCCTGTGAGTTATATTGGTCCCGTGCGATGTGTTGGTGCCACTCACGGAGCCGTTTGGGTGATGTTTTGATTTTCAGCCACTAACACCATGTTCTGAAGATCAAGTCTAGAAATATTCAAATTATCATTGTATTCTCACATCGGGGGTCTCGTGATCACACGGTCAGTTCTTATGGGTTAGATTGGTCCCATGCGAAGTGTTGGAACCACTCACGGGGCCGTTCGGGGGCTGTTTTTGGTTTTCTCCCACTAACGCCAAGTTTTTAAGCCTAAGTCTATCTATTTTCAAATTATCATCGTATTCTCAAACCCGGGGTTCTGTGATTGCGCGGACAGTTCGTACGAGTTACATTGGTCCTGTGTTCAGGGGCTGTTTTGAGTTTTCACCCACTAACGCCTTGTTTTTATGTCTAAGTCTTGAAATATGCAAATTTTTGTCATATGCATAAACTGGGAGTCCCGTGTTTGCGCTCTCAGTCCCTACGAGTTACGTTGGTGCCATGTGAGGTGTTGGTGCCACTCACGGGGCCATTCGGGGGCTGTTTTGAGATTTTAGCCACTAATGCCAAGTTTATAAGCCAAAATCAAGAAATAATCATATTATCGTCATATTCTCAAATACGAAGTCCCGTGATCGCATGGTCAGTTCCTACGAGTTACATTAGTCCCGTGCGAGGTGTTGGTGCCACTCAAGGGGCCGTTAAGGGACTGTTTCAGATTTTGCCCCACTAACTATATTTTTTTAACCCTCAGTCTAGAAATATCTAAATTCCATTCGTATTCTCAAACCGGAGGTCCTACGATCTAGCAGTCAGTTCCTGTGAGTTACATTGGTCCCGTGCGATGTGTTGGTACCACTTTTGGAGCCGTTTAGGGGTTGTTTCTGATTTTCAGCCACTAACACCATGTTCTTAAGCCTAAGTCTAGAAATATTCAAATTGTCAATGTATGTTCATATCAGGAGTTCCGTGATCATGCGATCAGTTTTTACGAGTTACATTGGTCCCGTGCAACGTGTTGTAACCACTCACGGGGCCGTTCGGGGGATATTTTGGGTTTTCTCCAACTAACGCCATGTTTTTAATCCTAAGTTTATCTATTTTCAAATTATCGTCGTATTCTCAAACTAGGGGTACTGTGATCGCGTGGACAGTTCGTACGAGTTACATTCGTCCCGTGCGAGGTGATGTTGTCGCTCACGAGGCCGTTCGGGGCCTGTTTCAAGTTTTCACCCAATAAAGCCTTGTTTTTATGTCTAAGTATTGAAATATGTAAATTTTTATCATATTCACAAACCGGGAGTCTCGTGTTCACGCTCTCAGTTCCTACGAGTTACATTGGTGCCGTGCGAGGTGTTGGTGCCACTCACGGGGCCGTTCGGGGGCTGTTTTGGGTTTTCACCCACTAACGCCATGTTTTTAAACCCAAGTACTGAAAAATGTAAATTATTATCGTATTCACAAACTGAGAGTCCTCTGTTCGTGCACTCAGTTCCTACGAGTTACATTGGTGTCGTGCGAGGTGTTGGTGCCAGTCACGGGGCCGTTCGGGGGTTATTTCGAGTTTTCACCCACTGACGCAATGTTTTTAAGCCTAAGTCAAGAAATATGCAAACTATTGTTGTATTCTCAAACCGGGGGTCCCGTGATCGTGAAGTCTATTCCGACGAGTTACATTGGTCTCGTGCGAGGTGTTGGCACCACTCACGAGGCCGTTCGGGGGCTGTTTTGGGTTTTCACCCACTAGCGCCTTATTTTTATGCCTAAGCCTAGAAATATACAAATTATCATCGTATTCTCAAATGGGATTTTTGTGATTGCGCGGTCAGTTCCTATGAGTTACATTGATCCCTTACGAGGTGTTGGTGCCACTCACGGAGCCATTCGGGGGCTGTTTTGGGTTTTCACCCACTAACGCCATGTTTATTTGCCTAAGTCCAGAAATATGCAAATCATCAACACATTCTCAAACCAAGAGTCTCATGATCACGCAGTCAGTTCCTACGGGTTACATTGGTCTCGTGCGATGTGTGGGTGCCACTCACGGGGCTGTTCGGTGGCTATTTCAGGTTTTCACCCCCTAACGCCATGTTTTTGTGCCAAAGTCTAGAAATATCCAAATTATCGTTGTATTCTCAAACCGGGAGTTTCGTTATCGCGCAGTCAGTTCCTAAGAGTTACATTGGTCCAGTGCGAGGTGTTGGTTTCACTTACGGGGCCGTTCGGGGGCTATTTCGGATTTTAACCACTCACGCCATGTTTTTATGCATAAGTCTAGAAATATGAAAACTATAGTCGTATCCTCTAACCGGGAATCTCGTGATTATGCGGTCTGTTCCAACGAGTTACATTAGTCATGTGCGAGGTGTTGGTGCCACACGCGGGGCCATTCGGGGGCTGTTTCTGGTTTTCACCCAATAATGCCATGTTTATAAGCCTAAGTATAGAAATATGAAAATTATCATCGTATTCTAAAACGGGGAGTCCCGTTATCACGCAATCAGTTGCTGCGAGTTACATTTGTCCCGTGCGAGGTGTTGGAGCCTCTCATGGGGCCATTCGGGGGCTATTTCGGGTTTTCACCCACTAATGCATTGTTTTCATGCCTAAGTCTATATATTTTTAAATTATTGTCGTATTCTCAAACTGGACGTCCCGTGATCATGCAGTTAACTTGTACGAGTTACATTGGTTTCGTGCAAGGTGTTGGCGCCTCTCACGGGGCCGTTCGGGGCTGTTTTGGATTTTTGCTTACTAATGCCAAGTTTTTAAGCCTAAGTCTAGAAATATGCAAATTATCATCATAATATCAAACTGGGATTTCGATGATCGCGTGGTCCATTTCAACGAGTTACATTGGTCCTGTGCGAGGTGTTGGTGCCACTCACGGGGACGTTCAGGGGAAGTTTTGAATTTTCACCCACTAATGCCATATTTTTATGCCTAATTCTAAAAATATTCAAATTATCATCGTATCCTCAAATCGGGAATGCTGTGATTGCGCGATCAGTTCTTACGAGTTACATTTGTCCCGTGCGAGGTGTTGGTTCCACTCACGGGGGCCTTTGGGGGTTGTTTCGGCTTTTCACCCACTAACGCCATGTTTATAAGCCTAAGTCTAGAAATATTTAAATCATCATCGTATTCTCAAATGGAGAGTCCCATGATGGCAAAGTCAGTTCCTACTAGTTACATTGATCCCATACAAGGTGTTGGGACACTCATGGGGCCATTCGGGGCTATTTCAGGTTTCCACCCACTAATGCCATATTTTTAAGCCTAAGTCAATATATTTTAAAATTATTGTCGTATTCTTTAACCGGAGGTCCCTTTATTGCACAATCAACTCGTACGAGTTACATTTGTCCCGTTCAAGGTGTTGGTGCCTCTCACGGGACTGTTCGGGGGATCCTTCCTAAATTCACCCACTAATGCCGTGTTTTTAAGCCTAAGTGTTGAAATATGCAGATTATTGTAGTTTTCTAAAATCGGGAGCCCCATGATTGCATGTTCAGTTCCTACGAGTTACATTGGTCCTGTGCGAGGTGTTGGTGCCACTCACGGGGTTGTTCGGGGGCAGTTTCAGTTTTTCACCCACTAGCGCCATGTTTTTAAGCCTAAGTCTAGAAATATACAAATTATCTTCGTATTCTCAAATCGAGAGTCCCGTGATCGCACCGTCAGTTCCTTAGAGTTACATTTGTCCCATGCGAGGTGTTGGTGCCACTCATGGGGCCGTCCGGGGGCTGTGATGGGTTTTCACCCCTTAACACCATGTTTATAAGCTTAAGTCTAGAAATATGCAAATTGTCATCATATTCTTAAACTACGAGTCCCGTGATTTCGCTGTTAGTTCCTACGATTTATATTGGTCCCGTGCGAGGTGTTGGGGCCGTTCGGGGGCTATTTTAGGTTTTCACCCACTAATTCATTAATTTTATGCCCAAGTCTAGATATTTTCAAATTATTGTTGTATTCTCAAACTGGAGGTCTCGTGATCACGCGGTTAACTCGTATGAGTTACATTGGTTCCGTGCGAGGTGTTGGTGCATCTCACGGTGCCATTCGAGGGCTGTTTTAGATTTTTGACCACTAACGCCAAGTTTTTAAGCCTAAATCTAGAAATTATCAAATTATCGTTGTATTTTCAAATCGGGAGTCCGATGATCGCACGGTCAGTTTCTACGAGTTAAATTCATCCCGTACGAGGTATTGGTGCCACTCACGGGGCCATTCGGGGGCTGTTTAGTGTTTACACCCACTAACACTATGTTTTTTAGCCTAAGCCTAGAAATAAGGAAATTATCATTGTATTCTCAAACTAGGGGTCCCGTGATCGCGGGGTTAGTTCTAACGAGTTACATTGGTCCCGTGCGAAGTGTTGAAACCACTCACGGGGCCGTTCGGGGTTTGTTTCGGGTTTTCACCCACTAACCCCGTGTTTTTAAGCCTAAGTCTATGAATTTTCAAATTATCGTCATATTCCCAAATCGGGGTTCCTGTGATCGTGCGATCGGTTCCAACGAGTTACATTAGTCACGTGCGAGGTGTTGGTGCCACCCGCGGGGCCATTCGGGGGTTGTTTCGTGTTTTCACCCACTAACGCCATGTTTATAAGCCTAAGTATAGAAATATGGAAATTATCATCATATTCTCAAACAGGGAGTCTCGTGATCTCGTAGTCAGTTCCTACGAGTTACATTGGTCCCGTGAGAGGTATTGGGGCCACTCACGGGGCCATTCGGGCGCTATTTCAGGTTTTCACCCACTAATGCCTTGTTTTTACGCCTAAGTCTATATATTTTCAAATTATAGTCGTATTCTCAAACTGGAGGCCCTGTGATCTCGCGGTTAACGCGTACGAGTTACATTTGTCACGTGCGAGGAGTTGGTGCCTCTCACGGGGCCATTCGGGGGATGTTTTGGATTTTTGCCCACTAACGCCAAGTTTTTAAGCCTATGTTTAGAAATATTCAAATTATCATTGTATTTTCAAACCGAGAGTCTAATGATCGTACAGTCATTTTCTACGAGTTACATTGGTCCCGTGTGAGGTTTTGGTGCCACTCATGGGGCCATTCGGGGGCATTTTAGAGTTTTCACCCACTAACGCCATGTTTTTTAGCCTAAGTCTAGAAATATGAAAATTATCATTGTATTCTCAAATCGGGAGTCCCGTGACCGTGCGGTCAGTTCCTATGAGTTACATTGGTCCATACGAGGTGTTAATGCCACTCACGGGGCCATTCAGGGGTGTTTTAGATTTTCCCCCACTAACGCCTTGTTTTTCTGCCTAAGTCTTGAAATATGCAAATTACCTTCGTATTCTCAAAACGGGAGTCCTACGATCGCTTGGTCAGTTCCTACGAGTTACATTTGTCCCACACGAGGTGTTGGTTCCTCTCACGGGGCCGTTTAGGGCCTATTTTTTATTTTCGCCCACTAACGCCAAGTTTTTAAGCCTAAGTCTAGAAATATGCAAATTATCATTGTATTCTCTAACCGTGTGTTCGATGATCGCGCGTTTAGTTCCTACGAGTTACATTGGTCCCGTGCGAGGAGTTTGTGCCACTCACGAGTTACTTAAGCCTATTTTTTATTTTCACCCACTAATGTCGTGTTTTTAAGCCTAAGTGTAGAAATATGCAAATTATCATAGTTTTATAAAACTGGGATCCCCTTCATCGCGCGTTCAGTTCCCACAAGTTACGTTGGTCCTGTGCGAGGTGTTAGTTCCACTCACGGGGACCTTCGGGGGTTATTTTGGGTTTTTACCCACTAATTCCATGTTTATAAGCCTAAGTTTAGAAATATTTAAATCATCATCGTACTCTCAAACCGAGAGTCCCATGATCGCAAAGTCAGTTCCTACGAGTTACATTAGTCCTGTGCGAGGTGTTGGGGCCACTCATGGGGCCGTTCGGGGGTTGTTTCAGGTTTTCACACACTAATGGCATGTTTTTAAGCCTAAGTCTATATATTATCAAATTATTTTCATATTTTCAAACTGGAGGTGGCGTGATCGTGCGGTCAACTCGTATGAGTTACATTGGTGCCGCGCGAGGTGTTGCTGCCTCTCGTGGGGCCGTTCGGGGGCTATTTTTGGATTTTTGCCCTCTAACGCCTGGTTTTTAGGCCTAAGTATACAAATAATCAAATTATCATTGTATTCTCAAATCGGGACTCCGGTGATCGCACAGTTAGTTCCTACGAGTTACATTATTCTCGTGCGAGGTGTTGGTGCACTCACGGAATCGTTCGGGTGCTTCTTCGAGTTTTTACCCACTAACACCGTGTTTTTAAGCCTATGTATAGAAATATACAACTTGTCATTATTTCTAAAATTGGGAGCCCCGTGATCACGCATTCAGTTCCCACGAGTTACTTTGTCTCTCAGCGAGGTGTTGGTGCCACTCCTGGGGCCGTTCGGGGGCAGTTTCAGTTTTTCACCCACTAACGCCATGTTTTTAAGCGTAAGTCTAGAAATATGCAAATTATCTCCGTATTCTAAAATCAGGAGTCCCGTGATCACGCCGTTAGTTCCTACGAGTTACATTTGTCCCGTGCAAGGTGTTGGTGCCACTCATAGGGCCGTTCGAGGTATGTTACGGGTTTTCACCCACTAACGCCATATTTATAAGCCTAAGTCTATATTTATCAAAATTATCGTTGCATTCTTAAACTGGGAGTCCCATGATCGCACAGTCAGTTCGTACGAGTTACATTGGTCCCGTGCGAGGTGTTGGGGCCAATGATGGGGTTGTTCGGGGGTTGTTTTGGGGTTTCACTCACTAATGCCTTGTTTTTACGCCTAAGTCTATATATTTTCAAATTATTTTTGTATTCTCAAACTGGAGGTCCTGTGATCACGCGGTCAACACGTACGAGTTACGTTGGTCCCGTGGAGGTGTTGGTGCCTCTCGCGGGGCCGTTAAGGGGATGTTTGGGATTTTTTCCCTCTAACGCCAAGTTTTTAAGCCTAAGTCTAGAAATATGCAAATTATCATCGTATTATCAAACTGGGAATCCGATGATCGCATGGTCAGTTTCTACAAGTTACATTGGTCCCGTGCGAGGTGTTGGTGCCACTCACGGGGACGTTCAGGGGTAGTTTTAGATTTTCACCCACTAATGCCATGTTTTTATGCCTAAGTCTAAAAATATGGAAATTATCATCGTATCCTCAAATCGGGAGTCCCGTGATTGTTCAATCAGTTCCTACGAGTAACATTGGTACCGTGTGAGGTGTTGGTTCCACTCAAGAGGTCCTTCGGGAGTTGTTTCAAGTGTTCTCCCACTAACGCCATGTTTATAATCCTAAGTTTAGAAATATTTAAATCATCATCGTATTCTCAAACCAAGAGTCCTATGATCGCAGAGTCAGTTTTTACGAGTTACATTGGTCTCGTAAGAGGTGTTAGGGCCACTCATGGGGCCGTTCGGGGACTGTTTCAGGTTTTCACCCACTAACGCCATGTTTTTTAGTCTAAGTCTATATACTTTTAAATTATTGTTGCATTCTTAAATAAGAGGTCCCATGATCGCGCGATCAACTCGTACGAGTTACTTTGGTCCCGTGCCACTCAAGGGGCCGTTCTGGGCAGTTTCGGTTTTTCACCCACTAACGCCATGTTTTTAAGCCTAAGTCTAGAAATATACAAATTATCTTCGTATTCTCAAATTGGGAGTCCCGTAATCACGACATCAGTTCCTACGAGTTATATTTGTCCCATGCAAGGTGTTCGTGCCCTTCATGGGGCCATTCGGGGGCTTTTACGGGTTTCCACCCACTAGCGCCTTGTTTATATGCTTAAGTCTAGAAATATGCAAATTATCATCATATTCTCAAACTAGGAGTCCCGTGATCGCGCAGTCAGTTCCTACGAGTTACATTGGTCCCGTGCGAGGTGTTGGGGCCACTCATGGGGCCGTTCGGGGGCTGTTTTGGGTTTTCACACGCTAATGCCTTTTTTTTATGCCTAAGTTTATATATTTTGAAATTATTATTATATTCTCAAACTGGAGGTCCCGTGATCATGCGGTCAACTCATAAGAGTTACATTGGTCCCGTATGAGGTATTGGTGCCTCCCGCGGGGCCGTTCGGGAGCTGTTTTCGATTTTTACCCACTAACACTAAGTTTTTAAGCCTAAGTCTAGAAATAAGTAAATTATCATCGTATTAATCAACTGGGAGTTCGATGATCGCCTGGATAGTTTTTACAAGTTACATTGGTCCCGTGCGAGGTGTTAGTGCCACTCACGTGGACGTTCAGGGGAGTTTCGGATTTTCACCCACTAACACCATGTTTTTAAGCCTAAGCGTAGAAATATGCAAATTATCATCGTATACTCAAATCGGGAGTCCCATGATTGCGCAATCAGTTCCTTGAATTACATTAGTCCCATGCAAGGTGTTGGTTTCACTCACGGGGCCCTTCGGGAGTCGTTTCGGGTTTTCACCCACTAATGCTATGTTTATCAGGCTAAGTCTAGAAATACTTAAATCATCATCATATTCTCAAACCGAGAGTCCTATGATCGCAAAGTCAGTTTCTACGAGTTAGATTGGTCCCGTGCGAGGTGTTGGGGCCACTCATGGGGCCATTCGCGGGCTGTTTCAGGTTTTCACCCACTAACGCCATGTTTTTTAGTCTAAGTCTATATATTTTCAAATTATTGTCTCATTCATAAACAGGAGGTCCCATGATCCCACGATCAACTCGTATGAGTTACATTGGTCCGGTGTAAGGTGTTGGTGCCTCTTACGGGACCGTTCGGGGGTTGCTTCGGGTTTTCACCCACTAACATCATGTTTTTAAGCTTACGTGTAGAAATATGCAAATTATAGTCATTTTCAAAAACCGGGAGCCCCGTGATCGCACGTTCAGTTCATACGAGTTACATTGGTCCTGTGCAAGGTGTTGGTACCACTCAAGGAGCCGTTCGCGGGCAGTTTTTGTTTTTCACCCACTAACGCCATGTTTTTAAGCCTATTTCTAGAAATATACAAAAAATCTTCATATTCTTAAATAGGGAGTCCCGTGATCACGTCGTCAGTTCCTACGAGTTATATTTGTTCCATGCAAAGTGTTGGTGACACTCATGGGGCCGTTCGGGGGCTGTTATGGGTTTTCACCCACTAACACCATGTTTATTAGCTTAAGTCTAGAAATATGAAAATTATCATCATATTCTCAAACTAGGAGTCCCGTGATCGCGCAGTCAGTTCCTACGAGTTACATTGGTCCCGTACGACGTGTTGGGGCCACTCATGGGGCCGTTCGAGGGCTGTTTCGGGTTTTCACCCACTAATGACTTATTTTTATACCTAAGTCTATATATTTTCAAATTATTGTTGTATTCTCAAACTGGAGGTTCGTGATCACGCGGACAACTCGTACGAGTTACATTGGTCCCGTGCAAGGTGTTGGTGCCTCTCACGGGGCTGTTTGGGGGTTGTTTTGAATTTTTGTCCACTAATGCCATGTTTTTAAACCTAAGTCTAGAAATATGCAAATTATCATCGTATTCTCAGACCGGGAGTCCGATGATTGAGTGGTCTGTTTCTATAAGTTACATTCGTCTCGTGTGAGGTGCTGGTGCCACTGACGGGGCCGTTTAGGGGAAGATTCAGATTTCGCCCACAAATGCCATGTTATTATGCCTAAGTCTAGAAATATGCAAATGATTGTCGTATCCTCAAATTGGGAGTCCTGTGTGAGGTATTGGTTCCACTCACGAGTCCCTTTGGGGGTTGTTTCGGGTTTTCGCCCACTAATGCCATGTTTATAAGCCTAAGTCTATAAATATTTAAATAATCATCGTATTCTCAAACCGAGAGTCCCATGATCGCAGAGTCAGTTCCTTCGAGTTACATTGGTCCCTTGCGAGGTGTTGCGTCCAATCATGGGGCCGTTCGGGGGATGTTTTAGGTTTTCACCCACTAATGCCATGTTTTTATGCCTAAGTCTGTATATTTTCAAATTATTGTCGTATACTCAAACTGGAGGTCCCGTGATCGCACGGTCAACTTGTACGAGTTACATTGGTCATGTGTGAGGTGTGGGTGCCTCTCACGGGACTGTTCAGGGGCTGCTTCGAGTTTTCACCCACTAACGCCGTGTTTTTAAGCCTAAGTGTAGAAATATGAAAACTGTTGTAGTTTTCTAAAACCGGGAGCCCTGTGATCACGCATTCAATTCCTACGAGTTACATTGGTCATGTGCGAGGTGTTGATGCCACTCACGGGGTCGTTCGGGGATAGTTTCATTTTTTCACCCATTAATGCCATGTTTTTAAGCCTAAGTCTCGAAATATACAAATTATATTTGTATTCTAAAATTGGGAGTCCTATGATCGTGTCGTCAGTTCCTACGAGTTACATTTGTCCCGTGCGAGGTGTTCGTGCCACTCATGGGACCGTTCGGGGACTGTTACGGGTTTTCGCCCACTAACGCCATGTTTTTTAGCCTATGTTTATATATTTTCAAATTATTTTTTAATTCCAAAATTGTGGGTCTCGTGATCGCGTGATCAGTTCATACGAGTTACATTTGTCCCGTGCGAGGTGTTGGTGTATCCCACGGGGCCGTTCAGGGCCTGTTTCGAGTTTTCACCCACTAATCCTTATTTTTAAGCCTAAGTCTTGAAATATATAAATTATCATTATTTTTGGAAACTGAGACTCCGGTGTTCGTGCACTCAGTTCCGACGAGTTACATTGGTGCCGTGCAAAGTGTTGGTGCCACTCACGGGACCGTTCAGGGGCTGTTTTGGGTTTTCACCCAATAACACCCTATTTTTAAGCCTAAGTCTAGAAATATGCAAATTATTATCATATTCTCCAACTGAGAGTTCCATGATCGCGCGGTCAGTTCCTATGAGTTACACTGGTCCCGTACGAGGTGTTGGTACCATTGACGGGGCCATTCGGGAGCTGTTTAGGGTTTTCACCCACTAACGCCATATTTTTAAGCCTAAGTATATATATTTTCCAATTATCATCATATTCTCAAACTTGGGGTCCCGTGATCGCGTGGAAAGTTCGTACGAGTTACATTGGTCTCGTACGAGGTGTTGGTGCCTCTCATGGGGCCGTTCGGGGGCTGTTTCGGATTTTCACCAACTAACGCCATGTTTTTATGCCTAAGTCTTGAAATATGCAAATTATCATCATATTCTCAAACTGGGAGTCCTGTGATCATGCAGTCAGTTCCTATGAGTTTCATTGGTCCTGTGTGAAGTGTTGGTGCCACTCATGGGGTTGTCCGGGGGCTATTTCGGGTTTTCACCCTCTAATGCCATGTTTTTAAGCCTAAAACTATATATTTTCCAATTACTGTTGTATTCTTAAACTGGAGGTACCATGATCGCGCGGTTCATTTGGACTAGTTACATTTGTCCTGTGCAAGGTGTTGGTGCCTCTCACGGGGCCATTCGGGGGCTGTTTTGGATTTTCGCCCACTAACGCGATGTTTTTAAGCCTAAGTCTAGAAATATGCAAATTATCATTGGGCCGTTCATTGGGCCGTTCGGGGGATGTTTCGAGTTTTCCCCCACTAAAGCCATTGTTTTAAGCCCGAGTCTATATATTTTCAAATTATCATTATATTTTCAAACCTAGTGTCTCGTGATCGCACGGTCAGTTCGTACGAGTTATAATGGTCCCGTGCGAGGTGTTGATGCCTCTCACAGGGCCGTTCGGGGGCTATTTCAGTTTTTCGCCCACTAACACCATGTTCGATAGCCCCGTGTTCGCGCACTCGGTTCCTACGAGTTACACTGGTATCGTACGAGGTGTTGGTGCCACTCATGGGGCTGATCGGCGGTTGTTTTGGGTTTTCACCCAGTAACACCATGTTTTTAAGACTAAGTCTAGAATTATGCAAATTATCGTCATATTCTCAAACCTTGAGTACCACGATCGTGCGGTGAGTTCCTACGATTTATATTGATCCCATGCGAGCTGTTGGTTCCACTCACAGGGCCTTTCGAAGGCTATTTTTAGTTTTCACCCACAAACGCCATGTTTTTAAGACTAAGTCTTGAAATATGTAAATTATTATTGTATTCACAAATCGAGAGTCCCTTGTTTGCACACTCAGTTCCTACGAGTTACATTGGTTCCGTACGAGATTTTAGGGCCACTCATGGGGCCGTTCGGGGGCTGCTTCGAGTTTTCATCCACTAACGCCATGATTTTAAGCCTAAGTCTATATATTTTCAAATTATTATTGTATGGTCAAATCGAGGGTAGCATGATCATGCGGTCAGTTCGTACGAGTTACATTGGTCCGGTGCGAGGTGTTAGTGCTTCTCACGGGGCCGTTCGGGGGTTGTTTTGGGTTTTCACCCACAAATTCCATGTTTTTAAGCCTAAGTATTGAAATATGTAAATTATCATCATATTCAAAAACCGAGAGTCCTGTGCTTATGCACTCAGATCGTACGAGTTACATTGATGCCGTGCGAGGTGTTAGTGCCACTCACGGGGCTGTTCAGGGGCTGTTTTGGGTTTTCACCAACTAACACCATGTTTTTAAGCCTAAGTATAGAAATATACAAATTATCATCGTATTCTCAAACCAAGACTACCACGATCACACGGTTAGTTCCTACGAGTTACATTGGTCCCATACGAGGTGTTGGTGCCACTCACGAGGTCGTTCGGGGGCTGTTTCGAGTTTTCACCCACTAACACCATGTTTTTAAGATTAAGTCTAGAAATTTGCAAATTATCATTGTATTCTCAAACAGAGAGTCCCGTGATCGTGCGATCCATTCCTACGAGTTACATTGGTCTTGTGCGAGGTGTTGGCGCCACTCATGGGGCCGTTCGGGGGCTATTTCGGGTTATCACCCACTAAGGCCAAGTTTTTAAGCCTAAGTCTTGAAATATGTGGATTATTATCGTATTAACAAATCGGCAGTCCTGTGTTCACACATTGAGTTCCTATGAGATACATTGGTCCCGTGCGAGGAGTTGGGGCCACTCATGGGGACGTTCAGGCGATGTTTCGGGTTTTCACCCACTGACGCCATGTTTTAAAGCATAAGTCTATATAATTTTAAATTATCATTGTGTTCTTAAACCAGGGGTCCCGTGATCGCGCGGTCAGTTCGTACGAGTTACATTGGTCACGTGCGAGGCGTCGGTGCCTCTCACAAGGCCGTTCGGGAGCTCTTTCAGGTTTTCACCCACTAATGCCACGTTTTTAAGCCTAAGTCTTAAAATATGTAAATTATCATCGTATTCACAAACTAGGAGTCCCGTGTTCGTGCATTCGGTTCCTACGAGTTACATTGGTGTCATGCGAGGTGTTAGTGCCACTCACGGGGCTGTTCGGGGGGCATTTTTAGTTTTCACCCAGTAACACCATGTTTTTAATCCTAAGTCTAGAAATATGAAAATTATCATCATATTTTCAAACCGGGAGTCATGTTATCGCGCGATCAATTCCTATGAGTTACATTTGTCCAGTGCGAGTTGTTGGTGCCACTCACGGGGCCGTTTAGAGGTTGTTTCGAGTTTTCATCCACTAATTCCATATTTATAAGCCTAAGTCTAGAAATATGCAAATAATCATCACATTCTCAAACGGGGAGTCCCGTGATCGCGCAGTCAGTTTGTAGAGTTATATTGGCCCCATGCGATTCGTTGGAGCCACTTATGGGGCCCTTCGGGGCTATTTTAGGTTTTCACCCACTAATGCCATGTTTTTAAGCCTATGTCTATGTATTTACAAATTATCATCGTATTATCAAACTGGAGGTCCCGTTATCCCGTGGTCCACTCGTACGAGTTACATTGGTACCATGCGAGGTGTTGGTGCCACTCACGCTGTCGTTCAGGAGCTATTTTGGATTTTCACCCACTAACACCATAATTTTAATCCTAAGTCTATAAATTTGAAAATTATCGTCGTATTCTCAAATCGGGAGTCCCGTGATCTCCCGGTCAGCTCCTACGAGTTACATTGATGTCGTGCGAGGTGTTGGTGCCACTCATGGGGCCGTTCGGGGGTTGTTTCGAGTTTTCACTCACTAACAACATGTTTATAAGCCTAAGTCTAGAAATATGAAAATTATCTTCATTTTCTAAAATCAAGAGTCCCGTGATCGTGTGGTCAGTTCGTACGAGTTACATTGGTACCGTGCGAGGTGTTGGTGCCACTCACGAGGCCGTTCGGGGGCTGTTTTTGATTTTGGCCCACTGACGCCATGTTTTTAAGCCTAAGTATAAAAATTTCCAAATTATCATCGTATTCTCAAACTGGTAGTCCCGTGATCGCACGAATAGTTCCTATGAGTTACATTGGTTCCGTGCAAGGTGTTGGTGCCACTCACGGGGTCATTCGGGGGTTATTTTGGGTTTCCACCAACTAATGCCATGTTTTTAAGCCTAAGTCATAAAATATGTAAATTATTATCGTATTTACAAACCGGGAGTGTCATGTTCATGCACTCAGTTACTACGAGTTACATTGGTCCCATGCGAGGTGTTGGGGCCACTCATGGGGCCGTTCGGGGCTATTTTGGGTTTTCACCCACTAACGCCATGTTTTAAGCCTAAGTCTATATATTTTCAAATTATCATTGTATTCTCATACCAAGGGTTCCATGATTGCGTGGTCAGTTTATACGACTTACATTGGTCCCATAAGAGGCGTTGGTGCCTCTCACGAGGCCGTTCGAGGGCTATTTCAGGTTTGCACCCACTAATGCCATGTTTTTAAGCCCAATTATCATCGTATTAACTAATCAGGAGTCTCGTGTTCGTGCACTCAGTTCCTACGAGTAACATTGGTTTCGTGCGAGGTGTTGGTGCCACTCATGGGGCCGTTCGGAGGTTGTTTTGGGTTTTCACCCAGTAACACCATGTTTTTAAGCCTAAGTCCAAAAATATGCAAATTATCATCGTATTCTCAAACCGATCATACCACGATCACGCGATAAGTTCCTACGAGTTACATTGGTCCCGTGCGAGGTGTTGGTGCCACTCATGGGGCTGTTCGGTGGCTGTTTCAGGTTTTTTCCAATTCAAACCATGTTTTAAGCCTAAGTCTTGAAATATGAAAATTATCACCGTGTTCTCAAACCGGGAGTACCGTGATTGCACAATCTATTCCTACGAGTTACATTGGTCCCATACGAGGTGTTGGCGGCACTCACGGGGCCGTTCGGGGGATATTTCAGGTTTTCACCCACTAACGCCTTGTCTTTAGGCCTAAGTCTATATATTTTAAAATTATCATCGTATTGTCAAATTGGGGGTCCCGTGATTGCGTAGTCAGTTATGACGAGTTACATTTGTCCTATCCGAGGTGTTAATGCCCCTCACGGGGTCGTTCAGTGGCTATTTTGGATTTTTTCCCACTAACACCAAGTTTTTAAGCCTTAGTCTAGAAATATGCAAATTATCATTGTATTCTCAAATTAGGAGTACCGTGATCGTGTGATCATTTCCTACGAGTTGCATTGGTCCCGTGCGAGGTGTTGTTACCACTCACGGGGCCGTTTGGGGGATACTTTGGATTTTCACCCACTAACGCCATGTTTTTCTGCCTCAGTCTAGAAATATGCAAATTAACATCGTATTCTCAAACTGGGAGTCCCGGGATCACGCAGTCAGTTCCTACGAGTTATATTGGCCCCGTGCGAGGTACTAGGGCCACTCATGGGGCCGTTCAGGGACTGTTTCATGTTTTCACCCACTATTGTCATGTTTCCAAGCCTAAGTCTATATATTTTCAAATTATCGTCATATTCTCAAACTGGAGGTCCCGAGATGACGCAGTCAAGTCGTACGAGTTACATTGGCCCTATACGAGGTGTTGATGCCCCTCACGGGATCGTTCGGGGGCAGTTTTGAGTTTTCACCCACTAATGCTATGTTTTAAGACCAAGTCTAGAAATATACAAATTATCATCATTTTCTAATACCGAGAGTCCCGTGCAAGTTAGTTCCTACGAGTTACATTGGTCCCGTGCGAGGTGTTGGCGGCACTCACGGGGCCGTTCGGGGGCTATTTTGGGTTTCACCAACTAATGCCATGTTTTTAAGCCTAAGTCTATATATTTTTAAATTATCATTGTATTCTCAAATGTGGGGTCTTGTGATTGCACAGTCAGTTCCTACGAGTTACATTTGTCCTGTGCGAGGTGTTAGTGCCTCTCACGGGGCTGTTTTGGAATTTTTCCCACTAACGCTAAGATTTTAAGCCTAAGTCTAGAAATATTCAAATTATTGTTGTATTACCAAACTGGGAGTCCCCTAATTGTGCGGTCAGTTCCTACGAGTTACATTGGTCCCGTGCGAGGTGTTGTGGCCACTCACGGGGCTGTTCAGGGACTGTTACGGTTTTTCACCCACTAACGCCATGTTTTTATGCTTAAGTTTGGAATTATGCAAATTATCATCGTATTCTCAAATCGGGAGACTCGTGATCGCGCAATCGGTTCCTACTAGTTATATTGGCCCCGTACAAGGTGTTGGGGACACTCATGGGGCCGTTCAGGGGCTGGTTCAAGTTTTCACCCACTAATGCCATGTTTCTAATCCTATGTCTAATTATTTTCAAATTATCATCGTCTTCTAAAACTGGAGGTCCCGTGATCACGCATTCCACTCGTACAAGTTACATTGGCCCTGTGCGAGGTGTTGGTGCCCCTCATTGGATCGTTCGGGGGTAGTTTTGAGTTTTCACTGACTAACCCCATGTTTTAAGCCTAACTCTAGAAATATGCAAATTATCATCATTTTCTAAAACCGAGAGTCCCGTGCAAGTTAGTTCCTACGAGTTACATTGGTCTCTTGCGAGGTGTTGGTGCCACTCACGTGGCCATTCGAGGGCTATTTCGGGTTTTCACCCACTAATGCCATGTTTTTATTCTTAAGTCTAGAAATATGCAAATTATTTTTGTACTATAAAATTGTGAGTCCTGTGATCCCGCGGTCAGTTCCTACGAGTTACATTGGTCCCGTGCGAGGTGTTGGTGCCACTTATGGGGTCGTTTGGGGGTTGTTTCGAGTTTTCACCCACTAATGCCAGGTTTTTAAGACTAAGTCTATATATTTCAAATTATCGTTGTATTCTCAAACTGGGGATCCCACGATTACGCAGTCAGTTCGTACGAGTTACATTGATCTTGTGAGAGGTGTTGATGCCTCAAACGGGGCCGTTTCGGGGTTGTTTCAGATTTTCACCCACTAACGCCATGTTTTTAAGCCTAAGTCCAGAAATATGCAAATTATCACTGTATTCTCAAACCAGGAGTCCCGTGATCAAACGACCCATTCCTATGAGTTACATTAGTCCCGTGCGAGGTATTGGTGCCACTCACGGGGCCGTTCGAGGGCGGTTTCGGGTTTTCACCCACTAACGCCATGTTTTTAATCCTAAGTCTAGAAATACGCAAATTATCAGCCTTTTCTCAAACCAGAAGTCCTGTGATCGCGTGATCAGTTCCTACGAGTTACATTGGTCCCGTGCAAGTTGTTGGTGCCACTCACGGGGCCATTCGGGGGATGTTTTGAGTTTTTATCCACTATCGCCATGTTTTTAAGCCAAGTCTATATATTTTAAAACTATCATTTTATTCTCAAATCGGGGGTCCCGTGATCACACGGTTACTTCGTACGAGTTATATTGGTCCCGTGTTGGTGCCTCTCACATGCCGTTCGGGGGCTGTTTCGGGTTTTCATCCACTAATGCCATGTTTTTAAGCCTAAGTCTTAAAATAAGTAAATTGTAATCATATTCACAAACCAGGAGTCCCATGTTCTCGCACTAGAAATATTCAAATTATTGTTGTATTGTTAAACTGGGAGTCCCGTAATTGTGCGATCAGTTCCTACGAGTAACATTGGTCCCGTGCGAGGTGTTGTGGCCACTCACGGAGACTTTCGGGGACGAATTTGAATTTTCGCCCACTAACACCATGTTTTTATGCAAATTATCATCATATTCTCTAATCGGGAGACCCGTGTTTTGCACAATTAGTTCCTACTAGTTGTATTGGCCCCGTCCGAGGTGTTGGGGCCACTTATGTGGTCGTTCAGGGGGTGTTTCAAGTTTTCACATACTAATGCCATGTTTCTATGCCTAAGTCTATATATTTTCAAATTATCATCGTATTCTCAAACTAGAGGTCCCGTGATCACGCAGTCCACTCGTACGGGTTACATTGGCCCTGTGTAAGGTGTTGGTTCCCCTCACGGGATAGTTCCAGGGCAGGTTTATGTTTTCACCCACTAACGCCATGTTTTTAATCCCAAGTCTAGAAATAAGAAAATTATCGTCATTTTCTAAAATCGAGAGTCCCGTCCGAGTTAGTTCCTACGAGTTACATTGGTCCCGTGCGAGGTATTGGGGCCACTCACGGGGTGGTTCGGGGGCTATATCGGGTTTCACCCACTAACTCCATGTTAATAAAACTAAGTCAAGAAATATGCAAATTATCACTGTATCCTCAAAACGGGAGTCCTGTGATTGCGTTGTCAGTTCCTACGAGTTACATTGGTCCCGTGCGAGGTGTTCGTGCCACTCACGGGGTCGTTCGAGGGTTGTTTCAGGTTTTCACCCACTAACGCCATGTTTTTAAGCCTAAGTCTATATATTTTAAAATTATCATTTTATTCTCAAACTAGGGGTCCCATGATCACGCGGTCAGTTTGGACGAGTTACATTGGTCCATGTTGGTGCCTCTTACATGCCGTTGGGGGGCTATTTCAGGTTTTCACCAACTAATGCCATGTTTTGAACCCTAAGTATTGAAATATGTTAATTATCATCATATTCACAAACCAGGAGTCCCATGTTCGCGCACTAAGTACCTACGAGTTATATTTATTCCGTGCGAGGTGTTGGTGCCACTCACGAGGCCGTTCGGGGACTGTTTGGGGATTTTACACAGTAACACCATGTTTTTATGCCTAAGTATATAAATCTACAAATTATCATCGTATTCTCAAATCAAGACTACCACGATCACGCGGTCAGTTCCTGCGAGTTACATTGCCCCCGTGCGAGGTGTTGGTGCCACTCACAGGGCCGTTCGGGGGTTGTTTTGGGTTTTCACCCACTAATGCCATGTTTTTAAGCCTAAGTCTTGAAATATGTAAATTATCATCGTATTCACAAATCGGGAGTCCCATGTTCGCACACTCCGTTCTTACGGGTTACATTGGCTCCGTGCGAGGTGTTGGGGCCATCATGAGGCCGTTCGGGGGCTGTTTTGGGTTTTCACCCAATAACACCATTTTTTTAAGCGCAAGTCTATATATTTTCAAATTATCATTGTATTTTCAAATCGGGGGTCCCGTGATCGCGTGATTAGTTCCTATGAGTTACATTTGTCCCGTGCTAGGTGTTGGTCCTTCGCACGGGGCCGTTCGTGGGCTATTTTGGATTTTCCCCCACTAACGCCAAGTTTTTAAGCCTAAGTCTAAAAATATGAAAATTATCATTGTATTCTCAAACTGGGAGTCCATTAATTGCGCTGTCAGTTCCTACGAGTTACATTGGTGTCGTGCGAGGTGTTGGTGCCACTCACGGGGCCGTTCGGGGGCTGTTTCAGATTTTCACCCACTAACGCCTTGTTTTTATGTCTAAGTCTAAAAATATGAAAATTATCGTCGTATTCTCAAATCGGGATTCCAGTGATCAAGTGGTCAGTTCCTACGAGTTACATTGGTCCCGTGCGAGGTGTTGGTGCCACTCATGGGGCCGTTCGGGGGCTATTTTTTATTTTCACCCACTAACGACATGTTTTTAAGCCTAAGTCAAAAAATATGCAAACTATCATCGTATTATCAAATTGGGAGTCCCATGATCGCGCGGCCAGTTCCTACGAGTTATATTGGCCCCGTGAGAGGTGTGGGGGCCACTCATGGGGTTGTTTAGGGGCTGTTTCGAGTTTTCACCCACTAATGCCAAGTTTTTAAGCCTAAGTCTATATATTTTCAAATTATCATCGTATTCTCGAACTGAAGGTCTGGTGATTGCGCGCTTTACTCGTACGAGTTCCATTGGTCCCATGCGAGGTGTTGATTTTTCTCACGGGGCTGTTCGGGGCAGTTTTGGATTTTCTCCCACTAATGCCAAGTTTTTAAGATTGAGTCAAGAAATTGAAAATTATCATTGTATTGTTAAACTGGGTGTCCGTTCATCACGCGGTCAGTTCCTACGAATTACATTAGTCCCGTGAGACGTGTTGGTGCCACTCACGGGACCGTTCGGGGGCTATTTTGGGTTTTCAATAGCTAACGTCATGTTTGTGATCCTAAGTAAAAAAATATATAAAATATCTTTGTTTTTTAAAATCGGGAGTCCCGTGATCGTGCGGTCAGTTCCTACGAGTTACGTTAGTCCCGTGCGAGGTGTTGGTGCCACTCACGGGGCCGTTTCGGTGTTGTTTTGGGTTTTCACCCACTAACACCATCTTTTTAATCCTAAGTCTAAAAATATGCAAATTCTTATCATATTCTCAAATCGAGAGTCCCGTGATCGAGCGATCTATTCATACAAGTTACATTGGTCCCGTACGAGGTCTTGGCACCACTTACAGGGCCGTTCAGGGGCTATTTCGAGGTTTCATCCACTAAAGCCATGTTTTTAAGCCTAAGCCTAGAAATATTCAAATTATCATCGTATTCTCAAACGGGGTGTTCCGGGATTGCACAGTTAGTTCCTATGTGTTACATTTGTCCCGTCCGAGGTGTTGGGGCCACTCATAGGGCCGTTCGGGGGCTATGTCAGTTTTTCACACACTAACGCCATGTTTTTAAGCCTAAGTCTATATATATTCAAATTATCTTTGTATTCTCCAACTGGGGGTCCCATGATTGCGCGATCATTTCGAACGAGTTACATTGGTCCCCTACGAGATGTTGGTGCCTCTCACGGGGCCGTTTGGGGGCTGTTTCGATTTTCACCCATTAACGCCATGTTTTTAAGCCTAAATATAGAAATATGCAAATTATCATCGTATCCTCAAATCGGGAGTCCCTTCATCGCACGGTCAGTTCCTACGAGTTACATTGGTCCCGTGTGAGGTATTGGTGTCACTCACAAGGCTGTTCATGGGATGTTTTGAGTTTTCACCACTGATGCCATGTTTTAAGCTTAAGTCTAGAAATATGTAAATTAGCATTATATTCTCAAACAGGGAGTCCTGTGATCGCGCGGTTAGTTAATACGAGTTACATTGGTCTCGTGCGAGGTGTTAGTGCCACTCACGGGGCCATTCGGGGGGCTATTTTGGGTTTCACCCACTAACGTCATGTTTATAAGCCTAAGTCAAGAAATATGCAAATTATCATTGTATTATCAAATTGGGAGTCCCGTGATCGCGCGGTCAGTTCCTACAAGTTACATTGGTCCCGCGCTAGGTTTGGGTTCCACTCGCGGGGCCGTTTGGGGGATATTTTGGATTTTCTCCCACTAACACAATGTTTTTATGCCCAAGTCTAGAAATATCGAAATTACAATCGTATTCTCAAGGCGAAAGTCCTGTGCTCGCATAGTTAGTTTTTACGAGTTACATTGGTCCCGTGCGAGGTGTTGGAGCGACTCACGAGGCGGTTTGGGGGCTATTTCATGTTTCACCCACTAATGCCATGTTTATAAGCCTAAGTCAAGAAATATGCAAATTATCATCGTATTCTCAAATCGAGAGTCCCGTGATCGAGCGGTCAGTTCCTACATGTTACATTGGTCCCGTGCGATGTGTTTGTGCCACTCACGAGGTCGTTTGAAGGATATTTTGGGTTTTCACCCACTAACGCCATGTTTTTAACCTAAGTCTAGAAATATGCAAATTACCATCGTATTCTCAAACCGAGAGCCCTGTGATCGTGCGGTCAATTCTTACGCGTTACATTGGTCCTATGCGAGGTGTTGGGCCCACTCATGGGGCCGTCCAGGGGTTGTTTTGGGTTTTCACCCACTCATGCCATGTTTTTAAGCATAAGTCTATATATTTTCAAATTATCTTCATATTCTCAAACTGGAGGTCCCGTGATCGCGTGGTCAACTCGTACGAGTTACATTGGTCGCGTGCGATGTGTTGGTCCTCTTACGGGGCCGTTCAGGGGCTATTTTCGATTTTCCCACTAACGCCAAGTTTTCAAGACTAAGTCTAGAAGTGTGCAAATTATCATCGTATTCTCAAATCGCAAGTCGGGTGATCATGCGGTCAGTTCCTACGAGTTACATTGGTCCCGTGCGAGGTGTTGGGGCCACTCATAGAGCTGTTCGGGGGCTGTTTCGATTTTTCACCACTGATGCCATGTTTTTAAGCTTAAGTATAGAAATACATAAATTAGCATTCTATTCTCAAACTAGGAGTCCTGTGATCTCGCGGTTAGTTAATACGAGTTACATTGGTCTCGTGCGAGGTGTTGGTGCCACTCACGGGGCCATTCGGGGGCTATTTTGGGTTTCACCCACTAACACCATGTTTATAAGCCTAAGTCAAGAAATATGCAAATTATCGTTGTATTATCAAATCGGGATTCCCCTGATCGCGCGATCAGTTCCTACGAGTTACATTGGTCCCGTGCTAAGTTTGGGTGCCACTCACGGGGCCGTTCGGGGGCTGTTTTGGATTTTCTTCCACTAACGCCATGTTTTTATGCCCAAGTCTAAAAATATGTAAATTACCATCGTATTCTCAAATCGGGAGCCCTGTGATCGCATACTTAGTTCCTACGAGTTACATTTGTCCCGTGCGAGGTGTTAGAGTGACTCACGAGGCGGTTTGGGGGCTATTTCGTGTTTCACGCACTAATGTCATGTTTATAATCTTAAGTCATGAAATATACAAATTATCATTGTATTCTCAAACCGAGAGCCCCATGGTCGCGTGGTCAGTTCCTAAGTGTTACGTTGGTCCCGTACGATGCGTTGGTGCCACTCACGAGGTCGTTCGGGGGATATTTTTGTTTTCACCCACTAACGCCATGTTTTTTAACCTAAGTCTAGAAATATGAAAATTACCATCGTATTCTCAAACCGAGAGCCATGTGATCGCGCGGTCAGTTCTTACGAGTTACATTGGTCCTGTGCGAGGTGTTGGAGCCACTCACGGGGCCGTTCGGGGGCTATTTCGAGTTTTCACCCACTAACGCTACATTTTTTAGCCTAAGTCTTAAAATATATTAATTATCATTATATTCACAAATCGAGAGTACCATGATCGCGTAGTCAGTTCCTACGAGTTACATTGGTCCTGTGCGAGGTTTTGGTGCCACTCACAGGGCTGTTCGGGGGCTATTTCGTGTTTTTACCTACTAACACCATATTTTTAGCCTAAGTCTTGAAATATGTAAATTATTGATGTATTCACAAATCGAGAGTACCATGATCGTTCAGTCATTTCCGACGAGTTACATTAGTCCCGTGCGAGGTGTTGGTGCCACTCACGGGGCCGTTCGGGGGCTATTTTGGGTTTTCACTTAGTAACACCATGTGTTTAAGACTATGTTTAGAAATATACAAATTAGCGTTGTATTCTCAAATCGAGAGTACCATGATCGCTTAGTCAGTTCCTACGAGTTACATTGGTCCCGCGCAAGGTGTTGGTGCCATTCAAGGGGCCGTTCGGGGGTTGTTTTGGGTTTTCACCCACTAACACCATGTGTTTAAGACTCAGTCTAGAAATATGAAAATTATCATCGTATTCTCAAACTAGGAGCTCCGTGATCATGTGGTTCGTTCTTACGAGTCACATTGATCTTATGCGAGGAGTTGGCGCCACTCACAAGGCCGTTTGGGGGCTATTTCGAGTTTTCACCCACTAATACTTTGTTTTTATACCTATGTCTAGAAATACGCAAATTATCACCGTATTCTCAAATTAGGAGTCCCGTGATCGCGCAGTCGGTTCTTACGAGTTACATTGGTCCCGTGCGAGGTGTAGGATTCACTCATGGGGTCGTTCGAGGGTTGTTTCAGTTATTCACCCACTAACGCCATATTTTCAAACCTATCAAAATAGTGTGATTTTGTTGGAAACTGATATTTTTTTTAAAGCAATGAATAAGTAAATATTTCAAGGTTTGTAATATTGAAAGATGATCTTTTTATGAAATGGTCATTTCTAGAAGTATTAGTGACAAATTTTATGAAGTAAAATGCCTGTAGATAATGGCATTTCTGGATAAACATTAATGAATTAATGTTTCTTGCAAAAATGATGATTTTATCAAAAATGGACTTTTTTAAGTTTGAAGAAATAAAAATGTCCCCCCTGCCTTAAAAATGTATTTTTGCAAGTATAATGATTTTCCATGATGATAAATATCTTTAAACTGTTCTCATGCATAAAAACTTGTAGTATTTTGATATTAAATGTGTAAACAAATTTAGGGAAGGTTTTATTGAGTTTAAACATAAATAAGAAGAATTGGAAAGTTAGTCTTCAAATTTTATGAAATAGAGACTAAAACGTATAATGAACATTAAATTATAAGACTACACTTGTAGAGAAAAAGAAATGGTAATTTTTTTTGTAAAAGTAGTCTTAAGTGTTAATTAAGTATTAATGGGTAAACATGAAATGGTTATTGAGTGTAAATTACTAATGTTATGAAATATTAACACTTGTGGAATTAAAAAGGGATTAAAGGTGTAAAAGTGTTTCCAATGAAGAAAGATATTACTCCAAATGTAAAAAGGTATTAAAGGGGTTATGAACACTTAAGAAGTTGGTATGAATATATTAATACTGTTTAGGGTGAAAGTAACACTTGTGAAAATGGAGTAAAATGTGATTTTGGAAACAAATGGGTAAAATGGTAATTTTACTTAAAGTCGAACATTTTTATGAATAAAAATGTTGGAAAGGGTGTTACACAAAGTATTCCTAAATGAATATGATTTTTGGAATAGAAATTACGGTTAAAGGGTAAAGGACGTGAAATGGTAAAATTTTAAAGTGTAACATAAGTTGAGGCGGTAAAGTTTCAGGTTTTGACTTCGGTTGGATAAAAAGGATAAGTGTAATAATGTGGCCATTTATAAAATATTAAAAACACATTAAAGGGAACTCAGATGACACCGGGATAAAGTAAGAAATGCCCGGAGGCCTTGGGTAAAAAGTCCTAAATTACTGGCCAGAGCATATGGTGCGCATATCTGGTAGTGTGAAGCCCGTGGAAGTATGCGGTATAGGAAGATTCCGAGAAAAATAAACAAAATATGGAACATATCAAGAAATGGGTTTTTGCTAAAATGTTTTAATACAACCCAACTTAAATGAATATAATAAATATTCCAATAAAGGTGAAATGAATGAGTAAATGCGTAAATCTATTAATGTCCACAAAGGAATGAAAAAAGACTAAAGAAAGTAAATGGGTGGTTAAGCTACCTAAATGCTTAAACACACATTTAACACAAGAATGTAGTGTAATAAAAGGATTTTCAAAGATTAAATTATCATTTTCTAACACGGAGAATGCATGTGTTTAAACATATATGTTTAGAGTAAACCAGGTATTTTCAAATCATGGATAGTATAAATGTTTAGAATATGAAAAGATAAACGAAGTTTTAAGTTACACTTGGGGTAAGAAACAAAATGTTCACTTTAGGGTTTGACTTCAATCCCGCTCGTGTATTACACTTCATCTCCTACCTTTGATTTCTTGACTTTAGGGTTTGAAAACTTTGAACTTAAATTCGAACAGTTTTAAATACCATTTAGGTTGATTTTTGAATGAAAATTGTCCAAATTATTGAAAGGAATCAAACTATATTGGTTTCAAGCATTGAGGTTAACACGTTTGAGCTAGTCATTTTCTATAAAAATGGCATGTGTTTGACATTAATATTCTTGGCTTTAGGATATAATTCGAGCTACGGCATGGTGATATTCATAATCTAGGATCAAAATTTAATCGAATTGGTTTGGTTTCAAATATGTTAGTTTACCATAGCTCCTGAGTTTTTTTCTAAAATTTTCAGGTCCGTAATTTTCAAACTGTTATTTAGGGTATCAAAACATAGTTTGGGTTAAATTGAGCTTTGTACCTAGGTTCCTTAGACCTAAGGCTTGAGTTCTCTCAATTTGAAAATGGTTCAAAGTCAAGAGTATAGGTTCCACCATTAAAGCTCAAGCATTAATGGAGGTTCCTAATATTCAAGCCTTTCCAGTGCTTTCCTACGTTATAATTTACATGAACTCATATGTATAACCTATGAATTCTGAGAAACTTAAATAACTCAAAAAAATATCTGTGCTACATAAAATCATAGAAATACAAAAATTCTAGAGTTTTGCTTTGTGTTTTTCACAGTGGTAGTGTACGTTGTTATAGTGGTGAAAATGGGGCTTTATAGTGCTGGTGAAGGAAAAGTGATTGTGGGAAAAGAAGGTGGAAATTTACCATGGATTAGTTAGGTTTTACCAAGGTACCATGTGGGAGGAAATGGGTACCATGTGTATCCCAAGTGTCACAACTGCTCGCAGGTCAGCCAGTTGTCCAAAATATCCACGGGTGAAGTGTAAATAGTTTTTTTTGTTTGGATCCTTAGGAAATATATAAGATGAATTTAGGCACAATTGTACACTTTTTTAAAGTTTAGGGGGTAATTTTATAATTTCAAAACTTGTTAGATTGGTTTGGTTAATTGATACAAAATATAAACACCTTGACTAAGATTTTTTTTTTTACGTTTTGGTTATAAGGATAGGGTATGGTTTAAATAATAAGTTTAGAATTTTTAGGGGTATTTTGAAACTTTTAGGTTTACTAAGGTAATTACTTTATCCTTTGGGGTTATATATCAAATATTGGTATGTTTGTTACAATAATAGTGACGATTATTATGCTCTCAAGGATGATATTGAAAAGCTTATGAAGAAAGTGTAAAGCGTGATGTGTGATAGCAATTAAATATTTTACTTGAACACATATTTAATTAGGTGTCTAAATTTGATCAAACAAAATTCAATTTTAGATCAGCCCCTAAACATGCATCTAAGTGTCATAAATCATTCAAACCATGCACGTGAAACAAAGACGATAAATTCAGGAAAAAAACCTTTCGGGTAAAACCCTTTTTTAAACACTTTGAAAAGTTTACAAGACCATTGACTTACATACAAGCTGATAATTGAACTCAATTGTAATGAACGGTGTCTTCATCAAACCTTCAAAGATACGAGAGACAGCGAAATACTCTCTAGGTCAAGGATCGTCATCTTTAGCTCATCCACATGCAGAATAACTACGCTCGGTATCCACCAATAAGATATGGAGATTCCCTCTCCACAGAGGTTGAACCACAAAACAACTCACGCAAAAGATATTGGGATTTTTGAATTGTAAAAAAAAAGGTTGAACCCTCAAAAGTGTTGGAGAATAAACCAAAAACACTCTGTTTAAAATCAGTGTTTCTCCTCATGAAATAAAGAACCATGACACCTAATTTATACTGAAAATCAAGGCGGTGACGTGTCAGGCAAAATGACATGTCGGTCAAACGATAAGCGACATCATTCGAGCGAAACTCCATCTCGTTCGAATGAGATGTGACGTCATTTGAATGACAGTCATTGATCCCCTTAACGTTTAAATAACTTGGAATCCTAAAATCGTAAAATTATTCACGGGAATAGGAGATATTTATCCAAACCTTTTATGATTTTGAAAAATTAAAAACCATTTAAAATAATTTAAAAAATTATTTAAACTTTTATAAAAATATCCCAAAACTTTTAATGTAAAATTTAAATGGAACTTAAACACATTTTACCAAATTCATCCTTATTGGGATTGAATGTTTAAGTCTTCTTGAAATTCGGATTCGTTTTTGTATATGTAAGTTACTCAATCCTTCGACGGCTTGTACCAACTTGAAGTGGTATACGACATACTAAATTGTGATGAATCCTTACAAATCTCCCCCTATGTCTATGCTGGTACAAAATAAAAATATCCGAATTATTAAACTTAAAATGACCTATACAATTTTACCCTCTCAAAAACTCAAATGTGGAAAGATAAACTAACAAGTCTTCAAACTTTTTCAAACGATGCTTCAACAATCAACTTTTCAAATTTCCAAGCTTTTCTCATCAAATTGTGAAACATAAGTGTACCTACACACATGAGACAAAACAAAATACCTCGTGACGTATCGATTTTGAAATGATATAAAGTATAAATCATGTAAGCATAATCAAATCTCCCCATACTTAAAGTCCCCCATAAAATCATAATTCTTTCTCCCCCTATTTATTTGTCTGAAATATACAAGGAAAAGAATAAATCACATAAAGAAAATCGGGGTGTCATGGAAAAAAAAGAAAACAAACTATTTTTGAAATTTTCAATTTTTTCAACAAAAATGCAAAAATGATTTTACAAAAAAAAACCATGAATTTACTCTAAGATAACCAAATCGTGGAAACATAATGAATGAGAGTGAACAAATTCTATAGGAACATCAACCCAATCATATCATATGTGCAAGATACATAAGTGTACTCCTCACGAATGAACATCAAAATAGTCCTTAGGTGTAGAATTGTTGAATTCAGATGACATCGTCTTAATCATATCAACAAATCAAACTATAAATGATTCCCACACCAATAACGTCCAAAACTATGTAATGATTTTTCATGACTTTTAAGGACGTGCAAACTGTTGAAATTTTTCAACCAAACTCCCTCAGATATATTTTCTTTTTGAGGTTATCTAAATTCTCAAACATTCAAGAATTGGTGGGAAAAAAAATCTAATGGCCCATTTTTAGCATATATTTCTTTTTATTGTCTTTTAATTTTTTTGATATCTTTTAAACCTCATTGGACCCCGAAAAATTAAAATAGCTCACTTTTTTAGGTCCATTTAAACGGTGGTCTAATCGCAGAGGAAAAATGAGTACCCTTCGTAGCCCTTCCCCATTTTTTCAAAACACACAATCTCACAAACGGTTAATATCATGCACTGCATTTTGTAAAGTTTTATCGCTTTTGGTTAGTTATACAGACAGGATTAAGATGGAAATACTCAACCAACATGTGATAGACAAGCACAAAAGTTAAACAACTGGCTCTACTATCCTTCATTACATCCTTCATCCTATCCACACAACTGGCTCTACTATCCTTATATTGTAATTTACCTTTTAACTTATAGTTATAACTACATACCTTTACAATGACCTAGATACCAAACTCATGGACGAATTTCCAAACATCTCCTTACTACCAACCTTACACTAAGTTTCATGCGTGGGATGTCTCGCAAAGCGAAATCCAAACAAGGAAACCCCCGAAACACTACTACCTAAAATTGTCGGTCATCGAAATCCGTTAAGCCCTCAGTCCATAACATATACCCCTATCTTCCCGTATCTTGACACAAATGTTACGTCTCTTTTCGTAGTTACACTTAAACAAGGTACTTACTCCGAAAGACACTGTCACTTAACATCGGTGATATTCACATTTCATAAATATCGTGCACATATAATTGGGGCTCTCGAAATCCTGTCCCCAGCCATATAACTATGAGTCTTAACTCCCACATCTTTAAAGTGTGATAAAAAATGCACCCTTCCTATTACCAAGTCCTGAGCGTTAAACATAATAACGAGCTAAATCTTTATGATGAACAATAAACCCAATACACTCCAAATCATATCAATAAAGACCCTACCCATATCGGGATCGAATATCTAGAGACCATTATTTCCTTCGAAGTCTATATAATATATATACATATATATATAAACATATAAACATGAGTCCATCCCTCTTGCAGATGTGGTCTCGTCATAATAAAACATTCTACCCTAAGGTAGTAACCCGGATAGACTTGCGACATGCTCCCACTATCGGTCTAGGCATCACTCTTAAATCATAATCAAGATAATATCATACTCATATAAAACATCACTAAAATGAGTAATCTCAATAAAGTATATACCACTATCGATACACTCATTCATCCTCCGCGGATACACTAAAGGTAACCCCGTTATACTAGGGGAAATGTTCACATAATAATAGCGTGGTCGATATATACACTAAACTTATCTCACATGAGAATCTAGCAATAATAAAAAATGTAGTAACTCGTTCGTGTCACATAAAATACACATCGTCCTCTAAGGGTAAAACTCATACTTCTACCTTGCCAATCGCCCTGACTACTTAAATGATTATTGAACATAACATGCTTGTCCGAACCAAATAAAAAATTACATTAACTATTGCCCTAGCTAGTCACTATACCCTTATCCATTTAGTCACTTCGAGAAAATTTTAACACATGGGGTTTTACTCTCCCCAAAAAGCCTCTACACCTAACCCACTTATCTCTGGTCATACTGACCATGTTAAGGTGGTCCTTCTCTCGGACTTTGGTAATCTCGACTCTAATGGTTATCTCCGTTGTTCCCATAGCTTTGATGACCCCAAGGAATATGCTACTGGCTTCAACAACCCTTACTGAATTCACCATTGCTCGATCATAATACGCAAATATTGCGTATTTCATCCTCTGAACCTATGCATTTTATCCCCCTTGCGTATCTTATTCCCTATATTTATGCTCGTTAACCAGACAACCTCTGATTTCTACATTAACATGTTTTAAAGGGTTAATTGAGCTTTTATAGGTATTTGGATGCTAAGTGTGAAGTTCGAACACATTCCGTTCGATTTCCCTACGCGATCGCATGTTCAAGGGCATTTTAGTCTTTTCATAGATTGGGCACTTGTCAAACATATACAAAAAAGTTATAGCCCTCCTCGCAAGCTTCGCGTGGCCATGAACGGTGCTCGATTCTGATTCAGAACGAAGAAGTTATGAGAGTTTCAGCGGACGGGAAATACATACAAGCCAAAACAACAATGTAGTGTGCTGATAACTACTTGATCGATCGATCGACCAAAGGGGTTGATTGATCGATCCTTCTCGACTGTGGGCTAATTTATTCAACATCGATCGATCGACGATTTGGGTTGATTGATCGATCCCCTGTTTCCAGGAGATATTTTTCTTTTCTTTTATTTCTATTTTTTCTTTTATTCCAACTTACTATATAAAGGATTTTTGTTGTAATAATCAGATATAATTCATTTTAGGTTAGTTTTTAGGGTTTTGGGTATGGAGAGCTCATTTCTTCCCTTTCTTTGGATGTTCCCCGTTAATGGGTTGTAAGTGCACTATTCATTACCCATACCATTAATATATTTGCTTTTCTTGTCAAGTGTAGTTATAGTTTAGGTTTTTTCATGTAGAGCTTGAGCTGAAAATCAACAACAGTGTCCCTACACGAACACTTAGTTTCCCGCTCATCACTCGATAAAAATTCAGCTATCTGAATCATCTAAATGAGTCCCCTAAAGGGTCCCCCTTGTGATGATTCACCAACACCTATTTTCCCAAGTTTTTCTCTTTGACTAAATTCTCCGATCCTTGAATCTTCCCGCACAATGAAGTGTTAGCATCCATATTGACAAAACGTGACAGTTACCATCTGCATTGAACGTCCAAGAAGGAATCCCTATAAGTGGTAGCAAATTTTTTTATGAGTTAATTTAACACTCTAAAATCCTCTTCTCCAATGTACCTACTTCATCCAGTGCAGATTCGGTAATTAATTAAGTTCCCTTTTACAAAGGGACCTTTGTCTGGCCCTCGGGTGTGAGTTCAGAACAACATTCTCACCTTATCCTGAAAATCTGATGAATCAACTTACGGTTAGACTGTACCTCAGATCCTTCCAGTGACACAACGTTCCACTTATTAATGTGGTGGTTGACTCCTACCTTTAATACTTCGCTCTGATGAGCCAAGAAAAATTCTTACCCCAAATTTCACTTTCGATTAGCCTCACCCCTATACTTGCCCAAGCCTTTGTATATTTTCCCTTTGTTGGCTAACACATGCCATTTCGGCATTTCTAGAATTTCCACTGCTGGTTCTCTTTAATTTTTCGTCTGACTCTCTCCCAATCCAACCTTGTTGGGTGAGTCTAATTTGACCCCACTTTCTACTAAAGTGATACTTGAAAGTCATATGTTGTGTCTTAGCCTTCGTTATCATCCTGGCCATCCGTGCCTTAATAGGGGTGACCTCAACTACTGTCATCATTCTTGAAAACACCCAATAACCTCAACTGAGCTTTGCCTCCTACTGTCCGCCCATCTGTCCTCGCTTGACATATTGCATTGTTCGACACATGAACACAACCGAATGAAAATAAGATTCACTGTGATATAGATTATAGAAGGAGAATGAAATATCACCAAAGAAATCAACAATCTTAAACATAAGGCTCTACATCAAAGAAAGCTACATCGGAGGCATAATAAGTCGCACAGATCCCAAAGGACACAACAACATGATGCTCTGATACCAGCTGAGACACCCCAATTAATTAAATACGGGGTATCTACTCCTTTATCTCATTAATATAGAATATCAAGTTGGTTCAGATCTAGCATCACTACCGAAAACATTTTAAACAATTACTAGCCACCTAGTATTTAAAAGGCGAGTTGTAAAATTCTATTAAATTAAATTAACATGCAACCAATTAATTAAGCTAACCATATAACATCCACATCGTAAACACAACCGAATAATAATGGAATAAATAAAAATGAGTCCGGAGTGACACTCGCCTAAATAATCCAAATACTGAATAAATCCCAACACAAAAGTCTTAATAAATAAATAAATCCAAAACTGAAATAAAATTGAAAGTCTGAGAATGCTATCTCTAAATGGAAATGGGCGACATGCCCTTACAGATGAGTAACCTTGAATATAATCAAGTGCAGAATGTGGAGGCATCTAAATACCGAGATCCTGTAACTTCCACGACAGCTACAACACGTCAATGTAATGGAACTCATATGCTTGGCGTCCCTGTGGCTGGGCACCTAAAAGGTTTTTACAAAAATAGATTTGGAAGAAAACAGGTCAGAGCCTGAGGTGAAAATAGTTTAGAAATATAGCAAGTGTTTAATTTCATTAAAGAATAAATATTATATACATTTTAGTTGCATACTCCCACATGAGTTTATCACCTCTCAACTAACGTGCACCCTTAACGTATACCCTTAACCCATCATAGTTATGCCAATATCTAACTAGTCTGTGCTGACCCCTACTATCACATTCTAATATAAGGTGTCTACTCGCATTACACAAACAATATATATTTATATCTCACATTCACATTCATTATATTACTTATCACAAGTGTTATTTAAATTCTCATATTCGTAGCCCATACAAATATCTTAATTATACACATCTACTAAGCAACAGTGAACCAGTCACAAGTATATATATAAATCACTCTCAATACATATATATATATATATATATATATATATATATATATATATATATTTATATATATATATATATATATGACACCCCTAGGCTAATCTGCGGTGCATGCATACTCTACTATCAAATCCAGGTACATCACGTACGTATGGATCACGCGTTTCGAATTACTCAGGAACAGTCTTAATACAAATCACACATATTGGAGGCGAACATAGTTTACATACCCATGGGTCACACACATACCTACACTCCAATGGTTAGCTGAATTATCAACTCATAAATAAGTCTTTCACAGTCCTATGTCCTTAAGGTACCAATCTAAATCCCCCCATAGGCACAAAAAGATCAGATGGTCCTTTTCCGAAAGCCAACCTCCCGCGATAGCAAGTATGGTAGGTATGTCATATAGATAAGGAATCCATACACTAGGTATTCACACAACCCAAGTAATCATATATCAATATAGGTATTCACACATTCTATCTTATAAGTCTCATACATAGTAAGTTTATCCCGAACATTCTACGTAACATATATTTAGCTTGATAACTCTCTCATCGTATCAATCTGGGCACCTAAACCTATCCCAAAAGGTTACTAGGTTTACTATTAGTTTCTAATGTTATCTGAGTAACTTAAAGTCCCTTTGTTACTGTTCATATCCTCATATCAGCATTTATTCCCATTATAGTCTCAATTCGAACGATTGCTAACCATACCTCACTCGGTAGACCCTCGTAAGTGATAATATTCAATTCCATAAGGTAAACCATTCTTCTGGCATCAAATAAGACCCTACCGGCCTTAATTAAGTCTCACAATAGTATATTAATCACCCTAAGAATCATTATAGGTTTAGGATTTATATTAAACTTTAAAGGGGAAAACATTCAGAAATCAGGAGGGGTAGATCGATCGAAGGCAAAGGGTCGATCGATTGAAATAGTCGATCGATCTATCGAAATAGTCGATCGATCAACATTCTTGAGTTAATCGATCGATCAAGCAGGTGTTTGCCCAGAAATTCTTTACACAGTTATGGATTCGCCAAATTTACAACCCAAATCTTCCATTACAACGTCCCAAACTCCCAACCAAGTATACTACTCATTAAACCAACATGTTTCCACAATCTCTAACATTTTTGAATCATTAAACCGCCATGAATTAATAGTTTCTCGGATCAAAAGTCATAAATATTCCTCTAAACCTAGTTCTTTAAAATGTCTTCGACAACATCGAATTTCTCAACATTAATTCGTGAATTTGTATGCATGGATTATGATTTTTTTGTCTCTATATACCAGAAGTTCATCTACATGGACAACCTACCCATATTTAATGTTTAATTCTCCCAATTTCTAAAATTCTTACTTTTCCAAGTCTAGTCTCCAATTCTAAACTACATGGATAATATATTTGTTGAATTAAAAACAAGTTAAATCACTTGCCTGGGAATTCGGTGTTATGATGCTTTGATGATGATAAAGGTTGGTTCTCTTTCTTTTTCCGATCACAAATCCGGCGATAGTGGTGGTGTCTGGTGGTTATGGCCTTGAAAAATCCCTTGGAACTTCTCCTCTCTTCTCACGTTGCCCACTACATGGTTTTAACAGATAATGGCCCTAATGGACCTAAGGTTGGCGGATAAACAAAACCTAATTTTCGTAGGTCACTATTCATCAAAATTTAAAATGACTAAAATACCCTCCCGGGATGCCGATTTGGCCTAAAAATGCCTCGGGACCCAAACAAACCCCCGGCCAGTGTTTTCTAACTATCTCGACCCTTTCGGACACGTTGGTGCACTCAAAATCATCATACAGATGACATAAAAATAAATTACTTTTAAATTCATTAAATTGGGTCCTCACACAACAGACATAAGCGTCCCAACTTAATTATCGAAACTACCATATTTTCAACTCACGACAATTTTAATAAATTCAATAATCACATATTAGCATAATCACTCAATAATATTCAACAAAATCATCATAATCAAATTCTTACTCTCGTCTCGCTAGTTATTTAAATCCGAATTAATTTTCAATTAACTATCCCAAATTAATTTAATTAATCCCATAATTAAAAGCAATTTCATTTAATTAATCTCATAATTAAAAGCCATAAGATACAAGTTAATACAGCGAAATACCCTCCAGGTGTTCGTCGCCTTCGGCTCATCCACACACAGAATAACTACGTTTGGTATCCACCAATCAGATATAGAGATGCCTTTTCCACAGAGGTTGAACTACAACAAAGTATGCTTTGGGTTCCATAAAAAAACTCACACAAAAGATATTAGGATTTGTTAATTGTTTAAACAAAAGTTTAAACCCTCAAAAGTGTTGGACAATAAATGAAAAACACTCATAATCGTATTCTGTTTAAAACCAGTGTTTCTCCACAGGAAATACAGAACCATGACACCTTAATTATACTGAAAATGAAGGCGGAGACGTGTCAGGTGAAATGACCTGTCATTCGAACGATAGGAGATGTTGTTCGAGCGAAACTCCATCTCGTTCGAATGAGATGTGACATCGTTTGAACCATAGTCACTAATTCCCTTAAAAAAGACTTTTAATGTTTTAAATAACTTGGAATCCTCAAATCTTAAAACTGTTCACGGGATCAGGAGATATTTATCCAAACCTTCTATGATTTTTAAAAATTAAAAACCATTTAAAATCATTTCAAAAATCTTTCAAAATTTTATAAAAATATCCCAACACTTTTAATGTAAAATGTAAATGGAATTTAAACACATTTTACCAAAGTCATCCTTGTTGGGATTGAATGTTGAAATCTTCTTGAAATTTGGATTCATCTTTGTAGATGTAAGCTTCTCAATCCTTCTATGACTTGTAGCAACTTGTAGAGGTATACGAGATACCAAATTGGGACAAACAATGTCCCTACAAAAAGGTTGGTAGAAAAGTTTTGTAGATCAGAACGGTTGACCTCAGGAGAAGATGAAGAGACTAGGGTGACATATGCAAGACAAAGAGAATATAATGCAAGGTAAAAAGATAAAAGATTGGGATTCAGAGAATAAATCTGATGAAGACCTAGTACTTCCTAAAAATCTAAGGATCCTAAGGGAAAATTGCACTTAATATCCTTCGATATGCACATGATTTCAGGTGAAGTTTCTAGTGGGGGAGTAGAGCCAACCGATTAGAAAGAATACATAGGGGAGGTAAGATAAGGCTCTTGACGAATGGGTATAAAACACACTAGGTAAAAGGAAGAAGAAATTCATCCTATGAAGGTGAAAATCGATTGACTCATTGATTGTAAGCGTCATGGTTCTCCAACACAATGTTTCAAGAACCACCTTTAACAACATAATGACCCATTGATTGTAAGCGTCATGGTTCTCCAACACAATGTTTCTCGGATCCTTGTTGATGGATGAAGATCAGATGATGTAATTTTTTAGGACCCTTTTAAAGTTTTGATGCTCAACGTGAAACAAATCAAACCCAACCATCAACCCCTTATCAATTTCAGTGGGGAAAAAATCTTCCCACTTGTAAAGGTGCAATTAGATGTTTGTATGGTCAAGTGGTTGACTTGATTGACAAAGAAAGTAAAATTCTTCATCATGGATAATCATGTGATATTGTTATATAATGTTAGGACGACTTGGTATGAAATAATTTAAAGTTGATCCTAATAGTGTTCTTAAGATGATGCGATTTCCTACCCACTTTGTGGTAAAAGAGGTCGCGAGGGATCAAGCTAGAGCAGGAGAATGTTATTTCAAGTTTACAAAGTAGAAGGAATGGTATAAGAGGAGGACTAATTCATACAATATTGATACATTGGAGCCTAGTGGTGAGGAGAAAATCATAAAGGGTGAAGCAGCCGAGTAGGTCAAATCGATGGTTCTCACTAAAGAGCACACAAAAAAACTGTGCAAATCGGTGCATCCTTGAAACCCAGTATTAAATCTAAGTCGCTTAAGCTCCTAGGAGATCGAAGAGACATCTTCATGTGGTCATATAAAGGCACATTTGGGATAAATCCTAACACTATATATCATCATTTAGATGTGTACCCTTTGTCCAAAGAAGTCAAGTAAAAGAGGAGACAATTTTCCCCAGGCCATTATCAGATCATTCAGGAAGTAGTGAATAAACTTCTTGACGTAGGATTCATTAAAAAGGTTAAGTATCCTTCTTGGATGTCTAATATTGTTCCCATGCCAAAGAAAAATTTAAAATGGCGAATGCATGTAAACATCACAAACATAAACAAGGCATTCCCTATAAAATATTTTCCCTTGCCACAGATAAATCAGAGTGTGCAGGTAAAACCAAATCTAAATGATAAAGGATGATACATAAAAACCCTATTAATAACTGACAGAGGCACGTATTGCTACAAAGTAATGCCCTAAGATTTAAAATATACTGGATCCATATACCAGCAGTTAGTGGACAAAATCTTTAAAGGATAGGTTGGCCAAACCATGGAAATTTATATCCATGACATGTTGACTAAGAGCCTCAAGGGAGAAGATTATGTGAAGGATTTGGCCAATACTTTTGATATGATGCGAAAACAACAAATGAAACTAAACCCAACTAAATATGTCTTAAGGGTCGGATCCGAAAAGTTCCTTAGGTTCATAGTGAACCATAGAGGAATTGATGCTAAACCATTAAAAATCAAGGACGTGATCTATATAAAGCCACCATGAAATTAAAAATAAGTTAAGAATCTCACATGTTGTTGGGAGGACTTAAACTAGTTTATCTCCAAAGCCACTGACAGATGCTTACCATTCTTCAAAGTATTGGGAAAAGACTTCGAATGGGATGAATAATGTGAAAAAGAATTTCAATAGTTGAAAGTCTAGTTAGGGTTTGATCCCTTGTTGTCAAGACCTTTGTATAGTGAAAAGCTAAACTTGTATCATATGGTCTTAGACTTAGTGATCAGTGAAACAATGGTACAATTAGATCAAGGAGTTCAAAAACCAGTGTACTATACAAACAAAATATTTCCACAGGCATAGTATCGGTAACCTAAGATGGAGAAATTAGCAGTTGCAATTATGCACGCAATAAGGAAAATGTAGTCGTACTTGTAAGCCTATGAAATTATGGTGCTAATAGATCAGCCTCTTAGGAAAATCATGCATAAACAAGAAAATTTTGGTTTGATCATGACATGCTCTAATGAACTGGGAGCCTATGACATAGATTTCAAACCTCATACCATAATCAAAGGCCAAGCATTAGTAGAATTTGTGGAAGAGTTAATTTGGGAAGATCCAAATTTAGTTAAAAATGATTATTCTCTGAACCAGGATCTTCAGTTATAGCCTCGGCTCCCACATTTGAGGCTCCCTATCAAGCCTTGTCTCCCATATTTGAATATCCTTCAAGCCTCAACTTTCACTAAAATAGGTCCAGAATCAGGAAAAGGGAAAGGAATTTCTTGAAGAGGGAGATAAGTATATTGAAATGTTACCAGCAAACCAACAAGCATAAGACTATGAGCCCTTTTCACCAAAATCTTAATTTGGAATCTATATATTAATGGTTCCTCCTATGTAGAAATTTATATCTCCTGATGAAACAAATATTAAGTATGCCCATCGAGTTAGATTTTAAACCTCCAACAATGAGGTAGAGTATGATGCTCTGATAACAGGATTCAATATGGAATTGTTAATTGGGATGAAGTAGATCCGGGATTCTAGAGACTCATTGTTATTAGTAAGGAAAATATCAACAGAATATGAGGACAACGATGAGAAAATGCCCAATTACTTAGCAAAAGTGAGGAAGCTCATATCCCAGTTTATGAAAGTAATAGTGCGTAGAGTGCCAAGAATAAAGAATGCTAGAGCGGGTGACTTAACTTAGTTATCTTCATCCATGAGAACTGGATCATATGGGTAGTGAGGATATAGATATTGGTTGAAACGATCATTAAATGAGAAAACCAAAAGGTATAAATCTTCAATTTTAACGTTAACCCTTCATGGATGGATCCATTAATAGACTACCTATGAGAAGGGAAGCTACTATAGGAAAAAAAGAAAGAAATATTAGGTTCAGAATGGCAAAATTTTCCATCTTTGGAGATATGTCAGATAAGAGAGGCTTCCTTTTACCCCTCTTGAGGTGTGTCCATCCCTCAAAGATCCAATATATTTTAAATGAAGTTCGTGAAGGATCTGGTGGAAGCCATATAGTAGGACGATCATTGTCTATGAGAAATTTTTTCAAGGTTATGTCTAGCCTACCCTAGTAAAAAATGATCATGCCTATGCTAAGAAGTATGAATCGTTCCAGAGACATGAAAATATAATCCATTATACGCATCAACTCTTCATTACCGTACTAGAGTAAAGGCTATTTTCCTAGTTGGGAAAGGCACTTTTCTACTCTTTTCCCCATGCACCAGATGGTTTTGATATCTCATAGTGGGTGTTGATTATTTTACAAATTGGATCTAAGTCGAACCTATGATTAAAAGCACGATTAGGAAGTGCTTCCAGTTTATGTGGAGGAATATTATATGTAGGTATACAGTACCTCAGACCTTCATCACTAATAATAGAGAACAAGTTAATAAAGACTGACCTTAAGCCTATTGTGAAAATCAAGGAATCGATATTGTTTACTCAGCTCCGACTCGTTCGCGAACTAACAGTCAAACTTAGGTGACAAGTCGGACTCTACTCTTGAGTATTAAATACATACTGGAAGAGTCCAAAGGCCTTTGGATTGAGGAGTTGTATAGTGTCTTATGGGAATATATAACTACACCTAGGATCCCAATGGGTAAAACCCCATTTATGTTTCCATTTGGATCCGAAGTGGTTGTGCCGATTAAAATTGGCATGTCGAGCCATAAGGTGCAGCATTTTAATGAACAGAACAATGAGGAGGAGTGAAATATGGAATTATATAAGTTGGAAGATACATGGGAGGATACTCGGGTATGCCAAGCATCATATCAATAATGGCTCACTCAGTATTACAACAAAATAGTAAAGAGTTGACCATTAAGGGTTGGAGACTATGTCCTAAAGAAATTCATTCATAAGAACAACAAACTCCATCCCAACTTTCACAAATCCGAAAAAATCATAGAAGAGGTTGTACTTATGTCGTTCAGGCTTGGAATTATAGAAGGAGAACATTTTCCCAACCCATGGAATGATGAACATTTGAAGAAGTACTACCATTAAGGTAATAAGGGGGGATTTTTTTATGTGAATAAGAGCCTTAGTACTTTGTAACTATTGCACATATGAATGAAATGAATGAGAAATTTCGTTCTTATCCTACTTATTATGATATTTTATTTATTTTTCTTGCATTAACCCCATTTATAACATAGAAAGAAAAAAAAATGCCCAAGGATCGGAACACATAGGCATTTCTCAAAAATATGAAAAATGATGATGGTTTGGATCCTTAAAATACGATGAGATAAAATGAAAATTTAACTCATCCTTAAGACATGATAAACATTCATTTATCACAGTGGGGTTAAACAAGTTGAGAGAGTAGCTACAGCGGAAAATATTTCGACTTCTCAAATAAAAACAAATTTTAATTAATCCCAAATTTTAGTTAAACCCTAAGACATGCATCTAGATGATTGACCAAATAAAATATAGCATGCAGGACAAAAACAAACAATTTCAGGAAAAATCCCCCAAAGGGGAAAAACCTTTTATTTTAATTATAATATTGTAACATACAATTTCGGATTACAATGAAAATACAGTGACTAGGAATTACCCTCAGGTATCGGATTCTGTAGTCGGCGACTGGAAATATCCCTTTCCAGGAGGGCTGCAATGAAGAAGAGAAATGGCTTCTCCACAAGTGTGTGACACAGAAATACCCGCAGGTGTCAGTTCCTATGTCGGCAGTTGGAATTTTCCCTTTCCAGGAGGGCAGCAATGAAGAAGAAAGGCGGATTCTCCACAAGGGTTGAACAATAGCAAAGCTTGTGTTCTAGGGTTCCAAAAGATTCACAAAAGTAATTGAGATTTTTGGTGTGAATAAAAAAGAGTTTTGGGACTCAAAAAGGTGAATACTTAGAGTATTTAGGACTCTGAAAATCGTCTTGAAAAGTCTTAAAAACAACTCCCCGAAGTAGGCTTTAAATAAGAAAACTTTGAGCCTAAAAAATCTCAGCAGATCTGGCGAAGTTTATCCCAGGCGGACCGGTCCGACTTGGGGGCGGATCGGTCCGATTGATCAGATCGGTTCTTTTATTCTGAGGCGGATCAGTTCGGTTGTGACCGGATCGGTTCGGTTAATCCAGGTTCATCGTTTTGCATTCAATCCGGGGTATACTGGATCTGCAGCAATTGGATCGGTCCAGGTAGAGGGCGGATCGGTCTGGTGGCGGATCGGTCTGGTAGGGAGTCGGACCGGTCCGGTTTTCTCAGAAGAAATAAAATCCTTTTAAAAGCCTCATTTTGCTTGAAAAAACTTACTTCTTATTTTTATAAAAAACATTTTATAAAAATTTCCCAATACTAAATATGAACTTTAAGGAACGTAAAAACAAAATTTTACCAAGTTCATTCTCGCAGAGGCAATGATGTTGAAGAAACTTTGATATTCGAATCCGTTGATGTAGATGCGATCTTGAGTTTCTTCAACGGTGTAATGGCGTATGACATACAAATTGATAATGGACAAAAATGTTCTTACACAAGTTTCTCCTGAAAAAGACCAATTCTTAGTCCATATATACTACAAATGACCAGATAAGACCTAACTAATTAATTTAATGGTAAAAATCTTTTAGAGAGGGTTGGCATGCGTGCCATTCATAAAAGTTAAAAATCATACATAAAGTGATGTGATAGGGCTCAACAAAAAGGTTTTCCCGACAAAAACACCATTTTCCTAGTGTAAAACCTAATTATGACTTAGGATAAGTAGAAGAAAGATAAAAAAAGTTCGAGATTTACTTGGAGGAAATTTTTCGTTAATTGGTTCGGCCAGATTAAAAAATTTGTTTAAATACAAATTAGCATTTCCTTTATCAATTTGTTCGGCTAATTTAAGAAGAATTGGTTCAAGGACAAGTTAATTAATGCATTAAAGCCAATGTAACCCTCGGGCCTACCAAGAATTGTCCTTAAACATAAAGAAAAGTTAAGTAATAAAGTTAATCATAAGAGGAGGCCAATTGGGAAACCTACAAAATAAGATGCTTAACTAAAATACTCAATTAAAGCACCATATATTGAGGCAATGAAAATGGAATAACAAAAATCATAGTATTGCAAAACAAAATTAAAAGGTGTTTTATGTAATACCCTTCAAGTGGGGGAAATTTTAAGATTACATACCAAATATTTAATAAAAATTAAGCATAAGCCACGCGGGGTAGAGACAATGTTCAAAGGAAAAGAAAATAAAAAAAATCCTAAGAGGCCTCATCCTTTGGAGTTCCAACATTGTTAGGGATCAGGAGTGCCATTAACATCTAAGGGACTCTCGACTATAATTTTATCATTGGCCTCGAATGTAGCCCGAGCATCCTCTCGAGCATATAACTCTAGGGAAATAACCTTCCCCTTAATGCCATCTATATTTTAGGTGTCAACCTCATCAAAAATGTCAAGGAAGTTATGACTGTATCTTACCTTAATATCCTTATAGCCTCAACTTATGTAATAAAGATTGAGATCCCGAAAGTTAGTAGATAGGTGATACTCGGTGATGGAATCAGCGGTTTTTCCAGTATTCTTCTGATCAGCATATTTGATTCTTTAAAGAGTTACCCCAGCATCGTCCCTTTCTTTGTCTAGGGTCATGATCTCTATGGCCTTCTTCTTCTTGTAATCCTCAAGCTTAGAATTTGTTTTCCCATTGAGAGTTTCATACTTGCCCTTATAATAGTCCAAGGAAGTCTTATTTTCAGCATTTTCTATAAGGGCAACATTATTATGATTGGTCCATTATTGAAGGTCTACCATTAATATCAGACACTAGAATTATAAAAGGTACGAAGGGTAAAAAGGTCGAACAAGATTTAGAGATAAATGAAAAAATATGCAAAAAGCACAAACCTAAAAAACCTTATTTATAGTGAGGTCAACTTCTTCTCCCTTATGCATGTTAGCAAATTACCCATTGTCACAGTCCAGTATACTCTTGATAAAAAAGTCATGACCCCTCGTAGAGTTGGCATGTAGGGTCTTAGGTTCAACCTAGAGATCTTGGTAAATCTATATGGATGAAGTATGGTTTTGTTTCATCATCATCATCATCATCCTGGTCAGACTCAAAGTGGACTTAGTTATTCAGGAAGGACCAGTATCCTTAGTGTTCTTTTCTGTAGGCTTACCCCTATTCGGTTCCTTCCCATTCCTCTTAGATTTCTCCATGGGCTTGTTACGCTTCGCACCAATCTCAGTGATGTAATCACAAACGAGTATAGGGATGAACATGACCCACTCTAACTTCGTAAGATCAAAAGGTTTGCTTCAATAAATAAAAATTAGAGTTAGACAAATATTTTATGAAGCTGGAGAATAAAAAAGGTATGAGGTAAGCAACTCATGAAGATGTTTAAGAAGATAAGGGCCGCTTCTGATCCAAAAATCCTGAAGTTCAATTAAAGAAGTGATGAAAGGGTAACCGAGTGTTCGTGTACAGACATTGTTGTTGATTTCGGCTCCCGGTCTACATGAGCGACTGAGAAATAATGTTTCTAAGCGCTCAAGTACGCAAATCCTGCAAAAACGGTTAAAACAAAGAATACAAATAGGAAAAGAAAAATACTACGAAATAATAAAACCAATTATAATCTAAAACACACTCCTCGGTAATGGTGCCAATTTGATGATAGGGTAACCAAGTGTTCATGTTCGGACACTATCGTTGATTTTGGCTCCCGCTCTACATGCAAAAACCTAAGCTACTACTACACTTACGAGGCAAGTACAGCGGTAAGTCGGGTATCGTAAGAAATCAACAGGGAGCGATTGAATTTTAGATTCTAATTTCTTTATAACTTCAAAAATAAAAGTGTAAAATAAATAAAAGAAAAGGTACTGGTTGGGAATGGTGACGAAAGAAAAGAATAAGTTAATTTATTCAAAAGTAAAGCGAGGATCGGGATCGCATTCCACCACATCGATTGAAATAACTACTAATTAGAGTTAAGACTCGAAAGAAATTTAATCGAGCATTTTCAATTAACCATAAACATCACGCATGAAGGGATTTTAACCCAACAATACTTGATAAAACATTCAATAAAAAATGGTCACACGTGGATTAAATTCGGATTGTCGCTATAAACTCTAACATTGTGTGAAAAGAAAGATAAACGCATAACAATGCAACTTTGATACGCGTGGTTTCAATTAAACGCAATTTTACACAAAACATAGTTTTGGGAGCTCAAACCCATTAATGGTGGAACGCAACCCCGGCCCTATTTATCTAAGGGAAATACATAAATTAAACTACTTTAACACTAGGAAAGAAATAAATAAATGAAATACAGTTTAATCTAGACAATGAATTTAAATGACATCAATGGAAATAAAGCATAAATAAATAAATAAATACAACTATATTAATGGTAGGAGTAATGAAAAGTTCAACTTACAACACACCCAAAGGGGTCACAACCAAAGAGAGAAGAAGAAGAGATATCCAAACCCTAACCCTAACCTAAACTAAAATGAAAGATCCCTCTCAAAACGAGAGAAAAATTATTTATATACAAAACCAAGGATTGCAAACTTGTAATAAAAGAGAAGCTAGAAACAGGGGATCGATCGATCGACCCCTGAAGTCGATCAATCGATCGAACAGAGTTTAGACCACTGTCTTTGAACCAAGGAAAAAAAATGAGGAGTCCATCGATCGATCCCTTATGCCGATCGATCGATACATCAGGTCTCGCCAAGCTGCATTCTCCCCTGTTTTGATTTCTTTATAATTCTCTTCCGCGAAAAGTCTCATAACTTCTTCACTAGGGATTGGATTCGTGTACCATTTTTGGCCACACGAAGCTTGCTGTGAGGGTTACAACTTTCGTGCAGATGTGGGACCATATGCCAAAATTGAGAAATGACTAAATTGCCCTTGCGCATGCGGAATTGTATGAAACTTGACTTCATACTAAGCATAAAAATGCCTATAAAATCTCAATTAACTCGTACAAAACATATAACTATACAAATACGAGGTTTACTTGTTAACGAGCATACATATAGGGATTAAGATACTTGAGGATGCTAATAACACGTAGGTTAACTGGTGAAATACGCAATATTTGCATTGTATCACACCACCTAACTTACACATTGCTAGTCCCTAGCAATGAAATAGGAAACAACAAGAACTACAAGTAAACCAAAAATAGGATACAAATACAAAAATGGGATAATCAAATAAAGGCCACTTTCGCGGGCAAACGATTGCGTTGAGCATATACAATAAGTCGTTAAACCCTTAAGTTACCCTAGTGGACGAGTGTCTTCTCGTGAGAGTTTTCAGGGATGAAACCCACAAACATCATATGGTTCCATCAAAATATGCCTAACCCAACTTGCGACAAACTCAACAACAACGAAAAATATTTCAAACATGTTATTAGCATATTGAGTGAATTCAAGCTAAAGTCTTTTCTTATCAACATGTTGAATGCTCCTCATAGAATTGAATCTTTAAAAGTGGGAGGGGGGAGAGCACATGCAAAGCATGATTTGGCAAAAACATAAATAAACTGGATAAGCGTTAAAGTAAGAATATATTCAATCCTCACAGGCATTACACTCATAAAATGAATTCACTAGAAATAGGGAGGTAACGCACGAAACATACGGGCATAAAGAGTAAATGTAAATGAAACTAGGTTGCGCGCATGTCACAAATGAAGAACGCAATATAGGAAATAAAAAACTTGTAATCTCACTCAAAGATATCGCACATTAAAAGAGGCGAAATGCATTTTCACGGATTATCAAAACTATGTAAACTTTTAAATTAAATGCACCTTAAGATCACATAGGAATTGTATAGGGTTATAATGTAGGCTAGGCAAGGGCACGAAATGAAAGGAATGTATGTACGGATTCAAAGTGTTCGGGGATGAAAACTCGGGATAATGGTAAATAGTGGTCAATATCAAAAATGAAAAACAAGTTGCATAATCAAGCATTAAATATAAAAATTGGAGAGTAACAAGGATTTTCGAACTATACATACAATATATATGAACTTTCTCTTTTCTTTTCTTCTTTTTCCCACTTTTTTTGTTGTTTTCTTTTATTTTTTATTTTTCTTTTCTTTTTCAAACCTTATTTTCGTTTCTCACTCTTGTCATGCTCAAATTACAACCACACTACACAAACATCATTCAATCCCAAGGAAATTTCCAAACAAAGGTATGGAAGGTAATATGTCTGGTTTATAACTCCACTGTATACTTGGTTACGAGATTTTGGGGTTTTGAAACAAAAGGCTAATATTTAGGCTCAAGGGGTTGACTAGGGAAAAATAAAAGGTGGGGTCAAGGCTAATATGGGTGCTATCACAAAGATTTCCTATGATTATTTCATAAAGTTTACGCAATTCTTGAGTCAAAACAATATATGAAAATCATGCTCAAGAAACACATTTCAAGATATAAACTCAATCAATGAACGATCAATGAAAGAATAGTGAGATTGCCGAGGAATTCAACGTTTTCAAAGAGGAAAGAATAGTTTATACACTGACAAATGAAGGTAAGTCTCTAATCTCACTTGGTGTAAGTATATACAATGCATCAAAAGATTACCGAGTTATAAAAATCTTAAACCAAATTAATATAACAAGAAAAGTGCACATGCTCATGGGATAAAGCTTAATTCATGAAGTTATTCATAATATCAATTATTTGAGGACTGAAGTCTAATAACTTATAAAATAGAGAACATGCATCATTAGGTTGTCTATTGGATAGGGAAATTATAAAAGTTTATCATCGAAAACAAGTCAAAATGCCTAACAAAGGAGAAAAAAGAAAAAAAAAGTATTTTTGAAAATTTTCAAATTTTGACAAAAAGCATGCTTTGTAACTAACATGTGATAAAATCCATGGACTAAACATGAAATGGATAAAATATCCTACACCCCCTAACTTAAATGTTTCATTGTCCTCAATGCGCATTAAGAATACAACACAAAGATAGGAAAAGAACGATATTACCAAAAGTTGGAGCGATCCCTGATAAGCACGAGTCCAAAGAAACTTGAAAATAGATTAGTACCGAGCATAGAAAAAATAATAACCAAAAAGTTAACTAATTACACTAGACTAAACTAAAAAGGAAAGAAAAAATATATATAAAGAAAATTGAAAAGCTAACTATTTACAACCTACTATTTAGGCTTCAGACTAACCATACACTAGAAATCTAAATATTTTAGGATCCACCCAAACTATATTTTGACTTTGAAAGATCAATAGTGGACCCTCCAAAGTAATCATGCCTCCATGAAAATATGAATTCCGTAGGAACACCGAAAGGCATGTGGGTTGTGGAAAAAGTGAACCATCGTTAATTTGAAATTTTGGGCGGACAATGGGAGATTTGGATAACAATGGGGAAAGGTACACTAGAGGCCCAAGAAAAATTGACTCATCTCACAAATATTTTTCAAGTGTAAAGGGAGATGGTGCACACACAGGGATAACATCCATCAAAAACAAGTCCGGTAAGGAGTCCTTATCGGCAAAAAGTGTAGAGATTTTTAAATTTTCTACTGACTCATATGGATTAATGAGTAATTCTAATGGTTAGATCATGGAAAACGAATATGGTGATGAAACAAATTCAATCTCAATCGATTCATCGTCAGAAGGAGATTGAATTTCTTTTTGATCTGTTTGTCGTTGTTGTAAAAGCTCTTCAATCAAATCCTTAATTACCTACAAATCTATAACAAACTCAAGTGTAGAGTGGTAAGTAAGGATGTCAATCCTAATTTAAGGTGTGAACATGGTAAAAATGAGAAGATAATGAATATAATTCACTTGATTATTTTTTTTAGACTTCTGGTTTTTTCTAAATTTTTTTTATGTTTTTCAAGTATTAAAACACTTTTTAGGTGAAAATGTGAAGTAACACTAAACTAAAATGAGAGATGAAATTAACAAACTAAAAGTGTGCTAAATAAGAACTAAGTAATAAAAATGAGATGAACTTAAATTTGAGAAATATTCAAGGAATGAAACTTAACCACCACTTTATCAATTAAATCTGTTAATTATTCTAGTTTACTAATTTTCCAAATATTAATTTATTTTATCAATTGATTCTCATCACTTGACAAAACAAACTAATATAAAATTAGTTAATCCAATTTTCATCCCCACAACTCAAATGAATAATTGATTTAGAAAAATTATATAAATCACTCACTAGATTAGATTCATATAATAAATCATAAATCCAACAAAATTTAATGTATGACTATAATTAAATATAATATCCTCCAATTACTGGGTCATTCTATCTCTAGTTTGAATCCAAAAATTAAGAGTATATTAGATTTTAATCCTTTCTCAAGTATAGTTTACCATTTCTCAATGCATAAACTCACTTAGGAATGAAAAGAAAATTAACTAAATGAAACAAAGTAAACTAGATTAATTAATACATTCAATTGAATAAATGGGGCTTCATTTCACTCCTTGAATGGAGTGATTAGCCAACCATAGTCATAATTCACTTAATAACAATCTAATAAAAATTTCTAAATGAAATTAAAAGGATAAAGAGAAGAAATTCAAACCAAAATGGAGGAGAAAAGAAACTGCACTTGCATTAAATCCAAGCTTCTCTCAGTTGTGTACAAACACTAACAAAATTGAAATACAATTTAATTCTCCTTTCTACAATATTTTTTTCTCTCTAGAATTCCCTATTTTTCTAGCCTAGCTTTTCTCCCTCTTCTAGCTCTCCAAAACCGTAATTTTCTATTTTGATCATCCCCTTAAATGGGATCTTCCATCTTCAATATATAGTAGGCATGGAGCTAGGGGTAAAAATGGGTGGATAAAGGTGCAAGCAGTTATATAAGGTGTGAATGAGGGTTAATTTAGGAAAATGTAAAAATGTGCATGAGTTGTGTGAGGTCATGTGGGAAGTTAGGTGAGGGAATAAAATCTGATTTTAGGGTGAGGGGTTATAAGATGTAGTTGGAGGTATTTTGGGTAAATGGGTAAAAATGTAATAAGTTGGTTAATAAGACACATGGGGGTTTATTTGTTTGGTTTTGGGCTCTGTGATTTTGAAATTGGATTTGTTTATGCAGGTGAAGAGTTGTGGGGTGGCTTTGGGTTAGAAATGGGTTTTGAATTTGGATGTGGTGTTTCGAGTCGCTATGGTTCGGGTAAGAGGTTTCGCGATCGGGTTTAGGCATGGGGTTGGGCAACAGATGGTTTTGGGTTAATGGGTCGAATGTTCTGGTGGGTTGCGGCTCGAACTAAGGGTCGTCGGCAATGGGGTAGAGGGTCGAGTTTGTTTCGGGTTAGGGGTTGATGTCTTAGGTCGCGTTGGGTTGAACTCAGGTATGGGTGCAGCTGGTGGGTTCCGCTAGTTTGGAGGTTCGTCGGAGGGAGCTGAGATCCCGGCGGGTTCAGGTCTTTGTGTCGCCGGAGGTGGCGGATGGGTTGGTTTACAGATTAGCTGGTTTCGGGTCGGCTAGCTGGTGGGATGGTGGGGTTTAGGACGGATGAGGGTCTGAGGGATTGGGTAAGAGGGAGGAGATAATAGGTGGGTGTTTCAATGGAGGAGAGCGGAGAGAGAAGGGTTTGTTGGGGAAGATGATGGGTTGGTTGGATTGTGTGTATGTGGGTGTATGGGAATGTGGATGAGGGTGAGTGAGATGTTAGGTCTAGGTGAGTGTATGGTAGGTGGGTGTGAGTGAGTTTAGGATAAGTGTGTGTGTGTTTAATTTGTGACCCTTAGAAAAATAAAATTAAATTAAAATTAATAACACTAAAAATATAAAATAAAATCTAAAAATAAAACAAACTAAAAATAATAAAAATAAAAATTTTAAAACTAAAAAAATAAAATCCTAAGCTTATATAAAAACTAAAATAAAACAAAAGATATAAAAACTTAAAATCTAAATGAAAACTAAAGTCCTAAAAAATATAAAATATAATAAACTAAAAATAAACTCCTAAAAACTGATCCTAATAAAATTAAAAACTAATAAAAAAAAAATAAGATTATAAAAATAAACTAGAAAAATAGAAAATAAACCTAAATAAATCTGAAATAAAACCTAAAAATAAAACGACACAATAAAAAATCTAAAAAAATATATAAAAGGGCACAACCTAAACATACACGGGGTTCGGGGTAGGTTTAGGCTCGGTTTAGGGTAGGCTAAGATACGGGACAAGGGTATTTAACTCCATTCAACGCGCATTTGCCTTGATATATAGCTTTTGACAAAGTAAACGGACATTTGACCTACAAGATAAACATGTAAGCACATAAGACCCATACAGCCGAGAATTAGCAACTAAAGTACGCTATTCGGGGTATAAAGTGTTGGGTGCTTATCACACCACCCCCAAACAAAGCGTTGCTAGTCCTCGAGCAATAAGAGAGAGAGAAAGAGAAAGATAAGAAACCAAAAGTATACCACTTTCGCAGGCACTTGCGATTGCACTTAGCATGTACAACAAGACTTTAAACCTATAGGTTGCCCTATAGGATGTGTTGTGTCTCGTGAGGGTTTGCAGGGAATATACCCACAAAATTCTTATTTGCAAAAATTTATTGAAAGCCAGTCAATCTCTTATTAGACATAGAATGATCGCACAATCCATCATGAGATAAATGATTTCAGAAATACAAGCTAGAATGTGTAAAAAGATTAAGCTAAGTAAATACTCAAGGCAGGTCCTTCCTATAACTCAACGTGTGTGCTGTGAATCTATTAAAACGTGTCGAGTATCATAAGAGTAATTCCTAGATTTCCTTGTTCGAATCAATGCTTCAACTTCAAATCTCACAGATATATCTCTCTCAAACGAACTCTCGATATTAGGGTTAGTGTATCGCTCTTGTGTGTGAGGAGGTGAGTAAATGTAAGGAAGTTATAACGTCTCACACACATATAAGAAATAACAACCAATAAGAAAGAAAATTGATCTCATGAAAGAATGCTAATCACTATAGTGAGAACGTCGAGTTATTCACCAGGGTTACTTTCATTTGCCCGAACACCTAGGGTAAATATGGATGATTATGGGTGAGGGGAAATGAGATGGAATGGATATGATGATATGAGGTAGGATTGTGATGTATGGATGAATAATGAGTGATGAATGTGTGATGGATAAAAGATGGATGCGATAAAAGAGTGTATACACTTTAGGCACAAATGTCTTTATTATATAAAACTGACTACAAACTCTCTTTGTTTTCTTCTCTCTTTTTTCGATTTTTCTTTTCTATTTGTTTTTCTCGATTTTTTTTTTGTTTTTCTCTCTATTTTCAAACCAACACTGAAGAGATTTAACATTTTGAACAACACTCTTTTATCTGAAAATGAAATATGATATAAAGATGATAGGTGATGGTGTGGGATATGTATATGGATGGGGAGAATATGGAAAGGTAATGGGTGAGTGAATGGAAATGTGATATGGAAAAGCATGGGAGTGTGATGAGTGAAGTGTATGGGAGAAAATATAGTGATAGGGACAAACGTCAAGACACAGGTTTCTTACAACTCGAAAATAATGTCGTTCTCTGTGATCAAGCCAAATTTTAATGAATGATAATGAGATCATACAACAATTAAAGTGCGAACCCAAAAGAAGTTGAATCAACTTGTGACTCGGAGATTTCGTAAGACACTCTGAAAGGGTGAAAAGAAAAAATCTCACGGGCTAAAGTTTCCACTAGTGATCCTTAAGGTTCTCTATAGAATTGTAGTACTCCTCAACTCTAAACGTAATGACGTGATAAGTGCGCAAATTTTGTCGAGTCCAAAAATTCATGGTGCAAAATGACTTGTTATGTATTACATAAGTTATTTCATAAAAAATATTCTCTAGCTTGATTCCCAGACTTTGAAAAGATGGATGATTGAAATTTCACATCAATGAGTGAGATGAAAGAAATTGCATGAAATTTAAAAAAATCAGGTTCAAAAATCAAAAAAATTCAAAAGAGGTATGATTTTGATAAAATTCCCCTCCCCAAAAAAAAGGTACATCATCCTCGATATTAAGTAAAATAATATTTTTTTTACATTGAGAGAAAAGGTAGGAAAGAGATTATCCGAATCAACCGCTAATGAAGTGGACATGTGAGGCAAAGATGAAACCTGTATAAATGAGTGAGATAGAAAAATATGTACAAGTCTATAATAGGATAAGACTCATACTCAAAAAAAGCGGGTTGCCTCCCGGTAGCGCTAAGTTTAACATCTTCACCCAGACCGATTGAAACTCACCCAAAAAGAAATGATAAGTGAGGAGAGAATGGGGTGGCAGAAAAATCAGGGGATAAGAATCAACCCCAAACAAGACTGAACGGTCAGTCTTCATAAATGGGGTCAACAAGTCAATCTGTTCTATGTGAGTGGAGCCTAGCTCCAAAAAGGGCTTCAAGCGTTGAACATTGACCTGAAAGAGGCTACCACCCTTGGGATTTTGCACGGTGATGGCACCATAAGGGGTAACTGACTGAACAATGAAGGGTCCAGAGCACCTGGTTTTCAATTTCCCGGGAAAGAGATACAATAGAGAATTATATAACAAAACTTTTTGACCAAGGTGGAATTATTTACGCATGATGCTTTGGTCATGGATCCACTTCATCTTATCTTTAAACTTCTTGGACAAATCATAGGCATCATTTCTGATTTTCTCTAATTCATTAAGTTGCATCTTTCTATGGACACCCGCCTCATCAATATCTAAATTAAGGGTTTTAACGGCCCAATAAGCATGATGTTCAAGCTCGACAGGAAGGTGGCAAGGCTTGCCGAAGACCAAGTGATAAGGTGACATGCCAATTGGAGTGTTGTAAGTTGTACGATATTCCCACAATGAATCATTCAACTGTAAGGACCAATGTTTCCTATTAGGATTGACAATTTTTTCAAGAATTTTGCCTGATCTCGCGGTTGGAAACCTGAACTTGACCACTTGTCTGTGGGTGGTAAGAGAGACCAACCTTGTGGGCAACACCATATTTTTTTACAAGGTGTTCAAACACTCGATTAAAATTTTTTTGCCCCCATCACTAATGATAGGTTTGGGGGTTCCAAAATTCATAAATACATGCTCTTTGAGAAATTGGACCACAACTCGATGGTCATTGTCACGGAAAGCAATGGCTTCGATCCACTTGGAAACATAGTCAACATCAACTAAAATATACTAAAAACCATGACAGGAGGGAAATGGTCCCATGAAATCGATACCCCACACATCAAAAATTTTAACAATCAGGATGGGTGTGAAAGGCATCATATGACGATGAGAGAGACGCCCAGTGTGTTGGCTATTGGAACAAGCCTGGAAATATTGATGGGCATCGCGAAAAAGGGTAGGCCAATAGAAACCACTTTGCAAAATATTTACGACAGTTTTCTTTGAGCCAAAGTGGCCTCCACAAGAACTATTTTGGCAGAAGGATAAAATACTGTGTTGTTCACACTCGGGAACACGGTGATGAATGAATTGATCAGGCAATACTTGTAGAGAAATTGGCCATCCCAAGAGTAAAACTTCACATTCGCCATGAATTTGGAGCAATCTTGTTTCGATAAATGATTAGGAAGTTGATCGGTAACAAGAAAGTTGACAATATCGGCATACCAAGGTGAGGTGGAGATGGAAAAAAGTTGTTCATCGGGAAATGACTCAAAAATGGGGAGAGGATCACAGTTAGACGAGACATTAATGCGAGAGAGATGGTCAGCAACAACATTTTCATAACTTTTTTTATCGCGAATTTCAAGGTTAAACTCTTGGAGTAAGAGAATCCATCATATCAATCATGGTTTAGAATCCTTCGTATGAAGAAGGTGCTTAAGGGCAGCATGGTCAATATACACGATGATAGGGGAACCTATAAAATATGAGCAAAATTTATCAAGAGAAAATGCAATCGTTAATAACTCATTTTCGGTGGTCGTGTAATGAAATTGAGCATCATGTAGGGTTTTATAGCATAAGAGATGACATGTGGGCACTTGTCAACTCTCTGGCCAAGCACGACATCAAGTGAAAAATCAGAAGCATCACACATGAGCTCAAATGGGAGAGACCAATTGGGAGGTTGTATGATAGGAGCGGAAGTGATTTTAGCTTTTAGGTACTCAAAGGAGGCAACACATGCTTCATCAAAGACAAAAGTGATATCTTTAGATAAAAGGGTTGTCAAAGGTCGCGCGATTTTAGAAAAATCCTTAATGAAGCGCCAGAAGAAGCCCGCATGTCCTAAGAAGGAGGGAATGTCCTTAATAGACTTAGGACTGGGGAGTGAGGAAATTAAGTTGACTTTCACTTTATCGGCTTCAATACCGGAACTGGAGACAACATGACCTAAAACAATACCCTTTTTTACCATGAAATGGCATTTTTCCCAATTTAGGACCAACTTCTTTTCTTGACAACGCTGAAGGACCGTAGTGAGGTGAGATAGGCATTGTTCAAAGGATGAACCAAACATAGAAAATCATCCATAAAGACTTCGATAAAATGCTCTACCATGTCACTGAAAATAATTGTCGTACACCATTCAAAAGTCGCAGGTGCATTGCAAAGGCCAAAGGGCATACGAGAGTATGCAAATGTGCCAAATGGATAGGTAAAGGTAGTTTTTTCTTGGTCTTCAGGGGCAATGGGTATTTGGTCAATGTATGGGAGAGGGAAGTGGTCTTTGCGAGTGATAGTAGTGAGCTTTCTATAATCAATACAAACACACTAGGTGGTTTGTATGCGGGTAGGCACAAGATCATAGTCACTATTTTTGACAATGGTGACACCAAACTTTTTAGGCACCACATGAATGGGGATGACCCATGGGTTGTCTAAAATGGGGTAAATAATACCAGCATCAAGCAATTTTAAGATTTCAGCTCGAACGACCTCTTTCATTATCGTATTTAGTCGACGTTGTGACTCGTGAGAAATATTAGGATTCTCCTATAAATGAATGCAACGTCTACAGACATTGGGGATGACACCTTGAATGTCAGAAATGGTCCACCCTAAAGTAGTGCTATATTGAGTGAGAGTGTGGATCAATTGCTCTTCTTAATTCAGTGGAAAGTCAGAAGCAATAATGATGGGGTGATGTTGGTTTGGGCCTAAGAAATTATATTTCAACTCAGTAGGTAATGGCTTAAGATCCAAACTAGGTAGTGGCTCATGAGAGGCATCGGACTCAGATGTATAAACAGAGATCGGGAGAATATCAGGACGGGGGTTGACTGGGTCATCCATAGAAAGAAGAGTATCGACAAGGAGATGCTCAAATGGAGGAGCCTAAGTGGAAGTGTCTAGCAATGGTGTTGAATCTAACAAGGAATTTACCTCGGAGATAGAGCAAATAATATCAAATTCGGACCCAAAGTGAGCCAAACATTGGTGGATAGGATCTTCTGGGTAGGTGATGTCCAACATCTCTTGGACTAACGACTCAATCATGCAAACCTCATCAATGGAATCAACATCGACCTTTTGTGGCATGAGGTGGAAAATATTAACTTCGACGATCCTATTGCCAAAAGAAAGATTTATTGACCCATCTCGATAATTGATGATGGCATTGGCAGTTGCCAAAAAGGGGCAGCCCAATTTGATACTAATATTGGTTGGGTCAGGAGCAGGAGTGTCTAAGATGATGAAATCCACAGGGTAGTAAAAGTCAGACACTTTTCCCAAAACATCTTCAACTATTCCTTTATGCACTTTCACAGAACGGTCTTTAAGTTGAAGAGTAACCCATGTAGGATTCATGTTTTATAAACCTAACTCAAGGTAGAGGGAGTAAGGTAGCAAATTAACACTATCTCTAAGATCAAGCAAAGCCTGAGTAGTGAACTTATCTCCTAACATGCAAGAGATAGTGGGACGACCAGGGTCTTTATATTTCACAGTACCATTCTCATGCATGAGGGATGTGGCTTGCTCAGTGACAAAGGCATGAAGAGGAACATTCATCCATCGCTTAACAGTGCACAAGTCCTTTAAAAATTTTGCATAAGAGGGAACTTGTTGAATCATGGTGAGGAATGGAATGTTTATGTGAACATTCTGAAAAACTTGCTTGATCTCATCAAATTGTTGAGCTTTCTTTGTTGGGGCCAACCTGTGAGGGAAGGGGGATTTACGGACAAAAGAAGTGGTTGTCTCAGTAGGTTTAGAGGTAGACTTGTTGATGGATTTTTGGGGTGGTGGGACCTGAGTAAAAGGTTTTAATAGGCAGTGTTGGGTGGGTGGGATTGAAACATCACGGGGGCAGTAACACCATTGTCAACCTAGTTACCTGATCGTAGAGTACTCACTGCTTTCATGTCCTCTTGGTTTGTGGGTGGAGTGGAAGTGGATCCAACCTCATAAGACAACTCCTTTCCATTCCCCTTAGGGTTATGAATGGGTTGACTCGGAAAATGGCCTTTTTCACGCTCGGACTCAAATTGGTTAAGACGTTGCTCAAGCCCTTGGATGGCTTAAATCTGTGCTTGCGTGGTTTGCTGTTGAGTCGTGATAAATTGAGTGGAAAGATTATCAATAGAGGAGGTGGATGATTGGGGTGGAGGGGCATAAGGGGGTTGGGGAACCAACTCTCGATTAATACTAAGAGGTTGGGAATACTCGTAGGATGGAGGTTGGACAGGGCAAATTTGATGGGTGGGGTGGGATGGTCCTCCTTGGGGGACAAAGGATGATGGATGGTGTTGGTGGTGGTGTGGAGCATGGTGGTGGTGGATAGGAGGTCGATGTTTCCTTTGCGGGTTTTGGTGAAACCCTGGTGGACCACTAACATGTTGTTATGGTTGTGATGGAGGAAGGTGATTGTCGTACTTATAAGAAAAATAGGGATGGTTCCTATTATTCGGATTGTAAGTAAATGATGGTGGTGTGGGTTTCCTAGTGGTATCAAAGGAACATTCTTGGGCTAGAGTGGGTTAGGGATCATCTTGAATGAGGGGGCAGAAAGGAGATAAATGATCTTGACTTAAACAGACATGACAAGAAGCAGTAGACTCGTTGATGTTCATCACTTGTTTAGAAATAGAAACATTTTGTTGCATAGAACAACTGAGAGCATCAACAGTCTTAGTCAAAGTGTTTAAGACATGAAGCAAGGTTTTAAAATCGGGATCATTTTTAACCTCATAAGTGCTACCTACTCGTGGTGGCTCGAATCTCAAAAATTCATTTGTGCCCTCCCAATCTTGGGAGTCATCGCCTGATTCAAGGAGAAAATTATAGGCGGCAGTGGGAGTTATGTGCATGAATTTTCCTTTGTGCATGGAATCAATAATGGTGCGAGTGGAAGGAATGAGACCATTGTAAAAACTATGAACGAGGTGACTCTTCTCGAGACCATGATGTGGGCAACTATTGATATAGTCTTGAAAACGGCCCCATGCTTCACAAAATTACTCGATTGGCTTTTGGTGAAAATCTTAAATGGCTTGGCTCATCTCATTGGTCTTACTTGTGGGATAAAACTTGGATATGAACTTCTTCACAAGTTGTTACCATGTATGGATAGAATCTGGTGACAAAGACTGTAGTCACATGGATGCTTTCTTATGGAGAGAAAATGGAAACAAGCGAAGATGAACATTTTCTTTGTCTATTTTTTGATTTTTGAAAGTAGCGCAAACTGTGAGAAATTTTTGCATGTGAGTGTATGGAGACTCATGTTCATGACCATGGAAATTGGGCAACATGGAAATGGTCACCGGGCAAATTTCGAATTGATCCACCGGGTGGGTGGAAGAACTATGCAAGATGGTGGGGTAGATGTTATCGGGGCAAAATAGTCCCTTAAGGCACGCTCTTCAGCCATGGTGGGTGGATGAATGGTGGGAATAGAGATATCAACTCTGGGACAACTCAAAGTGATCAGTGGAATAGAAGAAGCAAGGGGAACACTTGGTTCACCTAATGTGGAAGAGATGGGAGAAAGACTATGGGAACGAATTAATCAATGATTAACCCGTTGGCACGTGGGTATGCAAATAGGGATTTTTTTTGGTTTTTTGGATTTTTTGGAAAAGAAAATATTTTGGAGTTTTGCTTTTGTGTTGGAAAGAATGAAAATATTTTTTGAGTTTTTAATAAAAATAAGAAAAGAAAATATTTTTGGAAGAAGAGGGGTGGGGGAAAATTTGGACTCTAAGAATTTGGAGAAATTCACTAAAACGGACTACCGAAAAAGGAATTGAACACATTCATGTTAAGGAAAAGAAATCCTAACTAGCACATAGCCAAATTTTTTATCTTGAAAATTAATGAAAGGGGTAGTCAAATTTTAATGAAATCCGCGGGCGATAAAAATCACAGAATTTATATGAGTGATCGCCTTTCGTAAAATGTGTGTTCCTAATTTAATCACATGATGACAAGAGGATTTCCACAGAGATTCTCCACAAAGCTAGTACGACGAAATGATTGGCCGGTACAATGCTGGGGACACCACAAACCAGTTTTACTTGGCGACCGCACTTAAAACCCAGTTTCCGTGGACACTTCCATGCCGCAAAGAGACCCGTTCCAGGGTTTTCCTGGTGGATAAGACTCTATGGGTTATCCTACAAGTCAAAATGATCATAAAGGGGCCTATGAACACCGTATCCTATGGTGCTATCTAGTTGATTGATTTTAAATTAGTAGTGGCTAGGGTAGCACACAAAGGATAAGTGATTGAGTCAGGTGATGAAATCCCTTCTCGTGAGTGACCGGGTGTAGGTCTTAGTCAATTTAATTCATCATTCAATTAAAAATTAAATTCAAGAATTAAATCACACAAGATCACGTAGGAGCACACAAGGTATGAACTCGCTAACAAAAGGGCTCGAGGGTATAAGAGATGTACCTCCCACGGTTTTTAGTCTATGGGGTGCCGAAATTGTTAAGTCGACCAGGGGGAGATTACACCAATCTCAGTCAGCCAAGGGAGTCCGACCGACCCAAGGAAGAGAGGCTTCTAATTCCTCGCCTTGGACTCCCTCTCTCTACACTATTCGGTTTCCCTATCACGCTTTCTTCAATTATTACAAATTTAAAATGAAAATGAAACGGTGCCTCTATGCACCGCAATACAAGCAATGTAAGAAAATCCTAAATACAAGCCTTATAAAATCAAAATAAAAAGGGTACTAAATTTATAAAAAATAAAATACAAGTGAATCAAAAAATTCGGAAATCCTCTCAAGCACGTTGATCTCCAAAGATCGGGAACGGCGCCATTTGATGAATTGATTTTTGATGTGTTTGTCATTGTTGTTATAGATCTTCAATCAAAACCTCAATTACCGACAAATATATAACAAAATCAAGTGTAGAGTGGTAAGTAAGGAGGTCAATCCTAATCTAAGGAGTGAACATGGTAAAAATGAGAAGATAATGAATATAATTCAATTGATTATTTTTTTTAGACTTTTGGGTTTTTTTTAATTTTTTTTTTTTGTTTTTCAAATATTAAAACACTTTTTAGGTGAAAATGTGAAGTGACACTAAACTAAAATGAGAGATGAAATTAACAAACTAAAAAGTGTGCTAAATAAGAACTAAGTAATAAAAGTGAGATGAACTTAAATTTGAGAAATATTCAAGGAATGAAACTTAACCTCCACTTTATCAATCAAATGTGTTAATTATTCTAGTTTACTAATTTTCCAAATATTAATTTATTTTATCAATTGATTCTCATCATTTGACAAAACAAACTAATATAAAATTAGTTAATCGAATTTTCATCCCCAGAACTCAAATGAATAATTGATTTAGAAAAATTATATAAATCACTCGCTAGAGTAGATTCATATAATAAATCATAAATCCAACAAAAATTTAATGTACGAGTATAAGAAAATAGAATATCATCTAATTAGTGGGTCATTCTATCTCTAGTTTGAATCCAAAAATTAAGAGTATATTAGATTTTAATTTTTTCCTCAAGAATAGTTTACCATTTCTCAATGCATAAACTCATGCGGGAATGAAAAGAAAATTAACTAAATGAAACAAAGTAAACTAAATTAATTAATACATTAAATTGAATATATGGGGCTTCATTTCACTCCTTGAATGGAGTGATTAGCCAACCATAGTCATAATTCACTTAATAACAATCTAATAAAAATTACTAAATGAAATTAAAAGGATAGAGAGAATAAATTCAAACAAAAATGGGGGAGAAAATAAATTGCACTTGCATTAAATCCAAGCTTCTCTCAATTGTATACAAACACTAACAAAATTGAAATACAATTTAATTCTCCTTTCTACAATATTTTTTTCTCTCTAAAATTCCCTATTTTTCTAGCATAGTTTTTCTCTCTCTTCTAGATCTCTAAAACCCTATTTTGCTATTTTGATCATCCCCTTAAATGGGGTCTTCCATCTTCAATTTATAGTAGGCATGGAGCTAGGGGTAAAAATGGGTGGATAAAGGTGCAAGAGGTTGTATAAGGTGTGAATGAGGGTTAATTTAGGAAAATGCACAAATGTGCATGAGTTTTGTGAGGTCATGTGGGAAGTGAGGTGAGGGAATAAAATCTGATTTTGGGGTGAGGGGTTATAAGATGTAGTTGGAGGTATTTTGGGTAAATTGGTAAAAAGGGAATAAGTTGGTTAATAAGACGCATGGGGGTTTATTTGTATGACTTTTGGCTTTGTGATTTTGAAATTGGATTTGTTTATGCAGGTGAAGAGTCGTGGGGTGGCTTTGGGTTAGAAATGGGTTTTGAATTTGGATGTGGTGTTTCGGGTTGTTTAAGGTTCGGTTAAGGGGTTTTGCGATCGGGTTTGGGCATGGGGTTGGGAAACAAGTGGTTCTGGGTTAATGGGTCGGATGTTCAAGTGGGTTACGGCTTGAACTAAGGGTCGCCGATGATGGGGTAGAGGTTCGATTTCGTTCTGGGTTAGGGGTTGATGTCTTAACTCACGTTGGGCTGAACTCGGGTAGGGGTGCAGCTGGTGGGTTCGGCTGGTTTGGAGGTCCGCCGGAGGGAGCTGCGATCCCGACGGGTTTGGGTCTTTGAGTCGCCGGAGGTGGCGGCTGGGTAGGTTTACGGATCAGTTGGTTTCGGGTCATCCAGCAGGTGGGATGGTGTGGTTTAGGATGCGGGAGGGTCAGAGGGATTAGGTAAGAGGGAGGAGAGAATAGGTGGATGTTTCAATGGAGGAGAGAGGACAGAGGAGAGAGAAGGGTTTCTTGGGGAAGATGATGGGTTGGCTGGATTGTGTGTGTGTGGGTGTATGGGAATGTGGATGAAGGTGAGTGAGATGTTAGGTGTAGGTGAGTGTATGGTAGGTGGGTGTGAGTGAGTTTAAGATAAGTGCGTGTGTTTAATTTGTGACCCTTAAAAAAATAAAATAAAACTAAAATTAATAAAACTAAAAATATAAAATGAAATCTAAAAATAAAACAAACTAAAAATTATAAAAATAAAAATTTTAAAACTAAAAAAATAAAATCCTAAACTTATATAAAAACTTAAATAAAACAAAAGAAATAAAAACATAAAATCTAAATGAAAACTAAAGTCCTAAAAATATATAAATTATAATAAACTAAAAATAAACTCCTAAAAACTAATCCTAATAAAACTAAAAACTAATACCAACAAAATAAAATAAAATTATAAAAATAAAATAGAAAAATAAAAAATAAACCTAAATAAATCTAAAATAAAACCTAAAAATAAAACGACACAACAAAAAATCTAAAAAAAAATATAAAAGGGCACAACCTAAACTTACACGGGGTTCGGGGTAGGTTTAGGCTCAATTTAGGGTAGGCAACGATATGGGACAAGGGTATTTATCTACATTCAACGCGTATATGCCTTGATATATAGCTTTTGACACCGTAAACGGACATTTGACCTACAAGATAAACATGTAAGCACATAAGACCGGTATTGTAGAGAATTAGAAACTAAAGTACATCTATTCGGGGTATAAAATGTACAGTGTTGGGTGCTTATCAATGAAACAAATTCAATCTCAATCGACTCATCATCAGAACGAGATTGAATTTCGGGTGAGAAAGATGCACACTCGATGAGAAATTCATTGAAAAATTGAGGTGAAACACAAGTTTCCACCTCCTCGTTGTTTTGTACATAAGAATTCTTCTCATCGCAGAGGGCTCCGAGTCTCATTCCAGCACCATTTAGGCTTTCCAAACCTTGGGAGTAAAGAAGAAAATTTTCTTCCAAAGTAAGCTTCCTCGATTCTAGATCCTCAGATTCCTCATTTGGTTGAAATTCTTCTTCACATTCATCAGAATAAGAATCGTTATTGGATTCGAATAATGAATCCAAATCAAGCTCTCAATAACAATTTTCATGTCGATAATCGTTTTCAAGTCTTTCAATCTCAAGAAAATCTTCGAAATGGAAAACTTGAAAACTATCCCCAAACTAAGAATCATTATAATGATCGTAATAACTATAAAAGAAAGACATGGTTACCAAATTTTATGTATATGGAGAATCCGATGAAAAGGTGAGCGATCGAGAAGCAACATTTCTAAGAGCTCAAGTACGCAAATCCTACAAAAAAGGTTAAAATAGAGAATACAAATAGGAAAGGAAAAATACTATGAAATAATAAAACCAATTACAATCTAAAACACACTTCCCGGCAACGACGCCATTTTGATGAAAGGGTGGCCGAGTGTTCGTGTAGGGACACTGTCATTGATTTCGGCTCCCGATCTACTTGTAAAAACTTAAGATACTACTACATTTGTGAGTCAAGTAAAACGGTGAGTCGAGTATCGTAAGAAATCAACAGGGAGCGATTCAATTTTAGATTTTAATTTCTTTAGAACTTCAAAAATAAAAGTGTAAAATAAATAAGAGAAAAGTTGATGGTTGGGAATGGTGACAAAAAGAAAAGAATAAGTTAAGCTACACAAAAGTAAAGTGAGGATCGGGATCGCATTCCACCACAAGGATCAAATCAACTACTAATTGGAGTTAAATCTCGAAAGCAATTTAATCGAGCATTTTCAATTTATCATAAACATCACGCATGAAGGGATTTTAACCCAAAAATACTTTATAAAACATTTAATCAAAAATGGTCAAACACGAATTAAATTCGGATTGTCACTATAAACGATAAAATTCTGTGACAAACAAAGATAAATGCATAACAATAAAAATTTGATACGCGTGGTTTCAATTAAACACAATTTTACACAAAACCTAGTTTTCGAAACTCAAACCCATTAATGGCAGAACACAACCCCGAAACTATTTATCTAAGGGCAATACATAAATTAAAATACTTGAACACTAGGAAAGCCATAAGAAAAATGAAATACAAGTTAATCTCGATAAGGAATTTAAATCACATCAATGAAAATAAAGCATAAACAAAGGAATACAACTATATTAATGGTACGGATAATGAAAAATTCAACTTATAACACCCAAAGGAGTCACAACCAGAGAGAGAAGAAGAATAGCTCTCCAAACCCTAACCCTAACCTAAACTAAAATGAAAGACCGCTCTCAAAATGAGAGAAAAGTTATTTATATACAAAACCAAGGATGGCAAACTTACAATAAAAGAGAAGCTGAAAACAAGGGATCGATCGATCGACCCCTAAAGTCGATCGATCGACTGAACAAAGTTGAGCCAACTGTCTTCGAACCAAGGGAAAAAAATGAGGAGTCCATCGATCGACCCCTTATGTCGATCGATCCATCCATCAGGTATCAGCCAAGCTGCATTCTCCCCCGTTTTGATTTATTTATAATTCTCTTCCACAAAAAGTCTCATAACTTCTTCATTAGGGATCGGATTCGTGCATCGTTTACGGGCATGCCAAGATTTATCTAAGGGCTACAACTTTTGTAAAGATGTTGAACCAGATGCCCAAAATAAGGAATGACTAAATGTCCCTTGTGAGTGCGAAATTATACGAAACTTGTCTGGAATGCATCCAAACTTCATACTAAGCATTGAAATACCTACAAAAGCTCAATCAACCCTTGAAAAACATATAACTATACAAATATGAGATTATATGGTTAACGAGCATAAATATAGGGATTAAGATACCCGAGGGTGCTAATAGCGTGTAGGTTCACGACTGAAATACGCAATATTTGCGTCCTATCAAGAGGCCAACTCGTCGTAGGTTTTAATGCTTGAGTTTACAAAGTCGTCCGCTAGGTGCTAATGGGTAACACTAAGACTTGAAGTAACTTGATTTCAAAGCAAAGAAAAGAAAAGTAAACATAAGTATCAACGTTAAATGTTATAAATTCTATGAAAAAAAGTATAAATTAAAGGGAGGAATAATTACAACTCAAAGAAGGATTCCCACGATCACGAGGATCCTTCTTGTGTTTACCCTTCAAGGAACTCCTAGTTTCCACTAACATAAAAATAACTAGTTTTTCGATGATGATTGGAAGTTTGGGAAACCTTAATTAATTATCTTATGTTTTGAATTGGGAGGGACTAAATAATAATAGATGGGCATGTGATTAATAGATACGGTGGTGTAAACACTATGAAATATCTATTCAGTTATATTCTCAGCATGGACGAATCTATAGGATATGATAGAGCCAAGTATTATCCTCCAGTAATTGGAATCGGGAGTGTTAGGAAAATTCCCAAGTCTGTAATTATGTTTCGCATGCAAGTGTGAAAGGTAATCAAAAATACTTAATGGAATATAGCATCATATAAACCAATCTCGACTACAGTTTTCACATCATAGGCTCTCTCATTATCCTTTATATCTCTCATATCATAGACGGGTTTATACTTTAAAATGTTAAAGTATACATGACTTAACCCTGCTAATGGTGCTTTTGTAAAGGCTGGCTCGGGAGAGGTCAATTGTATAAACCTCATCATCAATAAACTCCTCTACAATGTCATGATTTAAAGGGGGAACCCAGTGGCATGTTCCATAAATAATGTTTGTTCCAATTTCTAATCATACTCGTCAAGATTTATGGCTTCTTGAGCATCAATCTCTCTCTTAAAATATGTAACCTCTGAATTTAAAGACGGAGATGGCCCATAGGTAGAGGTCGTAGATGTGGAATACAGAGATGAAGATAAAAAACAAGCAGAAAGTGAAACTAAGTTATTTAACTTAGTGATGATCCTAGAAGAGGAATTTACATTAACAACCATGTTAGAATTAAGGATTGAAAAAACATAACGGATCGACAAACTATAATGGATGTTGTTCTTTGTTGACAAAATTAATGACAGAATAATCACTAGGTAGGAGAGGTAGAGTCGGACTAAAACTAATTTTTGAATCTAAAACCTCTTAACTATAAGGGACGAACCCTCTACGTCCAGTTTCTTGGGCAAAAACCCAACATAGGTGTCAGCCTATAATATCCCTTGGATACTCTCTTAGAAAAAAAAAATTATTCTTCTATACACCTACTAAAATCTATAAAAATAAAATAAAACTCCTTAAAGGGAGTGAGAATTCACAGACATAAAAACCCAACTTATGTTTTGAGATTATATATTAAAAAGGATAAAATTGATGAACTTATACAAGAACAATGAAAAATAATGTCCTAATTGAAACTAATGCTTTTGACTGTAATGAATAAACTATTATGCACTACTAAATACTATAGGGAAGAGATCTAAGGCAGTCAAACCTTACCAAAGATGAAAAAAGAAACGAAGAACTTTAAGAACAGCCAAAGATTCTTATAGTTATCCTAAAAAGATAAATATTTTCTTTAAAAAGTTTTTGAAGTAGTCTGATAACAAATGAAATCTAATCTTTATATAGAAGATTAATGGCTTGGGCTGCACGTGCCAATCACAACATTAGGAAGACCAACCAATAGAATATGAAGTGATGTGAGTTGCCTCAAACTCAAGGTAATCTGATGTTTTAAAAAAATTGTATCAAACTTTCCTTCGATCCAAGGTAAAAGGATGAATGCACCAACTAAATAGATATACGTTCCCTTGGATCCTATATTTTTAAGGACCCTTAACTCCCTCAGCCTATAAAGGGTCGACTCTAATATTTTGAGGACCCTCAGCTCCTTTAGCTCTTTCATTTCAAGGACCTTTATCTCCTTTGGTATTTGGAGGTTCGAATCCTACATTTTAAGGACCCTCATCTCCTTCAACTCTAGCATTTTAACACTTGACTCTTATATTTTAAGGACCATCAACTCCTTCGGTCCGTAGGCTCTTTTATTTCAATAACCCTCATCTTTTTTGGCCTAAAAAGTTTCGGCTATAATATTTTGAGGACCCTCAGCTCTTCGGTTCCTATATATTAAGGACCATCAGCACTTTCGACCTGTAGAGGGTTTACTCCTATAATTGAAGGACCTTCAGCTCCTTAGGCATGTGGAGAGTCCACATATACTTTTAAAGGATCCTCATCTCATTCGGCTATTGCATTTTAAAGACCCATAATGCCTTTATCCTATAAAGGGTTGATTCATACATTTGAAGGACCCTCATATCGTTCGAACTATTAAGGATCGACTCTAAACTTTTTAGGACCCTCAATTCATTAGAATCCTATGTTTCAAGGATCCTCAACTACTTAGACATATAAAGGGTTGGCTCCTATATTTGTAGTACCATCACTTCTTCATATCTTTCATTTTAAGGACTCTCAACACCATCATCTTTTAGAGGGTCGACTCATATATTTAAAGGACCCTTATCTCCTTTAACCTATGGAGGGTCAGCTCCTATATTTAAAGGACCCTTAATTCCTTCATACTATAGAGGGTCGGCTCTAATATTATAATTACACTCTGATCTTTTGGATTGTTAAGGATCGACTTACATATTGGAAAAACCCTGAGTTCCTTTGGCTTTTTAATTTTAAGGACCATTATTTCCTTCGAACTATTGAGGTTCGGTCTACTACATTGAAATGACCCTCAGCTCCTTCGGCGTGTGGAGGATCAGATCCTACATTTGAAGTACCCTCAACTCTTTTGGCTCTTTCATTTCAAGGACCCTTATCTTCTTCAGCCTGTGCATGGTTGACTCATCCATTTGAAGGACCCTCAGCTCCTTCAATTCTTGCATTCTAAGGACCCTCAAATCATTTGGCTCATGGAGGGTTGACTCATACATTTAAAGGACCCTCATCTCCTTCAGCCTATGGAGGGTCGACTCTTATAGTTTTAAGACTCTCAACTTCTTCGTCCTATAGAAGGTTGACTTTAATATTTTAAGGACCCATAGTTACTTCATCTCCTATATTTCAAGGACCCTCAGCTCCTTCAAACTATGGAGGTTCAACTTCTACGTTTTGAGGACCCTTGACTCCTTTGACTCTTGTATTACAATGACCCTTAGCAAATTTGGCTCATAGGAGGAACTATTAGTTGCCTCTAATCTCGTAGTAAATTTGTTACAGTTCAGAAGATTCAAACCTACGGGAAATTAATGATCATAAAAATGATATCATCTCTAAAGTTTTAATGAATTTTGACCCTCAAACTCGTACCCTTGACCTCACAAGGTCGGCCAAGTTGCACCAAAAATATAAAAATGCATAAAATTCACCATAAAGGTATTTTGGATATATCAAGACTGCAAAAAAGGACATGTTGTAGCCTCTAATAGGATAAATATCATTTAGCATGCATCATGTGACTTGGGGTGAAAATTGCAACCAAAGCCTCCAATAAATATCTTATACTCTACTACTTGTTCCCCAAGTCATAAAATTGTAAAACACACTAAAACTCTATCAAAATAATGTTAGAGAAAGATAGTACTTAAAGTGTAACTTGTCTAATACTCCATGAATAGTGAAAAATAAGTTTACCTATAGTGGATGTAGGCCAATTGGCTAAATATCTTATATTTGCATATTGATTCTCTTTCTTGTCTTTATTTATTTGACTTTTACAGTCCATAATCATACCAGATGGTGTTGATCTTAATCATTGACTGAGTCCATATCTTTATCTGGATTGTTGCGTTTCTATATAACATCACTAACTTTTTTAGGATAAATATTCTAAAATATTATAAGATTATAGATCTAAAAGTTTTTGTTCAAATCTAAAAAAAATTTTGTATATATTTGTAAATACGCTTCATATACAATATTGTTTATCATATTGCGAATAATCACCTTTAAATTCAAACATCTAGACTTAGTGAATAGTTTAAAATAGTACAAATTGTTTAAGTTCTATGTTCTTGATTCTTTGTTCATTTTTAGATCATTGTAATTCATAGGACTGGTTGGAATTAATTTTCTCACACTACACCAAATACCAAAAATGGTCACAGAGAAGGGGTCACGGCTGGATGCCGTGACCAGTTGGTTACGAACTAAAACTGTGACCACAATCAAAATGGGCATGACCAAATCCATGACTCTGTGTGGTCATGGGTCCTCTTGTGTGTGATCAAGGATGTGGACCCTGACTCCTTTGGGTCACAGCTTTAGACCCTAACCCATCCGTGACCATTATGGAGCCAAGTTTCCCTCCAATTTTGATTAGGGAAGGAGTCACGACCGTGAACCATGACCACAAACCTCAGTACATAGCGATATGGTCACGGACTTATGTCGTGACCTTATACCTGTGTAATGAGGTTTGTGGTCACGAATTTGGGTCGTGACCATGTCCTCATTTCCACACTAATGTGTAAAAATAAAGGGGTCACGTCATATGGTCATGGACCTACGCCGTTACCATGGTCATTATACTTAAAAAATGCATAACAGTTTTTCATTTCCCTCGAGAACTTCTAAACCCTTATTTTTCCCTCCCTCTCTCCGGTGATTTTGGCTCTCTCCTTATCTCAATCTTAAGCTCTCTCCCAACCTCAATCTCAAAGGTAAATACGTATGTGGTCATATTTCTATGTGTGTGTATACTGTAAATATGTGTGTGTGTGTGTGTGTGTGTGTGTGTGTGTGTGTGTGTGTGTGTAAATACATGTGTGTGTATGTGTGTGTGTGTACATGTGTGTGTATATATATATGTGTGTGTGTGTGTGTGTGTATACATTTGTTTGTTGTGTATATATATGTAGTTGTGTATACATTTTCATTGTGTGTATTGTGTATATGTGTTTAGCTGTGTATTCTGTATTGTGTATACAATAAATGTGTATGTGTGTGTGTATTATAGAAAAAAAATATGACTAATGTTGGTTTAAGTTTCAAACGAGGTCAAATTTTAATTTAATGGATATTGTTCGTTTAAGTTTCAAACTACAATAAATTTTAATTGTATGGATATTGTTGGTTTAAGTTTCAAACTAGGGCAAATTTAAATTTAATGGATATTGTTAGTTTTTAAGTTTCAATCTAGGGCAAATTTTAATTTAATGGATATTGTTGGTTTAAGTTTCAAACTAGGGAAAATTTTAATTTAATGGATATTGTTCATTTAAGTTTGAGGCTGAAATATCAAAATATCCATCTCCATTAATATTGATGCCAAAGTCGGGATTAATTTTAGGATCAATTTTAGGGTTAATTTTAGGGCTGCAATATAAAAATATACATCTACATTAAAATTAAGTCCCGAAAATGCATAATCTATTAATTGTAGGGGTAATGTTTGTAAAGGTTAACTTTAGGGTTGATTTTAGGGATTGTTGGCTTAAATGACAAAAGTAGGTATTCCAAACCAAATAAATTAACGGTTGATGATTCATTAGAGCCATAATTTATAGGAATCATATTAACACCCTTGTACATAATAACTCGTTAATGGTTCATTGAAGCCATTATTTATAGGAATTATAATCACGCCCTAGTTCATTTTTCTCAGGAAAAATGAATCACGATGCTAGTAAATAGCAACAAGTGTGGAAAAGGTTGCAATTGGATCGCACGCATAGATCTTTCATTAATGATCCTTATAAAGTGGGTACTCTAGTTTATTGGTAAGGGAACAGGAAGATCGAACAATTTAACAACATTGTAAACCGTGGAGTTCATCTCCAGTAACAGAACTTGTTCGATCATATTTTGTTTTCCCTGCCACAATGTTGGGATGAAGTTGTATAATATATATATCGCGTACATAATCCCAATAGATCACTGACCTTGCTTACGATGTTAGAGAAGGCAAAAAAAATCACCCATTATGGATAGAATTACGTACAAAGAGCATTGACGAAGACTATGATGTCTCATGACATATACATGTCAAACTCAATCTTACCAATATGATGAAGAGAATGAGATTTTGAGTTCATGTTGATCACATCTATGCATCCATTATAGATAAGCTTCCTCCTAATTGGCCACGTGCAAAAATCCATAGGTTTTTAAAAACAAATATAGAATGGATGGAGATCAGACACATTGAACTTTTATTAAAGTCTTACCATGAACGGGTAGATTATAATATATGGAAAAAATATTATTTTTTTAGTTATATTTTCATATTAAACTTTGAAATTATGCATCTATTATTATAGATACACATTTAACTTTTATTATTTTTGTAGATAATGTCGAGTCGTAATGGACGCAACGCTCCAACCACAACGTGAGACAACCATAAGGAGAATTCTCATCACTAATTGGTGAGCAATACTCAACTCCAAAAACTATTCGCTCCCCTAATCCGAGTTACGGGAGGAAAGGTACTCCCACTAATTCAATAAACATGCCCTACGCTCCTGAAACTGGTGGGTCAGTTGAGAAGAAGCCCATTGGGTTCTTTTTATTGGGAAATAACCCCACAGGGGATAAGAATCATGTTCAACAGTTTAAAGCTCGGTGTTTGTCCTTGGAAAAACTGAATGTGGTAGTGGGAGGATCTAACAATTGTAACATCATAGATAAATCTATTAGAGATGACATCTACGAGCAACTCAGCAAATAATTTTCATTTTCCCCCAACTCAAAAAATAAGGTGCTTTCTCGGGTTGCTAAACAACTCCAAACATATCAGAGAAACCTTAGGCATAAGCATTTCCCTAAGGGAGCATCGAGCTCCGACAGTTTGGCACTCAAAGACAATGTCCCTTCCAATATTGATATGTTAGTCTCTCAATGGAATGATTTTCTGAAGAATGAGGCGAAGGACTCCAAAATGCTGCAAATGGAGAAAAACAAGCAGAATAGGGCCAAAAAACTGATGTCCATTACCTTGGCTCAAAATTCTATAAATATTTGAAGAATGAGTGGACGAACGTTATGAAAGGAAGCCCGAATAAAGGAAAGACACCGAATCGAGCGAACTTGTGCATGCTAGACGAGACAAAGATAATAAATTCCTTCCTCTCTTGGTCAAGACTCTAGAATCAATAGAGTCTATCAGTAGTAAACCAAATTGAATCCCATTCGAGGACATTGATAATGATGCCATCAGACAAACCTTTGGGAAAGACCACAGAGGGAGGACAAGAGGTTTGGGGTCGCATATGTCAAAAATAAGATTCAAACACACCGCACCCCGAATGATCTTTATTCTATTAATTAGAATTTTGTGTCCAACGATGAAAATCAATCTAAGACTGAAGGGGATATAATGGGGCTTCGAAATGCATTGGGAGGTGTGAATGATAAACTTGCAGAGATTGTGTCCCTTTTAACCAGTCATATGCCCCTGCAACCCCCAATGCATCCTGGATTCCCTCCATAGATGCTAGGGATTCCTCAAAATTTTCCTCGTTCTCCATTCCCCCCACAGATTTCGGTTCCTCCTTCAACATTCCTTTCTCAGTGCCTCAGCAGGGCTTAGGTCTTGGATCAGCATCAACAACCCACGATGACTATGGCGAGAAATACTATATACAGGACCTGAGCGATAAATTTGTCTTTTGGATCTGCATGCTCATGTCCACTACCGTAGGAACTTTAGTACATAATCGACCTTTGCAGCAGGGTGAGTGTCAGGTCATGGTTGATATAGTATATGAGGGTTATGAAACTGTTCCATCACACATCAACAGTGGATAATGGAATTTTTTGAAAATTATGTAGACTCTGTTACCACTTGGCTAGTTTATCGCTTGATGAAGATGTAGTAATATTTTTCTTATGACGTAATAATATCAGTAGACAAATTTATTTAATTTGAGTTTAAGTGGTTGTGTAGTATCATTGATTGTCATGTTCTTGTATTTAAGTAATTGCATAGTTTGATTGATTGGTGCATTGTTGACTATATTAGTGCTTTCCATGTATTCCTATGCATATACATTTGTTGATCAGTTTCATTTATGAAGTGTTCATAAAATGAAGTTAAATTACCTCAATTTTATGAATGTTGTATTAAAGAAACTAGTCAACAAATGTACATGTAAAAGAAGAATACGTTGGGGGCTCTAGGATCAATTTGGTCCAATCACACATTCAGAAGACTCTAATTAATGGCCTTCTTGGATCGCAAGAATCAGGTACTCTTTACTTTAAATGAAGTAGTTATATAATTGATATGCATTATCTTTTAAATTTTTTAGATGATAGAAGGAGTATGGGATAATTATTTTTTTATTTTGTTTGGATGTTAGATAAATATTGGTTGTTGGCTTATTATTGGATACTATGTTAGAAGGAGTATGGGATAATTAATGGTTTTTTTTGGTTTGGCTGTTGGATAATTATTGGTTGTTGGCTTGTTGTTGGATTGTATGTTAGAAGGAGTAAGGTATAATGCTTTGGGTTTTCACCCTCTAATGGCATGTTTTTATACCTAATTCTAGATATTTTCAAATTATCATCATATTATAAAATTAGGCGTCCCTTGATAATGCGATCAGTTATTGCGAGTTAGTTGGTCCCGTGCGAGGTGTTCAAACTTCTTTAGGGGTTCTAGGGTGGGAGCTAAGGGTTTCCCCTCTGAGGGCACGTTTTCAAGCCTAAGTGTGGATTTTCTCAAATTAGCATCGTATTCTCAAATCAGGGGTTCCGTGACCACGCGATCGGTTCCTACGAGTCACATTGGTCCCGCGCACAGTGATATCTCCTCTAAAAGGGACGCTTGGGGGATCCAAGGGGTTTCACCCTCTAACAACACATTTTCAAGCCTCTAAGTGTGTAATTTCTCAAATTATCCTCATTTTCTCAAACCAAGGCACCCGTGACCATGCGACCGGTTCCTGCGAGCTACATTGATCCCGTGTGAGGTGTTTACACCTCTAATCGGTCCGTTTAGGAAGTACTTTTGGTTTTTACCCTCAAAATGCATGATTGGCAAGAAAATCTTCCTTTTTTGACCTTGCCAAATGCAGCGTGTTGTAGAGCTCATTGAAATTGTTCTGGAAAGGAGTCTCAAATATTGTGATGTGTTTTCCCATTTGGAGTTTGATAGAGTATTTCAAATACGACTCCTTTCATTATGGGGAGTGTGGCCTTCATCAAGAACCACCAATATAGGACAATCCAGGGAACTAAAAGGTGGTCTCACAGGGAACTCAACTTGTACTCAGGAGACAAAGGATGGGGAAGCAGTTTTTGCTGAGCTGGCTCAATAATAGCACCAACATTGTGAACAATTTATAGTAGATTCCCGGCCCCACCGTTATGAATAAAAGAGGTTTCCTTGTAATGCTAAGTTCCCTACACCTTGAAATTAATCCCTTACAAACATTACCACTCACTCTACTCAACAAAATTGAACTTCACCATCTAAAATTAATAATGGGAACACTTGTTATAGTTACAAAATCCAGGGATTCACTCATGGGAGACTACTAGCTCCATTGGACCATCTTTGTACCATCGAAGCCTTTGGACAGCCTTTGGACCAGTGAAGCCACGTAGTCTCTTAAGGGTGAATCCCTGGCTTCTTACAACTATAGAAAGTGTTCCCATTATTGATTGTAGATGGTGGAGTTTGATTTTGATGAGTAGAGTGAGTAGTAATGTTTGTAAGGGATTAATTTTAGGGTGCAGGGAACTCAACATTACAAGGTGGCCTCACAGGAAGACTAACATCTTGACAACCCTCAATGAGGGTTGTCAAGCTCTTAATCTTTCTGTTAGGCCACCTATTTTTTCATAACGATGGGGTCGATTTGCTACTACAAATTGTTCAAAATGTTTGGTCTATTATCGAGCCAGCTCAGCAGAAATTTCTTCCCCATCCTTCGTCTCTTGAGTATAAGTTGAGTTTCCTGTGAGGGCACCGTTGAGTTTCGTGGATCATCCTATATTGGTGGTTCTTGATGAAGTCCACACTCCCCGTAATGAGAGGATTCATATTTGAAATACTCTATCAAACTTCAGACGGGAAAACGCAACATATGATCCAGGACTCCTTTCCAGAACAATTTCAATAATCTCTACAACACGTTGCATTTGTCAAGGACAGAAAAGGCATGTTTTATTGCCAAACAGGCCTTCTGAGGGAGAAAACCAAAAGAACCTCCAAATGGGCCCCATGAGAGGTGCAAACATCTCGTACGGGATCGATGTAACTTGTAGGAACCAATCGTGTGGTCACAGGGCCCCTAGTTTGAGAAAATGACGATAATTTGAAAAAATCCACACTTAGGTTTGAAACCGTGTCGTTAAAGGGAGAAACCCCTAACCCCCCCCCCCCCCCCCCAAATGGCCCCTTTAGGGGAGCGATCACAATGCGCATGACCAATGTAACTCGCAAAAATCGATTGCGTGGTCTCGGGACCCCGGATTTGAGAATATGACGATAATTTGAGAAAATTCACACTTAGGCTTGAAAACGTGCAATTAGAGGAGAAACCCCTTAACCCCCCCCCCCCCCCCCCCAATGGATCTTTTAGGGGAGCGATCATCATGCGTAGGTCCAATGTAGCTAGTAGGAACCGACCGCGTGGACATGGGACCCTCAGTTTGAGAGCACAACCCAAAACAGAGAATATGCACACTTGGGCTTGAAAACGTGCCATCAGGGGGCAAAACCCCGCAACTCCCCTAGATCATCCCCGTGGGTGACAGCAACACCTCGCTCGGTACCAATGTAGCCCACACGAACTGACTGAGTGGTCACGGGGCCCCTAGTTTGAGAGCACGACCCAAAATAGAGAATATCCACACTTGGGCTTGAAAGTGTGTCGTTGAGGTGCGAAACCCCTTAGAACCACCCCCACCCCCTCCCCATGAGTGGTGCCAACACCTCGCACAGGTCCAATGTAGCCCGCATGCTCACGGGACACCCGGTTTGAGAGAAAGACCCAAAACATAGAAGATCCACACTTAGGCTTGAAAATGTGTCATTGGGGTGCGAAAGCCCTTACCCCCCCCCCCCCCCCCCCATGGCCCCATGAGTGGAGCCAACACCTCGCATGGGTCCAACGTAGCCTGCAAAACCAACCGCATCATCACGAGACCCTCGGTTTGTGAGCACAACACAAAATAGAGAATATCCACACTTAGGCTTGAAAATATGTTGTCAGGGGATGAAACCCCGCAACACCCCCCAAACAGCCTTGTGGGCACCGTCAACCCCTCGCTTGGGACCAACATTGCCCGCACGAACTGACTGCATCGTCACAGGACCCTCGGTTTGAGATAACGATCCAAAACAGAGAATATCCACACTTAGGCTTGAAAACATGCCATGGGGGTGAAAAACCCCATAGCCTCCCCCCCCCCCCCCCCCCCCCCCACACACACACACACAAAAAAAAAACCAGACCCCGTGAGCGATGCCAACACCTCGCACGAGACACTCAGTTTGAGAGAATGAACAACAAAAGAGAATATTCACACTTGGGATTGAAAACATGTCGTCGGGGGAGTAAAACCCTGAAACACAACCCCAAACGGCCCCGTGGACGATGCCAACAGCTCTCTCGAGACCAACGTAGCCCACATAAACCGACTGTATGGTTACGAAGCCCCCCATTTGAGAGAACGACCCGAAACAGAGAATATACACACTTAGTCTTGAAAACATGCCATTGGGGTGCGAAACCCCTTAACCCCCCGCCCCCTCTCGATAAGCACCAACACCTCACACGGTCTAATGTAACTCGCACGAACCGATCGCGTGTTCATGGGACCCTTGGTTTGAGAGCACGACCCAAAACAGATAATATCCACACTTAGGCTTGAAAACGTGTCGTCGGAGGGCGAAACCCTTTAGTGCCTCCGCCCCCCCCCCCCCCCCCCCCCCCCCGTGCCCAACGGCCCCATGAGCAGGGCCAACACCTCGCACGGGACAAATATAACTCGTAGGAACCGATCGCGTGGTCACGGGACCCTTGGTTTGAGAGAACGGACCAAAACAGAGAATATACACACTTAGGCTTAAAAACGTGTCGTTGGGGTGTGCGAAATCCCTTCTCCCCCCCCCCCCCCCCCCCCCCCCCAAACCACCACCACCTCCATGTCCCCGTGAGAGGCACCTACACCTCGCACGGGTCCAATTTAACTCGCATGAACTGACCGTGTGGTCACAAAACCCTCGATTTGAGAGCATGACCCAAAACAAAGAATATCCACATTTAGGCTTGAAAACTAGCTGTCGGGGTAACACATCACAAACGGACCCGTGGGCGGGGCCAACACCTCGCTTGGTACCAACGTAGCCTATATGAACCGATCGCATGATCACGGGACCCCTAGTTTGAGAGAAAGGCCCAAAATAGAGAATATCCACATTTATGCTTGAAAATGTGTCGTTGGGGTACGAAACCCCATAGCATCCCCCCCAACCCACCCCGGGCCGCATGAGAAGATCCAACACCTCACATGGGTCCAACATAGCCCGCATGAATCGACTGCATGGTAACGGGACCCTCGTTTTGAGAGCACGACCAAAAATAGAGAATATCCATACTTAGGCTTGAAAACGTGCCTTCGGGGGAAAAACTCTGAAATGCTCCCCAGATGGCCCTTTGGGTTCCGCCAACACCTCTCTTGGGACCAACGTAGCCCATATGAACCGACTGTGTGGTCACGTGTCCCTCGATTTGAGGCCATGACTCAAAACAGGGAATATCCACACTTAGGCTTGAAAACGTGTTGTCGGGGGATGAAACCCCTTAGCCCCCCCCCCCCCCCCCACCACCACCACCACACACACACAACCATCACCACCACGGCCCCATGAGCGGTGCCAACACCTAGTATGAGTACAATGTAACTCACATGAACTGACCGCATGGTCACGGGACCCTCGGTTTGAGAGCACGACCCAAAACAGAGAATATCCACACTTAGGCTTGAAAACATGCCATCGGGGGGCGAAACCCAATAACGTCCACCAAACGGCCCAGTGGACAGTGCCAACTCCTTCTTTGGGACCAACGTAGCTCGTAAGAATCGACCACATGGTCACGGGACCCCCAATTTGAGAGCACGACCCAAATATCATAATTCCTACACAAGTCTCGCGACTGCATGGTTACGGGACCCCCAATTTGAGAGCACGGGACCCCCGCGAAGTCACCCAAGGAGCACTTACATCAATAGACCAATTTGCCTCCTGATTCGAGGATTTTTTTATTATTATTATTACAGCTCGTCACGGCCCAAAGTTGTGACCATGTTATGCATACTGCAAGTTTAGTCACAGCACAAAGTCGTGACTAAGTTAATATACACAGAAAATATAGTCATGGTCCACAGCCATGACGAACATTAATCTTAAGAATAATAGTCATGACATTAAGCTATGACCAAGTTTGATTGTACAGAGAACATAGTCACGGTTATGGGCCGTGACCAAATGCTTTCTTCATCAGGTGATGGTCACGAGTTTGGGCTATGACCAGGCTTGTGAAGGGGGTCAGGGCTATGGGTTGTCATGACAGCCGTGACTATGACAAGTTCATGACCAAGCTATGGGTCAGGGATTTGGACTGTGACCACCGATATTGGTCATGCCCGATTTGGTCACGGACCAAATCCATGACCCACACCTCCTGATCAGGGATAAAGTCCGTGACCAATCGCTCACTTTGGTGTAGTGTCATTGAGTTGCAGATTTTTCTAGTAATATTTTTTAATCCATTGTACTGACGTATTCACCACTTCACTACACAAAACTTGCACCAAACACAAACCCACCAGTTATTTTTTGGAGAGTGAAAGACAATAGTGGACTAGCTTTGGGAGCTATTAAGCGTCTACAATAAGAACTTGACAATAAATGGTGCACTCCCTAAAGTTCAATTATCACATTATGTAACCTATTTTCTATCATTTTATTTCCAATTTTGTTGTACTTGTAACTTCATTTAATATATTGGATTTTATTTTTTGTTGTCCCTTAGAGGGGACTATGGATTTTTCCATAGGATTCTAAGATTTTACCATGTAAATTTTTTTTATTATTATTTTTGCTTGCAACCTTTATATTATCTAAGTAGGTAATCAACTAATCATTAATCAAGTTTTAAACTGAAAACTTAATTCAAAATTGTACATATTAAAATATGACTTGGTTTATTAGGAAATAGATTAACACATCTGGTGTAATCATTAAATATGTCCTATGTTATATTTAAAAGAGATATTCAAAACAAAAGTCTCAACTTAAAAGTGACAAATTAACTTGACTTGAACATTTTGTTTAAAAGTTAGAAAAGTCATAGGGTGTGTTTAATAGGTCTCTATTGCCACGAAAAATGGCAAATAGAAGGTGGCAAGTGATTAGGGGTGGTAAACGGACGGATACGGATTGGATACCATGTTTTCCATATCCGTATCCACTATATTAATGTAATATCAATATCCGTATCCGCCCAGATAGTTAAAACAACTATCCATATCCGTATCCGTTTACATTATTTAGCCATCGCAAAAAATAACTATTAAAATATCCAATCCAATCCAAATAAATATATAACAAAATTACTGCCTCCTAACATTAACAATTATGGATTCCATAATAATAGTATCAATCCATAATGATAATATGGTTAAAGCCATCCATATAAACTTAAAGCAATTCAAATAAAGATAACATTCGCATTCCATGACAGTAGAAATAAATATGCATCTTTTAGATTAAATCAAATTTATTGAGAATGATAACCTCATGGACCTTTTGTTTTCAAAACATACTGAGATATTTTTATTTTGTATATAATATACCTATTGTTAACTTCAATTCTCATCACAATCAAAACCATCTCTTTACTTTTATGTTTCTCTTTTACATTCTATTATGTTTCTCTCTTATATTCTTTTTCGTTTCTCTCTTACAATTATTTATAATTAAGGAAACTAATGAACAACCACATGAGGGTTTCTTTTCTCTTGTTTTGTACAAAAAATAAATGAAATGAAGTTAGTATTTTTTTGTTTTGAGTGGATTATATGTTCTTAAGTGTGTGTATGCTGTGTGTGATAGGGTGTATTGTAACTTTAGTATAACTCCATGATAATATACCCAATAAAATAATAATACATGACATTTTATAACATACCCAATAAAATAATAACTTTAGGGCTTTTTTGTTTTGAGCGGAGTATATGTTTATTTTGTTTTAGGTAATAAACGATTAAGTTTTTTTTAATATTATTTTATTAGTAATACTAATACTAATATTATTAGTAATATTTTAAACATATCTTTGACGGATACGGATATCCGGTAAAACGGATATCCGATAAAATGGATACTCCGCATCGGATACGGATTATCCGTGTCGGATACTAGTACTATCCGTATCCGTATCCGTTTTTTCGGATATTTTTATAGAGTATCCATATTCGTATTCGTTTCCATATTTTCGGATAAATATCCGCCAATTCGGATTCGGGTATCGAACGGATGCGGATTTTCGAATATCCGTTTACAGCCCTACAAGTGATGGTTTTTCCGACTTTTATGTGTGTTTGATACTTTTCCGTGCAAATGGCTAAAAAAGTGGCCAGTTTTCCAACTAACATACCATTTTCCATACTTTTCCATCTTTTCATGGAAATATTTGTCTTGCTCATACCCAAAGAAAATTTTGCCACCCAAGATTTGCCCAATTTTAATTTTAATAAAATTAAGATTTCTTTTCCATTTTGTCAAAATTAGTGGTTTGCTTTTATATCAGTTTTTTAATTGTACAGTTTAACTATTTTTAACATTTTTAAATGTAGTTTTAGTATGAAATAATTATATAATAACAGATAAAAATGTTAAATACAATTTTTTTAAACAAATTTAAAACAGATAAAAAGGCAGTTTTAAAACATTTAAAAACAACGAGTTTTTTTATAATAAAATTGTTAAAAGAAGATTGTTTCTCTATAATAAAATGGTTTTAAAAACTGTATAGTTTTCACAAAGATGATTTTCTAGAAAATAGTTTTAAAACACTTATAAAAACATTTGTTTACTTATAATAAAAAAAATAGTCTTAAAAACTGTACGGTTTTTAAAAAGACACTCCAAAATAATTTTAGAACATTTTAAAAAATACTTTTTTTAAACAAATTTATAAAATAATAAAAAGAGGACAGTTTTAAGACAATTAAAAAAGATAGTTTTTTTAATAAAAAGAGTTATAAAAACTATACAGTTTTAAAATAGTAAAAACTGTATAATTGTTTATTTAAAAAACTTGTACAGTTTTTTTCTTTCTGTAAAAAATAGTTATAATGTTTATTTTTATAATTAAAAGCATGTAAAAATTACGTAAAGTTTTTTATATAATAAAACCATTAAAAAATTTGAGGTATAAATTTTTAAATTTCATATGGTAGAGTAAAAAAATTATAACTTTTGATTCATTTAAAACTAGGATTTTCCACCTGAAAAATTAATGCTATAAAAAAGTCACGCCTAGAAAATTATAGGATTTATCGTGAGAAATTTTTCCATGGAATTTTTTTTCATCCAAATCATTTTTCAACTGTTGTATCAAACACACCATTAGAATTTTAAAATGGTATCGGGGTTGTTATTTTTAAACTAAGATCATATTTACCTAATATGTTTTTATATTAACTGTAAAGGATATAAAATACACATGAAATGTAATATTATGAACAAGCCCGAATAATATGAATACAGTCAAATAAAGGACAATATATGTATATGGTTCTGTAAATCGTCCTACCTATGCCCACGAGGAAGGAATTGAGAGTTATTTATTACTTGGAAGAATAAAGGATGATTGGAGTGCTAAGGTTGTTAGCTGAGAATACAAGTCAATATGAGAAAGATACTAATTAATACCCCAAAATTGGATCACGTCGCCCTAATTTATGAGTACGAGTTTCTCATAAATCTATGTCTCTCTACTTTAAACTTATCTCTGGGTGGTTGAGTCATGTTACAATTAAATCCTTGATGACGTGTGATGATCTTCTTAGGTTCTAAATTATCTATTCCTTGATACTCGACCGACTAAGCCCTTTGACACATTTTAGACACATGAAAACCCACGTGGAGTGTTTGGCCACATTTCCCTTCAATTGTCCTCAAGACTAGGGTATCGGCCTTATAGGTCAGTCCACCCTACTCCCATTGTTACTTGGGCACATGTCGACATGGGTTTCCTCAGTCATCGGCACTTAACTTTACATGTTCCCACTTTCAGAAATGGGATGTAATCGTTTTCTTTCTGACCTGCATGATTTCCCTACCTAGGGTCTCATGAACTGTAAAAGGTTTATCCCAGGAAATCATTGTATGTGATCATGTCGCCTAATGGACAATTAATGCAGGCACCCTGCCCAATACCACGTTGCACCTTAATTTTATTTCGGTGAAAGAATGTATAAGGACTTGGGACCCTTATACCTTCATCATTTCAACAACATTTTAAGGTACACTTTCTCTCTCTCTCTCTCTCTCTCTCTCTAGAGTCTCCATAAACCAAAGATCTTCGCCATTATTTTCATTTTCTCTTTCTTCATACCTTCTTTTCATGTGTGGGTTCTTAAGAAAATATTAAGTTTCATTATAAAATGATTTTGAGGAATTTAGTATGAAGTATTTAATTCCTAACAATTTTTGTATTAGAACTTCTCTGGAGGAGGAGGATACCTTCTGACTCGACCACGAGGTTGATTTTATGAGGGTTTCCTTAATGGAGGCGGATATCGCTTTCCTACCCACCTGTTGCTGGTGGAAGTACTCCGCTACTACAAACTACTTCCAATCCAGGAAAACGGTATCTTCTATAGGATTTTTATGGTCAAAGTTTCCATAAACCAAGTTTGCAAGACTAGCCTTTGTTTAAATGAAAATAAATATTATTGTAACCTAAAGGGTTCCCCTAGGTCTAACACATACCATTTACAAGCCAGGTATAAGTCTCGCAGCTTGGTTACATGTTTACCCAGATCACAAAAAGGCAATGAAAAGGTCTCTGTGTGATTTCTATGCATGGATCTCCTCGTAAGTCATCCATCATTTTTATTATTAAACCATATTTTCAATCCTGTTACCAATCAACTTACTTTGTGTATAGATCTTCAGCGAAATAGTATACCTTAAGACTTTGAAGTTAATCATTGAGATTGTAAAGCAAAGGATAACTCTTATCGATGTGAGTCTTTATAGGAGAGCATCCAATGCATTAATTTGATACGATCTCACAATCACTTATGCCAATAATTTCACACTGATTCGTGAGGTCACTGTGGCCAACTACTCAGTGGTTGGTGACTCATCCATTCCAACTGCCATCGTTATTCCAATAGAGGCTAAAGGTGGAATTTCTCTCAGAGATTCTTCTCTCTTTTATGTCGTATGAATCGATTTTAGCGAAGAAGAAGAATCCCTGAGAGAAAATGAAGAAAAACGAAAAAAAGAGGTAGATTATCTCTTTAACGATCTCGACCCTATTTTCTCATACAAAGAGGACGGGTTATCTAGATGCCTCTGTGAGGAGGTTAAAAAAGAGGAGAACATTTGACTAGAAGACTTTATCATTCCATATTTTAGACAATCTAGAAGAGATGACCAGTCGTACCAAACAAATGGTGGACTAAGTGTACTTCGATGCTAACCAAAAGAAGCGTAACAGCCAATCCAACCAGGCTGGCCAAGGCGCTGCTATGCAAACGATGAGTAAAAATACCTCAGAGAAAAAAAATCACTCGATCTAGAAAAGCGTAGGTAGGGGGAGAGGCGTGACAATTTGGTTAAGAAAATGAGGATGAATAAGACTCCTCCCAATGTTCATGTTCCACCACCATCGACTACATTAAGACGACCTATTGTCATCCACCCTCAGCCATAGGGAGGGATCCCTCATAGTGTGTTGGCCAGTCCTTTATCTTATTTTATGTTTTTTTCATTTTGAACATATGTCTCGTTTAACTATTTCTCCTCTTTACACAGGACATGCAGGTCACGCAGTAAGTCCCCCACTAAGCTGACCACCTGAAGAAAAGGAATAATGTTCCTCTTGATAGGAACAACATCTTGAAGAACACTTTAACATAGAATAATAATGAGGTGACTAACCTCACAAATAAGTTGAAAGAATAGATGGCCACAACGGATAAAGTCATTGAAGAGGCCTAGAAAACTCAACTAGAGCTCAACCGGGTTAGTAGCGAAATTTGCTAAATGCAAGAAATCCAACCACCAGAATACTCTAGAAAAACTTATCTTACGGAGGCAGAAGTTTATCCTAGAGAGGAGAATCTATACTAGCCTCGATAAAACATATGATGATGGTTTTGAAGAAGTCGTCTAGGAGGTTGCTACTTAATTAGACTACCATGAGTCTGTTGCGTATAATTTGGGTTGGTTTGTTATGCTTCAAATGATCAATGTTATCTAAGGTTATCTAGATGTAGATTACACACCTATAAAGGATCTGATGAAGAGGATAAATAATTCCATCAAAGTTCCTCTAGTCGGTGCCCTGACTATTGGGACCGATTAAATTGTTGAGAATACTGGTCAGGCCGTTAATCCTATTAACTAGGTCATTGATGACCCTACTTCCCCAGTTGAAAGAGTGACATACATTGTGGTATATGCTCCTTCAGTAGGCAAGAGAGAGGTCACCCCAAGAATGCAACTTCAGCGGGTCAGGAGGAGTTTACCCCTAACCTTTAGTTTTGTTCTTTTAAACTTTTGTATCTTTTTTTAGGCCTTGAGCCATTATAATATTAAATGAAAGTAATTATGTTTCCCTCGTTGTTTTCTTTGTATTTATTTTTATTTTGTACACTCCCATTAACACTCATCCTGATTATTCCTGATGTAAAATATGCTGAAATAAAGTAATTGATCTATTCAAACTTATCTCAATATAGGTTTGGACCTAGGTGTAGTTTTTCTTAACCCGTAGTAAACCTTCACGAAATTTAGTGAAGGATAATTTTAACTCATAGATTATGTCGACCAAAGATTATAATTTAAACTAATCATCCAATTGTAAGTTACCCTACTTAACTCTTAGGTGAATTTATGCCTCTTATATTACGATTGGCCTAACTTAGATTTTACCACCATTTTTAGGTGGGTTTTATACTAGACGTAGGCCCCCAACTTATTTTTAAGTGTACCGCTTAATTCATAACTTATTTTATGCATGTTCTAGGTTGACCGACCCAACTGGGCTTATACCACCATTTTTAGTGATTTTTATGCCAAACATAGGCCCCAACTTATTTCCATGTTATACCACTCATTCTTATGTGGATTGATGCCTATTCTAGGCCAACCAACCTAACTTGAGTTGTACCGCCATTTTCAAATGGTTGTTATGCCAAATACAGGCCCCATACTTATTTTTAAGTTGTACCACTTAATTCTTCAGTGGGCTTATGCCTATTCTAGCCTGACCCGCTGAACTTGGGTTGTTCCACCATTTTCAGGTGGATTTTATGTAAAACGTAGGATTCCAACTTATTTTTAACTTGTAGCACTTAATTATTAAGTGGTTTTATGACTATACTAACCTAACCAGCCCAACTTGAGTTGTACCACCATTTTTAGGTGGGTTTTAATCTTGAATAATTGTACCAAGTCCACAGTAGTAAAGGAATAACTTTTATTGATCTAAATAAAAAAAAATTGTAGAAATAAAAACCTGGTAATTGATTGAACTTTATAAGGTTCAAGGAATTTTGTGACCTTCGTATTACTGTTCCATTGAATTCTTCTAAGTGATAAGGTATGTCGCCTCCCTTCGACACTATTATGTAGGGCCCAGCCAATTAGGTGCTAGATTTCCATCTGATAGTTTTTTTATCGCCAGGTGGTTCTTCTTGAGAACTAAGTCGAACTAGAATTCTCTAACTTTGATCCTCTTGTCGTATTGCCTAGATAGAATTGTTGGTAAGCGTCTCGATGTACGGGATACTTTTATCTTTATTCTTCCTCTAGATCTAACATATGAGATATTTAATCATTCCAAACATCTTTAAATATATCTATCCTCAAAGTTGGAATCCAGATCTGCAAAGGGATTAATGATTCCATTTCGTATGCTAAAGAGTTTTGGTTTTCTTAGTCACCCTCTGAGGCTTTGTTTTATAGGCCCAATGGACGGAGGGGAGTTCATGAACCCATCTTCCCTTTACTTTTTACAGTTGGTTCTTGATTCCTAATAGAAGAGTCTCGTCAGTGATCCTGGAATAGACATTACACTATGGGAACACAACTAGTTCATAGTGGATCCTAATCCCATGTTCTCCATAAAAATCCCTAAAGATTTAATTTTCAAACTATGTTTTGTTATTATTGAAAATTGCTCTTAGAATCTAAAATAGTTTGATAATGCTTCTCCATATGAACCTCCTAGCATCTTCTTTTCTGATGTTGGTCAGTGGTTCTGCCTCCACCCACTTTGTGAAGTAGTTGTAGTAGTTATCAGATACTTTTAGTTACTGAGCTACAGGTAAATTTCCCATAATGTCCATGTTGCATTAAGCAAAGGGCCAAAGACTCGTGAGAAGTTCTTGTCTCCGATCATTTTCTTAATAATTGGGTAGAACTCCTAGCATTTGACACACTTACGGATGAACACAAGAGAATCCTTTTGTATTAAAGGACATCAGTATCCCTTATAGATTTCCCTATAAGAGAGTGATCTTCCACCTATATGAGCCCCATAACTGCCTTTATACATTTCATTGATGACTCCTTACACTTGTTTAGGATGGAAACATTTGGGGAGAGGACTAGTGAATGATTACTGGTAAAGTTTTCCTTTAGAATTATGGTAGAACCTCATTAACTGAATCTTCAACTTATGATGCTCTTTGATATCTGATGGTAGATCACCATTATTTAGAAAGATAGTGATTAAATACATCCATGATGGTTCTAACTAGATCTATATGACATCTAGAACTGTATTTGGTTCATAAATATTTGACTGATCTATGTACTCTACTCTAATCATTCTCTTTAGGTCGATGTCAATAAAATTCCTCGTTAGTTCCTCCAATGAGCATGACCTGAAGAGTTTAAAAAGTTTCATTTCTTTATCTCAATAAGTGAGCATCCTAGGATCCCTGGAATTATATTTATCACTGAGACGGTTTGTGATCAGATGAGATTCATAATATACTGTCATATAATTATCTCCAATGTTGATTGCATGTTATAAACTAGTGATCGTAGATTGATATTCGACCTCATTGTTGGATCCTTCAAACTCAAGCCAAATTTCTTAATCATTAAGTCACCTCGATGGTGTGACAAAGGCGATCTCAATGCTAGTGCCTTATTTATTGGATGTCCTATCTATGAATAACTTCTATCTTTAATGATGTATAATGATTCCCAAATTTGATTCAGTTGATCTTCCTTTACAAAGAATTCATTTATGAAGTCGGCTAGGATCTTCCCCTTGATAGTAGTTTGCAGATTATACTTGATGTTGAACTGTTCCATCTCCAAATACCACTTTGTCATTCTATGAAATATATGACTTCTTGAGAATATCCATTAATGGATAAGTCGGTGGGACTACTATTGTGTGAGCGTCGAAGTAGTGTCATAGTTTCCTTATCAATCTCACTAATGCTAGGACCATCTTCTTGATAAGAATGTATTTAGTTTCTGCCTCATGGAGAGAATGGATGACATAGTAGACCGACATCTCTTATTTATCTTGCAATCATACCAATGTTTCGTCGGTTTCATTTTGTGAGACAACTATGCATAGAAAGAGATCATCTCCTATGATTGCAAATGACAGTAAGGGAGGGGATCCAAGGTACTTCTGAATTCTTTCCAATACCTGATCATATTCCTTTATCCAAACTATTCATTTGCCTTCTTCAAGGATTGAAAAAAGGTTGGTATTTATTCGACGATTGAGATATGAATGATTTGAGTGCGTCCATTATTTTGGTGAGGACACGAACATCCATAATGGTGGTCGGCCTTCTTATACCCTCCAAAGACTTAATCTAATCTTAGTTTTCTTCTATCCCCCTTTGTGTCACCAAGTATCCTAGAAATTTATCACATCTCACTCTGAAGACGCATTTGGAGGCGTTCAGCTTCATCCTGTACTATTTGAGGATCTTGAAAGTCTTCGTCAAGTCCTTGATGTGAGCATTATTTTTTTACTTATAATAAGCATGTCATCGATGTAGACCCCCATTATTGCACCGATTTGTTTCTTGGACATTTTGGTCACACAACGTTGGTAAGTTGCCCTAATATTTTTTAGATCGAAGAGGATCATTTTGTAACAGTAAAGCCCCATGGTTATGATGAATGGTATATTATCTTGGTCTGGGTCGAACAGTGATATATGATGATACTCGGAGTAAGAATCCATAAAGCTCATACATTGATGTCTAGTCGTTGAACGCATAAGCAGATCAATTTGAGGCAATGGAAAACTATCTTTGGGGAAATGTTTGTTGAGGTTAGTGAATTCCACACACACCCTCCACTTTTTGCACTTTTTTTACCACAACGGTGTTTGAAATCCAATTTAGGAACTTACTTAATGGATCCATCATGGAGAAGGGTTTCGATCTCATTTTCCATATCTTTTTCTTTCTCTAGCACTAACTTCCTTGGATTTTGTTTTATCAGCAAATGGTTGGATCCACATGTAATCGATGACAAGTAATGCCTGGATTTATACTAGGGAGGTCGTAATGCTTCAAAGTGAATATGTCGACGTTAGTCTTGAGGTAGTGAATAAGTTTCTTTAATTTTTCTTTACGCAACTATGATCTAATGAAAAAGGTCTTATCTAGTTATGATTAATTTAAATTAATTTTAATTAGTTACTTCATTACTCACTCGATAGGATCCAGTCTGGTTTCCACAACCCCAAAATGAATGCCCTTTTCTTGTTTCTTGGGTTGGTCATCCTTTGAATCGTCATCATATGGACAATTCTATAACCGATTCTTCTTTATCTTGATGGCTGCGATAAAGCAACTACGGGTTATTGTCTGATCTCTCTTAATCTCCACAACTCGTTATTAAGAAACTTGAGCTTCTATTGTAGAGATGAATGGACGACCCTGGAGTCATCCTCTACCTATTATTGTGTTATATGGTGACTCCGACTGGAAGACATGGAATTATATCTCATGATTAACCAGTAACTTGACATTCCCATTGAAATCGATCAGTGATCCAACTTTAACATTCAGATCCTAAAAAATATCACCGATCATATAGTAGTCTTAGTTATATAATCTTTGAAGAATTGCGCTGATCAACTAATATCCTTTTCATGTCAAAATTCATTATTCACAAGGTCGGGACCAAAGTGTCCTTGTAAGGAATGTTCACGTAAACTAGGTCACCGTCCATGAACATAATTATTCGATTGAAATATAGTTATTTCCACTAACTTTTGGTTAGGACGAGAATTTACACCTCTACTTGGAAAAGCCTCTTGGATGTCAGCTGAAATCTTCACCCTTTTCTTGAGATTCTTGCATCTACACTCTGAACGATCAGTATGTAGCCAAGGTGAGAGATCATCGTCTTCCTTTTGTATTGCGTTCACTATGGATGAAGACTTAGTCTTGGTTGTATCAATATAATCCTTTAGATGCCCGTATTGAACGAGATCTTCCAAATGTTTCTTGAATATCTTATAGTTCTATGTGATACGATCGTGGTCTTTGTGATAGGTGCACCTGAGATTGGCATACCTAACATTCGGGTCACTAACCATATTGGATTATCTTTTGAAGTAAGACTTATCCTTGATCTGTGGAATCAACTTATAGATTGTTTTCTTTAAAAATGTATTAATCGTGTGGAAGCTACTTTCTTTGGTCTTTGGCTTGGAACGCCTTTGGTAGTGTCGTTGCGCCATCCTTTTCCCTAGGTTGGATTTTTTTCCTCTATTAGATATCTTTTTTGAATCGTTCTTCTTTTATTTCTTAGAATTATGGTTGGTGGGGGCCTCGACAATGGTGGTATTATATTCTACCTTAGCGTATTTCTCAATATGCACCCTGAGGTTGTCCATAGTTGATATTAGTTTCTTTGTTAGTCATAGATCATTCAATCTGGAGATCTCAAACTTGAATGATGAAATGGCTAGTTACTCATTGCAGTCATTGAACTTATTAACGTTGTGTGTATTGTTTAAAAGACTATCCCTTATTCCTTCTGAGAGCGACCACCGAGTCAACTTCCTTGACTACCTTATCGTTGGTGATCTAGCCAGTTATAAAAAATCCAGATAACTCTCTAAATGAGGAAATAAACAGAGGGAAAAACTTCTCAAACCAATTAAGATAGATCTCTCCAAGAGTTTAAGGGAAAACTCAGCGTATAAGGGAGTCATGGTGACTCCATAGAGACATTGTCTGATGGTAGTGCTTAATATAATGATCACGGTCCACTTTTTCATCATATGTAGTGATATATTAAATGGAAAACTTCTTTAGTGACTCTGAGGTTTCTATTTTCACATTAAATGGTGAGGATAATCCATGACCCAATGTTCTCCTAGAAAGATCTTTTGGGGTTCAAGCCAAATTTAGTCCAACCTTCCCTTTCATTCCTTTTTTTATGAAGTCATGGGGTTTGTCACTCCAAAACTTCTTTGACGGTAATTTGGGTTGGGCCAACTTGCTATTGTGTGCGGACTTGATTGGTCGAACTAGTGCATGATTGTGACTAACAAAATTACGATATGATGGGTGATTGATATGTTATGGATTATAATGCCCCATGCAAAGTCTCCTTGACCTAGAAAGCCTATCAATTTGGTTGGACCTTTTATGACTTAGGGAATGAATCCTTCCCCTTCTACGTCGCTCCAAGTTATGAGAGATGGAGTTAGACTTTTCTGATTTTCCATTTAATAGCCTACTCATATGGGAAATCTCTTCATCACGATGATCCAACCTTTCTTCATAAATACTGACCAACTACGACGTTGCTCTCCCCACAGTCGCTCGGTGGAGGAAGTATGACGTCGGTGACTAGGACTAGATCTTCTAGGTGAACTCCCCCTCGACCTAGATCTCTTAGGAGGTGAATAGGAACTCGTATGAGTTTTTCCCTTCTAAAAGTTCGTACCTCAGACTGGATACGACTTATATCATCCCATATGGCGTGATCGACCATATTTCCTTTATTAACATTTACAATAAACACAAAATCTTATAAATGCCCCTGCTATTTGATTAGAGAAATTATCCTCACTAGAAGGTAAGAATGATTGATTTCATCCATGTCACTCTCATAGATGATGTTTTGTACATAATGTTATGGATATACCCCATATTAAAAACTACTGGTGAAGGTAGAAATACCTAGACAGTTAAGAAATTGGTGATCTAATGCATCAAAGAAGATAAGATGCAGTAAGCATATAATAATAATAATAATAATAATAATAATAATAATAATAATAATAATAATAATAATAATAATAATAATAATAATAATAATAATAATAATAATAAGAAGAAGAAGAAGAAGAAGAAGAAGAAGAAGAAGAATAATAATAATAATAATAATAATAATAATAATAATAATAATAATAATAATAATAATAATAATAATAATAATAATAATAATAATAATAATAATAATAATAATAATAATAATAATAATAATAATAATAATAATAATAATAATAATAATAATAATAATAATAATAATAATAATAATAATAATAATAATAATAATAATAATAATAATAATAATAATAATAATAATAATAAGAGAAAAATGACATTTTCATAGCTATGACTGAAATGGAATTTAAACATATAACTTCTTTCACTACATCTAAATATGCATGGGACACGCTTTTCACTACTCACGAGGGTGACAAGTGTGTCAAACAAGGCAAGGTTCAATTTCTCATTCAACGATTTAATACTATTATGATGTCTGAAGTGAAACATTTGATGAATTTTACTATAAACTTACGGACATCATTAATAACTTAGGGGAATTGAATTTGATGATGTTGATAATGTAATGAAAATACTTACGTCTCTACCCTTTAGGTTTTACTCTATTAAATAAGGCATTGAAAAAATAACAAACTCTGACTTAACTCCATCGTTAATATATAGCAAGCTCAAGATGGTATAGATGGAATTAGAATATAGGACAACCCTTAAGACTAGATCTAAAGATAGGAAGTCCCATGAAACAATCCTAGTCTTCTCCTCTAAATTTTATTCTTTTGATTTAGACAACACTCAAGTTAGTTTGGAAGTCTTAGATCTAAAATAGCCCTAATTAGAAAGAATTTTAAAAAGAATGTGAAATTTATAAATTATATTGTTTCTAAACATGGTTATTTTAGTAATCAAGGCAACCAAAACCCAAGGCCCCATGAAAGTACCAATGACCTCCCAAATAATAAGGATAAATAGAAACCCAAAGAGGACTTATAAAAAGTTTGGTGCCATAAATTCCACAATTTTGGACACTTTGATAATAGTTTAGGACAAAGATGAAGACTACACCTGAGGCACATCTGAATAAGACATGGGATGACTCTTTTGAGTCAAATGGCAAAATCCTTGGTTCATTAGAAAATAGCAATACATGTGTGCCTTTTTATGCAAAAACTGTTGATCTGATGTTGATGATTGCATAACTAATTCTAAAAGTATTTATAGTATGTTTAATATCTGCAATACACCAAATTAGGAGGATTGTCACGAAAAGTTGATCCCGGATTTGGTCCATGACTAGCTAGTCACGGTCGTGACCATAGCCAATAAAAGTGTGACTATCTCCATGACCATAAAATGTCAAGGAACTAAATGGAGCTGATCACGACCTTTAGCTCTTCCCATAGTGGGTCACAGTCCTCATCCATGACCAAGGCATGACCATCATAGGGCAAAATTCACGACAAATTTCCCTCCAACTATAGTCACAAACTATGGTCAAGAAAACATCCATGTCTGATGCCAAATTTCCCTCTATAGGGGTCATGACTTTGGGTTCTGACCAATTCAAAATGGTCTCGAAGAGTGGTCACGGTTCAGGGTCGTGACCAGTGTTATTTTAAGGCCATCATGGCTGGTGATGTGGAAAAAAATATGGTCACGGGATTCGTTCAAGGCTTTAGGCGATGAATAGTGTGTTTATATTAAAAAAACCCAACATCCCTTTCATTTTCACGCGAACACGCACTCTCTCTCTAAACCTTTGCTCTCCTTCTCTCTTCGACTGCTATCTCGCTCTCTTTATGGCTTCCTCTCCATTTTTCAGATTCCTCTCTCTCTAAATATCAAACGTAATATTTTTTTCGCTATATGCATATTTGTGTATTATATGTATGGTGTATGTGCATATATATATATATATATATATATATGTATATATATATATATATATACATATATATATATATATACATATATATATATATGTATATATATATATATATATATACATATATATATATCTGTATATATATATATATATACATATATATATATATGTATGTATATATATATATATATGTTTATTTGTGTGTATAGTGTGTGTGTGTATATACAATATTATGTGTGTGTATATACAATATTATGTGTGTTTGTATACATAAATGCAGTGTGTGTGTGTGTGTGTGTGTTTATGTATGTGTGTATTGGTTAATGGGTGTTTATTTTAACCCTAACAAGTTTTAAAACCCTAATTTTTATGTATATGTTAATGTGTGTTTATTTTAACCCTAGTTAAAATTGAAATCCTAATCTTCAGGTATATGTCTATGTGTATTTATTTTAAACCCTAGTTAAAATTGAAACACTAATCTTCATGTATATGTTAATTTGTATTTATTTTAACCCGAATTAAAATTGAAATCCTATTTTTCATGTATATGTTCATGTGTATTTATTTTAACCCTAATTAAAATTGAAACCCTAATATTCATGTATATGTTTAATGAGAAATAACCCTACTCTACTTTAGTGAGATATTGTGATTATTGGTATGTGTTTTATCACGTTGATGATAGAAGGAGTACGGGATAATTATTGGTTGTTGGATAGTATGTTGGATTTCTTGGATTGATAAAACACATATACTTTCAAACTCTCTGATAATAAACCTTAACAAAATGTGCCTTAACACTTACAGTGGGTCATTATTATGTCACCTCGGTGCGATCCAACATGCATGGGGTTAAGAGAAGGGTAGTGATGAATCAAAACCTTAATAAAACTAATATACCCTTGTTCCTCATATGTTAGAATAAATTTTTATTAATTAATTAGAGCCCTTATTTATAGGATTCATATTCACGCCCTCGTATATTTTTCTCAGAAAAATTGAGGCACGGTGATAATCACTAGCAACAAGCATATGAGAGGTTGCAATTGGACCGCAGATATATCTCTTTTATTAGTGCATGTCATATAGAGGGTATTCCTATTTATAGATATGGGAATAAGAAGATCGAACAACTTCACTACCTTGTAAATCGTGAAGTTGATCCCCAGAAAGAGTACCTACTTGATCATATTCTAATTTCCCTAAAAAAAATATGGGATGACTCTATAGAGAATATATTCCATACATATAATCCCAATGTAGCCCTGACCTTTCTTACGTTGTTAGAGAAGGCAAAAAAAAATCACTTGTTATGGATACAACTGCGTACAGAGAGCATTGTCATAGTATGTTATGTCTCCTTCCATATGCACATAAAATTGAATCTTGCAACAAGTAAAAATAGATGGGATTCCGAGTTGATGTCATAGACATCTATACATCAATCATATATATGCTTCCTCCTTGTTGTCCACGTGCAAAAATCCATAGGTTTTTAAAAACTAATAACGAATGGATGGAGATCAGGACATTGAACATATTCTAAAGTCTTACTCTAAAAAGGTGTCTATATATATATATAGTATTTCTCTTGTGCGGACCAGTCTGCATTTTAAGAGTGCGGACCGGACATGTGTCACCTGGCGGTGAGCCCAGAAAATAGAGAAAATGTGCCTATAATTTAACCGATAATATTTTGGCTCACCGTCAAGTGACACATGTCCGCTCCGCACTCTTAAAATGTGAACTAGTTCGCACAACAGCATTATTATATATATATAGTTTTAAACTTGATTAGTTAGAGTTATAATTTCATATTATTATAATTATTTAGTCGCTTATTAATTTTCCTTTTGGTAGATAATTTCGAGAGGCAACAGACAAAATGTACCAAGTGACGAGGTGACACCCCAACGAGGATCCTTATCTCGAGCACAACAACAAGAATTATCATCACCAATTGCTGAGCAGTTCATAACTCCAACTTTGGTTTATTCCCCTACTCCAAGTACGAGTTCGAAACAAACTCTTGCTACTCCAACTCCCCCATCCAGCGCTCCTGACACCTCCCGCTCAAATAAAAAGAAGCCCATTAGGTTCTCCGTTCTCAGAAATAACCCCACGGGTGATAAAAATGACCTGCTAAGATTTAAAGACCAGTGTTTGTCGCTGGGGAAAGTGAATGTGGGAGTAGGGAGAGCAGATAATTGGAACCTTCCTGATCAATCCATCAAAGATGACATCTACGATTAACTCTACAAGAGGTTTAGATTTCTCAAACGTTCAAAGCATAAGGTTCTTTCTTGGGTTACTGAACAATTGAGGATATACAGAAGAAACTTCTGCAAAGACATTTCCCAAAGGATGCATCGAGTTCCAATATTTTGGCTCTAAAAGAAAGATTACCTCTGAATGTTGAAATGCCAGTGGAGCAATGGAATGATTTTTTGGAGAATGTGGTGAAGTACAAGAAGTTGGTCCGAAGGGAGAAGAATAAATAAATAGGGAAAAAATAATTGATGTCCACAGGCTGAGATCCAAATCAAATGAAGATTTGAATAATGACTGGTCGAGTAGGACAAAGGATGGTCCAGATGTCGGTAAACAAACAAATTGGGCCAACTTATACGTTCATGATCGATGAGGCAAAGATAATAAATTCTCGTCACACTTGGCTAAAACTATGGAATCAATAGAGGCCATTAGCAGTCAGTCAAGTTCGAGCCCTTTCTATGACTTGGAAAATGATGCTCTAACCCAAACCTTTGGAAAGGATAAAAGGGGGATGACAAGAGGTGTCGGATTATATATTTCGAAAATAAAATTAAAATACACTGCACCTCTCGTGTACGAGCTTTATTCAATTAGGAATTGTATATTGATCCAAGAGGAACATAAGTCTATGACCAATGGGGATGCCCATGAGATTAAAAGTGACTTATGAGTCTTTACGAGTCAAATTGGGAAACTCGTGTTTATTTTTACTCAACATTGTCAGCCCCAATGCCTCTTCAAAATTTTCCTTACCCTCCTTCCTAAGGATTCCCCTTTCCTCGCTCTGCCAGTCCCCCCCCCCCCCCCCCCCCAAAAAAAAAATGTCGCCCCCTTCAAACATTTCCCTCCCTAATGTCACCTCCTTCAACATTACCCTTCCCGGTGCATCATCCTATCATAGGGCTTGGATCATTGTCAGCCACTCATGGTGACTATGGCAAGAAGTTATATTTCAAAAACCTAGACAATTGAAGAATTGTTGGGGTGAACTACCATCTCCATAGTTATCGGAACTAAATTAGACCTTTTAGAAGGATGAGTCTCAGGTGATGGTTGACGAAATATACAAAGGTTGTGAAGATGTATCTGTGTATGTTGACAGCGGGGAAGGGATAAAATTGAGGCATTATGCAAATTCTTTTATCAGTTGGCCAATTTATTTGTTGGTCAAGTTCTAATAATATTTTTTTTCTTTCAGTTGTAATAATATTTTTTCTGTTTTAGTTGCAAGAAAAAAAAAATTCTTTTAGTTATGTTTTAAGAAATTCTTTTTTATTTCAGTTGTAATAATATTTTTTTTGTCATCTAATAATATTTTATTATTTTAGTTCAGTCTTATTTCACTTCGAAAATTTGTTTAATTTAGGGTTTAAGTTGTGACATTTTCGTAATCACATTAATTTCTTGAAAGCAACATGACATTTATTTTAACCGATTAACACAGGACTAAAATTTGAAGATTATTAAATGGATTTTCCATAATACATAAAGTGGATGGGGGAGACTAACCGAATAATAAATAATTATGTAAAGGGTGTTCAAGAATTTGTTAAATACGCTTATAAAAATCTTAAAAGTGACAAGATTCCGTGTTGGGCAACCGTTGTATGAATGAAAAATATAAAACAATAGAAGACGTTGAGTTGCATTTAATAAAGTGGGGAATTTGTCAAGACTATAAAATATGGACATACCATGGTGAAAAAATATACCTTATCTTCAGTAATAATTGTCGGTACCCAACCGTGTAATGGCACCCCAACGAGTGGAAGTGGCACATGATTCACCAAAACATCATCCATTGACTGACTTAATTGATAATGCTTACAAAGTCCACAACCATGAAAACCACCAACCTATGAATATGAATAATGCGCATTATGACCAAGTAAATGAATAATTTAATGATGAACTACAAGGGGATCGAGAAGACTCATAGTTGAAGGCCGATGCAGCTAGACCGCTGTATAAATATTGAGATTAAGATCAATCGGTATTATATACAATGATTTGTTTACATAATTTGAAGAGTTAATGTCACTTTTCTGGAAATAGCATAACCAAAATTCTTTTGTGGGGTAAAGAAATTCTCTAAAAAGACAACACGTTACCAGACAATTATCCTACCATGAAGAAGAGCTTGAAGGTTTGGGTTTGAAATAAAAATATATTCATCCATGCAAGTATGATTGCATATTGTATCATAAAAAGAATGAAGAGAATGACGAGTGTCAGTGAGCCTAGATATGTGGTTTGTGAGAATGGAAAAGAAAAAGTTACAAAATATCATAAGTGCTCACTAGTTCCACGAAAGGTTTTGATGTATTTCCACTTGGGCCACGGTTAAAATGATTTTTCACTATACCTTGGATAGTGGAGGCCATGACATGGTATGATCGATGCTAGGTGGGTGGGAATCTAATGCATCATCCATTGATTCACTTATCTAGAAAATTTCAAATGCACGATACCATGAATTTGCATGGGAATAGTGCAACATTCATATTGCAATCTCAACCGATGGTTTTAACCCTTTTGATAATTTTTTACTAATCAGAGTTGTTGGCCAGTTCCCATGGTGCCTGTAAGTCTCCCTCTGACATTGTACATAATAAATGTGTTCACATTATTATCTTTGTCGATACCCTGTCCGAAGGCTCCCCACGATGATATTGATATATTCTTAGCCCCATTAATCAAAGAAATTAAAGAGTTATGGGATAAAGGCGTGATGGCATTTGACTCTCATAAGGGTGAAGATTTCACACTTAAAGAAATGGTGATGTAGGCGATTCACTACCTTCCTTCTAATGGGACCTTTTTTGGTTGTAATGTTCATGGTTATTATGGATGTCCCATATGTGGGGAGGAAATTGATGTTAGTTGGATATATCATAGTGGAAAGATAAGAATAACTTTTCAGCAATGATAAGAATAACTTTTTGCCTTTTGGTCACGAGTACAGGATGCCACCTGCTCTGCATTTTGGTTAGCAAATTGAGGAAAAGGTGATGGCTGGGACTCCAAGGAATAGGTACATAGGCAAAACACCATCGGTTTGTAAATCTGAAGATTAAATCTAAGGAGGATCTGACGGACCTTAGTAAATCAAAGCCATGGTCCAGATGAACAATATTTTTTTACTTTTCGTATTGGAAAGATCATCATGTAAGGCATGTAATTAATGTGACGCACACGGAGAAGAATGTTACAGATAATCTGATAGGAACATTTCTATATGGATCTCATTTAAAAGATGGAGAGAGGTCCCATCGTGATTTACATGTTATGAAATAAATAAGAAAGTATGGTTAAAAAATGATCCTACAACAACAAGAATTTTTATCCCCCAGTTGTTTTCACTTTGACTACTAGTGAGAAGAATATCCTTTTAGACACGATGTTCAACTTGAAGACTCCAAATAGTTATTCTGGTAATTTGCACAAGGTAGTTATCTTTCAAATAAATTACTTAAAACAGTGTAAGTCTCACAACTGGAACGTAATCATCCAATTAGTCCCTCTGCTATATAGGCATTTCTTCTAGAACACAAAGATCCCCGTTGGGAAATTATGAAAATTAGTTTATGTTTCACCTTACTTTGTGAAAAAGTGGTAAACATAAGGCACATTAAAGCTGTGAAATCAACTTTAGTCGAGGCAACTTGTGTATTAGATAAATACTGTCCTCCGTCGTTCTTCAATACCAGCATCCACCTACTTATAAATATATGCAATGAAGCTTTATTATGTGGTCCCGTTTAAGTATCATTAGATGTATCATTTTGAGCACTTGATGAAAACATTCAAAGATTACATAAAGAATAAATGGTATATTAGAGGGTCAATTGCTGAACAATACATAGCTGTGGGATCCTTGCTATAGGGAACATATTCCAAAACAAGAGGTGAGGAGGTTCAATCCTCATGGAGAACAAGTGATCAAGGAACGTAACGAGTTTGAGGATGAATTGCCCTTTAGGAACCCTAAAGATGTGAAACTCAAAAATCTATAATATGAGCAAGCACCTCGTTATGTTTTCGAATTACAAGATCAAATCAAACACTCGAGAGAGTGAGTATCTACTAAATTATTATTCTTTAATTATATGTATTTTATATTTTATGATCTTAACTCTGCAATATACCCATAGGAAGAATGAGAATGAAATTTCCCAAATTAAAGGAGAAATTTCACGACAATCGATTTTAGGTCATGGGTATCAAAAGAGGTCATTTTCACCTCTTATGTGTACGATTATTTATTCATGTGTGGTAAAAACATGCCCTAATACAAATTCATTAATAAATTAAGCCTCTAAAAAGAGGTGATGTCTCTTCAAGGCTTGCATGCCTAGGAAAAGGTCCTAGTTTCGTGCAAAAGGGTTTAAGAAATCACACACCAACAGATTTGATTTCATTTCATATCCATATGAGGAAAAGCGTAAAATAAGGGAATTTTGATTTCTTCCTTGACTACATGTATCGCTAGCAAAAGTGATAAAAATCCAAAAGATACAGTGCTGACCTATTATGGGATAATCCAACAAATCCTCGAACTCGATTACTTAAATTTCACAGAAACTGTATTCTATTATGATTGGTGAAGGTGGAGGGTACTACGAATGCTTGCAAAGTTGATCTTGACTCCAACCTTATTATGGTAGATTTATCAAAGCTGAAGAGTAAAGATCAAATAGTCGACGAACCTTTTATCTATGCCTTTTAGAACGTAAAGAAGGTATTCTATTAGAAGTGCATAAAAGATGGAAATTGGTATATTTTTGTGCATGAACAAAAGGGTATGACTACCCAAGTAAACACATTAAAGTCTCCAAAAGAGTTCTAGTAAGATCTTGATGACAACCCTAATTTGAAGGATCTTTTACTTGATTTAGAGGAAGATTGAGTATCAAAATATTATTTTATTCTTGTCAATCTTATTTGTATCCTATTATGACATTTACACTATATTAGAACATTACTTTGATGTAAGAATGTTGAGTTTGATATATGAATTTTTAGTTTAATTTACGAATGTGTAATATGACTTATGTATGTTAAGTTGCTTTTTAATTTTAACATATGCAAGAAATGTTAGTATTTGAAAGTACGGGCATAATACAAAAAGTGCACCCACATTGAAATGAACAAAATCAATTTCAATATGTGTGTACTTTATGTATTATGTGTGTACTTTATGTATTATGTGTGTACTTTCATAAAGTACACGCATGTTTTATAAAGTACACGCACACTAAAAATGATTTTGTTCATTTGAATGTGTGTGTACTTTATGTATTATGTGTGTACTTTATGAAAGTACACGCATAATACATAAAGTACATGCACATTGAAATGAACAAAATGATTTTCAATGTACGCGTACTTTTTGTACTATGGGTGTCCTTTCATAAAGTACACACATGTTTCAAAAAGTACACGCACTTTAATATGTGTAGATCTGTATATGTGTGTTTCCTCATCAATAATGATATGACACATATGTTGGTTGTGTTGGGCATAGATTCTGTTGTTTTATTGAGAGCGTTGATGAGAAATCTGTGGAGAACAGTAGCCCAATCATATTTAATCATATCATCTATGTCGTTGATGAAGGGAGTAAAAAATTCTGTTATTGTGAAATTAGAGTTGAAGAACAGGAGCATGGTCATGAAGTGGAGAGAAATAAGATTAACCAAGTCAATCCTTCCCTCATTGGTATCAAGCTCAACTGACTTCTTCAATCCATTTATGATTTCTGATTTTCCAATTTTTTATCTGGCTTAAAGTAGTGGTAGAGAAATTTATGTTTCGGGGAAGATTGATCCAATCTCTTCTGGAGATTTATTGACTTTTGCCCCTCCATCATTGGGATTCAAAATATTTCCCTTATATCGTTAGGGATTAATTAGGCATCACTCATCATATTAAAACAATAAAGTACACGCACATTGCAATAAAATACAAACTTCAAAACATAACGTACAAGCAAATTGCAAGAAAATACAAGGATCAAAATATAGAGTACATGGATTATGTAATGAAGAACAAGTATATTTTAATAAAGTAAAGGAATCTCTATATACTATAAAATGAAAAACAAGGCATTTATGAGCATTTAAGACTCCTCCTCATTTAGAGTGTCCACGTGGCACTCTATATTTTATCTCTTACTACGTGAAATCTCTATATACTATAAAATACAAAACAAGGCATTTATGAGCATTTAAGACTCCTCCTCATTTAGAGTGTCCACGTGGCACTCTATATTGTATCTCTTACTACGTGAAATGTATAATTCTTATTTCTCTCTCATCCCATTCCTTCCTTTCATAAAGTCTTTCTCTCTCCCAAACGATCCATCTCCCTAACCCTATTTAACTACCCCTCATGTCTCCATTCATCGCCCCAAAACGTCACGTGATTCTCGCCAAGATGGACGGTTGAGATTGCATTTCATTTACGAAGAAGAACAAGAAGAGTACCAATCGAGTTGTATTTATGTATAACAAACGCAAGAGGATGATAAATTTGTAAAATAAGAAGAAGAAGATATGGATGAAAAAAGTGACGAGAGATGGAAGTTTTTAGGTACAGATGGTTTCATTCGGTACAATAAGGTGAATCGACACCACCATCACCATACCATAATTTACATATATGGAGTCAGCATTGCGTGACTATCAGGTGAGGTTATCATGACAGCCATGCCTCTAAAGGCTCTATCTCAGTTTCACTGTGGCAGTACTGTATAAATATGATTTTTAAACCCTATAAAATAACCACACAAACACCCCCTTGACATATGGATAACGCTAATACAGGAATTTAGACACAAGGATCTCTCTTGATCAGGTTAGTTCTCTCCCACTATATATATATTCTTAAGTTGCTTACTGGTTGGGTTTGAGGGCTTTTGCTATGTTGTGTGATTTGGGTTTTAATTTTAATTATTATATCAAGTCACATTGTATTCTTGGTATTGGATTATATTTACTTGAGATTGATACTACATAGAGTTTTCTGATATTTTTTTTTTTCATTGTCGTGAATTTGGGGGTCTTCTATGGAAATTTTAATTTCAATCAAAACAGCTACTTCAAAGTAGCAGAGTAGTAGTTGGGGGTCATGACACCTTAATCCGCCATTGGCCACATCCAAATACAGATGAAGTAATGAAGGCTCACAACATAATTGAGAGAGTTCAGAGAGAACAGAGACTCACTACAGTGTTAAAAACCCTAGAATCTCTAAAATTGACACATGCTCCTTTATATCTTTGAAACCCATGTGTCTCCCTCTTTTTTTCTCTCCAAATATGTCAATTTTTAAGCCATGGAGGAGCAATTTAATGTCAATTGTCAATTGTTAGTCATTTTTTTTTGCATTCAAAATTTTTTGAAATATACTCGCATCCATCTGTTTCTCTCTTTTTTCTCAGGTTATATGTGCGGCCTTAACAATTGATGGACAGGTACATATGTACTTTTGTGCGTATTCAATTTCGTGCAAATTGTTTCTGATCTTAAGCTTTCAAAACCCAGATCTCATTTTTTTTATTGCAGTCATTTGAAGCAATTATCATAGTGCACAAATCTGAGGTAAGTTAATTTCTTGAAGTTGATGTTGTTGGGTTTTGGTTTAGATTTGTTTGTTCAAGATTTTTATGTTGGTATCTAATTGTTAGTAGTGGGATCACAAATTAATTTTCTTTTTTCCATTTTTCATATTACCCATTATGGCTGCTGTTGTCAGGAACATAGAGCTTTGTTGGATCTTAAGTTTTAAGTGTTCAACATAAAGATACTCTCTTTAATGGGAGTAATTTTAATGAGTCATTTTAATTGTGCAAACTTTGCTTTTGCGTCTACCAATATGAATAGTCACTCTTTAAAACACTTCGATCAGATTATTTTGGACTAATTTTCTGTATAATTTTTTTAATTTAATATTTATATAGGTGTTACAAAGGCATTCATTTTTTTTTTTATATTTCACCACTTTTAAGTTACGAGTTCATTACTTCTTCTTGAATTATCCCAAAGCTATAGTACATTTTTCAATTTAAACATATTCAATGAAAGAAATTTCATAATAATAAACGAGTTTTAATATTTCACAATGAATTGACTTTATTCTTAACTTATACGAAATAAACAAAATCATAAAAAGAATTTGTGGATCACAACCCAATGTTTTCATCATAAACCGTAATTCCGGAGGAGATGGAAATGTGTGGCCAGACATAATGCAGATCTTAATATATTGTGCTTTCAAATTTCATTCAATTTTGTCAGAACTTTGGGGAGGTTTATAAATTCTTGCCATGTGATTTCAGCCAGAAGTTGGATATAAACTGAACATGTGAGACTTATGGTTTACAAAATGATTTTTCCTAACACCTTAGCGTTGACTATATTTTTTTTAAATATATACATTAATCTAAGGTGTCGTTATAAGCATTTTTCAACTTGGTATATTTCTCCACATACTTTAAAATAGACTAAAATATAACTTAAAAAAGAAAAATGACGCCTAATATCCTTATATCTTACATATTATAACTGTTTCATTTTTCGGTATGAAGATTATTTTTTAGGTTGAATATTTACAATGGATTCCAAGAAAGGGCAAGGATGCATTCAAATGATACTGACTGTAATGCAAGAGGCCCAGGAAATTGTTTATGCTGCTAAAAACTGTAAAAATTCGAACATACCAATTTTAAATTCTTAAAGTTTTGATTTGAAACTGCTTTTAGATGTTAACAATTTTAGGTTGTCGAGATCACTATGATTGACTGATAAATGACCTTATCATGGTAGCAATTAGTTGAAGGGGATGAATATTGAAACATAAATTTGTGGTGGATTGATGCGTGATGAATCACTTTTCTTAATCTTTTATTTGCTCCGATTACAAGAATTTTCTATCGAATTCTTTGTCAAATTACCTCCAAGATATAACAATCTTATGAAATATTTAGTTAGCAATCCTAAAGGATTCCTTCTAACACTCAATGAAACTGATTGAATAATTTGAGAAAAAAGAGGAAAACATATTAGCTATTTTATTTTTTGGTGTATTGGCGTTCATTGGATTTTTAGTTATTTTGTGAGAATCCTTTATTTATGTTTTTCATAAATCTTATTTTTGTTTTTTTTTCCTTTCAAAAGTTATTTATTTGTTAGGTGTTCTTCGATTTGAGAATAATATTTTTTTTTAAATCAATATAATTTTGTTGTCCCTAGTTATAATTTGTTAGGTCGTCTTTGTGTATGTAAATAAGATATATTCACGTAGCAAATTGAACATTGTTTAAACACAAACATAGACCAACTGTCACTCATAGCCTCGCCCGCGCATCGCGTGGGTTTACACCTAGTGTTTAACAAAAGTAGATGCACTTTGAATTGAGTACATACAATATTCTTTTACAAATCTCCATAAAAAACATGAAATACTTAGTATAAATTTTACCCTATTCATTTGAAAAAATAGCTTCTCGACACTTTATGCTTGAAAAATATGTCGCGAGTGGGTAGAAACCACCAATAGCCCCAAAATGGTACGACGAGTAGAACAAATACCTCATGTGTATTGAACATAACACATAGTAACTGGACACGTAGTCGCGGAACTCCCAGTTTGAGAATAGGACTCCAATTTCAAAATAGGCACACTTAGGCTTGAAAACGAGCCACGAGTGGGCAAAAATCACCAACAACCCCTAAACGGAACTGCGGGTAGAACGAACACCTCATGCGTATTGAACATAACATGAATCAACCGGCCACAAAGTCTTAGGACTCCCGGTTCGAGAATAGGACTCAAATTTCAAAATAAGCACACTTAAGCTTGATAAAGAGCCGGGAGTGGGTGGGAAACACGAATAGCCACCAAATGGTATCGCAAATGGCATGAACACCTCCAATGTAGCATGTGTCTATAGAGCTTACAGTCGCAAGACTACCGATTTAAGAATAGGACCCAAGTTTCAAAAAATGGACACTTAGGCTCGAAAATGTGCCGTGAGTGGGCGAAAATAATTAACATCCCCTAACGACACCATGAGTGGGATGAACACCTCATTCATGTCTAACGCAACACGTAGAAACTGATTGCATAGTCAGAGTACTCCTAATTTAAGAATAGGATCTGAATTTTAAAATAAGCACACTTAGGCTTAAAAATAACCAATACCTACCAAGTGGCACCGCGAGTGGCATGAACACTTCGTGTGTGTCCAATGTAATACGTAGCAACCAGTTGAATAGTCATGGGACTCCGAGTTTGAGATAGGATTTGAATTTTAAAATAGGAACACTTAGGCTTGAAAACATGCCACGAGTGGGCGAAAACAAACAACATCCCCCAAATGGCACCACGAGTGGCACAAATACCTTATTTGTGCCCAATGTAATAAGAATAAATCGACTGCATAGCCGCAGGACTCTGGGTTTGAGAATAGGATCCGAATTTCAAAATAGGCACACTTAGGCTTGAAAACGTTTCGAGAATGGGCGAAAATAACTAATAACCCCTAAATGGCACCGCGAGTGGAAGGAACACCTAGGACATTTCCAATGTAACATTTAGTAACCATCCACGTAGTTGCGGGATTCTTGGTTTAAGAATAGGACCCAAATTTTAAAATAGTAACACATAGCCTTGAGAACGTGTCGCGAGTGAGAAAAAACCACCAACAGCCACCAAACAGCACCGCGAGTGGAACAAACACCTCATGTGTGCCCAATGTAACACGTATCAATAGACCACATAATCTCGGGACTATAGATTTGGGAACAGAACCCAAATTTCAAAATAGGCACACTTAGGCTCTAAAACGTGCCATGAGTGGGTGGAACAACCAACAACCCCCAAATGACACCATGAGTGTCTAGAACACCTCGTGCGTGTCCAACGTAACACCTAGAAATTGGCCTTGTAGTTAGAGGACTCCCAATTTAAGAATTGGATTCGAATTTCAAAATAAGCGCAATTAGGCTTGAATACAGTCCGCGAGTGGGCGAAAACTAGCAACAGCCCCCAAATGGTACTGCGAGTGACATGAATATCTCGTGTGTGTCTAACGTAACACGTAACAATCGGTCATATAGTCGCGAGACTTGCGATTTAAGAATAAGACCCAAATTTCAAAATAGGCACACTTAGGTTTGAAAATCTGCTACGAGTGGGCGGAAACCACCAACATTCCCAAATTGCCCAACATAACACGAAACAACCAACCACGTAGTCGCAGGACTCTCGGATTGAGAATAGGACCTTAATTTCAAAATTGGCACACTTAGGCTTTAAAACATTCCCCGAGCAAGCAAAAACCACCAATAGCCCCTAAACAGTATCGCGAGTGGAACGAACACCTCATGCATGTCCAACATAACATGTAGCAACCGACCGCGTAGTCGTGGGACTCTCGGTTTAAGAATTTGACTTGAATTTCAAAATAGGCAGAGTTAGGCTTAAAAATGAGCCACGAGTGGGTGGAAACCACCAACAGCCCCCAAAAGGCACCGTGAGTGGCACAAACACCTCGTGCATGTCCAACGTAACATGTAGAAACTAAACGTGTAGTCACGGGACTCCCGGTTTGAGAATACGACTCGAATTTTAAAATAGGTACACATAGGCTTGAAAACGCGCCACAAGTTTGTAAAAACTACCCGCAGCCACCAAATGGTATCGCAAATAGCACGAACACCTCATTTATGTTTTACTTAACACGTGGCTATAGATCATGTAGTCGTGAGACTACCGATTTGAGAATAGGACCTGAATTTCAAAATAGGCAAACTTAGGCTTAAAAATGTACCGCGAGTGGGTGGAATCCACCAACATCCTCCAAACAGAATCGTGAATGGGTTGAACATCTCATGCATGTCTAACGTAACATGTAGCAACCGGTCACGTAGTCATGAGACGATGGATTTAAGAATAGGATCCGAATTTCAAAATAATCACACTTAGTCTTGAAAACATACCGTGAGTTTGTGAAAACACCCAATAGCCCCCAAACAACACCTAGATTGGCATGAGCACCTCGTGCGTGTCTAACGTAACACGTAGAAATTGAGTGCATAGTCGCGGGACTCCCAATTTGAGAATGGGACCCGAATTTCAAAATAGGCTCACTTAGGCTTGAAAATGTCCCACGAGTGGGTAAAAACAATAAACATCCCCCAAACAGCACCGAGAGTGGCATGATGCGACGCAAATATTGCATTTTTTCACCCGTTAACCTACGTGTTATTAGCCCCCTTGGGTATCTTATTCCCTATATTTATGCTCGTTAACCAGACAACCCTCGGATTTCTATGTTAACATGTTTTGCAGGGGTTAATTGAGCTTTTGTAGGTGTTTGGATGCTTAGTGTGAACTTCGGATGCGTTTCGCTCGATTTTCGTTCACTATCGCACGCGCAAGGGCATTTTAGTCTTTTGACAGTTTGGCCACCTGACCCGACATCTACACAGAAGTTGTATCTCTCCTCGCTAGCTTTGCGTGGCCGCGAACGGTGCGCGATTCCGATGCATAACGACAAAGTTACGGCGATTTGAGCGACGGTGGATTGTATGCCAATGCAGGGGAAATTGCAGGTTGCCCCTGCTTGATCGATCGATCGAGCCTGGGGGTCGATCGATCGAGCATTATTATTTTTTCCACGTTTTCCACTGTCGATCGATCGACCACAGGGGTCGATCGATCGATCCCTTGTTTTTCCCCTGCAGATATTTTCTTTCTTTTATTCCAACTTACTATATAAGTTGGTTTTTGTTGTAATAAGAAAAACACTTACACATATATACTTAGACACATATTCTGATTTAGATAGTTGTAGTTAGGGTTTGGTTTTGGAGAGTTCATTTCTCTCTTCTTCTTGGATTGACAACCCATGTGGTTTGTAAGATTGAACTATTCACTTCCTCTCCACTTAATATAGTTTGTTCTTCTTCTTCTCTTGCCTTGTAATTTAGTTTCAATGCTTTCTAACTAGTTTACATGCTTTAATTCTTGCTTTCCTAGCCTAATTAGCATAATTTAGTTTAACTCACCATGCACCCTTAGATAAATAGGGTTGGGATTTCATTTCCGCCATTTTCGGGCCCCGAGCTCCGAAAACTATGTTTTGTGCAAAATCGTGTTTAATTGAAATCGCGTGTATTAAAGTTGGATTGTTATGCGTTTAACTTTATTTGTCATGCAACTTTAGTGTTTATAGCGACAATCCGAATTTAATCCACGTGCGACCACTTTCCATTAAATGTTTAATCTCGCAACTTTGGGTTAAATTACTTCTTGTGTGATGTTTATGCTTAATTGTAAATGCTCGATTAGATTTCTTTCGAGCCTTAACTCTAGTTAGTAATTATTTCGATCCGTTCGGTAGGATGCGATCCCGATCCTTGCTTTCCTTTAATTAGCGTTAACTTATTCTTTTCTTTTGTCACCATTCCCAACTATCACCTTTTACACTTTTATTCCTGAAGTAATTAAAACAATTAACATCTAAAATTCAATAACTCCCTGTGGATTCTCGATACCCGACTTACCACTGTACTTGCTTGTCAAGTGTAGTAGTAGCTTAGGTTGTCTTTGTATCGCGGAGGCGAAACACACGACGATTGTGCACTTATATGCGCACACTTTTTCCGTCGCATCACAAAATGGCGTCGTTGCCGGGGAGTGTGTTTTAGATAGTAATTGTTTTATTATTTCGTAGTATTTTTCCATTTGTATTTGTATTCTTTGTTTTAACCTTTTTTGCAGGATAGCATATTTGAGCGCTAAGAAACTTTGATTCGCGGTTGCTCACTTTCCTGCTCGGATTCGCCATCTGCAAACAACGAGGTAATCATGTCCTACTATTATAGTTATTACGGTTATTCTAATGATTCATACTTTGGGGATACTTTTCAAGTTTTCCATTTTAAAGATTTTCTTGAAAATGAAAGACTTGAAAACATTTATCGGAATGAAAATCGTTATTGGGATCTTGAGTTGGATTCATTATTCGAATCCAATGACGATTTTCATTTCATTACTTTCGAAGACAAGTTTCAACCAAATGAGGAGTCCGAGGCTCTTGAGCCGAGGAAGCCTACTTTGGAAGATACTTTTCTTCTTTACTCCCAAGGTTTCAAAGGCTTAAATGATGCTGGAATGAGACTTGGTTCACTTTGCGATGAGATGAATTCTTATGCACAAAACCTAGTTTTCGGAGCTCGGGGCCCGAAAATGGCGGAAATGAAATCCCGACCCTATTTATCTAAGGGTGCATGGTGAGTTAAACTAAATTATGCTAATTAGGCTAGGAAAGCAAGAATTAAAGCATGTAAACTAGTTAGAAATCATTGAAACTAAATTACAAGGCAAGAGAAGAAGAAGAACAAACTATATTAAGTGGAGAGGAAGTGAATAGTTCAATCTTACAAACCACATGGGTTGTCAATCCAAGAAGAAGAGAGAAATGAACTCTCCAAAACCAAACCCTAACTACAACTATCTAAATCAGAATATGTGTCTAAGTATATATGTGTAAGTGTTTTTCTTATTACAACAAAAACCAACTTATATAGTAAGTTGGAATAAAAGAAAGAAAATATCTGCAGGGGAAAAACAAGGGATCGATCGATCGACCCCTGTGGTCGATCGATCGACAGTGGAAAACGTGGCAAAAATAATAATGCTCGATCGATCGACCCCCAGGCTCGATCGATCGATCAAGCAGGGGCAGCCTGCAATTTCCCCTGCATTGGCATACAATCCACCGTCGCTCAAATCGCCGTAACTTTGTCGTTATGCATCGGAATCGCGCACCGTTCGCGGCCACGCGAAGCTAGCGAGGAGAGCTACAACTTTCGTGTAGATGTCGGGCCAGGTGCCCAAACTGTCAAAAGACTAAAATGCCCTTGCGCGTGCGATAGTGAACGAAAATTGAGCGAAACGCATCCGAAGTTCTCACTAAGCATCCAAACACCTACAAAAGCTCAATTAACCCCTGCAAAACATGTTAACATATAAATACGAGGGTTGTCTGGTTAACGAGCATAAATATAGGGAATAAGATACCCGAGGAGGCTAATAACGCGTAGGTTAACGGGTGAAAAAATGCAATATTTGCATCGCATCACACCCCCTAACTTACACATTGCTAGTCCCTATCAATAAAATAGGATGCAACAAGAAGAACAAGTAAACCAACAAAGGAGAGAGTACAAAAGTATGGTATAAAAGCAATAAAAAGATAAGGCCACTTTCGCGGGCGATTCGATTGCATTTAGCGTATGCAATAAGCTGTTAAACCCCTAGGTTACCCTAGTGGACGAGTCTCATCTCGTGAGGGTTTTCAGGGATGAAACCCACAAACATCATAAAGTTTCCTCAAAATATGTCCAATCAAGTAAGACAAACTCATCAGTGCGAACAAGATTTCAACATGTTATTAGCATAGCAAACGAATTCGCATGAGAAGTCCGTAGTTATTAACATTATCGAATGCACCTCAATAAATTGAAACTCTAACATGTGGAAGGGGAGTGAGCATATGCAAGGTATGATTTGGCGAAAAAATTGAATAACTCGGATACTAAATATCAAAGCATTCATATATTCAATCCTCACGGGCATTACGCTCATCAAGCGAATTCACTCAAAACAGGGAGGTAACACACGGGACATGCGGGCGTAATGAGTAAATGTAAATGGAAACTAGGCCGCACACATGTCACAAAAGAAGAATGCTATATAGGAAATAAAAATTGCAATCTCAGTGAAAGGATACCGCACATATAAAAGAGGCTAAATGCATTTTCACAGATTATCAACACTATTTAAACATTTGAATTACATCAACCTAAGATCACATAGGACTTGTAATAGGGTTGTAATGTATGGATAGGTTAAGGTACGAAATGAAAGGGATGTATATATGGATTCAAAGTGTTTGGGGATGAAACTCAGAATAATGTAAAAAGTGGGCAATATCAAAAGTTGGACAAAGATGTCCAAACGATCATAGATATAACAATCGAGAGAGTAATCAAAGCTTATTGAAACACTAAAAACAATATTTACAACTTTCTATTTCTTTGTCTTTTTCTTTTCTTCCTTTTCTCACTTTTTCTCTTTTTGTTTTCTTTTTGCTTTTTCCTTTCTCTTTTTCTTCACTTTTTCACTACTTTCTTTTTCTGACACTTCTTACTCATTTCATACTCAAATTGCAACCACACAACAATAATAACATTCAATTCCAAGCAACAATCCAAACAAGGGTATGTAAGGTAATATATATGGTATAAAACTCCATTTTGGAGTTGGTTATGGGATTTTGGGTAATGAAAAGAAAGGCTAGTATTTAGGCTCAAGTGGGTTGACTAGGGAACATATAAAAGGTGAGGTCAAGGTCATATGGGTGATAAAACAAAGAAGGCCTATGATCATTTTGACAAAGTATACGCAATTCTCGAGTCAAAACAACATATGAAAATCATGCTCAAGTAACACATTTCAAGGATGAACTCAATTAATGAACGGTCAATGAAAGAATAAAGAGATTACTAAAGACTTTAACGTTTTCAAAGAGGAAAGAATAGTGTATACACTCACAAATGAAGATAAGTCTCTAATCTCACTCATTGTAAGTATATACAATGCAACAAAAGCATACCGAGTTATAAAAATCTTAAACCAAATCAATGCAACAAGAATGGTGCATATGTTCACGGATAAAGTTTAATTCATGAAGTTATTCATAATATCAATGATTTAGGGACTAAAATCTAATAACTTCTAAAATCGAGAACATGTATAGTTGAATTGTCTATTTGATCGGGCAATAATTAAAATTTATCATCGGAAACAAGGCAAAATGCCCAATAAAGGAGAAAAAAGAAAGAAAATATTTTTGAAATTTTTCAAATTTTTAACAAAAACATGCTTTGTAACTAAATTGTAATCAAATCCAAGGACTAAACAGCAAAATGGATAAAATAAAATATTCTATGTAGCCAAATGGCCCCGCAAATAGCACGAACACCTCGTGTGTGTCTTACGTAACACATGGCTATAGATTGTGTAGTTGCGTGAGTATGGGTTTGAGAATAGGACTTGAATTTCAAAATAGGCACACTTAGGCTCGAAAATGTGTTGTTAGTGGGTGAAAACCACCAACATCCTCCAAACGGCACCATGAGTGGGACGAACACCTCATGAGTGTCTAATGTAACAACGGACCGCGTAGTCACGAGACTCCCAATTTAAAAATAGGATTCGAATTTCAAAATAAGTATAGTTAGGCATGAAAATAGGCCGCGAGTTGGCAAAAACCATATATAGCCCCCAAACGGAACCAATAGTGGTATGATCACGTCATGCGTGTCCAAAATAACATGTAGCAACCAAGCACGTAGTCGTAGGACTTCCAGTTTGCAAATAGGACCCAAATTTTCAAAATAGGCTCACTTAGGCTTGAAATCATCTCGCGAGTGGGCGAAAACAATCAACATTCCCCAAATGGCACTACGAGTGGCACGAATACCTCGTGCATATCCAACGTAACACAAAGTAACCAATCAAATAGTCGCAGGACTCCCGAATTTCAAAATAGGCACACTTAGGCTTGAAAATGTGTCGCGAGTGGGTGAAAATCACCAATATCCCTAAAATGGAACCACGAGTGGAACGAACACCTCGTACTTTTCCAATATAACATATAGTAACCATCCACGTAGTCGTAGGACTCCCGATTTAAGAATAGGATCCGAATTTTAAAATAGGCACACGTAGGATTGAAAATATGTCGCGAGTGAGCAGAAACTACCAAAAGATACCAAACAGCACCGCGAGTGGAACGAACACCTCATGCGTGTCCAATGTAACATTTAGTAATAGACCGCATAGTCCTAGGATTATCGAATTCAGAATAGGACCCGAATTTCAAAATAGGCACACTTAGGCTCGAAAACATGTCGAGAGTGCGCGAAAACAACCAATATCCCCCAAATGACACCATGAGTATCATGAACACCTCATGCGTGTCTAATATAACACATAAAAATAGACCATTCACAGGACTCCTAATTTAAGAATTCAATCCGAATTTCAAAATAAGCACAGTTAGTCTTGAATACAGGCCGTGAGTGGGCAAAAACCAGCAACAGCCCCCAAACAGTACCGCGAGTGACATGAATATCTAGTGTGTGTCTAACGTAACACGTAGAAATCGGTCATGTGGTCGCGGATCTTCCTATTTGAGAATAGGGCCTAAATTTCAAAATAGGCACACTGAGGCTTGAAAATGTGTCGCGAGTGGGTGGAAACCACAAACATCCCCCAAACGGCACCATGAGTGGCACGAACACGTCATGTGCATCCAACGTAATAGGAAACAACCAACCACGTAGTCGCTGGACTCTTGGATTGAGAATAGGACCCAAATTTCAAAATGGGCACACTTAGGCTTCAAAATATTCCTTGTGCAGGCGAAAACCACCAACAGCCACTAAATAGTATCGCGACTGCAATGAACACCTCATATGTGTCAAACATAACAAGTAGCGACCGACCGTGTAGTCGCGGTACTCTCGGCTTGAGAATTGGAATTGAATTTCAAAAATAGGCACACTTAGGCTTGAAAAAGAGCCACAAGTGGGAGAAAACTACCAACAGCCCCCAAACGGCACCACGAGTGGCACAAACACCTCATGCATGTCCAACGTAACATGTAAAAATCAAACGCGTAATTGTGGGACTCTTCGTTTGAGAATAGGATCCGAATTTTAAAATAGGCTCACATAGGCTTGAAAATGTGCCGTAAGTTGGTTAAAACTGCCAACAGCCACCAAATGGCACCGTAAATAGCATAAACACCTCATATGTGTCTTAGTAACACGTGGATATAGACCGTGTAGTCACGAGACTACCGATTTAAGAATAGGACCCAATTTTACAAATAGGCAAACTTAGGCTCCAAAATGTGCCGCGAGTGGGAGAAAACAACCAACATCCTCTAAATGGAACCGTGAGTGGGACAAACACCTCATGCGTGCCTAAAAAAACACGTAGAAATTGGTCGTGTAGTCATGAGACTCTCGATTTAAGAATAGGATCAGAATTTTAAAATAAGCACACATAGGCTTGAAAACAGGCCACGAGTGGGAGAAAACAACCAATAGCCCCCAAACGGTGCCGCGAGTGGCATGAGCACCTCGTGTGTGTCTAACGTAACACATAGCAACTGGGCACATAATCGTGGGACTCCCAGTTTGAGAATAGGACCCGAATTTCAAAATAGGCTCACTTAGGCTTGAAAACGTCACGCGAGTGGGAGAAAATAACCAACATCCCCCAAACAGCACCGAGAGTGGCATGAATACCTCGTGTGTATCCAATGTAACACTAAGCAACCAACTGCGTAGTCACAGAACTCCTGGTTTGAGAATAGGATTCGAATTTTAAAATAGGCACACATACGCTTGAAAACATACTGCGAGTGGGTGGAAACCACCACCAACAGCTAAATGGCACCACAAATAGTACGAACACCTCGTGCATGTATTATGTATCACATGGCTATAGACTATGTAGTTGTGAGACTGTGGGTTTGAGAAGAGGACCCGAATTTCAAAATAGGCACACTTAGGCTTAAAAATGTACCGCTAGTGGGCGAAAACCACCAACATCCTCCAAATGGCACCATGAGTGGGATGAACACCTCGTGAGTGTCTAACATAACACGTACCAACCGGTCGCGTAGTCACGAGACTCCCAATTTAAGAATAGGTTCTGAATTTCAAAATAAGCACACTTGGGCTTGAAAACAGGGTGCAAGTGGGTGAAAACCACCAATATCCCCCAAACGGCATCGCGAGTGGAATGAGCACCTTATGTGTGTCCAACATAATATGTAGCAACCGGGTACATAGTCACAGGACTCTAGGTTTGTGAATAGGACCCGAATTTCAAAATAGGCTCATTTAGGCTTGAAAACATCCCTAAAGTGGGCGAAAATAACCAACAATCCCCAAATGGCACTGAGAGTGGCATGAATACCCCATGCATGTCCAACGTAACACAAAGCAATCAATCGAATCGTTGTGGGACTCCAAATTTGAGAATAGGACCCGAATTTCAAAATAGGCACATTTAGGCTTGAAAACATGACGCGAGTGGGAAGAAACCACTAATATCCCCTAAACGGCACCGCAAGTGGAATGAACACCTCCTACATTTTCAACATAATAAGTAGTAACCATCCACGCAGTCGCAAGACTTACGATTTGAGAATAGGACCCGAATTTTAAAATAGAAACACATAGGCTTGAAAATATGTCGCGAGTGGGCATAAACCACCAACAGCCATCAAACGACACCACTATTGGAACGAACACCTCATCGTGTCCAACATAACACAAAGCAATGGACCACATAGTCCCAGGATTACCGATTTAAGAATAGGACCCGAATTTCAAAATAAGCACACTTAGGCTCGAAAACGTGCCACGAGTGGGCGAAAATAACCAACAGCCCCCAAACGACACCATGAGTAGCATGAACACCTCGTACATGTCCAACATAACACGTAGAAATTGGTCATGTAGTCACGGGACTCCCAATTTAAGAATTGGGTCAGAATTTCAAAATAAGCACAATTAAGCTTGAATACACGTCGCGATTGGGCGAAATCCTGCAAAAGCCACCAAATGGTACCGCGAGTGGCAGGAATATCTCGTGAATATCCAACATAACACGAAAAACTAGTCACACAGTCGCAGAACTTCCTCTTTGAGAATAGGATCGGAATTTCAAAATAGGCACACTTAGGCTTGAAAATGTATCGCGAGTGAGCGAAAACCATTAACAACCCCCAAACAGCATCGCGAGCGGGACAAACACCTCATACTCATACAATGTAACACAAAACAACTGAATACATAGTCGCGGGACTCCAGAATTTATAAAATGACCTGGATTTCAAAATGGGCACACTTAGGCTTGAAAACGTGCCGAAAGTGGGCAAAAACCACCAACAACCCCTCAACGGCATCGCGAATTGAATGAACTCCTCATGCTTGTCCAACATAACATATATCAATCATTCGCATAGTCGCGGGACACCCAAGTTGAGAATAGGACTTAAATTTCAAAATAGGCACAAATAAGCTTGAAAATGAACCACGAGTGGCCAAAAATCACCAACACGCCCCAAACGGCACCGCGAGTGGCATGAACACCTCGTGCATGTCTAATGTAACATGTAGCAACCGAACACATAGTTGTGGGACTCTCTATGTGATAATAGTACCCAATTTTAAAATAGGCACACATTGGCTTAAAAATGTGTCACAAGTGGGTGGAAACCAGCAACAGCAGCCAAATAGCACGAACACCTAGTGTGTGTATTACGTAACACGTGGATATAGATCATGTAGTTATGAGACTATGAATTTGAGAATAGGACCTGAATTTCAGAATAAGCACACTTAGGCTCAAAAACGTGTCGCGAATGGGCGAAAGCCACTAACATACTGCAAACAACACCGTGAGTGGGATGAACACCTCGTGCATGTCTAATGTAACATGATGTAATCATGAGACTCCCAATTTAAGAATAGGATCCAAATTTTAAAATAATCACACCTGGGCTTGAAAATAGGCTGCAAGTGGGCGAAAATCACATATATCCCCCAAACGGCACCGCGAGTAGCATGAGCACCTCGTGCGTGTCCAACATAACACGTAGTGTTAGGATCAAATTTCCAATTGACTCTTAATGTAGTTTTGACTTATTCTCAGAACAAAACAAGTTTGATTATAGGTAGATTTTTATTATCCGATCACTGCGAGACTATGACTTATCGAATATTTAATTGAAGACGTTGAGGAAAGACTACAAGGAATTAATTATGCCAAAGTTTAATTGGTGAAATTTCTCGTCTTCAAATTTTAATTACATTTTCGAGATCACTCAGGTATGAATACTTAATGTTAATGAAACTCAAAATTTTATTTTACAAAAATAAGAATGTTATTTTAAAAAAAAATTAAAAAGTGTTTTAAATGTTTACACTTCGTTTTAATTAGATGAGGATGGATTGGAGTTGGTTTTTAGTAAAACTCTATTTTCAAAGTTGGATTAATCAAAAATCTAATCTGGGCGACGTCGTTCAAATGATAAACATTGTCGTTTGAATGAGTGTTGCTACCGTTCAAACGATGCACTATCTCGCTCGAACGAGATCTGCCACAACCTCAAAATTGTTATAAATAGAGGTGTTTTCCAGTTTTCTCGAAGAGTGTGCAGAACAAAAAATAGTTTACCATACACAAAGTTTTCTCCACAAAGGTTTCTAAGTGTTTTCACCATAAAACATCCTTAGAGTTTACAAAGATCTGAGTTATCATTACCGTATGTTTATGTGGTCTTTGTTGCATCAAGTTGTGTTTGTTCAACATTTGAACATTGTTGGTTTTGCGATGGAGAAGAGAAGAAGGTTACTTTCATGTTAAACATTGTAGATAATACAGGCTATATCGGTGGACACCGAGGCAGTCATGGTGGCGACTGTTGTGGATGAGTATCGTGGAAGAATGTTAATTTTTGCGTGCGCACTGTGAAGATTGGTGGAAGATCATTGGAGCATCAAGTCTCATGGGTGAATCAAGTCATTGTATAAGACTATCATTTGACTTTGTAAAACCATTGTCATAGTGATTGTCTGGTCTGGGTTGTCCGAGGTTTTTTACTGATTGGTTTTTTCCTCGTACATCGACGTTGTAAGTATTTCTTTACATTATTTTACTTGTTTCAATCACTAGTTGCATGCTTATGGTTAAACAAGATAAAATCTTGTTAAGTTAATTTGTGTCACAGCTTGGTTTGATAAAATCAAAAAAGAATTTTTCAAAAAGAGAAAGTTGATTTTCATTCATCCTTAACTTAATTCCGCTCAAGCAAAAGTTTGTTTTTAAAAGTTTGGGGACCTACACGTAGTAATCAGGCTCATAGTCGTGGGACTCTCGGTTAGTGAATAGGACCCGAATTTCAAAATAGGCTCACGTAGGTTTGAAAATGTCCCGCGAGTGGGAGAAAACAACCAACATTACATAAACGGCACCCAGAGTGACACGAATACCTCGTGCATGTCCAACCTAAAGAAAAGAAACTGATCAAATAGTCGCGGGACTCCCGATTGAAGAATAGGACCCGAATTTCAAAATATTCAAACTTAGGCTTAAAAATGTGTCGCAAGTGGGTAAAACTAGTATCCCCAAAACAGCACTCTGAGTGGAACGAACACCTCGTACATTTTCAACGTAACATGTAGTAACCATCCACGTAGTCACAGAAGTCCAGATTTAAGAATAGGATCCCAATTTTAAAATAGGCTCACATTGGTTTGAAAACGTGTCGCGAGTGGGCAGAAACCACTAACAGCCACCAAACGGCATCGTGAGTGGAAAGAACACCTCATGTTCATCTAACGTAACATATAGCAACAGACCGCATAGTCATGCGACTGCCGATTTAAGAATAGGATCCGAATTTCAAAATAGGCACATATAGGCTCGAAAACGTGCTATGAGTGGGAGAAAACAACCAATAGCCCCCAAATGATACTATGAGTGGCCTGAACAGCTTCTGCATATCCAACATAACATGTAGCACTGGTCCCATAGTCACGAGACTCTCGATTTAATAATAAGACCCGAATTTTAAAATAAGAATAGTTTGGGTTGAAAACATTCTGTGAGTGGGAGAAAATCACCAAGAGTCCCAAAATGGCACCACGAGTGGCACGAACACCTCATGCATGTCCAACATAACACGTATAAATTGGTTGCATAGTTGAGGGATTTTCGCTTTAAGAATAGGATCGATTTTCAAAATAGGCAGACTTAGGCTTGAAAATGTGCCGCGGGTGGGCGAAAACCACCAACATCCCCCAAATGGCACTACGAGTAGCACGAACACCTCGTGCATGTCCAACGTAACATAAAGAAATTGACCACATAGCCATGGGACTCCAGAATTGAGAATAGGAATCGAAATTCAAATTAAGCACACTTAGGTTTTAAAACGTGCAACTAGTGGGCAAAACCCACCACCAACCCCTAAATAACACCGTGAGAGGAACGAACACCTCATACGTATGTAGCAACCGATCGCATAGTCGCGAGATTCTATATTTGATCATAGGACCCAAATTTTAAAATATACACACTTAGGCCTGAAAATGTGCCACCAGTGAGTGAAAACCCTAATGGCACCCTCGTGCATGTCCAATTTAACACGTAGCAATCGTCCGCATAGTCGCGGGACTTCCAATTTGAGAATAGGAATCGAATTCAAAATAGGTACACTTAGTCTTGAAATGTGTCCCAAGTGGGAGGAAACCAACAACAACCCCCATATGGCACTGTGAGTGGCACGAACACCTCGTGCGTATCCACACTTAGGCTTGAAAAGATGTCGCGGGTGAAAAAACACCAACAGCCCCTAAATGGCACCGTGAGTTGTACAAACATCTCGTACACAACCAACATAACATGTAGAAACCGGTCACATAGTCGCGGGACTCCCGATTTGAGAATAGGAACCAAATTTCAAAATAAGCACACTTAGGCTTAAAAATATTCCACGAGTTGGTAAAAACCCCAACAGTCCCCAAATGGCACCACGAGTGGCAAGAAAACCTCATGCGTTTCCAACATAACACATAGCAATTGACCACGTAGTCGTAGGACTCCCGATTTGAGAATAGCATCCAAATTTCAAAACATGCACATGTAGGCTTGAAAATGTGTTGCGAATGGGTGAAAACCACCAGCAGCTCCCAAAGACACCGCAAGTGGCATGAACACCACGTGCATGTCCAATGTAACACATAACAACGGTCATTTGTAGTCGTTGAACTCCCAATTTGAGAATAAGATCTGAATTTCAAAATAGGCACACTTAGGCTTGAAAATGTGTTGCGAGTGGGAAGAAACCACCAACTCCCTCGAACAACACCGCGAGTGGCATAAACACCTGGTGCATTTCTAACTTAACACTTAGCAACCGTCCACGTAGTAGAGAGACTCATAGTTTGAGAATAGGACCCAAATTTCAAAATATGCACACTTAGTCTTAAAAATGTGCCGCGAGTGGCAGAAACCACCGCTAGCCCCCAAATGACACGCGAGTGGAACGAACACCTCGTGCATATCCATACTTAGGCTTAAAAATGTGTCATGAGTGGTCGACAACGAACAACATCCCCTAAATGACATCGCAATTTGCACGAACACCTCGTACGTGTCCAACGTAACATTTAGCAACTATTCGCGTAATCACGAAACTTTCAATTTGAGAATAGGACCAGAATTTTAAAATAGGCACACTTAGGCTTAAAAACGTGCCATGAGTGGGCACCCCCCCCCCCCCCCCCCCCAAAAAAATGAAATGTCATTTTGAGTGGCATGAACACCTTGTTCATGCCCAACATAACACGTAGCAACCGATCGCGTAGTCATAGGACGCCCAATTTGAGAATAGGACCCGAATTTCAAAATAGGCACACGTATGCTTGAAAATGTGTCGTGAGTGGGAAACAACCGTCGATAGCCTCCAAGCGGCACCAAGAGTGGAACAAACACCTCTTGCATGTCCAACATAACATGTAGCAACCAATCGCATAGTCACGGGACTTCATATTTGATAATAAGACCCGAATTTCAAAACAGGCACACCAAGGCTTAAAAATGTATTGTGAGTCGACGAATATCACCAACATCACCCAAACGGCACCACAAGTGGCACGAACACCTCGTACGTGTCCAATGAAACACGTAGTAAACGTCCGCGTAGTCGTGGGACTGCCAGTTTGAGAATAAGAATAGAATTTCAAAATATGCACACTTAAGCTTAAAAACGTGCCGTGAGTGGGAAGAAACCATCAGTAGGCCCAAAATGGAACCACGAATGTCAAAAAAACCTCGTACGTATCCATCATAATATGTAAAAATCGGTCGCATAGTTACGGGACTCCAGATTTGAGAATAGGACCTGAATTTCAAAATAGGCACACTTAGTCCTAAAAATGTGCCTCAAGTGGGTAAAAACCACCAACAGTCCCCAAACAGCATTAAGAGTGGAATAAACACCTTGTGCATATCCAACGTAACATGTAGAAATAAGTCACATAGTCGCGGGACTCTCGATTTCAGAATGGGACTCTAATTTCAAAAATAGGCACATTAGGCTTGAAAACAACCCGCGAGTGGGAGAAAATCACCAGCAACCCCTAAATGGCACGCTAGTGGTATAAACACCTTGTGCATTTCCAACATAACATGTAACAACTAGCTGCATAGTCGCAAGACTCCCGGTTTGAGAACATGATCCAAAATTCGTAATAAACACACATAGGCTTGAAAATGTGTCGCGAGTGGGTGAAAACCACCAATAGCCACCCAATGGCACTGGGACTGCCAAGAACACCTCGTGCGTGTCCAACGTAATACATAGCAGCCGGCCACTTAGTCGTGGGACTCCCAGTTTGAGAATAGGACCCAAATTTTAAAATAATCACACTTAGGCTTGAAAACGTGTCGCACGTGGACAAAAACCACCAATAGCCCCCAAATGGGACCACGATTAGCACGAACACCTCGTGCATGTCAAACATAACATGTATCAACCAATCGCGTAGTCGTGGAACTCATAGTTTGAGAATAGGACCCAAAACAACCCATATTTTTTTGTCTGTTAAATATGGTCACTTTTCTAGTCCGTGATCGTGTTTATTATTTTTTTGCTACATATATTTGTCATGGTTCTGGTCCATGGCCATGCTGAAAAAAGCTTATTGGTTGGTCATGGTTGTGGGTCGTGACCGTGGGGAAAAAGTATAAAGGTTGATCACGACTGAAGGCCATGACTAATATTGTACGATTTGAAAGTCCAGTGGCGGTCCTTATCCACGACCATGCACCATAACCATCTTCATACCTTGGTTCGTGACCATAGATTTTGGTCAGGGACTAGGTCTGTGACCCGTGTTCCTGGTCACGCCTCTCTTCATCATGAATCTGATCTATGACCCATGGGCCTGGTCACAGCCCAAATCCATGAGCATCTGCCTAATTTGGTGTGATGTTGGGGTAAAATGTAAACTTAATCCTCAAGCTTGGGGTCATTTTCAATTTTTAACCCATTATTTGAAAAGTTGTAATGTTATTTCACATATTTTTAAATTTTTACAATTTTAGTCCTCCACCATATCTTCGTTAAAAGACTTAAAAGAATTAATGACATAAGGTAATATGAGTCCCAATCGTGACCACTGTTAAGTCTCCTAAAAACATGTGATTTAGGGCTAAAATTGAACTAATTTTGAAACATCAGGGTTAATATTGTAACTTTTAAAACATTGAGTTTAAAATTAAAAATGACCCCAAAATTAAGGGTTAATTTTTTTAATTTACCCTAATATTTGGGATGATTTTTCTTATTACGATTCTGATGATAAATATGTTAATCATGTTAATGTTTTTAATGTATCTGTAGTCTCTAGTGCTGATATAGGTGTAACACCCCATAATTTTGAGGATTAAATATTTAATTATCTTGGGAGATATAAAAATATTTAAATTAGAGAAACTTAAATTCATGAGTTGGAGAATTTATTGGAATGAGCCGAATTATTTATAATTGGCGACTTTTAAGTTTAATTGTTCGAAATATCGTGTGTCGCTTTTTGAGGTTAAAATTTGAGAATGTCCAAAAGTATTTTGGATGACAATTCTGAGTGCGCGGTTGAGTCCGAATGGGTTGAGATAGACAAAAAAGAGTACTCGGGGGTAGCAATTGGGTCTCGGGGCATTTTTGGGCCCACATGGGGTGAGTTGGGTTATTTTAATTAGGCCCATATGACCAAAAACGGGATTAGGGTTTTTTAACCTAATTGGAGAAGTGTTGAATGGCAGTTAACACAAATCTAAACCTAGGATTTGAGAGGGGATTTGGGGGAAAGAAAATCAAGAGTCAATTTGGGGATTTTGGAGCCAAATTTAGGGACTACGCCAACGGATCAGACTCTATGAATAATTCTAGGAAAGTGGTTAACTGTTGTGATTCCTAAATTGATGATAATCAATTCATATCATAGTGTGTGTGTGTGTGTGTATGAAAATTCATTTTGGGTGTGTAACCATAATTAAAATTGGGTTTTCTGAATATATAGTAATGGTTAGATTTAATAACTCAAAGGATGTTAGGTCATGATTTGGGACTGTTAAGATTAAATTGTAGAGTGGATTACAATATGTATTATTGATTAAATGGGCTGAATATGGTGGGATCGGATTTGGTAGAACGAGACCCGGGTGAAAAACCCAAATCGGATATACTTAGGATTTTGTATAAATTTGTTGATGGATTAAGGTCTCTAGGGTGTTTAGAACCTTTTCTTGTGTGGAGATTATGTTGATTGTGATTTGGGTAAAGGTTTGGGAAGAAACAAAAGCTTGAGGGTTCATTAATGGTTGAAACAGCAAGACGGGGAAGACGATCACTTATTCGATCGATCGATCGACCCAGGGGGATCGATCGATCGATGGTCCTAGGATTTTGACAGTTTCGCCAGTTTTATGTATAAAGGGAAATTTTAATTTAGATTTTTCCCCCACTTGTTAGGTAGTGATAAATATATATGTGGTACATATTCCTTAACAATTATAGGGTGATATAATTGGGTTTAGGAGGGTGCAAATTTGTATGGCATGAGATGAACGAATTTCGAGAAATAATTCATAGGTATTAATATTGGGCCGAGGAATAATATTCGAGTATTGTAGTTGGGTGACGCTACATTATTAAAGGGATTGAGGTGAAATAAATTAGTTATGGGGAAAAATATAGACTCGAAAATATTAAGTTATGGACTAAGTGAGCAAATCCGGGTATAATGGTTGGGCGACACCAAGTACTAAATTAATTAATGGGTTAATTAATTAAATTATAGTCGGACTATAGACACAGGAAAGTATTAAATTAATTAATGTGTAATTAATTAAATTAGAATCGGACTATAGAATCGGGAAAGTATTAAATTAATTAATGTGTAATTAATTAAATTAGAGTCGGACTATAGACTCGGAAAAGTATTAAATTAATTAATTTGTAATTAATTAAATTAGAGTCGGACTGTAGACTCGGGAAAGTATTAAATTAATTAATGTGAAATTTATTAAATTAGAGTCGGACTGTAGACTCGGGAAGGTCATAAATTAATTAATGTGTAAATTAATTAAACTAGAGTCGAATCATAGACTCGGGCAATTATTATATAAATTATTGTGTAAAGTATTTATATTAGAGTCGGACCATAGACTCGGGGAAAAACATCATATTAATTATTGTGTGAATTAAATAAATTAGAGTCGAACCATAGACTCGGGATAATAATAATTTAATAAGTGAGAAAATTTATTAGTTGAGTGAGGCCAGAGACTCAGGAAATTACAAACTAGTGTTACGGGTTGTGAGTACACGGCGAAGTCGAGGTTTATATATATATATATATATATATATATATATATATATATATATTGTGTGTGCTATTAAATATCAGTGAATAGATATTTATTTAATTATGTACTCTACTGTTATCAAAGAAGGTTGCACGATGTGGATGAATCCCCTAGCTTGAGGAGTAGGGTGAGTATATCCCCAAGTCATAGCGTCCGGTATATGGGTGAGGGGCTTCTCTCACTTTCAGGGAAGGCATATGACCGCCTCCACTTCGTTTATGTTTTGGGCCAGGGTGGTGAGCGATTCCAACTTGGGTAACTAGGTTATGTGAGCACACCTAGTGAGATGGCACTTTAGAGGGAACCATACGGTGAGCGTATACTCAGAAGGATGGATATACGTATGATATATGTGTGGATGTTTTAGTAAAGGTGCGTATATAATGGTTTTAAATGTTATATGCGGGTAATAATACAGTGTGTGATGTATTTATTTTATATAAGTTATGTCACGGTTATATGGTATTATTTAATAAGAAATTAATCAAGTTAATTGGTGAGACAACTAATAACTCATGAATAATTATACTCGAGTTAGAGTAGTATGGCAAGGGGGGTTATACCAGGACTAGTTGGACAGGGTAGTACAACTAGGTGGGGGTTAAGGAAAGCGTTAGGTGTGCACTTTAGAGGAGGGGTGAGATGTATCTCAAGGGAGTGCGACACTAACTTAAATATGAAGCGCATTCATACATTTTAAATTACTGCAGTTAATTCACTTGCTAAATATTTTCAAAATGTTTTGGGTTCTAACCTTTTCTATAAAACTATTTTCAACACCTTTTAGGTGTCCAGCCACAGGGACGCCAGGATTGATATTCTATTCTAGGGACACGAAGGTGCGGCATATGTGGATGCTAGCAGGAGTTTGGATTAGACGCATCGTTCATTCACTCCTAGAGTAGGAATCATTTCTTAGTCTCAGTTCTATTTAGGGCTTGTGGCCCAGACTTATCATTACAGTTTTTCAGAAGTATTTGTTCAGCTGTTGGATGTTTGTATTGGATTATTTCACTTTGGTTGCCGATGATTTATTCGGCAGGTTGTTTAATTTATTATTCAGTTGATTTTAGTAAGTTGTGTGAATGGTTTATATTTAATTCCATATGTACTGTCTTGTTAATTAAAAAGTTAAAATTTGACACCAGCTTTTGGAATACTAGGTGGTTACTTAGTTTTAAAAAAATTTCGACAGTGATACTAATGATGGCCAACTGGGATTCCCATTTTAATTTGGTATAGGACTGATCACCCGGTATTTTATTAGGCGGGGTGTCACAATAGTGTGTGTGAGTCAAAATAATGTGATTGAGTGTGCGAGTTTGACTAAGTCACACACTGAAAAGGAACGTGTAGGTATCACTGATTCACACACCACACATCATGACGATAACGATAGTGATAATAAAAATCCAGATTATTGGGAACTATATACCATAACCTATATAGATGTTTAAATTTTGATCAATTAATTAGGAAACTGTTTATCAAAATTGAGGTCTTGAATGAGCAAGTACGTTAAAATGTCGAAGAGTACAATAGTTGGTGTCAATCTTTTGAGATTGAGAAATTAAAATTTTAAAATAAATTGATAGATTCTAACCACACTCTAGAACAAAGACATAAATATTATTTGTTAGAGCCTCAACAATCGAAAGAAAAATGCTCAATATTTTATTTTTTTTCTAGATTTTGAATCTGGAATAAAACGCTTAGAACAGATAAATGATAAACATGTTTTGGGATTTCATGAAATCCAACAAAGTTATTATAAAATTAAAGAAACCATGCATGTCAATGCCAATAGAAGTAATGTGGTACTCCTAACACATAAGATGATTGAGGTTTTACAAAAAACAATCTAACAAAAATCAATACCAAAAGTTCTAAAGACTATTGTAACTCCGAAGTATGAACATAAGCAGGCTTGGAAATATAGGTTCCCTCCCATTAGAGACACTAAAAGGAATTCAAAAAGTGTTTCCATCAAACCTCCAATGGGTTCAAATGTTAAACATATATTTTAAAAATTAACTAATAAACTGAAGCCTAGTTCAGCAAAATTTTGTACCTAGTGTGATATATTTGGGCACACAAAAGATGAATGTTTTCAAATTTGACTTGACACTTGAGTTTATTAAAAAATTTCATTGTTCTCATATCAAGCGTCATAATTATTATTTTCATAAACAAAATTCTAAGAAAGCCAAGAACAATACTCAGACAAAAAAAAAGCCATCGTTTATGAACCCTAGGCCCAACACTAACCAGAATGCCAAAAAGGTTTAAAAAAATTTATCAATTTGGGTCAAATGGGATAAGTTGATACCAGAGTTGAGGTAAAACATTATTGTAACTGCATTAAAAGCTAAAATAACCTCAGTTGGTTGGTATCTTAACTTGGGATGTTCTAAACATATGATCGGAGATGATTCCAATTTACTAAACATAACAAACTATCTTAGTGGAAATGTTATGTTTAAAGATGATTAATCTTCCCAGATCATATGAAAAGAAAATATTCAAGAGCTAGGGTTTCCTTTGCTTAGTGAGGTTCTTTTAGTAAAATGACTAGAAACTAATTTTCTTAAAATTAGTCAGTTTTTAGGATGTTGATCACACAGTAACATATAAAAAAAATGAAAAATCTTTAATAAAAGTGATCAATGCATCGTTATAAGAAATAGAACCAAGGATAACTCCTATATTGTTATGCCTAGTTATAAAACCTTAAAATGTCAAATGACTAGGCTAGATGAATTTGACCTCTGGAAAAATAGTCTAGGTCACATATATGTTGAAAATCTTAACAGGTTGACTAGTCAAAAGATTATCCATGGCTTGCCTAGAATTAAATGGTTCCAAAATATTATATATGAACTGTGCCAAGTGAGAAAGTGGTTAAAGTTTCACATAAGAAAATTTAAAAAAATTACTTTAAAACCCTTTGACCTTGTCCACATTGATCCTATTTTTTCAACTATAACAGTTAGATTGTGTGGTAACATCTACATTCTACTAATGGCGGATGATTTTAGCCATTTCACTTACATAAATTTCATGAAAGACCGATCAGAATCCTTCAAAGAGTTTTTGCAAATTCTTTTAAAAATTAAAAATGATAAAGACACCTGTAAATCAAATATAGAGAGACGTGGGTAAATAATTTAAATATACTGGTATTGTTGAATAGTATGACGATAATGGATAACAAAACATGAATTTAGTTCCCTAAAGACACTACAACAAAATGGTGTTATTTAGGGTAATTCTCCATGCAAACAACCTCCCTAAGTATTTTGGTGTCTAGGTGGTTCAAACTGCATGCCATCCTATTAATCATTTACACCTCCAAAAAATAGAGAATGAAAGTAAAATAGAGAAACAAATAAGAGAATGGAAATTGATACATGGAATGAATATTTAAATCTGTAATCAAAACTTGGATTGAGAATTGAACTTGAATCTGGAATACTCATTTTCCTAAAACTTACAAACTAAATCCTAAGAAAATATGAAATTGTCTGCCAAAAAAAGAACCCCACTCTTCCTCTAGGGTTTGGCCTTTTATAACACCTAAATATCATTTTTACAGCTAACAAAAATGAATTATACAAGAAATTTCAAGAGTTGAAACTCGTCAGCTTCCACAATAAATGCCAGAAATTCGAATAGTCGGATCGGTTCATTTTCCATTCGTCGGATCGGTTCTTTTTTCTCCTATCGGACCGGTCTGATATCGGATCGGTTCTTTTTCCATCGGTTATGTATCAATCCGGAGGCTACTGGAATAGAGACATTTCGGATCGGTCCGATATTCTTTAAATTTGACTTTTTTCTTTTTCAACATTGAATTTCCATATCTTTTGATCTAGAGCTCTGATTTGAATGTCGTTTCTTCCAACGCTCTTGTGAGATGGTGATCTTTAACTTTCATTGAGGCTTCCAATCTAAACTCTAGGTGTAGAGTTATGCTTTTCTCCTTTGATTTTCATTCCTTTGTTCTCTTCCTTTCCTTCGGTTTCTTTCTTTCTTTTCTTGCACTAAATACCTGTGAAATCATTAAGAAATACACGAAACTTCGGGTACTTATTAGAAGAAGTCATTAGCAATGATATGTGATAAAATCAAATCAATTACATTGTTCGAGATATTAAAATTACTAAATTAAGGGGTTAAATTCATAAGAATTTATGCTTAGTCAAATCCCCCTAACTTAGAACTTTGCACATCCCGGGCAATGTAAATGAAGCTAACCAAAATTCCACTCTTGAGAATTCCTTTATTAAAATAAAATTCCACTTTCGCAGGTAAGCGATTTCATTGAGCATATGGAACAAGCCTTTAAACCCCTAGGTTACCCTAGTAGGACGAGTTTTGTCTCGTGAGGGTTTGCAGTGAATACACCCACAAAATTCTTTATTGAATTAACTAAATATCAAAATACTTAAAAATTGTACAATTTAAACTTTTCAAAAAAATAATCACCATAAATTCATATTCAAATGTCTCAAGCCATAGTGTGTGTGTGTGTGTGTGTGTTTGTGCAAAACTAGAAATTAAACCTCAAATTTCCACCGATTGAGCATTACGAAACTTTTTGAAAGTTCATTTTGATTCAAATTCTTACGGATGCACTCATAAACGAATCACTCGGATTGTGGTTGTTTTCTCTTGATATGCATGATATAAAGAGTAAATATAATGGACACAAATTCACGCATACAAAATTGAAAAGAAGGAAATATATGGTGAAAATATCTCATCATCGAAATACAGTTATTAGGAAATGGGAAACATCATCTCTTAATCACACCATATTAATCTCTTTCACTATCTTTTCATGTCTTAGCTATCCATGCAGTAATTAATTTCACCATTCGGACTCGGTTAGGACTTTTTGGGTTAAAAAGTGTAAAGGGTAAAAATGGGAATGGACCGAATGTTCGGAATTGAAAAATGTCCTTACAATGTCCATTAGTCCTTTTTCGGGCATTTTCTCATTTTCCTTTCTTTTTCTAGAAATTTTTCATTTTTTTTATTTTCTCACTATTTTTCTTTTCTTGCCCTTTTTTTTATTAATACTAACTTTGGACTTACTTGACGAATTTCCAATTTTTCACAATTTCGGGCTATTTGGGTTTTTCGGGTAATCAAACGAAAGGGAAATATTTTATTAGGCTCAAAGTGGGTTGCAAAGGGATAATATTTTCACAACTTTATTATGGCTAATATTTTTGGGTTAGACAAAAGCGGGCCTACTTCGTTGTCCAAATTTCTAATCATATTACCATATGCATCTCGACATTAATTAATTTTAGAGATATATTTAGCACGAATTTCGAGACAACATTTTACACATTTCCCATAACCGATCAAAAAAAGGATTGAGATCATCAACAACTTATTAAAATGCTGAATAGAACTTTGAGTTAATCATAAACTCGGATTGATTTAAAAACTCATAAAAAATTGAAAGGCTCGGAATCTCACCGGGTTTTATTAATCTCCACACTTATTTGTTGAGTCGTCAATTTTCTTTCAATTTCCATCATCATTCAATTTTGGCTTAATGCATTTTGATTGTTAACAGTTTGAGACTTTAAATAGAATAAAGGCGATATTTTTGAAAATTTTAAATTCCAATTTTTATTTATTTTGAACAAAAATATTTTTTATTTTTTTATATAATTGCGAAGTTTTATGAATACGCACTTATCATCCCCCTTAACTTAGTCTTTTGCATTGTCCGCAATCAAAAGGACGAAGAGCTAAATAAGACGAAATAAGGAGTGCAAAAAATAAAACAAGCAACTAACCACAACAGAAAATGTTCATTAAAACATAGTTGTGGACACAAGAGATCAAAACATGAAAAGAGCAACATAAGGGAAAAACATAGGGCGACTCTGAAATGATGCAACAGGTGGTGTTTACTATGCTGGAGGGTGGTGGTAACTATCGGGCGCGTTAGGGTCATAAGGATCATAAAAATACGTAGGAAGTGGGGCTTTCGGACCCAACTGGACGTGGTAAAGGTAAGCCTAAAGACGTAACATCATACTCGTGTCGCGACGGTACAAAGACATAAAATCGTCGAAACGCGCCTCAAAAGCAACTACACACTCAGTGAGTGTCGCACCTACTGGAATATAATCAGGATCAGCAGCTTCATCATATTCATCCTCGTCAGCTTCTCCCATCTCTACATCTGTCACACCAACACCCTCCTCGTCATCGGACGACTCATTATCTGAGGCATCACTATTACCCTGATGTGCTCGGATCATCTCTATTTGTTTGTCACTCCGAGTGCGTAATTCTTGCCCAATTGACTTTGGTAGGCGAATAAGATCTTGTGGGGGAACAATACTGGTGTCCTTAAGAATCTTCCTTATGAGATGATCATAAGGAAGAGGTGTCTTGCCCTTCTTTTCCAGCGCCGCATAAATGATATCATTATAAAATGTGCGGTCCAACTTGATAACAATTTCATGGGCAAACAAATGATAAAACAACGTGGCCTGACGCGATCACATAGCTGAATTATTTGAAGTTTGCAAAATGTCGGCACAAACGATGTGAAAAGTGATTCAGGCCTTGTTGGGTAAACAACCCACAGAAAAAGTCTCGGTATTCCAAATCGAACCAAGAGCGATACGAGACATGCAAACATCTTGGGAAATGGGTGGATAGTTGCTGGGATATGAAAATTGGGCTGGAGTGACCACACCTAGGGATTCGAGTTTCTAGGCCAGAATTTCCAATAAGAACGGAATAGGTGTCGAATCGACAAATGCTTGAGATTTGAAATCAGTTGTATGGACGAACGAACCATAAAACGAACGTACTTCATTTTACCACACTGCCTCGTACGATTCATTAAATAATCTTCACCAACCTCTGTACATGAACAAGCTGGTGACAGAATGAGGAAGCTCATTCCAGAGCACCTGACGCTCAATGTGGATTTTTTGCGTAGGACCAAAGAAACGGCGGCACCAAATTCCTTCACGACGAGAACGATATTCTCCATTACCATCGGGAAGCACTTCAATGGAATTGTATTTCTGGGGGGAAGCCATTGGAGATGAAGAATTTTAGACATAAAGATAGAGTAAAAAGTGGATATGGAGGTGTGAAGATAAAATAGGGATGAGAGGTTGGTATTTATAGGTGTGATGAGGGAGAGGGGGAAGGATTTGGTGGGAAATAAGGGAGGGAAAATGAATGGGTAAGGGTTTGGACAAAATTTTTAAGGAGTGAAAAGATTGGGAGGCTAAGAGGTCTTAACCTCAGGAAGGGACACAGACTGCAGATATCCGGACCGATCTGATTTGTTGAAAAATTTTGATTCCCCTGTTCATATCAGTGGTCACTCTCTTTGTAATTTTCACTATTCCAATGCACATGCACTTCGAAACTTCTCAGAACTTCCATCTAAACCCTAAATGCTCTCATGACACGTGCATGACTCCCGCCTATGATAGTGACACACAACCATGAATTCCTAACTAGCCTAAAATCCTATCACTATTATAGACAAAATCCACCCCATACCCGTCGGGGGTGCGACGACCTCTCCTAATTAGCTCAGTCAATCCCCATAAATGGGGTTCGACAACCAGATTGTGTCGGCTTTCGCAATAACCGCTTCCAGATATGGCTTGAGACGTTGTCCATTAACCTTGAATCTGTTTCCCCTTTTTTAATCCTCTAATTCAACAGATCCATGGGGGAACACTTCCTTCACATGGAATGGATCAGTCCATCGTGACCGCAATTTTCTGAGAAATAAGTGTAACCTAGAGTTATAGAGAAGTACTTTTTGTCCCGAACCTTACGTCGGATGATTTTATCATGAACTTGTTTTATTCGTTCCTTTGAGATTTTAGCACTTTCATACACATCGTTGCGTATTTCTCCTAACTCATTCAACTGAAGTTGGCGTGCTTCACCAGCTTTTTCCATGTTAGGGTTGACCCTTTAAATAGCCCAATACGCCTTGTGTTCAATTTCAACAGGAAGATGACAAGGTTTTCCATACACAAAATGAAATGGGGACATCCCAAGGGGATTCTTGTATGCAGTTCGATAAGCCCAGAGTGCATCATTCAATCTGAGAGGCCAATCTTTCCTGTTAGGTTCGACTGTCTTCTCCAAGATATTCTTAATTTCTCAATTTGCTAGCTCGCCCTAGCCATTCGATCGTGGGTGATAAGTTGTTCCAACTTTATGGATGACCCCATACTTTCTCATTAGCTTTTCCATTGTCCTATTGTAGAAATGAGTGCCATTATCACTGATAATAGCCTTAGGAGCTTCGAAGCAAGAAAGTATGTGTTCTTGAATGAATTTTATCACCACCTTATTATCATTCGTCCTTGTAGCTATTGCCTCTAGCCATTTTGAGACGTAGTCTACTACGACGAGGATGTATAAAAATCCAAAAGAGGGTGGAAAAGGTCCCATGAAGTCAATTCCCCAGTAATCAAACAACTCTATGATAAGTATGGGGCTTAATGGAATCATGTCATGGCGAGTAATAGCTCCCATTCTTTGGCATCTATCACACGATTTACAATAACTATTCACATCCCAGAATATTGTGGGCCAAAAAAACACCACTTTGTAGGATTTTAGCAGTCATTTTGTTTTCGAAGAAATTACCTCCACAAGCCTCTGTATGACAAAATCGAATTACCCCTTGAATTTCTTCACCAGGTACACATTTTTGGATGATTTGATTGGCACAATACTTAAATAGATACGGATCATCATAAAAGAACAGGCATGACCAAGTAGTGAACTTTTTTCTCTCTTACGGAGTCCAATTAGAGGGAATGACCCTCGTGACAAGGTAATTCACAATATCCGTAAACCAGGGAAGAGAAGAATGCTCAAATAGATTCTCATCATAAAAATGCTCATCTATGGGAATTAGATCAATGGGTACTGTTGATGCAAAAAACTGGACCGAATCCCATTTTTATGATCACAGATAAATAGATAAAAGCAATCCAATCAAGCACATGAGAGACAAAGATTTTTAAAGTGGTTCGGCTATAAGTAAAAGCCTACGTCCACTGTTATTTTATTCCCAGGGGTTTACAATAGCATAATGTGGTGTAGAGAGAGAAAAAGGTATGGATCTTGTGTATGGTGTCTCTCGGTTCTTGGATCTCTTGGATCTCTCCCCATAGTTGTCCCTTTTGGCTAAGGGAATACATGTATTTATAGTAATGGGAGATAAATAGATTCATTGTATGTAGACATTTATACATTATGTCTACATTCAACGAATCTAATTGCTTGGTATGCTATGTGTTGTCATCTACAATATAAATGTACATTAATGATCATTAAATGCGTAGTTATCCTTTGATCTTCCTGGTTGGTATGCCGACCAACTCTCCTCGGGTGCCAACTAATACTCCTCGGGTGCCGACCAACTCTCCTCGGGTGTCGACTAACTCTCCTCGGGTACCGACCAACTCTCCTCAGGTGCCGACTAACACTCCTCGGGTGCCGAACTCTCCTCGGGTGTTGAATATTGCCACGTAGGATGATACGTGTCCTTTTCTAATTGGTCCTCGTAGATGGAGAATTTTTGCGTTAACAGAAGCCCCCAATGCTCCATGCTTGATGGTTTACTTGAAAGGATGGAGTATTTATTCTGCAGTGTTGCTCGGTGCTCGTGAAAATCTTGATCTACTTTCTTGATTTGTTCAACATAAAGTGCATTATCTCCTGGACGACATATGATGCAGGCTGATCGATGGTTGCTAATCTTTCTTTTGAGGAACTCTGTGTGCTATGTATCACCCTGGGAATTTGGATGCATCCATGCCATAGTATGCAACTTGTAGCTTGTCATAATCTTCAAGTATGTTGATTGGTTTTCCAGCCGACCAAATGCTTCCTGTGTCGAGCAACTGAATGCTAACCTCACGTGCTTGATTCTTCTGATTTATGATCCTCTGAATACTTTGTCGAGTAACATACTAGCTTTTGAACCCAACTCTTCAATCTGATTAGTACCAAGCTAGTGGTGGACTTCGAAACATTTTCACAAAACTTCTTCTTCATTATTGGTCGAGACAGTAGTAGCAAAGATCTCAGTGTTGTAGATGCTGATTTTGACTTCTACCTATGGTCGGGGACAAGCAAGAGGTTCTCGGGGATGAGCAAGAGCATCTCGGACAGACCCTCAGTGATGAACATCAAAATGCTGAAAGATCTTAACTTCATAAACTCCCCTTATGCTTTGGGTGATCCTCCTGCTGGCGAGGAACCTTTTTCAAAAGCAGAGGGAAAGAAACCACTAGAGTAGGAATCTCAATGTAATAGTTAGTATACATTTTCATTCTCAATGTATTTTGTTTTTTGAGTTTAATGAAAGACTTTCATTTTTTTCGCAATCTTAATTGCTATTGTTTTGTAAATATCAAACACTTTACATTTATGCATATTTATCTGTTAAAAAGATAACAATATTGTGTTGTTCATCGACCAACTTAGTAATAAAAAGAATTACAAGTATTAAAAATGTTGCTCGATCACTTAATAATAAAGTAATGAGTATAAAAATGTTTAAATTTTTTCCAACCAACCAAGGTTGTTAAATTGTGCTCAGCGACCAATTATAGTTAGTGAGAGTTTATCCCCGACTAACCATACTTGGTAAATTTTTGTCTTTATAAAATGTATCCGACCAACTAAGGTCAATAAATTCTTCTTGTCGACCAATTACAGTTAGTGGGTTTTTATTCCCGACCAACCATACTTGGTGTATTTTGTTTTTCAAAGAACTTTTTACTAGTTATCTTACCAACCGTAGTTGACCACGCTAGTGTACACCTCCTAACCAAAGGAGTATTTTTGGTTCTTTCGAACTATTTGGTTCTTTCGAACTATATGTCCACTAGATATCTTACCAACCGTAGTTGATCACACTAGTGTACGCCTCCTAACCAAAGGAGTATTTTTTGGTTCTTTCGAACTGTCCGCTAGTTATCTTACCAACCGTAGTTGATCACGCTAGTGTCACCTCCTAACCAAAGGAGTTTTTTTTGGTTCTTTCGAACTGTCCACTAGTTATCTTACCAACCGTAGTTGATCACGCTAGTGTCACCTCCTAACCAATGGAGTATTTTTTTTGGTTCTTTCGAACTGTCCACTAGTTATCTTACCAACCGTAGTTGATCACGCTAGTGTCACCTCCTAACCAAAGGAGTATTTTTTGGTTCTTTCGAACTATCTGACCAACCGAAGTTGATCGTGGGTTTGAACTATCGGTGTTTGCTTTTATTGCTGGGCAGCGTAGTGTTGCACACAATACTGACTATAGCTCATTAATCCAATTAGCCTTACATAGCCTCTTTTTCAAACCATTTAGTAATGTTCTGCTCGTCACTTCAGTTTGTCCATTATTCTGAGGATAACCTGGTGCTGAATGAACCTTCAAAATGTTTGACTGATGACAATAAGTAGTAAACTCCTCGTTATCGAATTGTGTTCCGTAGTCTGTGATGATGGCAATGACGAGGTATTTGAATCTTCCTCGGGTCGTCGGCAGTGGTCCAACCAAATCAATTCCCACATGGAAAATGGCCAAGGAGAAGTGATGGGTGTCAACAATGTTTGTGGAGTTCTTCGGATGGAGGAAAAGCGTTGGCACTTGTCACATTTCTTGGCATAAGCTATACAATCAGCTCTCATCGTCGGCCAGTAGTATCCCTGCTTCATCACCTTTTGCAAAAGTGTCTGACCTGCTACATGGGCTCCACAGGACCCTTCATGGATCTCTTTAATCAATTCTTTCACCTCGGAGGGATGTACACATCTTTGCAAACCTGCCATAATTCCTCGTCTATACAAAATACCATTAATTAGTACATACCGAGCAACTTTAAACTTCCATTTCTTGGCAGCGAGCTTATCCTCTGGTAATTGTTCCTCCTCAATATATGCTCTGATGGGATCCATCCAAGATGTTCCTAAATCAAGGGTAATAATATTCATCGTCAGGTCTTCATCTATGCTCCGACTTTCTAATACTTCAATTGGTATCGTTCTTCGCAGCTCGGTACGAGTAGCTGATGCTAATCGGGCCAAGGCGTATGCTCTCACATTCTCCATTCTTGATATTCTTACCAGTTGAATAGCAACAAACTCTGATATTAACTCCATCACCTTTGCTTGATACTTGATCATCAATTCTCCTTTGGCTCATTATATTCCCAACATTTGGTTTACGATCAATTGAGAATCACTGAAGACAATAACCTGCTGTGCCTCCATAGTATTTGACAAATTAAGACCTGCAATCATGGCCTCATACTCAACCTCATTATTAGAAGCTTTGAATTAGAAACGTAGGGCATATTCCATGTCGACCTCGTCTGGGCTGTTCAAAATGATCCCTGCCCCACAACCTGTAGTGCAAGATGAGCCATCTACATATAGCCTCCATATAGGCAACTTGTCTTCTAATTTCTGGTCTGATAGAGTTCCTCGGTGGAATACTTATCGCTTTCTTTCATCATGTCCTGATACTTTTGAATACACCTCTTGAATTTCAATATACCTCCTGAACTTCAATATTCCTCCTGAACTTCAATATCAAAAGTAATTCCTGAGCAAGAAAAACAACTCCTGAATGATGATTGGTCGGGGCCCCGATCGTTTGAGTTTGTGGAGTTGAATTTGATGATCGACTACATGATGATATAAGAATGTGCCACCAAATGAACAAATATATCTGTAATAGAAGCCCCCAACTGTGGAATGTGAACTTTGAATGAGATTTATCAACCAATACCAACCGGAGTTGGATTTTATCTACCAACTGGAGTTGGATTTTGTCTACCAACCGGAGTTGGATTTTATCTACCAATCGGAGTTGGTGGTAATTGATAATAAATGATGAAGACTTCCTCGGAGCTGACCAACGGATTGTTGGGAATAAGATAATATAAATGCTGGAGACCTCCTCGGCGATGACCAACATATTTGTTGGGAATAAGATAATATAAATGTTGGAGACCTCCTCGGCGCTGACCAACAGATTTGTTGGGAATAAGATAATATAAATGCTAGAGACCTCCTCGGCGCTCCTCGACGATGACCAACAAATTGTTGGGAATAATATATAATATAAATGCAGGATACCTCCTCGGCGATGACCAACAGATTGTTGGGAATAAGATATAATAAATGCTGGAGACATCCTTGGAGCTGAATAAGATATAATAAATGCTGGAGACATTCTTGGAGCTGAATAAGATATAATAAATGCTGGAGACATCCTTGGAGCTGAATAAGATATAATAAATGCTGGAGACATCCTTGGAGCTGAATAAGATATAATAAATATTTGTCGAGCTCCATGCTGAAATGAGAATAGAATATGCATCCAAATAGATATAAAGAATAATTAAAAATAATAAAGTGCCTCGCCGATCAGTCGAGGTAGAATCATATAATGCCGAACAAGAATAAGATCTTTCAGAACATAAGAATATGGCCGAGAACGTTGTTAGGCCTGAATATAAATAAGAATTATCCGAACGAATGTTGTAATTCTCCTTAAAACTGAATAAGTATCTTGTCGAGGCATAATTGCAGAATGCCGAATAAGAATAATATTTTCCAGAACATAAGAATATGGCCGAGAACTTTGTTGGGCCTGCATATAAATAAGAATTACCCCGACCAACTATCCGTTGGGGGTGAAATATAATAAATGTTATAGTTCTTCTCAGAGCTGAATATGATAATAAGTATCTCGTCGTGCTCCATGTTGAGATGAATATAGAATATGAATCCCAATGGATATATAGAATCATTTGTGCTGGAGCAGATATCATAGCAATAATAAAATCAATAGTTCCTCGCTGAGGTGAAATTTCATACTGTCGAGCTATGATAATATTTTTTAGAAGAGTAAGATTATTTCCGAGCATTCGTCGGAGTTGAATCTTGTACCTGTAAAAATTAATATCTTGCTCTACCATTTGTGTAGGCTGAATTGATTAGTCATGAGAATAATTTACTCATCCAATCAATATATGATATGTATATGCTTGAGAAATAAAAATATTAATAATATGCCAGATGGACAAATTATTATCAAATATGCATCATAAATAAGACGTAAAATTATTTAATCTCCAACAACCAATGAGGTATTAGTTGCTGTTTGAAAATTATTTATCACTTGGTTTTAAAAATATTTTTGGGGTGATCATAAGTTAAAAAAGACTTAAGCCCCCTGCTTGTCCCCAAGCCGAACTCGTGTTTAAAGAAATATCAGGGGTGCTTAGCATTTTTTAATACCCCAAGATTCTACTGCTGCCGACAAACAACATGGATGTTGCCGACCAACATTTAAGGATATCTCAAATTATAGAATATATGGTTGGATGACCAGAATATCTCGAATCTTTAGATCAAAAAATAACATTCAATGTAAAATTTAAGCCTTAAGAATGTTAATTAAATGAATAAATATATAACCCACTAGATCGTGTGATTTCGACAAAGAAACCTTGTGATGTGATGAACGAGGGGCCAACATATCAAATTTGTGCCCAGAGTCTTGATATGGTCATGATTATTTACTGATCCTCTTTTACAAGAGGTGGGTAATGATTTTTTAGGTGAGTAAAAATTATTTTTTATATTGATCCCTTCATATTCCCAATTTGGAGAGATAAAAATATGGTGAATGATAGAAGTTATTACCAAATTTATATAAAAAAATCAATCAATGAGACTTTATTGGCAAAGATGGAAGATGAACCAAATTAAGTATATAGTTCATAAAAGTGAATGCAAAGAGACTCAAACTTGAAGAGAGAGAAAATAGATCTGGGTCATGATTTCCATGAGAAGACTTTTTATTGTCTTTAACCTTTTCCCATTATTTTATTAAAAATATTATGGGAATTTGAATAGACATCAAAGATCTTACAAAATTTATTTCTAAATCAACAATGAAAATGATCAAATCTTATCATCGTCGTATATATGGGTATATGTAATCATTTAAAATATTTATTCCATGATATAAAATTGAAACTTGAGAATCAACCAAAAATTTATGATTTATGAAATCCATTATTTTTCAAATTTCTAAATGAGAATTAATCTAATAGTTATGATTTAAAAATCATGATATGCAACATTTTGCAGATAAAAATTGGACAATTAATTTATGTATATAAACATAAAAATCATGATTGAATCAGAAGATGTATGTATAATTGATTATACGTAGAGAAAATAAAAACTTAGCTTTTGATGGAGAACAATGGTTGTAACACGTTCCCACAGACGGCGCCAATCTGTTGATGCAAAAAACTGGACCGAATCCCATTTTTATGATCACAGATAAATAGATAAAAGCAATCCAATCAAGCACATGAGAGACAAAGATTTTTAAAGTGGTTCGTCTATAAGGAAAAGCCTACGTCCACTGTTATTTTATTCCCAGGGGTTTACAATAGCACAATGTGGTGTAGAGAGAGAAAAAGGTATGGATCTTGTGTATGGTGTCTCTCGGTTCTTGGATCTCTTGGATCTCTCCCCATAGTTGTCCCTTTTGGCTAAGGGAATACATGTATTTATAGTAATGGGAGATAAATAAATTCATTGTATGTAGACATTTATACATTATGTCTACATTCAACGAATCTAATTGCTTGGTATGCTATGTGTTGTCATCTACAATATAAATGTACATTAATGATCATTAAATGCGTAGTTATCCTTTGATCTTCCTGGTTGGTATGCCGACCAACTCTCCTCGGGTGCCAACTAATACTCCTCGGGTGCCGACCAACTCTCCTCGGGTGTCAACTAACTCTCCTCGGGTACCGACCAACTCTCCTCGAGTGCCGACTAACACTCCTCGGGTGCCGACCAACTCTCCTCGGGTGTTGAATATTGCCACGTAGGATGATATGTGTCCTTTTCTAATTGGTCCTCGTAGATGGAGAATTTTTGCGTTAACAGGTACATCGAACAATAGCCGTGAGAAATGGTCGGCAATGACGTTTTCTACTCCTTTCTTGTCTTGGATTGAGAGATTAAAATCTTATAGGAGTAGGATCCACTTGATTAGACGTGGTTTGGCATCTTTCTTGGTCAGAAGATATTTAAGTGCCGAATGATCAATGAAGCAAATGATGGGCGACCCAACAATGTAAGAGCGGAATTTGTCAAGAGAAAAAATGATTGCTAGTAATTCTTTCTCTGTAGTGGAATAGTTAAGCTGGGGCCAGATAATGTGCTAATAGCATAGTAAATAAAATGAGGTTTCTTGTCTTTCCTCTATCCTAAAACAGCCCCAATCGCATAATCACTTGCATCACACATAAGCTCGAATGGGAGTGACTAATCGGGAGCTTGCATGATTGGAGTAGAAATCAGCATGCTTTTGAATTTATCAAAAGCTTCTTGAAATGCGTTATTCCATTAAAATTGAGTGTCCTTCATAAGAAGATTACATAAGGGTTTAGCGATGGCGCTAAGGTCCTTGATAAATCTCGTGTAAAATCCAGCATGGCCTAGAAAGGACCTCACATCTTTAAGCAAGTTTGGCAGGGGTAGCTCAGCTATTACTTCGGTTTTTGCTCGATCAACCTCAATACCCCTAGATGAGACTATGTGGCCCAAAACTACGCCCTCAGTGACCATAAAGTGGAATTTTTCCCAATTGAGGACTAAGTCTTTTTCCACATACCGGAATAAAACTTTTTCAAGATTAGCTAAACATTGGTCGAAAGAGGGGCCAAAAATGTTGAAATCGTCCATAAACACCTCAAGACCTTTCTCTACGATGTCGCTAAAGAAACTCAAAATGCACCTTTGAAAAGTCGCGGTAGCATTACATAATCCAAATGGCATACATTTGTAGGCAAACGTGCCAAATGGACATGTAAAAGTCGTATTTTCCCGATCAAGTATATCCACTTCAATCTGATTATACCCAGAATACCAATCTAGAAAACAACAGTAAGGATGGCCCGCTACTCATTGAATCACTTGATCGATATAAGGTAAGGTAAAATGGTCTTTTCTTGTTCCAGCATTGAGCTTTTGATAATCAATGCAAACACACCACCCAGTGGTGGTGCGTTGAGGTATTAATTCTCCCTTAGTATTTTCAACCACAGTCATACCCGACTTCTTCTGAATGATCTGAATTGGGCTCACATATTTACTATCAGAAATGGGATACATAATCCCAGCATCTAAAAATTTGATGATCTCCGCTCGAACTACAACTTTCATAGTTGGGTTCAGTCACCTTTGCATTTCTCTCGAGGGCTTCACCTCCTCCTTGAGGTGGATTTTATGGGTACAAATCAAAGGACTTATACCTTTCAAATTCGTTATTGTCCAACCAAAAGCACTTCAACGCTTCCACAATACATTCAACAACTTTCCCTCTTGCTCATTTTTTAAGCTAGAAGAGACAACAACAGGAAACGTTTCATCATCTCCTAGAAAAGAATATTTTACATCAGAGGGTAGTTTTTTTAACTCAAGACTAGGAAATCTATCTTCAGAGGGAATCATGCGTGATTCCCGTGAGAGTAATTCCTCAAATCTAGAAATCCAGTCAACATCTCTCAACTTCTCAAAAGTCACTTCTTCTTATAACAAAACTCCCAACTCCTCCACTTCACACTCAAACTCAGTATAGGGACTCTCACTCTCAACACCTTGCACTAAACAAACTTCAAGTGCATCCCCACCTATGATATTCTCAATGTGCTCATACACCACCTCTTCAATAAGATCAACCGCATGAATTTCATCCTCATCACCTATTTGGTTAGCAACATTGAAAATATTGGTCTCGAGGGTCATGTTTCCAAAAGTGAGTTACATTTATCCATTCCGTGTATTGATCAAAGCATTAGCAGTAGCAAAAAATGGACGGCCTAAAATTATGGGAACATGATTACTAGAATGGGGGGAAGGCACCGTGTCCCAAATGACAAAGTCTACAGGGAAGTAGAATGTGTCCACTTGAACTATCACGTCCTTTATAATCCCTCGAGGTATTTTCACTGTTCGATCTGCTAACTGTAGAGCGATTCGTGTAGGTTTAAGATCTCCTAAATCAAGCTACTTATAAATAGAGTATGGAAGGATATTCACACTCGCACCTTAGTCGAGCAAGGCTTTTTCAACTCTACGCTCTCCAATAACACACGAGATTATAGGTTCACCAAGATCTTTGTATTTTGGTGGAAGATCGTTAAGAAGGACCGTGCTCATGTTTTATGCCAAAAAGATGTTCTTCTTTGCCTTAAGACGTCGTTTGATAGTTAAAAGATCTTTGATGACTTTGTCATAGGCGGGAATTTGCTGGATAGAATCTAGAAATGGGAAGTTCAACTTCATTTACTTCAGAACATCTAACACTTCAGTACGCGAGGCTCCCTTTTTGGGTGGTGCCAAGAATTGAGGAAATGGAGCAGTAGTGGGCAGTTTTACTTCAACTTCAGGCTCACCTTATTCATCCTTATCATCCATACGCAATGGAGTCTCCTTAGACTTTGAAACTTCTTCAGCCTTAGATTCCTTGGGAGGTGGTGGCGCTAGATCAATTATGTGACCACTTCGCAGGGTCGTGACATCTTGACATTGCTCTTACAAATCTGATGATGTAGAGATAACAGTAGTTTTCCCTTGAGGAGGTCTTTGGCCTTGAGCTGGGAATTTACCCTTCTCTTGGGTATTCAATGCAGATTGCAATCTAGAGATGCTAGTATGAATTTTCGTGAACATTCGATCATACTTAGCATTGTTATCCTTTTGAGATTGAATGAGTTGATTCAGATTATCCTCAAGAGATCGCCTAGGTGGAGTAACATATGGACAAGGAGATGGTACTTGCATAGGGGTTTATATGGGAGGAATTTGCTAAAATTGAGGAGTGGGTAGAGGCATAGCAACATGTGAATTAGGATTAATCACACTTTGTTGTTTTCTATAGTTGAAACTAGGATGATTCCTCCAAGATTCATTATATGCATTCCCCTGAGGTACATTAAAATTTCCTCGAAACCTCCTATTGCTTCTACTTGCTCAGTGTACATTGCCTTGTAGGCAGGTATTGTAGGACATTCTTTGGTAGAATGACCGGCCGTACAAATGGCACATATTTTCTCCTTTCCATCTTGGATGTATCGGGCAGCTTCTCTCAATCTAACCTCGAGTATGTCTTTGAAACTCTTTTCCAATTGGTCAAATCGACGATCTAAAAAAATGTCCTTGTCTAAGTGATAAATACCGGATGTAGCAGGCGAGTTGGACACTTGTTGATTTTTTTTTTTACTATTGGGGTCAGAAATATCCCATGCTTGCGTAGTCTCCACTACGTATTTTAGATGAGCCTCAGCATCGCTCGAGTCTAGTTTCAAAAATGGTCTTTCACACATTATCTGCACGAGTTTTTTAGATGCTATAGTAATCCCTTGATGGAAGAATGAAATGAGATGATGTTTTTCAAACCCATGATGTTGGCAAGTGCTAACTAACTCCTGAAAATATTCCCAACACTTATCGAAAGCTTCATTCTCATTTTGGCAAAAAACTTGGATTTGGGCTTTGACAGAGATAGGTGTGTGCTTTGCAAAGAACTTGGAGAGAAAATTAGTCTGCATATCTCTCTAGATAAAATAGAATTCGGGGGTAGTTACCATAGCCAGGTCTTAGCTTTATCCTTTAAGAAAAAAGGGAAGAACTTTAATCGGATTACATCTTGGGGGCAGGTTTGATCACCAAATGTCTCACACGCTTCTTAGAATTATCTAATATGGAGATATGTATTTTCAGAATCCATATCATGGAATCTAGGAAGAATTTGAATCATCCCATTACGAAAGTGGAACTAACCGGCATTATACGGAAGTAAAATTCAACCAAAGGTGACAGTTCGCTCAGGAAATAAGAAATGTTTCATGGGAGAATACGGTAACTCTTCCTCTCCAGCACCAACACCAACACTACCGTGCACATACATATTACTACCAAACGATTCAGAACCCTCACTCAGTGTTTGACTCAACGTGCGACTTGTGATTGAATTTTAAGGTGAAGGAGGTGGAACCCAAAAGTTTGGAGAGTCAGTGGTATAAGAATTGTCAGAATTAGCTTCAGCAATGGGATTTTCTTGAACTTGGGTTGAAAAGAGATTTTTCATGTAATCTTATGAGATATGGGATTTTTTTTTTTGGGGAATGAATCAATTTAGGATTAATTTCACTTTCCTAAGTGTCACCAATTTACGTCGTTCCCCGACAACGGGGCCAAAAACTTGACGCGTCCACAGATGTGTCTAAAGTGCGTGCTTTATAGGCTCAAGTGCAAGCCTATCGCGTTAGTAATAATCCGATTAGTGGGGATCATCTCCACAGGGAACAAAAATTGGCAATTCTGAATAACGTAGGAAAAGATTATTTAACCTTCAAAGGATTCCTTAAAATAAAAGAAAAGATGGTGATTGATGGTTTGAAATTTCCAACTGGTGATGAAATAAAAATTTAGAATCAACAACATGCACAAAAACAACTAAGAATTGTAAAGAGAATAGATATGAGTATGAGAGGAAATATGTTAGGATACACTTCCCCAATTCCTAGTAATTTACCGTATCGAATACTAGAATTGTAAATTAAAATCTTAACTGAATCCAGTCTTTAGAGATCCTGAGCATTACATATATGAGGGAACTAGCCCGCATCATATGAAATCAAAGGTAAATAAAGCGGTGTAGAACAATTACAGTTGCATAGTATTCTTAAACATCCCAAGTACTTAGGGCAAGAGAGATTAAAAGATCTACTATGTTTATATCATTTCCTTACACGATTCTGTCAATTTTTAATTTAAATTCTATTTTCTACATGGGTAATTTACCTAGGGATGGGTTTATGCATCCCAGCCCTTGAAAATTTAGCTAGACATGGTTTTATTAGATGAAAACAGAATTATAACTATGCATGGAATCATATTTAAGAAACATGGCTTCAAAAGAGAATTGAAAAACAATTGAGAATCGAATTGAAAGTAAAATAGAGAAACAAATAAGAGAATGGAAATTGATACTTGGAATGAAGATTTAAATCTGTAATCAAAACTTGGACGGAAAATTGAACTTGAATCTGGAATACTCCTTTTCCTAAAACTTACAAACTAGGGTTTCTAAATCATAAGAAAATATGAAATTGTCTGCCAAAAAAAGAACCCCACTCTTCCTCTAGGACATGGACTTTTATAACACTTTCAAGAGTTAAAACTCGTCATCTTCCACAATAAATGCCAAAAATTTGAACAGTTAGACCGGTCCAGACCCCGTCGGATCAGTTCGTTTTCCATTAGTCGGATCGGTTAGTTTTTCTCCTACCGGACCGGTCTGATATCGGGTCGGTTCTTTTTCCATCGGTTTTGTATCGATCCGTAGGCTATTGGAATGGAGGCATTTCGGATCGGTCTGACATAAACCAGATCAGTCCGATATTCTTCAACTTTGACTTTTTTCTTTTTCAACTTTGACTTTTTCTTTTTCAACATTGACTTTCCATATCTTTTGATCTAGAGCTCCGATTTAAATGTCGTTTCTTCCGACGCTCTTGTGAGATGATGATCTTCAATTTCCATTAGGCTTCCAATCCAAACTCCCGGTGTAGAGTTACTCTTTTACCCTTTGATTTGCTTTCCTTTGTTTTCTTCCTTTCTTTCGGTTTCTTTCTTTCCTTTCTTGCACTAAATACCTGTAAAATCATTAAGAAATACACGAAACTCAGGGTACTTGTTAGAAGAAGTCATTAGCAATGATATGGGACAAAAGAAAATCAATTAATTTGTTCGAGATATTAAAATTACTAAATTAAGGGGCTAAATTCAGAAGAATTTATGCTTAGTCAGACGTATACATAGAGAAGTCCAAAGGGTTCATAGACCCACATTACCCTAATCATGTATACCGTTTAAAAATGGTGCTTTACTGCTTAAAATAAGACCCAAGGGTCTAATATCACCACCTTTCAAAAATTTTAACTGATAAAGGTTTCAAAAGAGATGGAAACGATCAGATATTATTTGTCTAGAAAAATTAAAATTGAAGTTTTGATTGCCCAATTATACGTCGATGATATTTTTTTTAACAATGTTCGATAAATAAATTAAACAATTTTTGAAAGTAACAAGTGGCAAATTTCAAATGTCTCTTAAGGTAGAGCTTCATTATTTCCTAGGACTGTATGTCAAATAAAAAGACGATGGCTTTTTTTATATGTCAGACTAAGTATGGAAAACTAGCTTGTAAAGAAATTTGGTTTAGAAAATTGAACCCGTAAACCGATGAGTACAACTATAAAATTAACTAAAGATGAATGTGGAACACCAACATACACGACTTTGTACCGGAGCATGATAACAAGTCTCTTATATCTAACTGCAAGTAAATAAAAAAATCATGTTTTTATGTGCGTATGCTCTAGGTACCAGTCTATGCCTAAGGAGTTTCCCCTAAAATTTGTTAAACATTTTATTAAATATATAAACGGCACACTAAATATAGTGATGTCGATTGTATTGGTTGTACTGAATATATTAAGAGAACTTTGGGTAGTATCAACTACGTCGGGAAAAACCTATTCTGGTGGTCATGTAAGAAGCATAGTCACATATATTACCAATAGTTGAGGTCGAATACATAACGGTTGGTAGATGTTGTGCATTGTTAATGTGGATCAAGAAAATGGTAAATAATTATGGGACTGTTGAAAAATAAACAACGCTCTTATGTGATAATCATAGTGAATTTACATTTCTAAAAATTCAATCCAACACTCGTAAACAAAACACATTAAAATAAAGCATAATTTTATTTTTGAACTTAAAAAAATAAAGAAATATTTATTGAATATTCATACTCACAAACCATTGGTTGATTTATTTACTGAACATTTGGATGATTTATTTAGGAAGATTTTAGACTGCCTGATATTTAAGTATCTTAAAAAGCTATTAGAATGTGTATCATAGATTAGTCATAAAATGCCATATAAAAAATTTCACCTTTCATAATATTTGCGTATAATGGTCCTCTGAGCTTTTAGCACATGGTTGTTTGATAAATGAAAAAAGGAAACTCTTAAAACTATTTTATGTAGGAGTGACACGAGATTAGGCATATAGATATGTTATTGAAGCACCTTATACCTTTGACTTGCTTAAGTCTGCATTGTATAAGTGCTCAACTAATTTGGAAATATTGACAAAATTGGTAGTCCATCCTAGAAACCAAAAAGCCTCAGAGCCTAACTCTCTCTAATCCTCTTCAAAGATCAATGATGGTACAAAATGAATCACACAACACACAATTAGAAGTGCATATATGTGTTAATATTGCCTAAAATTGAGTGTGTGTTTAATTCTCCTTGTATTGGAGCTTTAATATTTTTTGGGAATTTTTTAATCCTTTTTAAACATTTTTTAAACATTTTTGAATAAATGTTTTTATTAATAAAATGGGTTTATAAAATGTGTGGGGTTAATATACTATTTTGGAAACTTCATTTTTCACTGAAATTTTTGGTTGGGTACGATCTCAAATCGCTAGAGACTTCAGGGTGATGTTTTGTAATTATTTTGATGCGCGTGTGAGAGCCTCTTACCAGCCAACACCTGTCATCATTTTGGTGCGTTAGTTTGTGTTTATTATATGAGAGGATAGCCAGGTGCATTGGTGATCGTTGGATCTTTCCTTATCAAGGGTATGCATGCGTTCTTAGTTAATCCAAGTGCAAACCTTTTGAACCAATCAGAACCATCTTAATCCACCGCTGTTTTATAACCATAGGATCAAGTCAAACCTTGCAAGACTTCATCACATCCATTGATTTGCCTCGATCATCCAGAACCTTCCCCAGGCACTATATATACCCTTCACTTCTCAGCCTTAGAGAACTTTTGGTCATTCGTCTTTCTGAGAGAAAAAAATAAGAGAGAAGAGAGAAGTGAGAGAGAAGAGAGAAAAGAATAGAGTGAAGAGAGAGAAAGAAAAACCTGTTAGCCAAACCCTAACCCTAAACAGTTCACCTTCTCTGAAACAAACCTTCGTATATTCAAACCCAAACACAACATGAGTGCTTGAGAGAGAGAGAGAGAGAGTGGTTTGTTCATATCGTTGCTGTAACCTCTTGATTTTTAGATCTTGTACACAACTTAAACATATGTGTGAAGATCTAGTTTCTTTTTCATAGAAACGTTAGATCTACATACTATATGTTACATTTTCACTAGATCTGCATGTTTTATACTTGATTTAAGAAAATCTTACTGATTTGGTTTTAAAATATTTTCTGGTTTCTTTTCTTACGAAACTTAATCCTGACCTAGTTGGATTCGCACTTTGAGGGTTTTCAATCTCATAAATGTTTTCAAAAGAGATTGATTAAGGTCTTGACCGATTTCTGAAGCAAGATCTCCGTGGAATCTGGGTTATCTTTAAAGGTCAAAGGGATTTGAGTTCTGTGAGGAAGAAATAAATTAAAATCACTGCATATAGACTTTATATGTAATTTTACTAGGACTGTTTGTAAATCTAAGTGTGTGTGAGTTCATGCATGTGTATATGTATCACTTCACAACACTTAACACACTACTACACTGGAAGTGTTGTGTTTAAGATCTGAAATCATTGAGTCGACGTAAGGAAGCTAAAGCAAAGGAAGTTAGCAAACTGGAGAAACATCAACAACAAATCAGACTATCAGAAGTTAGAAGGACGCCAAGGGGGTATATTCCTAAACTTAGAATATGTTGATTTGTGTGCTTGAATGTTGTATAGTTTGTAACTAATTTTTGTTATTAGAGGATTTTTTCTTTTGTGACTTAGAAGGCACTGTGGATGTTTCCTCTGTTGGGAGAGGTTTTACCACGTTAAAATCTTTGTGTTGATTATCTTCATCTACTCACTTCATTCTTTAAGTGTGCTTAAATTTTGGAACTGCCTTGGTTTTAAAAAAAACTGATTACATAATCTTAAATACTCTCGTACATAAGTTTCTTTGTAAACACATCTTGTTTATAATTTTTATTTTCAAAAGAAAAGGGTTTCTCCAACAAACATTCGGAGTTGCTTATACAGTTTAACCTTGTGTTAAACGGCATTAGCGACGTTTTTCAATTGGTATCAGAGCCCTGTTAACCTTTTATTTCTAAAGATCTTGTGTTTCTGAAATCATTTTCTGAAAAACCTAACTATGGACGAGAAGAATGAAAGGTTTGGTAATCTGTCCAGACCTCCACTCTTTGATGGAAACAACTTTGCTTACTTAAAAGTAAGAATGGTTGCCTTCATCCAAGGGACTTTAGGAGATGATGTCTGGGACATTATCGAAAATGGATACACTTATCCTACAAAACCAGCCACTAAAGGAAGTGATGAGAGGGTAAAGAAAATCTTAAGTGAATTTACCCAAGAAGAAAAAACCATTTCTCGTAATAATAATAAAGGCAAGAATGCCATTTTTATGTCTATTAATGAGTATGAGTTCAAACGAATCTCATCTTGCGCCACTTCTAAGGAAGCTTGGGACACATTAATCACTGCCCATGAAGGAGACTCAAGAGTTAAAGCTGCTAAAACCCAAATGCTTATCCAGCAGTACAACTCTTTGATCATGTCTGATTCTGAGTCTTTTGATGATTTTTACATGAACTTAACTGATATAGTCACTAAGCTGCATGCTAATGGTATTACTTATGATAGAAATGAAATTGTCTCTAAAATTCTAAGGTCATTACCACAAAAGTTTGACAGTAAGAGGTATGCTATTGAGGAAATGAATGATCAAAACCTTACCCCTAAGTTACTCAATAGCAAACTTAGGACTGTGGAAATAGAATTAGACTTTAAGAAATAATTGAATCATTCTCAAAGAAAACAACCTAACTCTAACTTGAGTTTTGCCTCTAAGATACCCAAACTTGAGTCCAATTTGACCAACTCTGACTCTGATGAGGAGTGTGATATAGACAAACTAGATAATCAGATTGCCTTAATGTCTAAACAATTTAAGAAAATTGTCAAATTTCGAAACAAACAGGCTACTAAACAAGGCAAGCCTAATTATCCTACTCTGTCTATTCCCAAACCTCATGAGAGAGGACTTGACAAACATCCTAAGGACAACAATTCCAGACCCACTAGAGACCTTAAAAATATTGAATGTTTTAGATGTGGGAAACTAGGTCACATTGCACACGACTGCAGAGTTAATCTGAATAAAGCCAACACACACAATAGAGCCAATGTCTGTAAAACTTGGAATGATTCAAGTGACTCTGATGAAGAGGAACTTGAGTCACCTAATGTTCTTGACCCTTGCATGTCTTTTTATGCTAAGATCATTTACAATGATGATACTCATGTGTGTGATAATGATGCTCCTACTCCTGCTTGTGTGAATACTGCTTTGATTGGCCTAGATGCTTTATTGTCTGAAAATGTTGCTAGTTCTAGTTCCGTTTGTGTGAGTCAAAGTGATCTCGATAATGACGATGCAAATGGGTGCGTGAGTACTAAAACTGAATCGTTAGGGGTCACTACACACACTTCACTTAGCGACTCAGACACAGATGACCTCCCTGATATCCATACCTTGTATGCTAAAACTCTTAAAAAAGGCACTAGACTGGAGAAGACTTTAAGAGACCTGACTAAGAAATTAGATGATCTAAGTCTTATAGTGAAATTGAATGCTGAAGAGTACGCTAACCAGTGTCTGACTCATCAATCTGAAATTGAAACTTTTGATCAAAAATTAAAAGAGTTGACTAAAACTAATGAAATCCTGGAAATGAAATATAAGGGAACATTATTAGAATTGGAGGAAGCAAAAACAAAGACAGCTACTATTTTCAAAAAGTTTTCTAAGTTTGAAAATAATTCAAATTGCTTTACTGACTTTGTTGTTGACTCCAAGACCAATTCTGATGATAGAACCGGTATTGGATTTTCCCTAAGAACAAACCACAAACTACTAAAATTGAACCTATTAAGTTTGTGTCTGGGGGCAAAAGACCAATGGAAACATGTCCAGACTTTCATTTGATTAAAAATGAATTTGATCAAAAGCAACAAGAGAAAGACATTGGAGAGTCTAGTACCTCTAAAGATGACACTGCACTTAAGACTAAATACGTATGTCCTTTGATAAGAAAGGTTGATTCTACCTATAAGACCATACCTCCTAGGAATAACATTTCTGAACAGAATACTGTCAAACCTATCTTTAGAAGTTTTCCTAAGGAAATTCATCCCTCAAGCAATCAATATTGCACATACTGTGACATTTATGGTCACTCCTTTGAAGGTTGTTATGCTAGGCGTCTAAATACCCCTGTTTACAACACTTCTGTCTACAAGAACTTTAACTATTCTAGGCAAAGTCGTAACAATTATGTCCTTCCAAGACAACCTGATAAGAACTCTAACTACAGAAATTGAAAGACCAAAACTAAAAATTCATTTAAGAGAAAGGCTCCCAGAAACTTTCCTAAACCAAAAGCTCAACTTTTTAACAACAATCAGTTTGCTGCTCCAAATGTTTTTCGACAAAAAACTGTGTCTCGAAAATTCTATCAAATGAGAGAAAACTTGCGCAAAATTAAAACTAGAGATATTTGGGTTAGAAAAGATGATCTTTTACCCCAAATGAAGTGTAACATTGTTATCACTGCCTTAAAAGCTGAACACACTTCATCTGGTTGGTATTTAGATTCAGGATGCTCCAAACATATGACAGGAGATGAAACCAAACTTTTAAACAAAACCAGATTTGCTGGTGGGAAAGTAGTTTTTGGTGATGGCGTTTCATCTCAGATCATAGGTAAAGGAACCCTAAAATAAGATGGAATGCCTGTTCTCGAAAATGTTCTGTTAGTTAAAGGCCTTAAAGCCAACCTCCTAAGTATATCACAATTTTGTGACTCTGACCATACAGTCACCTTTTCAAAGAACAATTGTAAAATTCTAAATGATAAAGGTTAATGCATTATTACAGGATTTAGAACACCTAACAATTGTTATACTGTCAAGACTAGTTCTGAAACCTGTAACATTGTCAGAATGGATGACAATGAAATCTGGCATAATCGTATGGGTCACTTAAGTTATGATATCCTTGGTAGATTGTCTAGTCAAGAGATAGTTAGAGGTATTCCTAAAATTAAACCTATTTCCAGTGTTGTCTGTGGTCATTTCCAGGAAGGAAAAATAGTTAAGATTTAGCATAAAAAGGTTAAAGACATTCTCACCTCTAGACCTTTAGATCTCATCCATATGGACCTTATTGGTCCTTCTAGAATCGTTAGTCTTTGTGGACACAGTTATATCCTTGTCATGGTTGATGATTTCACACGATTCACTTGGGTTGCCTTCTTGAAACATAAATCTGACACGTTTCAGAACTTTTTGAAAATTCTTCTAAGAATTGAAAATGAGAAGGACACACAAGTCAATCGCATTCGTAGTGATAGAGGGGGAGAGTTCATAGACACAGGAATAGTTGAATATTGTGACTATAACGGTTACAAACATGAATTTAGTGCCCCTAAAACTCCTCAGCAGAATGGTATTGCTGAAAGGAAAATCGGACTCTTCAAGAGATGGCACGTGTCATGTTGCATGCCAAATCCCTACCTAAATACTTTTGGGTAGAATCCATTAGAACTGCCTGTCACATCACTAATAGGGTTTATCTTAGGAAAAACTCTAAACAAACCCCTTATGAGTTGTGGTACGGTAAGAAGCCTAACCTGAAATACCTAAGAACCTTTAGAAGTCAGTGTTATGTCTGTAAAGATAGAGAACATCTGTCTAAATTCGAAACTCGTGGTGATAAAGCCATATTCTTAGGATACTCTCCAAACAGTCGTGCTTATCGTATATACAATCTGCGTACTAAGGCTATTATGGAATCAATAAATGTAATTGTAAGTGACACTATTATCAAAAATAAGATATCTGAATCACCTATTATGGTTGAATCTGAAAATGATTTCAAAATTGATTCACCAGAAATAGATGACTCATTACCTATTGAGAATCCAGAAGTACTTGGCTAGGAATTCCACATGTCCCTTATGGGGGTGCTACAACTCTTCTTAGGATTTCAAGTGAAACAGAATTCTGATGGTCTTTTTGTATCTAAAACTAAGTATGCCTTATACCTTGTTAAGAAATTTTGCTTAGAGAATGCAAAAGTCGCCAAAACGCCTATGAGTACTACTGTTAAATTATGTAAAGATGAACATGGAAAGTTAGTTGATTCCACACTTTATCGTAGTATGATTCGTAGCCTACTCTACCTAACTACCTCACGACCAGACATAATGTATGTTGTATGTCTGTGTGCTCGTTACCAGAATAACCCTAAAGAGAGCCATTTATTGAGTGTTAAACGTATAATAAAGTACATAAAAGGCACTCTTAATCTTGGACTTAGGTACACTAAGGATACCTGTAGCACCATCATAGGGTATATTGATGCTGATTGGGCCGGTTGTACTGATGATAGTAAAAGTACATCAGGTGCCTGTTATTATGTCTGCAATAATTTAGTTGGTTGGAGTAGAAAAAAACAGAATTGCACATCATTATCTACGGCTGAGTTCGAATATATAGTAGCAGTAAGTTGCTGTGCTCAATTGTTATGGATCAAACAGATGTTAAGTGATTATGGGATTAAAGAAGAATAATTACAATTGTATTGTGACAATCAAAGCGCCATTAACATATCTAAAAACCCGGTTCAACACTCGCGAACTAAACATATTAAAATAAGGCATCATTTTATTCGCGAACTTGTTGAAACTAAGGAATTAGAAATTCATTACCTGGCTACTGATCTGCAACTTGCAGACATGTTCACTAAACCTTTGGACTATAACAAATTTCTGTATTTACGAAATTCTATAGGCATGGTATGCGCTGATTAAACTCTTAAAACCTTAAGTTTTACCCTTTGTTCATTTGAGACAAAATGGGGGAGAAATTTGAGTTTTATGAGTTCATTTTGTTGTTCACATTTCATCTAAACTGCTTGATCTTAGTGTGTATATTTGCAGGAAGCTCTTCTTCTGATTGTCTACCGTTACTAGGGTAAAAATTTGTAAATAGTTGAGTTATGTAATTTTTGACTTTCTAGGAAATGGGTAGATAGTATCTTTTGTATAGGACTAGGTTTTTATTTTTTTTGGTTCCCTGCGAGTTTTAAGCTAACTCAAAGGAGATTTTGTCTCATATTTCCAAAGGGGGAGATTGAAGCACCTTATACCTATGACTTGCTTAAGTCTGCATTGTATAAGTGCTCAACTAATTTGGAAATAATGACAAAATTGGTAGTCCATCCTAGAAACCAAAAAGCCTCAGAGCCTAACTCTCTCTAATCCTCTTCAAAGATCAATGATGGTACAAAATGAATCACACAACACACAATTAGAAGTGCATATATTTGTTAATATTGCCTAAAATTGAGTGTCTGTTTAATTCTCTTTGTATTGGAGCTTTAATATTTTTTGGGAATTTTTTAATCCTTTTTAAACATTTTTTAAACATTTTTGAATAAATGTTTTTATTAATAAAATGGGTTTATAAAATGTGTGGGGTTAATATACTATTTTGGAAACTTCATTTTTCACTGAAATTTTTGGTTGGGTACGATCTCAAAGCGCTAGAGACTTCAGGGTGACGTTTTGTAATTATTTTGATGCGCGTGTGAGAGCCTCTTACCAGCCAACACCTATCATCCTTTTGGTGCGTTAGTTTGTGTTTGTTATGTGAGAGGATAGTGCATTGGTGATCGTTGGATCTTTCCTTATCAAGGGTCTGCATGCGTTCTTGGTTAATCCCAGTGCAAACCTTTTGAACCAATCAGAACCATCTTAATCCACCGTTGTTTTATAACCATAGGATCAAGTCAAACCTTGCAAGACTTCATCACAGCCATTGATTTGCCTCGATCATCCAGAACCTTCCCCAGGCACTATATATACCCTTTACTTCTTAGCCTTAGAGAACTTTTGGTCATTCGTCTTTCTGAGAGAAAAAAATAAGAGAGAAGAGAGAAGTGAGAGAGAAGAGAGAAAAGAATAGAGATAAGAGAGAGAAAGAAAAACCTGTTAGCCAAACCCTAACCCTAAACAGTTCACCTTCTCTGAAACAAACCTTCGTATATTCAAACCCAAACACAACCTGAGTGTTTGAGAGAGAGAGAGAAAGAGAGAGAGTGGTTTGTTCATATCGTTGTTGTAACCTCTTGATTTTTAGATCTTGTACACAACTTAAACATTTGTGTGAAGATCTAGTTTCTTTTTCATAGAAACGTTAGATCTACATACTATATGTTACATTTTCACTAGATCTGCATGTTTTATACTTGATTTAAGAAAATCTTACTGATTTGGTTTTAAAATGTTTTCTGGTTTCTTTTCTTACGAAACTTAATCCTGACCTAGTTGGATTCGCACTTGGAGGGTTTTCAATCTCATAAATGTTTTCAAAAGAGATTGATTAAGGTCTTGACCGATTTCTGAAGCAAGATCTCCGTGGAATCTGGGTTATCTTTAAAGGTCAAAGGGATTTGAGTTCTGTGAGGAAGAAATAAATTAAAATCACTGGATATAGACTTTATATGTAATTTTACTAGGACTGTTTGTAAATCTAAGTGTGTGTGAGTTCATGCATGTGTATAGGTATCACTTCACAACACTTAACACACTACTACACTGGAAGTGTTGCGTTTAAGATTTGAAATCATTGAGGTGACGTAAGGAAGCTAAAGCAAAGGAAGTTAGCAAACTGGAGAAACATCAACAACAAATCAGATCTATCAGAAGTTAGAAGGACACCAAGGGGGTATATTCCTAAACTTAGAATAGGTTGATTTGTGTGCTTGCATGTTGTATAGTTTGTAACTAATTTTTGTTATTAGTGGATTTTTGCTTTTGTGACTTAGAAGTCACCGTGGATGTTTCCTCTGTTGGGAGAGGTTTTACCACGTTAAAATCTTTGTGTTGATTATCTTCATCTACTCACCTCATTCTTTTAGTGTGTTGAAATTTTGGAACTGCCTCGGTTTTAAAAAAAACTGATTACATAATCTTAATTACTCTCGTACATAAGTTTCTTTGTAAACACATCTTGTTTATAATTTTTATTTTCAAAAGAAAAGGGTTTCTCCAACAAACATTCAGAGTTGCTTATACAGTTTAACCTTGTGTTAAACGGCATTAGCGACGTTTTGCAGTTATATGTGGTAGTTAGGATATCCATCCCTTGTATTACTTTGCAAGTCCAATATCTATGTGAGACAAAAGGGGGGAGAGAGTACAACTTAAACAAAATAACAACACTTGATCTCGTGAGAACTTTATATTTTAAATTGTGGGTAATTCACAAGACATTGAAGATTTGTTAGGGTATTGGCTTGTATTATAGTTGAGTAATTTATATATTTACTTAGGATTGAGATGTGTATAGTAGAAACTTTGATATAAAGGGCTTAAGATTTTTAATTCCTAAGATTACCCTTGATGTATTTGAAGAATTTTTGTCACAAATATTCAAAGGGGGATATTGCAACACCTAAACTAGTTGATTCCTAAGTTTGCTTGAGTTTGTGCTAGTTTATGTGTTTTAACATCTAGATATTTGTTTCAAAACCTTATTAGTTTTTAGAGTTGAATGTTGGCCCACCATCATCATAAAATTCAATTCAACTTAAATACCATGCCACATCAATCTAATCAAGGATAAAAAAGGTAACAATGAGTCAATGGATTGAAATCATACATATTACACAATTTTACACCATGTCTAGGCACAACAAGGAATTATATAAATGCTATTGTATGATAAAAATTGACTAAAAATCAAATTAGGTGTAAATTTGGTTAAGATAATTCCTCATAATGTTTCTAGATTTTTCTTCATTTTTAAATGAAGTTTTAAAACAATTTTTAAAAGGATAAAATTATTTTTAAACATTTTAATTCCAAGAAACACACTTGAGTTCTTACCTCTTATAAAGTCTAGAGAGAACCTCACCCATTAACTAACTCCTTTGATTGATACTTATGTAGAGCCAACAATCCAATGGAATTGAGGCAATTGTTTAAACCTTTGACTCCGAGTTAGCGTTATTCTTACGCATTGATCTCATTCATTACTTTAAAAGCGTTTTAAACCTAACCATTTATTTTTAACGAGTTTTACTTGTTTCTATGAACTTCCATCAAACTCAATAAATACCTCTTCTCTCTCGTTAGTATTTTCACCACATAATTACCAGCCAAAATGCAAGAGGATGGATTAATAAAAATGGCTAAAAAAATTATTAAAACATGTCAAGGCCTTGTACATGAGGTAACCACACGGATAACTGTGTTGGGGGCGCAATTGCACCTATACAGGAACATTAAAATGGAAAAACACCCATAAGTTATAGTAGCAGTTTCATGACAAAGGATTATACACATAAGCAATTTAAGGATGATCAGAAAAGAGGATTATTCTCCAAACAAAAAATGCTTTCACTTGTTTAAAAAAAATTCTTTCTTTTCATTACAATTTTCCTCACATAGTTTAACATTTCTTCTAAGTAACTTATAAGGTAAATTTATTGCAATTCTCTTTCATATTAATGTAAAGTTACTTTTCCTTGATCTTAAACTATCTCTATGTTTCTTAGAATAAATTATATTACATCCGTTAGATTCAATTTTTTTGCTTGCTTTAATTCCAAATTATTTTAGTGGTAGATCATCTTATTTCACTTTTTTAATTACTTTGAATTTCCTTCGTACTTGTAAATTTTAATTTTCTAATATTTTCCCTATTCCAAGTTTACTAACTTTATAAAAATTATTTGGAAGTCACTCAAAAGTCTTCTTAATTGAAGCATCGAATGGTACACAATTGCCTGATTATCGCACGCTAAGTAATCTACTCGTTGGCAAGACCATAACCTTGTTTATCATGCTCGCACACACTTAATAACACTCACACCAACTAAGCAAGCAAAACAGTCAAGTCTAATATTTTCCTAGTTTGAGAAAAGAAAGGGGAAAATAGATAGGGAGAGAGAGATAGAGAGAAGAAGAAGAAATAAAACCAGAGGGAAAAGAAAGAAATTTTGAGGAATAAGAAAGAGGGAGATTGGGAGAAAATAAGGGGGTTTAGAGAGAGAGAGAGAGAGAGAGAGAGAGGGAAATAATGGGATAAAATAAGGGGGTTTAGAGAGAGAGAGAGAGAGAGAGAGAGAAAGAGAGAGAGAGAATCTATGTTACATCCCTTCGTTCATAAACAACCTCTTGGTTGTGTTTTTACTCTCTGGTAAAATCAACTATTGGATTTGTTAGTTCTCAAGTTATTCTTCATAAAATTTGAGAATAAAATAAGATCCCTACATTTTTCTCATACCTCACACTCACACACATTTAGGTTTTTTGGTTTAGACCTTTTAATCTTATACACTCTTTAAAACTTATTTTTTAAATCTGCATGTGTAAGATAAATAGTTTAGGTTAGTGGATTTGATATTTTTAGTCTATATATTCATAAATGCAGTCTCTCTTTTAGGTTTAGAATGGAGCTTATATTATTTATAAGATAAACATATAGATTTAACTTTCTTGAGAATAAATATTTTAAAACTTTCACAAGATAGTAGATCTAATAGTTTTTGTTCATATTTACATAAATTTGTGTATATATTTGTAATTATATTACATATTTGATATTATATATCATATTTTGAACAATAACCTTCGAATATAAACATCCAGACTTGGTTACCAGTTTGTAATAGTGTAAATTATTTGTTATATATTATTGATTCTTTATTCACTATTACATCCTATGTAATTTATAGGACTGGTTGTAATTATGTTATGCATTGAGTTGCAAACTTTTCTTGTAATATAATTAATTTCACTATACTAACATATTCACTACTTCATTACAACATTTTCACCAAACACAAATCCACTGGTTGATTTTTTTTAAAGTTAAAGTCTCCAATCGACCATTTTTGGGAGTTAACAAACGTTTATAACAAGGACTTCACAAGAAACGGTTCAGTGCCTAGAGTTCGACTCTCACATTAGGTAACCTATTTTTTTTGCATTTCATTTCCAATTTTGTTTTACTTGTAACTTCATTTGATTTAGTGAATTTATTTTTGGCTATTTTATATAGGGGACCGTAAATTTTTCGCTGTGACTTTAGGGTTTCAACTTATAAAAATTTGTGTGTTGTGGTTTGTTTCTACTTACAATATGTATATTTCCTAAGTATATTGTCAATTAGTAGTTATTTGAGTTTTAACCAAAAAATTTAATCCAAGATTTTACAAATTAAAATATGACTTAGGTTATTAGATAGTAGGTTAACATATCATGTGCAATCAATAAATTTGTTCTAAGTTATATTCAAATGATAATATTCAAAAAGGAAGTTTTGGATTAAATTTTGACGAATTAACTTGACTTTAACATTTTGTTTAAAAGTTAGGACGATCATAGTATTTTTAGAGCGATCAACCCACATGTAATCCAACGTGTTATCCTCTTTAATATAGAAGATCTAAGGGAATTTGTAAATCTGGAGTCTACTTTAGTTTCATTGAGTTGACAAGCTTTTAGAAATATAAGGACTCTAGCAAAATCAAATTAGAAATTTAAAAAAGTAGGCCTTGTTAATTGGAATACGTATAAATGTGTTTAAATAGTTTTCTTACGAGATATCTAAGTAAACACATTTTTTAAGAAGAAGGTCCTCATTCGAACTAAGGTTCCCTTGTCCGAACGAGATCTTTCGATCGAGGGACAATTGATCGATAAAATTTTCAGTTGAGGGTTATTTATTGCGGTGAGTTGGACCTCGTTCTAAACAAATTTCTATCAAGAGTTCCTCATAGGAAAATTTCTTTCGATCAAGGTCCACTTCCTCAAAAAACAAGCTCTCGATCAAAGAGGGTGACCTCATACGAATGAGGTCACTTAATGATGTCCTTGACAAAATTTTGTTATAAAAATATTTTAAAAATGGTTTCCATTAAGGTCGTATCCGGTCACTTCCTATAAATTAAAATAAACTAGAAGGAATTACTAAACTTTGAAAATCATTACCTTTTACCAAATCTGTAGTATGCTATGAAGTTTTTCGATTGAGTTCGATAATCTCAACTATGATGCTTTGTCTCTTTGTCTTCATATGATGTAGCATTATAACTCGATTAAACGATACAATAGCTCAAATATTTTTTTCCGTAACTAAGCCAACACAAACAAAATCTAAAGGGAGTGTAAAACATGTCTTTACAATCATAAATGGGACTAAATGTCGGCCAACCCCTTTTCCTTTTCATTTATTTAAAATTGTGTAAATAGTTAAGCACAAATTATTTCTTTTTAAATTTGTCCCACTAGATTTTAATCTTACAACATTTCAAAGTTTATAAATTACGTACACGGGTGTGGGTGTTGTGTCTGACACAACACTGGACATGTCAACACAACAAATCTTCAAAACTTATTACATAACATGAAAGTGACACGATGAAAAATAAACTACACCCTCCCACCCACCCATATATATATAGTTTTGTCTATTATGCACTTTAAAAATAAACCTTAGTTGATAAACTAATTTATTAAAATTAACATGGTTAAATATTTCATAATAACAGTTAAACTGTAAGTTAAAAGTATCCAATGAAATAGAGCGGGAGACTAACTTCATTATTCAATGGTCTTAGAACTCGTAAAAGATTTAATTTTACATAACGAATCTAAAATTTATTAATTGTTGACACCCAACGTGTCCACGAAGTGTCTATGTCGTTTTCGCCTTCTTTAAAATGTCAAACAAGTTTGTCGCTCCATGTCACGTGTTCAAATCATGTCGTACATCTATCGAAATGTTCGGAGTGTCCGATGCGTTTACATCACCTTCATTAAATTGTTTATACTTCCTAGGTCAAAGTTAAAAAGGGTTTTTCTAATTACTAGACTAGCCTAATATTTTTGTTTATAACTCCATCTTAATTGAAAATATTCAAAAGCGATTCAAGCCAGAATTCAATTCCTAGCTCATTATTAAGTTGGGGAAAAATGAATTTTTTGATAAAGTATTTAAATAATATCACATTATACATGATTTACTACCTTCCACAACCAACTTAAACATATGATAAATGTTTTCAAGGAAAAAAAAAGAAAAAGAAAAACCATCATCTTCATATTTTGTATCACCAGTAAGGGATAGTAATTATGATAACTATAACATGGTTGGATTCAATAATAAAATCAAGGTAACTCTCTAATAATATTGAACACATTATGGTAACTCAAAACTAGTGTTCTTTTCCTATTGAAAAAATGAGGGTGCTGTAGTTGTGGAAAATAGTTTTTTATTTCCATTTTTCACATTTTATGTTATAATTTGGTAAAATATGCCCTCTAAATGGGAATAATAATGTTGTTTCATGAAAAATTATTTTTCAACTTAAGCTAATATGAAAATCATAAAATACGTATTTTTAAAATTACTTAAGTTGATTAACAGTTTCCACGCTTAAACGGTCTTAAGCTTCTTAAATTGATTCGAAAGAGTTAATACTTTAATCGTATCTATACTCTAGAACTGGACAGATGCACTCTCAGCAGTTTGAAAGTCATTTTTGTCATCTCTATTTGGCGATTCCTTATCTCTCACTTCTCACCACACTGTTATAACTCCAAATAAAAACTTCCATAGACATCTTCCTCTATCGAAACTCTTCCTCCCTCATGCTCTCTCAAAATGTGTGAAAATGTAAAGCTTTCCTGGCATTTCCCTCTCACATAGACACTGTTCATCTATTCCCTCCGATCAATACACGTCGACCAAACATTCAACACATCTTGTTGAGTATTCTATCTCTTTGTCTAAATTTCTTAGCATGAGTTAACATCTATTTCCAAATGTAGGGGTTTTGTAATTCTAACCATGTTTATGGGATAATAATTGTATGTTTTAATGATTTATGATAGCTAATTGGTAGCCTGAGTCTTTATGTCCTTAACAAATAAAGATGTTGGTAATTCAAATGCAATAAAATATGATACTTCTCATTCACAATTAAGTTTTGGCTTTGAATATAAATTTATACATGGGAGTAAAAAATGGTGCGGTGAGGACTTAGGTTATCTAAAAGTAAGATATCTCTATATATGATTGAATTTGAGGTGGTATTTGATTTATAATTTCAACTACTATTTTTTATTACTATATTTGATTCGATATGTTGTGAACCTTCATTTTTTTTCTACCGACTCTGTTTACTTTTGAGGGGTGTTTTTATATAAATCAGGGTTTCCTTGTTGGAGCCCCGACTATATTAATCCCCCTTCTTTGGGGTGTGAAGCATTAAGGTACTCACACTAGCAGTTTGGCCAAAAAAACCACAAAATGGGTATATTTTGACCAAAGTGACTTTTTGAGATAATACCCATCCTCTCTCTCATCTCATACTAATTAGCATTCAACAAAACCCAACCCAAAGAAGTTCTCTTTTTTAACGGAACCTTGGGGTTACAATTAAGAGATCCATCTCATGAAGTTGTATTTACAGAACCTTAGGATAACCGACCATTGCCAACATCATTGTTGACCATCACAAACCATCTTCAACATCATCGTCGACCATCACACACACAATGTAACCGGCCATCGAATACACTATATGTTAAAAGAGATTCATCTTTTACAGATGGTACCTACCTAGAGATTTGTTGGTTGACTCCTATTTGGAGCACAACCAAATTAGTTCAGTTCTTCATGTATGATTTGCGATTTTAATTATTGAGTTTGTATATGAGGTTATCTACTCTCAACAGATTTGTTGAGTTTGTCGTTGAATTAATTTTCTGTGAATGCAGAGTTGCTGTAGGGGGTTTTAAAAGTATAAATGTCTTTTTGATATTTTTTCTCGTTAACTATCAAATTTTGTTAGTCGGGGGCGGGTAATGGAAAGAGGTGATTTATATAAAAACACCTTTTTTTGAGTAATAGTTATCAATAAATAATTTTTTATTCTGCAATTTATTTTTACATTTTCTATTATTCTTCCCCCATTTTCCCTTTTCGTTTTTTTTCTACCAACTCTGCTCCATTCTTTTTGTTTTTTTAGTTTTAATTTAATGAGCTTTGTACACAGAATAGAAAATTTGTAAAGGAAGAGAAGATCAATATAAATATTGTGATGAGTGACAGTAATGGTACAAGATATTTGTGAAAGAATATATATAATTTTTAAAAGAAAATGTGAAATTGTTTTGTACACTCCTCTGTTTATTTTAAATCAAGTAGTCCATCTTTTACTTAATGTAGTCATCCTATGGAGATAATGATTTTGCTCAAAATTAGCATGGGTCTCATTTAGATTCTTTATGATTAATGTATATTTTATTAACATTAATATTATGTTGAAAAAAGACGTGACTGTGTGATAATTGATTAAATTTGTAATTTTTTAATTTGGCAAACTTATTTAATTAGAGTCTATTTTTAAACAAGCTTAATTCAGCCCCTAAACATGCATCTAAATATGATAAATCATTCAAACCATGCATGAAAAATAAAGACGACCGATATAGGAAAAAAATCCTTCGGGTAAAAACCTTTTATAACACTTTGAAGAATTCACAAGACTTTTGACTTACATACAACCTAATAATCGCCCACAAGTGTGTAATGCATAGTGCCTTCAGCAAACCTTCAAAGATACGAGAGATAGCGAAATACCCTCCAGGCATCAGTTCGTCATCCTCGGCTCGTCCACATGCAGAATGACTACGCTCGGTATCCACCGATCAAATATGGAGATCCCTTATCCACAAAGGTTGAACAAAAGCAAAGTTGTGTTCTTGAACACCAAACAATTCACTAAAGCATATGGGAGTTTTGTGAATTGAAAACCAAAAAGGGATTAAAACCCTAAAGGAAGAAGTCAAAAGGATTCTTCACTTTCGCAAGTTTCTGTCTTTCAAAACGCTGGGACTTTTTAATGAAAACGTTACCATTTAATGAGTATTTATAGAAAAACGCGTCGCCTCGAAAACATAGCTCGTTCGAACGAGATCAGCATGTTGCTCGAACGAAGGCCATCTGCCATTCGAACGAGATCGCGCGAACGACATGATATGTCACTCGAACGACTGAAGCAAAAAAAATATTATTTTAATGTCCGCTTCAATACTTAGAAAAAATACTCATTCTCAAATGTTGACGAAAAAGTCCGCTCCAACACTTAGAAAATATTTTATAAAAATATCCCAAAAGCTCTAAGTGAAAAGTTAAGGTATTAAAAACATGACCTTACCAAAGTAAACTTCGTGGAGTCTTGAATGATGAAGAACTTGAGTAATTCAGATCCATCTTAGATGCAGATGTCTCTTGAATGCTCTCCGACGGTGTAGCGGTATATGACATAATAAATTGATAACGGACCTATGAAAATATGTCCTTACAAATCTCCCCCTATGTCTATGTCGGTACATACATAAAAAATCCGAATTATCAAAAACCAAAGTGCCTATACAAATCTACCCTCCCATGAATAAATTTGCAAGGTCTCAAACTGTTCTTCAATCATCTTCGTCAAATCTCAAAGACTTTTTCATCAGGGTGTGCAACATCATGATCTTCAATCTTTGTACCTAGACACATGAGATAAAGTAAAATACCTTCGTGCTACATCGAGTTTAAAATGATATAAGAATAAAGCATTAATAAATCAAATCTCCCCCATAATGCAAAAACTCCCCCATAACTGATAATTCCTTCTCCCCCTTTTATGATGTTCTCAAATAGACAGATAAGAAGAAAAAATCAAAACATGGGGTGTCACGACAAAATGCACAGCAAACAAAGACCAAACTATGCGCATGCAAAGGGATATCTCAAAAATCTCACGAACTATTTTTGGATTTTTCATACAAAAAAATACCACTTTGAAAAATATGATACAAAAATCACACCATAGATTTAAACTCAAACAACCAAGTCATGGAAATGGAATGAATGGGTGTGAACACATTCGAAAGGTAAATCAACTCAATCAAGCATATATGCACGATGCATATGTGTACCCCTAACGAATGAATATAAAAGGTATCCTTAGGTGTAAAAATTTGTTGAATTTAAATGACATCGTCTTATACAAATCAACAAATCAAAGTCAAAGTGATTTCCACACTAATAACATCCAAAACTATTTAGCACATTTTCAAGACTTTTAAGGACGTGCAAACCCATTATAAAATCTCCAACCAAACTCCCTCATATATATTTTCTTTTAGAGGTAATCTAACTTCTCAAACTTTGGAGAATTGGTGCAAAAACCTAAATGGCCCATAATTGGCATGAATTTCTTTTTATTGGCTTTAAATTTTTTCGGGCTCTTTTAAACCTCTTTGGACCCCTGATAATAAAATTCCTCCATTTTTAGGTCCAATTTAACGGTGGCTTAGTATTCGCAAAGGCAAAATGAACCTTTCGCAGCCCTTCCCCGTTTTCAAACAAAGCACACAAACTCACAAAACGGTTCTTATATGCACAATTTTCTTATCAAAATTTATCGTGCTTGGTTCGTTTTAAAGGACAAGATTGAAGTAAAAACACCCAACCAACATGTGATAAGACAAGCAAAATAATCAAACAAATCCATGCATATGTGCAATAAAGGAAATCATAAGTCAAGCATGTAGGAACTAACACTAAATTACATCTCAATGATTCCAAACATTATAAATAACATGGATGAATTGACCTATTGTCTCAAAACACTATCAAATAGTCACATGAAAAAAATGGAATGATGTTATGACTTGGTCATCCTAAGTGTCCATCTATATATGGTGCAAACAAAATACAAAAATATTTTTTGATTTTTCAAAAAATTTATCAAAATAAAATCTTTTTGTATTTTTCAAAAAAAATCTTTTTGTATTTTTCAAAAAATGATACATACTATCAATAGGAAAATAATGACATCATGAAAAACATCCTATGCTAGTAAACCAGTCAAACCTTAATCGTTAGGTGCGGAGGGGTTTTCCAAAGGTGGTGACAACTTATGAAAAACCTCCATCAATTCTTGTGAAGTTTTGGATAAAAACTTAACTTGCTCACCTAAATGTGCAAACTCTCTCATGTAGTCTCTAGGTTCATGTAAAGAATCACGTGTGGGTGCATGTGTATCAGAAACACATGTAGAAGCAAAACGTGACACATACCCCAACTTAAAGAAAAATTACCTAAGGTGTCCTCTCCTTTTGCAATGTGAGCAAACATAAATAGGCCTCGGAACACCTCTCTCAAAAACTCTAGGACGCACTTTCCTAATAGGAATGGGACGCCTAGGTGGGTGAGGGTGAGACTCACATGAATCTAACACTAAAGTGGGAACCGGCTCGGGTGCTAATTGGGAAGTAGAAACATCGTCATGACTTATTCCTAACTTCTCACCTTTACCCTTAAGAACCACTTTTTCAACATTCTTAGGTGCGTTCTCAAAATTGACTTTGACCTCCCTGATACGTTCAAGATCACTCTGGAGTTGGGATACACGTGTCGTCATACTAGACACCGTGTCGGTCAAATCAAATTTTTTTCTTTTCAAAACCTCCTTCTCTCTCTCCAAATCTAAAATCCGACGACCTAAATCTCTATTATACTTCTTTGTTTTCAAGGTATCGGTGTACAAGTCTCTAAAAGCTTTTTGGAGATCACTTTCATCTCCACTCTCCTCCTCGCTTTCTCCCTCACTCGAAGAACATAAATCACTATCATCGCTCTTGTGTGTACTCTCGTGAGAGAAAGTGGGTGTGCTCACATGACTAGAAAAAGTGACAACCATCCCATGTGATAAACCTTTATCGAACTCATCTCCCTCATCACCCTCACTATCACTAAGAGTGGCGGGCATAGCAGTCTCTTTGCCCTTTCTCCTTATCTTAGTAGGACACTCTTTAGCTATGTGCCCTTTGCCCTCACACTCAAAGCACCTGATATCCTCCTCCTTGTCACTATCTTTGGCTTCCGCTTTCTTTTTATTTGACTCAAAAGATCTCTTTTTGTTGGAAGAATTTTCTTTATTCATTTTGAGAAACTTTTTAAAAATTTTTGCAAACAAGGCCATATCAAAATCTTCCTCATAATCAGACTCATAAACATTTTCTTTCTTTTTCTTAAAATGAGTCTTTAAAGAAACACCATTATCCATAGCCTTAATGGTTTTGGGAAACATTTCAGTCTCATAGGTTTGAAGATCTTCTACAAGTTCTTTCAACTTAAGTGATTTCAAATTTGCCAAAGAGTTCAAAACAGTGACTTTAGGAATAAAAAGTTTTGGGAGAGATCTCAAAATCTTTTTAACTACACACATGTTATCAATCACCTCACCTAAATTAAAACTGGTGTTAACAATGTCCGACAAACGTGCATAAAAATCATCAAAGCATTCAGACTCAGACATGGTGATAGTCTCAAATTGGGTGGCCAAATTTTGTAATTTTGATTCTTTAACCGCGTTCGTACCCTCATGTGTCAATTTCAAAACATCCCATGCCTCTTTAGACGTGGTGCACGTCATAATACAATGAAATTCATCAGGAGTGATAGCTCCGCAAATAGCACTCAAATCACGTGAATTAAATTTAGACATTTTATGAACATCTTCAGTCCAGGCTGACACGGGTTTTAAAGAGGAAATATTATCAACGGTGACTGTGGGAGGAGTCCACCCATTTTAGCAAAGGTACTAAACACGCTCATCAATGACTTTTAAACTATATTTAATGCTAGCTTTTCAATAGGCATAATTAGACCCGTCAAAAATAGGCATCTGATTATAGAAGTGCGCTATAGAAAAAAATGTTATTTTTCCCAAAACTGATTTTTAAAAGAATCAATATCACACGATTTTACGAAAAATAGGAATACGCGATAAATTAGCGTAACCGGCTCTGATATCAATTTGACGACGTGAGAAGTCAAATTGTATTAGGAAAAAAACTTTAAAAATCAGGATCACTCGATAATTTAGAGTAACCCGCTCTGATACCAATTTGGAAAAAAAAACGTGACTGTGTGATAATTGATTAAATTCTCAATTTTCTAATTTGGCACACTTATTTAATAAGAGTCTATTTTTAAACAAGCTTAATTCATCCCCCAAACATGCATCTAGTATGATAAATCATTCAAACCATGCATGAAAAATAAAGACGACCGATATAGAAAAAAATCCCTTTCGGGTAAAAACCTTTTATAACACTTTGAAGAATTCACAAGACTTTTGACTTACATACAACCTGATAATCACCCACAAGTGTGTAATGCACAGTGCCTTCAGCAAACCTTCAAAGATACGAGAGACAGCGAAATATCCTCCAGACGTCAGTTCGTCGTTTTCGGCTCGTCCACACGCAGAAGGACTACGCTCGGTATCTACCGATCAAATATGGAGATCCCTTCTCCACAAAGGTTGAACAAAAACAAAGTTGTATTCTTGAACACCAAACAACATACTAAAGCATATGGGATTTTTGTGAATTGAAAACCAAAAAGGGATTAAAACCCTAAAGGAAGAAGTCAAAAGGATTTTGCACTTTCGCAGGTTTCTGTCTTTCGAAACGCTGGAACTTCTTAATGAAAACGTTACTATTTAATGAGTATTTATAGAAAAATGCGTCGCCTCGAAAATAGAGCTCGTTCGAACGAGATCAACATGTTGCTCGAACGAAGGACATCTATCGTTCGAACGAGATCGCGCGACATGCTATGTCGCTCGAACTAGGGGTGTAAACGTATACCCAGACCCGATCCGGGTATATTTTTAGCGGATCGGGTCTTACCCGATTACCCGACGAGTCTCAGAAAATGGATCCAGACCCGGATCCGTTAAGGACCCGGAGACCCGACCCGAATATATATATATATATATATATATATATAAACTAACTTATATATATATGTATGTAAAACTGTTATTTTTATATATAACCTATATATAGTAAAACTGTTTTTATACATACATATATATAACTTATATATATATATGTATGTAAAACTGTTATTTTTATATATAACTTATATATATATATAGGGAGAGGTTCACAAGTGGACCAAAAGAATGAACTTTTTAATGGACTTAACAAAAAAGACTAATAAGTCTCGGTTATTGGGTACCGCTGGCGCGGACCCATTACACCAAGGAATTAAAATTAGTGGGTTATTAGTCTTTTTTGTTAAGTCCATTAAAAAGTCTATTCTTTTGGTCCACTTGTGAACCTCTCCCTATATATATATATATATATAAACAGTTTTATATTATAAAAACAGTTTTACATACATACATATAAGTTATATATAACAGTTTTATAAATATATATAAAACTGTTTATATATATAAGTTAGTTATATATATATTTAGTAACTATATGTAAGACTATATATATATAATATTATATATAAATATATATTTATTATATATATATATATATATATATATATATATATATACACATTCGGGTCGGGTCCTTATCGGATCGGAGTCATGTATATCCAGATCCGGGGTAATCGGGTAATCGGATAATCGGGTCTATAAAATTTTCTCAGATCCGTCAATTTAGGTCGGGTCCGGATCGGGTTCGGGTCCAGACCCGGTCCATTGATAGCCCTAGCTCGAACGACTGAAGCGGAAAAAAAATATTATTTTAATGTCCGCTTCAACACTTAGAAAAAATACTCATTCTCAAATTTTGACGAAAAAGTCCGCTACAACACTTAGAAAATATTTTATAAAAATATCTCAAAAGATCTAAGTGAAAAGTTAAGGTATTGAAAACATAACCTTACCAAAGTAAACTTCACGGAGTCTTGAATGATGAAGAACTTGAGTAATTCGGATCCGTCTTAGATGTAGATGTCTCTTGAATGCTCTTCAATGGTGTAGCGGTATATGACATAATAAATTGATAACGGACCTATGAAATTATGTCCTTACATAGGTTGTGTTTTTCAATTTCGATAGTTTATGTTTAATTAGGAAATCTTTTTATGCCTATCATAAGTTATACATTTTAAAAATAATTTTAAAGGGGTTTATGTATTTAGGACTCCTTAACCTTTTCATTTTATATATTACGGGGCTTTTTTATATAGTCATACTTGAAGATTTTTATTATAAATAAGTTCTATTGACTTTTCAACTATCAAATAAGTCTTATTTCTAAATATTTGGAATTTTTTTCAGAACCTTACCCTTTTAAAATCAACCATCCGTAACTTTTGGGGGAAAGTTACACAAGTGGTTGAACTTTATTTCTTCCTATTTTTAATCTTCAAATGATCATAACTTTTGATTTTTTGAAATCTCCTCACTGAGATCTATAAAGCAAGATCCATTACGACCAAAATATTTTAACGAAATAAAAAAATTACATACATGGTAAAATTTATTGTGTTTATCGAAAAATGGAATAGTTTTATATCTGGAACATTTTCACAGATATTAAACATTTATTGTACTGGTATTACACAGATAGTAAAATTTATCATGTTCACTGAAAAGTGACACAACTTTATATTTGAGATCTTTCACAGACAGTAAATATTTACTGTGCAAATATTACATAAATGGAAATATATACTATTTGTCTAAAAATGTAGAAAACGTGTCATATTTTTTTTTTATGTATTTTCTATCGAATATAGGCTCGATTAGTATATTTCAAAAATATAAATTTCCTAAATTTTGAAATTGTATATCGAAAATTATAGTTCTTTAAAGTTTGAAAGAGAAAAAAATAACTATCATTTTTAAATTTGGAGGGAATATAGGGATAGGAATATTAATAAAGAAAAAATTTGTAAATTTCAAAATAGAATTTAATTAATGGTTGACTAGTCAATGAAATTTAATAAATTAAAAAACTCTCAAAATAAGACTTAAATATAATAATTAATTCCTAAAAAAATGATATTTACATTCAACTATTATTTGCTAAAAAGTAAAAAATAGGGATTTTATTCACAAAATATCATTTGGCTCTGGTGAGCACCTCCATTAAAGGAAAATAAAAATAAGGACCACCATTTTTATTTATTTATTTATTAAAAGGTTTTTGAATGGCCCAGGCATGTGCACCGACGCTACAGTCTGGGGCCCTGAGAAATGGCTCTAGTGAGTATGAATTAAAAATAGGCTATTGTCTACAAAAATCCTTAGCAATCCATCACTTCTACGAGAGCCCTGAGAAATGGATTTCTGGCGGCAGGCGTCTGCGGCAAACAAATATTTTGCCCATCCAATCACTAAGATTGACTAGACTCAATTGGCCCACTTCCTAATCAGTAGATTGAAAGAGTAGTTACTCGGCTCTTTTCCTTTGTATTAAAAATATTTTGCCCATCCAATCACTAAACATGATTGCCCAACTACTTTTGAAGATAACATAGGCGCCAGAGCAAACACTAACCAATGTTATGTACAAAAGAGGTTCTAGCTTTTCTCCAATTATGATTTACCTCCAAAATTCACAATATCTACGGTTTGAACGTCTTAAATTTAAAGTTTTAAAAAACGCGGGACGTGGTCGAGACGTGGAGATCAAATTTTACGCCTTAAGCTTTAGAAGTCTAGGCGGGCATTGGTGTAAAAAGGGGTGAAAAGGCGTTTAGGCCTTCTTAATATATTTTAATATTTTTTAACTATAACAAAGCTATTAAAATACTAAAATTGTACATATCATAAAAATATGTCTGAATATATGCAAATTAAAATACTATTTGATTATTTTGGATGAGATAATGGTTCGGTTAGTAAAAAATCTTTAAAAAGCGATATCATTTCACTAAAGCATTGTTATTTTTAGAAAAAAATGCACCTTAAGGGTCTTACTAAGAATAAGGCGTAAAAAACTTAAGGCGAGGCGTTTCTCTCAAGCCTTAAGCCTAGGCGTGCCTAGACGGAGCCTAGGCGGGTTTTTTAAAACAGTGCTTAAATTACTAGTTTACTTTTTCATTATTTAGACGAAATAAAGTAATAAGATTTTATAATAATAAAGAAGTCTTTATTTCAACTATTTATCAAGTATATCTCGGGATGTCAATTATTTTCGAACTTTCAAATTTTTCGATTTTCGATCCGAATTTTTTCAATTTTGACACTATTTTAATTTTTTCGATCCGAATCTTTTCCGACATAAATTGGAATGGAATTGGAAATCAAATATAAATTTTTGACTTTCCGATTTTCCGTTCCGAAAATTCCCATATCACGTCGATCCAATTTATCCAAAATATTTTCCGAAATCATAATATTTTTATTCATTTTAATAATATTTACTCATCACATTTCCTAATAATTTCACCCTTCATTTAAAACAATCCCACCATTCATTTAAAATAATCTCAATCCTTAATTTTTACCTATATAAAGGTTCTTTTGCCCTTTTCTTTTTTCATTTCTAAGCTAATTAGAAAGATCATGCCGCTCTCATTTCTGAATCCTTTAATTTCTAATTCCTCTCACTCAATCAGGTGTGGTCCCATTCCTCTCTGATCTATTAAACACTGTTTTGTAGCTCTATTTGTTAAACATACCTGAGCCTTCAATTGACTTAACTTCCCATCAAAGATTCCATCCATCTTTTCTCATTGAAACACACCTGCATCTTGCGATATCTGTATAACTCTATCAATAATTGCAATTTATGATTGGAATGTTCATGGAATCATAGGGAAAATAACTTAAGTGTTTTCCTTTTATGCTTACTAATATTGGTGTTATTCTTTGCTTATTTTTTCTCATAATAATATACACTTCTCACTTGGTCTTACCATGTTCAACTTTTACGCTTAGCATCAATATTTAATATTGCTTGAAATTGACATTTGTATGAAAATAAAGACTACCCACCCCCCAAAAAAGTGTAATAAAAAAGATAAAATTGATAATTTTGTATTTTCGATATTATCTGAAAAAGATAAAACTAATAGTTCCGATTTTTCCTAATTTTTTCCGAATAAAAAAATATCCGAAAAATCCTAATATTCCGAAGTCGCCGACATGGAAAAGAAATTGATTTTCCGAAATTTATTTTCCCGATTTTGGAAAGGATTTTAAAATTCCAAATAATTTGAAATTTTTTCTAGCACTCCTATTCCGATCCGATCCAGCCGAAACACACCCCTAAGTATATCGCTAAAAATAGTTATTTTCGAGTGGAGACTATTTATCTCTAGATGGATGTAGGGTATTAATTTTTTGGTGATCTCACACCTGTATAATATTCTCTCTTTTATTTATAAAGGCTTTATTACCCTTAAAACCCTTTTGACATGACTTTTCCTGCACTCCACTTTAAACATAAGTGTTATATGTATTTTGGAGTATATATTCGTTTGGAGGGTTAATTACACTTCTTTTGCCTTAATTTTATCATATTTTTCACTTTGACATTCGAGCTTTTATTTTTTTCGACTTAAGTCCTGAACTTTCAAAACGACTACAAGTTACCTCCTGACTCTAATGATGTTAACTTTTGGGATGATACATGAGTCATGTGCCTAGCATGTGAGGACATATTTTCATCCTACCAAAAAAAACCAGCGGCAATGGACAAGCGTGTGACACGCGTCTTTTTTAATATACGCTTGTCCTTTGCCGCTGACTCGTGTCACATGCGTGTTCGTTGCCGCTGACACAGATCAATTACAACATAAGAATTTAAATTAATTATTTGTTAAGTGTTTTTTGTTAAGGCTCATTAAAATATTCATCTTTTATGTTCACTTCTGAACCTCTCCGTATATATATATATATATATATATATATATATATATATATATATATATATATATATATATATATATGTATGATATTTTTACTTTTTTATATATGATATTTTATATGTTTTATGCTACATAACATGCATATATGTTTGCATGCATGGGCATGCATGAAATATCATGCTAAAAGGATATATTATATACTATTATACAATATATTATATACCATTATATACTATTATACTATTATTTTTTAAATACATGTTATTATTTTTTTTAAATACGTACTATTAAATTTAATTATTTTTTATTAAATATATTTTTTTCTTTAAAAAATTATTTTTTCATTTTTTAACTATTTTTTTTCTTGTTCTTTTCTTAAAGGTGTTTTTTTTTAAAAGAGGGGTCATTATTAGCTGGATTTTATTACGGGGACAAATTTATCGTCGTGCCCTTGGCACAGACATCCACTAGTATATATATACAATCTAAAAATTAAACAAAAAATATTTTAAAAATCTAAAAAATAATAAATCAAATAAAAAAACAGGAAAATACTGAAAATTGCTAAAAAGTATTTGCAAAAACATATTTAAAATTATGAAAATTAAGAAAAAACATTGAAAATAATGAAAATTGTTAGAAAATCTGAGAAAAAAAGAAAAAAATTCTTAAAAAATATTTAATTGACAAAAAAATATTGAAAACATATGTCAATACTGAAAAATATGAAAACTTGGAAAAAATACTAGAATAAATTTTTTAAAAATTGAAAATCTTGTAATAAATTTGAAATAAAAAGTTATTCAAAACATTTGGAAATAGAAAATATTTATAAAATATAGAAAGAAAATTAAAAAAACAAAATAGCATTAAAAATAATAGCATACCTCCTAACCCGAACCCGACTATCCCAACCACCGTTGCCCTCCTTCACCTCCACTGCCACCACCCCTAAGCCAACGTACCATCAGAGGTCACCCTGACCCCATCAACGTGTCTCCCTCTTTCTTTCTCTCTCTTGCGAACACACACACACACACACACACACACACACACACACACACACAGACACATGCACAAAAGACAGAATCGAAATCTCAAATTGAAATTCAAATCATAAAATCAAAACTCAAAATCTATTTCAAACCAAAGATAAAATCCAATGGTTCGGTTCCATGTTGGGATTGTATTAGGGTTTTCTGTAACGTTTTAATTTTTCGATAATGGTGGTGGGTTGTGTAAAATTGATAAGAATTATTTATAACATGAAATTAATTCTTATAAGATCATTGTATAATCAGGCGATCACAAATTCGTTTTTAACTACAAATTATATGGAAAAGTACATTTTCCATGAAGACTTGATTTGTTTGTAGTCCTTGATGTGTCTTGAGAAAAGATCCTTGATGTCCCTTTCTTCAAAACCTTATCTCTTCCTCCAAATGATCCAGAATCTCTCTAGAAAACAACCAGAATTCCAAAATATGGAAAATCAGGATTTTCCCTTCCTATCCCAAATATATTTTTGTGTGTTCTTGTGTACCAAATGGTGGAGATTGGTTCACTATATATAGGGTGAAAGGGGTCCAGAAATTCCCTTTAAAACTCACCATCTACGGTCCAGCAAAGTAGCTAAAAGAACTCACAAATATACCAAAAGTCATGTAACCTTTGGAATAATAATTTCTAAGATTAATACATTAATTTAATCAAATTCATCTCCTTGTTTGGACCAAACTAATTAGGAGAAATAATTAATTTATTTAATTTATAATTATAACATTTGGCCGAATTTTGTAATTATTAAATAATTAAATATTAATTCTAACAGTCTCCCACTTGGTCCTAATAAGGTTATACATAATGAATTAATTAACAAAAGTTGTGGAAGCATCTTAGTACATCATTAAGCACCTTAACTAAATACTTCATTTGACATAGTTTGTTTCTGAACTTCTTCTTTGACAGATAGATACTTCATCTCAATATGCTTAGCTGCTTTCGAATATCTATCATTCTTTGAAAAGAAGACTGATGTGACATTAGCACAATAAATCTTTAGTGCTTAGATACTGAATACTAAGTCCTAAAATAAAATTTCACAGCCATAACCCATGATTTGTAGCTTCAAAATAAGACACAAACTCAGCCTCCATAGTTGAAGAAGCGATGACACTTTCTTTAGCACTTTTCCATGAAACGAACCCTCCTACCAGAAGGTAAACATAACCCAAAGTTCTTTTTCTACTGTCAAGGCATCCTCCAAAATCTGAGTCTGAATAAATAATCACCTCAAGGTGATCAGATCTCCTATAAGTGAGCATGTAGTCTTTGGTTCCTTACAAGTACCTTAACACCTTCTTTGCATCCTTCCAATGGAAGTCACCCGGATTACTTTAATATCTGCCCAGCATCCCAATGGAAAAACTTATATTCGGTCGAGTACAAACCCGTGCATATAATAAACTCCCTACAAGAGAATCATATGGCACACCTTTCATGTGATCCCTTTCCAATTCAGTTTGGGGACATTGACTTAAACTAAATTTCTCCCCTTTTAGAATTGGAACATTAATAGGATTATAATTTTACATGCCAAACCTTTGTAAACCTTTGTTAATGTAAGTCTTTTGAGACAATCCTATCAATCCACATGATCGATGACGATAAATCTCTATCCCGATCACTAAGGATGCCTCGCCCAAATATTTAATTTCAAAGTTTTATGAAAGGTACTTCTTAGTGTCCTTTACTAAACCAATATCACTGCTGGCGATAAGCAAATCATCAACATATATGACCAAAAATACAAACTTACTCCCACTAATCTTTAGGTATATACACCGATCAACAGTGTTTTCCTTAAACCCCAAAGATGTAATGGCATGATGAAACTTAAAATACCATTAACGAGAAGCTTATTTAAGTCCATATATGGATTTCTTTAACAAACAGACTTTGTGTTCGTGCCCCTTTTGAATGAAGCCCTTTAGTTGTTCCATATAGACTTCTTCCTCTAAACTCCCATTAAGAAAAGTTGTTTTAACATCCATTTGATGTAGCTCTAAGTCATAATGAGCTACTAGTGCCAATATGATTCTGAGTGAATCCTTATTTGAAATAGGAGAGAAGGTTTCACTATAATCAATGCCTTCTTTTTAAGTAAAACCTTTAGAAACAAGTCTTTCTTTATGTTACTCGATATTGCCATTTGAGTCGCGTTTGGTGTTATATATCCACTTAGACCAGATCGCTTTATAACCTTTAGTCAAATCGACTAACTCCCAGACTTGATTAAAATCCATAGATTTTATTTCATTATTAATGGCATCAATGCATTTATTAGAATCTATGCTAGAAACATCTTTTTCATAAGAAATTGGATCATCAATATCCCCAATATTAAATTCATTTTCTTAAAGATACACCAGATAGTCATCTGAAATAAATGATCTTCGATTTCTCTGAAATTTTCTTAAAGTTATGTCTTGTGGTGTTGCAATAATAGGTGAATTTAATGGTTGTTCAGTATGAAGTTCATCCATTTGTTCTTCATTATTTTTCGGAGAAATAATTGATTCAACAGCATTAGTATGAACAATTGGAATAGGAGGAACCTAATTGTGATTATCCAGAGTTCTTGGAAGAGGAGTTTCCTTGATTTCTTGAATAATCACATTTCGAATTTCATTACTCCCACTAACTTCACCATGTTCAATGAATTTAGCATTTATGATTTCAATAATTCTTGTTGTATGATTAGGAAAGTAGAACTTATACCCTTTTGATTTTGTTGGATACCTAATAAAATAATAAGTTAACATTCTAGGGTCCAACTTCTTTTTATGTGGATTATAAATGCGTGGTTCTGCTATACATCCCCAAACATGAAAATGACTTAAAGAGGGTTTTCAACCTTTCCACGGTTCAAAAGGAGTCTTTAAAACTTCCTTACTAGGAACCCTATTTAAGATATGGGCAATAGTCATAAGAGCATGCATCCACAAAAATATAGGTAAATCAGTTCTACTTATCATACTCCTAACCATTTCAATAAGAGTACGACTGCGCCTTTTAGCGACACCATTTTGCCAAGGTGAACCTGTCATGGTGTATTGTGCATAAATACCCAAACGTTCAAGGAGTTTAGAAAAAGTACTGGGATGTTGTCCCGTTTCATGATATTTTCCATAAAACTCACCACCTCTATCCGATCGAATGATTTTTACCTTTTTACCCAATTATCGTTCTACTTCTATAATATAAACCTCAACCGCGTTAACAGATTGAGCTTTATCATGTAACAAATACAATGTTCAGTATCGGGAAAAATCATCTATAAAAGTGATAAAGTATTTTTCTCCTCCGATAGAATAAACATCAAAAGGACCACAAATATTTGTATGTATAATTTTAAGAAGCTGGGTGCTTCTTCTGGCTCTTTTCTTTGTATGTTTGGTCTGTTTACCCTTAATACAGTCCACACATACACTAAAATTAGACCAATCCAGATTAGGGATAATTCCCTCTTTAATAAGCCTTTCAAGTCTCTCTCTGGTTATGTGTCCTAATCTTCTATGCTACAAGTAAGCAGAATTCTCATTAAATGAGAGACGTTTAGTTCCAATATTACTATGCAGAGATAATAAAGATTCTGAAAAATGAGGATCAAGATTAATTTGAAACAAACCATTCGATAAAAATCCCGAGCCAAAAACATAATGATTTTTATATAATGTAAAACCATTATTCTGAAAGTGAAAAGACACTTTATTGAGAGTTTAGACGAGAAAATTAAATTTCTCGAAATAGTGGGTACAAAAAGAGTGTCTTCAAGATCCACATAAAGGCCAAATTGTAATTTTAAACGAAAAACTCTAATAGCTTCAACTTTTTCTTTGGCCTGGTTTCCCATGTAAAGAATATCTTCATTTTGATTTATTTCCCAAATGGAAAGGAGGCCCTTTATAGTATTTGAAACATGACATGTAGAACCCGAATCAATCCACCATATATTAGAAGTAACATCAATCAAATTTGATTCGATATATACATAAGCACAAAGTGTGTCTTTCTTTTCAAACCAAGCTTTACGCTTTATGCAGTCTTTCAGAAAATTCCCCTTCCTGTGCCAGAAGTGACATGTGATTGCTGCTTTTTCCTTCTTTTGGTTAGAAGGACCAGGTTCATTGTTGTAAGGACCAGGACCACGCTTTATGCCCTTTCCTTTCTTTTTCTTACCAGCTCCTTTATTGTCCATCACATTTGCCACTTGCAATTTAGACACCTTACCATTTTGCTGCTTAAGACATCCTTCTTCCTGAACTAACATGCTTTGTAGTTCATTAACATTCCATTTACCTTTAATGGTATTGTAATGAATTTGGAACGACCCATAATCAGAAGGCAACGAGTTTAGGAAAAATTGGACTAAGAAAGAATCGTCCACTGAACAGACTAAAGTCCTTAGTTTGGCAGCAATGTTGATCATTTCAATAATATGTACGTTCATGGTCTTAGTACCATCAAACCGCATAGTGGTCAAGTTGGCCATAAGTTTGAAATTGTCCCTAATTTTTGTTTGTCTCAATTTTAAGACTTGTTTTTTTCTTTTCAAAACATTTTTTTTGTGTGTGCTCTCTTGTTTATATTCCCTTTCTTTATCTATTTATATTTTTTATTTTTTTGTGTTAAATATTTTCTTTATCAATATATTTATTATCTTCTAAATATTATTTTTTTATTTTATTTTAATGGGATAGTTTATCATTAAAATTAAGGATCAAATATCAAAAGTCCCTCAAACATTTATTATTACACATTTATTCCAAGCCTTTTATTTTGTACCAAAAATTCCCTTATTCTCTTATCTTTAAAGGTCCGCGCCAGCGACATGGTAAAGCCTTTTTGGCATGGTGAAGGACTTTTTGGTGAAAAATAAAAAGATTTGGACTAAATGTGTATTAAAAAAAGTTTTAGGGACTATTTGATATATGCCCCTTAAATTAAACATTTTGTTTAATTTATTTTCTATTATCGAAACACTAAAATGGGTGCAATTTCTTTTATATTGTTTTGAGGTTTATTTTTATCGTTTTTATTTTCTGGCATTTGCTATTCTCTAGATTGTCTGTTGGGATGATCGAGGTCTGAGAGTGGTCTTTTCTTTATCAGTGTTGACGTGTTGAGTAAGCTCATGTGCCTACTATATTATTACGTTTCTACCCTTTCTGGTAGGTTTACAATTCTATCCCCAGTTATTCCAGCTGTTTGACGTTTGTCACTTTTTTGTTGTGGGTTTTATCTCTTCGTACCAGGTGGACTTTTGTTGGGGTATATATTCGAGGTCAAGGGTTGAGAGAGTAGAGTTTTTTTTTGGATATTCATTTTTTCTCTCAAATTACTGCCAAACATTTCTCTTTACTTTCTCTCTCTACACCATCTTTACAAATCAAAGTCTCATACTATTTTAGAGATTTGGTCTTTGTATATCTCATCGGTTTAAACACATAACTGATTGTGGTTTTTAGTTTTGGTTTTGAATGGTTCCGTCCCGGGCTATCATTGGTTCTGGTGGTTTACTTTTTTGATATTTTTTTTATCGACCTTGGATCTTTAGTGTTTTTTGAGGTAACATCTACGCTGCCTAATACATACATATATATGTTGCCTAATACAAACATACATACATACATATATATACTTTGGGTGAACTTCTTTAACCTTGGGTAACTGACTTTAACTTCGGGTTGAACCTTGGGTAACTGACTTTTAACTTCAAGTAAACTGCTTTAACCTTGGGTAACTCACTTTAACTTCAGGTTTAACCTTGGGTAACTGATTTTTAACTTCGAGTAAACTGCTTTAACCTTGGGTAACTGATTTTAACTTCGGGTAAACTGTTTTAATAGATGCCTAACTTTAAGCGATTTTAGATGGTACAAAGATGTTTTCACATCACGAGTAATGCTTAGAGACGATAGTAATGAACCATTTTTGAAAGAAAAATTTATTAATGGTTTACCAAATTTATTTGCTCATAAAATAAGAGAAGTTCTAAGTAACACAAATGGGCACATTGATTATAACAATCTTACATATGGAGACATAATAAGTACAATCCATAAAGAGGGATTAAAAATGTGTATAGATATGAAAATAAGCAACCAGGATAATAAAGAAAAATTAAAGGCAAAATATGAGATGGGAAATTTTTGTGAACAATATGGTTTGAACCCTGTTGCACCATCAAGAAATAAAAATTACAAGTCATACCCAAAACAATACAAGAGACATAGAAAAAATTATTTCAAAAATAACAAATTTTACAATAAAGAAAATAAGGAATTTTATAAAAAAAACATAAAAAACCACAAACTAATCCACAATATAAGAAAAAAGACAAAAGTAAAGTAAAATGTTATAAATGTGGAAAAACAGGTCATTACAAATCGGAATGTAAAGTAAAATCCAAAATTAACCAGTTACAACTATCATCTGATGTAACGCAAGAAATATACAAAAAAAATGTTGAACTATTACAACTATAAAAAAAATACCTATATTAACCAAACAGACTAATCCCAAGAATCTACTACAGATGAAGATATCTAGACTATTGAAAAATAATTTACTAATGTTGAATTAAATAAAATAAAAAACTCCAAAGTAACTCCAACCACCTTAACAAAAAATTAGTATACAAGACCAACACCCCCAGATATGCAATATGAAGAAAGAAATATACACAATCAATTCTCAGTTTCATCGGATAGACTTTATGAATGGAACATAGATGGATTATCTTAATAAGAAATTTTAAATAAAATGTAACACATTTCTATGGTTGCCAACAATTACCTAAACAATCAAAACATTCCCCAAACAGAAATAGTTGAGCTTTTAACAATAGGATTCACCCGTACATTAAAATCTTGATGGGATAAATATCTTACAGAAGAATCAAAGGAACAAATTAAATCTGATGTCCAATAAGATGCTAATGGCCTCCCAATTTTTGATGAAAGCATTGGAATGGGAATTCCATATGGAGTTAACACTCTAGTTTTTACAATAATAAAATATTTTTTAGGAACACCAAGTAATATAATCTCAAGAATTGGGCTGTCATATAAACATGTTAAAAATGAGGGATGCTTTACCTCTTCTAAACCTGTCTTTAAATGCAATTTTTGTCACAAAACTGGACATTTGGAAAAATTTTGTTTTAAGAAATTAAGACAGAGTGTAGATAATTAGGCAACTTTAGGCAAACTGAAAATGGAAAGAAATCTCATATCACTAAGCCCACTTTTCAATGTGGATTTTGCTCTAAATTGGGTCATTTAAAATCGTTATGTTTTAGGAAGGCAAGCATGGTCAACTCCAGACCAGCCTACAAACATGTTGTCCCGACCAAACCTGCTAATAGGAAACTTTTCTGTTGCGATTTTTTTCATAAAAATGGTCACTCGATTGAATTCTGCTAAAAAAACTGCAAACTCAAAATAGGCCAACTCAATTTTACGGTAAAGTTGAATTTGTTAAGAAGCCTAATCTATCCAACAACAGCCTTATAAAAAAAAAACTATTTTTAAGAAAACTAAGGATGATTGGGTTAAAAAATATGAATCAAATGACTCATTGAGATGCAATGTTGTTTTATCAACCCTAAATGCTTGTAACAAAAATTCTTAATAATATTTAGATTTTGGTTGCTCTAGGCATATGACGGGGGACAAATCCAAATTTACCACCTAAAGTCTTTTATTGGTGGTGTTCTAACTTTTGGTGATGGAAAGATGTCTCACATCATAGGCAAAGGGTCAATTGAGACGGATGGTCTCCCTAAATTAGAGGAAGTTTTACTTATTAAAGGTTTAAAAGTAAATCTATTAAGTATTAGTCAATTTTGTGACACCGATTATGTTGTTAATTTCTCCAAATTTGATTGTAAAATTTTAGACCCGAATGGAAATCTTTTTTTGTGTGGTACTAAGACTTTAGACAATTATTTATCTTCTAGGATGAGCGATTTTGACTTGTGGCATGAACATTTGGGTCATCTAAATTATGATAGTTTGTCTAAATTAAGTAGTCAAAATCTTGTTCGTGGTGTACCCAAAATAATTAAAGTTAAACATTATATTTGTGATCCGTGTCAAATTAGTGAAATTCATAAGGCACCTCATAAGAAAGTGACTGATCTTTTTACTTCACACCCTTTGGAATTGTTACACATGTATTTAATGGGTCCCTATAGAACAATTAGTTTATGTGGTAATTCCTCTATTCATGTTATAGTTAATGACTTCACTAAATTTACTTCGGTTGCTTTTATGAAAGACAAATCAGACACTTTTAATCAGTTTTTGAAAATTTTGCTAAAAATAGAAAATGAGAAAGATGCTTAAGTCACTCGTATTCGTAGTGATAGGGGTGGAGAATTTAAAGATACGGGTGTCATTGATTATTGTAGTGGGAATGGGTATCAACATGAGTTTATTGATCCCAAGACACCCTAACAAAATGGTATTATTGAAAGAAAAAATCGAACCATTCAAGAAATGGCTCGTGTTTTGATTCATGCTAAGAATTTACTAAAATATTTTTGGGTTGAAGCTACTCAAACAGCTTGTCACATAATTAATAGGGTCCATTTAAGGAAAAATACTAAATAAACCCCATATGAATTATGGTATGGTAGACAACCCAATTTGAAATATTTTAGGATTTTTGATAGTGAATGTTATGTGTGTAAGGATCGTGAACACTTGTCTAAATTTGACGCTAGAGGAGACAAGGCTGTTTTTTAGGATACTCCCAAAATAGTATGTCTTCTAGAGTTTATAATTTGAAAAATAAATCTATTATGAAATCCATTAATGTTATTATAAATGATTGTGTTTCCCCTTTGGTAAAAGATAGCCCGGAATCATTACCCATTGAAAACACTTCGTCAAATGATTTATCAAAACAATCAACGGATAGTGACTTGGACCCTCTTCCATCGAAAGACCTTGATGTTCCAAATTGGATCAGGGAAAATCATCCTAAAAAGAACATTTTAGGCGATGTTGAAGAACCAATTAAAATTAGAGCTCAAACCCTAAATTCCTTGATGTCTTCTTTTATTTCTCTAGTAGAACCTAAGAATACAAAGGATGCCCTTGTTGATGAATCTTGGCTTCTTGCTATGCAGGAAGAGTTGGGTCAATTTAAAATCCATGAGGTTCAATTGTTTGTTCCTCGTCCTACTCATACTAATGTCATTAGCACTAAGGGTCCATTTAGAAATCCAATTCCAAGCCATGGAAATGGAATTGAAAGGCCAATTTTAATTCCACGGAATTGAAATTGGCCTTCCAACTCCAATTCCAAGCCTTGGAATTGTGATGAAATCGATAATATTTTACGTAACAAAGTGCGACTAGTAGCTCAAGGGTACTCCCAAATTGATGGGATTGATGTTGATGAGACTTTTCCCCGGTTTCTAGAATAGAGTCTATTAGACTTTTACTTGCCGTTTCGTGTCATTTAAAATTCAAATTATATCAAATGGACATAAAATATGCCTTTTTAATGGGTTTTTAAATGAAGAAGTGTATGTCGAACAACCTAAGGGTTTCGTTGATCCTTTTCTTCCGGATCATGTTTTTAGGTTAAAGAAAGCCTTTATGGGCTCAAACAAGCCCCTCGTGCTTGGTATGAGTGTCTTACTTCTTTTCTTTTAACCCACGACTTCAATTGAGGGGGAGTAGACCTAACAATGTTTGTTAAAATAAATACAACATGTTTGCTTTTTACTCAAATATATGTTGATGACATTATTTTTGGGTCTACATCTCCTCAAGAGGCTGAAATTTTTGCTAACATTATGAAATCGGAATTTTAAATGTCTATGATGGGTGAGTTATAATTTTTCTTGGGTTTACAAGTTTCTCAAAAACCGTTCTGCATTTTGATATCCCAAACTAAATATGCAACTGAATTAGTTAAGCGTTTTGGGCTAACAAATGAAAAAATTACTAGGACACCTATGAGTTCCATCACTAAGATTTCTAAAGATTTATCGGGTAAAAAGGTTGAAGTTACACTTTATCATAATATGATTGGTAGCCTTCTATATTTAATCGCTAGTAGACCTGATATAATGCATAATGTGTGTGTGTGCTAGATATAAATGTGAACTGAAAGAATCTCACTTGCTTGCGGTAAAGCGCATACTGAAATATGTTAGTGGTACTCTAAGTTTTGGTATTATGTATACTTTTGACACAAATTCTAAAATAATTGGGTATACGAATGCTGATTGGGACATGTGTGCCGATGATAGTAAAATAACTTTCGGTGGCTTCTTTTACTTAGGACACAACCTAGTCTCTTGGTCGTCTAAAAAGCAGAATTGTGTCCCTCTTTCCTCCGCCGAAGCCGAGTACATCGCTGCCGGTAGTTGTTGTACTCAGCTTTTATGGATCAAACAAATGCTAAATGACTATGGTATTATTGAACCTATTGCACTTATTTTATGTGATAATCAAAGTGCCATTAATATATCAAAAAATATTTTTTTTCACTCATGTACCAAACATATCAAAATACATGAACACTTTATTAGGGAACTTGTTGAGCAAAAGGAAATTTATATTGAATATCTTAACTGTAAATATCAACTAACTGATTTATTTACTAAACGTTTGGATAATCATAAATTTGAGACTCTACGAATGTCTATTGGTGTGTGTGAATTTCCTACCTACTTTGATTTTAGTTTTCTCCCTTTGTCCCCTTGAGACAAACAAGGGGAGAATTTGAGACTCTTTGTGTCTTATTTGGTCTTTTAGGATAATTGTTGTTAGTTGAGTTATTTATTTGGCTAGGACTCAAAGTGTTGTTAGTTGAGTTAATGTATTTTGTTAGGACTCGAAATGTTGTTAGTTGAGTTATGTATTTTGTCTGAAAGTCTTGTTTGTCTCAAAATTGGCCAAAGGGGGAGATTGAAATAGTCCTTAATTTTTGTTTGTCTCAATTTTGAGACTTATTTTTTTTCTTTTCAAAACATTTTTTTAGGTGTGCTCTCTTGTTTATATTCCCTTTCTTTATCTATTTAAATTTTATATTTTTTTTGTATTATATATTTTCTATATCATTATATTTATTATCTTCTAAATATTATTTTTTTTATTTTATTTTAATGGGATAGTTTATCATTTAAATTAAACATAAAAATTTTGTTTAATTTATTTTCTATTATCCCAACACTAAAATGGCAGAAATTTCTTTTTTATTGTTTGGAGGTTTTTTTTTACCATTTTTATTAGCTGGCATTTGCTATTCTCTAGACTGTCCGTTGGGATGATCGAAGTCTGAGAGTTGTCTTTTCTTTATTAGTGTTGGCGTGTTGAGTAAGCTCATTTGCCTACTCTATTATTACGTTTCTACCCTTACTGGTAGGTTTACAATTCTGCCCCCAGCTGTTCTAGCTGTTTGACATTTGTAGCCTTTTTGTTGTGGGTTTTATCTCTTCCTACTAGGTGGCCGTTTGTTGGGGTATATATTCGAGGTCAAGGGTTGATAGAGTAGAGTTTTTTTTCGATATTCATTTTTTCTCTCAAATTGCTCCCAAACATTTCTCTTTACTTTCTCTCTCTACACCATCTTTACAAATCAAAGTCTCATACTATTTTAGAGATTTTGTTTTTGGATCTCTCATTGGTTTAAACACATACCTGATTGTGGTTTTCTTTTTCAATTTTGATTGCTTCCGGCCCCAGCTGTCATTGGTTCTGACGTTTTACTTTTTTGGTGTTTTTTTACCGACCCCGAATCTCCGGCGACCTTGGATCTCTGGCACTTTTTGAGGTAACATTTACGCTGCCTAATACATACAGTGGTGTTTGTGTGTGTTAACTGCATGTGTGCGTGTTAGTGTATTGATGCGTGTGTGTGTGTTTGGTTTTTTTGTTAGATCTGGCGTGATTTGGGTTAACTCAGAATTCAACTCGGTTTAACTAACTCAGACTTTGACTCGGTTTAACTCAGACTTCAACTCATTTAACACGGACTGGATTCGGATTGAACTTGAACCTAACTTAGTGAATCAACTCAGACCAAAATTTAGTTTACCTTTTATACAGTCTTAACTTCACTTGGACTTTTATTGGATTGATTTTGGACTAAATTTGGACTTAACTAAAATTGGATTTGGACTGTTTATAATCCTACTTGTGTGGGTTATTTATTTTATAAAACACCCAAAGTAATCTGATTGTTTTATCTTATTAAAACATAACTTTTAAATCAGATTTTGTTTTTGGTTTGACTTGTGCAAAAACCATTTTAGATGTGTGTGTTTAAATTTTGTACACACGTTTACCTTAGTTAAAAATCAAGACATAACCTGGTGTGTGTGTTGTTAGTTATTGTTAACTAAGATAATTTTTGTTTTTTTGATTAAAACAAACATTGTAAATTGAATATGTTTCTATCACTCACTTAGTCACTGGTTCGTAGTTTGTTTTGTTGGTAAAAATAATCTTGACCTTGATTGCGTTTAGTCTATTTTTATAAATCAAATAATTCCTTTTTAAACAAACTTTATAAATCTTTGTGTTGCACAACTTCACGGGGTTTCTGTTTTGAGTGTGTTGTTCTGCGTGTGTAGTGAGTGAGTGATAGTCACTATTATCTGAGTTTATTAGGTTGACTAATTTTCAGTCAAGTTGGGTTGTTTTAGACTAGGCTGGGTGTACGAGTGTGTGTTTTCTTAGCTTAATTCATTGTGAAGTTGGGGACTGTAATCTATAATCGATAATTAGTAGTAGTGGACTTGGGTGTGTGTGTTGTGTTGGAACTAGGGACACGAGGTTTACCACTATGGTGGGTTCTTTGAGAATAAATAATGTGTCATTATCTACTTGATCTCATCCCATTTTGGTTATCTCTATTTCAGCAGCAACATCATCAATTTGTATTTTCATTTGTGTACGTACAACGGTTGCAATCAAGTTTTTTTTAATTAAATTTAAAAGAGTTGGAGTTTATTTATTAACTATAAGACTTTAGGGTGTTAAGATTATTTCAAGGTTTTCCAGCCAGGGATTTTTCAGCAGTTCAAAACCTATCCTTAACATTTGTCAGATATTGTTTTGCATTGGTGGTTTTAGGTAGGGAGGACTTCACATTTGGTGCAGTGAACATTCTAATAAACATCAGACATAGCCTATTTGATTTGGATCATGTATTGTAAATTAGCACATCATCACTGCTTTCTTCAAAAATAGCAGCGGATTCATCAGTAAGAAGTGCTATATCAATGTCCATAACACCAAGGCTAAATTCGATTTGCTCGCACCATTCCAGGAGATTAGTTCCATCAAATTTTGGAAAGGTTGAGTCTTGGGAAAATAGGTTAATATTTGCTGCAAAATGCTCATTCTAATTAAAAATTAACACACATTAATAAAATTGCAAGGAAATAAATATATAAAATTTTCAAATTTTGATGGCAGAATTATAACAATTGTGTAAGAAATTGACCTTTAATATTTAGTAAATCGCAAAACCATAAAAGCAAAATATCTTTAATGGAATTTTAATACAGAAAATTGTGATTTAATAAGCGCATTATTGGACAAATCAATATTCAATTAATAATTCTAAAGTTAATTACATTTACATAATAACAAACTTTAGAATAAACATAAATTTGATATTTTTTGTAATGAGTCGTTGGCCCATGTTTGGAACGAGACACTTAATCAAAATATCAAAACTGTAATATTTAATATTCAATGTTATAAATCACTGGCCTGTGTTTGGCAAGGGACTTATAAAAATATGAATATTAAATTTAAAATTATAATATTTTTAACATTTGATGTTATGAATCATTGGCATGTGTTTGGCACGAGCTTCGAAAAAATATCAACATTAAAAATTCTAATATATTTAATATTTACTGTTATGAATCATTGGCATGTGTTTGGCACGAGACTCATAAAAATATGAATATTAAATTAACACAAGTCTAATATCATATTATATAAAATATGTTAGCCTGTGTTTGGGATGAATATTTACTAAAACATGATCATTAGAACAAGGTTTATAAAACAGTTCTAGATGCAACACTTACATAATATAAAACACATGAACTTTTGCTAAAAATGGAAAAATTGAGTTAGCAACATAAATCTATAGAAAATCAATTCAGAATCTTAAAACTTTCGACGGAATTCAAAAATAATTTTTCTAGATTAAGATATAGCCCCGAAGATTATTTCCATAAATGGAAAATTTCGAGTTTTGATGGCCTAAACAATCTCGGATCGCCGAAAAATAGTTTACGTCACGATCGAAGGTAGTGAAAATCGATCGCTGACTCATTTTCAATCAGATTGCCAAATTTCATTGCATTCAGAGCAAGTTCGGGGGTAAAAACACAATTCACCGCAAGCACTTTTTGAAAACGTTTGTTCCCAAATTGCTTGAAATTTGTAGGCTTGATTGAAACGGATTAGATAACCATTAAAATGACATCGAAATGACATATAGATTGTTTTATCGCATCAAATTAAACTGTTTTATGTGAATTTTCAACTATTTTAATAATTCCTACAAATCTTGTTAAACAATGAAACTAATTTCAACATATTTGTTTAGACAGATTTTGAACAGATATGTTAAACAATTAAAAATATATTGATTAACAATCAAAAGTGTTTTAAACAAATCAGAACAATCAAGACTGTTTCAAATCGGATTTGTTAAACGAAAATCAAATAGAAAATTCTTAACAGGTTGGAAATTAGACATGAATTTTTTAACAAATTGAAAAACAACCAATAAAATTGTTCTTATTAAAATCAACTAAAGAGAACTATTTGTAATCAAATTTAAAACTGTTTTAAATCATATTAAAAGTAATCAAATTTTTCACAGAGTCAAATATGTTCCATAAGAATAATTTCTCACATAATTTAACATGTAACACATATTATTATGATAAATATTAATCAGTGTTAAAAAAACACGTAACACTACTAATTCAGATGACCAAATTAATGTTAAAATTATCAAGAAAATACTACTAATCGTGATAAATAAATCAGTAAACAAAAAGTGCGGAATTAATCAAGAAAATCTGGGTTTATCATTATATGTAATATAATCAAATGAATTTTGTAAAGGGATAGCATGACAATATTTAAACAAGGCTCTAATACCAAATGTAAAATTGATAAGAATTATTTATAACATGAAATTAATTCTTATAAGATCTTAATATAATCATGCAATCATCAATTCATTTTGAACTACAAATTATATGGAAAAGTACCTTTTTTCATGAAGACTTGATTTGTTTGTAGTCATTGATGTGTCTTGAGAAAAACTCCTTGATATTCCTTTCTTCAAACTCTTATCTCTTCCTCCAAATGATCCAGAATCTTTCTAGAAAACAGCCAGAATTCCAAAATATGGAAAATTTAGAAAATCAGGATTTTCCTTTCCTAGCCCAAATATATTTTTGTGTGTTCTTGTGTACCAAATGGTGGAGATTGGTTCACTATATACAGGGTGGAAGGGGACCTGAAATTCCCTTTAAAACTGATCATCTACCATCCATCAAAGTAACTAAAGGGACTCACAAATATACCAAAAGTCACATGACCATTGGAATAATAATTTTCTAAGATTAATACATTAATTTAATCAAATTCGTACCCTTATTTGGACCACTCTAATTAGGAGAAATAATTAATTTGTTTAATTTATAATTACAAAATTCACCCGAATTTTATGATTAGAAAAGTTCCGTGGTAGTTTACACCCTAAGGCCAAACTCAAGTTTTGGGCTTACAATGTATTTTTATAAGATTCGGGTAGGTAGTGTGTTGAGTGGTTTTGGTCATTCATTTTGTTATTTTTGGGCATAGTTGGTGCCCTTAGGGTCGTGCTATAGGCTTCATTATATATCATTTCGTTATTCCCATACTTTTGGTAATAAATTTACAGCATACAAAAAAAATTAGTGCATAGTTTGGCTCTCTTCTTGGGCCTAATTGTTTTCTGCACAAATTAGATTCTGAAGCTAATCAAAAGCCTCGAACACCTGAACAGTCTTAAGGATCAAAAGGCACTATGGAAATTAAATGTTATATCCATTTTTATGGACTCAATTTTTTTTCCTTATAATCCTTAAGTAGTTGTAATATGGGTTTGGACTTTTTTCGTAACGAACCCCGGGCCTGCTTGTGCGCACCTCGAGACTAATTCCTTCGGCTTGGACCAACCATTACGAGAACTTTTTCTTTCTTTAGTTCTTTGGTATGTTTATCTAGGACCATTTTTAAATAAACTATGTTATCATTAGGCTATTTTAATAAGTTTTATTTTTAACAGTTTGGCATTTAAGTGCTATAGTGGTTTAGACAATAATGCAAGGTGATTTAAGTATTTGAAAATTAAAACTGAATTTTGATGAAAACCTTCCAATCATCAAAATCACATATTATTTTAAAAAAATATTACACACACACACACACACACACACACACACACACACACACACACATATATATATATAACACCCCGTGATATATTTAGACATAAAAATCCTTGTTAAATTAAAAATTTTGGAAAAAATAATTTTTGGAATCTATTTAATTTTTGTAGGTAAAAATGTTGGTTTTTATATATAAAAGTAAGGGTTTAAGTGGAATTTAAAACAGGTTTAAAATTTGGAAATTATAACTTTTTATATAAAATTCAAGGGAGAATTTGACCTAAGGAGGATACAAAATTCGACTGTCCAATTTCCAAAACGTGATGCAAACGACTTTGACGATGTCCGATTGAGTTGATTTTTTTTACACGAATTTGTCTGACCTTCAGCTATGAGAATGCATTTTAAGGCCCTTTAGTGTGTGCTTTAGGTAAAGATAACTTTTTCAATTTTAGTTAATCCCAATTTTATCATCTTAAATCCTAGACATGCATCTAAGTGATTCAATCCATTAAATGAATAAAGCATGCAGGTAAAAGAAATTATTTCAGAAGAAAAACCTTTCGGGTAAAACCTTTTATTTCACTATGAACTCTAAATCACAACTTACAAATACATAGAGAAATATGCCATGAATCTACCACAGCAAATCCACATAGACATGCAACCTAACTCAATAAAGGACTCTTGCAAGAACCCTCTAGAACCTCAGACCTTGTCTTCAGCACACCCTCGAGCATCCCCAATGACTATAGTCAACAAAAGTGTAATGATTGAATAACTATATTCTGGTAAACACGTTCAAGATCAAAAGCTTTTGAATTGTGAAATTCGATCTTGAATAAACTCCGAATGATGAAAAACTAATGGGAGTTTTTGTAAATTATTCTTCTGAAAACATTTAAAAAATCATTTAAATCATCCATTATTTAAATCAAGATTCTAAAGCATTCATATCTGAGTGATCTAGAACAAGCTGAATGTGAAGAATTCAACTTGACTTGATATCATTTTCAAAGCTTTAATTGCAGATTCTTCAACTTGTAATGTCATAGGCTTCATAGATTCTCAAAACAATAACTAGCCTAGACTCAAATTGTTTTGTTCGAAATTAAGCCAATTACAAACGAATTGGCTCTATTGGAAATTTGTTCCTACAAATCTCCGCCTTTGGCTATTACGGGAAAAAACCAAAAAAAATAAAAAAATAAATGTGTTAATCCAAGCAAGCCGAAAAATCTATGTCCTATCCCATAAACCCAAAATAATAAAAAATACAGGACACATACGGACTAATATCTGTATAATCGACAAGCATGAATTTGAATCTATCTCTGAATGTGATGTAGTAACAAAAATTTGAATCTCTGAAAAATACCTACATACACGAGACAAATAAAAAAAAATACTCAAGTGAGTATGGAGGAACAAAAATAAATCAATAAATAATAAATAATAAATAATACTCCAAATAAACAAATACCCAAGTGAAGTATGGAGGAAAAAAATAAATCAATAAATAATAAATAATACCCCTTACATCACATATCTCTTTCCACTTTTTGTCTCGAATAGACAAATTATGGGACAGACAAACCATATCTAGCAATAATAAATGAATAATAACAACATGGCTAGATAAACGGTTGCAATATCAGCAAAATAAAAACAATGACAGTGGATATCAAAAGATAGTAGTAAATTGAATGACTGGAGCATATAAGGAGCAACAGAATAAACAAGGTACATCTAATGCCATAATGGAATGGATAATACTACATAATATGAGAACATACGTCCATGTCTAACATAATAAATGTGTCGATATACAGTCAAAAAATAATCCATAAATGTATAAGTATATCATATCTGAGAATAAATAGATACATCATGAAATAAAATCTCAAATAAAATGAATCAGAAGAAAAATGTCTCAAATATAACTAATCATCAGTAGCATCATCATCATCATCATCACTGATGAAAGTGGCAACATCATGTCAAACTTCAGATGATCCATCACCTCGGCTCTGCTACCGACATCCCATCTCCTTGAAATATCGTCTTTTGTGAATCTCTAACAGCATGGGCCTGCGACTCTGCCTCAAATTTGGCCATCATAATCTCAAACATCTTGTCCTGAGCAGTCACCTATGCCTATAGAGTAACAAAATCCTTTGTCGTATGGTATGAAGACGTGTGGGGGCATGACTGAGTATCGACTAAATTGTGACCAGGGTGACTAGCTGCCTGGGATGTTTATCCAGTACCGAAAGAATCTCCCTTAACAGGTAGAACTCTAACTCTAGCCTCCTCACTCAGATGACTCTCAGATCGAGTCAACGTGACATAATTAATGACCGATGCATCAGAGACAAGTGGGCCATCCTCTAAAATAGGAACCCCAATAGATATACAAATCCTAGTGATGATGATCCCATAAGGGAGAGCAGAACGGACAGGGGTGCGACTAGTGATGGTAACATACGACATCACTTGAAGCATAACGTCAAGAAGATCAATGTACCATCCCTTGGATACAACAAACATTAAATAAACTATATCAAATCCAACATGTGTATGATTAACCCTAGGGTAGATCGAAGATGACCCAAACTTATTAAATATATGGAAGGCAGGGTGCAGTTGGCGATGAAACATGGTAGCCCCTGCCTGAGGTATCTCTTTGAAATAGTGGCAGAGAATATCCTCATAGGAGGGGCCATCGTCAGAGACAATGGGGAAACAGTCAGGGTTGCATGGAATCTAAAGCATCTCTGCTATCAAATTAGCAGTGACGATAACAGGGACACCATGAATAGAGGTTTAAATCCCTACAGACGTATGAGTTGCAGGAAAATAGAACTCTCGGACTATGTCCGGATAAACAATACCATAAGCGTCAAACATCAACTCCCAACCCCGACCTATTAAACGACGAGGAATGTCAAACCGACCAAACTCGGAAAACCAGAATGCATGCTCCCTAACAATCGATTAAATGTGTAGTCCAAGCAAATAGTAATGCTTGTACTCTACTCGAGTAGCCCACATCACCACAGAATAGGGAGGTCTATTAGCCCTAGCTCACTGGGATCGAGTAAAGGTTGGCTGCAATATGACCAGAAGAGGCACCTCTACGTCTGGGCAGTGTATCTAAAATGAAGGAAAAGGGATAACGTGTAATGTGTGAGAACAAATGGGTTCAACTGAACCTAAGCACAGAACACAAAAAATCATATCTCCGTACAATATTCCAACCGAACCACCGTGAACCCCATCCAAAAATAGCAGTAACAATCAAATATAATATGATAAATCTAATATGACCCCAAAAATATCTGACACAAGTGTGGGCATCCAAAAAAAATATATACTAATAAAAATTTTCAAAAAAATTCTTTGACATTTTTGAGATACACACGGGCACAAAAAAATAAAAATAGCACTGAATCGACACTAGTATCCCCAAAACAAACAAAACCTAGCTCAAACGTGATTTTTGATCCCAGAACTGAAATGAGAACGAATAATACACATAATTAGTAACAAAATAGTGTAAACATTGTGTATATTCACTTCACTCAACACTTGGAATCATAAACCAACAGAATAGATACATACTCCATGAACTACGAGAAAAGAATAAGAGATAATACTAGTAAAATGTGAAATAAGATCACGACGTTGACTTAGGGTCGAAATCAGTAAGTAAAGGTGAAAATCCAAGCTGCGAACAAGTTGTCAATGATGGATAGAGATTTTGCAGTAAGGAAAAATGAGAGAGATAAATAGTAAGGCACGAAATGGATAATTCGGCTGAACGATGAGTTAAATGAAACCCTAACTTTGTGTGAAGCGGTTGCTCAAACGAGATAAACGTCATTTGAACGACAATCATTATCATGCAATGAAATATATCAAGCGACCCCAAAAAATCACTCCAGTATCCTGTTGTACGATGCAACTATCAAACGAACTTCGTTCGACCTTTCTCGTGACCAATACCTGATACTTTACACTCTGTCACGTGAACCTCACGAGATACAAACTTCAAGTGACATCGACTTGTCACTCGAACGAAGTCATAATCCCATTTAAATAACATCAAACTTTCTCAGTTCTAGTTCTGAAATCATTGAAGTTTTGCCCATTGAAGAAATATACTAAAAACTCAAATTGGAAAGACCTAACAACAACAAAACAAGCTCAAAACAAAACATAATTAAAACAATGTGAGTTTCATGCTAACATAATATCAATGTGCTCAAACATGGATATGGAGTGAATGGGCGTGAACTAGAACAAATGAATCATAACTCCGACCCATTGAAACATTCACAAAGTTCTAATTGATATCAAGATGTCATCGAACTTTATTTTAGCCATATGCAACAATCAATATTGAGCTAAATGAATTAAACAATCATCAAGCACACAAGTCCAAAATATTGACGATTCTACAAATAATAGCGTCATGATGCGATGTTTCAACACTAGGATTTGTAGTGCAAACCCATTTAATTTTTCAACCGAACTCCGTCAAATTTATATATTCTTTTTCAAAGTATTTTTGAGGTTTCTATTTTTCTCCACTTAGAGAAATCATATTAGACCTCTTTTGGCATATGATTCTTTTTATTGCAATAATTTTTTCTTGGGCTCTTTTAAACGGTGTCTTTTATGACATGATTATTATTCACTCGCAGCCTTGTCCCATGAACACTCATTATTTTTTCAATATAAAAAATATTAGTACTCACGATAAACGGTTCTTACATGCATACCTTCTCCTAAGTCTACTTACGAATAGATGACAAAATTGAGATAATAACGCCTCACCAAACTCAAATATGCATGTGATGTCAAACATTCATATAAAATCGTGCATGTGTGCAAGGATGGCATATATACAAAGTTGAATCCAAATGAATATCAAGTTTGAGACAACCCCATTAAGACAATTGTTGAGATCATTCAACGCATCAATAATTTTGACCAAATGTCCTAGACAAATGGATAATGAAATGACGAGGGTCCAAGCACACTAATATACCATATCAAATATGAAAAACTCACGACACAAAAACCCAAAATCTTTTTGTGTTTTTCAAAAAATATTTTTGACCAAAAAATAAAATCTTTTTTGTATTTTTCTCAAAAATATTTAAAACAAAAAATCTTTTTGTATTTTTCAATAAGACTCAAATAAATGAAAAATATAATACAAAGAGATATACGTCAAAACTCTAGACAAGATATATCATGATAACACAGTAGAGTATGACAAATCGAAGATCATGCTCAACTGTAAGATGAAAAATGGGGAGAACCACGAGCAATGCCATACGTATCACCAAGCCTAATACCTAAAGCCTCTAGATCCGACTTCCTAGCCCAAGTAGGTGTGAAACAACGAGTTGGGGTTTTGGAAATCGGAACAACCTTATTCTTAGACTTTTTAAGAGAGTTCTTAAGATGACCTCTCCTACTGCAATGAGTGCACGTGTAGATACGGTGGGGAGCATTTTCTATATGACGATTGTTCCTAATGTTCCTATGTGCCTCTCTCCTAACGTTCATAGGTGTCTCTCTCCTAGTATCCCTAGATGGCTCTCTCTTAACAATCCTAGGTGACTCTATTTTAATGATCCTAGGTGGATCTCTTGCTTGCATGATTTTGGATTTAGGAATGGGTGAAACATGTTTATCGTAGCCAATACCACACTTATTATCTTTGATTTGGATTGTTCCTAAGATCTTACCTAACTTTTCGGACCAAGCTTCCAAATAAAATTTAACCTTACTCGAATCTCTTAATTTCTCCTCAACCTCACCTATCCTCAACTCAAGTAAATGCCTAGAATCCTCAAACTCAAGAAGTGATAAGTACCCAAAAGTGTACATTTTATACCCCAAATAGACGTATTTTAATTGTCAATTCTCGACAAAATTGGGTCTTATATGTGTAAATATTTATTGTGTAGGCTTGACTGCAGTTGCGGTGTCAAAAATGTTATTTCGAGTCAAATTACAGCAAGAAAGGGCTAAATAAACTTCTCCGTAACCCTAACCTTCCCCAAACCTAGCCTAAACCTATCCCGTGCCCTATGTATGCTAGGTTTTTATTTTTAGAATTTTTATTTGAGTCGTTTTAATTTTTAGGATTTATTTATAATTTTTAGGATTTATTTTCTATCTTTCTATTTCTTTTTATTTAGTGTAATTTTATTTTAATTTTGATTTTTTTAGTTTTGATTTGATTTGATTTTATTTTAGGATTAGTTTTTAGCAAGTTATTCTTAGTTTGATTAGATTTTACGTTTTTTAGGACTTTTGTTTTTATTTTTAGTTAGGTTGTATTATTTTTATTAGGTTGTAAATAGTTTACATTTTATTTTATTTATTTTTTTAAAATACAAACTCACACACATACACATTAAACCCAAATATCTCACACACACAAAAACCCCTCACGGACACCCTTATACCATGCACCTCGCATACACATAACACCACCCACTTCATCTTCAACCTTCACCCACACTCTCTCTCCAAAACCAAACCTCCATCATCATTTCACCACACCCATTAACCTCTATTAATCCAACAACCACAACCCATTAACCCCCCTCTCTCTCTCCTCCTCTCACATCCCTCCATAACCACAAAACTCACTCCTCCTACAAATCCCAAACCCGAACCAGCAACCTGCTACCCACATCACCAATTCGGTTGTTAACTCGGACCTACGAAAAACCCAGAACAACCAACCAAGCCATAACTTGAAACTGGCGCAGTCTTATCCAAATTCGAGTTTGACCCAGAACGTCTAATTGAGACCCATTTCTTGGCCTTCTCTCCCACTTTAACCATCCCGAAATCGAACCCGAGACCCCTGCTGCTACAACTCGAAGCTTCAGCGACTTCTAAACAAAACCAGATTCCAGCCCACCAAACTCGGACCTACTTGGATGCCAAACTCGAGTTCAACCCATTTCCATTCAACAAGATCCAACTTCAAACCTCCCAAACCCACACCTGATTCTTAACTGCCAATGTCCCAATTACAAAGCCAAAGACCAGAATAAAAAAAACAAGCCTCATGTGTTAAATGCCAACTTATCCCCTTTACCTAAAATGCCCCTCTCACCATTTCAACCCACATGCACATTTAAAACTCCCCAGATTACCCTCTCACCTCTCTCACCCCTCATGCACAATTACCATACCAAATTTGGCCCTTCTCCACGTGCATCCTATAAATTAAAGACTTGGTGGAACTTGAAGAGGATCTCTAATTTAGTTTTTAAACTTGTGTGATAAATTTTTGTCTATTCCTCTATAAAGAGTATTTGCATTTCTAGCAAATATCTCAATTTATAGGTGTGTGGTAAAATTTATCTCTTGGATGAATTCTACTCCACCCCTTTATGGTGAGTTTTTCTATTTTTAGCAACCATCTCAAAATAGAGTGATGTGGTTGAATTCATCCATTGGAAAATAAATTCTAATCCATTCCTTTATGGTGAGTATTTTCATTTTTAACAAATATCTCAACATAAAGTGAATGATGTATAATTTATTTCCTTGGATGAATTCTAATGTACAATTTTATAATTTGAGGATTTGAGTCCATTATGAATTCATCCATTGAATATTGTAAAGTTTTGAGGGATTATAATTGAGAGAATTTTGGTGTATAATTAAAGAGTTGCTCCAATTCAAGTACAAATGGGTTTGATCTATTCCTATTTAAGTTATCTTGATTTAATGCTCACATGCCCTTATTGTTTACTTTTATTTTTGAATGATGATTATTGAGGGCTAATCTCCCATTCATGGGAAATTTTGAAGCCCTCATGAGTCTAATTAGTTAGTTTACTTATTAGCACAGTTTTGTTTATCTCATTTTTTTAAAATTAGTTCTTACATCGTAGTTAGTACTTTAAAAATTTGTATAGTTAGTTAATTAATAATCCCTTGAAAAATCCATTAAAAAAATATAAAAAGCAAAAATATAAAAATCATAAAAAATAATAATATGCAAATGAATTTACACATGTCTTCACTTATTTTGTGTTTCATCCTTAGATTTGGATTGATTCCCTTACTTACCCTATGCATATTTTAAGTTTATTTTTAGGTTCAAGGGAATTTTGATGGGAAAAGAATTGCACAACGACAAATATATACAAGAGACACATTTCTTTGTCTATCAAGAAGCTCCTTTTTTATAGCCTCCATTAACCCTCGAATCTCTCCCTTAATATATTCTAGCTTCTCTTGAAGATTCTTCTCACGTACCCTAACATCCTCAATTAACGCCTCTGAATTATTATTTTCTATAGCACGCTCTTTCAACTTGACTTCTAATTTCAAGTTTGCCTTATTTACTTTCAACATTTCTTCATATAACTCATTGAAGGCAGTTTGCAAGTCTCTCTTATCCTCACTCTCATCCTCACCCACTCCTCTCTCAATTTCTAGGGCATTACAACCTGTGGATATGGAAAAATCATGCAAAGATATGTCGTCATCACTCACATAATTAGACATGAAGGTGGGAAGGTCTTGCTTACTAGTATAAAAAATTTCTTCTTCTGGGTCAGTCTCACTAAGGGTGAAATATGATTTAATAGTTTACTAACATTCTTCCTTAGTTTAGTGGGACACTCATCTATCCTATGGCCAAATCCTCCCATTAAGACACTTCTCACAATCATCCTCTTTACCCAAGTTCTTAAGAAAAGACTGCATACGTGATTTCCAATTAGAACCTTCAAATATGTATTCTTCTCTAAAAAACTCTAACCACAAGACCAATAATATGAAAAATGGAGTTCTTAAGCTAAAAGTAGAGTTTCCCACCTCAAAGGAAGCTTCAACAATGGTGGATGAATGTAAAAGAAGATGGAAAACTCCCACCTCCTAAGGTGGCCTAGCTCCACAAATCTTGTCTTCTTAAAAGATCTGTAAAACCCCCCTCCAACTCCATGATTTCTTCTACCTTCTTCTTCACCCCCCCCAATAATATCTCTATGGATTTATAACTTTGTCTAATAATGGTGTAGGTGAATTTTATAAGATTAAATATGGTATAAAAGGGTTAGACTATGGTAGTTTTGGGTGGAGATATGGTGGTGATAGGGTGGAGTGTAATGGTTATAGGTGGCGAAGGTCTCGAGACTAGAGAGAGAGGGGAAAAATCTGATTGAAAATACCCTAAAATGGGATAACTTACACTTAAATATCCCCAAAACTCTAAGGGTCAAATTACCAAGATTCCCACACATTTAACCCCTTACCCTAAGGTCAATTAAGTCTTTTGTTCCACGTTTTGATCTGAATCTCTGAAAGACCCACACGTCATCCAATCCGACGTTGCACGTCATGACAATAAAATGTGAAGAACTTTCTAGATTTTCTCAAGTCATTCGAATGACCTTCCTCCTCATTCAAACGAGATTACCTTATCCTTCGAATGAAACTTCTAACGAAGTACAAATGAGAAAAAATTCTAGGGTTACATGGGGCGTGAGGAAAATCTCGTTTGAATGGGAAATGCCCCATCATTTGAATGACTAGGCACCTCTTTCAAATGTGGGCATCTAACGAGATTCTAGAGAGTGAGGGAAATCGATAATTTCTTAGTCCTTAGAAGTTTATTCGAAGCTCGTTTGAACGAATTGTTCGAACGACTTTTATTTTTCACCATTTAAACTTTAGACCAAAGAAACTCCAATTCGGCTACGTCGGGGCCACTACATTACCCAAGCTTGAGTTATGGCCCACCTCAACAAGTCCAAAGCCCAATTGGTCCTACCAAGTCACCATGTAATACAAGTACGAGCAAAGTCGTGGGGTGGGTGTTACATTCTTCCCTTATTAGGGAATTTTGTCCTCAAAATTATTAATCCCACAATTACAAAAATTATCAGTAGTATCAATCCTTACTCTAAGGCATAATAATCTTTTAAGGATAAGTCATCGAGTCCTCAATCCCAAAACTCACCACGTGCCCTTTCATTGGAGTAGTCACTAAATAACTTGACGTGCATCATGTTCCAATGCTCATCATTAGGATAGCCATCAAAATTACATAAATAGTCCTCGAGTCTCCACATAGCCGATTATCACACTCAATCAAGTTGTACGGTTTCTTTGCTAACACCTAAAGCATACCAGTGCCCCTAACGGGGAAACACTGTTAAGTGATAGACATTCACCAAGCGCAAATGACATACAACTAACTACCCAATCCATCGTCCTACATTGTTTTAATTCTTAGGACCATATATACTGAGCCCCTCATATCCTCGGGTCTTCCTAACCATGTAAATTCATTTAAGCCTGATACTATCCTAGACTAATTAGTCACCCTCTCTGTGAAGCCATATACCAATCAAGTCACAAATCGTGAATTTGACTAGCACCTTCCATAAGATCCTTATATGAACCTAGCATCATTCTAGGCATCTAACGATGGAACACTCACCTAAATATTACACCAATCCACTCACTAAGGAAAAACAACATTGCGTGCCATGTTTCCTCGAGGTCTAGCAATATACATTATGCTTGAATCATCATCCCGCTGTTTACAACCAAATATGCTAATTTCCATGTCGACCTATCCATAAGGTTGTTAATCTGAAGGGAAAGGTATATTATGTATAACAAACTTGTGCAAATAAATGAATACTTGAAATAAGAGCGCGCCCAGTTATCAAGCTACAATGAGCACACTAGGTCCATCCGCACTCATACTGAGCCATGCCGCATTATGACCAAACCGTTAATGCAGAATAATACCAGACTTCCAAAATTAAAAGGACACCATCCTCAACCATCAAAACCGAATGATTATAACCCCCAACTACCAAAACTAAAAGAACATAGTGAATAATAATGAACAAAAAACCGTTTCAAGAAAATCTCATTCGCATGCAAGGAACTATGGTTTACGAAGGACGAACCCATGTCACACGCTTTGAAGTCTAGAACTCTTGCTAGATGTTCTCACTAGACACTACCCTGACCACACACCCTGGCTCGAGTCATCAGTCATGATGAATGGGATCACAAACCATTCATCTCCATAAAACGAACGCGACATACAAACATATCATCCTTTGAGAAGTCATACGCTTAACTTACCTCCTTAGTCCCAATGCCCTTTTTCAATCCCGACCTTGTCCATGCCTCTAGCTAGCATGATTCCGTAACAAACCTAATTCACTCAGGTCATTATCTATATTACCGTACCATAACCGTGTCCCAAAAGTCTCCTTAGACACAAGGTTTTCATTGCGCCTATCTCTAGGTTCTACCCAAACTGTATTTATATGATGGACACACCAGTCACCATTAGCACTCTAAGGGTAGTAAGTTTCATAGGTCTACATCTCCTAATCCATACCGATTTTTCAAGGCGTGTCAAGAACTAGTCTCTTCCTTACTAGGGCTATTCTTACTTATATTATCAATATATGTCGATATCCTAGTCATGCTTCGATATCCCTTCCCGGTGCTATTTTCAAGTCTCAAACATGACATCATTAATCTAAGTCCCAAATACATTTCCTAGTACTCCTTAAAACCAAGTACTACATCTCCCACACTAGTTATCCTATGGAAACCGAACATTACACCCAATCATGATACAAGCTTCCTATTTTTCTTAGAAGGTTACATCACCCATCTATGCTAACTAAAATGACAATATGAAGGGCGTACAATAGTCGTCTCTTTAAAATTTTATCAATAGCCTAGGATCATCATATGACTACCAAATACAACAATATTTATAACACTAGCGCTCCATGACACCAAACTTAACTATTTTCCCAAGGACACAGATCATACCCAGTGCAATTTTCACCAAGGACTAGATAAGATCTCATCACATATGATACTCTCATCGTAAGTACCCCCTATTAATTTCCCAACAGTCATCTTCAATGACTGTTAGATACTCCCCTAAATACTTGCCTATAAGGCTCCACACATGGAAAACTATAATCCTTGAACACCTCAAGATGTCACATCAAATCGACTCCCATTCTTAAGGATTCCATGTGTAATAAGTCCCAATGAAACTCCAAGGCCTTATTTAAATCATATCCACACTAAAATTGTCTCACATTCCATCATTACTTAGGTCAATTGGACGGGCTACGTTACTAGATAAGAATCTCATTTTCCCTTAGACCAAAACTTTCGCATAAGTCTAACCTACGACTCTCTCCTCAAGATTCAATAAAGGCCCAAAATACCTCCTTTCAAACGGTTATTCCCTAAACCATGCATGACACTACAGAGTTTCTAGTAGGATATAGGACGTCATACAAAACCTATATGCCTCTAAGTCCACACTACCGATGTCACTTGGGATGTTATTCCTCAAAAGTTGAATCATATTCTCTAGAACCCTATCATGGAAGACTATCTAGGGTTCATCCTTACAACACTTTAACCATCATTGTCACACACGTAAAATGATTACCATAAATTGCCAGTAAATCTCATCATAGCTTGCGAGATGTGACTTTTGATTGGTAATTACCAAGGCGCTTACCTATAATGATAGTATCCTAGGCCGGGTATATATCCTCAAGTGATGACTAAAATGTATCTACATGCCTACTGAATTATCAATTACTTACGACATGACACTACCCCAAGGATAAAGTCCTCCTACTCACCTCATCATTATTAGCCACCCAAAAGTACCTAGCTGAGGAACTCAATGATTTCTTATCACAACTAACACCGCTTAGTCATGACACTCTAGTCACTTAGTTTCCACGATTGACTTTGCAGATGGACGTCATTTATCTTTATTAACATCTCAACAGACCTCTCACTCACCAAGGGATGATATACAAGAACCTCACACTAAAAATTATGGTGTCTCCACAATCATTTCGCACAGACACTTGCAAATCACTAAGGTATCTAAATTAGAAGCGCAAAAGAGATTAATGACAACTAATTTGGTCGCATGCCACTTGGAAATGAATTACCCATCGTTCTAATCTCCTAGACTCCACAATCAAGAACATGAACTAAAATCATCACCAATTTAGTATGCCCGACCCAAGACCAACACTAACGTCAGAGATCCACTATCGACCTCATAACGTCACCCCCAAAAGGAACCTTGAACCTAGAGCTTTGTTACCATTTGTAATGCCATGGATAAAAAATATGGGCTAGCCATAGTTAACGCGATCTGACCTGAGGTAAAGTTCAATGAAATAACTTAAATAATGTTGCGAGTTTAATTTTATTTAATTAGTATTTCACTTGTTTTTCATGCAATTTCCACTTAAATCAAACTACATGAGGGACCCAAGGGAAGCGTCCCCAGAATCCAAGTATACAGAGCGATTGACGCAAAGTAAAAAGTATAATTAGCTCTACAACGCTCTCAAAATATGGAACCTCACCAAACCTAGCGTAACAAATATGAGGGATTGAGCTGAGTGCCCAGTGGAAAATTACAACAACGCAATATATAATTGAACGATAGCAAAGAGACTCTAACACGTTACATCTATGTGAACATGCAACTACCTTATAAACAATCTTTTATTACTTAACTGACATTTATTTCTTTATTTAACATAATCGGTTAACTAATTTAAACAAATACCTTTTTTTGTACCAAATTTCCCTTAGTATTTTTATTGGAAATAATCATTCAACACACGGAAGCACCATGTTAGAAAATACTTATTTTTTCATTGAAATCCTTTCATAAACACACACTTGTGTTTATTATGGAATAAACGTATTTAGGTTGATTAATTACCCATTTAGTCACTTATGTTTACCATTCCTTGTTACCTCATGGACATTAATTAATTTTCTTGCATTACTTTTTCACGTTATCCTTTACCGGAACATCTATTAATTCATTCATGTTAAGTTATCTTTTCTTATGCTTGCCACACAATCCATTTCTTGACATGTTCCACTTTTAATGATCTTTTTAATGGAATCTTCCAATATCCTCATACTTTAATGGGCTCCACACCGCCGATTTTGCTACCATATTCTTAGGCCACTGATTTTGGGTCTTTCACCCTAGCGCTCTAAGACCTCCATAATTATTCCTGTCATCATCAAAGTCCATATTAATGTGTTTTTAACATTTTTCAAATCACCACATTATAACACTTCCCTTTACCGGTCAAAACCAAAACTCGGGGTCTCACCCCAACTAGTGTTACACTTTACAATCATCATTTCTTGTCCTTTATTCATTTGCATTGATTTTAACCCAAAATTTCTTTCATTTAGGACCATTCAGTGTACCAACTTTTCAAATCCATGTCATACAAGTACGAGCAAATTCACCACTCCAATTGGTCCTACCAAATCATACAAGTATGATCAAAGTCGCGAGGTGGGTGTTATAGGATGTGAGTTACATGGAGAAACCAATTTATATTTTTGATCATATGGATAAGATTCTTCGCTCCAAGGTTATTGTGTTAGTGCGTGTCTAGTGGGGGCATCGATATGAGATAAACTCTACATGGGAGAGGGAGAGTGTCGTGTAGGACAAATATCTGAAACTATTTTATTAAGGTACATATCAAATTCTCGGGATAGAATTATTTTATTAGGGCGGAGAATGTTATATCCCATTTTTTATTTAGTATTATTTATTATTAATTATGGGAGTAAATTATTAAATAAGAATAATTTTTACTTGTGAGAAATGGTAATAATAAATGCACAATTTATCCAACATTTAAATTCACATTTTATGTGTCATTGGGACTGCATATTATAAATTAATTAATCAACGAAATTAATTATGGTCACTAACTCATAAAATACTTAAGTTGTGTATTTTATGTTACAATGTAAGATATTATTTGTTAGACCGAACTCTAGGGTGGTACAGAGGTTCGAAAAGGTATTTTTAATGCTTAAGAATGGGACCCAAGGATAGGTTAACGTTTGGGTTAAGATTTGGCTCAGTTAAGATAGTATTTTGGGCTCATATGGGGTCTAAAATTAGTCCTTTTATAGACCTTCGAGATTAAGGATATAAAATTTGTGACAACCTTCATTAATTAATTAACCTAAACCTAAAACACAACCCCTAGTAGAATAGGTTATTTAGTAGAACTACGGAAGGGACTTGGGGAAGAACTAGAAGATCACTGGAGGGAGTTTCAAGCTTGATCCTTCAACCTTTATATCCACGTAAGAAATATTTTCCTATATCTTAGTGTAACCTGTAAATTGTTTATGTTATGATTATTGTTAAGTATCTATTTGGGATTGGACACTTGTTAGGAATCTGATCTAATCATTAATAACATATTATCTTAGGTTAATGTTGATTAAATGTTTAACTTTGATAGTTTACTATAAATCTAACGTTAAATATAATTAATGATGAAAAACCATGTAATATTTCCTGAATTTAATATTAAAACATTAAGGGTGATTATTTATAGATGCTTCGTGCATTTTGATGATATTTGATGATGAAAAATATTTATTAATGGTGAAACTCGAATTTGTTAATTACCCTTAATTTATACATGTTAAAATTGATGATTTTTCAAACCATTATGAGTTATATAATTATTAGATTAATTTCATATAACGTTAGATATTGATTTGGTAATGTTTAGTGATGATTTTGAGTCATTGTAGGATTATTATAGATCTTGAATAATTACTAATTAAGGATTTTGGACTTAGGGTTTCAATGTTGAAGGCAAGGGATGACTAGAGAACAACAAAACAACATTATTTTTGAACCCATGCCTCTTTTAATCACACCCATGCATAGGTAGGCCGTGATCGTGCCTATGTAGGCAGCACTTGTGGCTAGGTGGGCTTGTGTGTTGGGTAAGTTGTTGGATTTTTTGTTGGTTTGGGATACTATTTTTGGATGGGTTTATTATGATCCTTATTTGGTTTTGAAAGGTATTTTTGGTTAGGTTATTTGTTCTTTTTATTTTAACCGTTAGGGTATTCTTTTAGGGAGGACCAAGTTGGAGTTACATTTATAACATATATTTAAGAAAAAATTCTAATATTGGAATTATGAACGGGAGTTTGTATACGTGAGTGTAAAAATGATATTCTATATATTTTTTATTATTTGTATAATTGTGTGTTTGATGAAGGCATACCATATGTAAGTAATTGGCTCGTAGGGAATCTATTAGTGGGGGGGGGGGGGGGGTGCTTATTTAAACGGATCGTGGGCCTGGGTACCACACCCCTCGCAGAAGTAGCAGGCAAAATGGAGGTCGATGATTTAATCCTATGCTTAGTTGGACAACATCTCATGAACTAGAGGTAGGTATAAGTTAATCCATAGGATGGTTTGGTATGTGACAAGGCAATGGTGTGACTGCATGGCTATCCCCCATTCTTTTGTGTGTGTATGTTCTAAAATTTTAAAGTACGGGACTTCTACGAATTTACTAATAAAGGCAAGATCATGTCCCCAAAAGTTAAAGAATTCATTTTTGTTTATGATATGTATGTATATTTATTTTTTAGTCTAGTGATGGACATATTATATGAAGACTCTATGTCACGCTATTGTGTTTGTTATGATACCACATATATCTTATTGTTCAACTGATAAGAATGGGGATTGTATGGGGTTGTACACTTGGTTTATGGTCAAGATTTCACTATGGTATATTTTCTAGGTACTATTTGATATCTTACCTAATATTTAATAAGTTTGGACTAATACATATTAGTTATGATTTGGTATGGGGAACTCATACTTGATTATTTCACTTATGTTGATGGTTGAGGTATCGTTTTCATGTGAGTGTCGAAGAGTTGGCGTGATTATGTAAGTGATTATCATGTTATTGCTACATTGATATAGTAATATATTTCTTGTAACTTTTGGGTACTGACCCATTTTTTATTTCAAAATCTTTTCCAGGTATTCTTAAGAAGGCGTAGTAGGGCTGAGAAGTCAGAGTTACTTTCTTCAGTTTTTAGTTCTTCCATTCTTATTTTAGGATGGTATTTCATTTCAGTATTCCAATCTAGACCTATGTATTAATTTAATCCAGAAATATATTATAGAGCCATTGTGGTTATAGAGTTATTTATATTTGGTTTTAAGACTTCTTGTTATTTCCATTCAGCAGTGGAAACTTATTATTATAGAACTTTATATTTTAGATTGTTTATATTATCTCAATTCTTAATTTTATTTATTATGTGACTGAATGGATTTATTATGTTGTTACTTGTTTCTTTACTCGTTGATGCTGAGAATGATATAAATTGATTCACATGCCCTATCTTCTATGTATCAAAATGGATAATTAGAAAGTGGAAAAAATGGGTGTTATGTGTTGATACCGGTGACACACCTTTGTAAAAATATATATCAAGGGTTATGATGAGTTAATTCTTCTCCTAGTCGAGGATGAATATAGGAATATGATGATACCCTGAATAAGCATACATGAAGCTCATCCTTTGGTTATCCACTATAGAATATATCAATTGATTAATATGTAGTAAATGAAAACTATATTTGGGTAACGTCTTGTTAATATTAGTGAATTCCATGCTTATAGATGACCACTATATTGTAGATCAGTTCTAGGAATTGAACCTCCTTGATGGAACCTAAATGTAGTAATTTCTCAATTTTATCTTCAGTCACTTTCACCTTCTTTGGTACTAGCTTCTGGATGACTAATTGGACAGAAGGATCCCTGTGAAATCATTGATAAACAACCTTTTGGTATATGCATGACATATCATACGGTTCAAGAAAATATATTCATGTTATGTTTGAAAAATTTCACAAGCTTATCAACTTCCTCCTCTCGTAGCTCTGATATGATATTGGAGAACTTCTCTAGTGTATACAAATAAAGAGGAGCCATTTTTAGTTCTTTCATTGCTCGATTACCTTGGGGTTCTTTATTTCTATAACCCTTAGCCAATATTCTTAAATTTCATATCCGCCCGATTGACCTCTTAGTTTTATCCTCCTTTGTTTGTCCTTGATGATTCTTTTTTTTTCTTGATGGTGATAACAAAGCAACTCATTGCTAATCCTTAGCCACTTATGATGTCCATTATTCCCTAATTAAAAATAAACTTCCACTCATAATGAAGATAGTAGGTCATAGCTCTCATGGTGTGGAGCTACCCCTCCTTAGGATGGCATTGTAAAGAAACTAAGACCCAACAACGTGAAATTAAATTTCTATATTAATTAACTTAACTTTAACTAGTAATTTGAACTTCCCTATGGGATTCTCAATGTTGCCATTGAAAACGGCTAGAGGTCTAACCTTAGGATACAAATAATAAATTATATAAGCGATCATAAAGAGAAAATCCACATACATAATATCAAAAGAGTTCCCCTGGTCCGTGTAAATCTTTTTTACATAAAAAATGGTGACTCCCAAAGTGAGAACAGAAGTTTCCTTGTGAAGGAGAATTAACCCAACTAGGTTGTCTTTAGAATATGCTTCCTTAACCCTTCGTTATGAAAGTGAAAGTGAGAACCGATTTGGAGATATCAACCTAGAATGCTTCCTTAATGCTTACTGTAATTTTAATTATTTTTTGAAGTTACCTTCATGTTCATTGACATGGATTAATGTACACTTAAATGGAGATAAACATTACAAATGGAATTAGATCCTATTAATCTTTATTCTTTGTGTTATTAAATTATCCCTCAACCTCCGTCTTATTTTTTTCACTGAAATCCTCAAGGTGACTAGCATTGACCAGGTCCTCTAAGTGGTTCTTTAACATCTTGAACTTTTTAATCTGGTGACCATGGTCAGGTTAATGGATGAATTGAAGGCTCTCATCTCAATTTCTTGAGTCTACCCCCATTTTAGGTAACCTTTTCAACAAAGTTTTATATTTGATTTGGGATAGAATATTTTAGATGGTCTCTTTGAATAAGGTATTGACACCCTATAGGCCTTCTTGTTGGTCAACGTCTTTGTTTTTCATTTAGTTTTTTCCATTTCCGCCCTTTTAATCTGGCTTGCACTGTATCATTATTTTCCCCTTTATTTTAATCTATATTTTTCATTTTCTTACTGGACCGATCATTTTGGTCATCTTCCATTATGGTGTACTTTAAAGTCCGAGACATAACATTATCCTTAAGTAACAATTCCTTCTTTTTCAATGAATGGTATAAATTTTGATCGAAAAAGGATGTGAAGATGTAATATATCTTATAATAGGTGTTATAATAATTTGGTGTGCTACTTCATGTGATAAAACATTGAGTCATTCACAAATCGATCCAAAATTATTGATTACACGAGTAGATGATAGATAGATAGAGTTTTGTTCATTAGAAACTATGGATATTAAAACCGAAGATCATTCATGATTTCTCTACGTCAAAGCTTCCTCATGCAATTCTGAAGATTGAAGATTATATCCTTTTGTGGTTGTTTTTTTTATTGAATCATCTCAGGATTATTGATTTGTATGATTGTTTAGGTTAATTATACATTTTTCCTACAAGCGAACGCCTGACTGAGTTTTGGTCCCTTGCCCACGTCAACATGGTTTAGGCTAGGATTATTTTATGCCAAAAATTGTGTGCGCGACTTTAAAATTTCACCATTTGGACGACAAACATGTTTGTAGGATTTTAAACTTTATACTTAAAATCCAACGCACGACTGAGATTTTCCCCATACACGGTTGTCACACATTTTTTGTGACTTTGACTACTACTTGTGCATGAAGACATTTTTTCCATGTGCTGGGCAGCACTAAATTTATAAAAAAAATATAAATAGGAGATTTTCCCTCTTATATTTAGAGATACTTTTCCTGAGTACTTCTCATACCTAGAGGTAGTATTTTTGAGACAAGTGATCAGTGAAACACTTTTCAAACCTTAATTTCACTTGATCTTCACAATTTTTGAGAGAAAATTATCGATCCATACCTAATTCATTGATTGTGAAATTTAAGGGTGTTTTGAGCTGAAAAAAAACAAAGAAAAGATTCATACTTACAAATCTGATATGAATTTGAGGATCTACACTCCAAATCTAATACGAGGTGAATTAAATTTTAGGGAGTTGATTTGTGGTGCGATCCAAGGATGGATAATGTGACTTTCATGTTCGAGCGGATCATTCATTCAAATGGGTGGAATTCCAATGTCCATATGTAACTTCTTGTTAGGGAAGAAGAGATGGATACTTTTTTTCATTTATGTAAAATTTCTTTTTAAATTGAATGCCCTAGGTGGGGTTTTCCTCGTAGATCTTGTCTTGTGCTTACTGTATGATTGTTTTGTACTCATATAGACACTTTCATTCACATAGTCACTTAGATCTAGGATGGGATCCAACATAAATCTTTTCTAAATTGAACTTAGGGCTTACATCTAGTGATTTAAAATAGTTGACTTAGGTTTGTTCCCAATGTGTTTAATCAATATAGATCTTGTATATCTCTCACCTAGATGCATGTTAACTTTGAATGACCTAATATTGGCCAAGGAATTTTGACATTGATAATTTTCTCATTAAAACCTATTCACCTCCACCCTCTAGGTTTGTTTGAGGTGAACACTTGGTCTAAAACACACCATCCTGGGGACGAGCTTTAATGAGCATACTTATAACTTCTCGTTATAGTAGTAAACATATTTGAACATATTTTATTCCCCCTTAGAACAAATCTTGAGGGATTCACCCAGTTTTCTTATGAAGGGTGATGATGGAATCCCTTTCATTATAGCCTTGTTATTGTTGATGAAACATGTAGTGAACTACTCGTCCAACTATGTGAATTTTTATATAGAATATTTTAAAACCTATTTTGGACAATCTCCCTAGAGTTGAAGGAAATAGACAACACACAAGTACAACATTATAGCATCATAGGAAATGGACTTCTGATAATGGTGGATGTGATAAGCGATGTGAATCTTGTCTTCATACATGGTGATTTTAGGGACTAGAAATTTCATTGGAGGATCTATGATTTAAATCTCCTAAAAGAACAAAGAGGCACATCCAAGGCAGAAAGACATATCGGCTAAGTCCTTATGCATGAAAAACTCGATTAGAATGAGATTAGCCTTGTAGTTATTTATTTATAAAGGCATGTAATTCCTCCTAATCTTAGAATTTGCTTTTTCACTGAAGTGGATTAGGGGCGTCTTACTAACATACTTATGATCGTGTAGTTGGTTGATATGTTTTACTTTATTAAATTATAGGACGAAGGGATGCTATCACTATGTTGAATCTGCTTATCTTCTCGCATACTCTTAGATCTAGTTTCTTTTCCATCATTCAGGGATGGTGGAGTCATTAGTGAATGTAATCTCCTTCTTTGGTGATGACTAGGCTCATAGGTGTTGGATCCATGGCTTTGTGATCACCCACTCAGTTGTATCCTTGGATAAGTGTTATCATTAGCATAACATTCTATCCCACAAACACATTTTAGTATATGCTCCTATTGTTGGTTGATAAAATGTGATGTTAGATTTTTGGTAGGGGACTCCTAAGAAGAAGATTCATCACAATAACTACTTGGTTAAGACCTTTGGGTTAAAATCCCATTGAATATGGCATTGTTATGAAAAGACAAAGATATAGAAAATGAGTGATCTCTTGATCAATTCATATCTCAATACGGAATTAATTTCCTCTGTTATAATAATATGTCTTGCAAGTACTCATTACGAGAAATATAGAAAATCACCAAAGATCTTCCCATAAACGATTCCAAATTGTGGGAGACCGGTAGCTATTATAATTTACTTTACCAGTGTCCTATGAAATTATGCATAAAATTAAATAAACATGAGGTTTAATATTGTTAAGCAATCTTTCATTTACTACATCCATGGGGGAACTAGATGGAGAAATTTTGGATTAGAGTGATCAAGCTTTGAGTGATTAGATTGATAGTTAAGAGTCTAATCCATGATTACAAGTGTTTATTTTTTCAGAGGTTATAAACTTTTTCCCTCCTTATATTAGGGGGTAATATTTATTATGCTGTAATACAATATCTTGATGATACATTTTTATTTCATCCTATTTTTATTTTAGTCGATGAGTTATAGGAGTAGCTTATCTTCACAATGGTTATCTATTAGATATTGCCCAGATTTTAGGGATTTATTCTGATCCTATATTGGCCGACCATGTTGTTGTGGTTGATCTTATAATGATAAAGTACCTAGTTATACACCACCTATGTAGAAGAGAAACTTGGATAATTTTATTTCACGTGTCTCACTTTGTATTCCAGGAGAGCTACTTCCTAATTTAAGATGCAATCCCTCTTAATTACCCAACCTAATTTGGAACCATATTTTCTAAACCTCAAAAAATCTTTTTCAAGACCCAATCCAAGTCCACGATTAAACCAAATTACATGATTTTAAAATAAAATACTAATCATATGAGACATTATGACACATTTTTTTAATCAATCTAGGAATAAAATTAAACCAGGTTCTCGACGTTGATCCCCATTAGATCCAATCGGTTTCATTTTCTCTCAGAACAAGACAAGGTCATATTTAAGTTCTTCACCAAAAATAACCCTACTATATTATCTTTACATTGACAAATGAATTGTTGACGAATCCCCTGTATTCATTATCTTTTATTTATCCATTAACGAAGTTGGTAAAGCTCTAGAGTTCAACAAATTCATTCTCTCCCTCATATTCGATCACTTTGCTCTTTCATCATCAACATTAAGTTTCCATTTATTGTTGCCAGTCAAGGAAATTTTGACCATTTCAGATATTAAATTATCAAAGGTTAGGGTTAATGATTATTGAAGGTAAACGAAGCCTTATTATTTGAAATAAATAGGTTACTAGAGGGTAAGTAGGTTATCAGATAAGTTTCCTCTTCCTCTATTGGTTCATATTTGGTTGTTCTAATTTTGGATTCATCACTGTACTTTTTAAAATCAATTTATGTTACTAAATCATACTCAAAGACATCATTTACAAACTCATCATAATTGTGATCATTGAATGATAATTAATAAGATGAAATGCATTAAATTAAGGTTAGTGGATTTTTGGCTATGATGAAGTCTTAGCCCCTAGCTTTCTGTAACCACTTCTTCTTAGCCTCAGTATTGAATATAACTTCTTAATAACTCCCCATCAAAATTTTGATCCAATATTGGGTTTTAATTATATACCCAACTTTATTATAACATTTATTGACCAAGACACTCTCCCGGATGAAAGGTTGGTGTGAGTTGAAGTCATTACCCAGACCTTGGCTCCGTGCATTAATTAATATGAATACACACCAAAAGTAAACACAGTTGTGATATAAATATGATTTAAAATGCAACATAATGTTTACACATGTACACACACTAAAATAGTAACTAAAACATTACTCTCACGCATACTCATTCATTCTTAAAATGTTTTTCCACAAAATGAGAGACTTCGTGAGTATATAAACCCCAAACACTCGTGGGAAAGATAAGTATGACATAAGTGGCGATGTCATGGGCCTAATGATATAATCCATTACATCACTAGGATTGACTAACATAATGTTGAATTTTTGTAAAGAAATATTCATTTGTTCTATTAAAAGACGTTCAAATCAAATAATAATATCTAGCATCACAAGATCCATTGTACACATGTGACTCTAACTAACATTCATTAAAGACATGTGGAGAATTGATATAATCCTAAAAGTTGTTTAGTCTCGGGTTATATTGGTTAAAATGTGATCATATAATTTTAAAATATGACATATTTAATTTTTGATTAGTCAATGAAACTTGTATATTGACAATTTCATCGAATAGGACTATAGGTGGATAAATAATATTGTTTAAGATTTAATGCACACAAGCCTAACAAATAATCAAAGTAAAGGTCACACACATAAAGACATGATGTGCGTGGTTCGATAACATGCCTATATCCACAAAGGGTTCTTTTTTTTATTCACCTCACAATATATTTTGGCAGAGTCTCTCAACTCTAATTATATCCACACCTTTTTGCCTTGGGGCATGGTCAATATTTATAAGAGAACCTGAAAGAGTCTCAATATCTTTGACCACTATCAGATTTATATGCAATTGATCAGCTTTACCCCCTCCTTGATTCTTGTAGTTTAGTTTCTTCATGATATTTATCCATGTAATTATGATTGATGAATGGGTTAGTAGGCCATGTTATTCTTATCTACATGTCACAGAATATTTTCCCTTATATTTTCTTCCAAGGTTCTACTATTGGTTGAGGTCACAGAGGTTTGTTCTAACTTTAAGAGAATTCATATGGAGGTCACGACTCATTTAGGTCTCTCAATTATATACAATTGAAGGGTGTGAATGGAATTTTATTTATTCATGAAAATTTGTCTACGCATTGAAGAAGAAGGGCATACAAGTCATTTCCACCATTTACTTGAAGAGTACACTGGTCAATCATTACACTATGCTGATGGGGCATTATATTTTTAAGCTGTTATTTCGAGGATCGTTCATCTAGGGATGGGTTTGCCAAGGGGATTGATCCAAGGAATGAAAACGATCTCCCCCATCCCTTGGACTTTACATTTAAAAAAAAACTTTTAAAGAACAACCTTATGCTTTCTTCTTCATTCTCTGTAAGTCAACTTTTTACCCTTGTCCCTTTTTTCAATTAAATTTCTTACTTTCTTTGCTTATAGTTAGTGTAATCCATGGTGTATGTTATTAACGAGAACATCACTGATGCCTTTAAATGGCATTATATCCATGGTTGGGAGACATTGGATATGGTATCTAAACCGATGGATTATTACAATGATGATCATGATGACGATGATGATGGACATTGATAGTTCTTTGAGTTTATAGTAAAGGCGGGGGTTAGTTTCCCCCTAAACTGCCTCTTTTAAGAGTTTTATGGGTATTTTACGGTGGTTACCGCTCAGTTTCACCGCAATACAAAGAGGATTATCAATGTAATTAAAATCTTGAATGAACTCTATGGATATCGTTTTGGTATCCAGGAGATTTATTATTTCTATAGATGGGTCTGGACATCTAAGAATGTTTATTACTAGAAGGAAAGGAAAGTTAAGAGGGATATTGTCATATATCTTCCTGAATCCAATAAGGAGCACTGGTCCCATGTATTTTTCATGAAAAATTGTCAACACTTGCCCAGTGTTGAGGTTGATTAGCCCAATGATGGCCTCAGATGCCCCAAAGGAGGGTTAGAAATAGGTCAATACTAGCCCTTAGAACCTATCTAGTTTTATCGCAAAATATTTCTCCTTTTTGTTTGATTTTTTTTGTGCTCGAAAATTATTGTAATGTTTTTCCCTTTTTGATTATGTAGCCCTCGAAAAAATAAACATCCCAAGCCTGACAAGGTGAACTTAGTTTCTCTAAAGAATATTTTGGTGATCAAGCAAAGGTTGGGGACTCTGATAATTCGAGTTCGATAAACTTTCTTTTCTCATGCATTTCAATCACATACTTTATTACTCAATTAGTGGTTATAGAACATGAGATCCCAAAAGGTTATGCCATGACCATGATCCTTCATATGGTTCCTAACATTTTTTAAGGATAACATAGCCCTAAAGAGGAAAATCCCCAATATCATAAGCATTGATATCTTCCCTACTTCTCCCACTGCCTACCCAACCAAAAGAAAGGACACTAGGGGAGCCTCTAACCTAGTCTCTATGGAAGATTACCAAGAAAAATACAAGCTCAACCTACAAAGAAGAAGAATCCAACTGGAGGCGTTGTGATTCCTCTCCATGAAAAGAAGAATAATCCTAACGGGATCTTACCTCCATAGCAACCAAACTTTGTGAGAACTTAGTGTGATATTGATTCCTTGTATGTTTGCAAATTTCCAATTTTATGCTTATTTAATTAGATACCAATTTATGATTTCAAATTAATTAAACCCTAAAACATGCATCTATGCCATAAAAAGCAATAAAAAAATGCTGACACACAAATTTCAGGAAAAATCCCCCACAAGGTTTAAACCTTTATTCCAATAAATGTTTACAACACTTAGAGAAATATGCAATGAATGTACTATAGAAAACTCACATAAATAGAAACCTAGATCAGTAATGGACTCATGCAAGACCCCACAAGAATTTCAAATCTTCTTTAGCAAGGAACTCCCTCAAGTCTTACCAAGTGATCGCAACCCTCAGCTAGTAACTCCTTCAAGAGATACCAATACAGCAGTAGAGATGGCACTGCACAAGATCAAACTTCAACATAAGTATTTTGGGTTCCACAAAATATTCACAAAGGATTGGGATTGATTTTTGGTGAATCAAACAAATAAAAAACTTTTTAAAGTAAAGACTTAAAATTCTACAGACAGAAATTCTCGTGTATCAAAAGTCTTGATGAAAAAGGATTCTGAAATAGGTATTTATAAAATCCTTGAGTCGGAAGTTCGTTCAAATGACATCGACAGGTCGTTTGAACAACATCGATGGGTCGTTTCAACGACATCTGTTGTCGTTAGATCCAGGAAGGAACGACCAAAGGAAAACCAAAACAGTATGGAGTCGTTCGGAACATGGAAGAAACGGCCCATCAAACGGCCCTCAAACGACATCTAATGTCTTTAGATGGAAAACCAAAATAGTATGGAGTCGTTTAAATGACTTTGGCATGTCGTTTGAATGACTTTGGCATGTCATTTGAACGACTAAAGCGTCAAAATTTTTTCTGTAAAACTCCACTTACAGGTCTTGAAAAATTATTTTTGACTTAGAAAAAATGTCTTGGCTTTAAAAAAGCTTAAAAAATATCCCAACACTTAAAGTAAATCATTTACAAAACTTAAACACATTCTAACAAAATTTTACTTTATGTTGTGCAAATGTTGAAGTGTGCTTGAAATTTGGATCCGTCGTCTTGAACAAACCAACATGAGCTTCTTCGATGGTTGTAGCGGTATACGACATATACTATGTAAACTACAGACAATGGAAATAATGTCCTTATGAATCTCCCCCTATATCTATGCTGGTACAAAATAAAATCATACGAATTATCAAAATAAAAATCCTACACAAATCTAATACTCTCCCATGCAACCCAAAGCCGAAAAGATACTAAAAATTCAAGTCTTCAAAATCTTCAACTTTGACATCTTCAGATATCCAACATTTCTTTGTTATCATCAGGGTGTGCAAAATAATGATCTTCAAAATTTGTACCTAAACGCATGAGACAAAAATTAATACATTCGTGACATATCGAGTTTGAAATGAGATAAATATAAAATTAATCAAATAAATCAATTAAAGATCAAATCTCAAATCTCCCCCATAATCAAAACTCTAACTCCCCCATAATTCATAATTCATTCTACACCTTTTTATTTATCCGAAATAGACAAGGAAAAAAAAAAAAAGAAGCATGGAGTTTCACGACAAGCATAGCGAATCACCACAAATAAATCAACTATGCTCATGCAAGGATAAACTCAAAAGCATTCACAAACTCTTTTTGATTTTTCAAATCTTTCAATCAAAGAAAGTTTACAAAAACAACATACACCATGAATTTACACTAAGATAACCAAATCGTGGGAACGAAAGGAATGGGTGTGAACAAATTTGATAGGAGTATCAATGGAATCAAGCATAACATATGTGCATGAAGAATATGGATACTCCTGAATATTGAACTGAAAATCTTTCTTAGGTGTCAAAATGTGAATTTATATGATATCGACTCAATCTAATCTACACATCAAAGTCAAATATGTTTTCCATACCAATAACGCCTAAAACTATGCAATGTTTTTTCAAGACTTTGTCATAACATGCAAACCCGTTGTTTAATTTTCAACAAAACACCCTCATAAATAATAAATCATTTATTTTTCTATTGAGGTGATCTAAAACCTAATGGCCCCTTTTTGGCATATTTTTCTTTTAATTGCCTTAATTTTTACGGGCACTTTTCAACCTCTTTGGACCTTATCTAATTTTTATAGTCTCACACATTTTTAGGTCCAATTTAAATGGTGTCTTAATCGCAAAGGATATGTGTTCCCTTCATATCCCTTCCCCGTTCACTCATTATTTTAAGCAAAGTCCTCAAGGGCAACGGTTCTTACATGCACTACTTTCATTGTCAAGTTTTATCGTATTTGGTTCGTTTTAAAGATAGGATTTAGATGAAATTTTTTTGACCAACATGTGATAGACAAGTACAATAGTCAAACAAATCCATGCACATGTGAAATAAAGGAAATCGTGAGTCAAACATGACGAAACTAATCTCAAATCACATCTCAATTACTCCAAACATTATAAAGCACAAAATGTAATAATGACGTGTCTCAAATCACTATCAAACAATCACATGGATATGAAATGATGTTGTGACTTGGTCATCCTAAATGTCCCTCCATAAATGGTGTAAAACAAAATACAATTTTTTTTATCTTTTTCCAAAACGTTTATTAAAAATAAAATCTTTTTGGCCTTTTCAATTTTTTTCTCAAAAAAATAGAAAATCTTTTTGCTTTTTCAAAAAATATATCAAAAATGGAAAAGAGAAATAAAAAAGTGGTACACACTAGCAATAGGCATAAAACTTCATCATGAAAATTAACATATGATAGCAAACAAGTCTAAACCTCAACCGTTAGGTGCGAAGGAGTTTTCGAATGGTGGTGACATCCTATGAAAAACATCCATCAAATCATGTGAAGTTTTGACTAAAAACTTAAATTTCTCTCGAATATGTGCAAACTCTATCATGTAATCTCTCGAAGCATCAAAAGTATCATGTGTGGGTGAGTGTGGGGCAACACGTGGTAAAACTCTAATGACACACTACCCAACTTAAAACAGAATTTCCTAAGGTGTCCTTTCTTCTTACAATGGATACAAACGTACACAGGTCAAGGAACGCCTTTCACAAATCGCCTAGGATGAACTCTCCTATCGAGAAATAGATGCCTAGGTGCGTTGGGTTTAGAAACATATGGATCTATCACAAACTTAAGAATCAGATCGGGTGTAACATGGGAAGTAGACGCACCGTCATAACCTATTCCTAGTCTTTCAATATTATCCAAAGCGGGACCAAGGAACATCTTACCAAACTTCTTAGGTGTGTCCTCTATAGTGACCTTTACCTTACAGGCACGTTCAAGATCTCTCTCTAGTTGTGACACACAAAATTCAAGTTCACTCTTTTCTCGACCAAGGATGATCAACTGCTCACTCAAAGTAACTTCCACCTTCTTGAGTTAACTCGCCAACGCCTCAAATCCCCTCAAAACTTCTGTCTCTCTCTCCAAATCTAACACCTTAAAACCCAATTCCTTATTCAACTTCTTTTTCTTTAAGGTCTGGGCGTATGAATATCTAAATGCTTTTTTGAGTTCACTTTCACCCTCATTTTCAAACTCGCTCTCAGACTCCTCGAAACACTAGAATCATCATCGGGGCTCTCACGTACATAAGTTTCCTCATTGTCATTGGAGAAACTAGGTGTGCTATCATCACTTTCCATAAAGGCTACAAACTTACCATGTGATGACTCATCCCTAGAATGATTCACCTCTTCCTAATTATCTCTAAGAGTGGATGGCATGGCAACTTTCTCGCCCTTTCTCTTTAGCTTAGTGGAACACTCAAACGCTTTATGCCCCTTGCCGTCACACTCAAAATATCTATCTTATTCCTCTTTCTCTTTCTCACCAATCTCTTTAGCCTCTTCGTTCTTTTTATTTTTCTCAAAAAATTTAATTGGAAGAATTCCCTTTTGAAAATTTGAGAAACTTTTTAAAATAATTCACAAACAAGGCCATATCAACCAAATCTAACTCACCCTCACCCTCACACTCGGACTCACAAACTCTCTATTTTTTCTTCTTCTATTTCTTCCTAGAAACTTCCTCACTATTCCTAGATTGTGCCTTAAGTGCAATCCTTTTATCCTTAGGCTTAATGGTTTTGGTAAACATGTCGATCTCATAAGTTTGAAGGTCTTCTACGAGTTCTTCTAACCTAAGTGTGTCTAATATCCCCAAAGAATTTGAAACAGTGACCTTAGGAGTAAATTGAGATGGAAGTGACCTAAAAATATTTTTAACAACCCTCGCCTCATTAATTTTCTCACCCAAATTTAAACTCATGTTAACTATGTCCAATAATCTAGCATAAAACTCGTCAAAACATTCAGACTCAGCCATTGTGATTGTCTCAAATTAGGTGGTTAATTTTTGCAATTTAGAGGACTTAATTGTGTTGGTACCCTCATATATCAATTGAAGGTTATCCCATGCCTCTTTAGACGTGGTTCACATCATAATACGATGAAACTCGCTAGGGGTGTTTGCTCTTGAAATAGCGCTAAAGCCACGAGAGTTCAAATTACTCAGTTTAAAATCATATTCAGTCCATTTCGACACATGTTTGGGATTAGTGACATTATCGATGGTGACAGTGGCAGGAGTCTGCCATCTTTCACAAACAATCTGAACACGTTCATCAATTGCTTTTAAACCAGATTTCATGTTATCTTTGTAGTTGGCATTATTCATCCTATCAAAGACTAGGAACCGATTATGTAATTTATTTATCGTAAAAATTGCGAGTTTTTAAACAAAAATTGAGATCACAAAAATTTTACGAAAAAAGGATCAATCGATAAATTAGAGACACCCACTCTGACACCAATATGAGAATGCGGTGTGATATCGATTATTTATGGGTTTGCAAATTTCCAATTTTATACTTATTTAATTAGATGTCAATTTAATTTCAAATCAATTAAACCCTAAAACATAGATCTATGCCATCACAAATCAATTTTATACATTTGAACGACATCTCCAAGTTGTTGAATGACATCTGTTATCGTTAGATCCATGAAGGAACGACAAAAGGAAAATAAAAATAGTATGAAGTTGTTCAAAGCATGAAAGAAACGACCCTTCAAACGACATCTAATATCATTTGATGAAGTCGTTTGAAGGACTTTGGCATGTTGTTTGAATGAGAGTGCCTTGCCGTTTGAACAACTGAAACGTGAAAAATAAATACTTTAAAAATCCGCTTGCAGGTCTTGAAAAATTATTTTTGACGTAGAACAAAATGTCTTGGCTTTAAAAACAGTTTCAAAAATCTCCCAACACTTAAAGTAAATCATTTAAAAAACTAACACGCATTCTAACGAAATTGTACCTCATGTTGTGCAAATGTTGAGGTTTGCTTGAAATTCGTATCCATTGTCTTGAACAAATGAATATGAGCTTCTTCGACTGTTGTAGCAGTATAAAACACATCATATGTAAACTACGGACAATGGAAATAATGTCCTTAGTCGCTGGGCTGACCTCAAAGATGTTGGTAATGCATGCCTCCCATGAACTCTCCATTGTAAGTGTGGAACTTTCCTTTATTCTCTTTGTGAATTTTTATTTGTTTATTTATATTGATCTCATCATGATGCTTATTTCTTGCAGTTTATTATGGACTTCATCAACTTGGTTCATCACAGTGTCGATATAAGGAAAAAGGATTTTGACCTGGGGGTTTCCACACATATTTCCCTTGAATTGGCAAAAGGGTAAGGTGATCGCGCGAGGGAGGGGGGGAGGGGTGGACAAGTTAAAGGCCTAAGAAAAGGATATCATTCAATAAAAGGCCAAGGTAGTGACCTTGTATATGACCAATTGGGAATCCACCCAAAACCTAGCCACAACTTTAGAAGCGAACAATGTTGCCTATGACAAAGGCTGGGACATATCTTTTGATAATGCTCCTAATTAGTTGTAGTTCATCAATAGGGCATTAGCACAGAGCTTTGGTTAAGGCTAAAATTACGGAGATCTCCGATATGTTTGGAGAGTATAACCCCGGTACTCTCCCAACCTAGAGAAAGTGTTATACCCCATAGTTTTTATACACTATTAAATTTATATTAAGAAATGTTATTTATATGAAGTGACTATTGATGTCACTAACTAATTTTATATCGCATATGTATACGTATGAGTTTCTAATTTATTAAATTGAACTTAATACACATAAATGAATTAATAATTGTTTAATAAATTTTTTAAAACTCGAAAAAATGTAGATAGTAAATTGTTAATTGGATATTTCAGATGACTTTTGGGGAAAGTATAGTGTCTGACTGTACCATAAAGTGATGGGTTTTAAGACCTATGAGTTAGGATATAGCTTATGTTAGGTTTTAGACTAATTGATTATGATTTTGGTCTTAATGGGTCAAGGTTAATGATGGGTTCAACCCTAATTTCTTGGTTAACAAGATAAAAGGGGGATTATGGTCAGTCTAGTACATTGTAACACATTAAAAAGAAAACCCTAAGATCTAAGAGGGGAAAGAGAGAATGGACAACTTGGAGAAGAAGAAAAGTGGGACAATTAGACTTCGAGAAAGAGAGAATTGGGGTAATTGGATTGGGACTTCATCTCTTAAATTAAGGAAAGTTTACTTATTATAATAATTTGATTTTTTTTGTTACTAGAATATATTTATTCATTGGATTATAAATCTAAACATAGAACACATGATTTAGATAATTAAACAACAAGTTTTGGATTGAAATTAATTCGTCAAATTAGGTTGATTCAATTTGTCATGAATTTTGATTTATATTTAACTAACTGATTTTGGAATTGTGTATATTTGAAGAGTTGAGTAAAAGTCCCTTAATTATTGTATGAATGAATTATAAATTTGGGAGTTTAGAATGAAATGGAAATCTAGGGTTCTAATTCTAAAATATACTTTGAAGTCCACATATAAATCTATTAAACTTGTAAGGATCACATTTAATTTGGTTTGAGGATGTTTGTAGGATAATTTAGAGTAACTTGGAGGTATTAAGAACTTAAAGTAGATCGTTAATGGTAGTTCTGGACACATCGGTTTGGACGTGGACCAAAGGCAGAAGAATATTAGAATTTGGAGAGTTTCGTGGATTAACCGTTAGAACGATCACAATTATGGTCTATGTGCATGGTTTATGAGAAAAAATAGGTTTAGTGTCATGCATATGACCAAGGCATATTTTGGGATTTCTCATATTTGGTAAAAAATGAAATTGGAATGGAATTAGGAGACTTAGACACATTAAAGTACTGATCTAATACCTTTAATCATATATGTAAATTTAGTTGGGAAGATAATAGGACTCATAGCCTTCTTTAAATATAAATAACTCTCTTTTACATTATGTATGATATATTGATTGTGTATACATATGTGATATATCCCGGGGGAGACATTCTTAAGGACATGCGACGATGCCGCTTCAGTATCCCAGTAGATAGAGATGGGTTATAACTTGGGTTGTATGACGGCGAGCAGTGCATTATTATAGAAACCTTGGTCAAGCAATGATGACACTTCGATATCCCGAAAAAGAGTGACAGGCTTACCTAGGGCCATGCAACGGTACCATTTTGGTACTCCGTTAGTTAGTAATAAAATAATTTGTATGAATTGTACATAAGCGTAAAATACACATAGACATGTGTTTCATGATTAGATGTATATACTTGAGAGGTATAAAACATTCATTTATGAATATTCAATTGAAATGAATAATATGTAATCATGGTGTTCACTTGGGTTTGGGATTAGAGGAATGTGATATCTAGGATTGTTAGGTTTAGGATAATTTAAAATAAACTAAAAGAAGAGAGGAGGATGCATAATTATATTATAGTCCAAACATAATTATATTTTTATACTTCAAAGGTTTGTTGTTAACATTGTTGATTTACCATTTTAAGGACACGGGCCATAAGTGTAGCCTAACTCCTGATCCAGTCTTAAGTTCTAATAGTTACCGTTCACAATGGATGTAGGTGTCGAGTTTGTGTGATCATGCCTATATATTTATTTTATCTTTTATTTCGGATTTTTATTAATGATTAGGTATACTCTTTCATTTTAGTATGATATAGTATTATGATATGGAGATAGTATGCGAGGATTCAACTACTACTTTTGGTTTGGTATCAGAGAAATTGTAGTTCACCTATTTGTGTTGAAGTTTTTCCACTACATCTTAGTTTTATTTTCAAGGCATGCTTAGAATCACACTCAACTTTTTAGACTCTATTTTATTCACTTTAGACATGATCAATCTAGTTTAAATTTTATGTGTTGTCATAGTTGGCATCTGTGTATTACATGTTCTAGTGTCCTTAGGATCTTGAGTGCATCCATCGCTTTTCATGTAGCGTTCTTTAATGCTTTAAAGATTATTATTTATACCTCATGCTCCATTTTTTTATGTGTACTTATACATTTTATTAACAATTTTTCAAATGGTGAACACACACAGACGAGCAGACTGATAGCGACAGACTACTAGCACTGATTCAGGGGCAGTAACACCCCACTAGAAGCCGCAACCATCTCCACCACCACCGCAGAGACATGCATATATTATTGCATAAGCCAACTTTACCGCTACTATCGGACAAACCGTTGTTGTGACTATGGAAGCCATGTAGTAGAATTATCTACTATCGCCACCACCTATGGTCATACTTGTGACTATTTTTTCGAGTATGGCTTCATGGGAGAAGGGCATTGGTGTTTTTAAAAAGAATCCCCCATCAGAGTTATCTGGGTCCATATACTCTATTATTGAATTGTAGTGGAGGTGTGACATCGAGTTCCATATACACTTACTAGTTTTTACCGATACCTAGAGGAATATGCTAGCCAATTTCAGCTTGTAAAATATGCCTTACCGTGGTGGGAGTCTATTAAAACCATGGAGTATCAGTCAAATATGACCATTTCATAGTTTTGGGAGAAGTTTGAGGGGAAATATTTCCCTCCGTCACATTAGGAAGCTCTGAGAGTTAAATTTGATTGACTGAAGTATGAAGACATCACAATTGTAGAGTATGAGAAATAATTTCTCCACTTATACACTTTTCCCTAGAGATCAGAGATTCAAAGGTGAAGAAGATAGATAAATTTGTTAGAGGCTGGACTTGGGGTATCGGGTGAGTATTAATGGGAAATACAACATACATTTATTATATATAGATATTAGATGTCGCACAACATCATTATCACGACTTTAGTGAGATCCAAAGGTAGAGGAAACCACATAAAGACAAAGGGGGAAATAAACAAAGTCCTAAAGTGGTTGAGTTATGTGAGTCATCTTAAGGATGGGGAGGATCATAGTTCCAGTGAAGGAAGATTCAGGGGGAATATCCCATGCAATAATTTAGAGGAGGAAAGGATTATCGCCAATAGGGCAGTCAAGGCCATGGACAATATGACCAGTAGTTCTAGCAAGGATAAGGTCATAGGTACCAGTATAATCCCTAAGGTAAAGGAAAATAAGGTCATATCCTAAATCGTTCCATGAAGGGATAATGTTTTACATGTGGCGAGGAGGGATACCAGCAGTAGGGGTAGCGATAGGCTCTTCTAACCCCCACCATAATATCAGACCTTGCCACCAGAACCAGTGTATTCATCTTTAACCCGGGCGTATGGATGCTCACAACTTCACTATAGATGTGTCTACAACATCCATCCAGAAGGCAAACTAGGGTAACCTCAAGCGATTGAGGGTATGTTTTATGTTTATGGAACCTATGCTCAAGTTCTTTTTTATACGAGAATATTACACTCTTTTTGTAATCACACATTTGCCTCTACATTAGGATTGGTAGATATAGCTGAGGATGTATCTTCAAATATGGATACCCCCGTAGGAAAGTGTGTTTCCTTATGACATATTTATAGAATGTGACAGCAGAGATCGATCAATTGTGTTTTTTTGCCAATTTTTTTATTATTGGATATGTCGACTTATGATGTCATTTTGGGAATGGATTGAATATCTCTATATCACGCTCAGATATATTATAGTGGGAAGGCGATTACGTTTTCTATTCCCAGACATGATATGTTCTTAGTTTCTTTGCCTAGGATCAAATGTAGCACACACTTATATTATAGAGATGCGACTTCATCTTAGGAGGTCATAGTGTGGTTAGATTCAATACCTATTATCCAGGAGTTTATGAACCTATTTGATGAGATTATAGGGTTACCACTAGCAAGGGAGGTAGATTTTTCTATAGACATAGCACGGGCACCAAGACCATCGCGAGGGAACCTTACAGGATGGCTTTTGAGACGACGCAAATATTGCGTATTTCACCTATTAATCTACGCATTATTAGCCCCCTCGGATATCTTAATCCCTATATTTATGCTTGTTAACCTGAAAACCTCGAATTTCTATAATAACATGTTTTGTAGGGGTTAATTGAGCTTTTGTAGGTATTTGGATGCTTAGTATGGAGTTTGAACGCATTTCTCTCATGTTCTGTACGCAATCGCACGTTCAAGGGAATTTTGGTCTTTCCAAATTTTGGGCTCCTAGACCAACATCTCACGGAAGTTTTATCCCTCCTCGCAAGCTTCATGTGGCTGTGAACGGTGCGCGATTTTGATCCAGAATGAAGAAGTTACAGCATTTCTAGCGGAAGAGAAATTCATCCAACCAAAACAGGAGGAATTAGTGCAGACCTGTAGCCATCGATCGATCGATCAAAAGGATCGATCGATCGATCCTTAAGTTTTTTCCAATCGTGGGAGACAGTGGGCTATGATTTTTACCATCGATAAATCGATCCCCCATTTTCAGCTGATATTTTGTCTTTTCTTTTCTTTTTCCTTTTCTTTTCTAATTTAATTCCTTTTACTATATAAAGGATTTTTGGTGTAAAAACAAAGATACTTCGTTTTTAGGTCAGTTTAGCTCAGGGTTTGAGGATTTGAGAGCTCTTATTCTTCCTCTCTTGGTTTGACACCCTTTAGGGTGTGTAATTGGTACTTTCATCTTCCCTCTCCATTAATATAAGTTGTATTTCCTTTATTCTTACTTTGCAGTTAATTTACATGCTTTATTAATTAGTTTACTTGCTTTAATTCTTGCTTTCCTAGTTTAATTAGTTTAAATTATTTTCATTTATGTCTTTCCCTTAGATAAATATGGTCAGGGTTGTGTTTCGCCATTAACGAGCCTCTAACCTCGAAAATTAGGTTTTGTGTAAAATTGCGTTTAATTGAAACCGTGCGTACTAAAGTTGGATTTTTATGCGTTTAACTTTATTTGTCACGCAACTTTAGTGTTTATAGCGACAATCCAAATTTAATCCGTGCGTGACCATTTTTCATTAAATGTTTATTCAAGCAACTTTGGGTTAAATTTCTTATTGCGTGAAGTTTATGATTAATTGGAAATGTTCGATTAAATTTCTTTCGAGCCTTAACTCTAAGTAGTAGTTGTTTCGATTCATGTGGTAGAATGGATCCCGATCCTCGCTTTACTTTTGTGTAGAGTAACTTATTATTTTCTTTTGTCACCTTTCCCACCCATCACCTTTTATTTTATTTATTTTACACTTTTATTCCTGAAGTTTTAAAGAAATTAAAATCTAAAATTCAATCACTCCCTGTGGATTTCTTACGATACCGGACTTACCGCTGTGCTTGGTTGTCAAGTTTAGTTGTAGTTTAGGTCTTTGCATGTAGAGCGGGAGCCAAAATCAACGACAGTGTCCCCACACGAACACTTAGTTTCCCTCATATCAAAATGGCGCCGTTGTCGGGGAGTGTGTTTTAGATAGTGATTGTTTTATTATTTCATAGTATTTATTTCATTCATATTTGTATTCTTTATTTTCCCCTTTCTTTTTGGCTTATGCTAGATTGTTTCGAGAAATTGGAATCTCGGTGCTTATCGCTTTATTGAATTGTCTATTTGGAAATGTCTCGCTATATCTCTTTAGATAACTTTAGTTCTTCTCTAAATAGTAACGGGTATTCCATTAGCTATGAGCAAACCATACAAGAAGATGATATGTATTCTTGTTTGTTTGATTATGAGTTAATGATAAATGAAATTAATGACCAATCCGAAAGTTCTCAAGCTTGGTTTCTTGAAAATGATGCCATGATCGATGATATTATTTCTTCACAAAATTGAGTTGAGGTTGAAACATGGATTTCACCTCCATCCCTCATTGATGAGGAAATAATTAAGAGCGAGCTAAGATTTAGCACTTTGGATTTTTAACCTCTTATTAATTCTTTCGATTGTATTGAGGTTACTGGTCCTTCATTTCCTTTACTCCCTACTATTAGCGAACCATTAAATTTATCACAAGAATCGGTTGAAAGTGTTGAGGTCTTTGACCCGATTCTTGAACGAGAATGTTATTTTGAGATGGTTCATCTCATGGGCTATACACCTGTACTAGCCCCACCTCCCCTTCCAATTGAAGAACCTTGGGGATGTGATTTTAATTTTCCCGAGATTAATGTAGTCTTATCCCCCGTAGTATCCAAATCCCCCCATCGTCCGCCCAAAATTGATAATTGGCAATGGTTCATTTCTTACGCCTTACACATGCCTTCTGATTTTCAAACGGAATTATTATTTTTAGGGAGGCATGTTCTCTTTGGAGGGTCCACCGTTGATCTTTCAAAGTCAAATCCCTTTTTGGGTGGATCCTCAACTGTTTAGACTTCTAGTGTATAGTTAGTGTTAAGTCTAAGTAATAGGTTGTAAATCATTAGCCTTTTAATTTTCTTTCTTTAATATTTTTTCTTTCCTTTTAATTTAGTCTAGTGTAATTAGTTAACTTTTTGTTATTTGTTTTTTCTATGCTCGGTACTAACTTTTTTTTGTAGATTTCATTGGACTTGTGCTTATGGAGATCGCTCCAATTTTTGGTAATATCGTTCTTTTTATCTCTTTATGTTGTGTTCTTAATGCGCATTGAGGACAATGCAATATTTAAGTTAGGGGGTGTGGAATATTCTATCCATTTCATGTGTAGTCCGTTGATTTGCTTACTTGTTAGTTACTTAGTATGCCTTTTTGTGAAAATTTGAACATTTTCAAAAATATTTTCTTTCTTTTTTCTCCTTTGTTGGGCATTTTGCCTTGTTTCCAATATAAATTTCAATAATTACCCGATGCGATTGACAACTCAATGATGCATGTTCTCAATTTTAAAAGTTATTAGACGTTAGTCCTCAAATTATTGATATTGTGAATAACTTCATGAATAATCCCATGAGCACATGCACCTTCTTGTTCTATTGATTTGGTTTAAGATTTTTATAACTCGGTAATATTTTGTTGCATTGTATATACTTACACCGGGTAAGATTTGTACCTTTCGTCGTTTGTGAGTGTATACACTATTCTTTCCTCATTGAAAACGTTGAATTCGTCGGTAGTCTCTATATTCTTTCATTTGATCGTTCATTAATTGAGTTCATTCATGAAATGTGTTACTTGAGCATGATTTTCATATATTGTTTTGACTCGAAAATTGCGTAAACTTTATGAAATTATCATAGGCAATCTTTGTTATGTCACCCATATTAGCCATAACCTCACCTTATATGTTTCCCTAGTCAACCCCTTTGAGCCTAAATATAGCCTTTCTTTTCATAATCGAAAATCCCAACCAACTCCAAATTGGAGTTTAAACCAAACATATTACCTTCCATGCCTTTGTTTGGAATGTTACTTGGGATTGAGTGATGTTATTGTGATGTCGGTTGCAATTTAGGCATATGAGAGTGAGAAAACTAAAGAAAATAAAATGTGAAAAAAATGAAGAAAAAGAGAAAGAAAAAAGCAAAAGAAAAGAAAAGAAAAAGTAGGAAAAAGAAGAAAATAAAATAAAAGAGAAAGTTTGTATATATGTGTTATGTATAGTTCAATAATCATTGTTACTCTGCCATTGCACATTTAATGCTTGTTTTGGAACTTATTTTCCAATTTTGGAATTTACCACTATCTCCCATTATTCCAAGTTTTTCATGCCGAACACTTTGAATCCGTATATACATCTCCTTCCTTTCGTACCCTAGCCTAGCCTACATTATAACCCTATCAAGTCCTATGTGATCCTAGGGTGCATTTAATTTAAAAGTCATAATAGTTTTGAAAATCTGTAAAAATCCATTTCGCATCTTTTAATGTGCTATATCTTTCATCGAGATTACAAATTTTTCATTTTATATATAGCATTCTTCATTAGTGACATGTGAGCAGCCTAGTTTATATTTACATTTACTCTTTATGCTCGCATGTCCCGTGTGCTACCTCTCTCTTTCAAGTGAATTCGTTTGTAGAGCGTAATGCCCGCGAGGATTTAATAGATGCTTTCTTTATTTAGTATCCAATTTATTTAAGTTTTGGCCAAATCATACTATGCATGTGCTCTCCCCCCCTCCCACTTTTAAAGTTTCAATTCTATGAGGTGCATTCAACCTGTTAATAACAATGAACTTTAGCTTGAATTCGTTCAATATGCTAATAACATGTTTGAAATATTTTTCGTTGTTGTTGAGTTTGTTGCAAGTTGGGTTGGTCATATTTTGAGGAAACCATGTGATGTTTGTGGGTATCATCCTTGAAAACCCTCATGAGACAACACTCGTCTACTAGGGTAACCTAGGGGTTTAATGGCTTATTGCATACGCTAAATGCAATCGAATCTCCTATAAAAGTGGCCTTTTGCTTTTATACCATACTTTTGTACTATCTCCTAATTTTTGTTTGCTTGTAGTTCTTGTTTCATCCTATTTCATTGCTAGGGACTAGCAATGTGTAAGTTAGGGGGTGTGATACGACACAAATATTGCGTATTTCACCCGTTAACCTACGCGTTATTAGCCCCCTCGGGTATCTTAATCCCTATATTTATGCTCGTTAACCAGAAAACCTCTAATTTCTATGATAACATGTTTTGCAAGGGTTAATTGAGCTTTTATAGGTATTTGGATGCTTAGAATAGAGTTCGGACGCATTCTGCTCAAGTTCTATATGCAATTGCACGTTCAAGGGCATTTTAGGCTTTCCACATTTTAGGCACCTGGACCAACATCTGCATAAAATTTGTAGCCCTCCTCGTAAGCTTCGCGTGGCCATGAATGGTGCACGATTTTGATTCAGAACGAAGAAGTTACGACATTTCTATCAAAAGAGAAACTCATCCAACAAAAATAGGAGGAATTAGTGTAGACCTATAGCCATCGATCGATCGATCGATCAAAAGGATCGATCGATCGATCCTTCAGTTTTTTCCAATCGTGGTAGACAGTCGGCTATGATTTTTACCATCGATCGATAATAGTTTTTTTAATGTAGAGGAGGAGCCAAAATCAATGACAGTGTCCCTACATGAACACTCGGTTTCCCTCGCAGCAGCTTTATTAGAGATGAAGGGGTTATAGGAACATATTCGATAGTTGTTGAGATGAGGGTTTATATATAGGATCACGTCTCTATGGGTAGCATGTTGTTTATGAATAATAAGGATGGCCACATGTGACACCCCGCTTAAAATAATAACGGGTGGCTAACCCTATACTAAAATAAATTAGGAATCTCAAGTGGATTATTCTCAGCATCTACTGTCGATACTAAATAAACCTAGCTAACTACGCAATACTACAATAAGTGGATGCCAAAAATTTTAAAACATACAATTAACATCATACCAATAATATAGTAACTACCGATCATGATAAATTTACACACGTGCCATGATAAAATAAGTACCCATATAAAACAAAATAATTACAACAAAAGAAGTATACCCGAATATGTTGCAGGTCACCGTAACAACCCGCATAATTTTTGGGCTATTTTCAAAATAAAGAGGAAAAATAAAGTTTTAGATAAAATTATTTTTATTGCTCAAATATGTTGAATATTATTTTTAAAGGCGAGAATTTCAAACGGTTTTGAAATCCGAGTTAAAAAGAATTTTAAAATGATTTTTAAATGTTTTTAACTCTTGGAGTTGTTTTGACTTCCAACTCTTCATTTCTTTGCCTTATTTAAAGGAGTCATTTGGATTCCAACTCTTCATTTCTTTGCATTATAAAAGGAAGTCATGGGCAAGCCTTTTAACATACTTTTGGCACAAATTTTGGTAGCAAATATATTTTATATTCCTCTTCTTTTTATATATACTTTAGTCCTTGAGATTTGTGAGTTCCAACCTTAGATTAGAGGTGTTGGGGCTATTTTGTTGGAGGTTCTTGGAGGAGCTTTTGTAGATCTTTTGAGTTGATCTTGAGGATGTGGTCATTGGTTTCTCATCATGGTTTGAGGTATGGGGTTTTACACAATATGCTCCTAAATCTCGCGAGTGTTTATTCCGTTGAATTCCTGTTAATTGAACTCATATTTGAATTGATAAATTCATTGAAATCTGGAAAATAATTGTTGAAATTATTTTGATTCATGTGATATCATTATATTGTTGATGATCACGTTGTCATGAGATTTTAATGTGGCACCGATGTTGGGCACCCGCCAAAATTCCTGTTTCCCGGGCTATGGCTTGATAAAGCATATACGGATGTGGTGAGGCCTGGTGACCTGGTTAAAGTTTTGTTGAGAAATTATATTGATAAATTCTTTGAGATTTTCATTTTGATTTGAATATTCTTACTTGTGTTGTTACGTTTTATTCATCGCTAATATTTATTTGTTGAGCATCTTTCTAGTCGTATTGTGTACTTCCCCATATTTTCTTTTGTGGCAGGTTAGCGCGGATTTTGAGGCTCTATGGAGATTGATTTTAGTGAGGATTGTTTGGGAAATATTTGTATTATTTTGATGAATAGAGATTTGGAGATTTTTATTTTACTTTCGAGTTAGTTGTTGTATTTTTTATTCGAGAGACTTGTTGTAATTGAAGAGATTGAGATTAGTGGATTTATATGATTGTGGGTTTATTTAGATTCTCTATACCTTGTCACTTGTGGATTGTTAGCCTGAGTTTTGGAGACGAGATTATTTTTGGAGATTGTTAACCTGATTTTGAGAGTTAGGCATTTGGCGAATTTCGAGGGCGAAAGTCCATTGTTAGTGGGGAAGTGTAACAACCCGCATAATTTTTGGGCTATTTTCAAAATAAAGAGGAAAAATAAAGTTTTAGATAAAATTATTTTTATTGCTCAAATATGTTGAATATTATTTTTAAAGGCGATAATTTCAAACGGTTTTGAAATCCGAGTTAAAAAGAATTTTAAAATGATTTTAAAATGTTTTTAACTCTTGGAGTTGTTTTGACTTCCAACTCTTCATTTTTTTGCCTTATTTAAAGGAGTAGTTTGGATTCCAACTCTTCATGTCTTTGCATTATAAAAGGAAGTCATGGGCAAGACTTTTAACATACTTTTGGCATAAATTTTGGCAGAAAATATATTTTATATTCCTCTTCTTTTTATATATACTTTAGTCCTTGAGATTTGTGAGTTCCAACCTTAGATTAGAGGTGTTGGGGCTATTTTGTTGGAGGTTCTTGGAGGAGCTTTTGTAGATCTTTTGAGTTGATCTTGAGGATGTGGTCGTTGGTTTCTCATCATGGTTTGAGGTATGGGGTTTTACACAATATGCTCCTAAATCGCGCGAGTGTTTATTCCGTTGAATTCCTGTTAATTGAACTCATATTTGAATTGATAAATTCATTGAAATCTGGAAAATAATTGTTGAAATTATTTTGATTCATGTGGTATCATTATATTGTTGATGAGCACGTTGTCATGAGATTTTAATATGGCACCGATGTTGGGCACCCGCCAAAATTCCTGTTTCCCGGGTTATGCCTTTTTAAAGCATATATGGATGTGGTGAGGCCTGGTGACCCGGTTAAAGTTTTGTTGAGAAATTATATTGATAAATGCTTTGAGATTTTCATTTTTATTTGAATATTCTTACTCGTGTTGTTACGTTTTATTCATCGCTAATATTTATTTGTTGAGCATATTTCTAGTCGTATTGTGTACTTCCCCATATTTTCTTTAGTGGCAGGTTAGCGCGGATTTTGAGGCGCTATGGAGATTGATTTTAGCGAGGATTGTTTGGGAAAGATTTGAATTATTTTGATGTATAGAGATTTGGAGATTTGTATTTTACTTTCGAGTTAGTTGTTGTATTTTTTATTCGAGAGACTTGTTGTAATTGAAGAGATTGAGATTAGTGGATTTATATGATTGTGGGTTTATTTAGATGCTCTATACCTTGTCACTTGTGGATTTGGATTTATTTTATCGCATTAGCGCTCCGTTCGCTCTCCCCGGGCGGGCGGGGTGTTACAGTCACAGACAATGCAACATCCCTAGGAGGGAAATATAAAAGTGCTACATATAACCCTTGGGTATAAACCCTATATACAAAATGAATCCTTAACTAGATTTACAATAGATAGGAAGCGGCTATAACAAAAATCCCACAATAGTCCGCATCTGCTACAGCTCTGAGGACACTAGATAGAAGCGCATCATTGGCATCCTTGCCGTGGGACACCTATAATATATTATAGTATATATATCAAGAGAGAAATATAAATGGGTCAGATCCCGAGGTGTGAAAACAATTGAGCAAGTTCATTAAAATGCATAATAATTGTAAATGCACAATTTCATGATTAAGGTGGAGTCGTACTCCCTTGGAACTCAACTTACCCCTCAACTATAACGCGCACCTAAACGTATGCGCATGAACCTCATTTTAGCTACTCGACACATTCTAGGGACAATTCAATCTTATTCTACGCATAATCTACACCCGCGTAACCTGTTATCTCAAGTGTAACCCAAACTCCTCTCCTTCTATCATATCCTAAGTTTACACCCGAACTTATACATTAATATCTGTGTAAATTATACACAACTATACCTTACTAGAATTCATCAGTTTCTACTTATTAACCTAAACAAGTTATTAGCACTAGAATAGTCACACCTCATCTTTATATACTTATAAATCATTTTTTTTCACCATAATGCATAACCCTTGTTCCAAGAATTAAGCTTCTCCCCACTCCCAACATTGGGCGATGTTTCGTGCGTGGGGTGTCTCGCAAAGCGAAATCCAAACAAGGAACCCCCGGATACACTACTCCTTGACAGTGTTGATCACCGGGATCCATTATGCCCTTAGCACACAACACATATAACATCAGCTACTTATTAAGAACAACTATCTCTAAGCACACAAATAAGATGTCGCACAGAAACTTTAGGGTTTATGTAACATTATTTCTATTTATAAAACACGATCATTCAACCCTAACAAGCACATATACATAACACACTTAGCGTTCATTTAAAATATCCACTTATAGGATATAAATATACTTCACAATGCTAACATCTTCTAAGAATTACTCACTTTATCCCGGGTTAACAGCCACCACACTATTATCACACCGTCCTAGTAATCAAATAAAAGACAACATATGGAAAGAGGTCATAGTTCTGAACCTGAAAGTGAGAACGAATCATACCCAAGATTTCTCACCTAGAATAAAATCACGCAATAAATAATGGACGACTATGACCTGGGAACTATACGCTCCCTGCTCCTCAAGCCAGGGGCCTCACCCACATCGCGCAACTTCCCATGATAGCACTGGAGGGGAATGCTCACACAATAAGTATATATATCAATCACATTAGATATATATGCGATCACATCATATATACAAACCATCACACATGGCACATTCATTCATGCCATAAATATTCATACATATATATACACATACATACTATCTCCTATCCGTATGTATAAAAGTAATTAATTAGGCTATAGATATATAACTCTCGTTATACTAACCAACACTATAACACATAGTCGCCCAATTCATTTCATTATACGATCCCTCACTTGAGACTTGCACATCCATTACACATATGATACGAATAGTTTTGCCAATTTAACCAACATTAAGGATACTATCTCAAAATGGAACGTATCTAACAATCATCATACACACACCATCTATATCCGAATGCACACCGATATACAATAATTATCTCGGCTATAAGTATAAACACAAATTATTCTAGTTGATAATTGAAAAGATCATTCCCAATTCATTTTATGATCCGATCATGTGTTTGAATATTTATCATTAATCGCACATAGATATACAATAGTTATTTCGGCTATAAGTATAAACACAAACTATTAGTCGGTAATATATTGAATCCTTCCAAATTCAAATTACGATTCAGTTAATCATGTAAACCTATCGAATTTATAATTAAATCCCTAAGTTTATCGTCACTAAGGTTACACGACCTCTCTCTCATTGGTCCCCAATCATTTCTAAATAAAAATCCTATCGCTAGGAGAATTCAATACAACAGTCAACATAACAACTCCAAGTCATACCTTCATAACCACCTTGATAATCCCCTAATGTCACATCATATAACAACCTAAGTCTAATCTCTAAGTAGGACTCCCATTGCTAGGGTGATTCCTCACTAAGTCAATGTGGCAACTCTAATATATATATTTACATATTCCCAAATTAGCTCGATAAGTTCCCAAGATCACATCTTATAAGGAACTCTTAATAAACCTCCAAAACGCGTTTCTCGCATTCTATAAGAATGTTCCAAATCGATAAACCCAATCAAAACGGAGTAAAACTCACTCTAGAAAAACTTCTCCAAACAAACCTGTTTCTAAATCGATTCGGCCGGGTCCGAATCGATTCGGTCCCAAAAGCAAATGGATTCGCCAGCATGAGAATCGATTCCATCCAAAGGACCTGTAAGTCTGCCTTAGGTCGAATCTATTCATTTTGGAGTCCGAATCGATTCAGTCACACAGAACTCTAAGTCTGTAACATTCCGAATCGATTCGCAAATGGCGGAGAATCGATTCAGCCTGTTCAACAAGCTACGAAATGACTTATTTTCTCCAAAACCCAAATTTCCAAAACCCAAATTTATCATCTTCGCTCTATCATTCTTCAACCCAAACATGTTTCTAACATCAAAATCATTATATATATCAACCTAACTATATATAAAACCTCAAATCCAATACACACACCTCAAATGCAATATTTAACCAAAATCTAGGTTTTTAACATTTAAAACCCAAAATCCATATTTTTGTCAGCAAATCATGAAATAAATTACACACATAGATTATTTAGTAAGTTTAATCACTTGCCTCAAAGTTGTATAGGTTGAATCTTCCTCGAAATCGCGTATTGGACGGAGTCTCCCAGCTTTCTCCTCTTTCTCTTCTTCCTTTCCTCTTCTTTCTCTATCTCTAGGACTTACTCAATCTCACAAGTGAGATTGTTATCTCACGTAGGCTTTATATGCCTTATCTCCAAGATACCCAACTTTAAATGATAATACACACTTTAAATGACTCGTTTACTCCAATTCGAGTCAAACTAACTTAAAATATTTCAGAACCGAAATAAAACCCAAGTACAATCATTTTAACTATCTCGACCTATCCTGGATCAACCGTACACTCAGAATCGTCATCTGAAATACTTTATAACATCCTAAAATTTTTACCTCAATTGCCAAATTTAAAGATCTCTAATTGAACTAAATATTATTTCTCCCAAATTAATTAAATTCTAAGTCCTCAAAATTATGGGGTATTACATACTCCCCCCCTACACAAAATTTCTTCCTCGAAATTAAGTTAGGCCTAGTAGTCTAATCCTCAACTAGTTCCTACGTCACCTACCCTCAAAACCACTATACCTATATCTCCCACTTCTCACAACGAATTATTATAACTTTAAAATCAATTTAGTTAACCAGGGCGCCCATACACCCTGTTCCCAAGCTCAACTATAAAAACATTACCCGACTCCACTTGCCTCAAATCGTAATATAACTCTCAACAATTTAATCCATTATAACGTACTAAGTATATGACAAAAATTCAAAATGTCCAAAGATTTTACTCTTCTCAATTCCTGACATTCGCTACTTTCATGCGAGGGAGGTCTTGCAAGCGAAATCCAAATAAGGAACCCTCCCAATACACTACTATGTAGCTCTGTCGGGAATTGAGATCCATTAAATCAGGACTAGTGTTTTAAAAATATTTTTGAATCATTTTGATATTACCCGAAGGCCTATAAAACAATTCACTATAAAACAGTGTTATGTATTTCGACACACGAATCAGATACCTTATGCCCAAGACACAAGGCGTCAACAAATACAATAATCTTACCAACACCTAGTTCTAGGAACTAACATAATAATGAGATAAAATTCCTCGCTCAATAATGAACCCGCTAAACCCTGAATGTTCTCATTAATGAAATCATTTACATCACATCAAAGCATCACCATAAAGTAGTCCCTTCCACAACTGGAACATTAGAAGTACAAGAATCTAGCCTAACTATAAAACGATAGCCTTACCATTATTGCTCAATAAACTTTAAGAGTTCCTATTTTCAAAACAAAATCGCAACTCTCTACTAACACATCACAAGACAATCTATTCCCCCAAAAGATACCATCCTAGTGCCACGCTTGCTCACTATTCCCTTCAAGGAAATTATATATACAATATGGTTATAACAACTAACCACTCACTAAAACCTTACATGCGACGCTCCCAATACCGCTCAAAGAATAACCCAGAATATAGGATGAAATTTACATATTACCTCCATATTCCAACTGCCTCACTTCATCAATGGGTCCCCATTCGAAGTTATCTTGCTCGAACTGACCTTTGAACTGTTGTAGGGGTTCCACATCCAAAACTTCCTCAAAAGGTTTCCCTCTACCTCTTCCAGGATAATTCCTCTTCCTATGGCCTAATTATCCACAGAAGAAACATCTCCTAAAAAATCCTTCCTGTCCATCCTTCTCGACAAAATGCTATTGCGGTCCTCGATAATCATTCCTATAACCTTGTTGCAGCGATGATCTTGCTCTACGGGCATTATCTCCTACAGTCCTGCTTGATGAACTTGAGTCCCCAAATCTCTTACTCCCTTTTAAACGAAGACGATACTCCTGACAATGTAACAACGTCGCATTCGTCACATCGGAAAAAGTCAGTAATACCGGGTTCTTTAACAAATGCTACCGAATTCTCCAAGCTAAACCTTTCAATAACTTCACTATTTGCTTCTCCTTTATATATACCTCATCCGGCATAAAATTTGCTAATAGAGTAAATTCTTCTTCATAATCAGCCATACTTCAATCACCTTGAATCACATCCAGTAATCCCCTCCACATTATCGTCTGAATCGCGAAAGGAAAATGCTTCTGGTCATAGCGTACCCAAAAATCTTCTATGGGCATTGCATATCTCTGCTCCGAGGTGGTGATTAATTCCCACCGTTGGAGAGATGCACCCGTTAGTTTAAAGCTGGCGAGTATTTGTTTATACACCTCACTGCATTAAATCATCCGAAGGTGCCTTTGAATATCCTTCTTCCACTGTCTCGCAACAACTGCACCGGTGCCATTGTATATCATTAATCTCACATAGATATACAATAGTTATTCCGGCTATAAGTATAAACACAAACTATTAGTCGGTAATATATTGAATCCTTCCAAATTCAGATTACGATTCAGTTACTCATGTGAACCTTTAATGTTATCGAATTTATGATTAAATACCTAAGTTTATCGTCACTAAGGATACATGACCTCTCTCTCATTGGTCCCCAGTCATTTATAAATAAAAATATCGTCGCTAGGAGAATTCAATGTTGCAGTCAACATAACAACTCCAAGTCATACCTTCACAACCACCTCGATAAACCCCTAATGTCACATCATATAACAACCTACGTCTAATCTCCAAGTAGGATTTCCATCTCCAGGGTGATTCATCACTAAGTCGATGCGACAACTCCAATATATATATTTACATATTCCCAAATTAGCTCAATACGTTCCCAAGATCACATCATATAAGGAACTTTTAATAAACCTCCAAAATGTGTATCTCGCATCCTATAAGAATGTTCTAAATCGATAAATCCAATTGAAATGGAGTAAAACTCACTCTAGAAAAACTTTGCAAAACAACCTTGTTTTCGAATCGATTCGGCCTGGTTCGAATCGGTTTGGTCCCAAAAGCGAATCGATTTGGTCCAAAGGACTTGTAAGTCTTCCTTGGGCCGAATCTATTCGTTTTGGACTCCGAATCGATTTGATCACACAGACCTGTAAGTCGGAATCATTTCGAATCGATTCACAAAAGGGAGCGAATCAATTCGGCCTGTTCAGCAAGCTACGAAATGGCTTATTTTCTCCAAAATCCAAATTTCCAAAACCCAAATTTATCATCTTCTCTCCATCATTCTTCAATACAGACAAGTTTCTAACATCAAAATAATTATATATATCAACCCAACTATATATATAACCTCAAATCCTTATACAGACACCTCAAATGCAAGATTTAACCAAAATTTAGGTCTTTAACATTTAAACCCCCAAATCCATATTTTTGTCCACAAATCATGAAATAAATTACACATATAGATAATTTAACAAGTTCAATCACTTGTCTCAAAGTTGTAGAGGTTGAATCGTCCTCGAAATCACGTATTGGCCGGAGTCTCCAAACTTTCTCCTCTTTCTCTTCTTCATTTCCTTCTCTCTCTCTCTCTCTCTCTCTCTCTCTCATGTAGACTTTATAAGCCTTATCTCATGTAGATTTTATAAGCCTTATCTCATGTAGACTTTATAAGCCTTATCTCCAAGATACCCAGTTTTAAATGATAATAGACACTTTAAATGACTCGTTTACTCCGATTCGAGTCAAACTAACTTAAAATATTCCAGAACCGAAATAAAACTCAAGTACAATCATTTTGACTATCTTGACCCATCATGGATCAACCGTAAACTTAGAATCGTCATCCGAAATACTTTATAACATCATCAAATTTTAACCTCAATTGCCAAATTTAAAATTCTCCAATTGAAATAAATATTATTTCTCCCAAATTAATTAAATTCCGAGTCCTCAAAATTATGGGGTATTACACTAACTTTACTTATGTGTGGATCATAGGGAGATGAATAAGGTCATGATACATAATAAGTATACTGTGACACCCCGCCTAATTAAATACCAGGCGATCACTCCTTTATCAAATTAAATCAAGGTAAATAGTTGGTTCATTCTCAGCATCACTGTCGATAAAAATAATTTTTTTCCAATTTAACACCCTAACTAATTAAGCTAAGTGTCAAAAACATTTTCGTACAAACTTCCAAATTTTAATTACAGAAAAGATTTACTTACACAAAACAACATTTCTACGATATAGAATCACACCACGATGAACTAAAATAAAACCATACATTCGTCAATCGAATGTCAACATAATAAAACCAAATATCATAAACTATCCTGAATAAATCCCATAAAACAATACTGGAATAACTGAAAATATAAAAATCCCAACAATAAATGAAATGATGAAAAGGGCGACACGTGCCCAGTAAATGAGAGTAGTAGGAGTGGAGTCAATAACAGAAGCCGTCTACTCAAGTGACCTGCAACTCCCACCTAAGCTGCAGCTCGTTCTTCACAAAGGATCCTAAGCAAGACGCCCCTATGGCTGGGCACCTGAAAATATACATATATATACAAAAGAGAGAGAGAGAAAAAGAAACGGGTCAGGGCCCGAAAGTGTGTTTGATTTAAAATACGTTAAGCAAGTATTTAAATTGATACAGGCCAATGCAAATCATATTAGTTCGACACTCTCTTGAGAAATTCTCACCTCTCTTCTAATGTGCACGCCTATCGTACTAACCTTCCCAAATAATTTAGTTTATCTTAACTTACTCATAAGTTTCCAAAACCGAACGATGGCAATGTTTTAAAAAGGTTACTTTCAATATGCAGCACTCCTCTCGTTTTAGCTTCATTAAATTATAAAGTCTCCCAGTGTTTTCTCATACTTTCACAAAACAAGTATTTAATAATTGAGTCAACAACCATGTTCTACTTATCAAATCACAGTAGGCAGTTTGAACTTTATAACCTCATATATATATTAACTACTCGTATAATATATATATATAATGGCACCCCAACTAAATTATGGTGCGGGCATACTCTGCTATCCAATCCCCGTATCGCTCACACAAAGGGAAATACAAGTTCGGAATCACTCTCGAACTGTATTAACATATACAAAACAACGTTGAGGCGAAGCATAGATTCCAAGTCCAAGAGGTCAGTACATACCCACACGTCTCTTAGGACCGTCCCACTATCAATCTGATTGCCCGTACCTAGGATATCTATCTTCTAGGGTACGAATCAATATCCCCCATAAAGCAACACAGGATAAGATCGTCCCAGCGCGGTAACCTCAGGGATAGCAAGTAGCGAGGGTACGTTTTTCACATGTATATTATATATGTACACACAATCATATAAATATACCCATTCATCATATTAATATAGGTCACTCTCCTTACCCATAATTACAACATTTATCCTTAATTTTACATTTTTAAGATTTTGTATAAGGTTTCGTCTCTAACCTTAACTCGGAGGGTTTTCTCACTAATTACGTGACACTCGTGGATTTTATCCATCTAAGTAACAAATTCAGTAGGTAGACGTCTATTCACTATAGTAGGTATTCGTTGTAATCTCTCACTTGAAATACGCAGTTCGTCGTTCCTTAATTAAATTATCCCTTAGACCCAATTATCATTTCATAATAAAGTTCTCAACACTTAATCATATGTCCTACTGGTCTCTTCTATATCCCAAAACATTTTATTTATAATGCCCAAGAAATATCCCACGGTAAATTAATTCAACTAATTAAACAAGGGGAAAAAGAGTTTGCTAGGAGGGGTCGATCGATCGACGTCTGGGGCTCAATCGATCAAACCTTCGATCGATCGACGCTCTAGGTTCAATCGATCGATCAAACAGGTATTTCGATTTCTGCAGAAGTGCAGTTACGGGTTTGACTAATATTCTTCATTCAAATCCCTAATTTCCAACACTAATCGTCCCAAAACTTATACTACAATCATGGTAATATATTTCCAGATGTTTCTAACGTTAAGCATGCATATAACCATCATTAAACATGATTAAACAACCTAAAATATCATCTAATCATCAAGAACCCTAAGTTTTCTTAACTTTTGTTCTAATCAGTTTTCTCCAGAATTTCCTTCTAACATAACATCACAAATTCATGGGTTGATCATCTACTTCACATATTATTATCAGAATATGGTTATAACGATTTCTACATGCAAATCCCTATCAAAAATTGGGGTTTTCTTCCTTTAATTATACTCCTAATCATTCCTACACTAATATGATTATTGCACTAACGAAAATACGCAAGTTAAACACTTGCCTGGGATTTTAGAGGTCTACTTTCCTGCCGATATTGGTGTGGTTGCGTTCTCCTCCTCGCGATCTACGCGTTGGTGGTGACGGCGGTGAAATCGGTGGTGTTTTGGGCCTTGAATCACCTTGAGAGCTCTCTCCTCTCTTCTCCAATGGCCGTTCTAGGGTTCTGAATGTTCTAACCCTAAAAGGCTGACTTAAATGGCTGCTAAGGATGGCTGAAATTCGTGGGTTTAATTATCCTATTTTGTAAAATGACCAAAATGCCCTCCCGGGTCACTAATTAGGCCTAAAAACACCCCGAGGCCCGAACTAAACCCCCGGGTACACTTTTCTGACTATCTCGACCCTTCCGGACGCGTTGGTGCACTCAAAACGACCATACAGACAACTTAGAAAATATTCACTTTTTAATTAACATAATTAGTTCTGACGTGACACGGGCACGTCCCGACTTAAATTTCCGAAATAGTCATTTAATACACCTATGACATTCAATATAACCAATATAATATATTACTATGCTCATTAGTAATATTCAACAAGTTTCTTATAATTACTAACTCTAGTCACGTTAATAATTATAACATAATTAATTTCCGGATTTTTATTAAATAAATCATCACATTAAATTTAATAAATCCCCAAATTAAATATAGCATAAAAGTACGGGGTATTACATACTTCCCCCTAATAATGGAATTTCGTCCCGAAATTTGGAAAATAAGGCATACCTGGTAAAAACAACTCTGGATATCTCTCGCGCATATCTGCCTCACGCTCCCAAGTGGATTCCTCCACATTATGATGCTCCCACTGGACTCGCACAAGTGGAACTACCTTCGACCTCAATATCCTCTCACTATAGTCTAGTATATCCACTGGTCTCTCCTCGTAAGAGCTATCAGGCTGTAAATCGATCTCGTCTATCGCGATGTGCGTATGGGCCATATCATCCCGAAGATATCGTCTCAGCGATGAGATATGGAATACATCGTGGATGCGATGTAAATGTTCTGGCAATCCCAACCTGTATGCTAGTGGCCCAATTCTCTCGATGATGGGAAATGGTCCTACGTACCTCGGAGCCAACTTCCCCTTCTTCCCGAACCTCATCACTCCTTTCATAGGAGATACACGTAACAACACTTGATCTCCCACATTAAACTCCCGGAAGAACCGTTTCGCATCGGCGTAGCTCTTCTGCCTGTCTTGGGCTACCCGAATACGACTCCTAATTATCTCAATCCTCGTGGAGGTCTCCTAAATCACTTCTGGCCCTAATAACTTGTTGTCCCCCACCTCGAGGCAACAAGTTGGAGAACGACAAGGCCTGCCGTACAAAGCCTCAAATGAAGCCATGCCAATCGTAAACTGATAGGAGTTATTATAAGCAAACTCTACCAGTGGAAGGTGAAGCTCCCAACCTCCTCCGAAATCGAGAACACACATTCGTAGCATATCTTCCAACATCTGATTAGTACGCTCTGTCTGTCCATCTGTCTGTGGGTGGTAAGCTGAACTCAGTCTCAACTCTGTACCCATAGCCTCCTGAAAGTTTTCCCAGAAACGTGACACAAAAATCTTGTCTCTATCTGACACAATATTCAGGGGCACCCCATGCAATCTGACAATCTCAGCGATGAACAACTGGGCATACTGACCCGTGGTATAATCTGTCCTCACTGGCAGAAAATGAGCCACCTTGGTCAATCGGTCTACAATCACCCCGATAGAATCGTGGCCCCTCTGTGATGTAGGCAACCCAGTAATGAAATCCATGGAAATACTTTCCCACTTCCACGCGGGTACTTCCAATGGCTGAAGTAATCCTGACGGTTTCTGGTGGTCCACCTTCACCAGCTGGCAAGTAGAACACTTGGACACAAATTCAGCGATGTCCCTCTTCATCACACTCCACCAGTACTGTCGTCTCATGTCCTAGTACATCTTATCGCCTCCCGGATGTACTGCAAATCGGGACCCATGAGAATGAGTCATCACTTCATGACGTAGCTCCGCTCCTTCTGGGACCACTAATCTCCCATTAAATCGCAACCCTCCATCCGAACTAACAGAATAGGACTCAGCACCCTCGGCTAGAAGTCGTACAATCTGCTCCTGACAAAACGGGTCTGTGGTCTGTGCCTATATCACCTTCGTAACAATCTCGGGTGTGACTGACATAACAGATATGAAAGAACGTGCTACTGCGTCCTGGTGACCCAACTCCTTCCAATTTTCTTTCCAGATGTCCGCTACATCGTCAACCGGTCTACGGCTCAACGCATCAGCAACTACGTTGGCTTTCCCCGGATGATACTGTATATCGAACTGGTAATCTTTCAAAAACTCTAACCATCTGCGCTGACGCATATTCAGCTCTCGCTGAGTGAACAGGTACTGCAGTGACTTATGGTCTGTGAACAAACGGAATTTCTCGCCTAATAAATAGTGCCTCCAAATTCTCAATGCAAAGACGACCGCAGCTAACTCCAGGTCATGGGTGGGGTAATTATTCTCATGCGTCTTAAGCTTGCGGGAAGCAAAAGCTATAGCCTTCTCCTCCTGCTGAAGTACTCCCCCAAGTCCTCATAAGGATGCATCTGTGTAAACCAGGTACTCTACACCCGGCTTCGGTAAATCAAGGACTGGTGCCGAAGTAAGCTTGTCTTTTAGCTCGTCGAAATCTAATTGACAAGCATCATCCCACACATACGGTACCCCTTTGCGAGTCAAATTCGTCAGCGGACCCGCTATTTTGGAGAATCCCCGAATGAATCTTCTGTAGTAACCAGCTAACCCCAAGAAACTACGCACTTCCGTCGGTGTCGTGGGCTGTCCCCATTCCCTCACCGCTGACACTTTGCTCGGGTCAACTACAATCCCCTGCTCAGAAACAACATGCCCCAAGAACTGTACCTCTCGTAACCCGAATCCGCACTTCTCGTACTTAGCATACAGTTGATGCTCTCGTAGAGTCTGAAGAACCTGCCTCAAGTGTTCGGCATGGTCCCCCTCGGAGTGTGAATATATCAAAATATCATCTCTGAAGACGATGACAAACTGATCCAAGAACTCTCTGAATACTCCGTTCATCAAGTCCATGAAAACGGCTGGGGCATTTGTGAGTCCGAACGGCATCACCCGGAACTCATAAGACCCATATCTCGTCAAGAAAGCAGTCTTCGAAACATCCTGCTCCCTAAAACGTAGCTGATGGTACCCGACCTCAGATCTATCTTCGAAAAGAAAGTTGCTCCCCTCAGCTGGTCGAACAGATCAACGATTCGAGGCAACGGATATTTATTCCGTATCGTGACCTTATTCAACTCCCGGTAGTCCACGCACAATCTCAGTGAACCATCTCTCTTCTTTACAAATAAGACTAGAGCGCCCCAAGGTTAGGTACTCCTACGAATGAAGCCCTGACCTAATAGCTGCTCAATCTGATCTCGTAGCTCTCGCATCTCTGCCGGAGCCATACGGTACGGTGCGCGTGCTATAGGTCTCGTATCCGGCAATAAATCTATAACGAAGTCTATCTCACGACTGGGCGGTAGGCCTGGTATCTCCTGAAACACATCGGAATACTCCCTAACAACTGGGATCGAATCCAAAGGAATCATAACCTCCTTAGAGGTATCCTCCTCAATGTAATATAAATGAGCGGTCGAACCTCCCTCTGGGCGAGGCATCGCTACTACAAACATCTCTTGCCCCAGAATGGCAAAAATAATGCTCCCACTGAAGCAATCAATCATGGCTCTATAAGATGCGAGCCAATCCATACCAATAATCACATCATGCTCGTGCATGTCTAAGACTAGCATGTATCCAGGCAATACCAAGCTACCAATCTCTACCCCTACTCCCTGGCATATAAAGAATATAAGTGACCCACTCCCCAGTGGTGAGTCGACACACGTCATGGTGCTCTCTGCTGTGGCTAATAACCCTAAGGACTTCGCAAAATGCGTAGCTATAAAACAATGCGTTGCCCTCGTATCAAACAAAACTTTACCCATAGTACCATGGATAGGAAACATACCCTCAATCGCGGGTGGTGCCTGTGGAGCTGCTGCCTGGTGGACGTTATAGACATGTCCATACTGCAGTTGCCCCTGCTGCACTAGAACTGCTGGAATGGCTGGTAGGGCTGGCGCTTGAGATGGAGCTGGAAGGGCAGGTGGGAAGAGTGGTCTCTGTGGCTCATTACGGGCTCCCTGCTGCTGTGGGGTCCTATCGCCCTCTGGGCAATCCTGACGCTTATGGCCGTGCTTGCCGCACACAAAACACCGGCCTCTGAAATTACCTCCCCTCTGTCCCTACTGACCACGGCCCTGCTGGCCGTTACCTCCATGCCATTGCCCCTGTTGGCCCTGATGTGCACGCTGTTGGCCATGCTGGCCCTGCTGCTGACCCTGCTGTCGGTGCTGACCCTGCTGATTAGGCTGGCCCTGCCTGTATCCCCCGAATCCCTGCCTAGAATCACCTGAACAGAATCGCTTAGCAGGGTCCCCCTGATGGGAACTCTGCTCGTGCTGACGAGTCTGTCCATGAGTTGGTGCCCCACCGGCACTATTACCCCCGGTCCTGCCCTGCTGGCTGGACTCTCCTGCTCTCTTGATTCCCTGAAGGTGGAAGCGGTGATCCTGGCAATGTAGTAACGCTGCATTGAGTACATCAGTGAAAGTACTCAGGGATAGATTTCCAATAAGGTGCTGACGGATCCTCCAAGCTAACCCGTCGACGAACAGCAAAATCTTCTTTCCCTTAGTGGGTGCCTCATCCGGCACAATAGTGAGAAGTCTCGTGAACTCCTCCTCATACTCTGCTACAGTAAGATTATCTTGCTTCAGATTTAGTAGTTTCTGCCTCATCTCCGTCTGCACTGCAGGTGGAAAATACTTGCGGTCAAACCTCTCCTAGAACATCTGAATATGTATCGTGTCCCTCTCCTCCAAAGTGGTAGTGGACTCCCACCACTGTAATGCGGCTCCCACTAGCTTGAAAGAAGCCAATAACTGCTTTTGTACTTCGGTGCACTCATACATGTGAAGATGCCACTGGATGTCTTTCTTCCATTGGCTAACCGTGACAATGTCGGAGCTACAGGAGAACTCAGGGGGATGTGCTTTCTGAAAAGCATCCCAAACCCTCTCCCATGCAGATGGAAGCTGTGATGGTACTGGCGCCACTGCCTGGACCTGGGGTGGAGCCTGCTGAATCATCGCTATCGCGGCATTCACCGCCTGAGCAACTATGGCGGCCACTTCATTAGCATTCATTGTGCCTGGTGCCGGAGCTGCTGGTTGCTCGGCCTGGGCACGCCTATCTTTCGGAGAACGTCTCGGAGGCATCTGAAACGTGAACAAAATTTATCAGTTTACAGTTATCATCGAATCTCAATTAACTGAAGACTTAAACGTAAAAACAGGAATACAACAAATCCTAAAAATAGGGATCTATAGCAAAAATGTTAAGCTGAAAGAGAAATAAGCCGTACAGATCCTATGGACACTAGAACCTGATGCTCTGATACCACCTGTGACACCCCGCCTAATTAAATACCGGGCGATCACTCCTTTATTAAATTAAATCAAGGTAAACAGTTGGTTCATTCTCAGCATCACTGTCGATAAAAATAATTTTTTTCCAATTTAACACCCTAACTAATTAAGCTAAGTGTCAAAAACATTTTCATACAAACTTCCAAATTTTAATTACAGAAAAGATTTACTTACACAAAACAACATTTCTATGATATAGAATCACACCACGATGAACTAAAATAAAACCATACATTCGTCAATCGAATGTCAACATAATAAAACCAAATATCATAAACTATCCTGAATAAATCCCATAAAACAATACTGGAATAACTGAAAATATAAAAATCCCAACAATAAATGAAATGATGAAAAGGGCGACACGTGCCCATTAAATGAGAGTAGTAGGAGTGGAGTCAATAACAGAAGCCGTCTACTCAAGTGACCTGCAACTCCCACCTAAGCTGCAGCTCGTTCTTCACAAAGGATCCTAAGCAAGACGCCCCTGTGGCTGGGCACCTGAAAATATACATATATATACAAAAGAGAGAGAGAAAAAAAGAAACGGGTCAGGGCCCGAAAGTGTGTTTGATTTAAAATACGTTAAGCAAGTATTTAAATTGATACAGGCCAATGCAAATCATATTAGTTCGACACTCTCTTGAGAAATTCTCACCTCTCTTCTAATGTGCACGCCTATCGTACTAACCTTCCCAAATAATTTAGTTTATCTTAACTTACTCACAAGTTTCCAAAACCGAACGATGACAATGTTTTAAAAAGGTTACTTTCAATATGCAGCACTCCTCTCGTTTTAGCTTCATTAAATTATAAAGTCTCCCAGTGTCTTCTCATACTTTCACAAAACAATTATTTAATAATTGAGTCAACAACCATATTCTACTTATCAAATCACAGTAGGCAGTTTAAAGTTTATAGCGTCTTATATATATTAACTACTCGTATAATATATATATATATATATATAATGGCACCCCAACTAAATTATGGTGCGGGCATACTCTGCTATCCAATCCCCGTATCGCTCACACAAAGGGAAATACATGTTCGGAATCACTCTCGAACTGTATTAACATATACAAAACAACGTTGAGGCGAAGCATAGATTCCATGTCCAAGAGGTCAGTACATACCCACACGTCTCTTAGGACCGTTCGACTATCAATCTGATAGCCCTTACCTAGGATCTCTATCTTCTAGGGTACGAATCAATATCCCCCATAAAGCAACACAGGATAAGATCGTCCCAGCGCGGTAACCTCAGGGATAGCAAGTAGCGAGGGTACGTTTTTCACATGTATATAATATAAGTACACACAATCATATAAATATACCCATTCATCATATTAATATAGGTCACTCTCCTTACCCATAATTACAACATTTATCCTTAATTTTACATTTTTAAGATTTCGTATAAGGTTTCGTCTCTAACCTTAACTCGGAGGGTTTTCTCACTAATTACGTGACACTCGTGGATTTTATCCATCCAAGTAACAAATTCAGTAGGTAGACGTCTATTCACTATCGTAGGTATTCGTTGTAATCTCTCACTTGAAATACGCAGTTCGTCGTTCCTTAATTAAATTATCCCTTAGACCCAATCATCATTTCATAATAAAGTTCTCAACACTTAATCATATGTCCTACTGGTCTCTTCTATATCCCAAAACATTTTATTTATAATTCCCAAGAAATATCCCACAGTAAATTAATTCAACTAATTAAACAAGGGGAAAAAGAGTTTGCTTGGAGGGGTCGATCGATCGACGTCTGGGGCTCAATCGATCGAACCTTCGATCGATCGACGCTCTAGGTTCAATCGATCGATCAAACAGGTATTTTGATTTCTGCATAAGTGAAGTTACGGGTTTGACTAATATTCTTCATTCAAATCCATAATTTCCAACACTAATCGTCCCAAAACTTATACTACAATCATGGTAATATATTTCCAGATGTTTCTAACGTTAAGCATGCATATAACCATCATTAAACATGATTAAACAACCTAAAATCTCATCTAATCATCAAGAACCCTAAGTTTTCTTAACTTTTGTTCTAATCAGTTTTCTCCAGAATTTCCTTCTAACATAACATCACAAATTCGTGGGTTGATCATCTACTTCACATATTATTATCAGAATATGGTTATAACGATTTCTACATGCAAATCCCTATCAAAAATTGGGGTTTTCTTCCTTTAATTATACTCCTAATCATTCCTACACTAATATGATTATTGCACTAATGAAAATACGCAAGTTAAACACTTGCCTGGGATTTCAGAGGTCTGCTTTCCTGCTGATATTGGTGTGGTTGCGTTCTCCTCCTCGCGATCTACGCGTTGGTGGTGACGGCGGTGAAATCGGTGGTGTTTTGGGCCTTGAATCACCTTGAGAGCTCTCTCCTCTCTTCTCCAATGGACGTTCTAGGGTTCTGAATGTTCTAACCCTAAAAGGCTGACTTAAATGGCTGCTAAGGATGGCTGAAATTCGTGGGTTTAATTATCCTATTTTGTAAAATGACCAAAATGCCCTCCCGGGTCACTAATTAGGCCTAAAAACACCTTGAGGCCCGAACTAAACCCCCGGGTACACTTTTCTGACTATCTCGACCCTTCCGGACGCGTTGGCGCACTCAAAACGACCATACGGACAACTTAGAAAATATTCACTTTTTAATTAACATAATTAGTTCCGACGTGACACGGGCACGTCCCGACTTAAATTTCCGAAATAGTCATTTAATACACCTATGACATTCAATATAACCAATATAATATATTACTATGCTCATTAGTAATATTCAACAAGTTTCTTATAATTACTAACTCTAGTCACGTTAATAATTATAACATAATTAATTTCTGGATTTTTATTAAATAAATCATCACATTAAATTTAATAAATCCCCAAATTAAATATAGCATAAAAGTACGGGGTATTACATATACATTGCCATGTATCAATGATATATTTATTCAGTTGAGGGGTGTGTCATTCTTTTGCAATATTGACTTGCACTCGGTTTATCATCTTCTAAGTATTAGGGAGAAGGATGTCTTGAAGATATATTTTCTAAAGCAATATGGATCATATGAGTTCTGAATCATTTCATTTGGGTTGAACAACTTGCCAACAATGTTTATAGATCTGATCAACAGGGTGTTTTGACCATTTATGGATCAGTTCATCAGTGTGTCTATTGACGACATATTGATATACTTTCGATTGAAGGAAGATCATGCAAATAATTTTTGGTTGGTTGTATAGAGACTAAGGAACTTAAATTATACGCAAAGTTCTCTAATGGTGGGTTTTGGCTATGATATGTATAATTCTTGGGCAATGTTATACCAGTAGCTGGGATTTCATTGGATCGTAGAAAGGTATCTGCAGTTATAGAGTGGGGATAGCCCATGATGCCTACTAAAATTAAAAGTTTCTCGGGTTTGGCAGGGCACAACCAGAGGTTCATTTGGGGATTCTCAAAGATTGCAGGACCATTGACACACTGTTCATTTAGAGTTCATATTTTTAAAGAGTTTTTGAGGAAATAAATGATGATCTCACTACCTCTCTTATACTTTCATTGTCACGGTCCAACATGGAGTATTTGTTATTTACAAATGAATCTCTTCAGGTCCTAGGGGGTGTTATTATGAAGGAGGAGAGGCCTATAACTTATGCATCCCTAAATCTTAAACTTCTTAAGTATAACTACCTCACGCATGATTTGGAGTTGGACACAATAATTTTTCTCCTGCATATTTGGAGGCACTATCCGCTGGGTGAGAAGTTTAGTTTATATTCTGATCACAATAGTCTTTAGTTATTATTTATGCAGAGAGAATATGAGACAAAGGAAATGGATTGAGTTTGTAAAGAGAAACCATTTTTTGATCTAGTACCATAAGTGGAAGGCAAATGTAGTAGTTGATGGATTGAGTCAGAGACTAATTTTTATACTGGAAGCATTGTGGGCTGATCACGAGGAGGAGTTATTAGACATTTGGGTAGCACAATGGAGTGCCAATCGAGACTTAAATTTGTATGATTCATTTTTAGGAGTAGTGACCATCACGACAGACATAATGAATGGAGTGATACAAGTACATGCCTAATATTTCTTATGTCATCAGAAGTAATGTCAAATGGAGTTCCTTTATCCTCCATCAGTTCAGCTACGGATCAAGATTCCAAATATGGTTGTTAGTGCCAGAGAATCCCGATTTAAGGAAAACACTTTTAGTCAAGGCACGTGGTTCATGATTAACGTTACATCCAGGAGGGGAAAAAATGTACCAGGATATGCGTAGAGCATATTGGTGGGCCAGGATGAAAAAGAATGTTGCAGAGTTCGTGTTTAAGTGTACCACTTGTCATCTAGTAAAGGTGGAGCACCAAAGACCAATAGGGGAGTGATAATCTTTGAAGATTCTCGAGTGAAAGAGGTAGATCATCTCCATGGGCTTCATTCTGTGATTGTCGAGGTCATGATTCTATTTGGTTTATAGTTAATAGAATTATGAAATTGGCCCATTTCCTTCCACTGCAAACAGATTTCACTGCCAATAAGTACGCCAAATTATTTCTTATAGAGATTGTATGAATTCATGGTGTACCACATGACATTGTGTCCAACCGGGATAGTACTTTCATATATAGATTTTGGAGATGTTTTTTGGAGTCTATGGGGGTCCGTTTGAGTTTGATTATGGCATTTCACCTTTTGTCTAATGGTTAAACTGAAAGAGTGAACAATATTTTAAAAGACTTGCTTAGGGCATGAGCGTTTGATCTTAAAAGAATGTAGGATCAATATTTATGTCTCGTGGAATATTCGAACAATAGTAGTCATTAACAGACTATTTGTATCGAACCCTACGAGGCACTATATGGACAACCATGTCATTCGTCGAGCTATTGGTTGGAGTCAGGGGAACATGTTATGTTCAGACCAAATATTATTCGGAACACCTCATAGAAGGTAACACTCATCTAAGGACAGATGAAGATGAGACAGAATCAATAGAAGATTTACGCCAATACGAGGAGGATGAAACTGGAGATTCATGTGGGAGACCAGGTTCTTCTTTGAGTGTCTTTGATAAAAGGGGTAGTCAGATCCACTACATTGGTCCCTTCACATTTTTGGATAAGGTAGGCCCAGTGGCATATTGATTATCAATATTCGACTATCTTAACAAGTACAAGACGTATTACAGATATCCATGCTAAGGAAATTTATGTGAAACAAGGATTCCTATCATCATATCAACCTCGACAGAATTGAGCTATAACCCGGTGTGAGTTATGAGGAGCGACCATAAAATATTCTAGACCATAGAGAACAAACTTTGCAATGAAATGTTATACCATTAGTCAGAGTTCAATGGGGATAACAAAAGGAGATCGAGTATACCTTGGAGAGAGAGGACGACATGCAGACAAGATACCTTGGAGTAATTATAGTCAATTATAAATTCAAATTCTGAGGATGAAATTCCTTATTTTAGGGGGAAGAATGTAATACCCCATACTTTTATTGCAATATTAAATTTATATTATGTAAAATTATTTATCTGCAATGACGTCACTAGACTTATTTTATATCGTATATAATGTGTCTGCATTTATAATTATTTAAATTAAATGTAATACACATAAATTAATTAATAACTATTTAATAAATAAATTTAATAAATTATTTTAAACTCAAACAAATGTAGATATTAAAATGTTGATGGAATAGTTGGATGACTTTTGGGGCAATTATAATGTCTAAATATTCCTTAAACTTATTGGTTTAAGACATATGGGCTAGTATATGTCTTGGTCTAGGCTTTAGACTAGTTGTTATGGCTTTCAGCTTAATGGGTCAAGGCCTATAAGGGGCCCAACCATAATTTCGTGGTTAATAAGATAAGAAGGGGAATATGTTTAGTCTAGCTTATTTTAACACTTTAGAGAGAAAACACTAGGACTATAGAGAGGGAAGAGAGAAGAGGCAACTTGTAGAAGAAGAAAAGTGGGACAATTAGGAGAGAATTGGAATAATTGGATTGGCATTACATCTCTCAAATCAAGGAAAATTTACTTAGTATAATAAAATGATTATTTTTGGTAATAGAATATATCTATTCATTTGATTATTAATCTAAATGTAGAACACCTCAGTTAGATAATTAAACAAAAAATTTTGGATTGAAATTAATTTGTATAATTAGGTTGATTCAATTTGTCATGAATTTTGGTTTATATTAAACTAATTGATGATGGAATTGTGTATACTTGAAGAATTGAGTAAAATCCCCTTTATTATTTCATGAATGAAATAGAAATTTAGGAGTTTTGAATGAAATTAAAATCAAGGGTCCTAATTCTAAAATATACTTTAAAATCTTCATATATATATATATATATATTAAACCCATAAAGATAGCATTTAGTTTAGTTTGAGGAAGTTTGCAAGATAATTTACGGTATATGGGGGGTATTAAGACCTCAAAATAGACCGTTAATGGTAGTTCGACATGCAGGGATCAAGACAGGGACTAGTGTAGGCCCTTTTTTTTCGAATGTAGTTTAAAGATGTCAAAACCAACTTTCTTTTTGATTTTTTTTTTTCAAATTTTAAACGCGCCAAGTATGTGAACCAATTTTAGTTAATCCCAATTTTGTATTGTTTAATCCTAAACATGCCTCTAGGTGATTAAGGCAAGTAAAATTAATAAGTTCACAAAAGTGACGCCGGGTGTATGAGGAAACCACTAAGGGAAAAAACCTCAAACGACCCAAGGTAGACAATTACCAGGATGTGGTATTACAAAGTACAAACGATAGACTTACTCAAAAAAATGATCCCCACAAGTCTTGACACTCCTCCGATCCTTAAAACACTCATCCACAGTGACCATGCAGAAGTCCTTCTACAATAACTATCCACAACACACGCGTCCACGAATGCCTCGGTGTCCACCGATGTAGCTTTGCATTGTCTATGGATTCGAAAGACGAAATCCTTCATTTCTTCACCGCAAAACCCAACATTTAAAGAGAAGAACAAAATCTAATGGTGCGAACCAAGATCTTTACCGCATAAGAGTATGAAAGCTAAGATCTTGAAACTTTAATGATGTTTTTAGACTTTGAAGATCGTAGAAAACTTGTGCAAAAACGTATTGTGTGTAAACTATTTTTATAGTTCTGCAACTTACGAAATTCTAGGTGAAACATGCCTTAAATAGTAAAGTTGAATTGAAGCGTCGTTCGAATGAGATTAGCTTATCATTCGAATGAAATAACTATGTCGTTTGAATGAAAAACACATGTCGTTCGAACGACCACCATAAGTCATTTCAATGACTATAAATGTTGTTTGAACCATGCAAACAAAAACGAAGATTGCATACGATTCTCAAGAATCATTATCTCAGAATAAACAAAGTAAAAACTCTTTTAAACACTTTTTAACATTTTAAAAACATTTACTAAAAAAATAACATCTTAAAAACATTTTTCGGGTCGCATAAACATTACGCATTCATACTTAAGAGATCGGAATGCAATGAAGATGTGAAATGTGCACCTAATTAATCTCGGCATAATAAATCTTTGAAGCTTGGGAGCAACATCTACAATAAAATTTATGTCATAGATTATGTGGGATCATGACAATAAAAATCTATCTATAACTCAAAATCAATGTTTTGTTTCGAGAATAAGTCAAATACTTGCGATAGCTAAATTGGAAATTTCGTCCTGACAACTTGATGTTGAAGAAAGCCATAATTTTGGAGATTTTTATGGTTTAACCATTAGCACACAGGTCATGTGAATGGCTAGGTTAAGTTTCGTGCACACGACGAGGGAAGATTTTAGGATTTTTCATATTTGGTAAAATGGGAAATTGGAATGGAACTAGAAGAATTAGACACTTTAAACTACTACTTTAATACATTTAATCATATATGAAAAATTACTTGGAAAGATAACAAGACTCATACCCTTCTTGAAATGTAAGTAGTTATCTTTTACATTATACGTGATATATCAATTTTGTGTACATATAGGATACATCCTGGAGGGGACATTATTATTGACCATGTAATGGTAACACTTCGGTGTCTCGATAGATAGAGATGTGTTATACCCTGGGTCATATGACGGCGAGCACTGCAGTATGATAGTATCTTTGGCCGGGTGATAGTTCCACTTTGGTATCCTTAAAGGGAGAGAAATTATTAACTTAGTCGTGCGATGGTGAAACTTTAGTACTCTAGTAAATAGACACGAGTTGGACCTTGGGCTCGGGGACGACACCTCTTCGGTACTCCAATTTTTAGTTATAAAATAATTTGTATGAATCACACATATATGGATATACACATAAATATGTGTTTCATGATTAGATGTATATAATTGAGAGGTCATGGGGGTTCACTTGGGTCTGAGATTAGACACATGTGATATCTAGGATTATTTGGTTTGGGATAAATTAAAATTCACTAAAAGATAAGAGGAACATGTATAATTATATTGTAGTCCAAACTCAATTATATTTTTATACTCCATAGGAATGATATTAATGTTGTTGATTTACCATTTTAAAGACATAGGCTAAAGGTGGACCCTCACCCCTAATCCAGTCTTGAGTTCTTCTAGTTGACATTCACACAAGATGTAGGTAATGAGCCCGCATGCTCATTCTTATACTTTCCTTTAATCTTTTGAGAAGAGGCACCCACTAGAGTTCTCAGTATCCATGTACCCAATTGTTGCACTATAGTGGAGGCGTGACATCGAGCACCATACACGCCTATTAGAGTGTACCAACATCCAGAGGTAGATGCTATCTAGTTTCAAGAATTTAGGAGATGCCTTATAGTGGTGGGAGTCTGCTACCACCATGGAGGATCATTCACATATAACTGTTTTATAGTTTTAGGAGGATTTTGAGGGGAAATTTTTTACTCCATCATAGAGAAAAGATCTGAAAGACAATCTTGATTGACTGAAGTTGGAGGACCGCACAGTTATGGAGTATGAGAATAAATTTTATCTACTTTGGAACTTCGCCCCAAAGATTAAAGATTTGAAGGCAAAGAAGATATACTGGTTTGTAAGATTATTGAAATGGTTGATCGGGTGCATATTGATGGGAAATATTTCGTGCACTTCTTACACGTAGATAGTTAATATTGCGTTATGACATTTTCATGAATTTAGTGAGGTCCATAGGGAGAGGAAACCAAAGAAAGATAATGGGGAAAACAACCAAGGGCTGAAACCAGTTTAGTCAGGTGAGCCATCCAAAGGATTGTTAGGCACACAGTTCTAGCTACAGTAGATTCAGGGGGAATCCCCGATAAGGATTTAGAGGAGGAGAGTATTATGATCATAAAGGCAGTTAGGGACAAGACCACTCAGGCTGTGGATAGTACGACTAACAGGGCAAATGTCAGATGCACCATTATAGGGCCTAACGAAAAGGACACCAAGCCATCATCCGGGCTATTAAATCAAGGGATAACATTTTACTTGTGGGGAGGATGGCCATTCTTTTCACTATTTCCCTAAGGGAAACTAATCGGGGGCTATGGTCAGCACCAACAAGCTCTTCGAGCATCCCACAGTATCAGGCTTTTCCACCTGTGTATTTGACTTTACCTTAAGTGTAGGGATGCCCACATCTTAACTATGAGCATTTCTATAACATCCACCACGTAGTCCTCATAGTGAAGAGTCAGACCATTGGGGGTATGTTATGTGTTTATAGCACCTATGAACTGGTTATTTTTTAAATGGGCGCATCACACTCTTTTGATGGGTATGCATTTGCATCTATGTCGGGATTGGTAGATATTAATGAGGATTTATCTTCACATGTGGATACCTCAGTAGGTAAGGGTGTTTCATTATGACATATTTATAAAGGAGTGGCATTAGAGATTGACCGATTATTTTTTCCTCTTATTTATTATTGGATATGTAGACTTATGATATCATTTTGGGCATGAATTGGATAGCTCAGTATCATGTGCAAATAAATTGTAGCAGAAAGTCAATTACATTTTATATCCCTAAGAAGGATATGTTCTTAGTTATTATGCCTAGTCTCGAGGGAGGTCTAGCACACACTTACATTACATAAATATGACTTTATTGAAGGAGGTATCTATTTTTGTTAGATTCAATACCTATTGTCCAAGAGTATACGAGTGCATTTTATGAGGTGCCAAGGTTACCACCACTGATGGAAGTAGATTTTTGTATAGACTTAGCATTGTTCACTAGGCCCATCATGAGGGTAGCTTATAGGATGTCTCCATTAGAGATGAAAGAGTAATGAGAAAAAATTAGCAGCTATTGAGCTAGGTGTTTATACAGACAAGTAGGTCTATGTGGGGAGACCTGATGTTATTTATGAAGAACAATGATGATTCACTATGGCTATGTGTGGATTTTAGGGAGATGAATAAGGTCAGGATATAAAACAAGTATACGTTTCCACATATCGATGATCTATTTGATCAGTTGAAGGGTGCGTTATTCTTTTCTAAGAGTGACTTGCACAAGGCTTATTATCAACTACGTATTCGGAAGGAGGATGTACCAATAATAACTTTTGTGATGCGATATGGATCATATGAGTTTCGGGTCATGCCATTTGGGATAAATAATATGCTAGCAGTGTTTATGGATTAGATGAATAGGGTGTTTTGACCATTTATGGATCAGTTTGTTATTGTGTTTATTGACAACATTTTAATATACTCTTGTTCAAAGGATGAGCATAAAAAGCATTTGAATTTGGTTATAAAAACACTAAGGGATCACAAGTTGTTAGCAAAGTTCTCTAAGTGTGGGTTTTGGCTACGAGAGGTAAAATTCTTGGTCCATGTTGTATCCACAGTTGGGATTTTAGTAGATCCTAGCAAGGTATGTGTAGTTGTAGAGTGGGTATAACCCACGATGCCTATCGAGGCAAGAAGTTTCTTAGGTTTGGCAGGTACTACAAGAGGTTCATTTGGGGGTTTTTAAATATTGTTGGACCATTAACTCGCCTCTCCCGTAAGGGATTACCTTTCGTTTGGAGTGCAAATTTCTAGAGGGATTTTGAAGAACTCAATAATAAGCTTACTATCCCTCTTATAATTAAATTACCATAATCTGATGCAGAGTATTTGGTATTTACATACGTGTCTCTTTCAGGGCTTAGTAGTGTGATTATGTAAAAGGAAAGTCTTATAGGTTACGCATCCCGAAAGCTTAAGGTTAGTGAGGGTAACTACCACACTCATGATTTGGAGTTAGCCGCAGTTGTTTTTGGCTTGTGTATTTAGATAGACTATATACTGGGTGAGAGATTCACTTTATATTCTGATCACAAGAGTCTACAGTACTCGTCTACACATAGAGAGATGAATATGAGGCAATGGAGATGGCTTGAGTTTATAAAGGACTACTATTTTTTGATTCAGTACGATCTGTGGAAGGTAAATTTGGTAGCTCATGCATTGAGTTGGAGACTGACTATTACACTAGAAGCATTTTGGGTTGAGCATGAGGACGAGTTACTGGCCATTTAGGTAGCACTGTGGAGTACCAATCAAGACTTGATTTTTTCTGATGCATTTTTATGAGTAGTAAATATCATGCCATTTATGGTGACTATAATGATACAAGCACATTATTTAAAGGGACATATACCAAATATTCCCTCAGACATTTTTTAATACCCATTTAGTCCAAACTTTTTTATTTTGCCTCAAAAAGTCCTTTGCCACATATTTTGGAGAGGGAGTGCCGCTGGCGCGAACCTCTAAAAATAAGAGGATATTGAGTGCTTGAGGGACTAAATGGGTTAAACTAAAAATATGTGTCCTTTTTAAAAAATATATATTTATAGTAGGGACTATTTAATAATTGACCCTTATTTAAATGTATTCTATTATGATAATGCATAACAACTAGTGTTAGGAAGAGTTCCTTTATTCTCCATACGTTTAGATGGCGAATTAAGATTCCAGGAACGGTTGACAGTGCCAGAGAATCTCAAGTTGACGAGTTTTAGCCAAGGTGAATAGTTCATAATTCACTGTACATCCAAGAGGGGACAAAATATAATAGTATATCCACAAAAAATAACATTGGGATATGATATGAGTTTATGTCTAAGTGTACCACCTGTCAGCTAGTAAAGGTGGAGAACCAAAGATTGGTAAGGTGGTTATGACCTTTGGAGATTCTTGAGTGGAAGTGGGAGAGAATATCCATGGACTTCATAATGTGATTGTTAAGGCCCCGGATAGGTCATGATTCGATTTTGGGTCATAGGTTATTGACTAACAAAAGTAGCCAATTTCCTTCCTATGCGGACAAATTTCACCACCGAATAGTACGCCAAATTATTTATTACAGAGATTGTACGACTTCATGGTGTACTATATGATATTATGTCCGATCGGGATAGTACTTTCATATCTAGATTATGGAGTTGTTTTCAGATGGCTATGGGGGTAAAGTTGAGTTTGAGTATGGAATTTCACCCTCAGTCTAACGGTCAAACTGAGCGAGTGAACCAGATTTTTGAAGAAATTCTCTGGGCATGTGTGTTGGATCTCTAACGCGGGTGAGATCAATATTTTCCTCTCGTGGATTTTTCTTACAATAATAGTCACCAACAAACTCTTGGTATGGCACCCTACGAGGCGCTATACGTACAAACGTGTCAATCGTCGTGCTGTTGGTTGGAGTTAGGGGAACATAGTTTATTCGGAACGAATATTATTTAGGACACCTTAGAAACGTTAACACTCGTCCGAGCACGGATGAAGATGACACAGGATTAACAGAAGATTTACATCGATAATAGGAGTATGAAACTAGAGTTTTAGGTGGGAGATCAGGTTCTTCTTCGAGTCTCCCCGATCAAAGGGGTAGCCAGATTTGGGTCTAAAGGGAAGTTACGTCCCCGTTACATTAGTCTTTTCAAGATTTTGGATAAGGTAGTGGCATATCGATTTTCCTTACCCGGCCACCTCAATGAGTACATGACATACTCTATGTATCCATGCTGATGAAATTTCAGCACAACGAGGATGCCTATTATCCCATTAACATCGGTAAAACTGAGCTACAACCCCATGCGAGTTATGAGGAGATACCACAACGTATTCTAGACAATAGAGAGCGGACTTTATGATCAAATGTTATACCATTAGTCAAAGTCAAGTGGTAACACCATAGGGAGGCCGAGTCTAACTAGGAGAGAGAGGATGATATGCGGGTGAAATATCCAAGAGTAATTATAGTTTGGTATAAAATTCAAATTTCAAGCAAGAAATTCTAGGTAGGTATATAATTCCTTATTTTATCTGTAGTGACTAGAATTGTTTATATCATATGTGTATGTGTGTGCATTTATAATTATTTAAATTGAATGTAATATATAGAAATGAATTAATAACTATTTAATATATTACTTTAAACTTGAACAAGTTTAGACATTGAAATGTTGATAGAATAGTTCAGATGACTTGTGGGGCAATTAGAATGTTCAATTATACCTGAAATGATAGGTTTTAAGCCTCGTGGGTTAGTATTTAGCTTTCTCTAAGTTTTAGACTAATTAGTTATTGTTTTAGGCTTAATGGGTCAAGGTCAATAAGGGGTCCAACCCTAATTTCGTGGTTAACAAGATAAAAATTGGATTAGGGTTAGTCTAGTTCATTTTAACACTTTAGAGAGAAAATCCTAAGACTAGATAGAGGAAAAATTGAAGAGATAACTTGTAGAAGAAGAAAAGTAGGATAATTGGACTTAAAGACAGAGAGAATTGGGGCATTTGGATTGGGACTCCATCTCTCAAATTAAGGCAAGTTTACTTAGTATAATAATATGACTGTTTTTTATACTAGAATATAGTTATTCACTGGATTTTAAATCTAAATATAGAACATTTTATATAGATAATTAATCAACACGTTTTGAATTGAAATTAATTAGTAAAATTAGGTTGATTCCATTTGTCAAAAATTTTAGTTTATATTTAACTAATTGATGTTGGAATTGTGTATGTTTGAATATATGAGTAAAAGTCCTTTGATTATTGCCTGAATCAATTACAAATTTGGTAATTTAAAATGTAATTCAATATAGGGTTCTAGTTCTGAAATATACTTTAAAATCCTCATATAAATCTATTTAACTTGTAAGGATAGCATACAATTTGATTTGAGGAACTCTGTAGGACAACTTAGGGTATATGTTCGGTATTAAAATCTTAAAAAGACTTTTGATGATAGTTTTAGACAGAGGAGTCGGGACAAGGACTAATGGTTGATGAAAGTCAAAATTCTAAAGAGTTTCGTGGTTTAACCATTAGAACGACCACTATTGTGGTCCGTGCTCACGGGCCATACAAATGTCTTGATTTAGTGTCGTCCACACAACTAGGGAAGATTTTGATATTTTTCATATTTGGTAAAAAAAGTAAATTGAAATGGAATTAAAAGACTTAGACACTTAAAAATTCTGATCTATACCTTTAATCGCAAATGCGAAATTACTTGGAAAGATAATAATACTCATATTCTTCTTGAAATATAAATAACTATCTTTTACAGTATATATGATATCTCAATTATGTGTACATATGGGATACACCTAAGAGGGAAAATTCTTATGGGCCGTGTGATGATGCCACTTTGTTATTCATGTAGATAGAGATGGGTTATACCCTAGGTTGTACATCGTTAAGAACTTCAGTATTACGGTACCCTGGGTCAAGTGACGATGCCACTTTGGTATCCTGAAAGAGAGTGGCATGCTTACCCTAGGACGTGTGGCGACGCCACTTCGGTACTCTGGTAGATAGGAATGAGTTGTACCGTGGGTCGGCAATGACGCTGCTTTGGTATCTCAAAAGAGAGCGACGTGTTTACCCTGGGTTGTGTGACGACATAACTTCAGTAATCCAATAGTTAGTTTTAAAATAATTGGTACGAATAACACATATGTGGATATACACGTAGAGATGTGTTTCATAATTATATCTTTATTCTTGAGATGTATAGCACATTAATTTATGAATATTCAATTGAAATGGATAATATGTAATCATGGGGTTCACTTGGGTCTAGAATTAGACTCATATCATATATAGGATTGTTGGGTTTGGGATAATTTAAAATACACTAAAAGGAAAGAGGAAGATATGTAATTATATTATATTCCTAACTCAATTATATTCTTATACTTTGTAGGCTTGATGTTAACATTTTTTATTTACCATTTTCCGGACATAGGCCATAGTTCAGCCTCACCCCTGATCCAGCGTTGATTTCTTTCAGTTGACGTTCACATAGATTGTAGGTGTCGATCCTGCGTGCTCATGCTTATGTATTCCTTTGATCTTTTATGTCGAATTTGTGTTAATGAGTCTATATACTTTTTCATTTTAGTATAATCTTGTATTATGAGATGGTGATAGTATGCGGGGATTTTATTACTACTTTTAGTTTGGTATTAGAGAAAATTTGGTTCATCTGTTTGTCTTGTAGTATTTACATTAGGTATTAGTTTTATTTTCCAGACATGCTTAGAATAATACTTAATTGTTTAGACTCATATTTTATTTACTTTAGACCTGGTAATTCTAGTTTAAATTTTATTGTGTGCCATATAAATAGGAGAAGAGAATTAGGAGGCAACTACCAAGTAGTCTAAGCTCAGGAAAGATCCTTAGAGAAAAATCCTATAGTTTAGTGTCCTGTAAGGAGCCTCTGGTATTTTTCTTTAGTGTTTTCTCTTCATTCATATCCCTTATTTTATGTAAGGGCATTGTCCCAGTATACATTTGGAATGAAAGAAAATTATTTGACTTTTATCTTTTATAAATGCTAATTCCATAGGGTTTGTATGACAACATCACCAATTTTAATTTTCATAATTTTTCTTATAAATTTTCACCAATTTAAAACCACAAGTGTTGCGTCAAACATTTTAGCAATTTTATTCTTGACCTAAGCACCCATCTAGGTGAGTGTAAGCAAGAATAAAATAAATAACAAACAACAACAAAAAGATGTACGAGGAAAACCCTCAACGGGAAAAAACTCAGATGGTGCAGCCACACAAGTCCACTATGACATAGGTCTATATACAAGGACAAATAATACTTACTCACATACTTGATGCCTTCAAGTCTTGATGCGCTTTTTCATCCCTTGTCACCTTTTTCGTAGCCATTATTGGATGCTTTCCAACAGCCACACAACGAAGGCATTTTTCGGCGTCTCGGTATCCTACCGATCTTACTTGTCTCATGACCAGTCCAGTTGCCGTACAACACAAAGGTGATGTCCACTACTAGAAAAACTCTTCAATGATCGAGCAAACCACTTTGATAGCACATACAAGATCTCAAATAATCTTATGGATGTATGATGGATCTCAATTTTAGGTATAAACTAGAGTTTTGAATTCAAAAACTTGATCAAGAAATATGACCTAAACACGAAGAGATTTTTGGAAAAGTTTTGCAACTCAAAAGGCATGAAAAAATATTTATTTATAATTTTGTTCTGCAGTCCTATTTACAATTGGTTTTTCAAAAAAGAGATAAGGATGAAAAGTATAATGAAATCTCAACTTTGAAAAATGTGTCATGTCATTTGAACGAGGTCAGAAGGCTCTTTCAAACGAAATACCGAATCTAATTGTTACTAAACTTCTAACGACTTATCTAACAAAAAAACAGTGCAGGCTAAAAATAATTCTTTTGAAATTTTGTTGGATCGTTGGTCCTAATAATGTTCAATAAATTGTTCGAATGACATAGTTGATGTTGTTAGGATGAATTGGAAATTTTTTCTAGAAAAACATTTTAAAAAAATAAACCATTTTATAAAAACAACACCCAAAACTAAATCCATGGATCAAACACATATATATGTATTCATACCTCATTGGATCCCTTGGATTTTAAAGACAAAACTTAGCTTCAAACACGATGTGTACTCGATGTTGCTTTATTTAGTCCCTTACAGTATTTAATAACATGTCACAAGCTTAAAGTATACATAACTCAAATCCTAACCAATGACTCAAAAAAGTTTTGTCCAAAAACAGAATAAAGCCAATGCCCAAAAATTGACTCGATTCGAATATCTGCCCTTACATTCTTTTTCTTGTATTGACTCATCACTTAGATACTTTACATGTGTCATATATTTTGTGGTCCAATTAAATAATAACTTACTTTTACTTATCTCTACAACCTAAAGATTTCTTGGCTCTTGTGCTAATGGTCTAAGTGGATGGTGACTTATATTTTGTATTTGGGGTTAATGTGTATGATTAGGCTGGGAAGGACTTCTCTACTGTTCTACAGGAGTTGCATAAAATAATGTGAGAGTGTGCCTCCCAATGATTGCTAACCAAATAAAAATTAATCAACCTAATTAAAAAAAGGTTTGTTAATTTATTATTACAAGAGGGTTTGACAATCCAAAAGTCTATATGAAAATTTTTTTTTACTAAGTTTTATAATCTCATGGGTATTATCTTGTTAATTAAGACAATGATTCTAGAATATGTAAAGATAGTAAAATAATCGCAGTAATAGAAAAACCTCGGGCCGATAAAAACAACAAATGCACTATGGTAAAGTTTTAAAACTGGAAGAAATAAAATTACAACCTCAACACACTTCAACCTACTATATATTATTTCCTACCATATTCCCTTGGAGAGCGCCAATAGCTGAAGTACGCTCCACAATTTCGACCAATTTTTATCCGCAACTAATTCCTTCAAATTCTCTATCGAATACTTTCTTCTTCAAAGTAGAATCATCTTATGTTATTCTGGGATGAAACCTTCAAGCAACCAAAATTCCACACCTAGGATCTTTGAGAGAATCCTATAGATATGTGTGTTTGGGTGTTTACAAAAAGTGTGCTGGTTTAAATATCAAAACGAGTTTTTCCAAGACAAGGTAGAGAAAATATTTACTCACCAATAAATATTAGATTTTGAATACAAGATGAGTAAATATACCAATATTAAAATAATAGTTTGAAAGAACTCAAAGAATAGGAGTGAAAAAATATGCTCTCAAATATATGATACGTTTTGATCACCAAAAGTATTTTTTTCAAAGCTTTCAGTCTTGGTTTGGAAGATAAAATAACACACTAACTTATATCCCTTTGGTTTGAAAAGGTTTAAAGGTCCAAATGCTAAATATCACACACTTAAGACGTCAAATAGTCACATCAGGGTCTAAGTCACCCAAAAAGTTATACTTAACACACTAACCAAGAAGATAATAAAGAAAAATCTTTTACAAAGGATGCAATTCACCATAGTGTTATTGCTAGGGATAAAATATCATTGCAATGAGGGAAGCCATCATTGCGGTGAACATAAAGCGAGGCAAGTCGAGTAGGTTTCCATAAAATTATGTCCAATTTTCCTTTGACGATTTTTGAAAATATGTTTTGAGGAAAACTCCAAGTATGTTTATTTCTCGCATGAACACACATACTTAAAATACATAAAAGGATGTAATTCTTTATAAAAATATATTTTCCTATATGAAAAGTATATTTGCATGTGTATTTGGAAAATTATAAAAACAAGGTTAATGAAAAATATTTTTCAATTATGAAATATATTAGCAAGGTGAATATAAGTCGGCTAAGTCTTATACCTTTTCCTAAGTGGTGAACTGGATATTCGGCATTGAGTCAATCAGGTTCATTTATGAAGCTTTCCATTGACCTCTTGGATAAAGACTCAAACATTTTTTGGGAAGGGTTTATACCATCCATTATGTGGAGGACATCGAGTATACTATACTTTTAAAATATCCTCCTTTATCGAATTTCGAGACAAAACATATAAAGAAAAAATTACAAGCAAATGAAATAAATCTACCATTTTACGACTCGCCTGGCGAAGGGAAAATACCAAATAGAAATTTATATTTGTTGAAAGTAACTAATCACTACAAGAGACTCAACCGTCTTCACGGATTAAAAACAGCTCTTGTTTAAATTTTCTATCACACACTAGCAAACTCATCAAGTTACCACTTTGAAGAAATATAATAAGGAAACATGATAAATATAAACATGTGAATAACACAGTGAATGTGAATCATCATATATATCTAAAATAACTCCCCCTAAAAACACAAACCTTATCAATAAACATGACATAGTAACACATAACTCTAAACACCCTAATATTCTTTAATACTATACTCCTTCTATCTCCAAATTTCTCCCCCTTTTTGTCACGAAAAGCGAAAAAGTAAAGAACTAAGCACATAATGGAATCAAGTTATTGTAGCATTTTAACATACTAAATCGTGTTAATCAAACCAACAAATTGAGAATAATCATATGGTGAGTGAATAATTAAAATGTTATTTGAGGCCAAATATAGTCATTAGAGTAATATGCCTAAGATCGTCAATTTAAACTACATATGGGAAGACAATATGTATCAAACAAAGATATATGGAATGTTAAAAGATGATAATCATTTAAAAGTTAAGAGTTTACAAGGATTATAGAAATCCATATAACTTTGACAAAACAAATAAATTACATCACTTATACTTCTTTCTCCTCAACATCCCAAAGACACGCAAATCGATAATCTCGTTGTTATCATCATAAATGGCATCCCTAACATTATGTGTATGAGTATCAAACTGGGGTTGGAAATCATCGTATAAGGAAGAGTTCATTGGACCAAACAATGACAGAAAACTAGAACCAAGTTGAGTACATATCTGAGAGACGGTGGAATCAAACTCATTTTCTGTTAGAGGGAATGAACTATATGATCATGATGTAGAGGCAGGATGAGGAGGTGGTGGAGGAGTTACATGAGGTGGTATAGTGGGGTCATCAAGGTTGTTAAGCTCAGCAATAGATTTGAAATATGAATCCATATTTAAGGAGGATAGCAACTTTTCATCTTCTCCGTGTGGAAGAATAGGAACTAAAACCTCCAAAAGAAAACGCACGATCAAACAATCATAGGGCAAAGCATGAGCTTTAAAATTGCCTTTTGTGTGATAAAAAATTATGTTCCGAATAGGATCACACAAACACATACAAACACCCATGCGAATGGCGTATAACAATAGATCACATTTAAGGGTTACGTTGTGCCGGTTGAATGTGGTTAAAATATAAGAACAAACAACCATATTTAGGATGTATAAATCTTTAGAAAGATAAACACTGCGAAAAACTCCTATTGTTCCATAACTAATGATAGTTCTCTATCAAAATTAGTGATAGAATTTCGGTATCTAGGTCCACTCAAAAAGAACTTGTAAGGATATTTCGGTTATTTATCTCGTGTAACACCAAAGTGGTTGCTTATCGATTAAGAAGAAAGTTTCATTTGGATTCCCCTAAGTTTGTTGGCACATTTTTTTTTTCATTCGTCATCCTTACCATCCACAAGAGTTGAATAAAATTCTCTCATCAAGTTGGGGTATCATGGTCCTGTTTGAGAGAAAATACCAAACCAATGTCTTTTATCCAAAAACTTATACAAACAAGTGTCGAAAAAAGATTCCAAATTAATTGACATCTCCCAATGCACGGAACATGTGGCAAAGAGTTCATCGAATTTGGAACGATTGGTTGAATTTGAGGCACATGAGATTGATTTTAGAGCGTAAGAGAGTCTAAAATACACACCAAGATACAAGCTTAGAAATCCTATGAGACATGAAAATGAAAAGTAGGGATCCTGTACTAGCACTAGGAGTAAATAAAGCCTAAAAATGTAAAGAAAAAGATATACACACTAAAAGCTACTAAAGAGATTCAATCTAAACTCAATATAAGTATAAACTCATCAACAATAGAGAATATTTCATCAAAATCTATCATAACAACTATCGCCTATACCAAACTCTGAAAAAGATTAATTAGAAAATCTACGGAACAAAATCTTACCAAGATGATGATTGATCCACTAGAGTGGGGTAAAGACAACGTAAAAGACATCCAAGATGCTAAAAATGGGAGGAATGTAGGGGGTTTCTCTAAGATGGAAAAGGTTTTGAGAAATAAATTGGGAAAAGTCATAAAACATTATCGGTTTGGACGTTTTATTACTCTTAGGCACTATCACTACGGTGGAAGAGTTATTACATGCCATGTCAACATTGTTGTAATGAAGTTCCGGTGACATTGGCCATCCTAGGATCCAGTGATCAAAAGTTGTGAAAATAGCACAAACAAAAAGAAAATGTACATAAATATTCTTATCTATAAAGAAGGTACATTTTAATCCCTAAAATATCATTAAGAATGACAAAAAAAAGCTATAAAAAAAGATCATACAATGGTTCTTGATTATGCCAAATACTCTACAAAAATATTGGTTTTAGCATTCAATAGTTTAAGGTTGATTAAATCCGTATAAAAGATAGAATGATTTCAGAGACATAAGTCGTGATAGAAGTGAATAAAATGAACAATATAGTAAGTGAATAAAATGAACACTAACTCGTAAAATCAAAGAATGAGGATCAGTGTTTGAACTCACTTTTGAAATTTTTTTACTTTATGCAACACAGCAAAACCTCATTTTATCTTGGAAACAAACAAAATTTTCAACTGTCATTTTTCTCCCTCAAATAGCGATTTATGATTAAAATCTTTTTAGTCTCATATCCTTGACATTAATGAATTTTTGTATTGATAAAAATCTTTGAGACATTGATTTTGATAACATTTTTCATATGGAGTATTTCGCTCATTTTTTCGAAAGGGTGGGGGACTATTTCCAATATTTAAAAGGTACTTATCATGACCCAAAGTTGCATCCCTTACCACATCAGTACTTATGATTTTGAACATATATCTTTTCAACTCCGACCATGCTGATAAAAACTTCCATACACAAAAGGATTAACAATGACATCCTTTCTTCAAAACATCATATAAAACTTTTAATATTTAGTAGAAGTAAAAAAACAAATCCCTTCATTATATTTTGAATAGAAATGCTCAAGTTTATTGTGTGGCGTAAAAATCATGAGTTATGATAAACACTGTAAAATAACAACTCGATTTACCAAGGTAATTCAAGCTATAAAGTTTATGGATGAAATATTAAAATCCATAAATAGAATCATTAGTACAATAACTTAGAATGTAGGTTTGTATTTTAGCTCATAGGGTCAAATATCACCTGCCACGAATCAAATACCAATATTGTACAAGGCCAAAATCTAAAGGTATGAACAAACCAAAGAACATAACTAAAGAATAAAAGTAGTTATAGAGAAAAATCAATATTCATATAAAAAAGCGTAAAACAAACTATCTAAGACACTTAAACCAGAAAAATGATATTTCATTTTAAACAAGTACTAAGCCTTGGTACATTTGTCAAGTGATTCTAGCTCTTCTCTATCAACAGTTTGTTTCGGAACCCTAATAGGATCAATTCCTGTATATTTGGATCTAGAAATTGAGTCAAAAAGTGTGGTAGGATCAATCATTTTTCTTTTCCATTTTTCTTTGGAAGGCTTCCACCTTTTTCTTCCATTTCCTATTGATCTTTCCATCCTTATTAAAAACATTAAAATGTCATACGGGTCAAAGAAAAACACAAAAATCCTTAAGGTGTCCTGATTTATGACATTGTATGCACCTATAGGGTTGTAGGTCGAACTAGCGCTTCAGTTGTTGCTTCCTAAGTATAAAGAAAAAATCCTTCAAGTGACCTTCCTTGTTGCAATAGGAACACATGGATTTCTTTGGGTATAAAATGAGTTTCAAATTCACCAATGGAAGATGGAAAGTGTATTGTGATGATATGAAATCTTGGTTAGGTGAAATCCATAACTTTTAAAGAAGATTCCTCATTTATTCATAGTGGAAAAATTTGCACCAAAAATCATCTTATCCAACTTTTGAAACCTACCTGTCAATTTCATATTTAAAGTGTTCGTGGATAGTAACATAGTCTCAAGCAAAGATATTTGGTCCTCTAAATCTATTCTTAAGTTTTCACTCTCATGTAAGGTCATCCTAAAGAACTCAATCTCCATGTGAAGAAAGTCAATGGAACTTCCTTCAAAATGTGGTTCACTACTCACCACATGTGGAGCAACAAAATCACTCACACAAGTCTCACTCACCATAGACATTTGGTTCTCATTATTGGATAAATTTGTGGAGAGTTCCATGTTATGACTTTCGAGGTCTATGGACTCCTTGTAAATCCTAACCTAGTCCAATTGAATATCATCTCCCTTTACTTCCTCTATAATGATTAAAGAGGTGATATGAATAGTCATTTCTTCACTAGGCGGAAGAGGAACATAAAAATACTCTAAATAATCCAACTCTTAAAATTTCTCTCTGACCATAAATGTGGCATATTTGCATTCTTGAGAGTCATCTTGGGATTCCGAGTCATCGTCACTAAAAGTGGCTTCATAAGAATTTTTTCCACCATTGTGAATCATATTTGAGGGACATTTCTTCGACATATGACTTCGACCACTACACGTCAAACACGTGAGGGTCTTTGGAGATTCATCTTTATTTTCTCCACTTTCGTGACCAATATCAAGTCTAGGCGGATTGTTTTTGGGTGCGCCTCTAGACTAAAATCATTTTTTCACTTCAAGGAAAACTTAGTGAGAAATGACATATAATCCTTACTAACATCATGGGAACTAAAATCAGGAGATGCCGTCTTAGACTTAAGAGATAGACTTTTCTCCTTTTCTTTAGGAATCATTCCTTAGTAATAAGACAAATTCACCTCATAGGTTTGGAGATATCCAACCAATTCATCTACACACATTCGCTTCAAAAGCAAGACTCTAACCTCTTCAATGCCATCCATTTATTTCATGAAACCTAGGAAAAGAGGCCGTAAGATTTGATCAAGAATATAATTCTCTTTCAAAGTCTTTCCAAATTTAAAGGTGGAGGTAACTATTTTAACACCCCCCATATTTTGGCGTCGGTCGCCACCAAAAAATGCCAGACGTTACTAATTTTAATATCATTCTTAGCATGTGATAGATATATGAGACATTTAAAATTTTTCCGCAAGATGTACCTAAATTTCCAATAAATATAACCATTCATGAAATATTAAAATCCATCACCATGGTATCTCCAAAGTAAATATAACTCAAATTTTATAAAATAATATCCAAGAAATAATCCCACTACAACTCTCAAACTGAAATCCATAAACAACTGTGGTTACAAATGACCCACCAAAAATCCATAAATAACTGTATCAAAATAAAATGATGGAATGGAAAGTAAATCTAATCCACTAATACAAATAAAATAAATCTTCGAATGCTCTCCAAAGATATCTAATACATCATATGCAGTTACTCCCGTAACTATACCTAAAATGTTAGTCAATGCAATGGGTCAAAAACCATCGTATGAATACTAGATACTCCAACCCAGAAAATAGCATTTTACGTGATAAACATCACAATAGAGTACGTTAATATAAATGAGATATAAATTAACAAGCGAGTAAAATAACTACCATATATATCCATATCACTAAGCCACCCAAATGTTTAAATCCAATTATGATATTTCAACATAACACTATATCCCATAATTTAATTTAATTGATTAAATTTATGCGACACCATTGTAGTCAATTCACCCTATTTCATATCCTGCACATACTCCTGACCCGCTTATGTTCTACACCACACACATTCCCTTCATTATAGCTAGTTTTCCCAATTTTGTTAGCACTAACATACTCGTGAGGTTCCACGTACGACGCGTCACTATAGCTTGTTCACAAGTATTCTGTCAGCTCTGCACATACTTGTGACGCTAGACACACCCGCGTCGCCATAGCCAATCGATTAGTATTCTGTCAGCCTTGCACATACTCATGATGCAAAGTCATTTTAATACCCGTTTATTATCTTTGGGATTATTTCTCAATTTTTTCAAGTTCTCATTATTTCTATTAGCCCTACCCTTTTATCGAGCATAAATTCCTCAACTTTCCTCTAGTCCCATACCTAAAGGTCTCCAAAATGAAAGCGTACCCTAGCCTAACATTTAGGAAGAATACCTACCACTAGCTACCATCTAGCCTTGCACCTAGTCTCCCAATCCAACGAAAATGATGCACAAATCAGCCCCACCCCAAAATCATCCATCCGTAAAAGCCCACACTATCTAGTACCATACCTAGAAAGCGTCACTAACAACTAAGTCCTATCTACTAGTCTAATACCTAGCAAGCAACCTAAAAATAAAGTGAGAGCAATAACTACCACAACAATCCTGTCATCCCCGCGGTGTCAATTTTTAATAATATAAGGAATCACAAATGACCTATTTTCCACTTATCAAAACAGTTCTTTAAATTAATCACAAGATCACTATTTGTCCAAATTATTTCCTTTTCATTATAATATTAAATTTAAAAATAATTTTTTCATCAATTTATAGAATTATATTCACGTGCATATTTTTGAAAGCATACACCAATAAATCTTTACTCTACAATATGCATATAATTAACATGAATTTTACATGTCGGCAATCAATTTATAATATTCCTACAATTATTCTACACGCGAATGTTGAAAATCCTAACGGAATCCCAACCACTAATCCAAGCGTAAAAGGGTTTTGAGTCTTTATTCATATTAAAGATTTGAATAAAAACAATCCCTAATTTAGTTTTTCTTTTCCTAATTAATTTGTCTAATTTATTTTAAGAAAAAAATTATGATTGGTGTTTAGGAAACATTTAAAATGCATAATACTAAAGGGGAACAATATATGTATTCATGTATGTAAAGAAGTCGTCTTGCATTCCTCTAGTGAAAATAGTAAAGACACTTTCTTCGTTATTCTTGAGAAAATTTTATTTAGATATTCAAAACTTAGGTTAAAAGTTATGTTTAATGGGTTTTAGGTTTTATAAATGAGAGGAGATAATAATGTGGGCAACTACTTCTTTTCTAGAAGGGTTAAAAGTATTTTAAAAAGTCTAAACATGTCCATTATATAAAGGGTTTAAAGAAAGAGTCATAGTTAAACATATATACTAAAAAATACATTACGGGCTATCAGACCATCGAAATTGGCTCAAATTTTGTTATGTTGTAGCTGATGGCGAGACGAAGCTTCTAGAAAATATTCATCTCAATCGAACGGTCGAATTTTTTTTCCTCCTTAGGATTGATCCTCCCTCGATTTTTATATAAAAGGTTATAATTTATAAATTTTAACTCCCGATTCAAATTCCACTTAAAACCTTATTTTTATAAATAAAAACCAACATTTTTACGTACAAAAATTAAATAGATTCCAAAAAAATATTTTTCCAAAATTTTAAATTTATCAATGATTTTTACATATAAAAAATCATGGGGTGTTACATACTCCCCCACTGATATAGGAATTTCGTTCTCGAAATTTAACGAAATGTAAATGTCGAACATAAAGTCGTACAAATAAAATAAGACTTACATATGCCTACGCGTAGAATGCTATTATTTGGCGCCCATTCGGCCAATTCTACATGCACATACTACACGAAAAAATATACAATATATATATGTATTATATTTTCAAGAGACATCTCAATCTTAAATCCTCAAATCAAATCACATCACTGCATCAATACTAGATATACCCAAAATATATACTGACGATCTGTCAAATAAATATCATTTTCAAAATCACCTCTAAGGATCCTCAGACTAAGATTACTATTTTTAACCTCAATACCTACAACATCCTTAACCCAAAACTCCCTATCTCCAAGAAAATATCTAACACGTATGCTAAACCCAATACATTGAGGAGTACGAATCACTAAAGGGGATCAAATATCAGTAACGCGGAAGATGAACGGACTCATAACCTATGAGACCTAAGACCATGCTCTGATACCATCTGTAACACCCTGCGCATTCTGGCATCGTCCACCACCAAAATACGTCTGATGTTACTAAATTAAATACCATTCTAAGCATGTGACAAATATATGAGACATTTAAAATATTTCCACAAGATATCCTCAAATTTCCAACAGATATAACCGTTCATGAAATATTAAAATCCATCACCATGATATCTCCAAAATAATATCCAATAAATATTCCCACTACAAATCTCTAACAGAAATCCATAAACAACTGTGGAACCGAATGGCCCACCAAAAATCCATAAATAACTGCCTCAAAATAAAATAATGGAATGGAAAGTAAATATAAACTACTAAAGTATGTAAAATAAATCTCCAATTGCACTCCAAAGATCTCCAAAACATCATATGCAGCTACTCCCGAAACTATACCTGAAATGTTAGTCAACGTAATGGGTTAGAGTCCACCGCATGAATACTAGTCACTCCTCCCAATTAGAGTCTATAAAATTAAGCAATAGTATTATACATGATAAACATCACGATACATTATTTTAATATAAATGAGACATAAATTAACATGCGAGTAAAATAACTATCACTATCTATCCATATCACTAAGCCACCCCGATGTTTAAATTCAGTTATGATATTTCAACATAACATTAGATCCCATAATCTAACATAATTGATTAAATCCAATTAACTTATGCGACACCAGTGTAGCTAGTTCACCCTATTTCAAGTCATGCACATACTCTTGGCCCACTTAAGTTCTAATCCATACACATCCCCCTCACTATATCCAGTTTGCCCAATATTTTTCGCACTGCACATACTCATGAGGTTCCACACACCACACGTCACTATGGCAAGTTCGTCCGTATTCTATCAGCTCTGCAAATACTCATGATGCAATACACACCCATGTCGCTATAGCAGTCGGCCCGCCCATATTCTGTCAGCAATGCACATACTCGAGACCCAATTTCATTTTAATACCCGTTTATTATCTTAGGCATTATTTCTCAATTTTCTCAAGATCTCATTATTTTTTATTAGCCCCACCCTTTTATCGAGCATAAATTCCTCAACCAACCCTTAGTACCATACCTAGAAGTATCCAAAACGCAAGTGTATCATAGACTAACATTTAGAAAATATACCTACCACTAGCTACCACCCAACCTCGCACCTAGTCTCCCGATCTAATGGAAATGACACACAAATCAGCCCCACCCCGAAATCATCCATCCATAAAAAACCACACAATCTAGTCCCATACCTAGAAAGCGTCACAAACAACTAAGGCCTCCCTACTGGTCACATACCTATCCAGCAACCTAAAAATAAGGTGAGAGCACTAACTACCCCAACAATCCCTTTGTCCTTGCATTGTCAATTTCTAATAACATAACGAATCACAAATGACCTATGTTGAACTTATCACAATAATTCTTTAAAATAACACAAGATCACTATTTATCCAAATTATGTCCTTCTCATTATAACATTAATTAAACAATTAATTTTTTCATTAATTTACAGAATTTCTATCCACATGCATATTTTTTAAAGCGTATAATAAATCTCTACTCTATAAGATTCACATAATTAACATGAATTTTACATATCAATAATCAATTTATAAATTCTGACAATTTATTCTACATGCAAACGTCATAAATTCTAATGGAATCCCAACGTCTAATCGAAGCATACAAGGGTTTTGAGTCTAAATTCATATTAAAGATTTGAATAAAAATAGTCCCAAATTTAGTTTCTCTTTTCCGAATTAGCTTCTCTAATTTATTTTTAGTAAACAATGATTATTACTGTTTAGGCAACATTTAAAACGCAAAATACTAAAGGGGAACAATATAAGTATTTATGTCTGTAAAGAAGTTGTCATGCAACTCTGATTACACTGTTGCGTTCCTCTCACGAAAATAGTAAAGACACCTTCTTGTTTTTTATTGAGAAAAATTGATTTAGATCTTCCGAACTTAGGTTAAAAGTTTTGTTTAATGTGGTTTAGATTGTATAAATGAGAGGAGATAATAATTTGGGAGGCTACTGATTTTTACGAAGGGTTAAAATTGTTTTTAAAAGTCTAAACATGTCCATTATATAAAGGGTTTAAAGAAAGAGTCCTAATAAAACACAAACACTAAAAAATACATTATAGGCGATCAAACCATTGAAATTGGCTGAGATTTTGATATGTTGTAGCTGATGGTGAGATGAAGCTGCTGTAAAAAAAATCAACTCGATCGGACGGAAGTATTTTTTTCCTCTTTCGGTAAAATCCTCCCTCAATTTTTATAGAAAAAGTTATAATTTCAAAATTTTAAATCCCAATTCAAATTCCACTTAAAAACTTATCTTTATATATAAATACCAATATTTTTACATACCAAAATTAAATAGATTTCGAAAAATTATTTTTTCAAATTTTTTAATTTAACAATGATTTTTATGGCTAAAAAATCACGAGGTGTTACAACTATGTCATTCATATCGGTATAGAAATCATCAAAAGTTAGTTTCTCCTTCAGGGTAAGAAGTTCGAAAGGGGTTGTAAGATGTTAAAGCTTGGAGTGCTTCACGATGGAGGTGCCTTCATAAGGTCATTTGTAAAATATTCCACGCCTTGTTAGATGTCGTACAAGTGGATATACATCTAAACTCACTCGGGACCACAAAACTAAAATTAGTGTTAAGTCCCATTATGTTCCCCCCACTCTCTTTTAAATCATTGTCAATCTAGCTCAATCCTATCTTATCAGCATGTATCTCAACAAGAATGGTTTTGGGACAAGTCCATCCAATTAGGACACTATTCCATATACAGTCCATAGACATTAAATATGTGGTCATACGAGTTTTCCTATAGGAAGAATTAATACCATCAAATCGAGGAGGTCGGAGGGTTGAACTTGCATCCATTGCATAAAAAAAATATTTAAGCCTAGGTTTTTATGCCTAAACCTTGTAATCCCTCTCTTATACCTATTGAGAGTGTGCCTCTCGATGGTATCTACCCAAATAAAAATTAAGTCACCTACTTCAAGAAAAAAGGTTTGTTAATTAATTATTACAAAAGGGTTTAACAATCCAAAAGTCAATGTGAGAAAATATTTTACTAAGTTTTAAAATCTCTCAAATTATATTTTCTTAACAAAGACAATGATTCTAAAAAATGCACAAAGAATAAAATAAGCACAAAATCGGATGAACGAGCAAAAATCCACTAACGAAAAACCTCGCCCCGATAAAAATGATAAATGGACTATGATTGAGTTTTGAAACTAGAAATATAGTTATAAACTCACGATGCTACAACCGACTAGACACTTTTCCCATAATATTCTCCGTAGAGAGTGACAATAGTTGGAGTACATTGCACAACCACAACCAGTTTTAGTCCCCAACCAATGCCTTCAAATCCTCTGGCTAAAACATTCTTCTTCAAAGTACAAGTAACTTATACTGTTCCACGATGGAACCTTCAAAAAACTAAAATGTTACACCTAGGGTCTTTGAGGGAGTCCTATAGATATGTGTGTTAGGGTGTTTGCAACGGGTGTGGTGCTTTAAATCTAAAAATGACTTTTTCCAAGCCAAGGAAGATAAAATATTTACTCACTAATAAATATTGGATTTTGAATACAAGATGAGTAAATATACCTTTATTAAAAAAATGTCTTGCAGTAACTCAAAAAAGAGGAGTGAAAAAATGTTCTCTCAAATATATGAAATGTTTTATCAGCAAAAATATTTTTCAAATCTCTCACTATTGGTTTGGGACAGTCAACTACACACTAACTTATAACCATTTGATTTGAAAAGGTTTAAAGGCACAAATATTAGACGTCACACTCTTGAGGTGTTAAATAGTCACATCAGGGTCTAAGTCACCCAAAAGGTAGTACATAACACAGTAACCAAGATGATCTTAAAGAAATATCATGTGAAAAAGTGTTTTTTAGCACTATTAGATGCATTTTTCCATGGTGTCACTGTAGCGAGATATTGCGTCGCTGCGGAGAACTTGAAGCAAACTAATTCGTAGCTATGGCCGTATAGTTTGCACGGGAACACAAGCAACCAAAGTGACAATGTCATTGTAGCAAGCAAGACCATTGTTATGGCTAACTCCTCACAAGAAAATCATACCTTTGTTAAGAGATTTTAACCATGGACAAGAAAATTCCACCGATAAGCATGTCGTCATTGCGGTGAAGCTGAAGCGAGGCAAGTCGCACAAATGTCCAAAATTTTATGTATAGTTTACCTTAGACAATTTTTCGAAATATGTTTTAAGGAAACTCCAAGTATGTTTATTTCTCGCATGAACACCCATACTTAAAACTACACAAAAGGATGCAATACTTTATAAAATAGATTTTTCAATATGAAAAGTATATTTTCATGCGTATTTAACAAAATTACAAAATCAAGGTTAATTAAAAGTATTTTCAATTAAAATCTAGATTAACCAAGGTGAATCTAAGTCCCCTAAGTCCTATACCTTTTCTTAAGAGGTGTACTTGAGGTTCGGCATTTAGTGGATCTGGTTCGTCTATGAAGCTTTTTGATGACCTCTTGGAAAAGGCTCAAACATGTTTTGGCAAGGAGTTTAGACAATTGATTATATGTAGCACATCGAGTATACAATACTCTTTCATAATGGTGGTAAATGGAGATTCGAGCGGTAAGGTTCCAGGTCTTCAGGTGGATCTTGAATTAGTAGGAGGAATTTCCACCACGTTAGAAAATGAGAATGCCGACTTAAGGAAGGAGTTAAGCAAGGCTGGCCATTCTCTTTGCAAGAGTGATTCGATCAAAAGGGGCTTGAGTCAGAAGGTTATGAGGTTTAGATACCAATTTTGAAATCATCCTTTTAAGGAGGATACATATTTAGCCTATAAGCCTAACTAGTTAAATGCCTTGGTCGTTCTTAAGGTACCAAAGGGACTTCAAACTATAATACTAGTGTGTTATGCACTCTCCATACTACAAGTTCCACCTTTGGTAACAAAGACTCATGGGTTCCAGTTGATAAAATAAATTTTTAGTTGATCAAATATTTTTTTATCAACCATGATGGCGATGATGAGGATCCTCACTGTAGTGTGCCATATCTATTTTTTTTCCTAGAAAACATATTATGCTTTGTGTTGTACTAACAAAACACGTAGCCTTCGAATGGCGATTACAAGTATAAACATTGGTAAAATTTCATTTTTAGAAAAAGGAAAAGTGAATTTAGTGCCAAAATATTAGAAGAATAACTTGTTTTTATTCATTCCATGTCACTTGGAACAATAAAAAATGATTTAATTAAAAAATATGTGATTACTTTCACATAAAGTCTAACTAGTAAATAAAAAAAATTAAAAATTATGAATAAATGGAGTAAAAATATAATTTCTTTAGGTTGGAAGCATTCCATGCCCGGGGTATTTACATACCCTCCATTGTTTCTAGGTGATGTCCCCCTTGCTTATCTTCATCGGTAACCCTGAATGGGCCTTCCTAGTTAGATCCTAGCTTTCCATGTGATGATTTTCTTACATTGTCGACTATCTTCCTTAGGATGTAATCCTCAACCCGAAATTTCATCGGATGTATTCCTTTATTATACTGACTTTCTAATTATTGTTCGTAGACTGCCAACTTGATTAACGCTTGTTTTATACTTTTGTCAGCGAGGTCAAGAACGACACCAATAATTTCATTGTTTAAGCCTTGGTCGGATACAACTATTTTCATAGTTGGTAAACCTATTTCTAGAGGCATAATGTCTTCCATTCCATAGGGTAAGGGGATGGTCGTTTACCCAATTAATCTCTTAGGATTTATTATTTATGCCCAGGGACATCATGTGGAAGATTTCCCACCCATGCACATTTTGCCTTTTCCAACCTTTTTTGCATTTCGTCAAGAATTGTCTTATTCCATGATTTCATTTTTCCATTGCTCGAAGGATAAGCCACCGAGTTAAAGTAATGCCATGTTATGTGATGGTTATAGAAATATTAGGAGAGGTTACATTTAAAATTTATTCCATTATCTGTGATAAGAGTCCTTCACAAGACAAAACATGTTATGATGTTCCTCTAAATGAATTTGATTATAGTGACGTCTCTGATGTTTATCGGTGGCTCCGCTTCTATCAACTTAGTAAAGTAATTTATGCCGACTAGAAGATAATTTTAATCACAGGTGTTGTAGTCAAGTGTCCAACAATATCTAAATCACATTGAGTAAAGGGCGATTCAATGTAAGGGATTTAAGGTCAATGGATGTGTGGTGGAGAAAAGTTGAAAATAGTTGGAAATTTTTGCACTTTTTTGTGTAAAAGACATCGTATTTTTTGCATGTAAGGCCACAAATGTATTTCCTTAATTTACCAAAGATCTTCCTCTGGGATTGCTTCCACATATTCCTTTATATAGATTGAAAAGTTGTTGTGGTGGAAACATTGAATGTATGGTTTAGTGAATGACCTTCTATAGAGCTTTCCTTCGAGGGACAAGTGGAAGTGGGAAACTTTAACTCTAATTTGATGGGCCTCTTTCTGATCCAAAGGAAATAAATATTTCTTGAGACACTTCACTATTGAGTCCATCAAAGTAGGAGATTTTTTTTATAATCAACACTTAATCGGAATTTTACTTCCTTTGGATCCTCAGCCATTCTAGGTATCTTACCTATATGACTCTTATAATCGAACTGAGTCATATAGGTAAGATAAAATTGGATTACAAGAGGTCCCCTGGATATGAAATTATGAGAAAAGGTGGTTAGCTTAGATAATTCTAGATTTAATCCAATTTTATTGATAATTCAACATTCCATACCCCCATTATTTTCCTTTCTTAGTTATTGGAAAAAAGGTTGGAATCAATCGAAAGACTTGAAAATGAACAAATTAAGGGCGGAAATCATTTCGGTCAACTTCTGAACTTCCTTTATGGTTTGGGGAGGTTGAATTGTTCTTATTTATTTGATTTGGATGAGATTAGTTCCAATATCTCTTTGGATGAAATGGTAGTCGGGGAATTTATCATAATATATACCAAAGGATCACTTTACATCATTATGCTTCATTTAGTAGTGATGAAGAAGTTCGAACATTTTCCTAAGTTCCAATAGGTGAGCATCTTTTTTCTTAAATTTTACTAGTATGTAATCGAGTATGCTTCTATAGTGTTCCCGAACTGATCCTTAAAAATATTAGTGACCAATCGTTAATAGGTTTCTCTATCTTTTTTTATTCTAAAGGGAATGATTGCATAATATTATAGACCAAACGTTATGATGAAATAAGTTTTCTCTTGACCGGGTCCCAAAAAATGGATCTAGTCGTATACCGAGTATGCATCCAGAAAACTCATTTGCTCATTTTTGTTAGTGGCATCGATCAGTTGATAAATATTTTGTACGGGAAATTGTCCTTGGGGAATGCCTTTATTAGGTCAGTAAAGTTAATGTAAACTCTCAATTTGTCGTTGCTCTTCTTTACCATAACTGGATTGGAAATCCATTTAGATAATTGAACTTCTTTGATGGAATTTGCCACTATAAGTATAACCACCTTTTCCTCTAGTGCCCTTGCCTTCTCTAGAGTTATTAAGCATGATTTTGGGGTCACCGACGAGTATACTGGATTGACATGAGGCTTGCAACGCATGACATTCGAGTTTATATCAGGCATACGATATGTCTAGTACACAAGGTGATCAAGTTGTATTTTTATCTATCAGTAAGGGAGCTACAGATGAGGAATTTCTTATTGAATGGTGATTGCCGAATAGAACCTTTTAGATCGGCTCTATGACTTTATCAGTAGGGTGACCCTCGTTTCCTATACCCCTGGATGCCCATGATTTAGCTTTTATTTTGTGGGGAGTAATCCGGTTACGTTAGTCGTCACCTTTTCTTTTTTTCTTGCGTTGGTATGATTATGGTGATAAGCCATTACTGACCAGAAGCCTGGTTATCATGTATCTCAACTACTTTTCGGTTAATAATGCATTTAAGCTTCTAGTGGTAGGTGTACGGGACTATCTTCACCGCTTGTATCCACAACCTCCCAAGGATAAAGTCATATTGAGAATCGATGTCAATGAGTAAGAATTCTATTATCTTTTAAATGCCTCCTGTTCATATAAGGAGGACCACCTTTTCGAATGATATTATCATTTTCCCCACAAACTTGATCGAAGGGATGGTTGCCTCCATGAGGTATTTGAACTGCAAATTGTCTTGATTGAATAGTTTAAGATGCATGATTTTTTAGGAACTTCCCTTATCAAATAGTAACTTATCCAAATCCCAATTGGAAATTCTAAGTGTGATTACAAGCGCGTTATGGTGTGGCGTCCTGACTCCAACTAAGTATTCCTCAGCGAATATGATATACTTGGCATTGGCTATTTATTCTGGTCATCGACATTTACGGACATTGCGTTTGGTTTTTAATGCCTCGAATCATATTTATGGGTTACCCGTGGGTCAACCCGACCCGATCCTACTGCGTTAAGTGTGGAGTGATGGGAAATAACCTAGATAATATTTATAGTACATCTTAATTTAGTAGTTTTACCAAATGAACATGCAATTATGTTTTCCACATATAAACATACTCATAGTTAGTGTGGAACCCATTAGGCAAAGCCCTATGGTTAAAGTAATCATAGCTCCTATCATAAGAAGTAAGAATCACTTAACTGTAAAATCCTCTTAAAGAATAAATATTGATTAATCTTTCATAACAAAGGGAACGAGATGAGCCAATGCCCAATGGGGTTCCCAACAATAATGTAATATAGAAAAGAATGATATAAAGAATGGATGCAATATACTAACGGTAACTTGAATGTGCATGTAATAAATAAACAATATATGCATTAACCATGTTTTATTTGAAAACAATTCCATTATCATAGGTTAACAGTCAATAACCTTCATATTTCATACTTCGCTGTTCTATTTCAAAAATGTTTCTTTAACTCATTAACCCACATAATTAAATTTAGGAAAAATCACTTTCCCAAGTTACCCTTCTTAGGTTCACCCACTTTCCCATTGTAATCACCAATTTTACACTTTAAATTTCCATATCACCATCGCCATATGAAAATTACATTTCAAAATATGTGCTCGGTGTATGAAAAGAATTAGTCAAGTTTACACGCCAACTGGGGATTATAATCGATATAGACCATTCAAATGCACAATTTTAGTTCTTTAATTGTTTGTGCATATCTTTACTACCACATTACCATATTAACATGGTAGAAGTCATTTAGACATTCATAAGTTAGCATTTATTCCTTTAAGCATTCATATACTAGAATCTTTTATTCATTTCGTTCCAGGGGTTTAAGAATTTCCTTTGTTACATGATTACCCAAAAATTTCAATTTATACCATTTTAATCCCAAAACATCACATCCGTGTACAATCATTAGATATTTATCCTTTCCTAGAATTTAGCAATCGCTTGAATTTCCATTTATACCATTTTTACATAATGGAGTTAACCGTATCTCATTTATTTTTACGGGATTTCACCATCTTCCATAAATGTTGCAACCATCACTTCCCTGGCCACTGGTTTTAGGTCTTAGCTAAAGATGCACCTTAGGGCTCTGGTCCTTACTTTATATTTTTTGGTACTCTTTTGTGAAACTCTTTCACTTTTTATTAATTACTTTTTCCTTGCAGTCCAGCCGTCATTTTTATCAAAATACCCATCTTACCGCCGGCATTATTACTTTCACAATGTCTTTTAGCTTCCTTGTCACTTTAGTATTTATACCCGACCCAAAGGCCATTCTACCCAAGGTAATACCACCATACACTACACCAAAAAGGCCAAATTTCCACCTTTGAGTCGGCCACCCTTATCACAATCATTGACCGTGATAAAAGAAAGTATTTTTATCACAGTCAATAACCGTGACAAGTCCGTGATAAAGGCTTGTATGGGTATTGACCGTGACAAGTCCGTGACCACTGTACTTGTCATAGTCAATTACCATGACAACCTTAGAAAGTTGTCACGGTCAAAGACTTGACAGGTCCGTGCAACTTTTTTAGTAAATAAACCCTTCCCTCTTTTTTTCCACCGTTTTGTTTTACAACATTTTCTCCCTCTATCTCTCCCTCTACGACACTGCTCTATCTCTCTACTTTTAGGTATGTTTCTGTCTCTCTCTCTCTCTCTCTCTCTCTCTCTCTCTCTCCTTTGTGTGTATATGAATATGTGTGCTTGTGGGTGTGATGTGTTGTGGGTGTGTGTGTGTGGGGGGGGGGGGGGGGGGGGGGGGGGAGGGGGAGGGTGGAAGGGGGGGGCAGTGTGTGTGTTCATGTATGGGTGTGGGTGGGGAAAGTGAGTGTGTAGTGTGCGTATGTGTGGGCATTAGGAGTGGGGGGAAGGGCGTGTGTGTGTAGTATGTGTTGTGTGTGTGTAATGTGTGTGTAGTGTGGGTGTGTGCACGCGTGTGTGCATGTGTGTGTGTGGGTGGGTAATGAAACAATTAGGGTTTCAAACGTAAATGTGTAAATACCCAAATATATGTTGTACCCTTAAGTATAAATACCCAAATATTGTTGGCTAATACATAATGATAAATGATTAACCCTTTAGATTCTCCCCATTGTTGGTTTCATAAGTAAATTTGTAAATGATGATTCTCCCCATGTTTAAGAGGATTAAAGTTCAATTTGAGATTTTTCTCACGTAATAGTGATAATATGAATTGGAATTTGGACTTATAATTATTATTGTTAATTTAATTATGAATTTAATTGGATATAATTGAGTTAGAAGCCTTTATATTCCCCTTATTAATTGTTGATTTTAAATTAGTAAGTTGTTAGTTTTAATTGAGGTTTTGGATTTTTAGTAATTTACATATTATGGTTTAGATGTTGTTGTTTTCGAATTCAGAATTAACCTGTTAAACATTAATATTACACCGTGACGGTTGAAACGGACAAATTGATTAATAAAATATAGCTTTAATTGTATAGATTTAATGATGATATATTTATAAGACATGCTGAAATGAATTAATTGAGTAGATACATTAGAAGGAGTACGAGTGTGACAACCCGAATATAATTATGATTAATTATGCTTAAATCATGCCTAGCTTATGTGATATGATTTGTGTGTCATTAATACACATGATGTTAATTTATTATGTTTAGTCTAATCCTACCTTCAAAAAGCATGAAATGTCAAATTAGTTACAAATACAAAATTTTGAAGGTTTCGGTAGGAATGTTCATGTTTAAGGCTAGTTTTGACCTTTATGACATAACAATTGACTTGAGGTGAAAACTACATAATTGTAGACAAGTGAGTTATGGTTGTAACACAACAAACGGTGAATGAAACGGAGGTTCGAGTGAGAAGTTATACCAAAATTACGAAACAAGGGCAAAGTAGTCCATCCGTTAAGTAGTATTTTGTCTTAATATGGCAACAAATGTTTTATTCTCATTGGTTGGGAAGGGTGGTGGCTTTGGCCGACCTCAAACCCTTAGAATTACCTCTTTATTCAGCCAAAATGCAGCCATGAGAGATTTTAAGCCTAAGGAAAGAGAAGTTGGAAGTTAGGAAGAAAAAGTGAGGAGAAAATTGAAGAAAATTCATAGAAAATTACGAAAAAGCCCCTAAGGTAATTCCAACCATGAATCTTGCTATTTTTTCTTTAATTTACGATTTATATGATATAAGTCCTTGATGTTTATTGAACTTTCATGTTTGGGTGCATATGTATGGATATATGCAAGTTTAAGTTAAGTTGAATGTACAAAACCCTAAGATTGCTTTGTTTAGAAACTTTGTTTATTCAAACTTCCATATATTTTTGTATAGTTACTGGAATCGATTTCTTCCAATTGGATATTAACATGGACTCATATATGTATGACATATCCGAAAATCATGTTAAAATAACAACAAATGAGTCCTTGGTGAGGGTTTGAAGTTCGGGTAAGAAATCTGCCCTAAGGGTGAAAATATGCCCGCCATGTGTTCGGTGTTTTGCTTGACATAGCAAACGAACCTTAAAAATTATGAAACTTTAATCTTATATTTTTCAATGTGTTTACTGATGTTGGGTGAAATATCATAGAAAGTTACGATGTAGAAAAATCATGAAAATTCCTGGAAGTTGAATGAACGATAAAAGAGCCTATAGGGCAGATTTGCTATGTAGTGAAGAAATAGGCTTATTTTGCTCTAGGAAACTCGGAATGATGTGCCGTCTTTTGTTTTGGAAACATGATATAATAAGGATTGGATTACCAAGAATAATTAAAAAGGGTTTGGGCTGTAATTTGAATATGTTAGATATCAGAACCTGAGTCTAGATGGGACTTCATTTTAATGAATGATTTGAATTGAATAATATGATGCTTATGAATTGAGTTATGATTGAAGTTATTCTTTGGACTATTAATATTCTTATGATGATACTAATATTGTGAGAATGATAGGAAGGGAAGGAGAGCTGATTGAACAAGTACAGGATAAAGGCAAGGGAAAATCCAGTTAAACTGTCAAGGTGAGTGTACTTATGATTTGTTTCATATATAAATATGAATATAGCTCTAAGAGCGGATTTGTTTGAATACTTCGGTATTCAGGATTTGTTTGGATATTAAAATATCCAGGATTGGTTGGGTCTTATGATCCAGGATTGGAATTGGACAAAGATCCAATGATTTGTTGGAACTTATGTTCCAGGATTTGTTATTGCCAATGGGCAGGATTGTTCGGATTTTATATCCACTTATTCTATATAGAATTGTTATTACATTGTAGGGAAGGAGTACCTCACTAAGCTTAATGCTTACAGTTATATTTTAACAATTTCAGGTTTCTATGCTGCCAACTAGAATACCATATGACCGGTAACTTTGAGAGTTGCACCGTTGGAAGGAGCCGGGGTTTAAATGTGGGGATTTTATCATTGTCACACTGAAGATTTTAATTTACTCACACATTGTATATTTTGCGTTAGTATGGATTGAGTTGATGATTGTGAAATTTTATCGTAGTTAATCATAGTATTGTATGTCCGCTTAAATTATGACTCTGATATTGATTTCGTTATGGCACAATAATAATATTATGTGGATTATGCGCATTATACAGTAAAATATGGATAGATGAATTATATTTCCAATGGGCTCTAGATTATGATTTAATTATTCTAATAATAAATGATTAGTATGGATATTGGGTTTGGGGTGTGACAATTAGTGGTATCAGAGCGTCTAGGTTATAAATTCTGGACGTGTGTGACGGTTAGATGGCAGTATTGAGTTGATTTGATATTTATGAATTGTTTATGTACTAACCAATAGTTTAGTATTATAAACTGTTTATATTGGTTGTTAGAACTTTGTTGTATTACAGATTATTCCAGATGGAACCTGGGAATGGACAACCTGGAGAAGAGGGAGTAGCTTCTCGTACAGATAATGTTGAAGTAGAGCAAAGTGTTGCTGGGAGGGCTAGAGAGAAAGAACAGCCTACAGAGATGCAAATAATAGCACAAGCAATGATGAGGATGGCAGAGCAACAAGAAAGAAATATGGCGCAAATGGCAGAACAACAGGCTAGATATCTAGAATCAAAGATTGTGGCGAGGATTGAAAAAGAGGCAAGGAAGGAAATGAAGGATTCCATGCATGAGAAGTTTTTGAAGTTGAATCCTCCAGAATATTCAGGGTCGGTGGAACCTACAGAAGCTGAGATGTGGGTCAGGGATCTAGAAACTATCTTTGCAGTTATGAAGGTTCCAGATAACCAGAAAGTGAATCTAGCTGTGCTTAAGCTCAAAGGAGAGGCGAAGTATTGGTGGGAAGCCAGCAACCATTTGGTGCCAAGGATGGAAGGTACTAATGTCATTACTTGGGCTGAATTTATTAAAGCTTTGTATGTTAAGTATTTCCCTAAGGTCTATAGGAGGGAGAAGCTAAGGGAGTTTATAAATTTAACCCAAGGAAACATGTCTGTGAGGGAGTATGATGTTAAATTTACTGCTTTGTCTAGATTTGCTACTAAGTATGTGCAGGAGGAAGAAGATAAATGTAGTAAATTTCAAGATGGACTGATTTGGCCTATTCAAAATAGAGTGGCCACTTATGAGTTAGAAGATTATGCTTCTCTGGTAAACAAAGCCACGATAGCAGAAAGGCAAATGAACCAAGGGGTGGCAAGTAGAGAGAGTTTTAAAAAGAGTAGATTCGACGCATCTCACTTTAAGGGAGGTGAGGGTGGAAGTGTTAAGATGGAACCTCATAGATTTCAGAGAGGTGGTGGAGATAGTGGTAGAGGTCTGGGGAGATTTGGCAGAGATACTAGGGGTGGAGAATCTTCTAGTCTGGTTAGGAGGTCAGGAAAGGGTGAGGCACCGACAAGAGTTGTTACATGTTTCTTTTGTAAAGAGGAAGGGCATTATAAATCCGAGTGTCCTAAGCTTAAGGGATTGGAATGCTACCATTGTCATCAAGTGGGGCATATTAAGAAGAATTGTCCACAATTGGCAGAGACTCCAGCAGCACATAGTGAAGTAGCAAGCAGAATGTTATCTCCAGGCAGTGCAGTGAAAAGTATGGGTAGAGGACAAGCTAGTAGTTCCAGGCCAGGTGGACGAGTTTTTACAATGAAAGAAGCTCAGATTACTCCAGATGTGGTGACAGGTACACTTTCTGTTACTGATAGAAGTGCTTATGTTTTGATTGATCCTTGTTCCACGCATTCTTTTGTGTCCTATGCTTTGCTGTATATCTGAATAGACCATGTACTCATTTAGATGTGGGGTTGGGTATTTATATGCCTATAGGGGAAATGGTTGTAGCTGAATATGCTTTTCGTGATTGTGTTTTGACTGTGGGGGCTAGAGATACAGTTATAGATCTACTCCCATTGGATATTTCTGATTTTGATATAATTCTGGGAATGGATTGGTTATCTAAATATCATGCATCTATGGATTGTTTCTGTAAGGAAGTTGTTTTTAATATGCCTGGTGAGCCTGAATTTAAATTTGTGGGGGAAAGGAAAATTGTTCCCAGTTGCATCATTTAAGCTATTCAGACGAGGAAATTATTGAGTAAGGGTTGTGAGGGTTTTATTGCATATGTTCTTGACACTGGGAAGGGAGCTTTACAATTAGTTGATGTTCCTATTGTAAGGGATTTTCCTGAAGTGTTTCCTAGTGAGTTGTCAGGGTTACCTCCAGAAAGAGAAGTTGAATTTAGTATTGAATTAGCACCAGGGAGAACCCCTATTTCTATGGCACCGTATAGAATGGCACCTGCTGAGTTGAAAGAACTCAAGATTCAGTTGCAAGATTTACTTGATAGGGGGTTCATACAGCCTAGTGTATCTCCATGGGGTGCGCCAGTTTTATTTGTGAAGAAGAAAGATGGTACCATGTGTTTGTGTATTGATTATAGGCAACTGAATAAAGCTACAATTAAGAACAAATACCCTTTACCTCGTATAGATGATTTGTTTGATCAGTTACAGGGTGCTAAAGTGTTTTCAAAAATAGACTTGCGATCAGGGTATCATCAGTTGAGGGTGAAGGAGAGTGATATTTCTAAAACTGCTTTTTGCACTCGGTATGGTCATTTTCAGTTTTTGGTGATGCCTTTTGGGGTGACTAATGCTCCAGCTGTATTTATGGATCTTATGAACCGGGTACTGCATCCTTTTGTTGATTCATTTGTGATAGTTTTTATTGATGATATTCTGATTTATTCACGTGATATGGTTGAACATGAAAGGCATCTCACAACTATTTTGAATCTGCTGAAAGATAAGAATTTGTATGCCAAGTTTAGCAAGTGTGAATTTTGGCTATCACAAGTTGTATTTTTAGGCCATGTTGTTTCGGGAGATGGTATATGTGTTGATCCTAAAAAGGTAGAGGCTATTGTAAAATGGGAGAGGCCCAATAATGTGACTGAGTTGAGGAGTTTTCTGGGTTTAGATGGGTATTATAGAAGGTTTATTAAGGGATTTTCTTTGATTGCCTTACCAATGACTAAACTAACCCGGAAAGATGTTAAGTTTGAATGGAATTCTGATTGCAAAAATAGTTTTGATGAATTGAAAAAGAGGTTGGTAACTGCACCTGTTCTTACTATTCCGCATGGTGGAGATGGTTTTGTTGTTTATACCGATGCTTCACATCAGGGGTTGGGTTGTGTTTTTATGCAGCATGGTAGAGTTATTGCTTATGCTTCTAGGCAGTTGCGTACACATGAACGTAATTATCCTACACATGATTTGGAACTTGCTGCTATTGTGTTTGCTTTGAAATTATGGCGTCATTATCTATATGGTGAGGTATGTGAAATTTTTACTGACCATCAAAGCCTTAAGTATTTGTTTACTCAGAAGGAGTTGAATTTGAGGCAGAGGCGGTGGATGGAGTTAATTAAAGATTATGATTGTACAATTCACTACCACCCAGGAAAGGCAAATGTAGTTGCAGACTCTTTGAGTAGAAAGGCTTCAGGCAGGTTATCGTGTATTCGATGTGCTAGAGTTGCTCATATTATGGAGTTGAGATTGATGGGAGTGGAATTGCAGCTAGCAGATGGGGACATATTCTTTGCTCATGTAAGCGTGAGGCCTTTGTTAGCTACCCGTATTCATGATTTGCAAAGTCAAGATCCTTTCCTTGAGAAGAAACGACAAGATCTCCGAGATGGTAAGTCTGAAGATTTTTGTATTGTGAATGATGGCACTTTATTGTATAAGCATCGGTTGTGTGTGCCTAATGTGTGTGGATTAAAAGAGGAAATTTTAGACGAGGCTCATAATTCCATTTATACTATGCATCCTGGTAGCACTAAAATGTATAGGGATTTAAAGGAGCATTATTGGTGGAATAATATGAAGAAGGAAATAGCTGATTTTGTTGCGAGGTGCCTTATATGTCAGCAAGTGAAAGTGGAGCATCAGAAACCTACTGGTCTGCTTCAGCCATTGCCGATACCGGAATGGAAATGGGATCATGTAACGATGGATTTTGTGGTTGGGCTTCCTCGATCTCAAAAGGGGTCAGATTCGATTTGGGTAGTGGTGGACAGATTGACCAAGTCCGCTCATTTTCTAGCAGTCAAGACTACATATACAGTTGATAGGTATGCTAGATTGTATGTTAATGAAATTATTCGATTACATGGGGCACCTGTTTCTATTGTTTCAGATAGGGACCCTACTTTTACATCCAGAATTTGGGATAGTTTGCAGTATGCTATGGGTACCAACTTAAAGTTTAGTACGGCTTTTCATCCCCAGACAGATGGGCTGTCTGAAAGGACAATACAGATTTTGGAAGATATGCTTAGAGCCTGTGTGCTTGATTTCAAGGGTAATTGGGATGAATATTTGCCTTTGATAGAATTTGCATATAACAATAGTTTTCAGTCTACTATTGGTATGGCTCCATATGAAGCATTGTACGGTAGACGATGTCGTACACCAATATGTTGGGGTGAAATTGGTGAAAGGAAGATAGAGGGTCCAGAATTCATTGAAGTCACCACTGAAAAAGTGAAGATTATTCAAGATAGAATGAGAACAGCTCAAAGTAGACAGAAAAGTTATGCGGATAAACGACGAAAAGATTTGGAATTCCAGAAAGGGGATTATGTGTTTCTTCGAATATCGCCATGGAAAGGAGTTATGAGGTTTGGAAAGAAAGGGAAATTAAGTCCACGCTACATTGGACCTTATGAAATCCTTGAGAAAGTCGGGATGGTTGCCTACAAGTTAGCGTTACCACCAGAATTATCTCGGTTACATGATGTTTTCCATGTTTCTATGTTAAGAAAGTATGTAGCAAACCCTTCACATGTATTGGTGGAACAACCTATTGAGTTGAAGGAAGATTTGAGCTACGTGGAAGAACCGCTTGCTATCGTCGATAGGAAAGAACAAATATTGAGATCAAAGGTGATCCCACTTGTGAAAGTTGTGGGGATAAGGCATTCCATGGAAGAAGCTACATGGGAGAGTGAGGATAGCATGAAAATGCGTTATCCGTATTTGTTTGATTCGGACAACCAAGGTATGTCAATTTCGAGGACGAAATTTCCTAACAGGGGGAGAATTGTGACAACCCGAATATAATTATGATTAATTATGCTTAAATCATGCCTAGCTTATGTGATATGATTTGTGTGTCATTAATACACATGATGTTAATTTATTATGTTTAGTCTAATCCTACCTTCAAAAAGCATGAAATGTCAAATTAGTTACAAATACAAAATTTTGAAGGTTTCGGTAGGAATGTTCATGTTTAAGGCTAGTTTTGACCTTTATGACATAACAATTGACTTGAGGTGAAAACTACATAATTGTAGACAAGTGAGTTATGGTTGTAACACAACAAACGGTGAATGAAACGGAGGTTCGAGTGAGAAGTTATACCAAAATTACGAAACAAGGGCAAAGTAGTCCATCCGTTAAGTAGTATTTTGTCTTAATATGGCAACAAATGTTTTATTCTCATTGGTTGGGAAGGGTGGTGGCTTTGGCCGACCTCAAACCCTTAGAATTACCTCTTTATTCAGCCAAAATGCAGCCATGAGATATTTTAAGCCTAAGGAAAGAGAAGTTGGAAGTTAGGAAGAAAAAGTGAGGAGAAAATTGAAGAAAATTCATAGAAAATTACGAAAAAGCCCCTAAGGTAATTCCAACCATGAATCTTGCTATTTTTTCTTTCATTTATGATTTATATGATATAAGTCCTTGATTTTTATTGAACTTTCATGTTTGGGTGCATATGTATGGATATATGCAAGTTTAAGTTAAGTTGAATGTACAAAACCCTAAGATTGCTTTGTTTAGAAACTTTGTTTATTCAAACTTCCATATATTTTTGTATAGTTACTGGAATCGATTGCTTCCAATTGGATATTAACATGGACTCATATATGTATGACATATCCGAAAATCATGTTAAAATAACAACAAATGAGTCCTTGGTGAGGGTTTGAAGTTCGGGTAAGAAATCTGCCCTAAGGGTGAAAATATGCCCGCCATGTGTTCGGTGTTTTGCTTGACATAGCAAACGAACCTTAAAAATTATGAAACTTTAATCTTATATTTTTCAATGTGTTTACTGATGTTGGGTGAAAGATCATAGAAATTTATGATGTAGAAAAATCATGAAAATTCCTGGAAGTTGAATGAACGATAAAAGAGCCTATAGGGCAGATTTGCTATGTAGTGAAGAAATAGGCTTATTTTGCTCTAGGAAACTCGGAATGATGTGCCGTCTTTTGTTTTGGAAACATGATATAATAAGGATTGGATTACCAAGAATAATTAAAAAGGGTTTGGGCTGTAATTTGAATATGTTAGATATCAGAACCTGAGTCTAGATGGGACTTCATTTTAATGAATGATTTGAATTGAATAATATGATGCTTATGAATTAAGTTATGATTGAAGTTATTCTTTGGACTATTAATATTCTTATGATGATACTAATATTGTGAGAATGATAGGAAGGGAAGGAGAGCTGATTGAACAAGTACAGGATAAAGGCAAGGGAAAATCCAGTTAAACTGTCAAGGTGAGTGTACTTATGATTTGTTTCATATATAAATATGAATATAGCTCTAAGAGCGGATTTGTTTGAATACTTCGGTATTCAGGATTTGTTTGGATATTAAAATATCCAGGATTGGTTGGGTCTTATGATCCAGGATTGGAATTGGACAAAGATCCAATGATTTGTTGGAACTTATGTTCCAGGATTTGTTATTGCCAATGGGCAGGATTGTTCGGATTTTATATCCACTTATTCTATATAGAATTGTTATTACATTAGAGGGAAGGAGTACCTCACTAAGCTTAATGCTTACAGTTATATTTTAACAATTTCAGGTTTCTATGCTGCCAACTAGAATACCATATGACCGGTAACTTTGAGAGTTGCACCGTTGGAAGGAGCCGGGGTTTAAATGTGGGGATTTTATCATTGTCACACTGAAGATTTTAATTTACTCACACATTGTATATTTTGCGTTAGTATGGATTGAGTTGATGATTGTGAAATTTTATCGTAGTTAATCATAGTATTGTATGTCCGCTTAAATTATGACTCTGATATTGATTTCGTTATGGCACAATAATAATATTATGTGGATTATGCGCATTATACAGTAAAATATGGATAGATGAATTATATTTCCAATGGGCTCTAGATTATGATTTAATTATTCTAATAATAAATGATTAGTATGGATATTGGGTTTGGGGTGTGACAACGAGATACACATTTGTTGTTGTTGTTGGTGGTGGTGGTGGTGGTGGTGTTGTTGTTGTTGTTGCTGTTGGATTATAGTGGACCGATGTTGGTTTGGTTAATTTGGGAATTGGCATGACCACTGGATTATTGTCCAAATGGGGGGGTGGGGTGGAGTTTTTAACTTTTTCCTAAAATTAATTTGTGTCACGAATACTAAATTATTAATTCATATATAGAGTATGTTTCATTTATGATAATTAAATGAAATATACTTGAAATTACATATAGTGCGCATAGATACTAGCCTTCTATTTCTTATGCATACGCATTCAATATCCCTTAGACCCATCTGAGAGTCATTACCCCTGTAATGAGATCTCTCTAATTGTCCCATTTGGACAATTTGGGACTGCATAATTTTTGTATAATACTATTCTTAGTGGGTTAAACTTGTTACTTTTGGAGGAAGTTCTGCAGTTGTATCCTAATGTTCTCTGGGTACATACTAGATTGGCAAGTGTGAGTGCTATTGCAATTGATAAATTGAAATAACACTCACACTTGCTAATCTACATCGTGTAGTTTGAGAAATAAGGGGATATGCTGCCGAATTTTTCTCAAATCATAATATCGTGCATGAGTTGTTAAGTATATTACAGAAATATGTGGTCTTGAATGGGATAGGACCACTCACCCTTTAGAGGAGATGTAGAAAATAGGAATTAATATTATAAATTGAATTCGAATTTAAAATTTAAAAATTGAATATAAATAAGACATAATTAAATGAAAGATACTATAAATCCAAGTTTTGTTTATACTAATCCATGAATATTCACTTCTTAAATTTAATAGGTGATTGTTTGTAGTAGCTATTATGGGATATCCTAAATACAAAGAGTGGAAGGGTGAGACAAATAGATTGGGGGATGTGTTTGGCAAAAGTGTTAATGAATTTGTGAAATACGCAAAGAGATGTCATAATCATGAAGAGTTATCATGTCCATGTGCTACGTGTGAGAATAGTAAGGTGTTTGAGTGGAAAAAAGTTGAACTACATTTGTTAAGATGGGGTATGCAAGATAATTGTCGATTTTGGAGTTTTCACAGGGAATTGAAAGTTCCTTTTATCCCCGAGGAACCTTCGACAAGTAGGATAGATGTAGAAGGGGATGACGTAGATCATAATATGTTAGAGTATATAGTTTATGATGTGTACGACATTCATGAAGTGGAAGATAATGAGGTCACTGACGATGTACAAGGTTCAGGTGCTCATGAAGATATCAGGATAAACCTTGACGTTGACTACCAAAGTTTAAAATTTAAGGCGAACCAGCCGTTATACTCTGGCTGTGAGAAAGATCAAATAAATTTATATGACATGATTGGTTTGAATAATTTTAAGAACCAATATGGTTTCTCTGGAAATAGCGTGACATGAATTCTGAATTAGGCAAAGCGATTGCTACCCAAGGAGAATACGCTTGCAAATAGCTATCCTGTTATGAAGAAAACCTTGAAAAGTTTGGGAATGAAGTATAAATAAATTCATGCTTGTGTGTATGACTGCATACTATACCGAAAGGAGTATAAAAATCTTTATCGGTGTCCGGTAGGCGATGAACCTAGATATGTCCAATCTACTGGCAAGGAAGGCACAAGATCAATAATGCCTCAAAAAGTGTTGAAATATTTTCTCGTTGGGCCTAGATTAAAGTGATTTTTCACAGTACCATGGATAGCGGAGGCAATGACTTGCATGCCGGGGCAGAACTAGGGGGAAATTTCATGCGTCATCCTATTGATTCTGCAGCTTGGAGGAGGATGAGTTACAAGTATTTTGATTTTTTTAGAGCACAGCGTAACATTCGTTTGGCTATATCAATAGATGGTTTCAATACATTTAGAAATATAATCACCAATCAGAGTGTATGTCTAGTGATCCTAGCCCCACTCAACCTCCCTCCTTCACAGTGTATGAGACCTGAATTTTCGATGTTGTCTTTGTTGATTCCACGGCCAAAGGCACCAAGTGATGACATCAATATCTACTTGGATCCTTTAGTAGAAGAATTAAATGAGTTGTGGGAATAGGGTGTGCAAGCATTCGACACTTTTAGAAAAGAACAGTTTATGCTATAAACTATGTTGATGTGGGTAATTCATGATTTTCCATCTTATGGGACATTAACCGGTTGTGTAGTACATGGTTATTTGGGGTGTCCTATTTTTAGAGAGGAGACTGAATCTCTTTATCTTCCCTCTAGCTCAAAAAATTTATACCATTTCCATTGGAGGTTTTTACCCCCCTCTCATAGTTTCAGATTTGAGAAAGGTTCCATTTTTTTATTGAAAGGTTCCATTTTTCTTATCTGATTGTGTCCCTAATATGTGAAGTAAGAATCCTAAATTTAAGAATGTCAAGCATAAGAAGACCCCAACTAGGAATGAAACTGAGACAAGAAAGACATGGTCTAGGAGGTCAATTTTATTTGTCTTGCCTTATTGGAAGAATAACCCGGTGTGCCATATATTGGATGTGATGCATGCAAAGATGAACATCGCTAAACATATTGTGGGTACATGCCTTGGGGGGAGTCATTAGAAGGATGGAGAAAATGCACGAAAAGACCTTAAATTGTTGAAACTTAAGCCACAACAATGGTTGAAAGAAGATAGTAGGGGAAGGACAATAATTTCCCCTGGTGTATTTACTTTAACGAGTGGGGAAAGGAAGGTGCTTTTAAACACAATATATAATTTGAAGGTTCCATCTAATTTTTCATCTAACTTGCAAAGGATTGTGAATTATGCTACCCATGATTTACATAAGTTTAAGACACACAATTGGCATGTGTTCATGGAATTAGTTGATCTATTGTTTAAGCACTGTTTCTCCAAGCACAAGGATTTGCGGAGGGATAATATGCAAATTAGTATCTTCTTATCACTTTTTTGTGAGAAGGTATTCAATCGAGAACACATAGTGTTCGCAAAATTGGCAGTAAACGAAGTGATTTGTGTGTTGGAGAAGTACTTTCCCCCATCATTCCTTGAGATACGTGTTCACTTGTTAGAACACCTATGCGATGAGACATTTCTTTGAGGTCCAGTTAGATATCGGTGGATGTATCCGTTTGAAAGATTGATTAAAGTTTCCAAACATTACATCAAGAATACACGATACATTGCACGATCAATTACAGAGGAATACATCACTGTGGAGTCATCAATATATACTCAGGAATATATGTCTGTCTCGACCAACGTTGATGACATTGATGAGTTTGTTGATGAGGGTGGTCATGTGATGGGCAAACGAGTGAAATTAACAAGTTTGTAACATGAACAAGTAGCTCATTATCTATTTGGCGCACATAAAGATATCGAAGAATGGAAAAAGTAACTTTGAATTATTTTAAGTTTTACATTATTTTAGATTATTTTATACATGATTAATTTTGTAATATGTTTGTCACATTAATTTTATGCAGAAAATATGATGCCAGTGACAATAATAAAAGACGAAAAGTAATGGCATAATCAGACAACGAATTTAGGTTGTGATGGTCACACGAGGTAATTATAATGAAAAAGGTTGTTATATAATGTTACATTACAATAAAACTTTACAACTAACCTAATTAATTTATCTATATTCTCTGCTCTCAAAGACGGGTGATGCGACTTCAAAGCTTGCTCGTCTAGCCACTGAACCCTAGTTCATGGCATAATAGTACAAGAAGTATCGATTGAACGGTTACGTATTCGACGCAAGGGTGTGCATGGAAAGTAAAAATATCCAAAACTCGGGAATTTCATACAAGACTCTTACTTTCTTTTAAGTGAGCACAAAAGATAAAAACCTCGTTGAAGCTCAAATGACTTACTATGGTGTAATCAAATTATATTTGAATTGGACTATGTAAGCTTAAAAAAGGTTGTATTTTACTGTGATTGGGTAAGAGTTGAGGATAAAAATGCTTGTAAAGTTAATCCTGGAACTAATTTGATCATGATTGACTTGTCTAAGTTGAAGAGTAACGAATACGTGAGTGATGAGACGTTTGTTTGTGCATTTCAAAAGGTTAAGTAATTGTTTTACTCAGAGTATATCAACAATGAGTCATTGCCAATCGTACTACATGCGCCAAATAGTCTAAACAGTAGTGTGGATGACTTGGCTCCTCCTACCGAATATCAATCCATATTTTATGATAACGCAAACTTGAAATAATTTTTGTATTTGTAATACGTATTCCAATTATCGAACAATAGTTTAATGCTTTTTATCGGACGTCAGTTTACTGCTTTGAATTCATTCAAACTTGATCATTTTCTCTCTTTCTCTCTTTCTCTGTTTCCTCTGTATATGTGTGTGTGTGTGTGTGTGTGTGTGTGTGTGCGTGTGTGTGCGTGTGTATGTGTTTGAAGGTGTGTGGGGGGGTGGAGTTTTCAACTATTTTCTAAAAATACTTCATGTCACGACCCATTCGAGAGTGGCATGACCACATAAAATGTTTGTATGTCTTCTTCAAGTGTGTGTGAGAGAGAGAGAGAGTGCAGGTGTGTTTGTATTCTTCTAATTCATTTGGATTTGTACTAATAATAATAATTTTTACATAAAATATCTCCTTAAGGCAAGGATGAGGATGATGATAATGATGATGTCTTCTTCAGGGCTCGGCGGTAGCAGAGGCGACGAAGGCTCCTATGCCCCTAGTTATGGAAGAATAATTTTCGAGCCCGGTACTTTGGGAAGACCAGGGAATCCATTATCAGAATGCATGAGCCCATCCCATCGAAGGAGTCGGTCGCATTGGCACAATGGTAAAAGTTCATTGACAATGAGATCAAGGAGCGACAATTGGCATCTTGCAAATTGTGGAAGGAAAACCAGACGGAAAAGATGAGCGTGCACTACTCCGACCGGACATTTTATGCCGAGGTGGAGCACAGGATAATAAGTTTTTATTTTTCTATAATTATAAAAATATGTTATCCTGCATTATTTTACTTGGAGCTACTAACTAATTTTGTATTATTTTATTTCAGGGGACGGGGAGTGTCCCTAGGGGTAGGCCACATAGGCTCGATACCTGTGGTAATTTCGACAAAGAAGGGCAAGGATAAGGAGGTGTACCCAAGCGTCGTGACCACGATTATAAGCAATTCGATAGTTTATTTTTTGTTAATTATGTTATAATTTTTTTATTTACCTTTTTAACTAATCGTGTGCTTTTTATCATTTTAGGCAAAGCTTAAGGAAGTTCATGAGTCACAGTCTGATTCCAATAAGGCATCCTTATCCACAGACGCACTCAGCCAAGTTCTTGGCACTGATCTCAAGGGGAGGATGAGGGGGTAAGCTTATGAGTGGCTCGTCAGGTTGACACGCATAACTCAAAGTTATCAAGGTTGGAGGCGATCGTCCTAGATATGTACGAATTCATGAAGCATCAGTTGGGCGAAAAGGGCAAGGGCAAAGGAAAGGGAATATGGTGGAGGAGGAGGAGGTGGAGGAGGATGGTGACGTGGACATGGAAGTCACTGCTTCATCGCCGATACGCGCAGACTCACCACTTGATGATCCAGTCCCCTACTTGGCTCCCGTCCAACGGCCTATATCAATAATTGGTTGGTCGAGCGTGTTTTTACGTGACATATATGATGGACAATGGATAGCGAGGGGGTTGAGGGACCCAAATACCATCCCAGGTATGACGGTTCATGGACGTACCCTTCAAAACATCGAGGATAAAGTGCGCGTCACGCATGTGATACCCAAAAGAACTCCGCATTGTGGTTGCGTGAATAATGCGGCGTGATGAATATTGAGGGGTGTCTCAATGCGTATATCATGTGGCCTTCCTTCGTCCTCTAACCTACCCTGGACTCTATGGCGTGATATTATTTGTATCTATTTTTATTTGGACACTTGGATTATATTTGAATTGTTTTGATTTGTTACATTTTGGTTTGGATATGGATTGCATTTTATTTTATTTGGATATGTAATTGTATATGAAATGATTTGGTGCATTATTTCTATTTTAGTTGGATATATGCTGCTTGAACAGGTAAAATTTTGCTATAACGAGTACAAATATACTATTGGGCCGTGGCAATGGCCAAACTGCCCTGCAATTTTTTTAAATTCTGCCTAGATTTTGTAACGGTCAATGACTGTGATAATTTTTTTAAGTTTGTCATGGGTTTTTCATGGTCTTTGACCGTTACATAACCGTAACAAGTCTAACGAACATGTCTTGGTCAATGACCGTGACAAGTTCATGATAATAAAAGTTGCCACCCCCAGACTTATCACGGTCATTGACCTTGACAAGTTAGACTTATCACGGTCAATGACCGTGACAATACGACACTTTTGGTGTAATGATATTACTTTCTTTACCGCATTTGTCACACATTTCAACTAACATTGTTCATTCAGTCCTTAAAGTTTACATATTTCCAAAGTTTAACTAACTTTGTAGCATTTACTAAATGAGGTAAGTCTTCAATGTTCAAGTTTAAGGACCGTTTACATTTCTTAGTTAACTTTGTAACGTGTATGAACAAAATTTCATTTTACAAAATATCACACACTTAGGGTAAAAATCTAAATTTTTTAACCTTTAGGGTTCATTTCACAACTTATGCTAGATCGTGAATTTCCTTACAATATTACCAACTTTGTTTCAAATTATCATAATTTGTTATTTAAACCCATATTATTTTCATCTTTAAGCTTTGTTAGGTTTAACCTAACCCTTTAACATGTTGGTTAAAATTTATACCCATTTTTCACATGTTAGGTTTCTTATCAAATTGAACTTTGCAAATAGGCCTTAACTTATTCTCCAGCCCAAGGCCTCAACCAATTAGAATTTTAAAAAACACATAGGCATTGACTTATTCTCTCCCCCAAGGTCATGGTCGCGAGGAATATTTCCTCGGGCGCGGGAATTCAAGCCACGGGCAGGTTACTCAAGGCCGAGGGAGCGGGTGTTTTAAAAAATCTCCGCTTTGCCCCATTTAAATTTTACCCTTCTATTTACTACTTGAAAACTTCCTTTTCCTTTAATCTTTACACTCAATTAGAAATCCTAAAAATCCTTACATTATCAATACAACAATATTTCAATCATTAAGCCACACTCATAAGTCTTCAATAATAAATTCTTCCCACTAACCTTTTTTGATTAATTCTAATAATGTAATCACCATGTAAACACCATATAAGCCTCATAGGCACCATGCATTAACTTAAATGATGTATTTATCCATTTCCCATGCAAGGCCACGTACTCAATTTATTTACATAAAATATCTATGTATTGTCCATGCACAACACATAATCACTCAATTAAAAGCTAGGGTATTACATGGTCAGATCGTTCGGGAAAGCCTCCACTACTACAGTGATCTTTGACGGGACCACACGTGTATCAAGTGTTCATGATATATAGGCTCAAGTGAAAGCCTTTCGCTCAAGTAATAATCCGATAAATCGGGATCATCTCTACAGGGAAATAGGACGAAAGATCCTAACGACGGCGGAATAGATGACTAACCCTAAATTTGATTCTCGAAAAGAAATGAAAAAGATGATTAATTGTGAACTACGATCAATTGAAAAATGGTAGCATCGCCTCTTCTATATACCAACCAATCTCCTATGTTATCTTTTCATATTTTATCTCTCCACGCAGTAATTAATTTCGCAATCTAGACTTGGTTAGGACTTTTCTTGGGTTTTAAGGTGTTTTGGGTGAAATTGGAATGATAGAAAAGTTTGGAATTGGAAAATGTCCTTATGATGTCCATTAATGCTTTTTCGGTCCATTGCTCATTTTCTCTTCCTTTTCTCATTTTCTTGATATTTTCGTTGAGCATTACTCTATTTTTCTTGCCCCATTTTATTGCACTTTTTGGACTTGCTTCAAGAAATTTCTAATTTTCCCAATTCTGGACTATTTGGGTTTTTTTCGGGTTATCAAACGAAAAGGAAAAAATTTATTCGTCTCAAATTGGGAAGCAAAAGGGAAGAATTTTCACAACTTTTTATGGCTAATCTTTTAAAGTAACAAATGATGGCCTACTTCATTGTACGAATTACTATTTAATTTCCCATATGAAGTCTGGAGATTAATTTAGTTTAGAGATAATTTAGCGCTTTTCAAAAGATCATCTCACACATTTCACGTAACTGATCAAAACAAATAATTGAGATCCTCAATGACTTTTTAAGCTAATATTGAAATTTGAGTTAATTATAACTCGGATTGATCGAAAAACTCACAAAAATCGATAGGCTCAAAATCTCACCAGGTTAGTAATCTCCACACTTATTCGTAAAGTCATCAATTTTCTTTCAATTTCCATCTTTGGTCAATTTTGGCTTTTTGCAATTTGAAATTTACAAATTTGAGGCTTTAAACAAAACTTCAGTGATATTTTTGAAAATTTTAAAATAAATTTTTATTTACTTTGAAGAAAAATATTTATTGATTTTTCAAAATTTTTGGAAATTTGTGATTTTTTCTAATATTTTTTTTGCTTTTTGGCCATTTTGAACTTTGTGAAAATTTTGAAGACCCCCCTAACTTAGACTTTTGAAAAGTCCCTATGTAAAAGGACAAAAATCAAAATTAATGAAAAATGCATAAAAAGGAACAAAGGACAAAATGCAAGAATAAACAAGAAGGTATAAGAACATAAGGATAGGTAAGCAAAGTCTTCCATTACATATTCAAAGTGCAGGAAAACAAAATGGAAGAAATACATCAAACAACCACTCAAACATGCTACTAGGGGCGGGTGAGAAGAGCTAGGAGCATTTGGGTCATATGGGTCATAAAAGTAGCTCAATGGTGGCATACCCATGGTCATACGATGTAGCTCCAGCTGAAGGCAGTGTATCATACTATTGTCGCACTGGTAGGCCCGATGATCCACATCACAGTCAGTGCAGTATTCATTGATGAACCCGTCGAAGCCCGATTCGAGCGCGGTGATGCGGTGATCCAAATCTTCTCCTTGAAGCTCAAAATCAGAATCTGCATCCTCATCATACTTATCTTCTTCTCCCTCTCCCATCTCAACATCAGTATCCCCCGCCTCCTCTTCTTTGTCGTTGTCCTCATCTTCATCCGAGTCATTATCATCTTATTCATCTTCATCCCTCCTTACCTGGATGATCTCCCTCTGCCACTTACTTTTATGTTGTGCCCTGCCCATAAGGATTAGGAAGGTGTGTTATGGTTTTTGGAGGGACAATGCTGGCATCGACTAAAATAGAAGTGATGAGTCGGCCATATAAGAGAGGGGTTGTATCTTTCTTATCCAAGGCAGTGTAGAATGTATCTTTGTAGAGAATGCAGGCTAGGTAGATAGGGGTAGTGGGGTTGAAGAGGTGATAGACGAGGGTAGATTGATGTGGGCGCAGTGCGGAGTCATTTTATGTTTGGAGGATATTTATGCACACTATTTGGAAAGTTATGCAGGCCTTATCATTCATCTGGCCCATCGGGAATGTCTCAGAACCCCAATGCTCGCCAGGTGCGATGTGGGACATTCATGTGGATTTTATGAGGGGAGTGATATTGTTGGGATAGGTAAATTAGGTTGGGCCCGGGACCCCTTTTTTCACTAACTTCTGGATCAGAATGTCCAAAGAAAATGCGGAGGGAGTGGCATTGACATATGCTTGGGAAGTGAATACAACGATGCAAATGTGTGAATAGTAGAAGACATGAACCTCGATTTCCTACACCGCCCCGTGGGGCTCGTTGAGAAAATGACACAACTCCCATGTAAGGAAGAGGTTAGTGACGGAGTGGGATATCTCATTCCAGTGCACTTCGTGCTCCATGTGTAGTTTTTGTGTATGGATGGAAAATCATTCACACCAGATTTGTTCTTGATTTGTGCGGTATGCATCATTGCCATGGTTGATGACCTCGACAGATTTATATTTCTAAGGGAGGTATCGATTGGCCATGTGGGATAGCAGTGGGTTGATGGTAGATCTCTGGAAGAGAGAGAGTGTAAGAGATTTGGGTAGAGTGGTGTTGGAACGGGGTGTATTTATATATGTTTGGTGAAGGGAAAAGGGTGGCTTTTGAAGGGAAAGGGGGGTGAATTTTAGGGGTAAAATGTATGGGGAAGAGGGGGAGGAAATATATGGAGGGAAGAATATGGATTGGGGTAATGGGGGGTGCATCTTGAGAAGGGGAAAGAAGTGCAGACATCAGGCCGAAGTGGGGCCCAGGACTGGACCGATCCGGTCCTTTTTTTATTTTTGATTTCTGCATATTCGGACCTATCCGAGTGCCAGGGGAAGATCGATCCAGTTCCTTAAGACTTTTTACTTCCCTTGCTTGCAAAATTCACTCTTCTCTCTCAATTTCTTGATGTTCCCAAAACTTTACCTACACATGATTGACCTAAAATCTCCCACTGCTTACTTCAAAAACATAGACCCGCTCTTGATGTGTGTTCTCTTTCACCTATCCTATGTGACCTATACCTATTGACTCTAACTAAACTAACCAATTCACATCTACTATACACAAGAATCTACGTATACATGTCGGGGGTGCGAGGACCTCTCTCTCTTGCATAAAACTCACCAGATCCCAAGAACGGGGTTTGTTTCTCTCCTAGTTTCCCCTGTTTTCCTATCATAAGTAAATAAGGGAACAAGTTAGTCCCTATCACATAGATAAGGGATAGACCCTTGACCTCGGGCTAACTCACTGGGAAGGGATCCTCATGGTCCCTAACTTGTTCTTTGCCTACATGCACCGACTTAGAAGGGGTATCTCGATTTCTTTTATTTTTCGGAGTGCATGGGTCGGGCTCTAATTCATATGAGATTTGAGCCTTTTCCTCAATCGCATTAAAAGACTCAAGTGGCATGGGTGGATGGTTACTAAACAGGAATTCATCAATCATTTCTTACCATTCTCTCTCGTCTAAGTAACCAATTGAGATTGATAAAGGTTTGGCTGCGACTTTATGGCTCTTTTCCACTTACTCGGCTTCTTTATTAAAGCCCTCTAAGATCATGTCTCCTAGCTCTCTCTCATGACTAACGTTCACGTCCTCTCTCTTAATCTCCTCAAATCTCTCTGCTCTGCTGTCACTTAATTTCTCACTCTTGCTCTCAATTGCGGTCCCTAAGCACACTTATCCTACTCCTTTCTTAACATCAAAATATTCTCTCTCACTTTGAGAATCAAGACCTATTTCTAATGGCTCTCACTTGTGAGTCCTCTTATGCTCATGTGCTTCCTTGATAAGATCAGTTTCTCATGGTTCGCTTTCATCTCCCTCATTCTTAGTGTTATTAAAGATATTTGTCTCGAGGGTCATGTTCCCAAATGTTAATTGCATTCTCCCAGTCCAAGTAAAGATGAGTGCATTAGTCGTAGCTAAGAATGAGGAACCAAGGATGACAGGAACATGATTTCTCGGGAGAATGGATGTCTCCTCATCCCAAATAAAAAATCCATCGGGACGTAGAAAGTGTCGAATTGGACGATTACATCTTCACCAATTCCCCGAGGCATTTTCACGGAGCGATCCGCGAGTTGGAGAGTCATAGTCGTGGGCTTAAGGGAAGCCAAATATAATTGTTTATAGATGGAACAGGGAAGAATTTTAACACTCGCCCCTAAATTAATTAACCTTCATTTGATTAAGATCTTCCCATGATGCATGAGATGGTGGGTGCACTCGGATCTATATATTTTAGTGGAAGATCACTTAACAGTAGTGAGCTCACGTTCTGTGTTAGAAACACATTTTTATTTACCTTTAGCCTTTGTTTCACCATGAGTAAGTCCTTAAGGAACTTATCATAAGTGGAAATTTTCTTTATAGTCTCGAGAAAAGGTAAATTGATCTTTACTTACTTAAGAACATCGAGGATATCGTCCCGAGATGTCTCTTTAGATTGAGGGATCAAACATTGAGGATAGTGGGATGCACTGGGTGGTTTCACCACCTATTTTGGCCCTTTGGTTTCATTATTACCATTTTTTTCCCAGGGATATATTCGGCCTCTTTCGTGTCGGGAAAAATCTCCTTTACATTTTTCTTAGCGTAAGGAAGAGGTGATAGGTCAACTACTCTACACTATGTAGAGTGGTAATGGCACTACATTGCTCCATATGCTCATGGGATACAGTGCTAACACTAGATTTACCTTGGGGTGATCTTTGTCCTGAGGCCGAAAACTTACCCTTTTCTTCGAAACTCAAGGATACCTGCAACCTAGAGATACTTGTATTCATCTCAGTGAACATGCGCTCAAATTTAGCATTGGTTGCATTTTGAGATTGGAGGAATTGATTTATATTGTCCTCAAGAGATCTCGAGGATAGGGTAATGTATGGGCTTAGAGGTGGTGCTTGCATTTATGGATACGTAGGTGGAGCTTATTGGAATTGAGGAGGTGGTGGAGGTAGGGCAACATGTGAAGTAGGATTCGTCCTAGCATGTTGTTGCCCGTAGCTAAAACTAGGATGGTTCCTCCACGAAGGGTTGTATGCATTCTCATGAGCGGTGTTGAAATTTCTCTTAAACTCTCCTATTGCTTCCACCTGCTCGTTATGCGTGGCTTTGTAGGCGGGTATTATTAGACATCCCTTTTTGGATGGCCCACCTCGCAAATAGCACACACCCCCTCTTTCATAGCACGAGTGGATTCGGTAGTTTCTCTCAGTTGTACCTCAAGTAGGTCTCTAATACTTTTCTCAAATTGATCAAGTCGAAGGTCCACCAATGTATCATGATTCAATTGGTGACCGGATGCATCAGGAGTGGTGGACACTTATCGAGGTCAATTTTGGGCATTAGGATTCGATGTGTCCCATACTTGAGTAGTCTCGGCGACATACTTAAGATGAGCCTCATCATCACTCGCATCTAATTCTTAAAACGGTATTTCACATGTTGTTTGAACAAGTTGTTTAGATGCTATAGTAAGCCTGTGATGGAAGAAAGAGAAAAGGTTATGTTTCTCAAATCCATGATGGGGGCAACCTCTAACCAACTCTTGGAATCATTCCCAGCACTTATCAAATGATTCATGATCTTGTTGTCGAAAAGCTTGAATTTGAGCCTTGACGGAGTTGGTTTTATGTTGTGTGAAGAACTTTGAAATAAACTTAGATTGCAAATCCTTCCATGATATGATAGAGTTTGGTGGTATATACCAAAGCCAGGTCTTAGCTTTATCCTTTAAGGAAAAAGGAAAAAGCTTTAGGTGAACGACATCTTGCATGAAGGCTTGATCATCTAAAGGCTTCGCACTCCTCTTTGATGTATCGGATATCGAGATATGGTTTCTCTGAATCCATACCATGAAATTTTGGAAGAATCTATACTATCCCATTACAGAAGTGGAAATGTCCTGCATTTTATGAAAGTAGAATGGATCCAGGTTTGACAGTTCGCTCAGGAAATATGAGTTCCTTCATGGGACGATATGGTAGGTTTCCCTCACCTAAACCGAAACTAGCGATATCCGACATGGGTATCTCTTTAATGGACATAAAATCCTCACTCAGTGTTGTAGAAGTGTGACTCAGCATGTGACTCATGATGGAGTTTGGAGGGGTATGAGGTGGAGCCCATAATTGTGGAACGTGAGGGGTATGAGGGCTATCGAAATTATACTCGACGATGGGATTTTCGTGAATTCTTATTGGATTATTTTGATGAGTTTGTTCTTGATTTTACATGAAAGCTATTTTGAGAGATTATTTCTTTTTGGCTTTTTATTTTTCTGAACTTTTATTGATTTTTTATTTTTATTTTAATTTTTTAGCTTTTTATTTTTTTTTGGAATCAAATTTGGGATTGAATCTACTAACCTAAAGTCGACCTAATTCCCCGATAATGGCACCAAAAACTTGATGCGAACAAAAATGTGTATCTAGTGTGCATTCTATATAGAATGAAGTGCAATCCTTTCGCTCAAGTAATAATCCAATAAGTCAAGATCGTCTCCACAGGGAACTAGGACGAAAGATCGTAACAGCGGCGGAATAAACGACTAACCCTAAATTTGATTCTCGAAAAGAAATGAAAAAATGATTAATTGTGAACTAAATGAATACTAACAAAAGGTGAAGGGAATTTAAACTACTTATTAAACTAAGTGCACAAAAATGAACTACTGCAGTGAAGTAAATATGAATAAGTGAATGATAGGTTAGGATACAATCCCCCGAACCCTAGTATATTTATAGGATAGAATACTAGATTTTGAATTAGAAAGATGATTGAAACCAGTCTTTATTAATTCTAATCATTACAAATATGAGGGTACTCGATCGCATCATACATAATCAAAGGTAAAAATAAAGCGGTGTCGAATAACTAACACGCGCATCGCATCCTTAAACACCCCTGTTACCTAGGACAAACGAGGCTAAAAGTCCTACGATGGTTGTGCGTACTACAAAACAGGATTCAATAAATTTCAATTCAAACCCTATTTCCTACATAGGTAAATTACATCTGGTCGGGTTCATGCATCCTACCCTTGGAAACTTAGCTGTACATGATTAAATAAAAAATGAACACATATTTAAAAGTGCAGGAATTCATTGCCATATGAAAAATTGAAAAAAAATTTGGAATTAAGAATTACAAACTAAAAATTAATAACTAATTAAAGTAAACTATGAAAGCAATTAAAAGCAGAAATTAAATAATACTTGCAATGAAGGAATCTGGAATTAAAGCTTGAATCTCGAATTAATGTAGAAAAAATTTAAAACCTAAGATTCTTAGTTGCAAAATCTCTCTAAAAATATCAAAAACTGAACTCCCTAATGTCTGGGAATTAGTTCGAATAAATATTCTTCAAAATTATAAGAGTTTGAGCTAGATACAACTCTAATTTTGAAAAAGATAAAACCGAAATGCACCACCTAGACCCGTCCGGCCTGGTCCATTGGTTTGGTCCGGTGAATACCGTATCAGTTTGTTTTTGCTTAAAATCATATCGGTCCATCCTTTCAATCTATGCAGAACTTTTAAGCTTCCAGATCGGGCCATTTTTGGGGATAATCGGATCGGTCTGATTGTGCATTTTATTCAGGAACTCAACCTCCTCCGGACCGGATTGTTTTTTCTTTATACTAGATCAATCTGAAAGTCCTTTTCTCTCTGCTCTTGTGGTGAATTTCTCTCATATTTTAAACTTCATAACTTCTAATCCAGGACTCGAATTTGGACGTTGTTTCTTCTTAAGTACTTGTAGACGCGAGGTCTTCAATTTTCATTTTGGTTTCTCTTCCGAACTCGAGATGTAAAGTTACTATTTTTCCCTTTGAATTTCATTTATTTCTTCCTTCCTTGGTTTCTTAGTTTTGAGTTTCCTTTTCTCTTCACTTGTATAAAATACTTGTAAAATGATTAAAGAATACACAAAACTCAATGCCCCATATAGAAAATGTCACTAGAAAGTATATGATATAAATCAATAGATTTTACATGTTACGAGGTGATAAATGCCTATAAATTAAGGGGATAAATCGAAAGAATTTATGTCTAGTTAATCTTCTTCATCTCCATTCTAGAAATATTTCCCTTGATTTAATTTGAACTAGATCCTTCGTGGATCACTTTAAATTCATCCCCCAATTTATCATCCTCAAGGACATTATCTCGATTTTGATCTCACTGTTCTTGACTTTTTCCATGCTTATTCTCCACGAAATCGTCTAAATTCCCAGGTGGGGCTAGCTCCTTGAGGTGTGATTTTAATGCTTTAAAGTTATTTATTATATGCCTATGTTCCTTATGGTAGGAACATCTCAAGGTGGTATTTCTCTTGGAAGGGTTTCCCTCCATCTTCCTAGGCCACTTAAAGTAGTGTTGGTCTTTGATTTTGGTCAAGATTTTGTTATTGGTTCCTTAAATATCGTGTTGATAACGCGATGAGATTTAATTGGATCTGAATTCTCTTCCCCCTTTGAACTATCATTCTTCCTTTTACCTCCCTTTTTGGGGCTAACTCCGTTGACCCCATTCCTTTTTATTTTTGGTCAACCGTTATCCGAGTTTATTATTGTGACTAGATCTTCTACTTTAATGTATTTATTTTCTTTGACATCAGGTCATCGATAGTGGATGATTCATTTTTTATGAGGGAGTGGTATATTTGGCAAGCCAATCTTGAGTGAAGCCATTACAACCTGCTCGGTACAGTCTTCCACCTCATTCTAAATTTCCTAATAACGTTAGTCGTACTCTTATAGAGTCTTTCGTGGCTTCTTATTTAGCATATGGATCTAATACATCCTTTTAGGGTGGATAGAAATAAATGGAATTGTGGGGAAGTCTATAAAACCCATTTTGGGACATGTCCCCCAATAGTGAGGGGAAGAACAATCACATTAGAGGTTCATTGTTGTTTTAAAGTGTCCTGGATTGTCGATACTAGTGATCATGATCGATGTGATCTATTTTCCCATCATATATTTGTAACCTATACTCGGGATATATTTGGCGGATCAAACTCTTCAATTGACTGAGTGATATCATTTTCATTTGGTTGATTAGGTACCTTTTGACAAGATCCTTATTGGTTTAAGTTTCTCGATAAGCTGGGTGGTCTTCCATCTCTCCCCATATAAGGTTATGTAAGTCTTATTTTCTATGGTGGATGCTAGGTCAAGTTTTTTTTTCTTATAGCCTTCCCTATAGGAGAGATCAAGATCACGTCATGAATTCCTTCTTGGCTACAAGTTTTAATCGCTCGAGGGATAGAAATGCGAGTGATCTCATGGTTTTTGCCATTTTCCCTATGGATATCTTGCTCCATTATGTATAGATGGTGCTGGAGGTGAGAATTTTACTTTTGTTAGTGGCGAATGGCTTCCTCTTTCTATGACTTGTGATATTTGACTGGACCGTGGTGGTACATTACTCTTTAAAATTTTCTTCTCCCGAGGATGGTAATGTGAACTGAGGGTTCCGTGGTCTTGGTGGAGCCTAACCATAGATTTCATGTTACCGATGGTCATCCCAATATTATGGGTATTCATCGTGTGAGCGAGACATGATGTGATTACTATTGGATGGTGATGCTGAGAAAATAAATTGATTCCCATAGACGATGCCAATTATAGGTGGTTAATTTTCTATTTTTCGAGATTTAATGCACATAATCCTAACAAATAATCGAAGTAAACATCACACGCACACAAATACATGGTGTATGTGGTTCAATAACAGGCCTATGTCCATATAAGGTTATTATCTTTTATTGATGTCACAATATATTTTGGCACTAAGGTCATTCATCCTTAGTATTTTATATTTTAGCATAATTACAAAACTAACACGTATGCATTACAAAAATAAACGCATCCACTATAATACACCCATATACATGAACAATAATGTATACACTAAAAAAATCACGTATACATTGAGATATAGGGATCGCATTACCTATATCACTTGTCTATATGTACAAAACCAACTATGGAACTAGTTCCTTACAAGGGTTAGGCCTAGCATACTTAGTTTGGGATGTGGTCTAACAAGGGTGGTGCGTGGGGTTGTAGGGAAAATCATTGGGGTTGGCTCCATGGACAACGACCATTCCGTAAATAAATTGACTCAACCCAACCTCAATATAATAGTAATATTTTTAGTAAGATAGATGTGTATTACTTATGGACTTATATGAATAATACCCATATCCGTCCAACCACCCAAAAAAATGGTTGGACTAATCCCTCCAACCACCATATAATACCCATATCCTCTTCCATCCATTTCACATGAATGTACCTCCCCCTTTTTAATATCCCAAACTCTAACACTCTCATCGAAAGACCTGAAACAATCAGATTAGGCGGGGGATAAAATTAACACAAAAGACAAAACCAATATGTCCACGGAGACTTCTTTCGGAGACGGAGCAGATGTAGTGGGAGTCAGGGGACACGTGATGTCGGAGATACCATCTAAGTGGTCGGCGAGGTGGAAGAGTAGGATGAGGATTTGGGTAGACCAGATGATACTAGGAGTTTGCCATTGTTGGATAATTTCACGCACGAGATGGTTCATGCATGGGAGGTTAGTATTTTCAAGAGTCTTTAAGGGGTGTAAAGGAGGACGGGGTTTGGTTGGTGTTGGTGGATGGGAGAGGGATATGCCCGATTTGGAGGTGGGTGGGTGGGTGGGGGGATTTGTCGGAGAAGATGGTGTGAAAAAAAGTGGTTTCTTTTTTATCTTTATTTGGACCATTATTTTAGGTTAAATTGATATTTAGCCCCCCCAAATCTAATTTCTCTCTAATTTAATAGCGTAATGTGATGGAAGGGTGTTGTTTAATATTTTATTTAGTTTGGGGTTGATTTGACAATAAATACAGGTTAGGGCTATTTTGAAACACCCGTGATAGTTTAGAGCTCAAATGAGTAATTTAATTTATAAGTCTATTATATAATTGATGAATATATATTTCCAATCAAGTCAATTTGTTTTTAATTAGCTTAATTTCGAACAAATATTTGAGTCATAGGTTAGGCTTTGTATTGTCAATCTCATAATCATATTATGACATATTTGATGAAGATGTAACAACAAAGCTTCAAGGTTGGATACATATCGTATCGTATTTTCATGCCAAGTTTGTCTTCATGTTTCCCAAGTATCTCGCGAGTATGGATGCATTTAGAATATGACCCTTGAAAATACTTTTTGGTGTTTGTTTTTAACCAAAATCGTCTTGAACCGTTTTTAAAATATTTTTTGGAAAAAAATGTTTTTTGGTTTTTATTTTCATTAGATCAAAGTCATATACCTATTTAAAATGAAATGGAAAGTTTGTGGAATTAAGATTTTGACATTGCCAGAACAAGCTTTGGAACCTCATTAGAACGTACATATAATGATCATACAGGAACTCTCTATCAAACAAAAGGACGCCTATTGGAATCTCATTGGGAGTTTGTTGGAAGGAAAAATTCTTATGGGATTATGTTACTATTTTCCTTAATTTCTTCGTGAAGTGTGTGTGCGTGTATATATAAGTGGAGATCGGAATCGCTCGTCTCGCATCATGGAAAAAACAAAGTGAGGTCATCCATAAGAATGCTTCCAACATAATAATAAAAAATGTGATGTGTGTGCTTATTGAGACATTGATCGTTAGGATGAAATGATAATATGTGTTAGATAAGACGCAAGTATCAATCACAAGTATGATATATATGAATAATATATGGATAAAATTGAAAAAAAGAGGAAAAATTGGAAAATACAACTCGAGTCTCGGGTTTTAGCTCGAAACGCCTACGTAGCCTATCAAGGGATCAAAGTCCATGTAGTTTGCATGCGACACGAGGGTGGGGTTTATCCCATAATTTCAAACGGGAATTTTATTATAGATGTGAGTAAGAAAATGGTGTTTTTAGTTTTGAGAAAATTTTGTGAAAAACACAGTTTGAATTTATAGGTGTAACCCTCTTTTTCTTGTCTTGGATTTTTTTTTATAGAAAATATATTATGTGCAATATAACTAATAAAGGATTGAAGATTAATATGTCTATGATCTAAAGTAAAAGCTTAATTAAGAATTTATGTAACTAATGCAAAAATATAAAATTTAAAGAGAGAGATGAATGTTAGAACATTCTCTGGAGACTTGGAGATTGATCTTGATTAATGATGGGATTCCTCGCAAGTAAATGAAGAATGTAGGGGAATAGATAAATGATGAGGATGGGATTGAAGATTAAGATAAACAAGCATATCAAACATATAAGAGACAAAGGTTTCTAAAGTGGTTCAGCTATGAATAAAGTCTACGTCCACTATTCTTTTATTCCCAGCGGTGTACAATCGCGTAATATGGTGTAGAGAGAGAGAGAGAGAGAGAGAGAGAGAGAGAGAGAGGTGTAGAGAATTGCTTAGTTGTTCAGATTGTGTGTATCTTATGTATCGTGTCTCCTCTAGATCATCCCTTTGGCTAAGGGAATGCATGTATATATAGTGATGGGATTCTAAGAGTTAGAATGTCTTTATACATTCAGACATTTACATCTTTATACAATGAATATAATGGTTGGTCTTCTAGGGTGGTGGGTCTTCCTTGAGTTGGTTGGTATGTCGTGTGTTGGTTGGTATGCCGATCAACTCTCCTCGGGAGCTGAACAAGTATAAATATTGCCACGTAGGATGATAGGTGTCCTTTTCTGGTTGGTCCACATGGATGGATAATTTTTTGCGTCAAAAGAAGCCCCTAATGCTCCATGGTTAATGGTTTACTAAAAGTATGGAGTATTTATTATGCTATATTGCTCGGTGCTTGTGCATAATGAAATTACTGATCTTCCTTCTTCATTTGTTCAACATAAAGTGCACTATATTCTGGTCAATAGATGATTCAAGTTGATTGATGGTTGCGTTGGAGATAATTTTTCTTTTGAAGAATTCGGTTCGTCAAGCGACCGTATGCTATGTATCACCCCTGGGAATTTGGATGCATCAATGTCATAGTTTGCAGCTTGTGGCCTCTTATAATCTTCAAGTGTGTTGGTTAGTTGGTTATCCGACCAACTGTCTTTTGAATCGAGAAACTGAGTGCTAACTTAACGTGCTTGATTTTTTTGATTTATGCTCCTCTGAAAACTTTGTCTAGTAACATACTAGCTTTTGAACCCAACTCTTCAATCTGATTAGTACCAAGCTATTGGTGGACTTCGAAACATGTTCATAAAACTTCTTCTTCAATGTTGGTCAGGGCAACAATATTATAGATCTCCATTGATGTATATGTTTAACTCCTGAACATTAATAGTATGTGCACAATAACTCCTGCATAATGAATGGCTAATGATTTATGATTTGAAGTTGAATCTGATGCTTGGTCGATGCTGCATGATATCGTCAAACTGTGCCTCATGAATAATTAATTTTTGCATATAAAACTAATTTGATGACATTGTTGACCATATAGTTCAATTAGAAATATTTTATGCGTTCAACCCGATTTTGGGTTGTTGGTGTTAAATTATCTAATTGGTGCGATTTGCACTTGCTAAATTTGCTAATTGGTGTAATTTTCACTAGCCCTATTAGCTAATTGGTGCGATTTTCACTAGCTAAATTGGCTAATTGGTGTAATTTGCACTACCCGTATTATCTAATTGTTGTGATTTGCACTAGCTGTAAGGACTAATTGGTGCGATTTGCACTATCCTCTTAGACCAATTGGTGCGATTTTCACTAGCCTATGGACTAATTGGTGCGATTTGCACTGGCCTCTTTGATTAATTGGTGCAATTTACACTAGCAGTTGGCACAAACCTAATTTCAGGTGTTTGGTGCAAACATAGATATGTAGCCCCAGTAATAATAGTGATGCCTAAGCATTCATCGAGACTTTGCAATATAATAATGATCATGATTGAGCATATGGAATTCACATTGAATATCCATGCTAGTGAGAAATCCATATAAATAAGAAGAGCACAGATCATTTGTCGGGGCATCATAAGAAATCCAGATAAATAATAAGAATGCCGACCATTTGCTGGGTTTAATAAGAAATCCAGATAAATGATAAGAGATGGGATCGATTGATCCTGCATTGTTAATAACAAGCATGATATAATATGAAATAATTGAAATGAATGAATGAAATTTGATGAACTTATCTTGTCACTCCTAGGATGTTTGAGTGACTTCTTGTCCGTGATTTGTATGAAGTCATACTAGAAATCATCATTTGGGCAATATTGGTGCCTTAAGTTTTTTTTATTGTTTATGACCAAGATTATTGGTATCTTTGTTGATATCGACCAACATTTATTTGGAGGTTGTTGAATATATATAGAGAGAAGAATTTTCCCGACCAACAGTCCGTTGGAGATAATATCATAGAATATAGAATATGTTGAGATGAATATAGAATATGCATCCGCATAGATATAAATAATGATTTATAATAATAATAAAGTGTCTGGACGATCGAGCTCCATGATGAGATGAATATATAAGGGATATAGAGAATGATTCATGCTTGATCATAGTTCAGAGCAATAATAAAATCAATAGTGCCTCATTGAGGTAAAATTTCATAATGCCGAGCAATGATAATATTTTCCCGAAGTTTAAGATTGTTTACTAGCATTCTTCAGCACTGAATCCTGTACCCATGGAATTTAATAGGTTGCTTGAACACTTGTTGAAACTAAATCTCATAGAAATTATCATTAGAAAAATTGTTCAGCCAAATAATATATAATCTGTATCAACTCGAACCTAGGGCAATAAAAATTTTAAAATATGAAATAATTTGTTTTGTGCCAAATTTGTCACGTGAGCATATTTTTATCAATTATATGTCATAAGGTTTGATTCGGATATTTCAATTTGAATCAAATGCCCAAATTTAAGTTGGTTTTAAAAAAAATTTAAAAGCTGCGAATTAATAGGGAAGTGGCATTATTGAAATAGCAGGTGTTAAAATGTCAAAGAAATTTTGTTCTTGTTTAATATTTTCTTGATGACTACTTGATGCCTATAAGAATGTTCTCATCTCGCAGCGGGAACCGACCAACATACTTTATTATGACGACCATCATATAGGGCTCTTGGCCGACCAAGGTCACCATATCTGACTAGCATAATTTAAAACATTATGTCTCTGGCCAGGAGGATAAGATCTGATAGTGGATCGTTGCCGATCTTGATTTGATGGTACCAACTAGTTATATCTAACACTGAACAAGTAATGGTTGATTTTTCTATTGTAGTAGTGGTCGCCGATTATGAGGCTGGACCTTTATGCCAACTAGCAAAATTGATGCCTCCGACCAAGAAATTGTTATGCGACTATATTGTCGACCAACAAAATGAAGCCTTCGACAAACAATTAGGAGGTCGGAAACCTCCATTGATGTAAATACTCGCCAACTACACGAAATTTATATGGCTGACCAACAACATCAATCCTAATTAATCGACATAACACCACTTGGTATCAAAATCATGCTGATGTATTCTATTAAGGGTACAGTGATAGCCGAAGAACAATTACGGTCTAGTGATGAGCTGTGATGGTAAGTTAATTAGGTAAAAAATATATGACTTCGAAGGAAACTGTGTGATCTTGATTGACCCATCAACATAATTTGTTGATCTTAAATCCAAGTCTGAGTAAAAATCTGAAGCAGAAAATTATGGGACTGAGACTTTTTGTTGTTTGCAACTTGAACTTTAATTCAGAAATAATTGCCTGAGGAATTGCCATCAACCCTGTTCATTGATCACAGCTATTGCCTGCAATCCGTATATCAATTGGATTGAGATTTGACGCTTTGTTCAACTTTGATTGTTGAATTAATGAATTTTGGAGAATTTTTCATCCAAATTTGCACCCGGAGCTTTAAATTAAAAAGGTTTCTCCTGATAACCTAAATATCATCGTAGATATTCACGAATTCATTAAATATCTCATGTTGATTCTTGCTTCTTTTGTTTGTGATGAATTGATGATAAGGATTCAAATCGAGATCTTAACCAAATATTGATTTGTGGAGATAAAATTCGTTGATATTTATCTCTTGACAAAAATCTAATAAAATATCCGATCTAGAAGATATATGAAGATTAAAAAAATGCCAATTCTTATTTTTTTTGGAACACGAGCCCCCAATTTTTAAATGTTTACAAAAAGATATTTCCTTTGAAAAGAAATGCTGAAGCGGAGATGGATCATGAGAAACCGAATATGTTCGGTGTGTGATAATTGATTTAAATTAAATTCTCAAGTTTCCAAGAACCCTTATTTAATTAGCGCCTACTTTTAAACCAAATAAAATCAACCCTTAAACATGAATCTAAATCAACCCATAAAAATATAAAGCATGCGACACAAAGTTAAGGAAAAATCCCCGAAGGGCAAAACCTTTTATTTCTAGAACTTTAAAGAATTTACAAGACCATTGACTTACATAGAACCTGCTAATTGCCCACAAGTGTAACGTACGGTGTCTTCGGTAAACGTTGAAAGCAACGGCTAGAAACAGTGTGACACAGAAATACCCGCAGGTGTCGATTCCTATGTGGGTGGCTGGAAGTTTCCCTTTCCAGGAGGGAAGCAATGAAGAAGAGAACGGCTTCTCCACAAGGGTTGAACAAACTCAAAGTTGTGTTCTTGGGTTACCAAAAAGATTCATAAAGGATTGGCAATTGTGTGAATAAAAAAACCTAGAGTCTTGGGCTCCATAGGTGAAGACTTAGAGTATTTAGGACTCTGAAAATCGTCTTGAAAAGTCTTAGAAAACAACTCCCCGAAGTTGGATTTAAATAAGAAAAATTTGAGCCTAAAAAATCTCTAACAGATATGGCCGAATTTATCCCAGGCGTACCGGTCCGGCTTGGGGGAGGATCGGTCCGGTTGACCGGATCTGTTCTTTTATTCCAGGTTTCATCAGTTCGCTTGTGGTCCGGGGTATACTCGCCTTCAGCAAATGGATCGGTCCGGGTCTGAGGCGGACCGGTCTGGTTAGCCGGATCGGTTCTTTTATTGCAGGCAGACCGATCCGATCTGTCAGACTTTGATTCCTCTTCTTCTTTTGATATTCGGATCCGTTGATGAATGTATGAATCTTGAATTTCTTCAAAGGTGTAACGGCGTGCGACATAATAAATTGTTAATTGACAAAAATGTCCGTAAAAATCTCCCCCTATGTCTATGCCAGTACATACATAAAAACAAACATCGAATTATCAAACAACTAAAAAATGCCTATACAAATCTACCCTTCCATGAACCCAAAACTGGAAAGATACAATTGAATAAGACTACATCGTTTGCTCTTCAATTCTTCAGGAATCTCAACACTTTTCTCATCAGGTTGTGCAATCCAATGATAATCCATGTAGTACCTACACACATGAGACAAAGCAAAATTCCAAGTGACATATCGAGTTTGAAATGAGATAAATATATATACCAATTTATGAGCAAACTCAAACTTTCAAAACTCCCCCATAATAAGATAATTCTTTCTTCCTCTTTTTATGATGTCTCCAAATAGACAAATAAGAAGAATGAATCAAAAAAGCAAAATCGGGGTGTCACGGTATACAAATCAAGGCATCAATCAAATTGCAAACGTGCTCTTGCAAGGAGATGCTCAAAAAAATCTTCACAAACTATTTTTGAATTTTTCAAATTTTTAGTACAAAAAATAAGATTCCAATTTGAACAAATATGATACAAAAATCACACCATGGATTTAGACTCAAACAACCAAGTCATGGAAATGGAATTAATGGGTGTGAACACATTCGATAGGTAAATCAACTCAATCAATCATATGTGCACGATGCATACGTGTACTCCTAACGAATGAACATCAAAGGTATCCTTAGGTGTAAAAGTTTTTTGAATTTAGATGACATCATCTTATGCAAATCAACAACTCAAAGTCAAATGATTTCCACACCAATAACGTCCACAACTATATAGCGCATTTTCAAGAATTTCAAGGACGTGCAAACCCGTTTTAAATTCTCCAACCAAACACCCTCAAATATATTTTCTTTTAGAGGTAATCTAAATTCTCAAACTTTGGAGAATTGGTGCAAAAACCTAAATGGCCCATATTTTGGCATGAATATCTTTTTATTGCCTTTAATTTTTTTCGGACTCTTTTAACCTCTTTGGACCTCGGATAATAAAATTCCTCAATTTTTTAGGTCCTTTTTAATGGTGGCTTTTGCGCAAAGGTTAGATAATTACCTTTCGCAGCCCCTCCCTGTTATCAAACAAATCACATAAACTCACAAAACGGTTTTTATATGCACAATTTCCTTATCAAAATTTATCTCGCTTGGTTCGTTTTAAGGACAGGATTGAAGTGAAAACACCCAACCAACATGTGATAAGACAAGCACAATAATCAAACAAATCTGTGCATGTGTGCAATAAAGGAAACACGAGTCAAACATGTAGGAAGTAACACTTAATTACATCTTAATGACTCCAAACATTATAAAGCACAAGAATGAATTGACCTATTATCTCAAAACACTATCGAATAGTCACATGAAAATAATGGAATGATGTTGTGACTTGGTCATCCAAAGTGTTCATCCATAAACGGTGCAAACAAAAAACAAAAATCTTTTTGTATTTTTCAAAAAATTTCAATAAAAAAATATATTCAAAAAGTACATGTCACAACGCTAGCAAAAATATATCAAAAAGCATAACTAGCGTATGACAAATATGCAAACACGCTCATCTATATGATATGGCAAGAGAAGAATCATGTGCAAGCAAACTGGAATCAACTATTCTAAACTCAAGTGTATCCAAAAGTGATTTGCTAACCCAAATAGATGTGAAACAACGTGTGGGGGATTTAGGAACCAAGGTAACACTAGACTTCGACATCCTAGGACTTCTTCCAAGATAAAAAAAATCTCCTAAGGTGACCTTTCCTACCACAATGTGAACATGTGTAAACGGAAGGAATGTTACCTAAAGTGTGATATTTTCTAATGTCCTTGGAATTAATTGACCCTCTAAAACAAATAATGGTTTTGGCTTTAGGACTAGAAGCATGAGAACAAGATGGGCCATTACCATCACAATCAAACCTACTTTAATCGTTTAAATCATTTTTCATCTTCAAAATATTTGATTCAAGCAACAAATTAGACTCTTCCCAAGACAGGGATTGCTTTTTCAAATTTTCAACAATTTCTAAAAGGGTATCCCTCTCCCCCTCAATTAAAGAAAACTTTTCCCTAAGAGTCTCTTCACGTGCCACAAATTCATTGATTAAAATATTTTTTTCATCTTTGGCACAAACACAAACCATTGAATTTTTAAGGTCCTCTAATTCGTTTTCTAAAACTTGGACCCTATCATCACACTCCTTGGACAATTTTAAAGAAACAAAGTCATGGTCCAAGGAAATAAATTTTTCACGATAAAAATCTCTTTGATTTTGAACCGTTTGCAAAAGATACATCGCGGATTTAAAACGAGAATTTTCTTTTTCCAAAACTTTAATTCTTTTGCAAAGTTTCAAATTCAAACTTTTAAAATTTTCAGCATGGTCGTAAACTTTTTCAAAAATAGGCTCCTCATTAAATGGGCGTTCCATCGAAAAATTGCGATTTTTCACAAAACTGATTTAAAAAAAAATCAATATCACACGATTTTGCGGAAAATAGGAATACGCAATAAATTAGTGCAACCCGCTCTGATACCAATTTGAGAAACCGAATAGGTTCGGTGTGTGATAATTAATTTAAATTAAATTCGCCAGTTTCCAAGAACCCTTATTCAATTAGCGTCTACTTTTAAACCAAATAAATCAACCCTTAAACATGCATCTAAATCAACCCATTAAATATAAAGCATGCGACACAAAGTTAAGGAAAAATCCCCGAGGGGCAAAACCTTTTATTTCTAGAACTTTAAAGAATTTACAAGACCATTGACTTACATACAACCTGATAATGGCCCACAAGTGTAACGCACGGTGTCTTCAGTAAACCTTCAAAGCAACGGAAAGAAACAGTGTGACACAGAAATACCCATAGGTGTCGGTTCCTATTTTGGCGGCTGGAAGTTTCCCTATCCAGGAGGGCAACAATGAAGAAGAGAACGGCTTCTCCACAAGGGTTCAACAAACTCAAAGTTGTGCTCTTGGGTTACCAAAAAGATTCACAAAGGATTGGAAATTGTGTGAATAAAAAAACCTAGAGTCTTGGGCTCAATAGGTGAAGACTTAGAGTATTTAAGACCCTGAAAATCATCTTGAAAAGTATTAGAAAACAACTCCCCGAAGTTGGCTTTAAATAAGAAAACTTTGAGCCTAAAAAATCTCTAACAGATCTGGCCGAATTTATCCCAGGCGGATCAGTCCGGCTTGGGGACAGATCGGTCCGGTTGACCGAATCGGTTCTTTTATTCCAGGTTTCATCGGTTCTCTTGTGGTCCGGGGTATACTGGCCTTCAGCAAACGGATCGGTTCGGGTCTGAGGCGGACCGACCCGATTAGCCATATCGGTTCTTTTATTGCAGGCGGACCGATCCGTCCTATTAGACTTTGATTTCTCTTCTTCTTTTGATATTCGAATCCATTGATGAATGTATGAATCTTGAATTTCTTCAACGGTGTAACGGCGTGCGACATAATAAATTGTTAATGGACAAAAATGTCCTTACAAATCTCCCCCTATGTCTATGCCGGTACATACATAAAAACAAACATCCGAATTATCAAACAACTAAAAAATGCCTATACAAATCTACCCTTCCATGAACCCAAAACTGGAAAGATACAATTGAATAAGACTACAGCGTTTTCTCTTCAATTCTTCAGGAATCTCAACACTTTTCTCATCAGGGTGTGCAATCCAATGATAATCCATGTAGTACCTACACACATGAGACAAAGCAAAATACCAAGTGACATATCGAGTTTGAAATGAGATAAACATATATACCAATTTATGAGGAAACTCAAAATTTTAAAACACCCCCATAATAAGATTATTCTTTCTCCCCCTTTTTATGATGTCTCCAAATAGACAAATAAGAAGAATGAATCAAAAAAGCAAAATCGGGGTGTCACGGTATACAAATCAAGGCATCAATCAAATTACAAACGTGCTCTTGCAAGGAGATGCCCAAAAAAATCTTCACAAACTATTTTTGAATTTTTCAAATGTTTCGTACAAAAAATAAGATACCAATTTGAACAAATATGATACAAAAATCACACCATGGATTTAGACTCAAACAACCAAGTCATGGAAATGGAATTAATGGGTGTGAACACATTCGATAGGTAAATCAACTCAATCAATCATATGTGCACGATGTATACGTGTACTCCTAACGAATGAACATCAAAGGTATCCTTAGGTGTAAAATTTTGTTGAATTTAGATGACATCATCTTATGCAAATCAACAAATCAAAGTCAAATGATTTCCACACCAATAACGTCCAAAACTATATAACGCATTTTCAAGAATTTGAAGGACGTGAAAACCCGTTTTAAATTCTCCAACCAAACACCCTCAAATATATTTTCTTTTAGAGGTAATCTAAATTCTCAAACTTTGGAGAATTGGTGCAAAAACCTAAATGGCCCATATTTTGGCATGAATATCTTTTTATTGCCTTTAATTTTTTTCAGACTCTTTTAACCTCTTTGGACCTCGGATAATAAAATTCCTCAATTTTTAGGTCCTTTTTAAAGGTGGCTTTTGTGCAAAAGTTAGATAATTACCTTTCGCAGCCCTTCCCCGTTATCAAACAAATCACACAAACTCACGAAACGATTTTTATATGCACAATTTCCTTATCAAAATTTATCGTGCTTGGTTCGTTTTAAGGACAGGATTGAAGTGAAAACACCCAACCAACATGTGATAAGACAAGCACAATAATCAAACAAATCTGTGCATGTGTGCAATAAAGGAAACATGAGTCAAACATGTAGGAAGTAACACTTAATTACATCTTAATGACTCCAAACATTATAAAGCACAAGGATGAATTGACCCATTGTCTCAAAACACTATCGAATAGTCACATGAAAATAATGGAATGATGTTGTGACTTGGTCATCCAAAGTGTTCATCCATAAACGGTGCAAACAAAAAACAAAAATCTTTTTGTATTTTTCAAAAATTTTCAATAAAAAAATATATACAAAAAGTACCTGTCACAACTCTAGCAAAAAATATATCAAAAAGCATAACTAGAGTATGACAAATATGCAAACACACTCATCTATATGATATGGCAGGAGAAGAATCATGTGCAAGCAAACTGGAATCAACTATTCTAAAATCAGGTGTATCCAAAAGTGATTTCCTAACCCAAATAGATGTGAAACAACATGTGGGGGATTTAGGAACCAAGGTAACACTAGACTTCGACATCCTAGGACTTCTTCCAAGATCAAAACAAAATCTCCTAAGGTGACCTTTCCTACCACAATGTGAACATGTGTAAACGGAAGGAATGTTACCTAAAGTGTGATATTTTCTAATGTCCTTGGGATTAATTGACCCTCTAAAACAAATAATGGTTTTGGCTTTAGCATTAGAAGCATGAGAACAAGATGAGCCATTACCATCACAATCAAACCTACTTGAATCGTTTAAATCATTTTTTATATTCAAAATATTTGATTCAAGCAACAAATTAGACTCTTCCCAAGACAGGGATTACTTTTTCAATTTTTCAACAATTTCTAAAAGGGTATCCCTCTCCCCCTCAATTAAAGAAAACTTTTCCCTAAGAGTCTCTTCACGTGCCACAAATTCATTGATTAAAATATTTTTTTCATCTTTGGCACAAACACAAACCATTGAATTTTTAAGGTCCTCTAATTCGTTTTCTAAAACTTGGACCCTATCATCACACTCCTTCTTGGACAATTTTAAAGAAACAAAGTCATCGTCCAAGGAAACAAATTTTTCACGATAAAAATCTCCTTGATTTTGAACCATTTGCAAAAGATCGATCGCGGATTTAAAACGAGAATTTTCTTTTTCCAAAACTTTAATTATTTTGCAAAGTTTCAAATTCAAACTTTTTAAATTTTCAGCATGGTTGTAAACTTTTTCAAAAATAGGCTCCTCATTAAATGGGCGTTCCATCTAAAAATTGCGATTTTTCACAAAACTGATTTTAAAAAAAATCAATATCACACGATTTTGCGGAAAATAGGAATACGCAATAAATTAGCGCAACCCACTCTGATACAAATTTGAGAAACCGAATAGGTTCGGTGTGTGATAATTGATTTAAATTAAATTCGCAAGTTTCCAAGAACCCTTATTTAATTAGCGCCTACTTTTAAACCAAATAAACTCAACCCTTAAACATGCATCTAAATCAACCCATTAAATATAAAGCATGCGACACAAAGTTAAGGAAAAATCCCCGAAGGGCAAAACCTTTTATTTCTAGAACTTTAAAGAATTTACAAGACCATTGACTTACATACAACCTGATAATCGCCCACATGTGTAACGCACGGTATCTTCGGTAAACCGTCAAAGTAACGGCTAGAAACAATGTGACACAAAAATACCCGCAGGTGTCGGTTCCTATGTCGGCGACTGGAAGTTTCCCTTTCCAGGAGGGTAGCAATGAAGAAGAGAACGGCTTCTCCACAAGGGTTGAACAAACTCAAAGTTGTGTCCTTCGGTTACCAAAAATATCTCAAAGGATTGGCAATTGTGTGAATCAAAAAACCTAGAGTCTTGGGCTCAATAGGTGAAGACTTAGAGTGTTTAGGACTCTGAAAATCTTCTTGAAAAGTCTTAGAAAACAACTCCCCGAAGTTGGCTTTAAATAAGAAAACTTTGAGCCTAAAAAATCTCTAACAGATCTGGCCGAATTTATCCCAGGCGGACCGGTTCGGCGTGGGGGCGGATCGGTCCGGTTGACCGGATCGATTCTTTTATTCCAGGTTTCATCAGTTCGCTTGCGGTCTGGGGTATACTGTCCTTCAGCAAACGGATCGGTCCGGGTCTGAGGCGGACCGGTCCGGTTAGCCGGATCGGTTCTTTTATTGCATGCGGATCGGTCCGGTCTGTCAGACTTTGATTCCTCTTCTTCTTTTGATATTCGGATCCGTTGATGAATGTATGAATCTTGAATTTTATCAACGATGTAACGACGTGCGATATAATAAATTGTTAATGGACAAAAATGTCCTTACAGTTCAACTTAAACAAATTAACTAATTTTAATTTCTTTTCAAATTATAATTAAACCAAGTGAAATTAAAGTAAACAAATTAATACATTTTTCACTTAAACTAATTTAACCCAAGTCCTAGAAATTTACCAAAGTCATATTTTCAATATTACCAAATTAGGCCAAACCAATTTTATCAAATTAAGTGATGACTTGAATTAAATTAACATTTACCCAACTAATTATGTAGCACCAAATTAAATATAAGTACTGATTAAACCAAATTTGATCTTTTTACCTAAGCATGCATTCTAGGTGAATTTTGCGAAAGATAAAAAAACAATAAATCACTACGCCGAGATGTAGGAGGAAAAATTCACAACGGGAAAAAATCTCGGACAGCCCTAGCCTCAAATCCACTAAGTAGGGAATTTATAATTACAAGCAAGATGACTTACAACACTCGACTCGACTCCTTCAAGCCCCGACATGTCTTCTTGTAACTATCTCTACTTAGCAAATAACCACGGAGCTCCACTGCGGTCTCGGAATCCATTGATAGGACTTTTTCGGTCACCGTCAACCAAACTAGGAGCCTTTCTCCAAGTGGGTATGAAAACTCAAACAGTCTTCTTCTTTGTTGGATGTAGAAGCAAACCCAAACTTCTCTTCAAATGGTAGAGATAAAACCGGTGCCAAACTCCAAGCAAGTATATATATATAGGAACTTGGATAAACAAACTTTGGGTGTAAAACAAAAGTGTTTTAAATATTTTCTTGAAAAATTAACACTCTAAACAATGAACTTTTTTCTTGGAAAGTTGAACTCTCAAAAGCACTCTCTAGGAGGTTGCAGGATATGAAAAAGTTAATTGGAAAAAGTTGGTTTTCGCACATAATTATTCAGCAAAAGGATAGTGGGGTAAACTAGTAGTAAAAGTGGGAAAATTTCAAAAACTCCCGAACGAATGAGATTTTCGTTCGAACAAAGTCTTGTTCGAACGAGCCTTCTAATGAAGTTCCAGTGTATAAAAGTTGAACTCGTTAGAAATCTCGTTGGGATTCTCGATTGAACAACCATCTCGTTCGAACGATATTCCAGTGACCAATAGAGGAACTCGTTGGCAGACCAAGATCAAATGACATTCTTGTTCGAACGAAAAACTTGTTCGAATGACAATATCGAAAGAAAAACCAGAAAGCTGAAATTGAGATTTTTAGACCATAAACTTTGTTTTAAAGTTTTAATGAAACTTTCTGAAAATAAACAATAGTTTAAAATAAATTACACCCATATAACTATTGTTCCAAGCTCCTATATATAGATTATAATGCATTCATACCTTAGGAGCAATGGAACCATGTTGATGACGTAGAAACGAGGTACAATACACACGACATTTGATAAAGCTTTAATATCTCAGCCGCTACATATTCAACAAACACGTCAGATGCTTGAATGGATACAATTTAAAACTATCCTATGACGTAAACGTTTTTTTTCGGAATTGAGCCAAAACTACATTAAGACTCAATCGGAGAATTGTGTCCTTAAAAATCTCCCCCTTTGGATATTCCGGGACAAAAATCAACAAAAAATCCTAAAGGGCCGTCAAGCTCTACCAGATTACCAAAAATGTCCCACCCAAAATAAAATGACAATAGCTTGACTCAAACATCCCAAGGATCAATGTCTTTGCCCGATGATGAACGTTGCCATTTAGAAGAATTCTTGCACACTTAAGCAAACTATCAAACGCATAGGGAGTATCAAGAATATTAAATGAAATTAAAATAAATATTCCCCCTAAATTAATTCTCCACTTTATCAACTATGATCAACTTAAGAAGATAACAACTCCCCTAAGTTAAATCTCACCCAAAATAAGATACGATTGCAATAGGATTAGATACCATTTCTCCCCCTATGATTCTCCCCCGTTTTATTTAGGAATAGACAAAGGTTAACAAACTAATTTAACCATAAAGCTTAGAGTGATAAGAAATGAAATAATATGGGCCATAAAAGTACAACTAATCCATGAAAATAATAACGAATACTAACTAAGATGCAAGAAAATTATAACAATATGATACATAAATGTTAATCATGTGATATCAACAAAAAATGAAACAAGATAGATACACATTATGAATTAAAGTATAGATGGACTAGAAAGCAAGGCAACGACAAAAAATAATATCATATATATACATACTCCAGATATACCAAAGATGAACACGCACACATATATAGACTAGCGGAATGCCCGTGCCTGAAGGCACGGCAAAAATTTCCAAAATACGAAATCGCAAAATGGCAAAAAAATTTCAAAGTACGTTACTGCAAAACAGCCGAGTTGTATAGCCTCAAAAAGAATTTTTGACGTTTTGCAATTTCCAAACCCATGGGTCGATTGAGTCGTATAGCCTCAAATAGAAGTGGAATGATGCCCATTCTGACCAGGTTATTGCGATGAATCCTATCAAAGCTTTTGGCAATCACCACTTTTACTCCCTATAGCATTGGTCCCTTGGAAGCCCAGTCTCGAGAACTTCCATTTCCATATAACCTGTAGCGTTAATAGAACCCCTTATATCATCACCAATACACCCTAAAAATACCATAAACAAAACATATACCCACAAATCAAACAAAATATAATGAAATTAATGGACACAAATTTTATTTAGCTAAAAGATGAAGGCATGATTTGGATTGTTGAGCTATAGTTAATGACCATCGATCCAGTTGTTACAAATAGAAGATGAACTTACATGGTTGCGATTGAAGAGCTAGTGGTATACAAATCTATAGCAATTACATGTTTTTAAGTGACAATGTTGATTGTGATAGCATAATGTGCTAGAAGTGTGGTAGTCTTGGCAGTAGAATTGAATAGTATTAGGTAAAAAAATGGGGTTGCAACATCGGATGGGCTCGAAGCTCTCTTTGGAGTTGACTAAAGTATGTCTTGAATAGTGCACCCTAACACAAACACGACATAAAAAATTACAGGATGCAGCATAAAAGTATTTGTAATTGTAAAATGTCAAAATTTTCAAAATGCATAATTGTAAAATATCAAAATTTCCGTTCCCCAAGAAAAAAAAGTGTAATTAAAAAAAAGGCAATAATCCCTTTTGTTTAAAAGACTATTGAAATGTGTAAACAATTCAAGTTGAATTTTATTACAACACAAATGTGAACAATTTATTAAATTCATTTATTTATAGCACTATCCACCCTTGTTAAGAAAGAAAATAATCCATAACAATACAAAAAGTCCGTCCTGGACCTCGAATAAACATCATAATGATCATAATTATACCATTGTATAAAAACCACCATGTTTATCATAGTAATGACGCATATAAAAAAAACTCTCATAATATAAATATTAATCAAATAAAGTGTATTGTGATATCAAATCCAATAGATGACTTGAATAATGAAGCTATAAGATACGATAAAGAAGATTGTTACTATTTGCAATTTTATTTAATTATCATTAAATAACTTCATCAATGCCCAACTATCAATTTCAATTAAATAGTATTTCAACCATTAGTATTTTTAAATAGGAAGCTAAGTATCTATCAAGTAAATAGAAAAATTGAGATAAGCTCTTCTCACTTCACAAAAATCCTTGCCCATATATGACGCTTTCATTTCATCATTATAGATGTATCAACTAAGATTAACTTCCAACCCATAATTGATGTAATGTTCTAACTAAAAGGAACCCAGTACGAGTACTTAATATCCATAATTGAATATAGCATGTATCCAACACAACATGGTGTGGTTAAAAAACAAAAGGAAAATATCAAAAGCGAAAAAGCTTAAAGAATTAATAACTATAATGCCTCTCTTGAAAATTCACTTCAAGTTACAGATAAATTTGAAGAGATAATGGACCCAATCAAATATCTTAAAAAAAAGGCAATAACCAAAAATCTTTGAGTTAGCAGAGATGCAACTTTCATGTAGTTCACTACTTGTCCAATACATAACTTAAATCCATGGGGCAATTGAAAAGAAACCTATTCGCACAATGACCAAATTTGACTAAATGGGCATCTTTCATGTCATGAAAAGATTGGGACGGAAGATAAATACATTGCAAAAATGTGTTGTTGTAGAACTCCAAGATCAATGGATAGAAAAAAATCTGAATCCATGTTTAAGATATAATCACCAAAATGAGTGGTGATGCAAACGTCGATAATAAATCAACATAATAATTTGTAAATAAAACCAGTCCACGCAGTCCATATTTATCACTCAAGCTATCCATTTATGTGCTCACCATCATATCTGTGAAAAGAAAACAAAGAAAAAAATCACTAAGTCAAAATGTGAGGCAAATAGAGATCCCTTGCCTGCACTAATCAATTCTCATATATAATTCGGGGGAAACAACTAATTTATTATTAAAGAGAAAATCATTGTTGCAATTATTATAAAACAACAACACTGCAACCTTTCCCCGATATATTAGAATGTAAATGGAATTGTTTGGTTTCAATGTGACACATTCAGAAGTATAAGTCCGAAAAAGATATAAAAGTTTATGATCCAGTTACTTCAAGTTATTGTATTTTTACGTCACTAATGCTCCCAATAATGAATCTTAGACTATGTTAAGTATTAGTTCTCCATTCTATCAATAATTTAGTTTTTGAAAAACACAAATCATAATCCAAATCTGAATTCACAAAGGCCGATACTACTTATTTAGATACAAAGCTTGAGACATATATTCATTTCCTCCCTAAAAAGGAATAAGTCACTATAAAACAGGTTAATAAAAAAATAATTGATTCTTACTTCCTTTACATGAATAAGCTGATCAAAGAACCCCATAACATCAGGATGGGAAAAATTTAGAAAAATTATCCAACTTCCAGAACATTGATCCATAGCAAACCAATTCAGCTGGATACAAAAATAAGAAACGGGGATCTAAAGAATTCTATCCAAGTAAAATCTAGATCTACACCGACCGATTTTTTTTTATCTATAATTTTTTTTACTTAAATGCTCATTTGAACTAATATAATATATTTTAGGAAGAGGCAAAGAGAGTGGGTAACCATAATATATGATAGAAAAAACATGATTTAGGATTCCATTTTTTACCTTCGTCCATATAAAGTCCACCAGATCTAACATTGCAATCCTTAACTCTGTCGTTGTATCGTGCCCCTAAGTATGTTTGAATGAAGAGATGCAAGTGAAGAAAATTGAATGTAACATGTTGACAAACATATTAAATAAAACGTGTAGAAATAGAGAGTCTAAGAGATTACCTACCAAGATCACACCACTGCCAAAAGCAACTATTCATCATAACATCCTTAATGAAATTTCTCAAATAGATGAATCTGACTAAAATGAAAATTCTTAAGAAGCCAAGGTGAGGCAATTAAAAGGCACCAAATATCAACGCAATATAAATTAAGCAAGAAAGATGATGGAGTTAAAGGAAAATTGAATATGCTTTCATCATTTGACAAGGGCACTTTAAGGTTAGCATTCATATTTTTTGTAACTAAGTGGGGACATTGTTAAAAACAAAATGAATAGTCTCATTGTCGGGAGCATCCCAGGTAAATAGGGAAGATATATAGTCGAACGTTATTAATGGTATTCAGGGATCATTAATGTACCTGATGAGATCATCTCCATACACCCTTTTATTGAAGTTTGTTTTAGTTCTATTAATTAGATCTCCGGGGAAAATATTTTCAATTTCACCCCCCACCCCAAAAAAAAATTTAAAAAGCTGCTTTAGCTCTTTATTTTTCAGAACCATTCCTCCTGTTATCATATTTGCAATATATTTCTCTACCTCTTTAATGCAGTTTATATAATTAATGGTTAAGGTTTGCTGAAAAGCATAATTCAGAAGTTATTTCCATGAAGCTAAACATAGTCAGTAAAGAAGTATATGATTTTCAGGACCACTCACATACATCAAGGTGCTAATTTAAAGGCAAGAACCATTGCAGACAGGGAATTATGAAGAGAGGAACATTTGGATGAATAATTGCTACATTGATAAAGGCCCATCCATTTCCATAAGGAACGTACTTGCAACAATAAATTGATGTTCCTAAATTAATTGGAATGAAATTCTCCATAATAAAAGCTAGTTCACCGTTTTTAGAATAACAGTTCACAAACTTAGAATAACAGTTTACTGTTTTTAGAATAATAGTTCCTGCTTTCAATAAATAAAGAATACATATGAAAACATTAAAGACCAAAAACCTAACTAATAGAGGGTTTCAAAAACCCTAATTTAAATGTTATTTTTAAGCTCGATGCTGAGAGAGGGAACATAGAGTATACCTGCTACGATTTTGAAGAGGGATTGTGGCTCGATCTGTAAAATAATTGATGAACAACAAAATTAATCATCAAAACAAAACAGAAGCACAAAAAAACACAAAGTGTATAACTATTATCAAAACAAATCATGAATCTTAGAAACCTATGGGTTTTGATTCTCTTATCCCATCTCATCCCAAAACAACAAAAAATCATCCATAGAAGCATTCTCATTTATGTTCTGATTTTAACATTAAAAAAAAATAAATCTTAAATAACAATAGGATAAGAATCGTAAACCCATGTAACCTAGTCAAAAAAAAATCTAAAGAAGATCCATGAAGGCCTAGTTAAGCTAATGGAGTATTTCAGTTTCTATAGTAAACCAAAAGCATATAAGAAAACTTTTAATTGGATAACACTCATATTATCGTAGTGCGCCTGAAAGGTCTAATTTCCTTAAGAAAGCCTTAATGTGATTTTGAAAGACATGGAAGTAGGGGAACATTAGTAACACAACATGAACATTTGTGCAAAATAGAGCTTACCTCCATCTTATTAAACATGAGATTAGGAATAGTTACCAATGCTCTACTTTCAACATAGACAAAAGTTTCAACAGTCAAATACAGAAACCTGATTTCAATCTTTGCAAATTTCAAATCAACTCTACACTGGAACAGATAGTGAATGTGGCACAAGTAATTGGTATCGTTGTATGTAGTTCTAGTGGCAGTGGTGAGGTGTGAGGATAACGAAATCATAATGGGGAGGGTAGTTATGTGTGAAATCGACGTCGCATCCGATGGAAGAAGGTGTTCCAATAATGATCGAGTAGGCGATCAAGAATAAGTTTTCGTTCATGAGTTAAAGGTTTTGAACACCAACCTCTATGGCATCTCCGATAATGTTCCTGAAAATGCTTATCCGAACTCGATTGCAGGTAGGTATTCTCCTTAAAAAATGAAGCAAAAATGGGTTCCCATTTGTGCACAAGCATTGATGTTGAATAGATATATATTCACCTATGCGGATAACACTAAAATGCAGGCCTACTCACTCTCACAGTTCTAAAATACAAAAGTAGCAGCCATGATTTAGAATGAAACACGAAAAGAACTCATTTGTGTTACCGGGCCATGTGGTAAGACCTCTGTAAATATTTGTAAAACATTTGCTATTTGTAAAATATCTGAATCAAATAATGGAACAATATCAAAACATTAAAATATCTGTAATAGATAGCAAATGAAAAATTAGGGGAAAATAAAAAAGAAAACCTAAAAAAATATTCTCCTAAAGCATACTAGTGTAAAAATGAGATGCAATTTTACCATAGAATTCCTAATGCCTACGTATTGAAAATCCCAAAACTCATAAACCAAAAAACCAATAAGTAATGAACAAATAAATAAATACAAAGAAATATAAACATTCGCTAAAAATTAAAATCAACTCATCTGAACATTTTATCAAACACCTAATGTTCAACAAAGAAATATAAAGATTAGAAATGCTTAAAATTGCCTCAAACCCTTCGGAACATTGTCGTTGTCCAAAACCATCCAAACGAACCCTGAAACTGAAACAAAATTCAACGAATAGATGAAAGAGTATAAAGAAGTCAAAGCATAGATATTTCCCATGTCTGAACACTTGCAAACTGAAAAATGTAGATACAAAATAACTGAACGTGGGGTGTGAATTACTCAAAATGGGTTAAAATTTCACTCGGAAATTTTGTCGAACAGTTGGTGTGGCCATTGTGAGAACATCCATGGTGGCTGTGTTCGTTTGTTATTGTTGCCCAAATAATTTTCTTAAAACATCCATGTGTGTGCACAGTAACAATTATTCAGAAGAATCGATTTTCTAGCAAAGAACACAACAAACAATCGAAAAATACAAAAAACCTAAGTTTATATAACTGCTCAATTTCAACCCCAAAAAGTATAAAAAATGAGAATTCATACCTGAGAGGATGTTTTTGGATTGGAATTGAGGATTTAAAGATCAATGTAAGGTTAAGGGAAGAATCGAGTGGGAATGCAGTGGTTTGGGAGAGAGTGAGATGTTTTCAAACCATCTGTGACGGCCTTCATGATGAACCAGGCCCACCCCACTTTTATCCTGAAAAGTTGTTGAACTCGGATATCGAATCTTGATAGATAAGAATGTCTTAACCAAACACCTTCAAAGAGGCAGAAATGAACCACCCCAAATCAAATGAAGTATATAGGCTTCTTGCAATTTAGGTAGCATAGTATTTTCTCTATGGACTTGCCCACCCTGCTGTAAAAGTACAAAAAAATTGGTATCAATCAATAAGTAAAATAGTGCTACACAAATTGGTAATGCACATATAGGGACAACAAATAATTTGGCATAATCATCTAATATGATCATCCAAATTGAATGAAAAAAACAAAATTTAGTACATAATAGAGTGTTGCCACTATACAACTATATAAAATACATCTATTACTACTTCCCCATAATTTAATACTTAGATAATATGTTGACTACATCAATAATACGTAAGCCAAAATGTCTATAAATCATAAAAATAAATCACAACATTAGTTAGTGAAAAAATAGAATAGGAATAAGTAGCTGACTTGGACATCTGAACCTTTTCCTCTTAGCTACCAATTGATCCAGTTGACATCTATTCTAGTAGTTTTCTTAACCTTATCGTATTAGATTCAACCCTCTCATTCTTATCATTCTCCTTGTGTTGATCGTCATGTAATACCCCGTATTTTTATGCTATATTAATTTGGGGATTTATTAAATTTAATGTGAGTTATTAATTTAATATAAATCCAGAAATTAATCACTTTATAATTATTAACGTGATGTGAGTTAGTAATTATGGGAAACTTGTTGTTGAATATTACTAATGAGTAAAGTAATATAATATTGGTTCTATTAAATGTCAAGAGTGAATAAAATTACAATTTTGGAAATTTGAGTCGGGACGCGCCCTTGTCGCATCGAGACTAAATATTGATCAATAAAAGTGAATAAATTATAAGTTTCTCGTATGGTCATTTTGAGTACGCCAAAGTGTATGGAAGGGTCGAGATAGTCAGAAAAGTATACCCGGGGGGTTTAGTTTGGGTCTCGGGGCATTTTTAGGCCTATTTAACACCCCGGGAGGGCATTTTGGACATTTTGCATTTTTGGGTAATTAAACCCACGAAATTTCAAGGGTTATATCAGATGTCTAAGGTTGCCTTCTAGGGTCAACACAACCAAAGACAAGTGACGTCCATAGGAGAGGGAAGGAGAGAGCTTTCAAAGCAATTCTAGACTGAAAAGTCACCCGATTGCACCGCCACCACCACCAACGCGTAGATCGCGCGAGGGGGAACACAACCATACCAAATTCATCATCAAATCAGAACTTTGAAATTTCTAGGAAAGTATTTATCTTTCTTATTTTCGTTAATGCATCGTTCATATTAGTCTAGGGTGATTAGGATGAGTTTGGTAGAAAAAATTCCCTGTTAGAGATAGGAAAATCGCATGTAGTAATGATTTGAATAATCTGGAAACTCTTTCACATGTAGAGGCTTAAACACGAAGTTATGAGGAATTAGGAGTAGAAATTTCTGTAAAAAGACTCATTAGAAACATGTTTAAGAAATTATAGGGTTCTTGAGATTTATATGAGTTTTGGCCTATTAATCTATGGTTATTGATGGAAAATTGCATGCTTTACCTTGAAGATGTATAATATGGGTGTATACTGATTGTAGTATGAATTTTAGTTAGTTTGGGTGTGAAAAATCTGGATTTTATTGAGGTTAGATTATGAAACCCGTAACTGTTAATCTACAGAAATCGTCATACATGTTTGATCGATCGATCGAACCAGGAGTGTCGATCGATCGACGCATCGATCGATCGAGCCCCTACCCTCGATCGATCGACGCCTTCTGGCAGACGCATATATCCCCTTTATAAATAGTTAAATTTAAATTAAATGAGTAGAAATATTTGGACATCCTTATTAAAATATTTCGGGAGATAAAGAAGACCAGTAGGACTTATGAATAATTATGAGACCTTTAATGTAAGACGAGATGTACATTTTTGGGATATTTACATATAAGGGACGATGAAATTATGCATTAAAGGGAGAGACGCATAAGATAGTTACGTTGAAAAAATAGATGAGTACCTACTGAATTCTATACTTGGGATGTTACGTAGTAAGTTGGATTAATCCCTCAATTAAAGTAAGAGACGTACCGTTATACGTGATAACTAAAGATTTAGATATAAGGATAAATGTTATAATTATGGGTTATGAGATAAACCTAAATTTGATATGGTAAAAGTAGTATATTTATATGTCTGTGTTTATGCATATACTATATACGTGTGAAAATCATGCCCGCGCTACTTGCTATCCCTGAGGTTACCGCGCTGGGACAGTCTTATCTCAATGTGCCTTTATGGGGGATATTGACTCGTACCCTAGAAGACAGATATCCTTGATACAGGCTATCTGATCGATGGTCAGACGGTCCTAGGAGACGTGAGGGTACGTGCTATCCTCTTAGAGACTTGGAATCTATGCTTCGCCTCAATATTATTTGTTTATGTGTTAATACGGTTCGAGAGTGATTCCGAACTTGTATTTCCCTTAGTACGAGTGATACGGGGATTGGATAGCAGAGTATGCACGCACCATAATTTTTATGTGGGGTGCTGTTAGAATATATATATTATACGAGTATTTAATATATATATATATATATATATATATATATATATATATATATATATATATATATATATATATATATATATATATATTAAATTCTGAAATTTGGAATTTCATACAGTGTTTATGGTAGGTAAGAAGTGAATAATGACTTCATATTGGAAATGCTTGTTTTGAAAAGTATAATGGTATATTTCTGGAAAACTTTATTAATAAATAAGGTTAAGATGAGAGCTTTGTTACTAACTGAAATTTTCTTCTTAAACAGTTGAATTGTTTAGTTTAAATCTTTCGAGAAACTCAAGATAAGATAAATTAAACCATTGGGAAGGTTAGTATGATAGGCGTGCACATTAGAAGAGAGGTGAGAAATTCTCAAGAGAGCGCCGCACTAACATGTTGTTGCATTGGCCTGTAAACATTTTAAATACTTGCTAAACAAATTTTAAATCATTTACACTATCGGGCTCTGACCCGTTTTTATTTTCCCTTCTCTCTTGTATATATATGTATATATTACAAGTGCTCAGCCACAGGGGAGTCTTGCATAGGATCCTTTGGAAGGAACGCGCTGCAGCTTAGGTGGGAGTTGCAGGCCTCTTGCTTAGACGATCTCATTCATTTGATTCCACTCTTAGCACTAATTATTTCAGTTGGGCTCGTGTCACCCTTTCCATTTTCAGTTGTTTTATTGGATATTTTAATCCATTTATTTCCAGTACTTGCACTTTGGGATTTATTATTCCCATGATGTTTTCATTTAAAGTATCAAATGTTGGATTCAACTAGTTGAATGTTTAAATTATTTGGTTTATATGTTCCAGGATAATTGTGGTGTGATTCTTTTATATTGAATTATGAAAAGTTTTAAATGTTGGTTTATTAAATAAAATTTGGAAACTAATGTCTAAAAATGGTTTTGACACTTAGCTTAATTAATTAGGGTGATTAATTTGGAAAAGTATTTTTCAACAGTGATGCTAAGAATGAACCAACTGTTCACCTTGATTTTAATTTAATAAAGGAGTGATCGCCCGGTATTTAATTAGGTGGGGTGTCACAGGTGGTATCAGAGCATCATGATCTAGTGTCCTTAGGATCTGTACAGCTTATCTCATTTCTAGCTTAGCGTCTTTGATTTAGAGCCCTAACATTAGCAATGTTGAATTCATCTTTATGAGTTGGAAATTCGTGCTTCTGCGATTTGTCGATATGAGCGTTGAACTTTTTCAGATTAAAATTTTCATTTTCAGATGGCCGGTCAGGACGAGCGAGCTAAGGCCATTGGGGAAGTTAATGAACAAGAACAACTCGCACCTCAAATATCTCCGAAAAGGGTACCAACCGCCAAATTTGCGGGCATTGTGTCACAAGCAATTACCACTGCAATCCTACAATACCACGAACGCAGTATGCAGCTTAGAGGAGGCAAAAGACCTAGAGAGGTTGATCAAATTCATATGACTAAAGTTGGAAATTATGCGAAGGAACCGAAATTTTGGCAACAAACCACTCAAGATCGAGACAGTTCCAGAGATAACAAAATTTATGTAAAGGGCCAAAGGTGTGAGGGCCAACAAGGTTGGGGTCAAACTAAAGTCACAAAGCGGTGTTTCAAATGTGTAAGGAACGATCATAAACGTCAATCTTGTTCGAATCAGACTGGGGAGGAACTACAACCCGACCAGCAAGGAATTTTGAAACTCTTTTATAAAGGTGTACAACCAAATCACAAGTGGAAGGATTTTCCTCAACCTGACATCATTTTTTCATAAATTTCTGATCAAGTCCAGCTAAACCAAGAAGAAAGAGAGACTAGACAACAATGTAGTAATGTAAGACAGTTTCGAGGGAGGTGTTTCTGATGTGGCAGGAATGACCATGGGTGTCAGGATTGCCTAGAGAGGAATAAAGTCCCAAGTCAGCAGGGTCAGCAAGGCCAACACCAACAGCAGCAGGGTCAGAGGAGTAGTAACTTCAGAGGTTGATGTTTTATGTGCGGAAAGCATGGCCATAAGCATCAGGATTGCCCGGAAGGTGATAGGGACCCACAGCAGCAGGGTGCCTGTAATGATCCACAAAGACCACTTTTTCCAGCTGCCCTCCCAGCACCAGCCCAGGTACCAGCCCTACCAATCATTCCAGCAGCTCCAGTGCAGCAGGGTCAATTACAATATGGACGTGTCTATAACGTCCACCAGGCAGCAGCTCCATAGGCACCACCCGCGATTGAGGGTATGTTTCCTATCCATGGTACTATGGGTCAAGTTTTATTTGATACTGGGGCGACGTATTATTTTATAGCTACTCATTTTGCGAAGGCCATAGGGTTATTAGCCACAGCAGAGAGCACTGTGACATATGTAGACTGACCACCGAGAAATGGTTCGCTTATTTTCTTTATATGCCAGGGTGTGGGGGTAGATATTGGTTTCTTGGTATTACCTGCAAACATGTTAGTCTTAGATATGCATGAGCATGACGCTATTATCGGTATGGATTAGCTCGATGCTTACAGGGCCATGATAGATTGTTTTGTTGGGAGTATTATTTTTGCCATTTGGGGGCAAGAGATGTTTGTAGTGGCGATGCCTCGCCCTGAGGGAGGCTCGATCGCTCATTTGTATTACATAGAGGAGGATACCTTTAAGGAGGTTGTGATTCCCTTAGACTCGATCCCAGTTGTTCGTGAGTATTCCGATGTATTTCAGGAGATAGTAGGCCTACCCCCCAGTCGAGAGATAGACTTTGTCATAGATTTATTACCAGATACTAGACTTATAGCACGCCCTCCATACCGTATGGCTCCGGCGGAGATGCGAAAGTTACGAGATCAGATAGAGCAGCTATTAGGTTAGGGCTTCATTCGCAGGAGTACCTCACCTTGGGGTGCTCCAGTTTTATATTTGAAGAAAAGAAATGGTTCACTGAGGCTATGTGTGGACTACCGGGAGTTGAATAAGGTCACGATACGGAATAAGTATCCGTTGCCTCGAATCGATGATCTGTTCGATCAGTTGAGGGGAGCAACATTCTTTTCGAAGATAGATCGAAGGTCGAGGTACCATCAGTTACAAATTAGGGAGCGAGATGTTTCAAAAATTGCCTTCTTGACGAGATATTGGTCCTATAAGTTCAGAGTGATTCCATTCGGACTCACAAATACTCCAGTCGTATTCATGGACTTAATGAACCGAGTCTTCAGAGAGTTCTTGGATCAATTTGTCATCGTCTTCATAGATGACATTTTGATATATTCACACTCCGAGGAGGAGCATGCCGATCACTTGAGGAAGGTTCTTCAGACTCTACAAGAGCATCAGTTGTATGCTAAGTATGAGAAGTGCAGATTCTGGTTGCGAGAAGTACAGTTCTTGGGGCATGTTGTTTCTAAATAAGGGATAGCAGTTGACCCGAGTAAAGTGTCAACGGTGAGGGAGTGGGGACAGCCCACGACACTGACGGAAGTGCGTAGTTTCTTGGGGTTAACCAGATACTACAGGAGATTCATTCGGGAATTATCCAAAATAGCGGGTCCATTGACAAACCTGACACGCAAAGGGGTACCATATGTTTGGATTGATGCTTGTCAATTGGCTTTCGACGAGCTTAAAGACAAGCTTACTTCAGCACCCGTCCTTGCTTTACCGAAGCCGGGTGTGGAGTACCTGGTTTACACCGATGCCTCTTTACGGGGACTTAGGGGAGTACTTCAGTAGGAGGAGAAGGCTATAGCTTTTGCCTCCCACAAGCTTAAACCGCATGAGAAGAATTACCCCACCCACGACCTGGAGTTAGCAGTGGTCGTCTTTGCATTGAGGATATGGAAGCACTATTTATTGGGGGAGAAATTCTGCTTGTTCACAGACCACAAGTCATTGCAGTACCTATTCACTCAGCGAGAGATGAATTTGCGTCAACCCAGATGGTTATAGTTTGTGAAGGACTATCAGTTTGACATATAATACCATTCGGGGAAGGCCAACGTAGTTGCTAATGCATTGAGCCGTAGACCGATATTCGATATAGCGGACGTTTGGAAAGTAAAGTGGAAGGAGTTGGGTCACCAGGATGCAGTAGGTTGTTCCTTCATATCTGTTATGATAGTGACACCCGAGATTGTTACGAAGGTGATACAGGCACAGACCGCAGACCCATTTTGCTAGGAGCAGATTGTATGACTTTTAGCTGAGGGTGCTGAGTCCTATTCTGTTAATTCTGATGGGGGTTTGAGGCTTGATGGGAGATTGGTGGTCCCAGAAGGATCAGAATTATGTCATGCAGTGATGATCCAGTCTCACGGGTCACGATTTTTAGTACATCCTGGGGGAGATAAGATGTACTAGGATATGAGGCGGCAGTACTGGTGGAGTGGGATGAAAAAGGAGATTGCTAAGTTCGTGTCCAAGTGTTCTACCTTCCAGCTGGTAAAGGTGGACCATCAGAAACCGTTAGGGTTACTTCAGCCATTGGAAATACCCGCGCGGAAGTGGGAGAGTATTTCCATGGATTTTATTACAGGGTTGCGTACATCACAACGGGGCCACGACTCTATCTGGGTGATTATAGATCGTTTGACCAAGGTGGCTCATTTTCTGTTGATGCGGACAGACTATACCAAGGGTCAGTATGCTCAGTTGTTCATTGCTGAGATTGTCAGATTACATGGGGTGCCCCTGAATATTGTGTCAGATAGAGATAAGATTTTTGTGTCGCGTTTCTAGGAGAGCTTTCAGGAGGCTATGGGTACTGAGTTGAGGCTGAGTTCAGCTTATCACCCACAGACAGAGCGTACTAATCAGATGTTGGAGGATATGCTGTGCATATGTGTTCTTGATTTTGGAGGAGGTTGGGAGCCACATCTTCCACTGGTAGAGTTTGCTTATAATAACTCTTATCAGTTCACGATTGGCATGGATCCATTCGAGGCTTTGTATGGAAGGCCTTGTCGTTCCCCAACTTGTTGACTCGAGGTGGGGGATAACAAGTTGTTAGGACCATAGGTAATTCAGGAAACCTCCGCGAGGATTGAGATGATCAGGAGTCGCATTCGAGTAGCCTAGGATCGGAAGAAAAGCTATGCCGATGCGAAACGTTTCTTCTGAGAGTTTAATGTTGGGGACCAAGTATTACTACGTGTATCTCCTATGAAATGAGTGATGAAGTTCGAGAAGAAGGGGAAATTGGCCCCGAGGTACGTGGGACCATTTCCCATTATCAAGAGGATTGGCCCGGTAGCATACAGATTGGGACTGCCAGAGCGTTTACATCACATTCAGGATGTATTCCACATCTCATCATTGAGGCGATATCTTCGGGATGAATGGCCCATACCCACATTGCAATAGATGAGATAGACTTACAGTCTGACATCTCTTACGAGGAGAGACCGGTGACTATCCTAGACCATAACGAGAGGAGATTGAGGTCGAAGGTAGTTCCACTTGTACGGGTCCAGTGGGAGCATCATAATGTGGAGGAATCCACTTGGGAGAGGGAGGCAGATATGCGCGAGAGATATACAGATTTATTATTACCAGGTATGCCTTTTTTTAATTTTTGGATGAAATTCCGTTATTAGGGGGGAAGTATATAATACCCAGTATTTTTTATGCTATATTAATTTGGGGATTTATTAAATTTAATGTGAGTTATTAATTTAATATAAATCCAGAAATTAATCACTTTATAATTATTAACGTGATGTGAGTTAGTAATTATGGAAAAATTGTTGTTGAATATTACTAATGAGTAAAGTAATATAATATTGGTTCTATTAAATGTCAAGAGTGAATAAAATTACAATTTTGGAAATTTGAGTCGGGACACGCCCGTGTCGCGTCGGGACTAAATATTGATCAATAAAAGTGACTAAATCATAACTTACTCATATGATCGTTTTGAGTACGCCAAAGTGTCCAGAAGGGTCGAGATAGTCAGAAAAGTATACCCGGGGGGTTTAGTTTGGGTCTCGGGGCATTTTTAGGCCTATTTAACACCCCGGGAGGGCATTTTGGACATTTTGAATTTTTGGGTAATTAAACCCACGAAATTTCAAGGGTTATATCAGATGTCTAAGGTTTCCTTCTAGGGTTAACATAACCAAAGACAAGTGATGGCCATAGGAGAGGGACGGAGAGAGCTTTCAAAGCAATTCTAGACCGAAAAGTCATCCGATTGCACCGCCACCACCACCAACACGTAGATCGCGCGAGGGGGAACGCAACCATACCAAATTCATCATCAAATCAGAAATTTAAAATTTCTAGGCAAGTATTTATCTTGATTATTTTCGTTAATGCATCGTTCATATTAGTCTAGGATGATTAGGATGAGTTTGGTAGAAGAAATTCCATGTTGGAGATAGGAAAATCGCATGTAGTAATGATTTGAATGATAATCTGGAAACCCCTTCACATGTAGAGGCTTAACCATGAAGTTATAATGAATTAGGAGTAGAAATTTCTAGAAAAAGACTGATTAGAAACATGTTTAATAAATTCTAGGGTTCTTGAGATTTATATGAGTTTTGGCCTATTAATCTATGGTTATTGATGGGAAATTGCATGCTTTACGTTGAAGATATATAATATGGGTGTATACTGATTGTAGTATGAATTTTAGGGAGTTTGGGTGTGAAAAATATGGATTTGATTGAGGTTAGAGTATGAAACTCGTAACTGTTAATCTGCAGAAATCGCCATACCTGTTTGATCGATCGATCGACGCATCGATCGATCGAGCCCCTGCCCTCGATCGATCGACCCCTTATGGAAAACTCATATTTCCCCTTTGTAAATAGTTAAATTCAAATTAAATGAGTATAAATAATTGGATATCCTTATTAAAATATTTCGGGAGATAAAGAAGACCAGTAGGACTTATGCATAATTATGAGACCTTTAATGTAAGACGAGATGTACATTTTTGGGATATTCACATATAAGGGATGATGAAATTATGCATTAAAGGGAGAGACGCGTAAGATAGTTACGTTGGAAAAATAGATGAGTACCTACTGGATTCTATACTTGGGATGTTACGTAGTAAGTTGGATTAATCCCTCAATTAAAGTAAGAGACGTACCGTTATACGTGATAACTAAAGATTTAGAAATAAGGATAAATGTTATAATTATGGGTTATGAGATGAACCTAAATTTGATATGGTAAAAGTAGTATATTTATATGTCTGTGTTTATGCATATACTATATACATGTGAAAATCATGCCCGCGCTACTTGCTATCCCTGAGGTTACCGCGCTGGGACAGTCTTATCTCAATGTGACTTTACGGGGGATATTGACTCGTACCCTAGAAGATAGATATCCTTGGTACATGCTATCTGATTGATGATCAGACGGTCCTAAGAGACGTGAGGGTATGTGCTATCCTCTTAGAGACTTGGAATCTATGCTTCGCGTCAATATTGTTTGTGTATATTTTAATACAGTTCGAGAGTGATTCCGAACTTGTAATTCCCTTAGTACGAGTGATACGGGGATTGGATAGCAGAGTATGCACGCACCATAATTTTTATGTGGGGTGTTGTTAGAATATATATATTATATGAGTATTTAATATATATATATATATATATATATTAAATTCTGAAATTTAGAATTTCATACTGTGTTTATGGTAGGTAAGAAATGAATAATGGCTTCATATTGGAAATGCTTGTTTTGAAAAGTATAATGGTATATTTCTGGAAAACTTTATTAATAAATAAGGTTAAGATGAGAGCTTTGTTACTAAATGAAATTTTCTTCTTAAACAGTTGAATTGTTTAGTTTAAATCTTATGAGAAACTCTAGATAAGATAAGTTAAACCGTTGGGAAGGTTAGTACGATAGGCGTGCACATTAGAAGAGAGGTGAGAAATTCTCAAGAGAGTATCGCACTAACATGTTGTTGCATTGGCCTGTAAACATTTTAAATACTTGTAAAACAAATTTTAAATCATTTATACTATCGGGCTCTGACCCGTTTATATTTTCCCTTCTCTCTTGTCTATATATGTATATATTACAGGTGCCTAGCCACAGGGGCGTCTTGCATGGGATCCTTTGGAAGGAACGCGCTGCAGCTTAGGTGGGAGTTGCAGGCCTCTTGCTTAGACGACCTCATTCATTTGATTCCACTCTTACCACTATTTATTTCAGATGGGCTTGTGTCGCCCTTTCATTTTTCAGTTATTTTATTGGATATTGTAATCCATTTATTTCCAATACTTGCACTTTGGGATTTATTATTGCCAGGATGTTTTCATTTAAAGTATCAAATGTTGGATTCAACTAGTTGAATGTTTAAATTATTTGGATTATATGGTCCAGGATAATTGTGGTATGATTCTTTAATATTGAATTATGAAAAGTTTTACATGTTGGTTTATTAAATAAAATTTGGAAATTAATGTCTAAAAATGGTTTCGACACTTAGCTTAATTAATTAGGGTGTTTAATTTGGAAAAGTATTTTTCGAAAGAGATGCTAAGAATGAACCAACTGTTCACCTTGATTTTAATTTAATAAAGGAGTGATCGCTCGGTATTTAATTAGGCGGGGTGTCACACGTCATTGTCCTTTCGAGTAGTTAATTACTCTGCATATGTAGTATATTACTTCCCGTACAGCAGCTAGAAAGGCTCCAGATGCCTGAATACCGCCTAGTGTAGAACACCCACTCATGTAACAGATGATGAAAAAAACATTTAGCTTGAGCAAATATTAGAAAAGAAGGTTCAATAAAAAAAAAGAATAAAACTGAAAGTCGGATAATATTTCTTTACCTCTTTTGACCTCCACCCAATTTCGTGCATGAAACTACTAAAACTCAACGATGTCGACACCATCAACATCCTCTCTGCTAATTTGTGACCCTGCATCCAGGAGAAAACAACGATGGTGATTGACTCATCAAATTAATGAGTTGTACTCATAAAGAATTTCTCATGTTCATCATAATAGTATGACGCTGACAACATATGCATTCAAAGTAATAAAAATCAAAAAAATATAAAAAATAATTAATAATAGAACAAAATATTAATTAGAACACCATTTAATAGTTTCATATATGCATATATCTTTTGCATAGATGCATATATGCCGTTGTATCATCGAACAACATGTTTGTTTTCATGTGATGTTGATCATGCTTAAAACGCCAGGGCTCGTACGGATAAGTATAAGTGAGCATGGATATATAGAAGTGTAATAAGTGCAGGTATAATCTATGGACACCTAAGCATGGTTATTCTAAGTGGTGTGTGCAACATGTGGATATAGTTGAACCTATATACGTGTTTAGGTGGTGTGAGGTGTACATGGACATTATTTACAAGTGTGTGAAGTAAAAAGTGAGAGAGAGGTGACATAAACACGAGGTAGATATACATAAGAAGTAATAGTGGAGAAAAGGGAACATACAGGGAGGTGCACACACACACAAGAAAAAATGATAACACCCATGCAAGTAGTGTCTAACCCTATTAAGTTTGTCCCCAATGGAGTCGCCAATATGGTCGTCCCTCCCCAGTTGGGTCTCCCAATTTCCTTCTCCATCTCGAGGATTGAAGCTCATGAGCTCGATGGAGAGAGAGAGAGAGAGGTCTCACGTCCATTCTAGGAATGCTTCGGTCCTCATCGATGTGGGGTGATGTAATGAGATAGAGTCGCTAGCCTATTTTTCACAAAGCAGGAAAAAGAACATGTTGCCGCCTCGAGAGAACGACATCAAGGACATACCGATGCGTACAAAATAATTTAGATTTATGAAATGGGATGGTGTTAGGCACTCATCCCTCCCTTTCGGTCTCTCATGGGCTTATGTTACCATTTTCCTTAATTTCTCCATGAAGTGAGTGTGATTTTATATAAAAGTGGAGATCAAAATCGCTCGGCTCGCATCATGGAAAAGACGGAGTGAGGTCATCCATAGGAATGTTCCCAAAATAATAATTAAAAATATATTTTTGCGCTTATCTAGATATTAATCATTATGATGAAGCGATAATATGTGTTCGATAAGACGCAAGTATGATATATATGAATAATATATGGATAAAATAGAAAAAGAGGAAAATAGGACACGAGTCTCAAGTTTTAGCCCCAAACACCTACGTAGACTATAAAGGCATCAAACTCCACGTAGTTCACATGAGACACGAGGGAGGGGTTTATCCCATAATTTCAAATGTGAATTTTATTGTTTGTGTGTGCAAAAAAAAGTGTTTTTATCTTTGAGAAACTATGGTGAAAAATATTGTTAGTTTATAGGTGTAACTCTCTTTTTATTTATTTTTATTTTTTATAGAATATATATTATGTAAAATAAAACTAGTAAAGGATTGAAGATTAATATGTGAATGATCTAAAGTAAAAGCAAAATTTAGAATTTATATAACTAATGCGAAAATAAAGAAATATAAAAAGAGAGATGAATGTTTGGACCTTCTTTGGAAACTTGGCGATTGATCTTAATTGATGATGAGATTCCTTGTAAGTGAATGAAGAATGTAGGGGAATTTCGATAAATTGGGTGTGAAAGTGATGGAAATGAAAGGAGGAAAAATGTTTCAAACTAGGAAACATTGTTGACTTAAGAATAATGTTGTTGATATCACTTAAGTTGATGTTTCTGAGGTGCCTTAGAATGTGAACTCATGATCTCCTTATATAGGGTCTAGGGACTTCCGATTAGTATTGTCCTTTCCCTACCTATTAGTAGGTAACCCTAGACACACTAAAGATAGGGAGGAAAATGGACCTGCCAATTGACTGTCTCATGCAATTTTTTTGGAAAAATGATCATAAAACGCAATTTGTAAGTCCAAATCAAGCACGCGACATACCATTGGAAAGGTTATTCAGAGGCCTTTGAGAATACTTGGGTAGTTCCTAGGTTTGAGAGATAACTTTGGGTCAAACGGGACTGAAAAGTTCCCTTTGGTCTTTTGGGCAAGAGATCATCGAACGACAATGGATCATTCGTCCAAACCATGAGTCTGAATAGCACACGGGTGGACTTTTGGAAAGGTTATGCAAGGCACTTTGATGTTACAAATATCTTCGATTGGTTAAGAGAGTTAACTTTGGTCAAATAGAGCGGGGCCCAAAAGCGCTCGGTAACCTTTCGGAGTAAAACGAGGCATTTATCCATACTGTAAGGTTAATTAATGCATGAGGTGGACCGTTAGAAAGGGTATTCAGTGCCCTTTGAATATTCATCAATATCGTTCTAGCTAAAGAGCTAAATTTGGTCAAACGAAGCCTAAGAATGCTCGATGGCCTCTATATCAGTAGTGAAAAATGGATCTTCCGTCCAAACCATTATGCCATTTTACACATGGGGCAGACCATTGGAAAGGAGTTCTAGTGCCCTTTGAATATTCATTAAGCTTTGGCTCTGACGATGAAGTTGATTGGGTCAAATCGGGCCCGAAAGCGCCCGGTGGCCTCCTGATTTGTTTTTAGTAGTAAAATGGTCCGTTTGTCTGAACTTTTATGTCAATTAGTGCACGAGGTGGACCATTGAAAAGGATATTCAGAGACCTTTGAAGATTCATTGAGCTTTCTCTCTAAAGATGAATTTGACCGGAGTCAAATGGGGTTTGAGAGCTTCTGATGGCCTCTAGATCGGTACTCAGAGTATGGCCTAAGATTTATGGTGAACTGGTTGGTGCTAAGGACCAAAGGAAAGACTTAGGGGGTCCTAAAATATGATGTGTTCACCATCGTTTGTGACTCCCGAGTTAATGATAGTGAAGAGTGTGAAGAAGTGGATGAGGAGGAGGAGGAGGAGGAGGAGGAGGAAAGTGAACTCTAAGTTACCATTTCTGCATTGTAAATGAAAATATTGAGAGTGAAGAAGTCTAATTAGTAGTTGGAAGCTAACTTGAAGGGGCGTGAAATAGGAAATGATGATATGGTTTTGATCAAGGATCTTAGGGCGCACGAGAGGACTCTTCGATAAAAGCTAGAGTATGTTGAGGGTGAGAGAGAATGCCTTCGAGGTTTGATGGAGGTTATGAAGAATGATTTTCTTAAGTTTGAGGAATCTAGGAATTTACTTGAGACTCAAATAATTTATATTTAAGAGAGATTGAGAGACTCGAGTCGTGTCAAATTTGATTTGAAATCTAGGTCAGAAAAGTTAGATAAAATGTTAGGTACCGTCCAAATCAAAGATGACACGTGTGGAATTGGCTTCGATGATCAAAATGCTTTCGTTATCCAAGCTAAGACCGTGCATTTAAAAGAGTCAACCATTAATGGGAATGTAGAAAAGGTCAACACTTGGTTTACACCCATCACTGTGTCTACACTTACACACATTGAGCAGGAAAGGTCACCTTAGGCATTATTGCTATGATATTAAAAACAATCCTAGAAAGTCTAAGTCTATAGTCACTAAGTCTCCTAAAACCCTAGAGCATTATGATATACCTATGTGGGTTGGGAAATCAAATTTGGAGGCTTTACGTATTAGACTTGTTGATTCTCGTTTGCTTGCACATGCTACATCCCATGCTATATCTAAGGGTTGATGGTGTTCACATGTTTACATACACCAAATTTTGCACTTCATGATATATATGTTTGCTAGATGTATGTTGCTTGAGCCTTTTGTATTTTGATTTTTAATTTATTAGGTCATACTAAAAAATACAAAAAATATAATTTTTTTTTTGAGTTATATTATTAAAATTGGTATTTTTTTCTGAAAGATTTTAGAAAAACTCAAAAAGATTTTTGGTTTTTTGTATTATAGTTTTACATATTTTGTATGGCATATAGGTTTATTTGAATCCAATTCATTCCATGTTATCCATTTTACTAGGACATCTGGTTATGATTATCAATACTTAGATTGTTCTTAATCATGCTTGTATGGAGTTGTTTTGACTTTGATTCGCTTAATGGATTCACTTTGTATACGCCTCCCTAAAAACATGCACGAGATCTTTTGAACATTAACTTCGCTTTGTATATGCCTCCCTACACACATGCATGAGATCTTTTTAACATTAACTTCACATGTTATATTTGAGCTATGTGAGATGTTCTCCCATCAATCTTGTCATCCATGGAAGATTTATGCATATAAAAACCATTGCCCGCAAGTTTATTTGCTCTTTTGTGAAAATATAAGGGTGAAAGGTAAAGGGCTACAAAAGGAGAAAATCTCCTTCGCGGGAAAGCCACCATTGGCAAGAGCCCAATGAAAAGATTGAAAGGAAATAAAAATAGAAAAATTGCCAAGGCCAACAAGTTTAGTTTAGTTTATTTGATTTTCAAAACTCATATCTTCAAAAAAAATTAGTGAAAATAAAATATGATATATGTTTATCTTTTAACGGTGTTATAGTTGAAGATCAACGAGTTTTCACAATCAATCCTAGTTATGCTTATTTTGTCATGATGGTATTGATTTCTAGAATCATGAATATTTTAGGCTTGTGTTCATTGTGCTTGTTTGTTCATAGAGTTCACTTTATCTTGTCACTTGAGGCTAAATATTAGTTTGATAAAGTTTTGTGGTTAAATAGAACCTTTTAAACCTATTTGGCTATTTGGGTCATAATTCTTTTGTATCTAGTTCACGTCCGTTCATTCCATCCCATATGTTTAGACACATCGATACTATTAGAGTGTGTAAAGATTATGTGTTTGTGTCGACTTTCTGTGGTTGTTTATACCTATATATATGTGTCGTGTGTCATTGGTATATTATGCATATGTATATATATGGTATCGTTTTATTTTGAGTCTTTTACGTTTGCATTTAATCCATGTTTTCCTGTTATTTATCTTTAGATTAAATTTGGCATGTCGTATGATCATATTGGTATCTCTCATTGCCTGGACTGAAATTTCAAATTTTAAATTGGTATCATACTTCATAGCTTATTTATATTGGTATCTTGTGTAAGAATATTGATATTATTTGATCATTGTGTGGATTATTTGTTCTTGTATTGAAATGTTTTGTTTTGTTTCACTTTACACCGTTGCATGATTTTATTACTCCCTCCTTACTTCCTAGTGATATCACATGTTAACCTACTAAGGGGGAGATTTGGTTTATGGAGGATAAATAGTTTACGCATTATTACTTTGTCTATTCGTGAAAAAAATGGGAAGAAAGGGTATCTTTCCTTTCATGTTTAGGATATCTTTATCTTAGGGAGAGACATATCACCTAGGTTGAGATTGTGAGACATAGGTAGATTTATATGCGGATTCTATACTTGTTATATTCTATTTTCATTTGAAGGTGTGTTTAAGTGTGAAAATCTACAACAGGCGACAAAGTTTTTTAAGAAAGAAAATCAACTCAACATATGTGTCCATCGAGTGACTGTATTTAAAAAATTAAAAAAATTTAGAAAGTGAATAAAACCACAAAAATAATGAAAACATTCAGAAAATGAAAAAAAAATCTAAAAATAATAAAAAAAGACAGAAAGTGAAAAAAACTCCAAAAATAATGAAAAAGCACAAAAATAATGAAAAAAATTCCCAAAATGAATAAAAACCGAAATATAATGAAAAAAATCCACAAACTTATTAAAACCCCATAAATAATAACAAAAAATACAAAATATGAATAAAAACCCAAAAATAATGAAAACAAATCCAGAAAGTGAATAAAAATCGGACAAAAAGAAAAATGTCAAGAAACTGAATAAAAATCCAAAAATAATAAAAAAAATACGGAAAGTGAATAAAGCTCCAAAAACAATAAAATAAATAAATAAAAAACAAAATAAATTTATAAAAATTCCAAATCGTGAATAAAAACCCAAAAATAATGAAAAAAAATCTAGAAAGTGATTAAAACCCCAGAAATAATGAAAAACATCCAGAAAATGAATAAAATTTCAAAAATAAAGAAAAAAATTCAGAAAGTGAATAAAAACCAAAAAATAATGAAAAAACTCTGAAAGTGAATAAAAACCCAAAAAAATTAAAAAAATACATAAAGTGAATAAAACCCCCAAAATAATTTAAAAAATCCCAAAAATGAAAAAAAAAACACCAAAATAATGAAAAAAATACAGAAAGTAAATAAAACTCCAAAAATAATGAAAAAAATAAAGAAAATAAATAAAAACCTGAAAAAAATGAAAAAAATCCAAAACGTGAATAAAAACCCAGAAATAATGAAAAATATACAGAAAGTGATTAAAACTCCAAAAATTATAAAAAAATCAATAAGGTGAATAAAAATCCAAAAATAATGAAAACAAATCTAGAAAGTGACTAAAAACCCAAAAATAATGAAAAACAATACATAAAGAGAATAAAAACCAAAAAATAATGAAAAAATACAGAAAGTGAATAAAACTCCCAAAAAATTCAGCAAAGTGAATATAAACCCAAAAAAATCAAAAAAAAATCAAAAAGTGAATAAAACCTCCAAAATAATGAAAAAAAATCAAGAAAATGTATAAAAATCCAAAAATTATTGGAAAAAAATCCCAAAGGTGAATAAAAAACTCAAAAAATGAAAAAAAATACACATAGTGAATAAGACCCCAAAATTAATGAAAAGAATCCAGTAAATGAATAAAAATCCAAAAATAATGAAAAAAATCTAGAAAGTTGATAAAAATCCAAAAATATTGAAAAAAAATACATAAAGTGAATAAAACCCCCAAAATAATGGAAAATATCCAAAAATTGAATAAATACCCCAAAATAATGAAAACAATACAAAAAGTGAATAAAAACCCAAACCCCAAAATAATGAAAAAACTACAGAAATTGAATAAAAATCTAGAAATGATGAAGAAAATCGGAAAATTCATTATGGGGTTACTATTTATTTTCTAGTTTTTTTATTCATTTTCTGTATTTTTATTTTTTTTATTTTTATTCCTTTTTTGGATTTTTTTAATATTATTTTTTGTGTTTTTATTCATTTTCTGTATTTTTTTTGTTATTAATGGGTTTGTATTCACTATCTGGATTTTTTTCATTATTTTTGGGATTTTATTCACCTTCTGTATTTTTTTCATTAATTTTGGATTTTTATTCACTTTCTAGGTTTTATTCCTTTTTTGGATTTTTTTTTCATTCTTTTTTGGGTTTTTATTCTTTTTTGGAGTTTTTCATTATTTTGGGGTTTTAATTCACTTTTTGGAATTTTTTTCATTTTTTGGGGTTTTTATTCACTTTGCTGGGTTTTTTTCATTACTTTGGAGTTTTTATTCATCTCCTGGATTTTTTTCATTATTTTTGGAGTTTTATTCATTATTTTTGGTTTCGAGTTTTTATTCACTTTCTGGTTTTTCATTATTTTTTGTATTTTCTTTGCACTATTTTTGGGGTTTTATTCACTTTCTGGATTTTTTTTCATTTTTTTTGAGTTTTTATTCACTTTCTAGATTTTTTTTTTCATTTTTTTGGGGTTTTTATTCATTTTTTGGATTTTCCCATTATTTTTGGGGTTTTATTCACATTTTTTTTAGTTATTCTTTGGAATTTTTATTAATTTTCTGGGATTTTTATTATTTTTCTATTTTATATATATATTTTCTAGTTTTTTTCCATTGAAAATATTGGAAACCAAACACAAAAGATGGAAAATATAACACTTTCCACCTGAAAAATAATTGCAATCAAACAACACCAATAAATTTTTTCCATGGAAAATATTTTCAAATTTTCAATTCGATGAAAATTGACTCTTGGTGCTTATTTTCCATCTTATTTATCAAACACACCCTAAGCCCATCTACTATGTTGTTACACTGTTATGCAAGTGCATTTAAGCAAATCTAAAATAACTAAATATAAACAATAAGTAAATAATTAATTTTATGCGTCATCAAACTATATAAATACCTTTTTTATGACAAAAACACTTACACTTGGAAAAAAAGTGTTGGTTGTCATAGAATCACATTTAGGCATCCCAATTAACTTTTTTTTTATTTGTGACGATGTTGTAACAATATATACAGAGATTTTTATTCTAAAGACGATTTTGTTTTATGAACGCATATTTTCATGTGGACTTAGTGATGAAATTGTTTTTAATGAGAGATATATTAACTTATGAATAAAACTGAACTACCACTATCTACCCACATAATTAAGCCACCCCAATGTTTAAGTCCAACTATGATATTTCACTCATTAAATTTTGTTAAATCTATCAATTCAATTTAAATACCAAATTATTATTATGGCAACACCATTATAGCCAACCCGCCTTTATATTGATCTTTCACATATTCGGGTTGTCCTAAAGTTTTACACCACACACATTATATAGCCATCCGACCTAATTTCATTAGTCCTGCATTTATTAACAAGGTTTCACGCATGACACATCACAATAGCCAGCAACCCAATTTTCGTTAGCCCTACACTTATTGGTGATGTCAACACACACTCACATGTGGAATACCATTTATTAATGTTTAGACAATATCTAAAATGCATAACACTTAAGGGGAACAATATAAATATTCATGCCTACAAAGAATTCGTCTTAAAAATCTGATTACATAGTTGTGTTCCTCTCGCAAAACTAGCGAAGACACATTCTTGGTGATTTTTGAGAAAACTTGATTTAGTTCTTCAAATCTTGCGTTGAAAGTTGATTTAAATGGGATTTAGATTTTTTAAATGAGAGGAGATAATAATTTGAAGGCTACTACTTTTTGAGAAGGGTTAAAAGTGTTTTAAAAATTCTAAATTTGTCCATTATATAAATGATTTAAATAAAAAGTCATAATTAAATACAAACACAAAAAAATACATTTCGGATGATAGGACCGTCGAAATTTGCTGAAATTTTGATATTGTAGCTGAAGGCGAGTCGATGTAGCTATCCAAAAATCAGCTCAATCGGACGTCGTTGAGTTCGTCTATATAACATTTTAGAGATCAAACCGTCGAATTTCCTTGAATTTTGGAAATGTTTGAGCTAAAGGCGAGAAAAAGCCGTGTGAGAAAAATCAACTCGATCAGAGATCGTTAAGGTCGTCCGCATCACGTTTTGGAGTTCGAACAGTCAAATTTCTTAACCTCATTAGGTCAGATCCTCCCCCGATTTTTATATAAAAAGTTATAATTTTGAAATTTTAATTCCACTTAAAACCTTATTTTTATATAAATAAAACAACATTTTTACATACTAAAATTAAATGAATTCCAATATTTTTTTCAAATTTTTTAATTTAACAAAGATTTTTACGGCTAAAAAGATTACAGGGTGTTACATACTCCCCCACTAATACAGGAATTTCGTCCTCGAAATTTGACAAAGTGTAAATATCAAACATAAAGTCTCACAAATAAAATAATGTTTACATATGCCTACCCGTAGAATGCTACAATTAGACCCTCATACACCCAATCCTACACTCACCTACCCCATGAACAAATATACAATATATATATATATATATATATATAACTATGAAAATAACGGTGTACCACACTCTCCCACGAACCACCACTCGATTCTATCTCCAAAAGTTATCGCAATGCTTAAATCCTAAAATCAAATCACATCACTGCATCAATACTAGATATGCCCAAAAAAATTTACTAAGAATTTTCCAAATAAATATTGTCTCCAAAATCAACTCTAAGGATACTCACATCAAGATTACTACTTCTAACCTCAATTCCTATAATGTCCTTAACACAAAACTCCTTCTCTCCAAGAAACAAAAATAATATTATATGCTAGACCCAATATCTTAGAGAGACCTACGAGACCTAAGACCATTTTTGAATACCATATGTAACACCCCGTGCACTCTAGCACCGATTGTAATGCCCCGACCCAAATTTATGGGTTATTCATGAGTCAACTCGGTCCGACCCGAGCGTTAGGTGTGAAGTACAATAGAACAACCTATATAATGTTGCTAATCCAGTTATCTTTTAATTACATTTCACTTATTAGCATGCGATTCTAGTTTCAAGATAAACTACGTGAGGGACCTATGGAGAGCACCTCGAGGTCCAAGTAAACAGAGCAACTAACATAAATAGAAATGAAATATATCCTTCAAATTACGGGACCACTCCCAACATGCTGTAAACAAAGTGGGGATGTGATCCTATGCCGAGTGGGATTTATACAAACAGTATAAAAATGAACAGCATAAAGGCATACTCACATTCTACAACCACATGCATGCAAAATTATGTATATATCTACATACGTACACCTTTGAAAAATACACACGACAAGGCATTTACCATTTTACTTTCGAAAAATCATACTTATCCTCATTAATTTACCTTAATCTAGTAAAGACTTCCTTTATTCATACTTGGCATTTTCACCTTGTTTGACACACAAAATTCGACACTTGAAATCATTACACTTGATTTTATTAGAACCCATTCCATTACGGAAATTTTACCCCTTTCACCTATTTCAATACACTTCGGTATTTTCATTGAAAATCGCCATTTCAACACACACGTATGCCGTGATAGAAAATTCTTATTTTTCATTCGAAAACCTTTTTCCATACATACTTATACCAATTATGGGTTTAACAACTTGGTTACTTAATTACCCATTTACCCACTTACTTTATCCTTTTGCCTTATCTTATGGACATTAATAGATTTACACATTTACTTACCATTTCACCTTTACCGGAACATTTATCACATTCTTTCAAGTTAGGTTGTATTAAAACATTTTACCACATAAATCATTTCTTAATATTTTATATATTTTCTTTATCTTTCCTTGGAATCTTCCAATACCGCATACTCACGGGCTCCACACCAACGGCTATGCGCACCATATGCTCTGGCCAATGATTTAAGGCTTTTAACCCAAGGGCTCCGGACCCTTCTTGCTTATTCCCGGTGGCATCTGAGTCCTTATTAATGTATTTAACATCTTACACATGTTCGCATTATTGCATTTTGTTACTTTTATCCGGCCGAAGCCAAAACCTGGACTTAATTGTCTGTTTTTCCATTAACATTTGGAGAGTTATTTCTTTCTTATTTAAGTCCCTTAATCACACACATGTGATTTATACTAAAATTATTCACGCTTTAGGACTTTACTTATTTTTACATACATTAGTGTAAACACATTCTTTAACATTTTTATTCCATAAAAATGTTTCACTTTAAATAAATTACCGATTTACCCTTTGTTTAACAAACCTACAATTTAGTTCCTTAACAAGTGTTATTTTAAAAAAAAGAATTGTTAAGTTTCCAGTTAACATTTGAAACACTTAGACATTTTAATACTTTTTTAATACTGCACTTTTGTCAACTTTCACAATTGTTACTTTAACATCCTTAACACAAAAAATTGCGCCCTTTACACAAGACTACTTTTTATTGCATTGAAATTACTATTTCTTCCATTTAGCATTAGCGGTCTCATACTATACCTTATTTACAAAATATCCATTTTTTTTATTTCAAAGTTATTCATTGTTAGTCTTACTAGAAAATGCACTAAACAATATTATCAACATTTTTTTACATGACATGCTTATTATTTCCCTTTCAGTAGAAATATACTAAAATAACGTAACACACCGTGTAATTATGGCATCGACCGCCACCAAAAGTATGTGAGGCGTTAACTAAATAAATAACATTCTTAACATGTGACAGATATGAGACATGTTAAATTCATTCCACAAGACAATGATGAAATCAATCCCAATATATAATAACCATTTATGCGATACAAAAATCCATCACCACGCTAATTGCAAAATTAATCAAATCTCCAATAAATATAAAACTGAATAAAAGATCAAATTATGAATATCTGAATAAAAACCATAATAATTGTGGAACCGAATGGCCCACCAAATCCATAAACTGGAATTCAATAAAAATGCGAAGGAATAAAAATTAATCTAAACTATTAAGTATGAAATAAATAAATTCCAGCTGCACCTCCAAGATATATCTTCAAACTCCTATATAGCTACTCCAAAACTTAAACCCGAAAAAGTTAGTCAACACACAGGGTCAGAGCCCCGAGCATGAATACACATTACTCCCCTCAATTAGGGTTCGTGAACCCAGAGAGTAGTATTGTACAGGATATATATCACAATAGAGTATTTTAAATTAAACAAGATAAATTAACATGCGATATAAATAAATCACTATCTACCCATTGTAAAATTTACCAAAAACCCAAGTTCAATTATTTAATTTTCAATAACTCCATTTCTATTTAATAAATCAATTTACTCGAATTTAGCATTTTTCTCATTTTATTATCAGTTGCGGTGCTCCCGTATATATATCTTACATTATCTTAGTTGTGGGACTCCCACTAGATTCTCATCATTTTAGTGCGGGACTCCCTCTAAAGTTTTATGTCATATTTAGTTTTGGGACTCCCACAAGTTCTACACCACACTCATTCCCCTCGTAATAGCCAGTCAGTCGGTATTTTTTCAACCCTTCACTTGTTGACGAGGTTCCACACTAAACACGCCATAATATCCATCTAGTCCGTTTAACCGTCAGCCCTGCACATATTAAGCCGTCACACACCCCATACCGCAATATCCAACCAACCTGTTTAACTTTCCGTCCTGCACTTATTAACATCTCCAATATATTTTAATACCCGTTTTATTATCTTAGGTATTAATTCTCAATTTCTCATTTCTCTCATTATCATAATTTTATTCACCCCAACCTTATTAATGATATGAGATTCTCAAAACCCTCTTAGTCTCATATGTAAAGGCCTCCAAAATACAAATACGTCCTACCCTATAGTATAATATGAATTTCTAACAATAATCTCTCCCTAGTCTTAATCTTAGGCTAGCGAATCGATGGCACGACATAAAAATTAGCCCCACCCCAGAATATTCCATTTGTAAAAATCTACAGTAACTAGTGCCATACTTAAAAAGTAAAAATCGCAACTAAGGTCTACCCACTAGTCACATAACTAGTAAGCATCCTAAAATATAGGTGAGAGCATACTACAAAAAATCCCGTCGTCCTCACAATGGAAAATATGAATAACAATTAATCACACAATCCAACAACATATATGAACAATATTGTAATTTCCGCATAATGACACAATTTAATTTAATTTAATTAATAACACCGTCGCCATTCTTAACACAATTATTTCGACCTAAGAATTTTATATTGATCAATATGCAAGTTTATGAAACACACAATTATCGTCAACTTTTATTAACTACATAATTTTTATGAGTGCGTACGTGCCACATTTTTATTTAAATAAACTCTCTAAAATTCTACATGGGAACCAACATCCATAATAACCCAAACCCAATACTCTATCCTACGCACCCAAGGGTTTCCAATCTTATTTCATATTAAAAAATTTCATGAAAACAGTACCAAATTAGTTCTCACTTTTTCTAATTAAAGCTGTTAATTTATTTTAAGAGCAACATGTAATTAATTGTTTAGGCGACGCTTAAAACGCATAATACTAAAGGAAGCGAATAGTGTATTCGTTCCTGATAAAAAGTCGATTGAAAAATATGATTAGACGGTTGTAATCCTCTCGAAAAATTAACAAAGTATGGTTCTGGTACGATCTTGAGAAAACACCATTTGAGTCTTCAAATCTTGATTTAACTCTTGATAACTTTGGGTCTAGGTTTTGTAAGAGGAAGATGACGAAAATAAAATAGGTTTCATTCTTTTATAGTTTGTAAAATTGTGGTTTAAAAGTCCTAATCCCGTATTATTTATATATATATAAAGTTAGAGGTATTTAAGTGGCATTAGAATCCTATTAAAACTAAAACAGTTCGCCCATTAGTCACGGTTTAAAACCATGACAAATGTTTTTTTTATACATAATTTTATGTTATAAGGACTCTTCCAAAAGGCCCAAGACTTATATATACTCATATTAGGAGTCTTTTAAGCTAGCTTTTCGAATCCTAAATTAATTTAATTAATTACCGAATAAAATTACAAGTTGATTCATACTTCCCTACTAGCACATGAGCCTCGTCATCAAAATTCAACGAAGCAAAAATACACAAAATAAAATAAGGCTCACATATGTCTACCTGTAAAAGGCCCAATTCGACGCCCATACACCCAATCCTACGTGCACTTACCCCATGAGCAAACATACAATATATATCATAACTATATAAATAAGCATACCTATGAAAATAACGTCTTACCACGTTCTCCCATGAATCATCACTCGTATCTATCTCCAAAAGTCATTGTAACACTTAAGTCCTCCAGTCATCATATCACCTTATTGATACTTATGATACCTAACATCTTCACTAACAATATCCAAAATAAATACCGTCTTCCAAAATCAGTTCTAAGTATCCTGACATTCGGATAACTAGTTCTAACCTCACTGCCTAAAACGTTGTTTACACAAAACTCCATATCTGTAAGAAATACATCTAACACGTATGCTAGACCCTTTACCTTAAGTAATTCAAATCAATAAAGGGGATCAAAGATCGGTAGCATAGAAGTTAAACGAACTCAGAACCTACGAGACCTAAGACCATGCTCTGATACCATCTCTAACACCCCGCCTAATTTTGGTGTCGGTCGCCACCAAAACTATGTCAGGCATTAACTAAATAAAATATCATTCTTAGCATGTGACGATATGAGACATATTAAATTCATTACACAATATAATGGTGAAATCAATCCCAAAAAATAATAACCATTTATGCGATATACAAATTCATCACCATGCTAATCTCCAAATTAATCAAATCCCCAATAAATATAAAATGGAATAAAAGATCCAACTATGAATATCTGAATAAAAATCATAACAACTGTGGAACCGAATGGACCACCAAATCCATAATCTGAGTCTCAATATAAATGTGAAAGAATGTAGATTAGTTTAAACTACTAAGCATGAAATAATTAAACTCCAGTTGCACCTCTAAGATATATCTCCAAACTCCTATATAGCTATTTCAAAACTTATACCTACAAAAGTTAGTCAACGCACAACGTCAGAGCCCCGAGCATGAATACACACTACTCCCCTCAATTAGGGTCCGTGAACCCAGACATTAGCATTATACACGATATATATCACAATAGAGTATTTTAAATTAACATGCAATAGAAATAAATTACTATCTACCCACAATAAAATCTATCAAAAACCGAAGTTCAATTATTTAATTTTCGATAACTCCATTTCTATTTAATAAATCAATTTACTCAAATTTAGCATTTTTCTCATTTTATTATCAGTTGCGGTCCTCCCGAATATATGTCTTACACTCTCTCAGTTGTGGGACTCCCACTAGATTCTCATCATTTTAGTGCGGGACTCCCGCTAAAGTTTTACATCATATTTAGTTATGGGACTCCCACAAGTTCTACACCACACCCATTCCCCTCGTAATAGCCAGTGAGTCCGTATTCTGTCAAACCTTCACTTGTTGACGAGGTTTCACACATGACACGCCATAATAGCCAGCTAGTCCATTTAACTGCCAGCCCTGCACATATTACGCCGCTACACACCTCATACTGCAATAGCCAACCAACCTGTTTAACTATCAGTCCTGCACTTATTAACGTCGCCAATATATTTTAATACTCGTTTTATTATCTTAGGTATTAATTCTCAATTTTCATCTCTCTCATTATCATAATTTTATTCACCCCACCCTTATTATCGACGTGAGATCCTCAAAACACCCTTAGTTCCATACTTAAAGGCCTCCAAAATACAAATACGTCATACCCTATAATATAGGATGAATGTCTAACAATAATCTCTCCCTATTCTTAATCTTAGGCTTGTGAATCTACAACATGACATAAAAGTCAGCCCCGCCACGGAATACTTCATTCGTAAAAATCTACACACACTAATCCCATACCTTGAAAGTATAACTCGCAACTAAGGCCCGCCCACTGGTCCCATACCTAGTGAGCATCCTAAAATATAGATGAGAGCATACTACCAAAAATTTCGTCATCCCCGCAATGGAAAATCTGAATAACAATTAATCATACAATCCAACAACATATATAAACAATATTGCAATTTACACATAATGACACAATTTAATTTAATTTAATTTAATTAATAACACCGTCGACATTCTTAACACAATTATTTCCATCTAAGAATTTTAGATTAATCAACATGAAAGTTTATGAAACACATAATAATGGTCCACTTTTTTTAACTATATAATTTTTATGAGTGTGTACGCGCCCCATTTTCATTTCAATAAACTCTATAAAATTCTACATACGAACCTACACCCATAATAACCAAAATTCAATACTCTATCTAACTCACCAAAGGGTTTCCAATCTTATTTCATATTAAAAAAGTCATAAAACTACCAAATTAGGTCTCACTTTTTATGATAAAAGTTGCTAATTTATTTTAAGAGCAACATGTAATTAATTGTTTAGGCGATACTCAAAATGCATAATATTAAAGAAAAAGAATAAAGTATCCATGCCTGATAAAAAATCAAATGATAAATCTGATCAAATGGTTGTAATCTTGTCGATAAATTAACAAAGTATGGTTCTTGTATGATCTTGAGATAACACCAGTTAAGTGTTCACATCTTGAGTTAAAATTTGATAACTTTGGGGCTAGGGTTTGTAGAAGGAAGATGATGGAAATAAAATTGGTCTTATGCTTTTAGAGTTTGTAAAATTGTGGTTTAAAAGTCCGAATCCCGTATTATATATATATATATATATAAAGTTAGAGGAATTTAAGTGGCCTTAGAATCCTATTAAAACTAAAGTAGTTCGCTCGTTAGTCACCGTACAGAACCGTGACAAATATTTTTTTAATTCCACAAGGACTCTTCTAAATGGCACAAGACTTATATATACTCATATTAGAAGTCTTTTAAGCTAGCTTTCAGAATTCTAAATTAATTTAATTAAATACCGGATAAAATTATGAGTTGTTACAAATAACATTTCTCACTTTTTTGCTCTATAAAAATGTTTATTTTTCCTTTCTACTAAGAATATACAAAAATGCTATTTTCTTACATTTTTATTCCATAAAAATGTTCATTATTATTTTTTTCCTAGGAATATAGATAAATACTATTTTCTTACATTTTTATTTCCAGAACAATGTCCATTATTCCTTTTCACTAGAAATACGCGCAAATACTATTTTCTTACATTTTTATTCCATAAAAATGTCCATTATTCATTTTTTACTAGAAATACAACAAATCACATTTTCTTACATTTTCATTTCATAAAAATGTCAATGAATAGTATTTTGACTTTCATAACACTTTTAAAACTCATTTAAACCTCCTTTTAAATTCCCATTTTCTTCCAAATATCAAGGGTGTATTTAATGAACTCATAAATACAATGTAGCTATTTTCCTACACATTATTACACTCAAATGGTGGAAAATAGTAATCTAAATTTTTTTCTAATTCAAAACGCACTTAAAAATATTTATTTGAAACCCATTTGATAATGTAATCAATCAATAAAGTCCATGGATGAAAACTATCACAAATCCGACATATATTAAGTCTAATATATGTAAATAATCATCAAGAGCTTTAGAAATGGTGTAGAGGTTGGAGAAGATGGAGGACCCCCTCTCCAAAGGTGGCCTCAAGAGGGTCCCTAAAATCCCACCAAAGCTTGTCTCCATGAATCCATTCCCCATCTTCACGTAATCTCTTCAACGTCCAAGGAACCTCTTTTAAATACCCAACAATACCTTAGAACATCATCATCTACATTGAAACAAGTCCACCAAGGGTTTATGTGCCTTTGGGAACTTGGGTATGGTCTCAAGAGTGAGAATATTCTGAGGAAGAAGGTGTTCTTCCATGGAATCTCAAGGCATAGAGGAAGAAGGGGGGTGTAAATCTGATGGTGTGTAGAAGAATGGCTTCCCACATCTCTCTCTCTCTCTCTCTCTCTCTCTTTCTCTCTTATAACAAAGCTATGAGGCTTTATGGTTTAAAAAAGGAAAGATCTCCATCCCATAAAGATCCCATATCAGGTATAAACAAGTCTATAATCGATACATACAAGATCCAAGGGTGGATATTGAGACTGCACCAAAAGAAGTATAAAACCCGCCTGATAGCTTCTTGGGACGGTCGACTACACCCAGGGGGCCGGTCGACCGGGTCGTTTATTCAAAACCTCAAATTTTTCTAACTTTGACCCCATGGTATGCTAATTTATTTTTGAAGGACCTAATTAAGTGGTAAAACCATTTTTTAGCTAAAGGGGAGCCCTAAAAAATTCCGCAAAGTTACATTTTCTACGTTGTGTACTGGCACTATTATCGTATTATATTAATTGTACTCGTGTCGCATCCGTTCCTTGACTAAATCCTGTTGTACCACAATATATTAATTTTAATCATTCGAACATAAATATGTGTAAATGCAGATCATGCAACATGGAACTTGACGCATTTATCCCCTTTTTAGGACGCATCACTTTACGTACTATTTGGGATAATTCACCTGTGAATTTGTTTCTCCAATAATTTTTTCGGATAACTATTCAAATCATAATTAAAATATTTATTTCTAGGTCGGGGTATTACAAAATTCCCTCCTTAGGGAATTTCATCCCCAAAATTCTTGGCTCATCCAAACATATAATCCAGTTATCTACAACCAGTTTCCAATCTTCGGGCATCCTCAACTCTATGGATTAAAATCCAAAGAATTTAATTTAATCAATCACCGTTTCTAGTTCTCTCATAGCAAACCCTAAGATCCTAACGATAGTTCTCAAGCATGCTTAACATTCCTACCTAAACAAAACCTTAGATTGTCTAATATTCGTCAAATATGGTACCATCACCAATGAAATCATTATCGAGGATCGTCTATACATTAGGATTCACGACCTACATTTCCTCAAACAAATTTTGGGTCACGCCTAGCCCAGGTTGATAAAACCTTAAAATTTACATTGTGATCATCAATGATCCCTAAGATAATCACATCACCACACAGGTCTACCCGACCTATATCTCCTATGAGATCCTCATCCTAACCTAGAGTCATCCTAGGTATCACAACCCAAACACATACGATCGATCACATTCTTAATCCACACAATTTCGAGCCAAGTGCAACACTACCGTCTAACATCTTATCGATTTCAAATATTCATAATATTCTCAAGTCACAACCTCGGGACACACGACCCAGTCGCACTAGTTGCACCGGCTAACTAAAAAGCATGTTACCCTAAGCCATCAAATAATATATGCGACTATATGAAACAACGTGAGACCACACACACACACACAAACTGGTGTAGAATAAAGGTGCATCCAAATAAAAGCGCACTCATTTACCGTGACACACCAACCACAAATGGCCTAACCCGCGTAATTACTAAGCTTAAGCAACGCCACACCCTCATCAAAACTGATCAATAACTTCGCATTTCTAGGATCAAAGAGGACACAAGAAACGCAACAAATCCTGTGATTTCTATAGCCAAAGAAAAATAATCAAATTTCGATAGTGAATCGAACCACCCGAAGTGAGAACCCACAACGTATACTTGAATTATATAACTCTTTACCAATCCATGATAAGCACCATAGCCTTGCCACGTACCCTGTCTTAGCCTGCTAACCTTGACGATTCCTACTCGAGGATCATTCCCCCATACCGGACAAACAGAACACAAACAAGTTTCCTTCGAGAGGCTAGAACACAAGGTTTCCCTCCTTAGGACTAACTGTACTTATCCATCACCGCTAAGCACAACTAACCTAAATCAAGACGAAGTTACCTCTCTTAAAACTTATCATTGGTTATTGACCTACCCTAGCTGGGCCTCCAAAATTTTATCACATAGTAGCTAAACCCAGTTTTCAAGATCACTGTCATCAAGTGCACGTAGTTCTCACACAATTTCAAACATTAAATTCACAAACCATTTCTACAACTCTTATCACTATCTACATGATACTTAACCAAAATCTCCCTAACGACATCTCATCTTTCAAACATCACTCATATCTAATGATTTCCTCCAACAGAGTCATTACTAACTGCACAGGTAGCACATTTAGGTGCTATGGTTAAGCTTAGCATTTCATCCCGAGTGATATTTATAAAATACATAATAAGCCTCATCGTTTTCTACGTCTCCCAGGTTCACCACCTAGAATTGATCAGCCTACTCCCGAAATTATCCTCTAAGGTCATATCGTGTTACGTGCCTATAAATAAAAGTTGTAGAACTAACTCTAGAACACCCTCACAAGCCGACATGATCTAACCATACTATAATCATCAATGGTGTACCATCACATATGTAAACTTTAATACAATAATGATTCCCAAGGCCTCATGGATGACGATGTCAAACTCATTTATTTCTCAAAATAGCTTACACCTCTATTACAAGAACCATAAGTCATACCATTCCCTATGCTACACCACCATGATTCACTATTACTGGGGAATGACCATCACTCTCATTAATACCTCATCGAATATCCTTTAGTATATACCTCTAAGGAAATTTTAAATACAATTTCACCAGCCTGTATGTTTTAATCCTTAATGAGTTTGCAACCACTATAATTGAAATAACTTGCTATGTAAACCTCATACCACATAAGTTACCAATTAATGCAAGTATATATAATTTTGGTAAGATACAGGGCGTTGAGCAATGCCTATGAACACTAAGGCCCATGCCTACGAACTCCACAAGGGATCCTATTTCTCAGTGCCAAACTATAATCACCAAACTCTAAATTAATACAATCCAGGTTTTAGTAGGACACATGACATTGGGTATCGCCCAAGAGGAGTACCACCCTAATGACACCGTAAGAGGTCCTATTCTAGCACGTCATAACTCATTTACTTAATACTAAGTCATCATAATTTTCTAGGTTCATTCCTAGATTACCTCAAACCATTATGATTATCTAAATCCACATTATAGTCAAGGCACATAAATCGAGATATACTAAATCCAAAGCCATAGCTATGGGGCCTAGTACGTCCTCACCACAGGATTAACACTTATAAATACATTACAAAGTCACTGAATTTCAATCGAGCAATTCCCAAGCTTTCTAGTTAAGTCGCAATGAACATTACACGATCTTACTACTACTACTACTAAGGATTCTTGGTAGGATACAGGGCATGACATATACCCGTACACCCCCAAGAATACACTATTGGTGTCAGTAAAGATCATATTCATCAAATGTTTCATTATTCCTTCAATCACTACCCCGACGAGTTACCTAAAGTTCACTCCCTTATCAATACAACTCATCATTGTCACTTATAAGACCCCTTACCACAAATGGCATGTAACTCCAATCACGTCTCACACGATACATTCATCGGGTAACAACCACTAAGGCGAGCCCCCACAAGGATAGAATCACACTTAACTAAGGATGAAGGTGCCTACCCCTAAGTGTTAACCCACACAAATTTTCATACTTATCAAATTTATCATCATTCACGGTATTTCCCCAAGGAACATATTTGCCTAATCATCACATCATTATTGACCTCTCACATGTGTCACACCCAAGGACACATATAATTTAAGTCACGATTTCCCTTTACATAGTTTTGACACTCTAAGAATCAATCTCTACCATTGATTATCCACAATTTGGTTCCTGTTTCCCAATGGACGTCATCATATCTTATCAATATATCTAGGACTTTACGTCAACAAAGGCTGGAATACGAACACCTCACATTACGAACCACGGTGTCACCACCTATTGGCTTATGTGGACACTCAAAATTTTTTAATCATACGTTATAAAAAATGCGGAAGAGATTTATAACCATCAGCTTTATTATCTGCCACTTGGAACTAATTTACTTGTCATGCTAACCTCTTTGACCTTACCTTAAGGGCACGAACTATAATCGTCACCAAACTAGCGTGACTGGACCAAACCAACACCAACATTGTAAGATCTAATGCTGACCTCACCACATCACACCTGAAAGGAACCTTAAACCTAGAGATATGATACCATTTGTAACTCCTTGAACTAGATTTATGGGCTACCTATGAGTCAACCCGGTCCGACCCGAGCTTTAGGTGTGAAGAGGAATGGAACAACCTATATAATGCTTCTAATCCAATTTACTTTTAATTAAGTTTCACTTATTAGCATGCGATTCCAGTTCCAAGATAAACTACGTGAGGGACCCATGGGGAGCACCCGGAGGTCCAAGTAAACACAAATAGTAATTTAAAACGAAATAAAATATACTTACCTGTAAAATGCCCTCAAATTACAAAACCGCTCCCAACCTGTTGTAAACAAAGTGGAGATGTGATCCTATGCCCAATGGGATTTATACGAACATTATAGAAACTAATGGCAGAAAGGAATACTCACACGCTACAACTACATGCAATCAAAATTATGTATATATCTACATACGTATACCTTTGGAAAATACACATGCTAATGCATTAATCGTTTTACCTTAAAAAAATTTACCTTAATCTAGTAAAGACTTCCTTTATTCATACTTGGAATTTAACCTTGTTTGACACACCCGGTTCGACACTTGAAACCATTACACTTGATTTGATTGGAACCCATTACTTTACCAAAATTTAACCCCTTTCACTTATTTTATACACTTCGGTATTTTCATTGAAAATCACCATTTCAACAAATGTGTTTTCCATGATAGAAAATGGTTATTTTTCATTCGAAAACCTTTTTCCATTCATACTTACGCTAATTATGAGTTTAACAACTTGGTTTCTTAATTACCCATTACCCGCTTACTTTATCCTTTTGCTTTATCTTATGGACATTAATAGATTTATGCATTTACTTATCTATTTCATCTTTACCGAAACATTTATTACATTCATTCAAGTTAGGTTATATTAACTCATTTTACCACATAATCCATTTCTTGATATGTTCAATATTTTCTTTATCTTTTCTCAAAATCTTCCAATACCGCATACTTACACGGGCTCCACACCGATGGCTATGAGCACCATATGCTCTGGCCAATGATTTAGGGCCTTTCACCCAGGGCTCTAGGCTGTTCTTGCTTATTACGAGTTGCATAAGAGTCCTTATTAATGTGTTTAACCTCTTACGCATCTCCACATTATTCCATTTCATTATTTTTACCCAGTCGAAGCCAAAACCCGATTTAACCGTCCGTTTTCCCATTAACACTTGGAAAATTATTTCTTTGTTTTTAAGTCCCTTATCCACACACATGCGATTTATACGAAAATCATTCGCGCTTTAGGACTTAACTTATTTTCACAAACATTAGTGCAAACACATTCTTTAACATTTTTATTCCATAAAATTGTTTCACTTTAAATAAATTACCGATTTACCCTTTCTTTACCAAACTTGAACTTTAGTTCCTTAACAAGTGTTATTTCTCAAAAGTTATTATTAAGTTTCCAACTCAACATTTAAAACACTTAGCCATTTTAACACTTATTTAATACCGCACTTTTGTCAACTTTCACATTTATTACTTTAACATCCTTAACACATAAAATTGCACCCTTTACACAAGATAACTTTTTATTTTATAGAAATTAATATTTCTTACATTTAGCATTAGTGGTCTCATACTATACCTTATTCAATATTTTGTTCCACAAAATATCCATTTTTTATTCCAAAGTTGCTCATTGTTAGTCTTACTAAAAAACACACTAAATAATATTATCAACATTTTTGTTCCATAACATGCTTATTATTTTCCTTTCACTAAAAATATACTTAAACAATATTTTTTCACATTTTTACTCTATAAAAATGTTTATGTTTCCTTTTTACTAAGAATACACACAAATGTTATTTCCTTACATTTTTATTCCATAAAAATATCCATTCTTCCTTTTTACTAGAAATACACACAAATACTATTTTCTTATATTTTTAATTTCATTAAAATGTCCATCATTTTGTTTTATTAGAAATACACACAAATACTATGTTCTTATATTTTTATTCCATAAAAATGTCCATTATTTTTTTTACTAGAAATACATCAAATGACACTTTTTTACATTTTTATTTCATAAAAATGTCTATGAATAGTATCCTTAATTTTATAACACTTCTAAAACTCATTTAGAACTTCTTTTAAATGCCCAGTTTTCTTTAAAACATCAAGGGTGTATTTAATGAACTCATAAATATATTATAACCATTTCCCTACACATTCTTACACTAAAGTTATGGAAAGTAGTAATCTAAAAATTTATCTAATTCAAAGGCCACTTAAAAACCTTTATTTTAAACTCATTTGTTCATGTAATCAAAGAAATCAACCAATAAAATCCATGGATGTAAACTATCACAAATCCTACATATATTAAGCCTAATATATGTAAATAATAAATCTAAAATTTATATGTAACATTAACCCTAAACCAAGGTTAGTAAAACCCACCTCAAGAGCTTTAGAAATGGTGTAGATGTTGGAGAAGATGGAGGACCCCCCACCTTAAAAGGTGGACTCAAGGGTGTCTCTAAAATCCCACCAAAATTTGTCTCCATGACTCCATTATCCATCTTCATGTAAGCTCTCTTCAACCTCCAAGAAACCTCCTTCAAACTCCATCTTCAAATACCCAACAAGACCTTAAGAATCTTATCTTCTATATTGCAACTAGTCCTTTGGGAGCTTGGGTGTGGTCTATAATGGTGGTAAATGGGCATGGGTGTGGTAGGAAAGAGTGAGAATATTCTGGGGCAGAAGGTGTTCTTCCATGGAAACTCATGGCATAGAGGAAGAGGGGGTGTAACTATTATGGTGTGTAGAAGAATGGATTCCCACAGTTCTCTCTCTCTCTCTCTCTCTCTCTTTTAACACAAAGATATGAGGTTTTATGGTTTTAAAAAAGGAAATATTTTCATCCCATAACAATCCCATATCAGGTATAAACAAATCTACAATCGACACATACAATATCCAAGGGTGGATATTGAGACATCAGCATAAGAAGTACAAAATCTGCCTTATAGCTGCTTGGGCTGGTCGACTGGGTCCTTTGTTCAAAACCTCTCTTTTTCTAACTTTTTCCCATTGGTATTTTAATATATATTTTTTAGGGTCCCAATTAAGTGGTCAAACTATTTTTTTAGCTAAAGGGGAGCCCTATGAAAATTGTGCAAAGTTCCATTTCCTATGTCGCGCACTAGCACTATTATTGTATTATATTAACTGTGGTCGTGTCACATCCATTTCTTGACTAAATCGTGTCATACCATAATCATATATTAATTTTAATCATTCATATATAAAGATGTGTCCACGCGGATCATGCAACATGTAACTTGACGCACTTTAGCCCCTTTTTACGATGCGCCACTTTACGTACTATTTGGCACAATTCACCTATGCATTTGATTCTCAAATAATTTATCTGGATAACTATTCGAATCATAATTAAATATTTATTTCTAGGGCGACGTATCACATCGGCTGCCTCCAAACTATGTCGGGTATTATCAAATAAAATATCATTCTTAGTATGTGACAGAAATATGAGACATTTGATTTTTTTAATTCCATAAGATATAATTTAAATTTATCCAATAAATGTAAACATTCATGAAATTTAAAAACCATCACCATTCTATCTTCAAAATAAATCCAACTCAAAATTATTAAAACCTAAATGAAATAATCCAATTATACATATCAGACTGAAAACAGTCGTGGAATCGATTGGCCCACCAAATCCATAAATGAAAGTCTCATACTAAAATGATGGAATGGAAATAAATCAAACTACTACTAAAGAGAATATAATAAATCTCCAACTGCAATCCAAAGATCTTAAATCCTTCCTATACACTACTCCAGCAACGTACTTGAAATGTTAGTCAATGCAATGTGTTAGAAGCCACCACATGAATACTAGCTATTCCTCTCGATTAGGGATCGTAAACCCAGATAGAAGCATTATACATGATAAATATCATGATAGAGTGTTTTAATTTAAATGAGATATATATTAACATGCGAGTAAAACTAAACTGCCACTATCTACCCACATAACTAATCCACCCCAATGTTCAACTCCAATTATGATATTTTACTCATTAAATTTTATTAAAACTACCAATTCATTTAATTCGATTAACAAAATTATTATTATGGCGACACCAATATAGTTAGCCACCCTTTTTATTGATCCTAGACATATTCAAGCCCGCCTAAAGTTTTACACCACACACATTCCCCTCGGTATAGCCAGCCGATCCAATTTCGTTAGCCATTCACTTATTGGTAAGGCTCCACGCACAACACATCACAATAGCCAACCATCCTAATTTTTGTTAGCCCTTCACTTATTGGTAACGCCAATACACACTCACGTCGCAATAGCCAGCCAACCCCATTTCGTTAGCCTTGCAGTTATTGGTGACGCAAATTCATTTTAATACCCCTTTATTATCTTAGGCATTAATTCCCCATTTTATCAAGTTCATTATTTTCTAATAGCTCCACCATTTATGCAAGACTTAAATCCTCAAACCATCCCTATCCCCATACTTTAAGATCTCCAAACTATAAGTATTTCCTAGCCTATCACTTAGGAAGAATAACTACCACAATTCACCACCTAGTCTCTCACCTAGGCTAACGAAAAATACGTGACGACGTATTACCTAGCCCCACCCAAGAAATACCCAATCATACGATCCTATATTCACTAATCCCATACCTCAAAAGTGTTAACAACAACGAGCCCTACCTACTAGCCCCATGCCTACCGAGCAACCTAAAATTAAGGATAAAAGCATAACTACCCCAAAATCCCAACGTCCATGCGGTGACGAATAAACCACGTTTTCAATTTATAGTTACAATTCTTCCAATTAATTCTCCAATTTGAATATTATTCAAATTACGCCGTTTTAATTATATAATTAAACAAGTATTACCAATCGCACACAAGTTGTCAAAGTTCATAATTTTTATACGAATGATATTTTATCGGTTAACATAAGATTGCATTTATCATGCATATACACTTATTACACAATAATAAATCCAATCAACAATCTACACAAAAGAATTGTGATTTTTCGAGTCGAAACATTATTATAAATTCATATTTTTAATTTTTAAATGAAAAATGTCAATCCTAACCTCAAATCTAAGCATACGATTGTTTCAAGTCTTGAATATATTTTGAGATTTGAATGGAAATAGTCTTGAAATTATTTTCATTTTTCTAATTAGTCTTTCTAATTTATTTTAAGCAAAACACCATTTATTGATGTTTAGGCAATATGTAAATCGCATAACACTTAAGGGAAACAATAAAAATATTCATGCTTGTAAAGAAGTCATCTTGAAAATATGATTACACAATTGTGTTCCTCTCGCTAAAATAGCAAAGTCACATTCATGGTGATTTTTGCAAATACTTGATCTACTTCTTCAAAACTTGGATTGGAAGTTGATTTAAAAAGGGTTTAGATTTTGTAGATGAGAAAAGATAATAATTTTGGATGATAATACTTTCTGAGAATGGTTAAAAGTGTTTTAAAAAGCTTAAACATGTCCATTATATAAATGATTTACAGAAAGAGTGCTACTCAAATAGAAATACACAAAAATATGTTTCGAATGATCAGACCGAATCGCTAAAATTTTATTATGTTATAGCTAAAGGCGAGTTGAAGTCGCTGTCCAAAAATCAACTCAATCGAACCTCGTTAAGGTTATCAGCATCACGTTTTTAAGATCCGATCGTCGTATTTACTTGAATTTTAGATATGTTCTAGCTTATAGGAACAAATTTCCAATAGAGTCATTTTGTTTGTAATTGTCTTAATTACGAACAAAACAATTTGAGTCTATATTGAGATTCTATGAGGCCTATGATATTACAAGTTGAAGAATCTCCAGTTAAATCTTTGAAGATGATATCAAGACAAGTTGAATTCTTCACATTCAGTTTGTTCTAGATCATTCAGGTATGAATGCTTAAGTGAAGTTGTGTGATTTAGAATCTTGATTTAAATAATGAATGATTTAAATGATTTTTTAAATGTTTTAAATGTTGGGAATTAAATTTAATAATTTTTGAAAAAGTAGTTTAAGTATTTAGAGGAATTTGTATAAAATTAAAATCAAGTTTCTGAAATAGTTCAAACGACATGGGGATGATGCTCGAACAACCTACCACATCAATTTTTGTGTTTCAGTTCTTTTGGACTCTTTTTACTCAGAAATAAATAAAACACTTTTCCAAGACATTTTCAGAAGAACAGTTTGCAAAAATTCCCATTAGTTTTCTATCATCTGGATTTTATTCAAGATTGAATTTCAAAATTCAAAATATTGTGATCTTGAACGTGTTTACCGAAAGATAGTTCTTTATTAACTACCCATTTTCCGACTGCGATCATTGCGGATGCTAGAGGGTATGCCTTGCTGAAGACGAGAGATGCGGTTTTGGAGGGTTCCTACGGGAGTCCTTTGTTGAGTTAGGCTATGTGTCTAAGTGGATTTGCTGCGGTAGATTCATGGAAAATTTCTCTATTTATTTATAGGTTGTGATTTACTGTTCATAATGAAATAACAGGTTTTACCTGAAAGGAATTTTTTCCTGAAATTGTTTCTTTTAACTCCTTGATTTATTTATTTAATGGATTGAATCATTAAGATGCATTTTTAGGGTTTAACATGATAAAATTGGGATTAACTAAAATTGAAAAAAGTTAGCTTTACCTAAAGCATGCGCTAAAGGGCCTTAAAGCGCATTCTTAAATTTGTATCAGAGCTAGTTGAACTATTTTAGTGTGTTTGTGATCTCGTGACTTTAGGTATGCCTTTCGATGGTTTTGATGATTTTAGAACTCACGTGTTTTGCTATAAGTGAGTGGCTCCAAAATATTGGGACTGACCTCTTTTTTATTTTTAATTTTATTTATCCCTTTGATTTGTTCCATTTGAAATGATGATGACAGAACTGGTTGTGTCCAATAAGAATCTTTCGATTTTTTTGGAGATGCCCAACTGTTATGCACAAAAATTTGTGAGTTTAACTGCTTCCAAGTTTTGACTTTCTGCACATGTTAAAAATCTGTGTAAATCTTTTAAGAGTTGCCAATCATTGGAACTCTTTTATATCACCTATAAAAAAGATCCTTGGCTCACTTTGTAAAAGTCACGTCACTTTTTAATTCCAATCTCTCTTTTCCCTACACAAAGAAGAATACTCTCACCCTTATATTTTAACTCCAAACCTCTATTAAACAAGATTTTAATTACAGAGTGTAGATACACTAATGTAGAGAAGAATTGCATGGATTTAGTTTTTATTTCCCAAAATTTGAGACACTATTTATTAGCCTTCACAGTTCACATAATCACTAAGTGTGAGACCATCAAGTACCTCCTCGCATGGACAATACTTGTGGGTCGAGCGTTAAGTTGGTTTTTGATCCTATCAGAGTATGATCTGAAATGTATAGTGCCCAAGGCCATTAAAATACGATCGGTAGTAGATCGGATTGCCCATTTTCCAAGAGAGAATTTTGAGCCACTTAGGGAAGAGCTACCTGGAGAGAATTTTTCAAGCATAAATGGTGGAAGAAATGGAAAAATAGGCGATGGAGTTTGATGGCCCCAGTGTTCAAGGGACAGGAGGTGTTGGTATTATATTGTCAAATAGGAAGGATAAAATCACTCTCTCTTTCAAGTTGGACTTTAAGTGCTCAAACAACGAGGCTAAGTATGCGGCCCTTATTTTGGGGATGTTGGAGGCACTCAGAAGAGGTATCAAGAGGTTGTTCATACGAAGGGACTCCAAGATGGTAGTAAAATAGGTCAACGGGGAGTTTTCCCTCAAGCATGCCAATTTATCACCCTATAGGTACATCATCTATAGGTTGCTAGGATAGTTCTTGGAAGTAACTGTAGAGAGACATGCACGAACAATCAACAGGCATCCTGATGCACTTGCCACAATAGCAGAAAGGCTAGACATGAATGAGTCAGAAGCAACAATCTAAGTAAGATGAAGAACAATGCCTACTACAGTACAATCCTTGTTCCTAAGCAATGAGCCATAAGATTGGAGGCAACTATTGGTGAAGCAACTAGAAACGAGAGAAGGGACAATAAAGATGTTGGAGTTAGCTAACTATCACATGCTGCAGGGAACACTCTATTTTAAGAGCCCCGGAAAATTTCTGGTAAGATGTGTCGGAGAGCAAGAAGTTAAGGAAAGTTTGGCACAAATGCACCAAAAGCATTATGGAGACACTGATAGTCCTCTCTATTGACGGTTACAGTGGGCTGGGTACTATTGGCCCATCATGAGCGCAGAAGCTTCTCGCCGGTAATAAAGGTGCCTAAAATGCCAAACCAATTTTAACCAGCCATCGGAAGCTAACTTTGTGGAAGCCTTCAAAGATTACAGACAACCACATATATAATATTCGAGAGATGTAAAACTTCCCTCAGAGAGGGCGAATGAAATTTATCTGCGAAAAAGGGTAGCTCACTTTTACTTGGTGTAAGGAGAGATTTATAGAAAATGGTACAATGAAAAGGCCTTGAGATACATGGCTAAATAAGATATAGAGAGGGTGGCGAAAGAAGCTCATGAGACCTCCTATATGGGGGTGCCAAACTATATGATCAACTGATAATGCTGGGGTACTACTATTACTAACCATGGAGGCTGACTTCATTAGATATGTGAAGAAGTACAAATCTTGTCAAGTACATGTGAATAAAATACATGCTCCTTTCGTCAGCTTGCAAAGCCTCGCAACTCCCTATCCATTCCACACTTGGGAATTTTACTTAGTTGGGAAGATCAACCCAGCCTCTCATGGCAAAGCTTTTATCATTGTGGCTATAAAATTGTATACCAAATGGGCAGAGGCCATCCCTCTGAGAAGGGTGACTTCCCAAGTTGTAACCCAATTTATAAAAGAGTATATCATATGCAGGTTTGGTATACCTAAGGTTACTCTAACATATATTGGTAATCAGTTCATATGTAAGGAGATGTCCCTCCTCACAGACAAGTACAAAATTGTGCACAACAGCTCAACCATCTCCTACTCTAAGGGTAATGGCCAAGCAGAAGCTACCAATAAGACCCTGATAAATATCCTGAAGAAAATGCTAGAGGACATGCCTAGGGCATGCTATGAGAAGTTTCCCATGGTGACATGGGTTTATCGTACTTCAAACAGAAAATCGAAGGGGTTCAACTCGTTATCGCTAGTATATGAGACTGAAGTTGTCTTACCGGTGGAGTTAGAGGTGCCCTTAGCCAGAATTGCGCTAAGCAATAGACTCATCGCTAACCCAAACATATGCAGCTGGAGGCACTGGATGGGAATAGAGACAAGGCAAAGGAGAACTTCAAAATATACACCCAACAACTTTCCGATCCTATTAAAATTTGGTCAAGCCTAGGGAGTTCAAGGTGGGAGACTTAGACCTGCGAGCATCCACTCACCATCTCCATAGCATGTCGACATCAAAGTTCAAACCCAACTAGGAAGTCCCCTTTGTTGTCATAGGAGTAGGTAATTCCAGTTATTTCCAAATTTCAAAGCCAGAGAGTTATTTCCTCTAGTCCATCAACAGTTATGAGTGCTATACTACGCACTCCCCAGGTATTCAATTGTCACACCTGAGTTATTTCTGTCTGTTTATGTTGGAACATTTCTCTCATGCTCCTCTTTTTTTTAGAAAATAGGAGCATAAGAGAAATGTGTCAACATAAATAGACATAAAGAACTCAGGTATGACAATTTAATACCTAGGGAGTGCGCAGTATAGCACTCATAACAGGTCCCGCGACACTAGGGATGACTGCCTCGCTGACCTGAAAATAAGGAAATAAGAACGTAAAGGTAGGACTACTTGTGTAGTACAGGCAAGAAGAAAAAGGGAACAAAGATACAGTAAGGTATGCTAGTATAATACCTGACTCATTAAAGTTCCCTGGGTTGTCCCGCAGTCAAAGGGACAATCACTCTGCTTACCTGAAAATAGGGAAATAGGTGAAGGCCAACAAGTATTTAAATAGAAAATATAAGCTCAAAAGATCCACTAGATTAAGTATTTACCTGTGAGCGCCCCACTGGGACACTTGCCAAAGACTCTTCGATAATCGTAGCCATAGTGGAATTAGCTGGAAGGATGGACAATGTCTCCTCAAGCATAGAAACTAGTAGACCACTCACCTGAGAGGTCAAATGTAAGTCCCGCAAGGAAAGGGGCCACATCCATAGATATGTTAGAAAAGAAAATATTACATGCACAAGAGGTGTAATCAAGATAGCAAGTAAAGTTTTTAAAACTCGAACATACCGCTGAGACTAGTCCAATGGAACTAGGGACAATCCCCTCAGATGTGGAAGTGACTACTGCAAAAGGAACCAAAGGCGTAGGAGGAGAAAAGGTAGTGGAGACCAACTAATAGTAAAAAAGAATATAAAAATGGAATCACAATAGCATAAAATGAGGGACTGAGAAGAAAAAAGAATCACATGCAAGCGTACCCGAAACCCCTCTAAAGAGGAAGGAGGGAAGACAATCGGTGGGATAGCTGCAGTAGATGTGGCGACCTAAGTCATAACAAAACAGTCGAAAGGTCAAACGCAAAGAAAAGTAAGCAATGAGGCCTAACTAAAATAAGCAATACCGGAGAGGTAGAGCTAACTTGTACGACAGGCTCGCTAGATGCAATAGTTAAAATAGGCCTAAAGGGTGTGGCTAGGACGTGAAGCCTGGGGTACGTAGACACGAAAACTCGGGAGATAGGAATTCTCACTGAAGGAAATATAATAGGAGCAGCGCCCCCTGAGGTTGGTACTACCCCTCAATAAAAGAAAGGCCGATGGAAGAAGGTCCTTACAAAAAAAATCATACAAAGAAATGATATAGTTGTGGATATAGAGAATATGAAAAAGAAGAGAAAGAGAATGAAGAAAACAAGTTAGAAGTAAGTCGGGAAGCCTGGAAGGGGAACCTCTCACCACAGAGGAAAGGGGAGGTGAGGAAAGGCGACTAAGAGAAATAGTCACCAGCATGCACAAGAACAGAAGACGTAAAAAAGATGTACTATAAGAATGCGACAAGTAAAAGATAAAGGACTCGAGGGAGCTAATGTTTACTTGGACTGAAGAGGAAGATATAGAATAAATCCTCGCTGATGTCGAGAATATAGTAGACACCTTCTAGCATGGAATGAAGGAAGTAATGAAGGGGTAGAGGGAAGTAACAAACCTCCTTTGATAAGCCGAAAGATGATGCTAGCATGGAATTCCTGGCCCTAGCAACAGGCCCGCGGGCAGGAAGTGAAGGCGCGGGATCACTCGCAGCAATAGAGACACCCTACAAATATCGTGAAGATAAAGATAGTCTGTAGTTAAATTATGTATAGGAAAATAGACAGTAAAATAATAATAATTTTTTTTAAGAAAAAAGACTTACAGTAGTAGTGCGAGCTGTCTGCCCATACGGTAGCTGCCTAGTAGTAGGAGTGGAGCCAGAAGGGGACCCTATCAATGCACACTCACCGAAAGACTCCTCTAAAACAAGTAACAAAGAAGAAGCATCAAAGTACTGATCATCATAAGGTTTAACAACTTTCATCTCATTCGAAGAAGAACCGCCATCATCATAGGAGGGAGTGCTTCTTTTATTGACTAGTTCCTCTTCAAATGATAGAAAAAAGGAACTAAAAAGTAAGGCCCCATGAAATTCAGCGTCCCAAAGTAAAAGGGAATGAGTTGTAGTACTTCACTAATAGGAATGGAAGTAACATCAGCTCCCTCAGTAGACAGCCCAAGGGCCTCATATCCTTGCTCCCGTACAGTCCTGTATATCTCCTCTACTCTAAGGTCATCAGTGTTAGATCCCTAGTCTGGAATAAGAGAAGGGGAAGAGGTCCCAGTACTGATCTTCTTCTTCTTCTTCTTCCTACTCACCCTGGTTCTCACTAGCGAGGGAGGGAGAGTAAGAACAATAACGGCAGTAGTGGAAATCGCAGTGGTAGCAGGGGTAATGGTAGCTGGTATGAAAGTAGAAACATCCACGTCAGGATGCTTCCTCTCTAACGTAACAACTCTGGACTTAGGCCTAGCAGGTTGAGGCTCAGACTGTGTAGAATAAATAGACTCGTCGAGCAAAGACCTCACTAAGATATGAGTGAGCTTCTCTAAAGGAGTCTTAGGGATGGTGATCCGGTGCCACACTGATCTTTGGGTCCTCTTACCCAAATACCTATCATTGTTAGGAATCTTTCTATATATAGTCTCATGAGGAAAACCCCTCATACAGTTTTGGATCAATAGAATCTGCTTCTGCCAATGGGTGAACCAGGAGCGAGTGAAGGAGGGAAAATAATCTCGTGAAGGTATAACCCCTCAAACGTGAAATTGGAAAAGCCTCGAGGTATAGCTCGAAAGGGGTGGTGCTCAAAGAATAAGCAAGGGTATGCCCCCCTGGTTATAACCAAACCGCCTTTTCACTCTTTCAGAGTGGTAGAACTCCACACCTTTACCCAATTCACCGAGGGAAGGCAAAGTGCAAGGAAGGAACATAATGACAACAAAAATGTGGGGGCAGGTAGGAAAGTTCCCCCATTAGATGAGAAGGAATGAAAAAAAAAATACCTCCAGTAGTCTTGCATTAAGGCCTAAAAGAAAACTCATCAATATTATCTATAAGAGACCCCAGAGGAACTTTGGGGGTCTTATCATGCCACCTTGCAGCATGAAAGGATCCACTATTGAAGGCCCTTGCCTCTGGAGAAAAGTTAGGAAATCTCTCAAAAAGAAAGGACATAATGATGAAGGTGTTAGCAAAGTTAATGGCATCATAGCGACTGCAAGAACGCTCAACGTCAACATGGAACCTATACAACCAAGTATACAAAGAGCCTAAAGTCAAAGCTACGAGGGGGACTGCCTTCCCTCAAGAAATCCTAACAACAAGCTTGAACAAGAGTTCACGAGCAGAGTAATATGGCCTCACAGGGAGAAGAAACCTACTAAGAAAGGTGACAAAAAATCCTGGCAAGTGTGAGGGGGAGTTGATTTTTGGGCCTTCTTGACTCTTCAAGGTCCTTCTCGAGCTCTCCCTTATGCAGTTGCTAGAAATATTTGAACCAATATCTCTTCCATTTAGTGAAGGAGTTCTTGGTGGTCCCAGTTAAGTTGATAGCTACATACTTTGAGCACTCACCCAAAGCGAAGTGAAGCTCACCTACAATCTTCTCCTCAACCTCATCCCCCAAACAATCAGTAAGGATATGAGTTCCTAATTAGGGTAGAGCGAGCAAATCACAAATATCTTCCAAAGTAATAGTAAATTCACCCAAACCGGTAATAAAGGTGTGAGAATACCTACTCTAATGAGAGGTCAACAAAGTAAATTCTAGCTTTTGTTTGGCTATTGAGCAAACTTTGAGACTGTTAAGAGTGATCAGAAGACCAAGGCTCTCAATAACAACTCAGTGTGTGGGGGTGGACAAGATATGATCAACCCAGAGACCCCATTCTTCTTTGGCACCCCCACATGCCTTAACCTTAATACTTAAAATAGGAAAATTACCATTGTCTACTCGCACCCTAAGTATTGAATCAGGAAGAACTATGGGAAGTTCGGAAGTCTCACCTAGACCCACTTGGGGTCGTTATTGATCTTGACCACAAACTCCTAATCAAAATTTGCAAGAGAAGTCATAAAGGTGTCCTCCCCACCAAAATAGGGTGCCAGACGATAAAACCCAAAATCCCTTTTTTGACAAGCAACCAGATATTCCCTTTGAGACTTGGAATAAGCAACAGGTGAGCAAGAGGAAGTAGTCCTGGTGGAGAGGACGCCCATAGATGAAGAATCCCCAGTGGTTACAGGCACCACATCAGGCGAGGAGGGCCCAGTGGCGAGGGTTCCTCTGGATGAGGAGGCACCTGCGACCTTGACAGATGAGGAGCTCCTCCTCACAGAAGAATCCATGTGCGAGGAAGCTCCAATAGAAGTAGACGTTCCAATAGGAGAGGAAACCCTAGATGATGAAACCATCCTCATAGAAACATCCATTGGCTAGGAAGCCCCAGTAGCAACAGATGTTCCAAAGGACGAGGAAACCCTAGGCGATGAACCCCTCCTCGAAGAAATAACCATAGGGGAAGAAACCATTGTTACAAACACAACGGCATACTAGGAGCCCTCAAATAGGGAACCTCAACAGATGAAAGTTCAACAGAGTCTAAAACCTCCTATGTTACGATGGTGGTTCCGGTGGCCAAGACGGTGAAAATAGTGACAGAAATGGGCATTGCACCAACCAAAACCTCACTAGTGGAGGTGGCGACAGTGGAGGTGGGGTTTTGAGAAGTTGAGGAAGACATTTGAGTGACTAAAAGAAAGAAAAGCATGAAAATTGCTATGAAGGATTCTAACCCTTTTTTCTCTCTCTCTCTAAAGAATTTGAGTTTGAAAACAAATGTTAAGGTAAAAAGGGAATAAGAGTTTAAAAGGCCCTTTTTATACCTATCATGACACGTACAGACTGCCAATAAAAAAGGGGACTGAATATTTCCCAATGATGAGATGTGTGTTCCCCAAGTGACGCATGCCACCTAGAGACCCTAAAAGTAGGATGAAATGGTAGGCCTAATTAATGCAATAGTGATGTTTTGAATTCCAAGACATAAATGAATCATTGCGTACAAAAACCTTTGGTATGCCCAACACACAGATTTTTGTACTAGGGAACTAATGTAGAAAGGTACACACTTGATAACTCAAGAGCCTAGGCGAGGAGGGCCCTAAAAAGGGCTCCTCGTCCCAAGACCCTAAAAGGCTCACATAAAGGAAAATGGGTGAGGAGGGCCCCAGAAAGGGATCCTCGCCCCAAGATCCTCAAATGCTCATATAAATGGAAATGGGCGAGGAGATCCCCAGAAAGGGCTCCTCGCCCCAAGACACTCGAAGGCTCACATAAATGAAAATGGGCGAGGAGGTCCCGAGAAAGGGACCTTCGCCCCAAAATCCTCAAAGCGCACAAAAAAAGAGTTTGGGATGAGGAGGGGCCTCAATAGGGTTCCTCGCCCCATATCCCTAAAAATCATCGAAAATGATTAGGGAGCAAGGAGGACCTTTGATAGGGCTCCTAGCCCAAAAGCCTTAAAACTCACATAATTAGAGTTTGGGTGAGGAGGGCCCCAGAAATGGCTCCTCGCCCCAAAGTACCCAAGAATTCATAATTTCGAATTTGGGTGAGGAGGCTCATTAGAAAAGGTCCCTCGTCCCAAATAACTCAGATAACACATCTCAATGAGGAAGCTCACTACAAGAGGCTCCTCGTCCCTAGAAATTAGAATTCCTCACAGAATAGAACCAATGGGTGAGGAGGTTCACTTAGAGTGACCTATTTCCCAAGATTTATGACTCACATAAATATCAGAGTACTGACATATTACTTTCCTGTACATGTAGCCTAGTTGAGCAAGCATGGCTCAACTAGGTAAGATGGGATATCTTAGGAGTTTTGTCTTGGAGGCTAAATAATGAGGTTTGTTGAATAACACTCAACCACCTAACACTTTAGGATTGAGAGGTCACTAGTAAATAGACCCTAGTAGTCACCCAGTCCTCACACAGTCAACACTTAATCACAATTGGAGTGAGCAACTAAGTGTTGATCACAAGAAATGAATAGTTTGAAAAAGGATTTTATATGACATAGTCCTTGAGACCTCTAATCAAGTTTATAAATATTTCAGAAGACGTGGTCCTCGAGACCTCCCTCCTCAAGATTACAAATATTTTAGAGGAGGTGGTCCTTCAGACCTCCCTCCTCAAGTTCACAAAGATTTTAGAGGAGGTGGTCTTAGAGATCTCTCCTCAAGTTTACATAGTTTGTACAACAAGTTACCATTTAAAAATGATATTCACCAAATCTGACATTTTGTCCTCAAGTGCAAACACATTTTCTTTTTGACTTTGGTTCGCACCAGGTTGAACCTGTCAGAGGAGATAGGCGACTTCACACAAGTAGGGATAAAAGGTACATTGTAATCCTTGCCCTTCACCACCCCCTAACTTTTGGCGCCCAAAAAGTGTTAACTCAACCCTAGTGCCCAAGTATAAATAGGACCCCTGGGCAAGGTCAAGGAAGGATCATAACTCAAGTCATACCGCTACTCTGTCAAAATCACTCTAGACCACTAGTGTTCTCTCCCTGCTATATCTCTCTAAGTGTTAAGTTCTTTGTTCCTTCACTTCACCCTGACAGCCATCACTCTTAGGAGTTTCTCTTAAGAAAAGTTACTATTATTGTGGTGAAGGTCATCTCCTTGCATGGATTGGGATACAATTTGAGTTCCATTATTTCTAGATAAGGAAGGTTTTACCAGAAGCTGTTCTAGAAGTGTCTGAGAACATTGAAGGCAACGTCCATTGGAGTGGGCCATGCCTCACCCTTTCTAATTCTTTATAGACCCCAGTCTCACTATCCTTTTATAGGATTAAAGCAGATCCTACCAAACTAAAAGCCTTACTCAAAATGCTACCACTCTATACGGAGAAGGAAGTCTGGGGAGTCTTGAAAAAATTAGAGTATATCATCCCGTTCATCATTTGGTTGACTTTTATTTATGAACCCATCTTTAAAATTCTCCGAAAGATTATACCAAAGTCTGGAATGAAGTTTTTCTGAAAGCCTTTGAACGAATCAAGCTATACCTTACCCAACCTCTGGTACTCATGCCACCGCAACCTGGTCTCCCTCTACTCCTATACTTGACCATGATAGACACCGCAATTGGGCCTCTACTAGACCAATACATTGAATAATCCCACATAGAAAAGGCCATCTACTACACCAGTCATAACTTGGCCAGATACGAAGTCAACTACACTGCCTTAAAAAAGCATGTATCGCCCTTGTCTGGGTCACTCAAAAATTATGATACTACATGCTCACTTTTCCCATCAGACTTATGTCCCGAGTGGATCCTATCAAATACATGCTAAAAAAACCTACCATATCTAGCCGAATGACTTGATGGTTAATACTCCTAAATGAATTCGATATTGTGTATGTCATGCAAAAATCCATAAAAGGGAGAGCTATCTCCGATTACCATACTAATTACCCTATGGAAGAAGTCGATGTTTGGATCTCCAAATTCCGGATGAAGACATACTCTGCACCTCCCAAGAAGACCTCTGGTGGTAAATGTTTTTTAACGATGATGCCAACAAGAAAGGATACGACATTCGGATACTCGTGATCTCCCCTGATGACTCTCACACTCCCATTGCCATCAAGCTAGATTTTTACTATACCAATAACATGATCGAATACGAGGCATTCACCGTAGGCCTCAAAGTCTCTCTCAAGAAAGGAATTTAATGGCTAGATGTATAAGGGGATTCAACCCTCATCATCGCCCATGCCCATCGAAGATGGAAAGTAAAAAACGAACTCTTACCCTTCCATGCCCACTCAGAAGAGTTGGACTCACAGTTCCTAGATATCACCTTCGATTACCTCTCCCGAGTAAGGAACAAATTAGTCGATGCCCTTGATACCTTAGCCTTTATGGTCGACATGCCCGAGGGAATAACAACGGCCCCTTTCCTAATACAGAAGAAAGCTAAACTGAGCTACTACTACCACATAGAACTAGTCATAGAAAAAGATCCAAATATGGTCGAGTGCTTGTATTGTGACATTGGGAACCTCCTGAAGCATGGTAGGAACCCCAAGATTTTAACAAGAAAGATCGAGAAACCCTATGCAAAAAGGTTTCCTAGTACATTATCTATGATAAAGCATTATTCCAGAAAAACTTTGATGGAACCCACTTAAACTGCATTGCAGGGGATGATATTGAAAAGATGATGTAGAAAATTCATAATGGGGAGTGCGAACCCCACATGAATGGCTGTATGCTCACCAAAAGGATTATCCGACAGGGTTACTATTGGACTACCATAGTTCAAGATAGCATCGCCTATGTTCGTAGGTTCCTTAAATGGTAATAATTTTCCAATCTCCACCACTTTCGCGAGAATTGTACAACATGACCTCTCCTTGGTAGTTTTCCATATGAGGCATCGATATTATAGGGAAAGTTAGACCCAAAGACTCAAACAGGCACAAATTCATCTTGGTTTCTATTGATTACTTCACCAAATGGGTCGAAGCCGAGTCATACACAGTGTTGAATGCCAAAAAGCTAGCCAAGTTCATTTAAACAAATATCATCTGCCGATATAGGATCCCACACATTAAGGGTCCACATGGGTCGATTGAGTTCGATTCCACTACGAAACTAGAACCAGAAAGTTGGTCGATTCTGTGGTTTTGGAACCATAACCATAACTGATACCCATCAGAACCAAACCAAACAAAACCAAACCATTGGTTCTTGGTTTGGTTCGGGTCGGTTCACTGTTCGGGTTCATAGTTCTAGTTCGCGATTTTAATTTGCGTTTCTGGTTCGTGGTTCTGGTTTGTGGTTCTAATTCGCGGTTCTCATTAATGGTTCTAGTTCTCGGGTTATTTCTTAGGTTGCTTAATGATTTTGGTTAGTGGTTATGGTTAATTTTTTTGGTTAATGGTTCAGGTTCAAAGGTTAATTTTATGGGTTTGGTTCTCGATTCGGTTTGTTTCATGTATAAAATCGAAAAATGAACCGAACACTTTGGTTCTCAATTTTTTAGAAGTAGAACCAACCCATAGAGAAAAAAAACTGAACTAAACCAACCCAGGAAGGTCAGTTTGGTTAGGTTCTTCAGGTTACCCATTTTTTTTCACACCCCTACAACATGAGCTAGTGTCACATAATGAGTTACATTTCCAGGCCAAAGTCACAGAATTAGATGACAAGTATAACATTTAGAGACACAAATCTTATCCCTACCGACCACAAACTAATGGTGTAGTTGAAGCCACTAATAAGAACCTCAAAGAAATCATCATCAAGATGATCGAGAGTTATCGATATTGGGACAATCGGATCCCTTACGCCCTCTGGGTCTATCACACTTCAGTTCGAGTATCTACTGGGGATACCCCTTACTCTTTTGTATACGACATGGAAGCAACCCTACCCGTCGAATTAGAAATCTTTTCACTGCGTGTCATGCTTGAAATAAAAGTCAGTGAGGAAGACTAGAATCAGAGACAACTTGACGAGTTGTCACTCTTAGATGAAAAGAGTCTAAAGGCCCTATATCATATGCAAAGGTACCACCACCGGATAACGCGACCATTTAATAAGAGAGTTAAGGATCATGGTGTCCAATGAGGGGACTTAGCCCTCAAAGAAATCATAGAATCCATCTGGAACCCTACAGGGATGTTCAAGACAAATTGGAGTAGCCCCAACATCGTGAAGAAGATCATATCTAGTGGCGCCGGTATGCTCACCGACCTCGACGAAGAAGAGATGGCCTGTTCAATCAACCTGGACTATCTCAAGAAATTCCCCCCTTAGTCTGAAATCTCGGGGTGATAGGACTCCTCTCATCTCCCTTTTATTCTTTAAAAAAATCTTCATATCCTTCTACTCATAACTATGTGGGGCCTGATCCTCTATAAATACTTTTTTCTTTAAAAAATGAAACTCTAAATTTTTGCAAAACCCCCAATGTACGTTGGTAGTTTATACGCTTTACATGAGCACGGACCCCTTCTTTTTCACAAAAGGCAATTCTTTTTTTATCCCCGAAAATGACAGTTCATTTCATTATTTACATAAACAAAAGGATTAAGTATGCCTTAGCGAATTGTATAGATAATTCAAAGTGAAAAACTTATGAAGAGGAACACCAATATAATTAAAATTCTTTTTATTCCATTTTGGGAAAATTCAGCACGATTACAAGAAATAGTAGCGTAGGGAGTCAAACAACTACCCCCGCTAACCTTGACTGTCTTAAAAACAAAAACAAACCAGACTGATCCTAAACAAGATAACCAAAACCTTCCCAAATATATTCCCAACAAACCCAAAATGACCGAATACATAACCAAACAAATAAAAGCTTCACAAATACCACCAGCCTCACAAAAGGCCCCATCCGCAACTTCCAGAAGATCCAACCTCGTCATCATCTACATATTGAGGTCCCTAAATTTATCCTTCCAAAATAGTATGCTGTAGGTGCTTTATGGAACGATAAGCCCAAACCAGCCTAGGGAAAACCACTACGCCTCCCTCCGTGGTTTCAAACATGGTGAGCCATCTCTGCCCGGTATCCTCGACCAATATCTTAGCCACTACGCCTCCCTCTGTGGTTTCAAACATGGTGATCCATCTCTGCCCGGTATCCTCGACCAATATCTTAGCCACTACCCTCCTCCACAGCCATTTCATATAGTCCCTAGAAACATGCCAAACTCTGCCACCACATTGGGAAGGACGGGTTGACCATCGATGACTCTCCTACAAAGAGCCCAATTGCATGAACATGCCTTATATCAAATCCTCCGTAGGGAAGAGGTCCAAGATACGGGAGGGCATAATTTTCTCCCATTAGAATTGACACAAGAGTCGCTAGGGAAAAGAAATAAGTCTAACGAAGACCAACTAATCGAACATATTAGTATTCACCCAGTTCCAGAATGGGCTGCAACTCCCCCTATTAAGGTACTGACCAACACAAACATCGAGCTTCGTGCTTTATAAACTAGTTTACCTAGTTCTCAATGTTCGGGCCAAAGCTGATGAAATAGCAAGTGAAAAAATTCAACACAAGTACAAAAGGATATTCAGGGGGATTGGCAAATGAAATCTTTCAGACAGTGACATGAATATCATGAACGGGCTACCCGATAAGAAATCAAAACGACCTACCTACAAGCATATAGATCGTTCAGGGTCTCCGCCAGTATCACCACAACAGGATTGCGATGATATGACATCCATGTGGTAATAAAAGATAATTGAGGGTCCACCATTAATTCATCTATCACCAGTAAGAGCCTTGAAGTTAGTCCCAAAGCAGGAACTCCAACAAAACTAACAACATTATAGTCTGTTCAACACACTAGATTTAGCATAATCCAACAAGCTCCACGTTGCAACCAATTTTTTATCCCCTAATCCTTATAACAACCAAGCCTCCTAGGCCTTCCTCTATTAAAATTTTTTTTACAAAACTCATTTTTCCACTTTTTCTCTAAATATATCACTTCAAAAGGGAAGCTCTTTTTCAACTAGGCCTTAGGGGCCATCTTCTACTCAAACATATTTAAAAAAATTCACAAAAACATAATTTTCCTACTCTTTCTCAAAGCAAAAACTCAGCAGAAAATTAAATTTCATGTATAGTAATCCACTAAATCAATATAACCAAACAAAATATGCATTTCTATTTTGAGCAATGACGAGTTCCCCTGAACAATGATGAATCCACGAAAAAATCCCGAAGAGTCATCCCTCATGGATAAAAAGTCTCCTATATTTTGCCAAGATAAAGTCAATACTTGCACAAATGAAATTAAAAAAGAAAACTCAAAAAATGGAAAAGAAGAGACAACCCGATCACTCGTCGGGTTATAAAAGACTTGACACACCGCCGCCAAGGAAAGAGACCACCTCGACTACCGATTGGACTCCCACGACCGATACATCTGATAGAAGTCCCCCACTGACTCATCTTGTAAAATAATCAAGTGGGAATTAATACCAATCACCTCATAGAACCACGTCTGCAAAAGGATGAGGGTCATCAATCTAAAGAAAGCAATAAGAAATACAAAAGGAAGTAAAATGAATACATAAAGGAAAAATGCAAAAAGAAAAAATACCTTCAAAAGATATGTGGCTCTAATAAATGTCTACCAGAAGTACCGGCTGAAAGCATCCAAATATGAATAAAGGGTCGCCAAAGTTAGGCTCCCCCAATCAAGGAGAAAGTTATTCAAAAATAACCTTAAGTATGGTAGAAACCACAAGTGGACAACGTCGTCGCTCGACGCCAATATAAATCCTCCCAATAGAAAAATAATGAACAAACGGGCCATCTGATGAACCTGCAGCCCGTCAGTCTCGTCGATCTACCAACTCTGTAAAACCTCCCAAAAAAGAGATATACGGATCGAGTCCCTCGAGACTGTTGGGGGAGTCCCAACCAATGGTTGATTAGCTGAGTTGATTCTTTACTTAACAACTTGAAAGGAAGAAGAGGACCTATCGAAGGACTTCCCATGAAGACCTTACACAAACACTCCTCAAAGGACCCCTTTGAAAGACCAAAGTTATTCGGTTAACAATATTTTGTAATATGTAGAAGAATGTATTTGATCCAGTACTTTATTTATTGAACAACCTTACTTTATAATATGAGTGAGGTTTCTCGGTACCCTTGAGGGACCGTGGCTGGAAGGGAATAGGAGAGCTCATGTGCTCTATCGAATGACCTCCTCTTTAGAACCTCGCAAGGATATGGTTTGGAGGATCGGGAGCAAGGCAACATTGAGAAATCAATAACCAAACCTCTTGGCACACTTGGGCAAAACTTCATCAGTACAAATGGCTTCTCAAGCCTCTCTAGACAAGCTACCATGATTTCAACCTATTCGGAGGAACCTCCTCGAGGAACACCAATTTTGTATCTTTTGCCTAGAAATAGTTATTAACCAAAAAATAGTTTATCCAATGCTCGAGCTACCCTCCAGCCCAACAACCTTAAATCTATACACCATCCATTCAGTTGATGTACCACACATCTAGTAGGGTCACTGTTCACCTACTTTATGATGTCATAATGTCTGGCATTTAGGGACTCAAAGTTACAGCACTAAAGTGAGTTTATCCTTAGTATGATGGGTTTAGTTAACCAAATTTGATTACATAGTTGTTCTAAGGTTAGCATTTGATCTACCACGTCACGCTACAATTAATTCCACCATGCTTCTAACCAACTGGGAAATTTCCCGCCAAAATATAATATCCCATGCATATAGTGCACTATCTTCGACATTAATGCTACGCTACTTTAGCATTTAATGACGGCCAATCACATTTCATGCTAGCAAGGTTACTCGATTAACCTTGCCTCCATATAAATAGACCAAGTAATTTACAAGGACGACAATCTTAATCTATAATTACTATTGGATTTCCCTCATACATGATATCTCCTGTGAGAACATTGATTGTCCAAACATTCTTCCCACACCCATTAATACCCTCAGTATTGAGCATTAAATGAGCTTGATGTTCCTGCCTTACCTTTATTATTTCGAGAGTGCTTGTTATTTCTCCCTCCGACTAAGTCTCTTGCTGGTCCCATTTATTTATTATATTTCTTGTGCATTTATGGTGTAAAGATCTCATTTAATACTAGTCTGAGTGTTAAAATATTATTGTCTCTCTTACCCTCATTTATTGTCATTATTAATATCGTCTTGAGGATCGATCCTGATCTTGATAAGGGGTTATCCCTTGGTTGATACTAACTTTATTCTAAGAAACCACATCTTACATTTGGCGACTCTACTGGGGAGGTATTCTCTTATGAACAAATGATAAAGGATAATACTGCAAGGACCATTGATTTTGACGCCATGCAATATGAGGAGGCGGTAGAACTCACTGTATCGCCCGAAGGAGTAAGAGTAACATGAGCGGAGCTGACCATAACTACTACTAGTGTGATGGAAACGATTGGCATGAAAGCAGGAATTGGATAAACACAAATGGAGGGGGTAACTGGATTGTTTGCGGAGTTCATCAAAAGCCCAACGGCCCAGGCGATGTTGGGAGTCACTAGAGGAGCGAATGCTTTCATGACACCACTGGCAGGAATACCAGCTCCCTCTATCACAAGAAGGGTTACCAAGATGTCCTTCATTAATATTCCTCCCACTTCACCACATATCTTGAATAATGTTCCTCCCACTGCTCCACCTCCTATTCTACTACCTGTAACAATAGGGCCAGTTGTGCAAGTCCAAGGAATAGCTTTAATGGTACATGCAATGACTAGTGGCGTGGTGAAGGGTGCATATGCTACGCCAACAACGCCAGTTATGGTGATAACATCGCCGATCAGTTCCCCACCACCCAACATGGAGGAAATGAAGAAGGAGCTGTTGAAGTTCATAGAAGTGTCCAAGGATGGAGGAGATAGTTTCTCGATTTACAATGACTTTCGCACTCCGTATCCGGAGGAATATAATAATGAACCCTACCGAGTAGGGTATATTCCACCCATCTTCGAAAAGTACACAGGAAAGGGTGGGAACCCTAAAGAACACATGAAAAGGTTTATTGAGAGCATTGTGGCCCATTGTAACGACAAAAAAATGAGACTAAGGGTGTTTTCAAAATCCCAGACAGAAAAGGCCAACACGTGGTACTCCTACTTAGCCCCGGGTAGAGTAGCTTCTTGGGAGGAATTGCATGTGTTGTTTGTACAAAAGTTATTTTTGTCGAAGGAAGATTTTACACTCACGCAACTAGAACACGAGAAATAAAGGTCGGGAAAAGATGTTATTGCCTACATCAGGAGGTTTCGCAAGCGCACTCTAGATTTAAGAGAAGAAACACGAGAATATAAGATTTTTCAAGTTTTTGTAGAAGGACTGTTGCCATAATATATCTACCACCTGATCAACGAAACACGAGAAGGTACATTCACAACATTCCTAAAAGCAGTAAGGAATATTTCTCTAGTGGTAAAACCCATGCCACCCCACTTGCTTTGTCAAGTTTATTGCTAAGACCACCATCTACGTCGGGGAGGAGAATCCCCTCTAGGGTAAATTACACAGATGATGGAGGAAGGGGGAAGGTAGTGGTGGTCGAGGAAGAAGGGTTAGAGGCAACAAGAGAAAATTTGAAGGCTAAGAGGATCCCTTATATCTAATATACACGGTGGAGAAAGCTCTAAACCTATATGATCTCATGGTTTGAGATAAAATTTAAAGTCCAGTTAACACATGTACAACATAACTCTCTCGAGAAGATAGAGAGGAGGAAAATTATTGTGCACTTCATAATAGAGTGAACCACCTAACCAAGGTTTGTTATTAAATAAGGAGGTTAATAGACCATCATGTTAAGAAATGATACATTGAGTTTCCCCAAGGGAATATAAATGACAATCCTCTACTAGCTCATGGGGCCCATATGGCCAGTGCTTTGATGAAGAAGCTGAACAACTATTAAGGGAGCAGTGGCTCCTCAATATAGACTTCAAGGAATGTTTTGAGGAATGGACCTTCGAGATGGCTCAGCTGCAACTAGAGGATGAGACTAATGAAGAGGTTGAACATGAAGATGAAGATGACCCCGCTGAGAGTTTGAGTAGATAGATGGGAGATTTTTCTCTAGAAGTAGTAAACGTAGTGATAACCTATTATGATGCTTCTTATAGAGACATGAAGGAAGTTTATGAACTCCAAGAGGATAGAACGGACCCTTTAGTTGAATGCGCAGCAGTTGCACGCTCTCAGAAGTTCAGTTGGTTCTTTGACCAGGTTGGGATCCTCGAACACTCATGAGTGGAGGTCACGTGAGCCATCCTGGAGATTTCTAAGAAGAACATGGTGCCACAACTGAAATGGAAGGGGCTCATGGCCAAGCTTATGAGGGGGTATCTTTTTGAAGTTACATTTTCAGAAGTAGACAGATTGTCTAGGTATCCCCACAACAGGCCTCTTTATGTTATAGCCCCCGTGAATGATTATGTCTTCTCTCATATGGTATTTAATGGAGGGGAATTCATTAATATAATGACTATCAGATCTTTTTATGATACTGGCCTGTATGAAATAATGATAGTACCGCTCTCATTGGAAATCTCAGGGTATGATAATTAGTCGTCCAATCCTATGGGGTACGTTAGTGTGGGCATCACAATGGGGAATATCACTTCCCACATTAAATTCCACATTATTGATTATGAGCCATCGTACTAACTGCTAGTAGGCAGAATGTGGATGCACGAACATGGTTTAGAGCCATATAACTACCATCAATGTGCTAAGGAAAACATAAAGGGCAAAGAGGTGGTGATTCGAGAATATAAGAAGCCTTTCGCAAAAGAAGAAGCACACTTGGTAGATGTTTCCTTTTATGCCGAGTTATCCAAGGTGGTTGTGTTGGTAATAAAGTATACTGAAGGAATAAGGATTATAAGCACTCAAGAAAGGGTGTGTGCACCTACTCGACTAGTGGTGACCTATAAAGAAGAGCATGATTAGGAGGCAGTGAGTCCCTCAAGTTTGTCAAGGCAGTTGCACGATCGAATGACGCCACACATTGATCCGCTTGAACACCAGGTCCAGAGCCAAAGTGTTCCCAACAATCATTCTGCGAGAGAGTTAGAAGAATATCATCGAAAGAGGCCTCACATGGAAGAAATTTTCCGTTAGTGCAAAAGAGTTATTTTGCCTAATGGAAGAGTTATTTATAAGTTATGAAGGTGTGAGTAGGCAGCTGAAGGTGTGGACGATTAGGCTGACCCAGTTTATATATGTTTCTTTATAGACAACCAAGGGTAATGCTTGGTGATTGACAATCTGAATGTCCAATAGTTTGTAGAAGAGGTAGATGAGGAGCCTGAATGTATAAAGGATAGACCCAGGCCACAAATTTAAGAGTTAAAGAAGATAGACTTGGCTAAAGAGGGTGATGACCTTAGCCCTATCTTATCTCGAAGGACCTCGAAGGAGAACCTCGAGAGGATTAGATCAAGATGTTCCAAGAATTCAAAGATGTCTTCGCGTGAAAGTATACTAAGATGTCTGGGGATAACAATGAGGTGAGCTGCGATAAGTTAAACGTTTTGTCATCGGCCGTTCCAGTGAAGCAGGCCACTCGAACATACAAGGCAGAGTTATACCTGAAGATCAAAGAAGAAGTTTAAGGGCTGCTTACATCTAACTTCATTATCCCCATTCAGCCGAATTGGTTATCTAACATTGTGCTCGTGGGAAAAAAGACAAGATCCAGATCCAAATCTATGTACCTTTTAGGGACCTGAATCGAGTGTGCCCGAGAGATGCGTTCTCATTTCCTTCCATAAATAGTTTGATCGATGCAACTGCGGGGCACGAGATATAAAACTTCATGGATTATTAAATGGGGTATAACCAAATCAATATGGACCCAACTGATGTCGAGAAGACTGCTTTTTGAATGCTTTTGGGCAACTTCATATAGACAATTATGCCTTTTGGTTTGAAAAAAGCAGGAGATACCTATTAGAGCATCATGATGGCTATTTTCCACGATCTCTTTCACAAAATCGTGGAATTTTATGTCAATGACATGGTAATCAAGTCCAAAAATAAGACTTCCCACTTAGATTATTTGAGGAACATGTTCACTCGATACAAAAAGTACAAGTTGAAAATGAACCCTCTTAAATGTGCATTCAGGGTGACAAGTGGGAAGTTCCTTGGGCTTGTGGTGAACCGACAGGGCATCCAGATGGACTTTGATAAACAATGAGCCATTCTCTATATGTTAAGACCAAAATTAGTGAGGGAGTTGAAGCGCTTCCTGGGGAAAGTCTCCTACTTGAGGAGGTTTGACACATCTTCTGATGGAGCTGCTAAGAAAAGTCTCCAAGTTACCATGGGAATGTCACACCAGGATGCCATGGACAAGCTGAAGATAGTCCTTACCTCCCCTCAAATGATGATTCCCTCGAAGGCAGGTATCCCTTTATATCTGTATCTCATATCTACTGAACGATCTATTGGGGCGTTATTGGCCCAAGAGATGGACAGGATAAAGAAACTTATTTATTATTTGAGTAGGATTATACATGGGCCAGAGGCCAGATGCACTAGCATCAAGAGGCAGTACTTAGCCCTTGCATTTGTAGCAAAAAAACTTAGGCATTACCTACTACCATTCACAAAAACATGCATTCCATATTATAACTAGTTATGATCCTATAAAGGTTTTTCTTAGTAGAACTGTACTAATAGGCAGGGCAGCTCGATGGTTCTTAATCCTCTTAGAGTATGATCTTAAATGCATAGTTCCTCGAGCTATCAAGTGCCAAGCTTATGTAGACCTATTAGCCATTTTTTCTTCAGATACATTCGAGCCACTTGTGGAGAAGCTTTCGGGTGACGATCTTCAGCCAATTTTGTAGCAGACAGCCTGGACGAATCGAATATAGAACTTGATGGATCTTTAGTCGAAAGCAAGGTGGATCAAGCATCATTTTGAGAAAGAACGAGGAAGAAATTCGACTATCTTTATGTTTGATTTTAAGTGTTCAAACAATAACGTTGAATATGAAGAACTGGTTCTGGGACTACTCGAAGCCCTTAGAAGGGGCATCCAAGTTCTTAGGATAAAAAGGGACTCTAACTTAGTGGTTAAACAGGTAATGGGTGACTTTAGTTTGACGCACGTAAGCTTGGAACCTTATCGAGCGATTATATAAAGGTTTCTTAGGAAATTTGAGGTAGTGAAGATCAAGAGGAACCCACGAACGATGAATCGGCATGTTGATTCTTATGCCACTATTTTCCAAAATATTAACTTTGATGGAGAGTCAACAGTTGTTCCAATCACCAAGAGGACAACTCCCTTAACCATACTGGAGATACTGCCCATAGATGACAACGATGAGTGGATGTGTGAAATAAGGAAGCAATTGGAGATAGGTAAAGGCCCACTGCGTTTGGTTGACCTTGTACAGTATTTTATTGCTAGGGGCAACTTATACTACAAAAATAAAGGAGTCTGGATATCCTAATGTGTGGACCCAAAGAATGCCAAAAGAAAATTGATTGAAGTACATGAAGATAATCGTGAGACCACTGAGGTTCTCTTGTACAGAAGGGTCTAACGTTTAGGTTACTTCTGTCCTTTAATGAGATAAGACACCACTGTAGTACAAAGGAACTACGGGAAATGATGGTTGTTTTATTAGGCAACGAAGTGAAAATTCATTGATTAACCTTAAGACTGGAGACAACCATACATAGACATGCTGGTGAATAGAGTAATGTCGGCAGATAAGGATGATGCTACAAAGATAAAAAGGCGAGCACCCAGATATTATGTCTAGGAAGGGCAGTTGTACCGATGAGGCTATCATGATAGGCCTCTGAGGTGCATTAGGGGGGAAGAATTCGAACAAGTGCTGAAGTAGGCTCATGAGCCAGGGCACATTGGAGGAGACAAAACTCAATGAAATTTTTTGGCAAATTCAAGGACTGTCAGTTGCATGGGAATATGATCCATGCTCCCTCGGTGGACTTCTATTCTTTCTCCATGACTTTCCTATTCTACACATCGACGTTGGATTTAGTAGGGGTAATAAATTACTCATCGATAGGAAAGGTTTAGAAACTTATCTCCACTGAATGTTTTACTAAGTGGGCAGAAGCTAGACCACTAAAGACAGCCATAATGGGGGTAGTTGCTCAATTTATGATGAAGTACATCATTTGTTGTTTTAGTATCCCGAAGGTATTCCTATAAAACAATGACACTCCATTTGTGAAAAATGAAGTAAGTCTAATGACAGATAAATACTCCATCATCCACCACAAGTCAACTATAGCATACCCAAAGTGCAATTAGCAGGTAGAAGCCACCAACAAGACTTTGGTAAGCATCTTGGACAAAATGCTAGAGGATTTCCAGGGTACATAACATGACAATATACTTGAGGTTCTATGGTCTTATCAAATGACAAAGAGAAAACCCACTAGGTATACCCCATTTTCCTTAGTCTTTGGTGTAGAAGGTATTTTTCCAGTAGAACTCGCGGTACCTTCTTCTCGATATAACTTATGAAGTTCCATGCTTACCTATAGTCTACATGTACAACTCAAAGCACTAGAGGAGTATAGAGACAACATTGTGAGGCACTTCAAAATGTATAAAAAATTAATTGTCTAGACCCTGTGATCAAATGGTAAGGCCAAGAAAGTTCAAGGAAGGATACATACTCTTAAAGGCTTGCACGAGGCACATCAGGAGATCATCATTGCCTAAGTTTGAAGCCAACTGGGAAGGGACCTACATAATCCGAGAAACTCATGACTCGGGCTACTATGAGATATCTAAAGTGGAGGATAACCTTACTTTTAAACTAAACAATAAGTGTGTAAAAACTTACTCTGTTTGAGTGTATTTGACTTACACCCAACACTTTGATTTATTTCATTATGTTTTGTTAGTACTTGTTTGGGAGAATGTTCCCTGCAATGTTGGGTTATTTATTTAACATGATATAACGTCATCATTGTTTTGAAATCTTTGGTCCATTTTTTCTTTCCTTATTTTATGTAATGTAAATTGCATGGTAGTGTTGTCTCATTCAGTATTTAAGCAAGATAGAAAAGGAAGAGAGCCAAATGTCAAGAAGTTTGTTTAAATAAAGAGAGAAATATCGTGTTACATGCCACAAGGGTTCCATGATATTAAAAAAAAGAGACACAAACAAAGGTGGAACTTAAACAAAAATTTGTTGGGTGCATCCATTATGAATCGCAGGTTGGTCGAGCTAAGAAGTCGATGGTGGTGCTGAGGAATTATCTGCTCAAGGTTACTCTCGTCGGAGACTAGATCGACCAAGTTCTTCTAGAGGCGCTGCTTTTTCTATTGAACGTCATCCAGATTTGGCTCAGACTTAAGTAGGTCCGCTTAGGCAATAGGATTACGAGCATCCTCCACTTTTTTCTCAGATATAACCAATTCGACCTCCAAGATTACTAGTTCCTCCGAGATAGTCACATGCGAGCGATGAGAAATATATAGTCGAGCATAAAGAGCAGGAAAGTTAGCCTTCTTGAAGTCATGCAATAGCATCACCAACCAAGACAATGAAAACCCGTCATTGATAAGAAGATTGACCTTCCCCAATAAAACCTTAATCATATCAGAACTCAAGGAATCCATAGGAGTGTTGATAATTTCATCTAAAATAGTGTCTAGGCCAAGCAATTTGTAGGCCATTATCATGGGTATGTGTTGAATGCCATGAGGCTCAAGGGTTGAAGGAAATTAGTCTAAGAGATGCTCAATCAATGCGCGAGGACCAGCATTTCGGATATGGGGGAAATACATCAAGGTCTTCCTCACAACAACTTCGGGGGATGACTCAGGAGGGTGCACACTAAAAACACTATCATTGGTAGAAGGGCGTCGAGTGTGCGAAGTGGTGTCACTTTCTTGTAGCCTAGGAGAAACTATCTCGAGCACCTCACCAATAATTAAAGCCACTGGTTGAACATGCAAACCAAAGTCCTCGCCCATTGCTTCCAAACTAATCACTGTTCTGGCTTACGCAATCTCACGTGCAAGACCTTCAACTTATGGATCGCACACAACGAACAACTCAACTTTAACCTGAAACGCAAAAAATTATCAAGTCAGACAAATATAAAAACAAGGTTAATAGAAAAATTAAAGTCCAATATATTTTGGCATGCCTGACCCTCCGTTATGGGAGATTTAAAGTCCAATATAACTTGGCCCACCCGACCCTCGGTTATGGGAGATTTAAAGTGCAATATAACTTGGTTGGCTTGACCCTCGATTATGGGAGATTTAAAGTCAAATATAACTTGGCCCACCAGACCCTTGATTATGGGAGATTTAAAGTCCAATATGACTTGGCCCACCTAACTCTCGGTTATGGGAGATTTAAAGATCAATATGACTTGGCCCTCCTGACCCTTGGCTATGGGAGATTTAAAGACCAATATGGCTTGGACCGCCTGACCCTCGGTTATGGGAGATTTAAAGACTAATATGACTTGGCCTGCCTGACCCTTGGTTGTGGGAGATTTAAAGTCCTATTTACCGTGACACCTCGCCTCATTAAACATCGATTGATCAACCCTTTATTACATTTAAATAGGTTTCTCATATCGTTCATTCTTAGCATCACTGTCGAAAACTTTTTTTTTATTACTAACCACCTAAGTGAAGTTAGGCCGGTGCCAAATTTTATCTTTCTTTAAAAACAGACAATCTAACAATGCATAACTAAATTAAACATTCAAAATATACTAGATTCCAACCATCGCAATGTATAAATTCATAGAGTTTTGTCGAATAAACCATCGGCCAAAATTAAAAAAAAAAACAAATACTCCATAATAATAAAAGAAAATAAATAATGAAAAACAGACAATGGATAACATGTCCATACTTGGAATATAAAATGAGAACCTACACCAGATTTGAATGGAATCGTCTAATCAAATCAATCCAGTCAGCATCCACAGTGCTACAGCTCTGAGTCCCTAGAATGAAGTCACGCTTGGGGTCCCTGTGGTTGGACACCTAAAAGGTTTTTGAAAATAATTTATAGCAAGTGTTAGTACACAAAAAATTTTGAAAATATTTAGTAAGCGTTTATTAGATTTCTCAAATCGGTTATTTATTACACATGTTAGGTTATCGAACACTCTCTTGAGTTTACTCCCCTCTTATCTATTGTGTGCACCTACCGTTCTATACTTAGCCCACCTAGCAATACTGCCAAAGCTAACTAGACTCTAGTATTATCTGAACTTATCTGTTCGCCTAAGTTCCCCGTACCACCCATACAGTACATTATTTTTTTATCGTTCCAAATATAATTTATTTCTCTTGTAACACTTTCATATGTTATGATAGATTAAGTTTCCCTTCTTAATTTATCTTTTAGAGGTATACCCATAAATATATCATCTACAAGTCCACTATCGCACACAGTAGGAAATCATAAGGTATATATCTTTCGCACACAATATATACTATAAGGATTACTGGTCTGGATAACCATTGACCCTATTATCCTATCATTTCCATTGGTTCGGATATCCTTCGACCCGAATGTAAATGCCATGCATATGTATATTAGTCCGAATTTTTCATCGACCCCAATATTATTTATTCTTGATTTGGTACGGATAATCATCCACCCTAACTTCAAACTTTCATGTATTGGTCTGGATAGCCATCGACCCCAATAATATTAATATACTTTAGGTATTCACACAACCTAAGTACTTATACTATAGGTATTCACACAACCTAATGTTTCACATTGATACGTAGTATATTTCTCTCTAATACTTACCGTACATTTTATTTTACGATTTATCTCACTATCATATTTATATGAGTATGCACATAACTCTAATGCTATTAGTTACCTCTTTTCTAAATTCGGTAGATAAGTCTGACTTACCCTACTTGTCGATACATCAATTTATTCGATTCTTGGAATTCTTTATTTGACTCTCAGATTAATTACTATTTCATTCATATCAGATTCAATCTCCTCTTAAATCTCTCAATAAGATTACTTCATATCTCTATAATTAGCTTACCATGATATAAAAAATCTCTCAACTCAACTCAACAAAGACTTTTCCCAATTATTTAGGGTCGGCTACATGAATCCTATTTTTTTATTCCATTATGTCCAGTGCAATATCTTTGGTTAAACCACATGACATCATGTCCTTTTTTATAATATCCCTCCAAGTCAATTTAGGCCTACATCTACCCCTTGTGTTACCATCAATACTAACTAGATCACTCTTCCTTACAGAAGCATCCATTAGTCTACACTTGACGTGTCCAAACCATCTAAGTCGATTTTCTATGAATTTATCTTCTATAGGAGCTACTTTTACCGTTTCATGAATTTTGTTCATTTTTAATTTTATCATTTCAAGTTTTGCCACAAATCTATCTTAGCATTCGCATCTACGCCACACTCATTTTCTGCACAATTTATTTCTTTGTTGCCCAACATTCTGTCCCATATAACATAGTGGGTCTAATGGTTGTCCTATAAAATTTTCCTTTAATTTTAAAGGTATACGCCTATCACACAAAATGTCGGTAGAACTTCTCTACTTAACCCAATCTGCTCTAATCCTATGAGTAACATCATCGCTAATATCTCTATCTTTTTGGATAATCGATCCTAAATAATGAAAATGATCATTTATAGGTATCTCTTGACCCTCCAATTTCACCACATCTCCATTTGTCCTCTTATTACTACTAAAATTTCACTCCATGTATTCTATTTTAGTTCTGCTTATTTTAAATCCTCTTGTTTCAAAAGTTTCTCTCCACAATTCCAACCTAGCATTAATCCCCGTCTCAGTCTCATCCACTAAAATAATATCATTTGCAAATAGCATGCACCATGGCACCTCATCTTGTATTTTTCTAGTCAAATCATCCATAATAAGAGCAAAGAGATAAGGACTTAATGTTGAACCTTGGTGCATACCAACCGTAATGAAAAATTCACTACTTTCTCCGGTTGATGTTCTTATTGTAGTCATTGCACCATTATACATATCCTTGAGCACATCAATATATCTTTGAGTCACTCCTCTTTCATGTAGAACCCTCCTTATTATATCTCTAGGTATCCTATCATACGTAGTTTCCAAATCTATAAAAATTATATGAAGATCCTTTTTTTTCTCCCTATACATCTCCATTATTCTCCTCAATAAATAGATTGCTTCCATTATTGACCTCCTAGGTATAAACCCAAATTGATTCTTAGATACTGTTGTCTTCAATCTCAATTTATATTCAATCACTCTTTCCCAAAGTTTCATTGTATGACTCATTAACTTTAATACCACGATAATTAGAACAACTTTATATGTCCCCTTTATTTTTATAAATAGGTACTAAAACACTTTTTCTCCATTCATCGGGCATCCTATTAGTCATTTAAATTTTATTAAATAATTTTGTAATCCATGATACTCCATCCTCCCATAAGCACTTCCAAACCTTAATAGGGATACCATCTAGTCCTAAAGCCTTCCATGTTTTCATCTTTTTTAGAGCAATCCTGACCTCTGTTGTCCTAATTCTGTGGAAAAATATATTTTCTCGAGTCTCCCTAAGTTACTCTATATCTAATCCACTCCCATTATCTCCATTTAATAACCTCTCAAAGTAGTTTTTCCATCTTTCCATAATTTCATATTCTTTGACTAGGACTCTCGAATCATCACTTTTGATACACTTAACGTTACTAAAGTCTTTTGTTTTCCTGTCCCTAAGTTTAGCAAGCTTATAAATAATTTTTTCCCCTTCTTTTGTTCTTATTTTTATATAAAGATCATCATAGTCTTTTAACTTAGCATCTCTTACCGCTTTATTAACTTCCTTTTTAGCCCATTTTTATTTCTCAAAATTTTATTCATTTCTATTTGTTTGCCATGTTTTAAAGCACTCCCTTTTAATTTTTACTATATTTTGTACTTTTTTATTACACCACCAAGTTTCTTTACACTGTGGCCCTTTGCCTTTTGATTCTTCAAGAATTTCTTTTGATATTCGCCTAATGCATGTGGAAATTTTATTCAACATTATGATAGTCTCTTCTTTAGTATTCCATGTTGCTTCATTTAATACTTTATCTTTAAATACTTCTAATTTATCTCCTTTTAAGTTCCACCACCTAGTTCGTGGATTAATCTTCACTTGTCACACTTGTGATTGATTTTTAATAATTATATCCAACACCATTATCCTATGTTGTGAGGTTAAGCTCTCTCCCGGGATAACCTTATAATATTTAAACGTTAATCGGTTTCCTTTCCTAGTAATGAAAAAATCTATTTGGCTCTTATGAGTTCCACTCTTATAAGTTATTAAGTGTTCAAGCCTCTTTTTAAAACATGTAATTACTAGTACAAAATCATAAGCCATCACAAAATCTAAGATAGACTATCCCCCGTCATTCCTATCTCCAAAGCCATATCCTCCATCCACTATCTCATACCCTACACGATCTTCTCCTACATGGCCATTAAAATCTCCCCCTATATATATTTTCTCACCTACGGGTATTTCTTGAATTAGTTCATCCATTTGTTCCCAAAATTATACTTTAGTATTCTCATCTAATCCTACTTGGGGTACATATGCACTAACAATATTAATTATGTTTTCACCTAATACCAATTTTAGAAGTATAAGTCTATCACTTTTTCTAATAACGGTTACGATATCATCCTTAAAGTTATTATATACTATTATTCGAACTCCATTCTTATTTCTATGTTTTCCTATATAATATAATTTAAATCTTGTATTTTCTATTTCTCTAGCTTTCTCACCGACCCATTTAGTTTCTTATAAACAAGCTATGCTAACTTTTCTTTTTATTATGGTATCTACTAACTCCATCTATTTTCCTATCATGGTATCTACCCACACACATCCAACTTGTTTATCATCGCATCCATGCGCCAATGCAACGCTCCTTGCCTATTATTTTAGACAACCGGTGGCAGGCGCAACGCCCCTTGCTTATTTTTAAGGCACCCGGTGGCAGGCAAAAACACATCTCTTAAGGTTAATGACCTAGCATTAGCACGTATATTCATAGGATTCATGTTCATAAGGATCAGACAAAGTTTTATGTTGGCTGTCAGCTACCTAATGCAACCATCCTCCTTTATCTGGGTTTGTGACCGAAAGTGTAAAAAAAAAAAGAAGTTAAGCACGACATAGGTGGAGTTAATATCATAAATCTCCTATTATTATATTTACAAAGTACTAAATATTTCCACATCATTGATTTAGGAACACTACGCCCAAGAAGAAATTTCCATAATTAATTTAGGAAACTGAACCGACCGAACCGGGTTGTTGTTCTGTAAAGACCGAACTAAAATGCTTCTATTTGGTCTGGACTAGTTCATTTTTCTATAACTCATTATGTAAAGGACGAACCGAACCAATCAATCAGGATCAGACCGAGTCATTTTTAGTAACTTGTTTCTGCACTTATAGCCAGTACGTTCTCCACCATTAACGCGCCTTAATCTTCCATGTTCTCCCACCAAACTCTAAACTAATTGTCCCAAACCCTTCCCACATATATAAAGACAATTTCTAACATAAATTTTTGCATTAAAACATTACAAATTATGAAGGAATGGATTTAATCCTCTAATGCTAAAAAATCCTAGGTTTTCATGTTCTTCTGCTAATATTCATTAAAACCCATATTAATTTCAAATCAACGATCAATTATCCTCTAATTATTGATCCTATACATATGTTAAATCATTCTATATGCATATCCAATTCCAAAATGCATAAGAATCATTCTTTTTCTTCCAAGAACATTGATTTAACAAAACAAATCTTAAAACCCTACACATGGGTATAATAACTTCATGAATATTGCAATAAACAACTTTCCTTAAGGTGGATGATTTGATTTCATGATTAAGATGACGATTTGATGTGCTTTTCTTCAAATCACTACTCCTTAGATGCTTAGGATGCAAGAACATCTTTTAATTTTCCAAGAATCCTCCTCAAGCTTGTGGGAATGGTTTCTCTTTTATATCTAATGGCTTCCTTTGGGTTTAACTATTTGTAACACTAGCCTACAGTCTTAAACATAAGATATAACACTTAGTGTTTCGTTGGTCCCTTAACCTCTATTTGCTAAATGACCAAAACACCCTCAATAGGTGTCGGTTTGGTCTAAAGATGACTCGAGACCCAGACTATACCTCCGGGTACACTATTCTGACTATTTTGACCCATCCGGAATCATTTGTGACTTGTGAATTATCATCGAAGTCACTCAAAATATATTTCCTATCTCAAACTCAAATTTGTCTACACGCGACTTCTGGTCGAGATAAAGTAAAATACACACATATCACTCGCTATGCCGTATAACACTAATCATCAATTATTTACTATTTTGACTTAGTAAATATTATATCATAATATTATTTAGTATCTATCTCTCGATTAATATTTAAAAATCACATTTATCCTTTAATCACATTAAATTACTTCACTTTCGTAATTTAAATAAAACGTATTTTCTTCATTAATTCCCACATTAATTAAATTATAAATACGCAGAAATACGTACTTCCCCCCTTACAAAGGAATTTCGTCCTTGAAATTAGGACTTACCTGCGGTGAATAACTCTGGATACTGCTCTTGCATGTCATCCCAACCGCTCCCATGTTCACTCATCAACATTGTGGTGTCCCCACTAAACTCGTACCAATGGCACCACCTTAGAATATAGTTTACACTAGCTACGATCTAAAATAAACATGGGACTCTCCTTATATGAGATGTCTGGCTACAGATCAATCTCCTCAATAGGCACGTGCCAGAAGGCTTCTCACTTCTCATGTACTTCTTCAGTGATGATACATGGAACACATAGTGTATCTGTTGAAGATGCTCTGGAAGTCCCAGTCGATATGCTATCGGTCCCACCCTCTATAGTAGGAAATGGTCCAACATATCTCGGTGCTAGCTTCCCTCTTTTACCAAATCTCATGATCCCCTTCATTGAAGACACTTGAACCAACACCTTCTCGCTAACCTCTAACTCCATATGTCTCCTGTCGGCGTCGACATAACTCTTTTGACTATCTTGAGCTATCTGAATACTTCCTCGAATCAACTCAATCTTGGTAGTAGTCACCTAAATCATCTCGGGCCCCGACAACTTATTTTCCCCCACCTCTAACCAACACGTGGTCAAACGACAATACCTCACATATAATGCCTCGAACGGTTCCATACCACTAGTAAATTGATAGAGTTTTTATACGCAAACTCTAACAATGGAAGGTATCTCTCCCACCCTCCACAAAAATCTAGGATGTACATCCTCAAGCATCAGATTCACCCTCTCAGTTTGGCCGTCTGTCTGCATGTGGTATGTCGTACTCAACCATAAATCAGTGCCCATGGCCTCCTGAAAGCTCACAAAAATTTTATCCCTATCAGACACAATATTAATCAAGACCCCATGCAGCTTAATAATCTATGAAATGAATAGGTGTGAGTATTACATCATCTCGTAGTCTGTGCAAACTGGCAATAAGTGAGCCACCTTAGTCACCTAATCCACTATCACCCATATCGAATTGTGACCCTGCTGTGATGTAGGTAGCCCAACAATAAAATCCATCGAGATGCTCTCCCATTTCAACACGGGAATATAAAGTGGCTGTAACATCCTCTAAGGCTTCTGATGGTCAACTTTCATAAGTTGACAAGTAACACACTTTGAGACAAATTCTGCTATGTGTCTCTTCAAGTCGACCCACCAGTACTATCTCCTCATATCCTAGTACATATTATCCCCACTGGTATGTACCTCAAATCTGGAATCGTGGGACTCAGTCATAACTATGTGTCTTAAATCCTCATCCTCGAGAACTACCAATCTCCCATTAAAGCATATGCCTCCCTCTGAGCTCACTGAGTAAGACTCTGCACCCTCAGCTACTAATTATTGTGCCCTATATTAACATAACTAATCCTCTACATGTGCCTTCACTACCCTCATAATGATCTCAGGAGTGATAGTCATAATTGCGATGTACGCTCTAGCACCCTCATCTTCCTATCGAAGCTCACTCTACTTCTCTTTCCACACCTTCACTACGTCTCCAATAGGTCATCGGCCCAATTCGTCTGCAACCATGTTAGACTTACCAGAATGATACTGTTTATCAAGATAGTAGTCCTTCACAAATTCTAGCCATCGCCTCTGCCTCAAGTTCAGATCCTTCTGTGTGAAGACATACTGAAGTGACTGATGATCTGTGAATAATGTGAAGTGAGCCCCCAATATATAATGTCTACATATCCTCAATGCAAAAACAGCCACTTCCAACTCCAGTTCGTGGGTAGGGTAATTCTTCTTGTGGGGATTTAACTTTCGATATGCATAAGCTATCGCCCTCTCCTCCTGCTGTAACACACCCCCAAGTGCCTATAATGATGCATTCATTTAGACTCGATATTCCACCCCACTCTTAGGTAATGAAAGTACGGGTGCTGATGTCAATCGGTACTTTAGTTCATCGAAAGCCAATTAACAATGGTCACTCCACACAAATGGTACTCCCCTGTAAGTAAAGTTTGTCAAAGGCCCAACAATCTTTTAGAATCCCTTGATGAAGCGACAGTAATATCCGGCTGACCCCAATAAGCTGTGAATATCGATTAGTGTTGTGGGCTACCCCCACTCCGTCACCATCAATACCTTACTCGGATCAATAACTATTCCCCTATCGAACATAATGTGGCCAAGAAACTGTACCTCCTAAAGCTAAAATCCACACTTACTAAATTTGGCGTATAACTGATGGTCCTGTAACGTCTGTAGAACCATACATAAATTCTCGGTGTGGTCCTCCTCCGTCCGTGAGTAAATTAAGATATCATTGATGAAGACTATCATAAACTGATCCAGAACACTGAAAGCACATTAGTGAGCCCAAATGGCATCACCCTGAACTCGTAGGATCCATGTCGAGACAGGAAAGCGATCTTAGGAACACCCTCCTCCCAAATACGCAGCTGATGATAGCCTGACCTCAAATAGATCTTGGAGAAGTACGCATCCCCTCTCAGCTGATCAAATAAGTCATCAATCCTAGGTAACAGATACTCATTCCGTATCATCACCTTATTCATCTCCCTATAATCCACGCACAAGAGAAGCGAACCATACCTTTTCTTCATGAACAACACCGAAGCACCCCACGACGATGTGCTCCGTCGAATGAAACTTTGGCCCAAGAGCTACTGGATCTGCTCCCTCAGCTCTCATATCTCTGAAGGGGCCATGCGATACGGTGCTCTAGAAATTGGTTTCGTCCTGATGCTAAGTCGATGAAAAATTCTATTTCCTGTCTCGATGGCAATCCGAGTATTTCCTATAACACATCCTTAAAATCCCTCACTACAGGAATTAAATATAAGGGAACAACCACCTCCTGCGAGGTTTCCTCCTCGATGTAATATAAATGAGTCTGCGATCCCCCCTCAAGAAGAGGCATCACCGTAAAGAACACCCCTTGTCCCCGAAACAAAAACACAATAGTTCTCTCATAGCAATCTTCCATCACTCTGTAGCCTGCTAACCAATCCATACCTATAATCTTGTCAGAACCTTCCAGGTCTAACACGAGAAGGTCTGCTGCTATGCTCAGTCCCCCAATCATAGTTTTGACTCCTCTACAAATTAAATGTATCAACGAACTATCACCCATCGATGACTCAACACATATAAGGAGACTAATGATTGTCTCTAATAACCTTGCAACTCATGAAAATCTAGCCTTAATAAATGAACGAGATGATCCAGTATCAAAAACTATTCTACACTCAGAACCATGGAAATAAAACGTACCCTCTATTGCGAGCATCTCTCGTGGTGCTAAAGGCATCAGTATATTTAGGACATTATACACATGCCCATACTGCATTTGGCCCTGCTGCTGCTGTGGGGCTGGTGTTGGTGTCATAGCTATCGAAACCTAGTTCCCATGTTAGGAACCTTAACGCTGTGTCCCATTTTTCAATGGGAAATCTCTACTCTTGTGAACTTTCTATACACATGTGAACCACTGACCTTGGAATTGTCTTTGCCCCTAGCCCTGCTGGCCATCCCCTGGTTCCCTTAGCCCTAACGGCCCTCAGGATCCCGCTGCTGCTGGGGACCCTATTGGACCTGTCTATCTTGTCGGTGCCCACTAAATCTGAACCTCTTGGAAGAGTTTCCCAATAGGTAGTTCTGCCTCTACTTACCCATTGTCTACTACTGCTGGGGTGGTGACCCACTGACACTACTCTCCCAAGCCGTGCCCTACTAGCTAGGCTTTACTCCCATGTTGCTTCTATTCCCGTGGAAGCGGTAATCCTGATAGTCTAATAGTTCGGTGTCAATGACATCCATATAAGTCATCAATGTAGGGTTACCAATCAAATCCCGCCTGATCCTCGTGGCCAAACCATCCATGAACCTTGCCTTTTTCCTTTCTTTATTGCTCATCGCGTCAGGCATAAATTTTTCCAGATGGGTGAACCCTTCCTCATAATCGGTAACTGAGCGGTCACCCTGGCATACTTTCCCAAATTTCTTCCTCATCTCTGACCTCACTGCAAGAGAAAAGTACTTGCGATGAAACCTCACCCAGAACTCCGAAATCTTCATTAAGTCCCTCTCTTCAGTGGTGGTCACTGACTCCCACCACCGAAGGGTTGCCCTGCTAATATGAAGGTGGCTTGCATCTGTCGCTATACCTCACTACAATATAACATGCGCAAATGGCAAGAAATGTTTTTCTTCCATTGGCATGCCTCCACTACATCAATGCCTCACTGAAACTCGGATGGGTGGCCCTTTCGGAGGGTCTCCCTCATTCTATACCAAGTGGGTTGCCCTTGTTGGGCCTTAATAGCTGATGCTGTGGGATGTTAAGCCTGAGGCTGGGGAAAGTGGTCTGCCATGGCCCTCATAGTTGTCTCAACGGCTTGTGCCACTATCACTGCCACGTGAGTAGTAGAAACCATCTATGGTGGTGGTGTAGGTACCTATTGCTCTTGAGGGTCTTCCCTAACATATTCTTTGTCCGCTTCCCTCTCAGTTCGCTCTCTCCTCGGCGGCATACTGAAATAGAATTTAAATTTTATAAGTACACAGTTTATACAAAATTCTAATAGCAGAAGAACGATATTTTAAGCACGCAAAGATGAAATAACAGTCCTAACAATGGGGTTCTATATAGAAATAACGATACGCTGAAATCGTAGTAAGTCATACAGATCATATGAAAACTAGAACCCGATGCTCTGATACCATCTTTGACACCCAGCCTCACTAAACATTGGTTGATCAGGCCTTTATTATATTAAATAGGTTTCTCATATGGTTCATTCTTAGCAGCACTGTCGAAAACTTTTTTTTTATTATTAACCACCTAAGTGAAGTTAGACTGGTGCCAATATTTATCTTTCTTTAAAAACAGACAAATCTAACAATGCATAACTAAATTAAACATTCACAATATACTAGAGGCCAGCCATCACAATGTATAAATGCATAGCGTTTTGCCAAATAAACCATCCAGCAAAATAAAAAAAAAACAAATACTCGATAATAATAAAAAAACTAAATAACGGAAAACAGACAACGGACAACATGTCCATACTTGGAATATAAAATGAGATGCTACACTAGATCTGAATGGAGGAATCGTCTAATCAAATCAATCCTGTCAGCATCCACAATGCTACAGCTCCGAGTCCCTGGATGAAGTCACGCATGGCGTCCCTGTGGCTGGACACCTAAAAGGTTTTTGAAAATAATTTATAGCAAGTTCTAGTAAACAAAAGATTATGAAAATATTCAGCAAACGTTTATTACATTTCTCAAATCGGTTATTTATTACACATGTTAGGTTAGCGTACACTCTCTTGCGTTTACTCACCTCTCATTGTGCAAGCCAAATGTTCTACACCTAGCCCACCTAGCAATACTTCCCAAGCTAAGAAGACTCTAGTATTATCTGAACTTATCTGTTCGCCTAAGTTCCCCGTACCACCCATACAGTACATTATTTTTTTAACATCCCAAATACAATTAATTTTTCATGAAACACTTGCATATGTTATGATAGATTAATTTCCCCTTTTTAATTTATCTTTTAGAGGTATACCCATAAATATATCATCTACAAGTCCACAATCGCACACAGTAGGAAATCATAAGGTATATATCTTTCGCACACAATATATACTATAAGGATTATTGGTCCGGATAACCATCGACCCCAATTATCATATCATTTACATTGGTCCAAATATCCCTAGACTCCAATGAAAATGCTATGCATATGTATATTGGCTCGAATTTTTCATCGACCCCAATATTATTTATTCTCGATTTGGTTCGGATAATCATCGGCCCCAAATTCAAACTTTCATGTATTGGTTAGGATAGCCATCGTCCCCAATACTATTAATATACTATAGGTATTCACACAACCTAAGCACTAATACTATAAGTATTCACACAACCTAATGTTTCACATTGGTACATAGTATATTTCTCTTTAATATTTACCATACATTTTATTTTATGATTTATCTCGCTATCGTATGTGACACACCGCCTAATTAAATACCGGGCGATCACTCCTTTATTAAATTAAATCAAGGTGAACAGTTGGTTCATTCTTAGCATCACTATAAAAAAAAATTACTTTTCCAATTTAAACACCCTAATTAATTAAGCTAAGTGTCAAAACCATTTTTAGACATTACTTTCCAAATTTTATTTTATAAACCAAGATTTAAATGTTTACAACAATTCAATATTAAAGAATCAGACCACAATTATCCTGTAACATGTAATCCAAATAATTTAAACATTCAACAACTAAATCCCAACATTTAAAACTTAAAGTAAAACATCCACACAGTAATAAATCCCAAAGTGATAAAACTAGAAATAACTAGATCACAATGTCCAATAAAACAACTGAATAATGGAAAGGGTGACACATGCCCCACTAAATGAATATGCTAGGAGTGGAATCAAATAAATTAAGTCGTCTAAGCAAGAGGCCTGCAACTCCCACCTGAGGTGCAGCGCTTTCCTTCCAAAGGATCCTACACAAGACGCCCCTGTGGCTGGGCACCTGTAATATATACATATATATACAAGAGAGAAAGAGAAATAGAAACGAGTCAGAGCCCGATAGTGTAAATGATTTAAAATTTGTTTAGAAAGTATTTAAAATGTTTACAGGTCAATGCAACAACATATTAGTGCGGCACTCCCTTGAGAAATTCTCACCTCTCTTCTAATGTGCACGTATATCGCACTAACCTTCCCAACGGATTATCTTATCTTATATCGCACTAAACTTCCCAAGGGTTTAACTTATCTCAGATTACTCTTAAGATTTAAAACTGAACAATATAATTATTTAAGAGGAAAATTTCATTCAGTAACAAAGCTCTCATTTTAACTTTATTTATTAATAAAGTTTCCTAGTGTCATATTATACTTTTTCAAAACAAGTATTTTCAATTTGAGTCTTTATACATGTCTTACTTACCATAACACAGTAGGCAGTTCCAAATTTCAGAATTTCATATATATATTAAATACTCGTATAATATATATATTCTAACAGCACCCCACATAAAAACTATAGTGCGGGCATACTCTGCTATCCAATCCCCGTATCACTCGTACTAAGGGAAATACAAATTCGAAATCACTCTCGAACTGTATTAACACATACACAAACAATATTGAGGCGAATCATAGATTCCAAGTCTCTAAGAGGATAGCACATGACCGCACGTCTCTTAGGACCGTCTGAACTACCAATTCGATAGCTTGTACCAAGGATTTCTATCTTCTAGGGTACGAGTAAATATCCCCCATAAAGGTCCCATCGAGATAAGACTGTCCCAGTGCGGTAACCTCAGGGATAGCAAGTAGCGCGATCACGATTTTCACACATAGATAGTATATGCATAAACACAGTCATATAACTATACTAATATTACCATATCAAATTTGGTACATCTCAAATCCCATAATTACGACATTTGTCCTTATTTCTCATTATTTAGTTCTCACGTATAACCGTTCATTTCTTACTTTAATTTGAGGGATCATTCTAACTTAGTACGTAATGCACATGGACTTTATACTCCAAGTGTAGAATTCAGTAGGTACTCATCTAATTTCCATCGTAATTATCTTACGCGTCTCTCCCCTTAATACATAATTTCATCGTCCCTTATATGTAAATATCCCAACAATATACATTTTGCCTTACATTAAAGGTCTCTTAATCATTAATAAATCCTATTGGTCATCTTTATCTCCCAAAATATTTTAATAAGGGTGTCTAAGGAGTATTCTTCATTTAGAATTAATTCAAAAATTTTAAAAGGGGAATTTTAGTCTGCCAGGAGGGGTCGATCGATCGAGGGCAGGGGCTCGATCGATCGAAGCTCTTGGCTCGATCGATCGATCAAGCAGGTATGTCGAATTCTGCAGTTAACCAGTTACGGGTTCTAACACACAACCTCATCGAAATCCAAATTTTTCATTCCCAATCGCCCAAAAATTTGTACTACTAATAGTATAAACCCATATCATACATCTCCTACGTGAAGCATGCAAATTTCCATTAATAACCCTGGATTAACAGGCAAAAATTCATGTAAATCTCAAGAACCCTAGAAATCTCTTTAACATGGTTCTAATCAGTATTTTCCCTGGAATTCTACTCCTAATGCATCATAAATTCGTGGTTAAGCCTCTACATATGAAGGGGTTTCCATATTATCAATCAAATCATAACTACATGCGGTTTTCCTATCTCCAACATAGGCTTTCTTCTATAAAACTCATCCCAATCACCCTAGGCTAACATGAATGATGCATTAACGGAAATAAGAAAGATAAATACTTGCCTGGGATTTTCAGAATTCTGATTTGGGGATGATTTTGGTGTGTTTGCGTTCCCCGTCGCGCGATCTACCGGTTGGTGGTGGTGGCGGTGCAATCGGGTGACTTTTTGGCCTTGGATTGCTTGGAAAGCTTCTTCCTTCCCTCTCCTATGTCCATTCTAAAGTTTTGAGTTGTTTTAACCCTATAAGGTAACCTTAGACATCTGATACAACCCTTGAAATTTCGTGGGTTTAATTACCCAAAAATGCGAAATGTCCAAAATGCCCTCCCGGGGTACTAATTAAGCCTAAAAACACCCTGAGACCCAAACTAAACCCCGGGGTACACTTTTCTAACTATCTCGACCCTTCCGGACACTTTGAATCACTCGAAATGGCCATACAGGTGACTTCTAATTTATTCACTTTTATTCATCAATATTTAGTCCCGACGCGACACGGGCGCGTCCCGACTCAAATTTCCAAAATTGTCATTTTATTCACTCGCGACATTTAATATAACCAAATTATATATTAATTTGCTCATTAGTAATATTAAACAAATTTCCCATAATTACTAACTCTCATCACATAAATAATTATAACATAATTAATTTCTAGATTTATATTAAATAATTAATTCACATAAAAAAAAATTAATTCACATTAAATTTAATAAATCCCCAAATTAATGTAGCATAAAATTACGGGGTCTTACATATTTAAATGAGTATGCACACAACTCTAAGGGTCTCAATTACCCCTTTTCTAAATTCGATAGATAAGTCTAACTTACCCTACTAGTCGATATATCAATTTATTTGATTCTTGAATTTCTTTATCCGACACTCAGATAAATTACGATGTCATTCATCTCGAATTCAATCTGGTCTTAAACCTATTAATCAGACTACTTTATATCTCTATAATAGGCCTACCATATTATTATAAATCTTCTTTTATTATATATACAAAGTCTTAAAGATTTACACAACATCAATTTAGGAACACTAGGCCCAGGAAGAAATTTCCATAACTAATTTAGGAAACTGAACTGATCTAACCGGGTTGATGCTCTATAAGGGTCGAAACAAACCACTTCTCTTTGTTCTAGATCGATTTGTTTTTCTGTAACTCATTTTATAAAGGAAGGAACCCGATCGATCGATCCGGACCGGACCGGTTCATTTTTCTGTAACTCGTTTCTACAGTTATAACAGGTGTGTACTCCACTGTTAATGAAACTTAATTTTCCATTTCCTCCCACCGAACTCTAAACTAATTGTCCCAAACCCTTATCACATGTATAAGGACAATTTATAACGTAACTTTTTGCATCAAAACATTACAAATTATTCAAGAATGGATTTAAGCCTCTAATCAACACAAATCCTAGGTTTTCATTTTCTTCCTCTAATTTTCATCAAAACCCATATTTAATTCATATCAATTATCAATTATCCTCTAATTATTGATCCTCTACATTGTTTAAATCATTCTACACGTAGATCCTATCCCAACATGCATAAAAATCATTCTTTTTCTTCCAAGAACATTGATTTAACCAAACGAATCTTAAAACCCTACACATAGGTATTATAAGTTCATGAATATTGCAATAAACAACTTGAATAAAATTGAATGATCTGATTTCGTGATGAAGAATTTGATTTGATGTGCTTTTCTTCAAATCTTCACTCCGTAGACGCTTAGGATGCGAGAACACCTTTCAATTTTCAAAAAAGCCTCCTTAAGGTTTTGGGAATGGTTTCTCTTTTCTCTCTAATGGTTTCCTTTGGGTTTAACTGTTTCTAGCCCTAGCCTATAGTATTAAACATCAGATATAACACTTAGTATTTCGTTGGTCCCTTAATCGCTATTTGCCAAATGACCAAAAAGCCCTCAATAGGTACTGGTTTGGTCTAAAATTGATTCGAGACCTAAATTATCCCCCCGGGTACACTATTCTGACTATTTTGACCCATCCAGAATCATTCCTCACTTCTAAATTATCATACGAGTCACTCAAAATATATTTCCTATCTCAACCTCAGATTTGTCTACATGCGACTCCCGGTCGAGATAAAATAAAATATGCACATATCACTCGCTATGCCGTATAACACTAGTCATCAATTATTTACTATTTACACTTAGTAAATATTGTATCATAATATTAATCAGTATCTGTCTCTCGATTTATATTTAAGAATCACATTTATCATTTAATCGCATTAAATTACTTCACTCGTGTAATTTAAATAAAACGTATTTTCCTTATTAATTCTCGCATTAATTAATTTTTAAATAAGCAAAAATACGGGGTGTTACATTTACTAGGCAAGTATAACAACATTTTAATTCTAGAGTTACACAAAAGAAGAGCATACCTTTGGCTTCTAGTCATCGGCGAACTGTCGGGTGGCCATTTGCACCAAATCTTCCTTCTCATGAAAATATTTTGGAGCTACCAAAAGATGTTGCTCTGGGGGAACAATAGTAGAACCTCCAACTTTAGCAACTTCTTCCTGCCCACCTCCTACCTCTCCGATAACAACAACCTCGCCTCCCTCTGAATTAAGGATTAAGGGCCCAAAGAGAGTAACCAAGACTTGGTCATTTGAGGGAGGAGGGTCTAGCGGGGAAGTTTGCTCAGGGAATGAAACCTGTGAAGAACAACAGAGAACAAGATGAGAATAATAACAATATGGAATAATGAGTTCATAAAGAAAAGGGAAAAAGTTTACCATAACCGATGGTACAACAATAACAAGGGACTTTCCAACAACAGACTCAATAACACCTTCATTATGAACACCTACCTCGAGACCAGCCTGGTTGCGATAGAAGGCCGAGTCAAGCGGACAACCAATACTATACTAAATAGAATAAAGAGAGATATCTACCCCTAGGAGGAAATTTGTAGTTACCTGCGAGGTTATAGGGGAAGCTATCTTATTTCACACAACTTCATTCGAGATCGGTAAAACTCCAACTGCCTCCACCAATGGACCTCCAACTTTAAAATCATTCTGAAAGTCACCTCGAACTTCAACCTCGAGATAGGAAACATGATTCAATATCATAAGGGAAATGATGAAAAGTTACATGCAATAAAGGAAAATAGTATACTCAAGAACATCTTCCAAAAGTTCATAGTCTTGAGGAGGTGAAGCAGGCTTGGAGGAAGGAACCATCCTTCTCAACTTATGCCTTCGTATAAGGGAAGAGTCTTCTTCCTCCTCCTCCTCTTCCTCTTCCTCCTCTATGGCTTCCCTCTTATTAAAATAAGAGGTAGCCATCCCGATACTGCAATAAATATAGGAATCATAGATGGTTCATTCTTAGCATCACCGTCGTAAACATAATAGGACGAGATAACAACCAGTTATTTTAGAAAACGAATGTCAATTAATTTCCATGTTTAATAAAAACCATTTAGACATTCAAATTTTAAAATATGGTGGATAAACATGTAAAGACATATAACAGATTACAACCGTTCAATAAAATAATAACCGAATAAGTTTTCGATTAATAGACTAATACAAACATGTTTCACCAAGTATTACAGTTAAATATCACAATATATGTAAGTATAAAACTAGGGTAACACTCTCAAATCTATAACCTAATCATAACTAGAGTATACAACATATGGATGCGTCTATAATAAAAATCCTACAACATTCGCAAAAATGATGTATCTCCCTGACACTGAGAATGAGTGATTAACACAGATGTCCTTACGGCGGAGCACCTCAGCATAGATAAGAACCACACAACACATAGAGATATAAATGGGTTAGGGCCCAATTTGATATGATATACATGTGAATAAAATGCATAACAGTTATGAATTCCAACATCATAAGCAAGTTGAAATCGCTTTTCAGAATAAGGATAATCCTCACCTCTCATCTAAGTGCACATCCTAGCGCAATGCCAATTATAATGTTAACTCTTCATCAAAGAAAGAAAAATAACTAAATTCCATTTTAATGAACTCCAAAAGTTCATTCCTCATTATGAAACTTAATCCATATAATTGATTGATAAATGCATGATCCATTTATAAAATGCCACTTCTGTGAGAATAGTTACAATCAAAATATAATGATTCTAAGACCATCCTTCTAGGAGTCACCCCACTGTATGCGCCTATAAATGTCTGTCATATTCCAGGGCCTATAACCAAGACCACCTGGGCATCCTAAATCGCTTCGCGTGGGAAGCGGCCATATACCTTCGACAGTGAGTCGTAACAATACCCAAAATTTCCTCACTTCGAATAAAACAACAACACAACGTAACCACTGATCATATGGCCAAGGGCTATATTCTCCCTACATTCACTAGCCAGGGGACATCACCTCATAAACGTAACTTCCCTTATGATAGCATTGAGAGAGCTAAGTATATGCATGCCATAAACACAAGATATGCCAATTTAAAACATCCACTTTTTTTAATTTTCGAAATCATATGTGCCTAGAAATATGTGCTAATTTAAATAATATATATATATATATATATATATATATATATATATATATATATATATATATATATTTCTTATTTTCGGAACCAAATGTGCATACGATATAAGCTACGAGGTTTAATTACCCCCATACTAGTCTCTGAAAGTTCACAACAACACTATAGGCTACCAAGAGAAATTTTCCTCAGACTAGTCTCTAAAAGTCCCAAATAATACCATCCAACTTTCCCTTAGTCCTAGGCTAGCTTCATAGATGAAAAAGACACTAACTTCTATTGAATAGCCCCCAAAATAATCCTAATTAACCCCATACTAATCTAGGGTATTAATCTCCCTAATATAGACCCCTAATACTCTTTATTACTTCATAAGAGAAGGTTCCTAATCCTTAAACCTAAAAGAAAAGGACTAGAAACTAAGTTGGAAAAACCCTATAAAACAGCAGGATTTCTGAATCGATTCTCCCCTGATAGAGAATCGATTCTCCCAAAAAGCGAATCGATTCAGTTGAGAAAAACCAACCTTCTGTCTCACACCAAATCGATTCAGCCTTAACCCAAATTGATTCGGTTCCTCAGACCTGTAGCCACCATTGTTAGAGAATCGATTCGCCCTGGTCGAGGAGCCTAGTTATGGCTACGGGTTAATATAAACCCTAAATCCCCCAAATCCATTTTTTCCATCTAATCTCAACATCATCAACTAATAATTTAACCAAATCATTCCTACACAATAGATAACTAATAAATCTAACACAAGTCATATCTAAATCAATATTTAAGTTTTTAAAACACCAAAAATCCTCAAAACCCATAAATGTTTTAAATCTCAAGAACACAACTATATAAACAAATTATTCACACTCAATCATACATATGCAAGTTAGAAACTTGCCTCAAGGTTGTAGTCTCGGATTATCTTTCGGTAGCAACAATTTCAATCCCAAATCACCAACTCTCTCTCCTTTCCCTTATTTTTCCCAAGCTCTCTTTTCTCTCTATCTCTCTTTCTAGGTTAGACACAAATGAGCTTAAATGCTCCAGAAAGACTAAAATACCCAAAGCATCCAAAATACATTAAGTCCAACAATAAATGCTACTAAGTAATTAAAATGACTCATAACACCATAATGAAGTTATAACCAATCAGAAGTGCCCCGGAACCCAAAATACAACTTGGTACTCATTTGACTATCTTAACTATTTTCGAACTCACCGTGCCCTCCAAACTAGTATCCCGAATATCGTTCAATATTTTATATTCCAATGTCATATTAACTCTTTAATAACAACCCAATTGGAATATAAATCATAACATTCGCTTAAAGTGCAACGACACAAAAAAATATAATCTTACACTATCTACATTCGCTTAATTGTAAATATGCAAAACTGAGTAAATATTATCCTTTCAATCACTTAAAGAAATATTTGCTTTAACTTCCTTTATTTATATAATTAACCCACAAGGAAAATTAATATAAAAATAAATACTTATAAATAAGGGGTATTACATCCTCTTCCTTATCTCCTTACTCTTCCTCCTCTTCTTCATCATCATCACTTACCACCTCTTCATCAACAAATACCTCTTCCTCAGAAGGCTCTTAATCATTTGTCACACCTATCTCCTCTAACAAAATTTTAATAGGGCTAGTGAACTTTCTTTTTCTTCTACCTTCAGCAGTTGGGGAGCATAAAAAAACCTTAGAGAGACCATCTGGGCTGACATAAAAGCCCTATCCTACTCAAACAATTCTCCCAAGTCTGTTTAGGTTGATAGAACATTTGGTTAACTTGCTGAGCAACTTTAGAATCATGACTCAAATTTGTCGAGACTTCTTGGGTAACCTTAAGCTTCTTATGGGGAGTCTTCCTTGTATCCCTCATAGTTTCCCCAGTCAAAACAGCATGAGGAGTGTCTCCCCCTTTGATTGGTCTTGAGGTACTATGGTTAATAACATCAACTTTGATTGGATGAAGACCGAGCTGCCTTTTTTTTACTATAACTTGCTCCACAGGGTCTAAGAGAGGTAACTCGAAAGGAGTAGAACTGTTAGTGGCACTGAGAGAGAACATGGAGCTAGAGGCAGTACAATTCCTCAATCCTAGCTCCGTCAGAGGAAACCTTTAAACATCGAGGTTCTTTAAGAATATTGTTTTGGAAACTTCCCAGTTGATTTGACCAAAGTACCATCAAGTACATAGGAGATCTCCCCCCGGGGATCTCTTACTCAGGATAACCAAGTTGGCAGCATAATTTGAACAAAGATTGACGACGCTAGAAGTAAAAAAGTTATTCAGTCAAAAGAAAAGTTGGTAGGCTTCTCGCGGGTGAAATGGCTTAACATGGGGTTATCTTGATAGAAACCAAATTGCATAGCCAAACGATTTGGGTAGTAAATGGAATAAATGAGGACCAATCTGTGTATGAAGGAAGATAGGAGGGAATTAACAACAAAGGAACGTTATTTGTAGGAAAATTCTTGGCTAATGACTCCTCGATGGGGTAATAGGCTGTTCCTCGTCCGTAAAAAAGTGGTTTGTAAAAAGTTGATCTACCCCAACATAAGGGTGATGGAAAGACTTATCAACTTTATCAATTAATGATAAAAAAGGTTTTTTGGAACTCTTATGGTTCCAACAATAGATTCGAGGGAACTTTATGGGATGAGAGCTAGGTAAATTACTAGTTGGGGCATACTCTGGGAAATAGGTGTAGAGAAAGGTTATCGACAACACGTGATTAGCGTAGTTTGAGACATCAAACCTGCCGATGCTTCAAGTTGAATCAACTTTCCCACGATCCAACCAAGTGTATAATGAACCAAAGGTGATGACAGCTAGAGGGAGCTTGATGCCATTAGCCATGCGAACGGACATGTTAATTAGATCCTTCCTAGGACAGTCACAGGGCTTACTAGTAATAAATAACTTTGATAGGATGACCCAAATATAATGTATAAGCTTAATATTTAAGCCAAATCCTTTCCCAGATAGGGGATACTCAAACACCTGGTTCCTCTTTGGCTGTCCCATGAGCCTTAATCACAACCTTATCCTCAATGAAGTAGAAATATCGAATCACTTCCGAGTAAGTGCACTTGTTATAGGTCACCATGTAATCTTTCACTACAGCCTCCAATTATGCCCGAGTGGCTTTCTCAGTTCCCGATATGTCCTCAAAGAAGGTATTAAAACTAGTTGCTTCCAATCCTAGAATCTCACAGACGTCCTCTAGAGTGATGGTAAATTCACCCCAAGAGGGAACAAATATGTGGGACTGGTGGTTCCATCGAGACACGATAAACTAAAGTGTATTTTTGTTATTTTAAAGGATGAGATCACCCAACCAGCTGGTAGAAGACCATCCAATTAAGGCCAACTTCATAGAATACTTGGCATGGATATAGTGAACCTAGAACTGCGTAGGTACTTGAAGTGGAATCAAGCACCACATTTGAAAAAGGATAATCACCCCGCTCAGTATGAAATCGAGTTACGGTGGCAGTGGGGATGTAGGCAAAATCTTCAACGCTATCACTCTCATCGACCAACAGATTCTCCAGATCCATTGACACAATGTCATCGGGAAAATACCTATTTAATGTTCATTAATGGTCGAACTCACAGAAATATGGTGCACGATGGTAGCGTGCTAAATGGTTTTGGCATGATTGGGTATGGGGGAAATGCCCCTAGTATAAACTATGCATGCCATGGATGAAGATAAGCGAGAAAGGGAAGAAAAAGTGAATTATTAGGGTTTGGAACGAAGGTAGAAGAAAGCATTAAAATTTCTCTCTCAGAGCACATTATTGCAAATGAACCCAAGGGTGAAGGTTTGAAAACACAATTATGCCTTTTTATTGGGCCAGCACAAGACCCAATAGGCGGCAAATGACAATACTTTAAGAAATGTGGTGAAGATCAAGTTACCCCGCGTGGCATGCATGCGCGCGTAGTGGAAGGAATTCAAAGGCCATAATGATAGCGCTTCAAGAAGCGAGCCGCAAATACACTTGCATGAGAAAAATGCACTAACCCTAAGTCACCACGTGTAAAGTGCAGTCCAGCAAATGACAACCTCATTAAATATGATACGGCCAGAGTAATAATGAGTCATCCCTAGAGTTTCTTTAACTTGGGGGATATGAAGCGCTTTGAGGGAAATTTGAATAAAATCTCTTCACTTCCCCGAAGACATCTATCACATGCGATCATAATGTCCCATAAAGAAATGTCTCTATAAAAAATATCATAAGGCATCTAAAAGACGAAGTAGTTCGAAAGAAGGACTAGATAGGATCCTCGCACAAACTTCCCTTCACTGAATAACCTAATGCGTATTTTGACATGATTATTTGTCTACAGTTATTGACTATTTTTTCAAAAAAGGTTTGAAGATCAAACAAGTATTTTGTATAGATATTTCTTCATATAATAAAAGAATATCTCTATGAAGGGGCAAATGTTGGAAGAGTCCTCACCAAAGGTTGATTAGTTCAGTTGATCCTATACTTAGCAACTTAAAAGGAAGAAGAGGACCTCTAGAAGGAATTCCCATGGATACCCTCCACAGACACTCCTCGAACCCCTTTCGAAGGCCAAAGTCATTCGAATAACAATATTTTGTAATATGCAGCCGAATGTATTTGATCATTTACTTTATTTATTAAACATGATTACTTTGTAATATGGACGAGGTTATTCGGTACCCTCGAGGGACCTTGCTTGGCAGGGCATGAGAGAGCTCACATGCTCTATCGAATGACCTCCTATTGGGAACCTCGAAAGGACATGGTTTGGATGATTGGGAGCATGAAAACATTAGGAAATCAATAACCAACCCTCTTGTCACACTTGGGCAAAAATTCATTCAGTACAAATGGCTGCTCGTGCCACTTCTAGCCAAGTTAACATGACTTCAACCTATTCAGATGAACCTCCTCGAGTAACCCTAATCTCGTATATCTTTTGCCTACAAATAATTCTTACCCAACAAATAGTTTATCAAATGCTCGACATACCCTCCAACAAAGATGCCTTAAATCCAGATACCATCCATTCGATTGATGTGACCACACGTTTAGTGGTATCACTATTCATCTATTTTATGTTGTCATAACGTCTGGCATTTAGGTACTCGAAGTTACGACACTCAAGTGAGTTTATCCTTAGGATTAAAGGCATAGTTAACCATATATGATTCCATATCCCTTTTAAGGTAAGCCTTTGAGCTGCCACGTCACACTCCCATTAATGCCAGCATGCATCTAATCGGTTGGGCAGTTTCCATCCAAAAATATAATATCCCATACATTTAATTCAATATCTGACATTAATATTACGATACTTTAGCATTTAATGATGGTAAATCACATTTCATGCCAGCAAAGTTACTCGAGTAACCTTCCCTCCATATAAATAGACCAACTAAATAGTTTACAAGGACGATAATATTAATCTAGAATTGCTGTTGGATTTTCCTCATACACGAGAGCTCCTGTGAGAACATTGATTGTCCAAACATTCTTCCCACACCCATTAATATCCTCGCTACTGAGCATTAATTGAGCTTGAGGTTCCTGCCTTTCCTTTATTGTGTTGAGAGTGCTTTATCTTTCTCCTTCCGACTAAGTCATTTATTGGTCCCATCTATTTATTGTATTTACAGTGCATTTATGGTGTAAAGATCTCATTTAATACTAGTCTAAGTGGTAAATATTATTGTCTCTCTTTCCCTCAATTATTCTCATTATTAATATCGGCTTCAGCATTGATCCCGATATTGATAAGGAGTTGTGCCCTGCTCAATACTAACTGTATTCTAAGAAGCCATATCTTACAGAGACTATTTTCCCAACACCGGTGTCACCTTGAGCGTGAGATGCACCTCTATCTGGGTCACCTCACAATATATCCCCAACACCTATTGTACATCAATAGGGGTCAATGTCATTTCACAAAATGCAAATGAATGGTGTGGGTAGTATCCCACCACCTCTCTCCCAGAGCACATAGAACAACCGTCGAGCCGGACGTCTCATCCTATGCAAACGCCAGATTACCAAAACCTGCTGAAGAAACTATCCAAAACACTACTACAGGAAGTTTCTCCCATACATATCTAAACCCCATTGTCCCCTAGGAGCAAAGACTCATCGCAATAATATCAGTCTGCCAAAATAATAAAGAAACCTTTTGTCAAAATTTGAAGAAACAAGAGAATGGAAAAGAAAAATGCAAAAACGAATGCCAAAATTCATGCAATACTTACATACCCATCAGGGTTCCTCACCCTGGACGATCGATTATACGCAAGCTCACGCAAAAGAGTCTGCTCTTTGGTAACAAGATCAAATAGATCAAAGGTATTCTCATTCCTCAACGCTAAAGGCACCCTGGCCCGCCACTCCAAGTGTGACCAATCATCAACGCCTAGCTACTCCATGTGGATTTCACTAATAAAAAAGTACACTATTTTTAAACTGAAATTAAGAAGGAACACAGGAATGAATCGCAGAAGAGAGAACCAGAAGATAAGAAAGCTTGAAGCTATGAAAAATGAAGAGAACTCGCCCATGAAATCAGCCGATCGGAACTGTACCTTAACATTACCTAGGAAGTCCAAAAGACCATGCCACTATCGTTTGTTAACCTCAATAACCCTCCGGTTGGCAACCCCCTCAAATTTCGTAAAACAATTAGAAAAAAATGGTAGAAAATTTTAAAAATTTCCCCTAAAATTTCTAAAATTGCCAAATAAATATTGGAACAATTATTCACCAAGAAAATCAATTTTCAAACTTCCCCAAGTCCCCAGTGGGATAAATACTACATTTTTATTCCTCAGCTTAAACCCTAAAAACACAACGTACCCATTACCACTCCCCAGCGAAATCCCAATAACCTCAAACTCAGGAGAAATCAAAAGCTCCTCAGTAAAGTTATCCACTTTACGGTAGGAATTCCCTAAATAAACTTTTCCCCCCAAAAATTACAAATTTTCCCAAACAAAGTCAAAAGCCTAAGACGGGCCCCTCTCGCTAAAAACACATCCCCAGTGGCATCCCAAAATCTCAAACTAAGATTTTTCAGCTCGTCTCAAAAGGATATAATCCCCAGACAAATGTCTCTTCCATAGTATAGTCTCAAACTTAAATTCCCTAGGAGAGCTACTCCCTACTACTTAAGGTCCTCATAATTGACCTCGACCCTCAGAATTGGTCGCTGCCACTTAAGGTCCTCAAAATTGACCTCAATCCTTATAATTAGGCCTACCAATGGATAATCGCATAATCGGATTGGATCCGAATTCGTTTAACATAAAGGGATATGGATTTGGAACCCTAACAGATAATCCGACGGATAATAAAATTAGATTCGAATCTGTTTAACATAAAAGTATATGGATTTGGATTTTCCTGATTCAGTTCGAATCCGATCCGTTTATAGGCCTACTCAAAATTGGTCGCTCCCCACTTAAGGTCATCAAAATTGACCACCCATCAGAATTGGTCACTCCCCACTTAATATCCTTAGAATTGACCTTAACCCTCATAATCCTCGATCTTTAGAATTGTTCACCCCCATTTAAGGTCCTCAGAATTGACCACGACCCTCAAAATTTACCTCGACCCTCAGAATTGGTCGTTCCCAACATTAAGGTCATCAGAATTGACCTCGACCCTGAGAATTGTTCGTCTAAGGACATAAATTTCCAATTGAGTCCCTGTATTGTTTTGACTTAATTTCGTGAACAAAACTGCGTCTGTAATATGTCATAGGGAGATTTTTAATTTTTCACGATCCCACTTGGTCTATGACGTATTGAAGAAAATTGAAGACGTTGTGGCAAAGCTTCAAAGATTTAATCATGCCGATGATTAATTGGTGCAAGTTTAATAATCTTCTAAGTTAATTGCATTCGAAGATCACTCAAGTATGAATGCGTATAATTAATGATGCTCGGAATTGTTTTTATAAAAGATAAGGATGTATTTTCCTAAAGAAATATATTTTAAAATGTTTTTGAAAAGTTTTTTAAAGGTTTACACTTCGTTTTAATTCTGATAAGCTTGAAAAAGGAGCTTGACTTTACTGGGTCTCTTTGAAGAGACGATTTGAACTTAAAGTCAAAAAGTCAAACATCTTGCTCGAACAACATTAGATCTCGCGCGAACGAGATGTCTAAGTCGCTCAAACGAGATCCTTAAGTCATTCGAATGACACATTTTTTGGGACAGCGTTTTAATCCTATTTAAACAGTGTTTTTATCAGAGTTTCGTAAGTGTGCTTTCTGGAAAACTGTTTACGAACTAGAAACTTGTTTGCACATGTTTTCTAAGGTTTATAAAGTATAATTACATCCTTAGAGTTTGCAAAGATCCGAGTTATCATTATTACATGCTTACGTAATCTTTCTTCGCCAAAGTTGTTTGTTCTACACATTGAACATCATAGGGTTTTGCGGTGAAGAAAAAAAGAAGAACTTCTCGTTCGACATCGTAGGCAAATCGAAGCCATTCGGTGGACACCGAGACATATGTGGATGCGTGTGTTATGGACAGGTATCGTGAAAGAAGGACTTATTGCGTGGGCATTGTGAGAGGCGCGGTTGATGATCAGAAGAGTGTCAAGACCCGTGGGGATCGAGTCATTGAGTGAGAATTTTTCTGTCTTTGTAAAACCATATTCATAGTGATTGTCTGGCTTGGGCCGTCCGAGGTTGTTTTTTCGTTTTGTTTTTTTTCCTCGTACATCCGGTGTTGTGAGTATTCTTTACTTTACTTTACTTGGTTTAATCACTAGATGCATGTTTAGGATTATTCAAGATAAAATTGGTTTAAAAGAATTGAATTTTCACAACTTGATTTAGAGCATAGTTAAAAGTTGGATAATTTTCGGTGAAAATTTTTGTTTTCTTTGAAACACACATATCAGGCCGCACTTTTACAAATTGGTAACAAAGCTAGAAAACATAATTTATCTGTTTTGTGATCCCGTGTGTTTGTTTATCTCTCCTTTGTTTGTTTTCTCACGATGGATTCTCTAAGCTTTGACGATTTACATCATTTGAATTTAAAGTTTGCAAAATGTATTGAAGTTTTGGAGAAAGAAAATTATGGTTTCAAAAATAGGATTGAATATTTGCAAAATTTTCAAATTCAAAGAGATATTTGTCGTGAGCACTTTACTTCCTTGTTTAAAAATTTTAATATATTAAAATTTGACAAGAAGGAGAGTGATGATAGAGTCCTCATTTTAGAAAAAGAGTTAGAGGATTTAAAAAATTCTAAAGTTTGTGTCGTTGAGGAAAATCATTCCATTAATGATTTTGTGGCATGAGAAAAGGCTCTTAGGGATAATTTTGCTCATACTGAGGGGGAGCGAGATAACCTTCTAGGGGTAATTGAAAATTTAAAGAAAGAGTCCCAAATGTTTGAGGAGTCTAATCGTTTGCTTGAGTCAAAATTTGTGAAGTTAAAAAATATATAAATGACTCGAGTAGTGATGGTAGCGGTATATCTTGTTCTAGTGGTTCGATTGTAAAAGCCAAAATCATAGTCTGTTTTAGAGCGTCAACCACATACGAGGGTATTAGAAAAGGTCAACCCAAAGGTCCCGTTCCTCATCGTGTTTTTACAAGTTCGCATTGTGGTAGGAAAGGTCACCTTAGGAGTTTTTGTTTTGATCTTAGAAAAAACCCTAGAAAGATTAAACGTAGTGTCCTTTTTGTTCCCCAAACTCGTTGTGTTAGGTATACACCTGTTTGGGTTAGGAAATCCGTTTTGACGATGCTAAATGCTTCGTTGGTTGAATCTCACATGCATGCACATGATACATCTCTTGCTATTTCTTATGGATAGTAGATTTCATGGTTTGTCATATGCTATTTTTCTTCATGTTTTATTCATTGCTAGTAAAGTGACATGTGTATCATTTTTGTATTTTATTTTTCACTTGTTTGAGTCTTATTTGAAAAATACAAAAATATTTTGCTTTTGAGAAAAATTTTGAAAACCCAAAAATATTTTTCTTTTATTTGAGTCAAAATATGAAAAGACAAAGAGATCTTCAGTTTTTATTTTTGAGTTTACATGTTTGATGTGGCGTATTGATGTGCTTGGACCCCTCCCCCCCGCCCCCATCGTTTCATTATCCATGTGGATAGCACATTTGATCATTATTATCGATGCTTAGAATGATCTTAAACATTGTTTATATGGGGTTGTTTCGAAGTTGATATGCATTTTGATTCGACTATGTATATATGCCAACATTGCTCACATGCACAAGTTTATATGGATGTTTGACTTCTCTTGAATATTTGAATTTGGTGAGGCGTTCTTATCTCAATATTGTCATCTATGCATACGTAGACTTAAGGAGAAGTGTGCATGTAATAACCGTTTATCGTGAGGATTTAAATTGGTAAAATGATGAGTGAATTCACGGGAAAGGGTTGTGAGAGTTCAAAATTAACTCGACGTGAAAGCAACCATTTAAAAGAGCCCAAAATAAAATGCAATATGCTAAGACAGGACAAAATTAGTTTAGTTCATTCCAAAGAAAATATGATATTATTGAGGGAGTTTGGATGGATTAAAAATTTAACGGGTTTGCACAACTAATCCTAATGTTGAAACATTACAATTTGACGCTATTGTTTGTAAAATTGTTAAACTTCTGGATATGTGTGCATGTAGTATGTTTAGTTCATTAAGATCACTCTTTTATTGTCATATGGATATGATAAAGTTTGATGATTTATCGCTATCAATTAGAGATTCTTGATCGTTTCGATGTGTTGAATTTGTGACTCATTTGTTTTTAGTTTCACTCCTATACATTCCATATCCATGTTTAAGAACATCGGTACTATGTTTGCATGTAGCTTGCATTTTTAGTTTTTATGAGTTTTTGCGTTTTGTGTTAAAAGCCTACTGTTTTAACACTTTTTTGCTTCTATCAGGCCCTTCTTGGAATTTTTTTGTGGATATTTTTTCACTCGGTAATATTATATCATATTTATGAGAATCTGGGAATTTCTGAGAAGTCACGAGAAGTCGTTAAAATGACATCCCATGTAGCGGGAATGATCTAAGTACCTCGTAAGAGCGACTACGCATCTCGTTTGAGAGAAGTCCTATCTCGTTCAAACGACAGGCTGAATTTTTCCTTGTGATTGGTTTGCAGTCAACTGGGTTAAAATTGGAATATTTTTGGTACTGCTGGAAGCATTTTTGGACTGACTGGTTTATATGCAGGTTATTTTATCTCAAATTGGTAGTTTTCATATAAGTCCGTTTATCACACCTGATTAGATTGCTATACACTTTGTGTGATTCCTTGGTTTACTAGCTATTGATTAGTCATCTCTTGATCATATTTAGCTGGTTGTTGCATAGTTATCTAGCATTTTCATTTTTCAAATTGGTATCCAATTTATTCAAACTGGTATATTCTCATGCTAGATACTTGGTTTGGTTTATCTTTTCACCGGATTATCTATTCGAGACAAAAAGGGGGAGAGATGTATGTGATGTAGGGGGAGATTTGTGAGCATTTTTATTGATATCTGGATTTACATATTGTTCGATTATAATTCTTCCTAATTGGTATCAGAATTGCTCACATGTTTCAAATGATTTGTTTATTAATATATATTAGTTTCATGTGTTCCTTCATACTGCACTGGGTATTTGTTTTTCTATTTCATGTGTGTAGGTATGCTTCAGCGATTCGAGATTTCAAGACTACATCACATTCATACAGTTCATGCTTGTCAGTGCTACATATACTAGTCTGTGTCCTCTATTTTTGATTTTGGGTTTATGGGATGGGATTTAGGCGTCATACGACTTGGCGGCCCAGTTAGGCATTTCACTGGTTTAGTTTTGTCCCAGAATAGTCAAGGGGGGAGATTTGTAAGGACATAAATTTCTAATTGAGTCCTTGTATTGTTTTGATTTAATTCCGTGAACAAAACTGTGTTTGCAATATGTCATAGGGAGATTTTTAATTTGTTGCGATCCCACTTGGTCTATGACGTATTGAAGAAAATTAATGACGTTATGGCAAAGCTTTAAAGATTTAATCATGTTGATGATTAATTGGTGCAAGTTTAATCGTCTTTAAAGTTAATTGCATTCCGAGATCACTCAGGTATGAATGCGTATAAATAATGATGCTCGAAATTGTTTTTATAAAACATAAGGATGTATTTTTATAAAGAAATATATTTTAAAATATTTTTAAAACGTGTTTTAAAGGTTTAAACTTCGTTTTAATTCTGATAAGCTCGAAAAAGGAGTTTGACTCTGGGTCTCTTTGAAGAGACATTTTGAACTTAAAGTCAAAAAGTCAAAATCTCGCTCAAACGGCATTGGATCTCGCGCGAACGAGATGTCTAAGTCGGTCGAATGAGATCCTTAAGTCGTTCGAACGACACATTTTTCGAAGCGGCATTTTAATCCTATTTAAACAGTGTTTTTATCAGAGTTTCGTAAGTGTGCATTCTGGAAAACTGTTTACGAATCAGAAACTTATTTGCACATGGTTTCTAAGGTTTACAAAGTATAAACACATCCTTAGAGTTTGCAAAGATCCGAGTTATCATTCTTATATGCTTACGTGATCTTGTTGCACCAAAGTTGTTGGTTATAAACATTGAAGATCAAAGGGTTTTATGGAGAAGAAAAGAGAAGGACTTCTTATTTGACATCGTAGATGAATCAAATCCATTTGGTGGACACCGAGACATACGTGGACGCATATGTTGTGGACAGGTATCATGGAAGAAGGACTTTCTACGTGGGCACTGCGAGAGGAGTGGTTGAAGATAAGAAGAGCATCAAGACCTGTGGGGATCGATTCGTTGAGTGAGACTTTGTCTCTCGTTGTAAAACCATATTTATAGTGATTGTTTGGCTTGGGCCGTCCGAGGTTTTTTTCCCGTTTTGGATTTTTTCCTCGTACATTCGGCGTTGTGAGTATTCTTTAGTTTACTTTACTTGCTTTAATCACTAGATGCATGTTTATAATTAATCAAGATAAAATTGGTTATAAGTAAGAATTGGGTTTTCACAACTTGGTTTGGTGCATAATTAAAGTTGGATAATTTTCGGTGAAAACTTGGTTTTATTTGAAACACACATATCGGGACGAACTTTTACAGTTCGCTCCTACTTAAGGTTCTTAGAATTGGCTTTGACCCTTAGAATTGATCCTTCAAGCGTAAGGTCCTCAGAATTAACCTCGACCCTCATAATTCATTGCTCCCACTTAAGGTCCTAAGAATTGATCTTGACCCTCAGAATTGGTCGCTCCCGCTTTAGGTCCTCAAATTTGACCTCGACCCTCAGAATCGATCACTCCCATTTTAGGTCTTCAGAATTGACCTCGGACCACAGAATTGGCTATCCCCAACATTACCTTAGGTCCTCAGAATTGACCTCGACCCTCAAAATTGGTCATCCTCTTCCATTATTGATCCTTAAAATCGACCTCTTTCCTAAACATCAAGTGGTGTATATTCGACGAATTTCACTTGTTCCAAGATCACCCATTGAGGGTATCCATAAACACCATAATATAAGATCCCTAAATCTCTCCTTAGGCCCCTAGCACCTCCTAATTCACTACAAACCCTAGGTCATACTCTGAGTACAGATCTAGAAGCCATCGGGCGCTCCACCACCCTATTTTCTCCGGTAAACTCTATTATCAAAGAAAAATATCAATAAATATTATAATGACTCTAAATCCCCTTTCTAACGGTCTGCCTCATGCATAAATCTTCATAATGGTTCGGTCGAACAAACTATTTTACTATAAAACTGATTTGGAGGCCACCGTACACTCCTGGGACCCGATTTAGCTCCAATCAAATCCAACGTCAAAGAAAAAGATCAATGAATCTTCGAAGGTAACTAAAACCCCTTTCAATCGGTCCACCCCATGCACAAAATGACATAACGATTTGGATAAACGATCCATTTTCCACTGAAAGTTTATCCGGAGGCCACTGGGCACTCCTGGGCTTTGTTTGACCAAAGTCAACTCTTCAAATTGAACGATAGTAAATGAATCTTCCAAGGGAACTGAATAAAATTTCCAACGGCCTGCCCCGTGCACAAATCATCCTTAAGATACGAATGAATGACCCATTTTACTTCAAAAGGTCACCGGGCGATCTCAGTCTCCGATTCACTAAAGACAACTCTTTAAACCAAGAGAAGCTCTTAGGAATGTCGAATAACTCATGTAACCTTTCCAAAAGTCCATTCCATACATGATTCTGACTTACAGTTTGGACGAACAATCCATTACCGTCTGATGATCTTTCATCTAAATAACCGACTGGTGCTTTCGAGCCCCGTTTAACCAAAAGTCATCTCTCGACCACGGGGGAGGCTGAAAGGATTCTTAAACGTCTCTAAATTATATTTCTAACGGAATTCCCCATGTGCGATTTGGATTTACAGATTGCGTTCTATGATAATTTTTCAAAAAAATTTGCACGAGACTGCTAATTAGCAGGTCCATTTCGCTGCCAATTCATTGTGTGCCTAGTTTCACCTGTCAATTAGTAGGTCTAGGGGTATGACGATAGGTAGTTTCCCTACCCTATAAAAGGAGGGCATGATCTGACTCTCAAGGCACCCATCAGATCCATCAATATAAGTGATCTTAACAATATTCTCTTGTAATCAGGGAAGTCTCCTTGTGTGAAATTCCCTTTCATCTTTCATTCCGATCATTTTCATACCCAATTCGAAAAAATCTCCTTCTCTCTCATCCAACATTCATCCCAACATTCTAGAGAGATCATCAAGGATCAAGATCAAGCCCCAATTCTCTAAATAAGGTCTAAATATCCTTCTCTCTATTTAAATTTCTTTATTTTTGCAGTAATGATATAAATTCTTAGTCTACCTTTTACTTTAGTTCATACACATTAATATCTCATCCGTGATTAGTTATATTGCACAAAATTTATTTTCTATAAAATATCCAAAACAAAGAAAAAAAGGGTTACACCTATAAATTCCAACGGGATTGTTCACAACATTTGCTCAAAACTAAAAATATCTTTTCTATGCACACACGTATAATAAACTCCCTTTGAATTTATGGGATAAACACCACCCTTGTGACACATGCGAACTATAAGACTTTGATGCCTTTTTAGGCTAGGTAGGCATTTCGTGCTAAAGCCCGAGACTTGAGTCCAATTTTCCAATTTTTCTATTTTCACTCTTTTATCTTTTTTATTTTTCTATATATTTTTCATATATATCATGCTTGTGATTCACACTTGCGCGCCTTTTCTAACAATTATTATCGTTTAATTATAACGATCAATGTCTTGATAAGCGCATACATTATATTTTATAATTATTATATTGGGAGCATTCCTTTGGATGACCTCACATTTTCTTTCCATGATATGAGTCGAATGATTCCGATATCCATTTATATATACACACGCACACACTTTACGGAGAAATTTTGAGAAATAGTAACACAAGTCCATGAGAGAACGAAAGAACGGGATGGGTGCCTAACACCTTCCCATTTCGTAACTTAGCCCTCAAACCCATGAACTATTGTTTTTGTAAGCATCAGTTTGTCTTTGATATTGCTCTCTCGAGGCGGCGACATATCCTTTTGCCTATTCTGTGCGAAATAGGCTAGTGACTCCATACTTTTACATCCCCCCACATCGACGATGGTCAAAGAGCTCCTAGAAAATGGGCGTGAGACCTTCTCTCCCTCTCTGAGTGCAAACGCGAGAGCCCGAAACCCCCCAAGACGAGAGTGGGGGATAGAGCCAAAAAAAGGAGGGATGGCCACAAAGTGGTTGCCCCACTGGTCGATTAAGAGCTTCAGGTCCCTCGCTGAGGCCTTCACAACTCGTTTCATAACCATCGGCTCATGTCCAAAGAGGATGTATTCTCTACTCACGTTGAGAAAAAAATCACAGGAGACCTTACGGGAGTATGTCGAGCGCTACTGGGAAAATTTTAACGAATTAAAAGATTGCTCGGAGCAAGTAGCCATAACATCATTCAAGATTGTCTTACCCCCTACTTTTCTGCTACACCAGTCCCTCACTAAGAAGAAAGAGGACACCATGATGACCCCATATCACGCATTGAAAAATACGCCAAGGTGCAAGATGTGGTCAATAAAATCCAACCAGAAACTAGTCATTCAAAGGCGAGCAAAGGCAACGACAAAGAAAACAACCCTAAAAACGGGAACAAGAAACAAAAAAGAGGATCCAAGGATGGGGAAGAACATGTTCATTTAATACATTCCAAGCTATTAACACAATTTTCAAAGAACTAATTTACAAAATTCTGGGAAAGATCAAGGACCAGCAGTTTCTCAAATGGTCAAAAAAGTGGGAGGAGATCCGACCAAGAGGAACAACACAATTAACTTATGGAAAATAAACACAAGACATAAATTGAAAAGCCTTAAAGTCTCATTTGGAGGGATTAGCCCAGTTGGGGCATTAGAGCGAGTACATTGAGAAGAAAGTTGATCAGGTCATCACCAATGGCGATAAAAAATTAAATAATGTGGTGGACGACGAAGCAGGACACGAGTTTGCCGTTATAAACCGGGTGTTTGACCTTAAGCATATCTAGTGCAATGTTGTTTGGATGGATTTCAATAAGGACATAGTAGTGATGAAGGCTTTATAGATAAATCCTACTAAAAGCTAAGCTGGAAAATGCAGGCGACTGAAAGACGTGGATTATAATAAGCACATAGTATTTACTAAGGATGATTTGGTCGGGTTAAGAACCCCTCACCACGATGCACTAGTAATCACTCTTAGGATTGAAATCTGGGATGTGGATCAATCACTAGTGGATCAAGGAAGCTATTCGAATGTCATGTACTTGGATATTTTTCACAAGCTTGAACTAAAGATGACGGATTTGAAGGAAGCAATAGTCCCACTGGTCGGCTTCGCGGGAAAGATGACCATGACATTGGGGAAGGTAGTCCTGTCAGTGAGGGCAGGAAACATTTTAAACTTATTGAGTTTATGATGATAAATATTGACTCACTTTACAACTCTATCTTTGGTAGAAGGTGGCTACACGCCATGAGGGTAGTGCCCTTCACCTACTATAAAAAATACAAGTGTATCACAGATCAAGGAATAATAAAGATTAGAGGCGATCAGCTTATTGCTAAAAAATGTTACATCGTCGCCATCAGGCCTAAATAAGAGAAGAATAAAGAGAAGGAAGTCATCTCTGAAAGATCTCAAGATGGCGCCACCACCTCCAAATAATAACTAAAGCATGGACGACTAGGGGTGGAAGAGATGAGAATCCACCCTGCTGATAGAGTTATGAAGAAATTGGACAAACTAGTTTATAATCGGCACCGCTTTATCCACCCAAGAAAGGAAGGAGTTAATCACTTTTCTGAAGCAAAGATTAGATGTTTTCTCATGGGAGCCACATTACATGCCAAGGATTTATCCCATAGTCACTTGCCATCGACTTCATGTGGACTTAGCATTTTAGTAAATTACATAAAAGTCTAGCTGCACTTCCCCAGAGAAATCCAAAGTGGTGGAAAAGGAGGTACAGAAACTTCTGGAGGCAAGGTCCGTTAGAGAATTTCAATTCTCGAAGTGGCTATCAAACTTGGTGGTGCTCCAAAAGAACAACATCAGCTAGAGAGTTTGTGTGGACTTCATCAATATCAACAGAGTTTGTCCCAAAGATAGTTTTCTTTTATCGAAGATAGACCAACTGGTCGACGCCACAGTAGCCCATGAACGAATAAGTTTTTTAGATCCTTACTCAGGGTACCACCAGATTCCCTTATTTATCCTCGAACAAGACAAAACCTCATTTGTCACCTCCATCCGTCCTATATTATTATAAGGTCATGCATTTTGTCCTTAAAAATACTGGAGCCACATACTAAATATTGGTCACAAAGATATTCAAGCAACAAATGGGAGAGACGATGGAAATGTATATTGAAGATATGCTCGTTAAAAGTAAGCGCAAGGACAACCACCTCAAGGACTTAGCAGGAACCTTTAAAATTCTCAGGTGTTATCGAATGAAGCTCAATGTGTGAAAATGATCATTCGAGGTCTAGTCAAGAAAGTTACTCCCGTACCTGGTCAGTAAGAAAAGGATCAAAGAAAACCATGACCGGATAATAGTGATCAATAATGTTCAGCCACCGAAGACATTGCGAGAGATTCAAAAGAAAACTGGGATGCTAGTAACTTTAAACCGTTTTATATCCAAATCATTTGAGTGTGGAAAACTTTTATTTCAACTACTCAATATGGAAAAGGGCCTTACCTACAACGATGAATGAGCAAAAGCCTTTAAGGAAATAAAGTCTTATCTTAGCAACCTTCAACTGTTAGTAATTCCAGACCCGGGGGATCATTTATACCTAAACCTTACAGTTTCAATCCACACAATCAGTTCAGCCTTGATATGTGAGAAAAAAGGAAGATAGTTCCTCACTTACTATGTCAGCAAGGCACTCATGGACGTCGAGTAGTGCTACCTTCTAGTAGAAAAGTTGGCTTACTCGTTGATCACTACATCTTGAAAATTGAAGCATTACTTTGAAGCCCATTCTATCACAGTCATCAGAGCCTTCCCTCTTAAAGTTATTTTATGTAAGGCAGACCTATCTAGAAGTATGTCCAAATAGTCAATCAAACTCAAGAGATTTAACATACACTATCAACTAAGAAGAACAATCAAGGGGCACGTATTAGCTAACTTTATAGTTAAATTTACTAAAGAAAGGCCCATACCGATCAACTGGTTACGGACCAATTGAAAGATCACAGACTTGATCAATTCAGGTAGTGGATATTATACGTAGATGGTGCCTCCAACTTTAAAGGGGAAGGAGTAGAAATTATAATCGTAACACAAGAGAATGCCATGATCGAGCAAGGAATCAGGCAAGGCCATGAAGCCTCCAATAATTAAGCCGAGTGCGAAGCTCTTATAGGTGGACCCTATAAGGCCCACTTACTGAGGGCAAACAATCTAGAAGTGTATTGTGATTCAATGCTGGTATCCAACCAGGCCAGTGAAGACTTCAACACCAAGGATGAAAGGATGGAAATATACTTACGAGTGGTTTGCGATTTGATATCAACGTTTGAGCAAGTCCATGTTCAAAAGTTTCCTCAGGGGAACAATAGTCATGTCAATGCTTTAAAAACCCTATGTTCAGCAATGGATTCCAATCTTAGGAGAAAAATTGAATCGAAGTTCCTCGACAATCCTAGAATTATGAATGTTGTGGAATTCAAGCTCGTTCTTTGCATTGAAAAGGGTTCTAGATAGATGGATCCCATAATCACTTACCTGCATAAATATATTCTACCGATCGATAAAAAAATAAGCTCATTAAGTCAGGGTAAAAATGCAAAGTTCTACCTTGGACATGGGGAAAAATCTAGAGAAGATAATTCACAAGCCTTACCTTCAATGTGTGCATCCAAAATATGCCGACCAAGTTCTTTATGAACTAAACGATGGGACTTGTGGGAGCCATACATGATGAAGGTCCCTGGCTTTTAGAGAAATCAAAGAGGGCTACTGGTGTCCATATATGCAAAAGGATGAAAATACTTACGTACAAAAGTGTGAAAAGTGCCAAAAGTTCTCCCTCATTCTTTATCAATTATCCAGGGATCGGAGATATTGTATGACCACTCTTAACTGCACTAGAAATCATAAATACATATTTATCAACATAAAATATATCACAGAATGGATTGAGTCAGAGCCACTAGTGAACGTAAAAAACACCGATATGTTTAGATTCATTTGGAGGAACATCATAAGTTATTTTGGGATACCGAGGATAATTATAATGGACAACGACACTAGTTTAAAAATGGGCTTTTCCAAGGTTTCTATGATGACTATGGAATCAAACACTTTTTTAGTTCTATGTACTACCTTCATAGTAATGGGTAAGTAGAGGATTCCAATAAAATGATGCCCGACGACATATAAAAGAGTTTGGAAAGAGTAAAAGGAGTTTGGGTAGATGAGATTCCTCATGTTCTCTGGGAATATTGTACTACGTTGAGGAGACACACCAGGGAAATTCCCTTCTCTCTAACCTTTAGAATGGAAGCTATAATTCCTTTGAAAGTTGGCCTTCTAACCATCAGGTTAATCATTATTGAGAAAGGTTTGAACAACAAAGCTATGAGCGTTGAACTTGACTTACAAGAAAAATGGAGGTAACATGACATTATAAAACTGGCCTCCTACCAACAACATTTAACTAAGAAATACAATAAAGGGGTCAATTCGAGAAAATTCCATGTCGGGGATTATGTCCTTAGAAAATCCCTCGACAGTGCAAAAAAATCTTCGGACGATAAGTCATGACCTAACTGGAAAGTACCATTCAAGATAATCAGAGATGATCTGCAAGGAGCCTATCACTTGGAAACAATGGAGGGAAAAGAAAAGCCCAAAGCATAGAATGTGGTTAATCTCAAGAAATTTTACTTTTGATTTTATTTACCATATACTTAGTATTTAAATTTTTTTGTTTTAAGACTTATAATGCTCGTGGTTTGATTTAAAGTCATTAATAAATATCCAAGTGGTTCAATCAATTACTTTTCATTATTCCAAAATGACAGGCTCACATTTTCCCCCAATGATCGAATGTCGATCAGAGTTACCTTAGCTTAATTGCAGTTACAAATTTATTAATTATAATTAAACCTAAGGTCTTTAGGTCTTCGTCATAAAAAATAAAAAGCCACTATGAATTTCTCAGGCAAGCAAAAGCCTTACAAGGGATCCCTAGGAACTGAATGAACCCTACTTAGTTGGACAAAATCCTGAATGGGTGGATTGCCTTTAAACCAGGTGCATTTTTTCCATAGTTTATTCTAGGCCTAAGGTAGAGCGATGACACAACCTAAAAGGTAAGATAAAATAAGAAAACATATTCTTGGCATAAAGGAATGGAAAATGTGAAAGATTGATATTAAATAAATAGCTTGTTGCAACATGAGTTACATGTTACAAAAATATCATCTACAATAAGTGAAAAAACAAAAAAGGTGAACATGATATGGTCGGGTGGAAAGAAAATCAATGATTGCTCCTCATTGACTATTATTAAGGTCCGGTCAGAAGTCATCATCACTATTATGGGAGGTCAAATAGCTCTTATCGAGCTGAAGAGGAATGAATTCTAAAAGGAACCACCTCTCATCACTTCCAAAAGGAGGATATATATAAGCCGAATAATCAACTTGGTATATATATCGAAGTTTAAAGTCCTTGGGAACTTTTAAAATTACCAAGGCAATTCATCCAACCATGCTTGTAAGATACAATCTTTTACTTCTCCAATCTGACAGTAGTATCCTTCTAACCTTCATCATAGCCCGCCGACCAAGCTGCTCGAGGACCCACTCAAAACAAATAGCAAAGCTTGACAATATCACGACTAAGTTGGATGACCAAGACATGAGATCTTCTGCTACTGTCCTCTGCGTAAACAAACTTCTTCTTGAGTTCATCATTCTCAAATTGAAGAAAGGCACAAACATCTTCGATGTCTTTTTCCTCGATAAATTGGGCCTTTAAATTGTTCACATACTCTTGCATAAGGGTACCAACATCCCCAGGTCATTTACATTATCCTTTAGCTTGGCCACTAATGTTGACTAGTTCTTATAGGCATGAGTCTTCTTCTTTTTCAAGGCCTTACAAATAAAGGTAAATGCTCATTAGGCTTGGGCACTAACGTCCCGACTAAGGACATCTAGGTTTCTAGGGAAAAAAGGAACGTCTTTGATAACATTGGCAGGATACAGAAAGTAAAAAGAAAATAAAAACATTCAGTAAAGTATCTGGACAATATTATAATTAACAAAAAGGAAGACTTTTCATTGATAGCTCCAAAATGGGCAAAATCCTTCCAAATAGAGATAGAGAGAAAAATACAAGAAAATGAAAGAATAATCAGTCCTAAACTATGTTCCTTTGTTCTTCGACCCCTTCTCACTCTCTGGGGCCTTGCCCTTGGATGCAACATCCCCACTTTGATCAGCTGGGGCACTGTTAGTGGCTTCTTCATCAACTCTTGGTGGATAGCCTGGCTTTTGCTCGCCAAAGAATTCTGATTTCTCCAGGAAATTCATCCTCACGAAGGTTGTACCACAGCCTTTCTTGAAGTTTGAATTTTGAATGTAGGAAAATTGGTGTTTTACATCCTCAAAGGGTTTAATCTACCTTTTGTCATACCTTACCTCTTTGGCCAAGGAGAGTTCCTTGACTTCTTTTACTAACCGATGATGCTCAACCTTCAACTGGTCATTATCAACCTTCAGTTGGTCGGGTTCGATCTTCAATGCGCTCATGGCATCCCTGATGGTGTTGAAACGTATGGGCCAATTTTTAAATTCAAATGGGAGATGGTTCTCACAATATTCCAAAGTTTAAATATCACCCAAGATTTTAATTTCTCCAAAAATAAAATAAAATTAAACAAAATAAATAATTTTAATTTTTTAAACAAAATTAATTCAATTCAAGTTCCAAATTATCCAAACAAACCAAACATAAATATTCCCAAATTTACTTGAATTAAATTACACTAAACTTTATGAAAAATTAAATTAGCACCAATTTAAGCAAATATTGTGATTAAACCAATTTTTATCTTTTTAAGCCTAACCATGCATCTACGTGATTTTTGCAAGATAAAATAAAACACACCACAACGACGCGATGTATGAGGAAAACCCACATTGGGAAAAAATCTCGGACGTCCCAGCCCCAAGTCCACTAAGTACGATTTTACAAAGATGAGACATAAAGACTTACTTCAACAACCTGACGCCCTCTCAAGCCTTGAAACTTCTTTTCTCCTCTACCTTCACCTAGTCGACAACTCAAGAATCCACCTTCGTCTCGGAGTTTGCCGATGGGGCAAATCAACTATCAACACACGAAGTCCTCCTCCGTATGTACACCACGAACAATAAATAAAATTCTCCATAGGAAACAATCTCCTTTTGGGGTAGAGAATGATACCCGGTGCCAAATCAATGATCTCAATGCATGATATATGAAGAAACATGGATCAAAGAAACTATTGGGTGTAAACTTTATGCTTTTGATGGAGATTAAACTGTTAAATCTTTACACATAAAAAATGACTCTTGGATTTGGATTTGTGATCTCAAAAACAAGTTAGTATACTCTCAAAAGTCTCCAAAAGTCTGTGGAAAGACCTCTATTCCCCACAACATAAAGGTGGTTGAAAATATAGTGGGAAAATGTTAAAAACTAACGATGCTGTTGGAAAACCATCGGCCGTTCGAACGACTCTACAAAACGAATGTCATTCGAACGATACTACAATCGAGATTACCAATGAGACCTCAAAGAAAAAATCGTTTGATATCCCGTTTGAATGACCTAGGAATCTCGTTCGAACGAGATTCAAATTTCGTTCAAACGACTTTTCAAAGAAAAGTTTTTTTTCTTTCAAAAAAATCATTTTCAACTTAATTTTAAAAAAATATTACACCCAATTTTTTTTCCAAGGCTCTATATATATCATATGCATGCATACCTATAGAAACCGTGGAAAACTTGAAAGATTGATGACGTTAAACATGGCATGAAAACTGGCAATGGTGATATCTTCAATTTCTTCTTGGCCACTACGTCTTCAACACAAACGTCATAGGCTTAAAGGTCACAAACTTCTATCCTATTAGTCATAGTTTTTTTCGGAATTATGCCAACACTTACAGATTAGCTCAATTGGAAATTTATCCTTACAAATCTACCCTTTTGGATATTCCGGGACAAAATCAAAATAAAAAAACCTATGGTCCGTCAAGCTCATCTAAAAGGACGCAATACCACCCAAAAATAAAAAAATACAGACGCTTGACTGACACATGGGATGAGAATCTTTGCTTGCTTTAAAAGGTTGTCGCTAAGATGAAAACCTGCTCGCTTAATTACACCATCAAATGTATAGGGAATATAACAATATAAAGTGCATTATTAAATTCTCCCCTAATTAAATTCTCCCCCTTTGTCTAACAAATGTCTACCCAAGAAATGACGTCTCTCCCTAAGATAGATTTTCCCAAATTAAAAGGTTTAGATACCATTTCTCCCCCTTTTTGTTCGGAATAGACAAAGGATAAAATGCATATAATAACTCATTTTTCCCTAATTAAAACAAATTCCCCCTAAATTTAACAAGGGATAAGAATAATGAAAAAAATGAGTATACCATGCATTGGTGTATAGAGGTACAAGTATGATAGAGAATCATGGCAACAAAAGATCAACTAATCCAAAAATAAATACTTATATCAACAAGAAGCATACATGGACTAGATAGCAAGACAAGGACTCAAAAACAAATGATAACATATATATAAATACTCAAAGGATATCAATGACGTATAATCACATATATATAGGTATAAATACCACACAAGACACACAATACAATAAGTTTTCCACACTCTTATGACATAAATGTGTCTAAATAACAATGTGGTAAACGGAGTGAAGGGTTATGAACTAGAGACAAAAGAATTATGACCGAATCACTTACAAAATGTTCAAGGAGTTCTATTTGATTGTAAAAACTTTATCAAACATAGATTTAGCCTTATGTGACAATAAAAAGTGAACTCAAAGAACAAACAAGGACATTGCATACAAGCCTAAAATTTTGATGATTCTATAAACCAATAGAGTTATGACAAAATAAGCATAACTAGGATACATTGTCATTGTGAAAACCCGTTGATATATCCATCCAAACTCCCTCATAAATAATCATTCTTTTTCTTTTCTTTTGAATGAACATACTAAACTAAACTATGTAAGCCTTGGCTACTTTTTACAATGCCACACTTTCTTAGGCCATTTTCAAACTCTTTAGGTCTTGACTACTTTTTCAAACTCCACACTTTTTTTAGACCCAATTGAAATTGTGGTTAAATCGCAAAGGACATATGTTCCTTTCGTAGCCCTTCCCCATGCCCACTCATCTTTTATTAATATATAAACAAATTCCTCTCGGGCAACGGTTCTTTCATGAACGAATACTCCATAGTCATAAAGATATGTAGATGAAAAAATTGATAGGAGAACATCTCATTTAGCTTAAATATACATTCAGAGTTAAAATTCAAAGAGCTCGTGCATGTGTGTGAGAGGCATATAGAAAGAGAATCCATTAAGTGACTCAAAATCAAACTTCTCCATGCAAGCATGATAAAGAACATTTTAAGAATTGAAATTCATAACCAAAAGTTATGGCCACATGGAAGCAAGGGAATGATAAATGATTAAAACACAAGTATATGCCACATAAAATGTGTAAAACTAATATACAATTTTTTTTTAAATCAACTCAACAGAAAAACAAAATCCTTTTGTATTTTTCAATATGAGCCAAAAAAATTAAAATATAAAAGATAAACAAAGCATAATCCAGTCAAACTTACATAATGAAGCATAAACTAGAATATGATAAACAAATATACAACTAGAAAAAATCTATCATGAAGCACAAAAGCTAGTGTAGGTAAACAACGCTAACACAATCAACCTTTTGATTCAGCAAGGGAGGAATCATTTGCAAGCAAATGAGAATCACAAAGCCTATCATGTAAAGCCTCCAAATCCAATCTCCTAACCCATATGAGTGAAATACAATGCTTTTAGGATTTGATGACCTTGACGACTCTTTTCTTAGACTTCGTAGGACCATTTCTAAGGTCGAAACAAAACCTCCTAAGGTGACACTTCCGACCAAAATGTGTGCGAGTGAATAAATAGTGAGAAGTATTACCTAACGATTGACATTTTCTGTGTTCCTAGACGATTATCTAAAAAACAAGGTTTTAGCTTTATTAGCAGAAGCATTTTGAGTGTCAAAACCAATACCACACATGTCTTCTTTGATTTGGATAGTGCCTAGGATTTTATCTAATTTCTCTGACCTACGCTCCAAATCAAATTTGACCTGACTTGAGTTTCTCAATTTCACTTCAAGCTCCAGTATTCTAGACTTATGTAAACTCCTACTCTCTTCAAACTCAAAAAGTTCTTTCTTTATAGCCTCTATTAAACCTTTAAGGCTATCTCTTTCACCTTCAACATACTCTAGCTTCTCACAAAGATTTTTCTCACGTGAGTCAATATCTTCAATTAAAACACTTTTATCACTACCTACGGAACATTCTCTCATTTAAGCTTCCAACTTCAAGTTTGACCTTTTTAATTTTAATGACTCTGCATACAACTCATGAAAGGCTACTTGAAGTTCACTCTCCTCTGCCTCTTCTTCATTCTCACTCTCTTCTCCATCAAACTCATGGCCTCAGAAATAATGGCCTCGGAAGTGTCATGTATTAATTTATCCTTAACGAATTATTTTTCATTATCGCTCACATAAGAAGCCATGAATGCGGTAAAATTACGCTCAATGGCAGAATCGGGTCCCTCTTTCTGTTCCCTATCACTAAGGGTGGCATTATATGAAATCGATTTCTTTCTCACCCCTTAATTTAGTGGGACATTCGAATGCCCTATGGCCATAAACCTTACAACCATAACATCCAATTAAGGTCTTTATTATTATTTTTAGGGATTTTATCGGCTTTATTATGCCTAGACTTCTCTAACTTCTTATAACAATTTTTAAGTTTCTCTTTATTAATCTTAAGAAATCTTCCAAACTTCTTAGAAAACGAAGCCAGATCTCCCGAGTCAATCTCAAACTCATCATTTGAAACCGATATTTCCTCCTTTCGGGCTTTCAAAGTAATGCCCTTATCTTTCTTCTTCTCTTCCTTGGAGGGAAACATGTCAAATTCATAGATTTGTAAGTCACCTACAAGCTCTTCAAGTTTCATAGAGTCTAGAGTGCCTAAAAATTTTAAAACCGTCACTTTTAGAATAAATTTATCGGGTAATGACCTCAAATTTTTCTTTATGACACGGTTGTCAGGTATCTTTTCTACCAAATTAAAACATGAATACTCAATAGCGATCATCTCGCATATAACTCATCAAAAGTATCACTTTCTGGCATCTTAATGGTTTCAATTTTAGTGGTGAGGTTTTGGAGTTTAGAAGCTTTAACGACACTTCTACCTTCATGGGTGAGTTGGAGTATATCCCATGACTTCTTAGACGTTTCACACGTCATAATCTGACAAAGCTCATCCGGTGTGACCACATTAAAAAGAGCATTTAAACTTCGAGAATTAATGTTTTCTAGTTTAAGCTCATTCTCACTCCATCTTGCTTCGAGTTTAGGTACACGAACCTCTCCATCTAGACATATTGGTTGGGACCTTTCACGATCCCATACCAAAATTAATAGTAGGGAATGAGTGTATTGGCATGCCACCAAGGCAACATATATTCTGACTTTAATTGTTTCCTTAAATAAGTGCAACAGAAATATAATCACATGGTTATGAATCATAAACTGCTGAAAGTAAAGGAATTAAGTCATCAGAGCTTTATAAAAGGAAAGTTCATTTATTTTAAAAGTGACAACGAGTTACAACTTAAGATAAAATTTAAAACTTATTACAAGAGAGCCAAACATGCTCTAAACGACAAAACAAACATAATAATAAAAACATCTCTAAAAGCTGAATCTCTAACACAATCCTTTTTCATTCCCTCCGCGAACCTACTTATTTCCTAAAAAATGGTTATTTATACAACATCAGATAAAAGACGAGTAGTAATTAATCTCCAGACATTCCATGGTTTTTCAAAAAATTGATACCTATTCAATTTACAACATAAGGCATATACATATATGGACAGGAATTTGCAGTAAAAAATATAAAGCAAACTAGCAGTATATATTTTCAGAATAAACAGTTCAGAATAGAACAGATAAAATAATTTGATCAATATGTCAGTTATTAAATTTTATTTTGATGGCCATGTACGCTCTAATACTGAGATAAACAGACAGTGTTACCAAATGTTTCCACCCGACAACAACACAGACAGAAAACCATGATATCTGAAAACAACGCCTTATTTAGGGCACACCAGCGATAAACCAGTTGGGAAGTTACCATCCAAACATTTCCACCCGGTAGTCAAGTCCAACATAGTAAGAGAGCTTCCATAGGCCGAATCAATAATTTCAGAATTCAAATCAGATGTATATATCGAGAGATATATACATATAAAAAACAACGGAATCATCGGTATCAGATGTATTTGAGAAAAAAATCATTGAACAAAATAGATATAGTTTGCATAATATCATATAATAAAAATACACAAGGAATGTCACAGAGTACTCACCTAGAACAAAAATCCGAAGTTATAGATACAGGGTCTTGGATCGCTCGATAAGCTTAAGACGAAACTTCTTCTTTAACTTCCTCACACTTTCTCTAACTATTTATCTTTGATATTTGGAATGTATTTCGTGTAAGAACTGATCCTAAGGCTTCTATTTATACTTTCCCAAAGTTATTAGGGTGTGGACATGTGTCCTGATGACTAAGCATTCATTTTGGCGAGTCAACATGTCGCGTGTCGCGTAACGAGGCTATCTTGCAGCCTTAATTCACCAGATGGCGACACGTGTTTTAACTTTCTATAATTTCATGACATGTGTTTTGTACCTTAATTTAAAGGCGACACGTGTACGGTGTGGTGGCAAAAGTATAGCACGAGGTGTAAAGTTATTAAGGGTATTAGGGTCATTTTACACATGAAGGGTATTTTAGTAATTTTACATCATACATTTTCAATATTTCTTAGAGGTCCTTGAAAATAATTTATTTACAAAATGGTCCTTTATATATTTTCATTTTAGTCCCTAAAACTTTCATTCTTTCAAAATCAAGTCCCCAAAAATTTATAAATTTAATTTTCTACCCCAAAACTTATCATTTAGCTTAGGATATGCTATAAGACTTTGATTTAATCCATTTTGATGAATAAGGAGGTTATTTCAAAATGTTTAAGTCAGCCAAACCATCCTTCCTTTCAACCAATCAAAATATTACACATGGTATGGTAATAAGACAAAATATGACTTAAAGGATGGACAGATTTTCCCTTATTTCGTAATTTCGGCATAACTTCTTGCTCGAACCTCCATTTAACACACCGTTTATTGTGTTACAAACCTAATTAATATATCTACAACTTTATTATTTTTACCTCAAGTCAATTGTTATATTATAATAGTCAAAACAAGTTTCTAATATGAATATTCCTACCAAAACTTTACAATTTTATGTTTGTAACTAATTTGATATTTCATGATTTAAAAAGGGAGGATTAGAATAAAATAATAAATTAACATTATTCATATCATATATGAAATAATACAACATTTAAAACTATATATGACCGTATAAAAGTGGGGTCATTACATCCTACCCTCCTTATAAAAAGTTTGGTCCCCAAACTTTACTTACATTAATTTGCAAACAAGTATGGATATTTCTCATTTATTTCATCTTTTTGCCCCCATGTTGATTCTTCAATGGAATGATTATGCCATAAAACTTTGACCAATGGAATTACCTTAGTTCATAATATTTGATCTTTATTATCCAAAATTTCTACTGGACGCTCAATGTATGACAAATCTTCTCTAACTTGAAATGGTTCGTGACTTAGGATATGCGCTGGATCTGGGACGTATTTCTTCATCATTGACACGTGGAACACATTATTCACACTAGATATTTCAGGGGGTAAAGTTATTCTATATGCAACAACTCCTATACTTTCAAGGATATCAAAAGGTCCTATGTATCTTGGACTCAATTTCCCTTTCTTTCCTAATCGGATTACTCCTTTTGCTGGTGATACTCGCAAGAACACATAATCTCCTATTTGGAATTCCAACTCTCGTCGGCGATTGTCAACATAACTCTTTTGACGTCTTTGAGTGATTCGAAGTCGGTCTTGTATCAATTTCAATTTCTCTGTTGTGATCTGGATCAATTCTGGTCCCAATAATTTTCTTTCTTCAACTTCTACCCAACATGCAGGGGAACGACACCTTCTACCATAGAGTGCCTCCTACGAAGCCATTTGAATACTTGCTTCATAACTATTATTATATGAAAACTCCGCTAACTGTAAATGATCATCCCAATTCCCTTTCAAATCAAGTACACATGCCCTAAGTATATCCTCTATGGTTTGAATGGTTCTCTTAGATTGTCCATCCGTTTGAGGGTGAAAAGCAGTGCTGAAATTTAATTTTGTTACCATGGCTATTGGTAGGCTTTTCCAAAAGCGAGACACATATCTAGGGTCATGATCAGAAATAATTGAAACTGGGGTTCCATGAAGCCTAATAATTTCCTGCACCTACAACTTAGCTAACTTTTCTAAAGAATGGGTAATCTTGATGGCAAGAAAATGAGCAGATTTAGTTAACCTATCAATAATTACACAAATAGAGTCATTACCATTTGAAATCCTTGGTAAACCTGTCACAAAATCCCTAGTGATATGTTCCCACTTCCACTCAGGGATAGGTAGGGATTGTAGTAATCCTGATGGTTTTTTATGTTCAGCCTTTACTTGTTGACAAACCAAACACTGAGATACAAATTCTGCTATCTCCCTTTTCATGTTATTCCACCAAAATACTTCTCGAAGATCTCTATACATATTTGTACATTCGGGATGAAATGCGAATCTCGAATAATGACTTTTCTCCAAAGTTTGCCTCTTTAGTTGGGCATCAGCTGGCACACACTATATTTTTGAACCTCAATATATCATCTCGTATCACAAATTCAATCATCTTCCCTTAAATAACTTCTTCTCTAATCTTCTTCAGTTGTGGGCCATTTACTTGTGCAATTTTGATCCTTTCCATCAACATGGGTTGTACTTGTAAATTTGCGATTGTTCTTTCTTTACTACAAATGAATACATCTATTTACATACTTCTCAAATCCTTCAACAGTGCTTTCTGGCTTGTAATAATACACACTAAATTTCTTATAGACTTCCTACTTAAAGCATCAGCTACTATATTAGCTTTTCCCGAGTGATAATGAATATTCAAATCATAATTCTGCATTAATTCTAACCACCTCCTTTGTCTCATGTTCAATTATTTTTGGGTAAAAATATATTTCAAACTCTTATCATAGGTATAAATCTCACAAGTCTCACCATACAAATAATTTCTCCAAATCTTAAAAGAAAAAATTACAGCTACTAATTCTAGGTCATGGGTTGGATAATTTTGCTCATGTGGTTTTAACTGTCCCAAGTCATAAGCTACTACTTTTCCATTCTGCATTAGCACACATCCCAAACAATTTTTTGAAGCATCGCTATAAGTCACAAATCCCCTCGTCTCGAAAGGAATAGTTAAAAGTGGGGCAGTTACTAATCGATTCTTAAGTTCTTGAAAACTATTCTCAACTTCCTCGGACCATGCATATCTCACCTTCTTTTGGGTTAACCTAGATAAAGGTTTGGCAATAGTAGAAATCCTTATTTCACATTAGTTGGTCTAGACCAATCTAGTATAACTTTGATGTTTTGAGGGTCAATCGATACTCCCTCCTTAGAAATGACATGTCCTAGAAAAGATACACTAGGCAACCAAAATCACACTTCTTTAATTTTGCATATAATTTCTCCTTGCTAAGGATTTGCAATACTATCTCTAAATGCTTTTCGTGTTCTTCAATACTCTTGGAATAAATAAGGATTTCATCAATGAAAACAACCACACATTGATCCAAATATTTACTAAATACTTTATTCATCATATCCATAACAGCGGCCAGTGCATTAGTTAGTCCAAATAGCATCACAAGAAATTCATAGTGGACATATCTAGTTCGAAAATCTAATTTCGAAATATCCTCCTCCTTAATCTTCAATTGGTGATAGTCTGACCTAAGGTCAATTTTTAAAAATATTTGCTCATCTTGAAGTTGGTCAAATATATCATCTGTACGAGGTAAGGGGTATTTATTCTTAATGGTCACCTTATTTAGTTCACGATAATCTATACATAACCTCATCGTCCCATCCTTCTTTTTAACAAATAACACTGGAGCACCCCAAGGGGTTACACTTGGTCTAATAAAACTCTTGTCTAACAAACCTTGAAATTAAACTTTTAATTACCTTAATTATAAAGGTGCCATACGATAAGGTGGTTTCGAGATTGGTATAGTTCCAGGAATGAGGTCAATCGTAAAATCTGTTTCTCTACTAGGAGGAAGACTGGGTAAATGATCAGGAAAAACATCAGGAAAATGTTTAGCTATAGGAATATATTCTAAGATAAGCTCTTTTGTTTGCAAATCAATAACACTCGCAAGGAATCCTTGACATCCCTTCTTAAGAAAACTATAAGATTGCATTGCAGAGATAATACGAATGGGAGATAATATGTCTATTCCTTTAAAACTGAATTCTGGTTGGTTAGGAATTTAGACAATAACTCTCTTCTCAAAACAATCTACTTTATCATGATACGATGCTAACCAATCCATCCCCAAAATGACTTCAAAGTCTTCTATGTCTAAAACTATCAAATCAACAAATAGTTTATGACTACTAACATCTCTAGGGCAAGACTTATATACTAAGGTTCCCATCAATAACTCACCCGAAAGAGTAAAATGTGCATGCTATGACTCAAGGGTTCCGGCTTATTAGGAAAGCGGTTAACAAAATGCACAAAAATAAATGAATGGTTAGAACCAGGATCTATTAAAACTTGAAAAGGTTGTGCACATATAGAAAGTGTACCTGACACTACAACATTAGAAGCTTGGGTATCAGAAAGTGCAAAAACTCTACCTTGTCTGCCTTGGTCCTTCTTTTCACCTAGAGGCTGTATTAGAATCCTTGTTGGGGTTAGACGGTCTTTTATCTGATGTCCCTTCTGTCCATATCTAAAACAAGCTCTCGTATCCTTGTAACATGGTCGTCATCCATGCATCTTCCCATATTACTGACATATCTTATTGCTATACCGTTTTCCATCCCTAGCTCACCCATCATTGGATGGATTCCTAAAATTGTTTCTATTATTTATGTTCTTCCCTATTTGTTCCCCAAACTTGCTCTTACCATCTCCAATTCTATTGCACTCATCGCCATCCCTCTCAGCTATTGTAGCCCTAGCCACGACGTCACTTTATGATGTCAACTTTAGGATGGAAATTCGGCTACGAATACTCAACTTTAACACACGTTCAAACTTTTTGGCTTTTAAAACATCCGTTATCACAACATAAGGTGCGAAATGGGATAACTCGGTAAACTTGGCCTCGTATTGACTAACTGTCATATTTCCTTGCATTAGACTCATGAACTCAGTTTCCATTTCATCCTTCACCGTTTTAGGGAAATATTTCTCATAAAAGATCACCAAGAAGTCCTTCCAACCTATACAAGTATTCCTCTCCACGTGTATTCTCTTAGTCATTCTCCACCAATGTTCTGCTTCACCTTCTAACATAAATATTGCAAATGAAACCATTTGTTCATCGGTACACTTAAGAACATCGAGCATCTTTTCCATCTGCCATCACCCAACTTTCTGCTTTAGTGGGGTTAGGAGTACCTCTAAAATAAGGCGGGTTCAACTTCTTGAAATGCTCAATGGTACAGCTAGTTGGTTCAAGATTCCTTGGTGCTGCATTATTCACTTGATGCTCCATAATCTTTGCTAGACTCTCAATCGCCTCGAATGCACCTTTCAGTCCTTCCATACTTGAACCACTTGTTCTCACAATTGATCATGGCTTGGTCATTTTCTACAGTCATGGCTAAACATAAGATGTATTATACTAACTCAATATTTCAAATTAGAAGAACAATTACATATAAACAATTATATGTAGATTGTAAGACATATGGAGGGTTATCACATAAGTAAGATATTTAATCCTATATCCTATGTATGGAGACTTAAAATCAATAACTTCCGAAACTTATGTTCAGTAGTCTACGGGTTCATAACCTATGCTCTGATACCACCTATGTCACAACCCTGTCCCAAAATTAATAGTAGGGAACGAGTGTCATCACATGCCACCAAGGCAACATATATTCTGACTTAAACTTTTTCCTTAAATAAGTGCAACGGAAATATAATCACATGGTTATGAATAATAAACTACTGAAAGTAAAGGAATTATGTCATCAGAGCTTTCTGAAAGGAAAGTTAATTTATTTTAAAAGTGACAACGAGTTAGAACTTAAGATAAAATTCAAAAATTATTACAAGAGAGTCAAACATGCTCTAAATAATAAAACAAACATAATAACAAAAGGAGATATAAAAGCTGAATCTTCAACACAGTCCTTTTTCGTTCCCTCCGCAAACCTACTTATTTCCTGAGAAATGGTTATTTATACAACATCAGCTAAAAGACAAGTGAGAATTAATCTCCATACATTCCATGGTTTTTCAAAAAATTGATACCTATTCAATTTACAACATAAGTCATATACATATATGGACAGGAATTTGCAGTAAAATATATAAAGAAAACTAATAGTATATATTTTCAGAATAAACAGTTCAGAACAGAACAGATAAAACAATTTGAGCAATATGTGAATCATTCAATTTTATTTAGATGGCCATGTATGCTCTAATACCCAGATAAACATATAGTGTTACCAAATGTTTCCGCCCAGTAACAACACAGACTGAAAATCATGATATCTGAAACAACGCCTTTTTTAGGGCACACCAGCGATAAACCAGTTGGGAAGGTACCACCCAAACATTTCCACCCGGTAGTAAATTCCAACATAGTAAGAGAGTATCCATAGGCCGAATCAATAATTTCAGAATTCAAATCAAATGTATATATCGAGAGATATTTACATATAAAAAAATGACGGAATCATCGGTATTAGATGAATTTGAGAATAAAATCATTTAAGAAAATAGATATAGTTTTCATAATATCATATAATCAAAATACACAAGGAGTTTCACAGAGTACTCACCTAGAACAGAAATTCGAAGTTACAGATACAGAGTCTTGGATCGCTCGTTAATCTTAAGACGAAACTTCTTCTTAAACTTCCCCACACTTTCTCTCACTATTTATCTTTGATATTTGGAATGGATTTCGTGTAAGAACTGATCCTAAGGATTCTATTTATATTTTCCCAACGTTATTAGGGTGTGGACATGTGTCCCGTTGACTAAGCATTGATTTTAGCTAGTCAGCATGTCGCGTAACGAGGCTATCTTGTAGCCTTAATTCACCAGATGGCGACATGTGTTTTAACTTTATCTAATTTAATGACATGTGTTTTGTCCCTTAATTTAAAGGCGACACGTTTACGATGTGGTGGCAAAATTATAGCACGAGGTGTAAAGTTATTAAGGGTATTAGGGTCATTTTACACATGAAGGGTATATTAGTAATTTTACACCATACATTTTCAATATTTCTTAGAGGTCCTTGAAAACATTTTATTTACAAAATGGTCATTTATATATTTTCATTTTAGTTCCTAAAACATTCATTATTTCAAAATCAAGTCCCCAAAGTTTCATAAATTCATTTTCTAGCCCAAAACTTATCATTTAGCTTAGGATATGCTATAAGACTTTGATTTAATCCATTTTGATGAATAAGGAGGTTATTTCAAAGTGTTTAAGTTGGTCGAACCAGCCTTCCCTTCAACCAATCAAAATATTACACATGGTGTGGTAATAAGACAAAATATGACTTAAAGGATGGACAAATTTGCCCTTATTTCGTAATTTTGGTATAACTTCTTGCTCGAACCTCCATTTAACCCATCGTTTGTTGTGTTACAAACCTTATTTATATATCTACAACTTTATTGTTTTTTTTTTTAACTCAAGTCAATTTTTATATGATAATAGTCAAATCAAGTTTCTAATATGAATATTCCTAATAAAACTTTACAATTTTATGTTTGTAACTAATTTGATATTTCATGCTTTGTAAAAGGAGGATTAGACTAAAATAATAAATTAACATTATTCACATCACATATGAAATTATACAACATTTAAAACTATATATGAGCATATAAAAGTGGGGTCATTACAGGACCACCCTTTAACAACTGATTGCCAAACTCGCTCATCTAAAGATTTAATTGCCGACCCCATACGCGGTTTCCAATGCACATAGTTGGAACCATAAAATATAGGAAATTTTAAAAAAGGATTATTTTCCATATTTAAATACAACAGTGATCTTAACACAATAATCTAGCATTTCTGCTCTGATACCACTTGTTAGGACGTATGTGCCAATTTTTAAATTCAAATGGGAGATGGTTCATAGAATATTCCAAATTTTACATTTATCCAAAGATTTTAATTTGTTCAAAAATAAAATAAAAATAAACTAAGCATATATATATTAATTTCTTGAAAAAATTTAATTTAATTCAAGTTCCAAATTATCCAAACAAATCAAACATGAATTTTCCCAAATTTACTCGAATTAACTTACACTAAATTTAATGCAAAAATTAAATTAGCACCAATTTAAAAAAATGTTGTGATTAAACTGATTTTTATCTTTTTAAGTCTAACCATGCATCTACATTATTTCTGCAAGATAATATAAGCACACCATAATGCCGCGATGTACGAAGAAAATACATAACCGGGAAAATCTCGGATGGCCCAGCCGTAAGTCCACTAAGTATTGTTTCACAAGGACACGACATAAAGACTTACTTAAAAAACCTAACGCCCTTTCAAACCTTGACAATTCTTTGTTCCTCCACCTCCGCATAGTCAAAAACTCAGGAATCCACCTTTGTCCTGGAGTCCACTGATCGGGAAAATCAACCTTTAACACACGAAGTCCACCTTTGTGTGTACACCACGAACAACAAACGAAATCCTCCATAGGAAAATTTCTCCTTTTCGGGTAGAGAATGATACCTGGTGCCAAACCAATGATCTTAATTCATAATATTTGCAGAAACTTGGATCAAAGAAATAATTGGGAGTAAACTTTGTGTTTTTGGTAGAGATTAAACTATTAAAGCTTAACACACAAAAATGGACTTTTGGATTTGAATTTGTGCTCTCAAAAACAAGTTAAAATACTCTCAGAACTCTCCAAAAGTCTATATAAAAACCTCCATTCTCACTATATAAATGTGGTTGAAATGATAGTGGGAAAATGTTCAAAACTGAAGAAACTGTTGCAAAAAATCGTCGGTCGTTCGAATAACTTTTAAATCTCATTTGAATGACTTTGCAGAATGAATGTCGTTTGAAAGATACTATGAATGAGATTACAAACAATATTATAGAGAAAAACTCGCTTGATAGCTCGTTCGAAGGATTTGGGAATCTCGTTCGAATGAGATTCAAATTTGTTTCAAACGACTTTTAAAACAAATATTTTTCTTTACAAAATAAAAAATTATTTTCAATTTAATTTAAAAAAAATATGACACGCAAAATAAATTTCAAAGGCTCTCCATATATCATATGCATTAATACCTTTAGAGACTATGGAAAACTTGAAAGGTTGATGATATTAAACATTGCATGGAAACTAACAATGATGACTACTTCAATTTCTGCTTGGCCGCTATGTCTATAACTCGAATGTCATTGGCTCGAAGATCGCAAAATTTTATTTTAATACTCAAATAGTTTTGTCCAAAATTAAGACATCACTTAAAAATGGACTCAATTGGAAATTTTTCCTTATAGATGGACTTCTTGTCATTATCGCTGGCCTTCTTAACAGAGGCCAATGCTTCCTTCTTCTTTTGAAAAGGCTCACTAAGCTCATCATTGACTTTGGACTAGTTCAAGTGACCATCCAAAATTGAAAGAAAATCTTTCAAAAACTTCAAACAAACAAACAAACAATGAAAATATTAGTAACATGCATCTCAACGTAAAACAACAAAAGAATAAGGAACTCTTAACTTATCAGTAACAGTGCTTGAGTAGCAGGGATATAATATGCTCATAGGATAGTTGCCTGACCTACTCGCGATCAGTAGTGAGCACAACTCCCTTCAACAAACTATAAGCCAAGGAAGAATTCTTAGCCACTGATATAACCTATAAATAACTTACAAGTGGAGGGATATAACCTTTTTTTTAGGGTTGAGGGGCCATGGGGGCCTTGTCTTTCTTATTATTATTTTGGACAATCAAGTCTGAGTCACTGGACTGGGGGCATTGTTACTCAATCCTCTATAAGGACTTGGTCTTGGGAGAGGAGGCACCAGCCTCAATATCATCATCATCGATGAGAAAAATCATTTTCCTATGAGCTATTGAGTCCTCCTCTTCAGCAAGGATGGACCCAATGTCTAGGGATTCAAAAGAAGAGGAGACATAAGCTTCCTCACTTGGGAGATCATGGATGATATCTATTGGATGATCTTTGATACTGCTAGTCAATTTCTTATACTTAAGGAAAAAGGAGGCTGATTGAGGATGATCACCGCCAGGAGCTACTGGTCCCCTTAACTTCCAAACCTTTAATAACTCTACTCTAATGATATGGGTAAGGGAAAGATTTTTCTTCTTTGATCGAGTTGTTCAAACCAAGAAAAGAAAAGTTATTAGTCAACATAATTTCGAAGAAAATTCATAAAGAGCCTAAAAGTAAAAGTATTGACCTATATCACTCCCCTATTCTAGGAGCAGAAGCCTAGTGTATTGTTCGCCCTCTGATAGAAGAGGATGTTATTGATTGTGGGTAATAAAACCCTAATCCCAATTACCCTTGTTAAAATCAGGAAGGGTTACTACAAAATCATGTCAGTTCTCCTTGCCTTCAGGTATAAAACACCATATGTGGTGTGGGACCATAAATAATAATATTTAATTTCTATGATGCCAAGGTTGGTCATATACAACTCATTGATTTTATGAACCCTATTGATAATACACTAGGTACTGGGGCACATTGGGCTGGGACAACCTCAAAGTATTCACAAAATTCTAAAAAAAGCTAGTTTGGGGGAAAAGTTAATCCCCCTTGAGCCACAACAAGCATGTGGATCAAATATCCACCATCAATTACAATAAGGTTTATGGCCATGGGGACACACTCGATGATAACCTAAGAAGGGATAAAATAAGTATTCCTAAAGTACTTTAAGTTTTTTTTATGGAGAATGTGAACTATTTTTGTATAAAATAAGAATAGCATAAGAATATGCAACAACAAAGAACTATGAAGATAGAGAATCAAGAAGAAGAAAAGAGAACTTATAGAGAAAACAAAGAAAATACAAGCTTTGGGAGTCTTTTTGAGCAGACATGGAGGGAAAAATAACGGGTACAGAGTTTGAATCTAGGTGACGTTCGAGTTGTGTGAAAATCAATCATAAGGAGTGACACTCAAGAAGGATTTTGGCGGTTCAACTTTCACTAATGACTAGCGTATCCCTGCCAATTTTGATTAATCACACACATGCCCAAGCATGAAATATTAATAATCTTTAGTTCAACATTCGTCCTACAAAGGCTTTAAAATTCTTTGTCCCAACTTTGGCAAAGAATTTTAGGGGCAATTATTGGGACGAAATCATAAATGTCCAACTTCTTGTGTCCTGATCCGGCCTAAGACTCCGCCCTACTTAAACTTAATATTGCATGGATCATTACAAAGGCTTATCACGTGGATAATTATGGGCTTAACTAGTTGCCTATACTCTCGGACGAGATAAACATGAATCACCAATGAGACAATAAGGAGCTAAGAGAGTTTCTCATATATATATGTTACTTTTCACCGTTACAAATATAACCCTCACCCCGGGGCAACAGGGCATGTAATTTCAAACTTCAGAGGAATTAATAGAGAACTGAGAACCCTCTCCGTGGATGCAGACTTTTTTTAACCTCGTGAATTCTTGTGTTGTGATCACTTACTTTATTCTTTTATTACCTCTACTTTTTAGAAATATTTAATTGTGAATCCTTATAGTCACAAAAACTAAGACTTTTGTTGGGAAAAAAAATTAAAATTTTAACTATATAATGATATAGATAAATTTGTAATAATATAACAAATGAGAACAAACATTCATTATATCTTGAGTTGTATGTGTATAAATTAATAAAGGGAGAATGTGGAACGAAAGGTCCACAAAGTTACCTTGCGAAACCGAAGCACTAATCAAAATGAAAATACAAACCCAAATACATACTTCCTCAATAATGAAATAAAGCCTAAGTCCCTCTTATGTTTGTGTCTTCTTTTGAGAATTTCTTCAAACTATAAATATGCACCATGATAAACTCTCAATACCAATTGGACTCTTCAACATTAAAAATTCTCAACGACATATACAATTTAAAAGAGATAAACAACATGAAGGAAATAATTTTTATAATAAAACAAATAAGTCAAATGGAAAAAAAAAAACAAGATCCTATTATGTCTTCGAAGCTTCCTTATGGAATTTGGCTGAAGTTAAATATGCACTATTGGAAACTCCTCCGATAAATTGGAGCCTTCAAAATTAAATATTATAGACTACATATACAACATCAATAAAACAAGTTGGGTCACATTACCCATACATAGTGAAGATAAGAGTCAATAGACTACAATTTTTTTATTCTCACATAACCATCATGGTTCTCAACATCACGGGCCTAACTCCTCCGATAAATTGGAGCCTTCAAAATTAAATATTATAGACTACATATACAACATCAATAAAACAAGTTGGGTCTCATTACCCATACATAGTGAAGATAAGAATCAATAGACTACAATTTTTTTATTCTCACATAACCATCATGGTTCTCAACATCATGGTTCTCAACACTGATTGTTTTTTCACGGCATAATTATCTTAGATCTCAACTCCTTTGTATATGAAAATAATAATATAAACAGCATCTTAGGTAACCATAGGAAATGTTGTTGATGGAGAACTAGCGCGCTTGAGAGATATAAAGTGAATCCATGGAAATTAGAATAGGAGAAAGAAGGTAAGAATATGACATGTTATTTTGGTTAGAGAGGTATGAATTGATTTTCCATCTTTAAGAACCATGAGATTATCTTCCTCGAAGAGTTGTGAATACCTTCATCAAATGACAAGATGGGTAGTCTTCTTGTAGACCCACAAACCAAAACAACGATAGAGCATAATACAAAAGACCTAAAGGAATATTAACCATTTTTTTAATATGATCAGTGCCTAGCCACTGATTAGTCTTGTATGATTTTTCTTATGTGCATTTTTTATGCGGATTGTAGAAGGTGTGGGAGGGAGACACAAAAATTACCAACCTTAATTTTTTATTGCTCGTTTATATCTTGCCTTTTGGCTTTCCAAGACAATTGAGTCCCAATGTGCATGTGTTGATGTGTAAAAATTAAGCGTCAAAAAGTATCTAATAAGGGTGAGAGGCAATCATAATATTTATGAAGCGTACACTGTGAACGTGACAAATGTCAACGTTGTAATGCGATCAAAATTTTAGGTATATACATAATAGTTCCATGTGGAGTTATTTCATTGCAAACTAGAATGTTGCACTTGATTATAGTTGAGCGTGTGAATGGAGACAAAGGGATATTTAATAATCCAATATATATATATATATATATAATCATTTCTGGTACTTTAAATTCTTTGAAAGTCTTTGCTAACATTGATTTAAGGCATTCATTATGTTGAACTAACTATCCTGCCACAAGCCAAATGTGTTTTGCCAATTGGAGGAGCATTTTATCCGTCACCCAAACTTCACTCTGACCCTTTTTCTTTATAATTTTCACTCGTATCCCTTTGTACTCATGATGTCAAGGGGGTTGTCAACTGAGAACACATCGAGTGGCATGATGCGCCTTCATCGTGCGTAGCCCAATATTCCATCGACGATTTTGAACCTTTGGATGGTATGGCTGTTAGACTGGATTCCCGCTTCATATACGCTCCAAAGACATATTGTTCTCGACGAACATTGAACAGCGAGATATGTACATCATTAAATATTTATTTTATATTGATTTATTGAACTATTTAATCATTGGATAAATTACTTGATTAATTTAATTAACTTAATTAAAAAATTAAGTTAATTGATAAATAAATTGATTAGTTAGTGAATTAATTTAATTAAATTAATCAATTGATATGTTTAGTAACTTATCAAGAAAGAAATTGGAATTTTTAGTCATTGAAAAAATAAAGGGGAATTTAAATGAACCATTTAATCATTGAATATATATATAACTGTTTAGTTAGAAAATTAAGTCAATTTATTTAACTATATAGCCATTTGACAGTTACATTGGCAAGCTAATGAATTAGTATAATTAAGTTAATTAATTGAACTATATCGTCATTTGACGAATAAATTAGTTATGTTACTGAATTAATTTAATTAACTTATTGTCTTGCCCTTATTAAATGTCTTGCCTTTGTTATATCATTGATAGTCATCTAGAGCTTGAATTTTTTGAATTCAAAATTATTCACTCACATAATATATTCCCTTTAATTTATTCTTTGGTTTATAATAATTGTGGATGCTAAATAATCACCCAATCCTGCACAATACACCAACTTTCTATGCACGCCATAGAAGATTGTATTAGTTTATAAATATACAACATTTGTATCTCTAGAGACGTGCATAGAAACTGATTAGTTAGTTTATAAATAGTGGCCCGAAACCCTAGAGACGAAATGCCTTTATATCTCTAGGCATTTACATTTGTATACAATAAATGAGAATCTTGACATTTAGTCCTGGTCGCCCTTCCATCCGAGTAACTTTTTATATTCCTAGTGGTTCACATTCTGGAAGTTGGTCGATAATTTATCCGACTAGGTACCTCTGATGACGATCAAGATAGATGAATGGTCACATAGGATGACAGGTGTCTATTGTTCATTGATCCATGCAAGAGAGTTATTTTTACATACAAAAAAATCCCCCAATTCTCCATTCTTGATGAGTATTTGTTCAGAATGTTTCTTAGCATAAGATCTGACATTAGTTGACAGCCAACATTCCAGACTTGTTAATTTTTTTTACTAGCACTGTTGACAATGGAATTTTTGCAAATAATTCAATTTTTTTCAAATCGCCAAAGTGTACGCTGGTCTTTTTGGGCTTTGGAAAGCATGCAGCCGACAGTAGTTTAATCGTTCATGTAGTTATTCATTTCATCTCTATTATCGAGGCAACCTATAAATAGGGAGAAATTTCCATCCATTTCTTTTTACCTCAAATCACCTATACTTAGAATTTTCTCTCGTTTTCCATCTTTCTTTTTACGATCTTTTGCTGCCTGCTACCCGTCATCATTTTTTAATCCTTGTTGTTATCTTTAGATTTCTATAAGCTTCCTTGCCCCCCCTTTCTCTATTTTCCCCTTGTTTCAGTCATGGTTTATATCGTTGATGATGATTTCTTAGAAGAGTTAAGGAAGGAAAGGAAAATTCTTGATTGGGTAGGTATAGAAATGGCTCACAATCCTGTGAACGTATACTATTTAACAATCCGCGCTTAGCACTTGATCATCATGAATAAATGATCTTCCTAACACCATTCATCTTATCAAGGCCTATTCCAAGCCAAGGCCAACCCAACCTTACATTTACTTCGATAGGGACAAGAGTATGTATTTGAATATTTTGGACGTCTAGAATCATTTAACCTATACTAAGGAAAAATATACATCCAATGATAACTCATGCCAGTATAACGCCTTTGTGTATCACCACCCTTTCATCGTTCCAATGATCTCTCTACATCCTCGCTCTTAGCTAGGTCCAGCTTCGACCGTCTCAGCTTTGAGAATTAAGTGGTGGATACCAATTTCTCTAATGTTAACCTATTTAAGATGTTTATTTCTCCATAAAAATTATCTCGGGACTCGTTAGAGACTTAGAGAAACTTATCCAAGATAGTTTGGATATTTATTACAAAACCATTTCTCAAACTTCTACTGCCACTACTCTGGCCAAGGCCTTGGACCTTCTCCATGAGTTTCTCATCTTTATCTATGGGCCTTGTTGAAAGTTCATGCCCTAAATAAACTTATATGGGCATACATGATTGTTAAACACTTCAAAGACACTCTTCGAATCCCTCGAGCCCAAATATCTTTCTTTCTCAAGCCTTAACCTTATTTCATTAAGAGATTGAGACAAAATGAGGTTGATTTCAGATCTTATGATAGACAAATATATTTTCATGTTGTACTTATACAAAGGCCAATAATACCTTAGAGGAATTGGAGTACTTATCTCATATCTATATTTGTGAAGAGGTTACCTATGCAAATTGTGGCTTTGACCACCTTTCTCATGAATAAATCATCCTTAAATCTGGCATAATTGCATTGTAATTGAGAAAGAACTTCAAAATCTCTAATGACGCAGTCTTTTCTTTTAAAAAATATACTAGGACTTTTGCCTATTTTGAGGTGGAACAAGAGCAAATCCTATATTTATGGAATACCTTTCATCAATATGTCGCCTACGCATTTCCCCATTATTGACCAGTTCGAAGGGGATGAGGTTTTTAATTTTTATATTTTTCAATCTCCCGTTTTGGGGAAATTAATTAAAAGAAGTGTTTTTTTCCAGATGATTGTTCATAGTTTGGGATTAAATCAATTTTCCTTTGAATGTTTGTTTTCTAATTTTTTTTTGTATTTTATTTCAACATTAACCAATGTTATTACCTTTGTATTTAATTTATTACAATCATTTGGTTAACAATTTCATCATAACCAAATTAGATATGTAAAAATGTACTCATAATAATTTTTGTTATTTTTGGACTTAAAATGTTCAAATTCTAGAGCCATTTTGCATGCATGTCTTTTTATTTGCAGCGGTCCCACCAAATCTCATAGCACGTGTGGAAATGTCCAAATGATGACTTTTTGTTGTGAATTAAGATTAAATAATTCAATAAATGGAAACTTTTTGTAATTTTCTTCAATCAATGCACTTGGTTGTCATGGAACTCCCTCAATTTGATTTTTCATTTTCTGGGTCATTAACAGATTGCAAATCTAATCAAGAGAGTGTTTGGATTTTCAAAGCCACCATATGTCACTTGCCTTTCCACTTCCCCATAACACTAATTTTTAGAGGGAACATACTCAAAGACACGTGTTAAGTTTTTCCTTAGCATTTGTTCATTTGAAATGGTTCTCCTTCAATTACTTAAGCCCCTTTTAGTTCATATTCACCATTTTACTGTTTGTCTTCTCTCTCCAAACACATTCTAGCCACGTCAAATATGATTCTAAACTTAGATATTACTATGCTTATTATCGCTCTAAATCTAGTATTAAAATCTTCAAAGCTCCCATCTCTAGGTTTAGAAGTTTGCCTATTGATAGGTTAAAGATTTATTTACAGCCCTTGTTGGCACTCATTAAAGCACCATTGTGGCTAGTACCAATTCTGAGGGATCCTCACACTGCATTTAATTTTCTCATCTCCAGGTAAGGCCTTAGTTGTTTCTTCTAATTTAATCCTTAATTATATTTCATGTAACTCACCCATTTAATTTTCTTCTAGACGTTCCACCTTTTGAATATTATGAATCTTCACGCAAGAGGGAATGATCCTCTTAGGAAAAAAATCTTTAGAGGAGGAGATTTTGATGGAGGCTAGAGAGGAGTAATAAGAGGATCCTCTTATTTGACCAGCTAGGTCAAGGTCTTCCTTTAACAATCCAACTATCACTTCATTTTTATTACTAAGTCTCTCTAGACTCTAATTTATGCTATGTTCCTCATTCACAAGAATCATGTGAAAAAATAACAAGGATGCTTGTGCACCGAGTCCAATTTACAAGTTTGCAATACCTTTTCTCTTGAATAAATTCATCACCTAGAAATTATTACACCCATAAATTTTAATTCTAACTACTTGTTTTTGTAAGTAGGTTCATTTGGTGCTTCAACTAATGTGGACAAGTGAATCCCACTTGGAGATCCTAGAAAACCTCCTCTAGCATCCTCAATCAATGAATTAACAAATAACGCCATTGATGTTCCTTCTTCATCCACAAATCCCACTTCGAATATAGATCCTATGGGGGGGGGGGGGGGGGGGGGGAGGGATTGTCCTAGGAACTACTGACTCTTCCATCCTCGATCATACCTCTTAAGAAGAGAAATCAGGATCCCCAATTCAGAAGGAAAAAGATCTTATGTAGGATTATAATCTTATTGGTAGTACTCCAAATGAGCCAATTATTCGATTAATTCCTTAAGATGATTCTGGCGTGAGTGCTTCACCATTAAAAGGAGCATTTCCTGAGACGCGGGTTAATCGTCCAACTCAATGACACCAGCTGAAGTCATTGCCTTCCATGGGAAACTTCAAAAAATTATTATAAGACCTCAGTTGAAGCTTGGGAATTTATTTTTGGGAGTGTTAAACAATAGCTAGAACATCTCATCCAAGGTCATCCAACTCCTCCCTTTTGGCATTTGGAACCTCTCTAAGCTTTGGAGTTTCTTCAAATATTTATCAGGTTTCCATTTGAGGACATGACTAACATTAACTTTGTGATTGGACTTAGATTATCTTGCTCTTATGTTTCTAAGAGTGAAGATTTGGAGGATAGTGTTGTGAGGTCATAACACACTGGGATTCATTCACTTCCTTATCACATCATTACCATGGCTCAAGCAGAGGCTAAGTACAATGACTTATCTGAGATAAAGCTCATTTCTCAAAACAAATAACTAAATATGCTAATGGTTTGCATGAATTTGGGGTTATTAAAGTAGAAAGATTGTTCTCCTTTCTAATAAAGAAGATTTAGAGAGACATTTAATGAGAGATGATGGTGAATTAGAGGTGGCCATTATGGAAGAGGTAGACAACCAACAAAGAATTAGCCAATTGGTTGGAGAAATGCAGGTCTCAACCAATGATGTATCTTAATATGATTAGAGGGAGGATCAAATCAAAACTAAAAATCTTGTTTTTGAAGATTTTTGGACCAATTTTAGGTTTCTTGTATTCAAACATTTTCATTAATTTGTCACTTCAACAATATCTAATGAAATTATTCATTTTGTTCTTATTCCACTGCTTTCCAAATGGTTGGGTAATATAACTTTAGAAATATGGCATTTTTTCTTCTGATGTGAATGTAACCATACACCCTTGAATGCTCTTTAGACCTGGAATGGTCCTTCCCACTTTTGGAATCACTTTCCATAAGTATAATCCTTTGTTCCTAAAGACAAGATGGTTTTACAAAACAAGTCTACTTCCTTAAAGGTCCTTATCTTCATTTTCTTATCATACTTAACAATTATTTTCTTCTTTTGGAATGAGATATTATTTACGTCTCTGATCCTATCCTTATCTATGTTTTCGAACTCCATGTGCATAGCTTGGTCCTAACCTTTTAAGGTTAATTTATTTTGGGCTACCACTTATAATAAATTCAGAGTGATTTCAATCGGTAGAACAAAATCATGCTTATAGTTGAAGACATATCGAATTACCTCAGTACATAACCTTTTAGAGGTCCTATAATCCCATAAAACTTTTGGCAATAAATTTTTCCAATCTCTTGGATTCTTCTCACTCAGTTTACTCAGGTTGTTCTTAATTAAATTATTAGTGGCTTCTGTATGACCATTTAGTAGAGCATAATAAGGTGAAACTTTTATCAAAGTTATTCCTAACCTCGAAGAAAGTTCTAGCACTATCTTTGATTCGAATATGCTTACATTATTTGAGTTTATGGTCTTTGGCATCCCAAACCTGTATATAATTTCATGCAAGAAATCTACAAATTCATTATAGGTAACTAAATTTAACACCTTTTCTTCTATCCACTTAGTATAGTATGTTTCTACTAAGAAAAAACTATGTAGTTTGGAGGATGGGGAATAAATTTTTCCAATGACACCAATAGCCTGCCCTTTAAATGTCCATGGCCTCATTACATATTGTATATCTACAACAAGCATATGTTTCAATGGACCATGTTACTGGCATTTTTGACATCCTTTTGTAAACTCAATATACTCTCTTAAAATGGATGGACAATAAAATCCATGTCTTCTTAACAACCACCATATCTTTTGACTATCCTCATGAGCCCCACAAAGAGCCTCATGGACCTCTAACATGGCTATTACCCCCTTATCCTCACTAAGGCATTCTAGGATCATACCATCGTCACCTCTTTTGAATAGTTTTCCCTTCTATATAACATAGTTACTTTTTCTCCATCGGACAACCATATCACTCTTAATATTTTGGTCAATTAGATATTCAATTATTGTTTTTATCCAATCTTCTTGAATATCAACGTTCTTAATTTCAACCAAGGGGCACCTTTTATCTAGTAATCGTAAGAAACCACCGATGGAACTAAGCTTTAATTTTTCTTCAAAGTTATCATCAAGCTTTCATCCTCAAGCCTTTTGAACCATTTCATTGGCTTCTTTATTTAGAAATTTGGGAATATAGTTTAGCATGAATTCATTAAATTTGGATAGCAAAGTCAAATCTACATAGTTATATATGGTGAAGCCATTATGAACACATCTGTATTCACCATTTAACTATCTTATAACCTGTTAGGAGTCACCAAAAACTTCTATTATTATGGTATTACAACTTTGAAGAATTTTGAGTCCCATTATTATAGCTTCACATCCCACTTGATTATCGAAACATGTATTCTTATCTAACATGTATCCATGCCTGGTTTTAATATGCTCAGGGGATTTAATAACTACCCCGATCCCTGACATTATTTCTGTCTTCGAACCATCAAACCATAACTTTTTAAGTCTTCGAGATATATATCCTATCTCATGTTCCTCTCCTACCTCATCCTCACTTGTATGATCTTCTAAGAAATCATCCAATGGTTGGTCTTTTACTCATCGTTGAGGTACATAGTGTAGGCAAATCTTAGATAGAGCTAACACCAATTTATCAATTCTATTTCTAAAAATAGTTCTAGTCAACATATATATGCAAAAATGAAACCTCAAAATGGAAAACACCTCTTTAGGAAATAGATAATGTCTTAATTTCATAGTAGAAAAATACAAAGTTAAACATAGTTTTTCGATTATGGAATATCTACATTCATAATCATTTAGTAACCTACTAAGGTAATATAAAGCTTGTTTTTGTGTGATCATAATCGTGGTATAATAACACTTTAATTGATGCATCAGAAGCTTAAATGTACAACCTTAGTGGCTTGTCATCTCTTGGAGGTGTCAAAATAGGTGGCCTTACCAAGTGTCTTTTGTGTTCTTAGAAATCCTGCTCATGCTCCTCTTTCCAACCTATCTTGTTTTGTCCTTTCAGCTTCAAAAAAATGAGAAAACACTTCAGTTTTCCTTTCATATTAAATATAAATTTACGAAGGAAATTAACTTGACCCCAAAACCTTTTCAACTCTTTCTTATTTGGGGGTATGTGCTTTTAATTATGGCTTTGTCCTTTTTATGAAAAAAATATATTCCCTTTTGGTGTACTAAATACCCTAGGAAATTTCCTGTAGAAACTCCAAAGGCACATTTCAAACGATTCATTTTAAGTTGATATAGTCTCATCCTTTCAAAAGATTTTTTAAGGTGTATTATATGATCAATTACCATTTTAAAATTAATAATTATATCATTGATATAACAATCCAAAAAGGTTCCAACTATATCATGAAAAATGTTATGCATTCCCCTTTGGTATATGGCCACTGCATTCATTAATCCAAATGACATTTTTATCCCTTCAAAGGTTAAAAAATTACTAGGGAACCTGAAAATAGTGTTATGCACATTTTATTTATCTATGTTTATTTGGTTATAACCATGGAAACCATCCATATTAGACAGGATAGCATGACCAACTCATCTATGAATTAATAAATCTACTATTGCCATTAGATATTCATCTTTTTGAGTGGATGTATTTAGATTTCTAACATCAATTAACACTCTCGATTTCCATTTTTCCTAATTACTAGCACTATATTAGATAGCCATTCAATATACCTATTAGTTTTAATGAATCCATCCTTCAGCAGTCTCTTTATGTCTTATTTTATTTTGGTTGTGACCTTTAGAGTCATTTCTCTTGGAAATTGGTTGACATGTTTACATCATTATTTGATTAGTAGTTTGTGCTCCACCAAAAGTCTATCTAACTTAGGTAGCTCACTATATTTGGCTCTCTTATTTTGTTCAATTCCTAAATTGATTTCTATCAAGGGATACGCTTGATTCACAATGAGTTGTTCATATTATATTGGCGATATTTCTAATTCATAATTATCTTGAGGACTATTATCCTTTACATATTCTTTAAAGAGATATTTAGCCTAATTAATGGTCTTTTCCTCACTAATTCTGGTATTCAATTCCAAATTTTTGAACTTGTACGAAACCATGGCCAAAATTTCACTGGCCTACTTAATGTCAATAGGTGTGTTGTTTATTAAACAGCTATTTTTTTTTCTTCAATTGGCATTATCAAGCCAAAAACTAACTCATCCAAAGATTCATCTCAACCTCTCCTTTTGATGCTTCTGGAACCAAAGCATCTGCCTTCACTCTCCCATATCCTCTTATAATATTCTCGCCTCCACGCAGTTGAAGTTAGTGTGAAAAGGCAATGGGTAACCTTCCACCTCTTCCACAGTCCTATCTTCTTTCATCAAACATAATTTATGATGCATAAAAGAAGGAATATATTTGTTACGAACCTAGTCCCTACCAAATAATGCATTAAATCTTGGTTTGCCATCAATCATAAAGAATGAAATTTTAGATTTTCTTGTGCCTACTTTGATATCAACAAGCAGTACACATTTGGTCAACTTTTTATTTTTGACAAAGCTATTGATAATTATTTGAGTTTAGACCAATTTCTTATTTAGTTTATTTATTTTAGGAAGCATGGAATATGGCATTATTTTATTAGTTGAGTTGTTATCTACCATTATTTTATTAATTAAAATTCCATTCATCCAAGATTTTATGAACAAGGGTTTAATATGATTAATCATATTCTTAGTAGGCTCTTCGAACCCATATGTTATATCCAGATAAGATACAAATAAGTCAAAGTTGTTTACCTCTCGCTTATCTTCTTTATCCACCTCCACCATAACGACCTCCTATCCTTCTTTAGTTTCAAACCTCTTTAGGAGGATTATATGAATATTAATGGGAATTTGATGAGGCAAAGACCCAAATTGGATAAGCTTCTATTGATATAGATATTGTTAAGGAACTATGACATCTAGTGACGTCATCTCGTAATTTTCTTCTTCACCAAAAGAACCACCTCAAGATGAAAAGTTCTCATCCACACTTATGGCTTTCTCCATCTCTTTAAGCCTTTTAACCAACAAGTCTGAAGAGGAGTTACTTGCTCTTGGATTCCCATAAAACCTTGGATTTGACTTTGATGAGGAAGAGATAAATACTTATGATCCACTACTATGCACAATCCCGGAAGCCTCTTATCGGTCCATGTACTTTCTTTGGATCCTTCTCTGTTGTGTTTGAGAAATCACCACTTCTGGATATCTTTTCTTTGACATGGGTGGTTGCAACACATGCCACATACTCGGAGCCACCTTTTGTGGTTTCATTTCCTTTGACCTTTTTTGCATTTCATTAAATTAATGTTCAACCTTGGATCATGTACGATAAACTAATTTGGCACTATTTTCACTATCAAAATGGGCTTTGGGACTTTTTTTAATCCCATAGTTCCCTGCAAACTAAGATGATTTATCCACTTTGAAGCCAAGCCTGGTGTATTGATTGTCTCTTGGCATGTTAGCATTCCCCTGAGGGTAATAAGGAGAAGAAAATGTCCTTACTTTTCCATATTATTTTCTTTGAACTTTATCCTAATTTTTGGAACATTGGGACTTTGGCAGGATAACAAGTATTCCAATTCTTATTACTTTTGGGTTGCCTCTTCCCCTTCTAAGACACTAACTGCCACATTACTTCATAATAATCCCCACACTTGAAGTATAGGTGCTTCGTGATGTTTTATTCTGGATCCTCTGTTAGTTCAGGCTTTAAATCCTTTGGTGAAAACTTAGTCTTCATTTTAAATTCAACACTCCCCTTTGTTTCTAGGCAGTTGAATAAACTACATATTTATTTCCATCTCTTTGATATTGGGAATGGGTCATCATACATACCCATGCCAATATTTTCTAGGGAATTTATTTTTTCCCCTCCTGATTAACTCTGGAATACTATCGTGAAACACCAAACAATCATTCGTTGAGTGGGAGAAAACATTGTGCCATTTGCAATAATTTTTCCCTTGGTTTTTTAGCATCATCGGGTGTTTTCAACAATTTAGAATTTAAGAGATAATAAAAAAAATATCGCCATCCTTAGAAATCTCAAATGAAGATTTTTTATCATTCACTTTGTTTTAGGATAAAACGCCGCCGTTGTTGTGTCTTATATTACAACAATCCTTATACTTTTAGCAGCATTTATTTTGAAATCAGGATCCTTGTAATGTCTTGAAAGAAGATTTATTTTGTGACACCCCGACTAATTAAATACCGGGTAGATACTCCTTTATTCAAATTAATACAAAATGTCAAGTTGGTTCAGTTCATAGCATCACTGTCGAAAAACGTTTTAACAATTACTAGCCACCTAATATTTAAAAAGTGAGGTGTCAATTTTAATTAAATCCGATTAACATACAATAAGTATTACATTATGAAATAATGATATCACAACCACATTATAGTCACATTACAATGATAGAGAAATAAATGAATCTGGAGGAACACTCCTCGGAAATAATCCGAAATACGGAATAAAACTGAATTCAAAGTCTGAATCACTAAATAATTACAACCCAAAATCTGAAATAAAACTGAGTAAGTAGGATGTCTCTAAAAGAAAAGGGGAGACATGCCCTACCGATGAGTAAATCAGAAATAGAGTCAAGATAGAAAGTGGAGGTGTCTACTATCGAGGTCCTGTAACTTCCACAACAGCTACAACACGTCACCGGAATGGAACTCCTATGCTTGGTGTAATTGTGGCTGGGCACCTAAAAGGTTTTTACAAGAAAATAGATTTGAAAGCAAACGGGTCAGAGCCTGATTGTGAAAACAGTTTAAAATATAGCAAGTATTTAATATCATTAAACAATGAATATAAAATACATGATAGTGCATGAACTCACATGAGTTCCTTACCTCTAAACTAAGTGTGCACTCCTACATACCCGTAACCATATTAGTTATTCCACTATCTAACTAGTCTATTACAATATCTGAGTTTACTATACTATTCGTAGTTTAATTCCCAGCATTTTAATATAAACATAGAGTTTTACCTTCATTCCTCAGGATTAGTTGCAATAATTACTAAGAGTTTTCCCATTTTTAACTCTACAAGGATGTTACATTAATTCACACTTGTACTTATATAAACAGTACATTTTAGTATTTCGGTATGTCATTCTCATCATAAATATACAATAATGGCACCCTTAGACTAAGCTGCGGTGCACACATACTCTGCTATAAAATCCCGATATATCACGTACATAAGGATCACGTATTCCGAATCTCTCAGGAACCGTTTTGATAAGTAACAATCACACACAATGGAGGCGAGCATAGTTCACATCACGTGGGTCACGCACATACTTACGATCCCATGATCAACGGACTTATTAACTCCTCAATAAGTCATTCTCTGACCTATGTCCTCGAGGTACTAGTTTAAATCCCCCCGTAGGCAAACAAAGATTAGATGGCCCTGATCGTACTCCAACCTCTCGTGATATCAAGTAGGGTAGGTATGTTATACACTGATAACCACATATACTAAGCATTCACACATCTTAGATATCTTATAATATCAATAGAGGTATATTTACATTCCTATACCGTCATTAAATGTTACACATTCACAAATCCCCGAATAATATACATTAAAAGTTGTCAACCCTTCTCACGTCATAATTTTAGGTACTTAGTTCCTAACCCATAAATGTTATCCAGTTTACTAAAAAATTCTAATTTTTAATCCTCAACGTACTCCAATCTCACAACTATACCCACTAGTCAATAAGGGAGGTTAACACTCAATTAAATACGTCCACTAGAAGTTCGAAATAAAATCAGGCCTAAAAGGCCATTCTGTCAACTCGTTAGAAATCTCGTTCAAACGAGGTTGTTCCAACGAGTGTCGTTCGAACGAAGTCTTCGAACGAACTCGTTAGAATGGATACTGTCATCTAGTTAGAAGCTCGTTCGAACGAGGTCGTTCGAACGACCTGGGCAGGTCTTCTAACGAGATGGCAAAATACGCCCAAAAATTTTCCAACTCATTTTTCTTTATTTTTCTCTTCTCTAATTCCATTCTAAAATCATCCCAATAACGTTTTAATATTTTAAAACTACTATGAGTACTCCTAGATCACTTCTTAACATATTTTTGGGGTCAAATACTCCTAATCAATATGCAATTATCACAAATCCCCAAATTTTACCCCAAACCCTATGAACATGAACACATAATTTTATTGTACCTAAATACTCATCATAAATCCGTTTTTAAATCATCCAAGTTAATTTTTAAGGGACCAATTTCATCCAAAATCATTCTACATGCAATTCCTAACCAAAATTAAGAGTTTTTACAACAATCCCATTGGGTTTTCACCAAAACTTTCAAAGCATAAGGTTTCTACACTAAACATTGAGGAAATATTCATTGCAATTAATGACATCAAATCACTTGCCTTAAATCCGATGTTCTGGTTCCTTTTTTATGATCAAGGTTGTCTATCTCTATTCTTTTCGGTCATAAATCCTTTCAAATTTCCAGGTCATGGGAGATGGTTTGGTTTGGAAACTCCTTTACCCTATTTCTAACTTCTCTCAAAACCTCCGTAGCCCACTCACTTATATTTTTCTAGTAATGGCCTTAGTGGATTCTCAAATAATATATAATTAACCTCTAAAATTCGTGGGTTTTAATTCCTTAATTTTTAAAATTACCAAAATACCCTTCTAGGTTGTCGATTTGGCCTAAAAATGCCCCGGGACCCAAACTAAACCCCCGACTAGTGTTTTCTGACTATTTCGACCCTTTCGGATGCGTTGGGGCACTCAAAATGATCATTCGTTTGATAAAAATATAATTTACTTTTTAATTTAAATAAATTCATTCCTGACGCGACTCACACGCGCGTTCCAACTAAATTTCCCAAATTATCGTATTTCTGCCTCTTGACAATTTAAATATTTTCAATACTCATATATTACCATATATAATAAAAAATATTCAATTTTAACATCATAATCAAATACCAACTCACATCTCTCTAGTATTTATATCCGGATTAATTCCCAATTAATTCTCATTTAATTCAATTAATCCCTTAAATACAAATCAATAAAATTACGGGGTATTACATATTTATTTCATGCTCTTCCTCTGGAGGAGATTTCTATCTAGACACCTTGGTAGTTAACTCTTTTAAATCTCAAAACTTAGTCTCTTTATATCTAGATACCTTGGTAGTTAACTCTTCTAAATCTCGACACTTAGTGGCATAAAATTTCTTTCGGAGCCTAAATTCTAGTCCATTTTGTGTCAGCTTCATAAATTCAAATTCATGTCGAACTATTTTTTTGTACCTATTTATTAAGGCATTAGCCTTTTCATCTAGTTTTTGGCTTAACCTATCTAAGTTAACCATATAAACATCTTACTCAGTTTGGAAGAATTGTGCATGGAACATGTTTTCTATTTATTGTCAATTCTTAACAGACTTAGGTGGAAAACTCATGAACCAAATGAAGGTTGCATCAGTGAGTGAACTAGAAAAAAAACAAAGTCTCAGATACGCATATGTAACAGAATCAACACATTAGCTTGTGAATCTAGCAGTGTGTTCCACTGTGGACTGACTTCTATTTCCTAAAAAGAGTGTGAAAGTTAGGAATTTGAAACTTTTTGGGAGTTTAATCCTATCTATCCACTCAGGATATAGCTTCCTATAAACCGGGGTTTTCACTCTTCGATCCATTAGTCTATTTATTTCATGAATGAAATCCATAATCTCATTTCTCCCAACTCCCCTAAGCAGTTTCTTATTTTGTTGGGTAATTGTCTGATTTATTTAGGGAATTGGTTTCATTACTGGTGGTGGAACTTGTGGGGGCAAATTTTTGTATTCTTAATAGGATGGAGGCTGAGAGATTTGAGGAATTTGGTTATAAAACCTCCTACCAGTCCCTAAACCATGAGTTCTTATTCAAACATAGGATTATTTCTAATCCTAATTTTGAAATCACTCAAGAATCCTAGATTGACATTATTTTAGTATGGCCTACTTCTCCCTACCTCTGGGATATATATTCTCCCCATTGGGTTATTGTAATCCAACTTTTGGTAGGTGCTAGATGGCCCTGAACTTTCCATTCGGTTGTTGACACCCAGACCAGTGGTATTAGAGTATCATCATATCCTTATGTTATTTCCCAAGTTAGTTTCACCGGTATTAGGTCTATAATAGAGAGGGTGATAAGGATTGGGTTCATACCAATCAGTGGTGCATATCCTAGGTCATTAGACAATACATTAAGAGGTGTAAAGAATCTATTAGTCACTGTGGTGATCATAGTGTTAATATTTTGCATCATGTTCCCAAGATGATTAATGACTAGATTTAGTTGGTTTGTCAATTGATTTTTTTGATTTATAGATGCACCAATAACATGTGTGTTGTGAATATTCTCGACCCTTAAAGTTGTTGGTGTATTCATATCTTGACTATGAGCATTTTTCCCCAACTCGTGAGTTTTTTCAACCATTATTTGCTCAACAGTGGTAATAGGTTGGCTTGTTGTGTCAATTTTACCAACATTTTCAGCTGTATCATTTCTTCTACATGTCCCCAATTCAACACTGAGAGTCCCACTGACCATGCGAAAAATATGTTTAGATGGTTTTCACTTGCCTTGGGTAATAGATATAATTTTAGTTACGAGCATGCTAGGAAACATTATGGTCTTGCCAACCAAAATAACTTAGCCTTGTGATTATATCAAATAATTGTTGCAATAATATTTTTTCCATTTTAGTTTTAATTTTGTGTTTACTTCATGCATGTGTCACATAATTAAATAAAATGTCATGAAATAAAAAATATATAAATAACTTAAAGAAATAAATGTATAAATAACATAACCTAAATAAAATGTTATGCCTTTTTCATATATACCAAGAAAATGTTTTTTAGGAAGTAAAGGGACACCCCCTTTACATCCTCAAAAATAAAACAATACATAAAGAAAAAAAAATAAAGTGGGTGGGACTTATAAAGGGAGAGTCTACTGCTTCCTCGTTGTCACTTGAGTAGGATATTGATATTGGTGTCACTGTACCCTCTTGAATCATAGGACCTCCCATGGAAATAATGGGATAGATTGGATCCATGCAATGAGGATGTACCCTCTGATAAGACTCAGGGATTTCGCAGCAGGAGCGCCACCAACTAAAGGACAAAAGGCACCATGGATAGAGGGATACGAGGCATTTTTTAATCACTGGATGACCCAAGCCAAAATCTATCATCGTTTTATTGATGAAAGACATATGAGCCCAATGATCGGGACAAGTGATATAATATTGTGCCAAAAATGGTGAAAATTGACCGTAAAAAGGAGATCAATGCATCAGAATTTGATCTAAAGAAAAGAAAATATACAAAAACCAAATAAAAAGAGAAACTATTACGTACCTCGACCCCTGCAGGCATGGAGAAATAAGGCTAAGAATAAAGAGCTGGGGCCTTATAGCTGACTTCATCATTCCCAATATACTACAATGATAAGACATGAACCCGTATCACCAGAGGTGGATCTGAAGACTGGATGGAAGAGTTAGTAACCTCCGTTTAAAGACCCTTATAAGGTGGGATTGAAGGGGCTGTCGAAGGTTCCTCTCTCAAACTATGGCCCCCTCTGGATGATAGAACAACTGGCGTCAATCTCTCCATAATGAACACATAATAGGTTATGATGTAATCAAAATGAGTGATCATAACTAGGACGCCTCTAGTAAAGTCACTAATTAATAAGGAGAAAATAGGTGTCTCCCTCATACCAAATGGAGGCACCACTAGAGGATCCATCTTGGCAAGGTGCGACCATTGATGAACTAACCTCTCCCAAAAGTATAAGGACATAGATTCATTTGTGCAAAGTAGTAAGTATGAAGTGGTTTGAGTGATAATCTTTTCCTCAATACAGTTCCCCTGGGACATAATCCAGGGAAGAAAGTGCATATAATCCAAAGAGAAAATAAGAAAAATGAAAAAAAAAATCCAAACAGTGTAGAAAAAAAAAAAAATGTGCATACCATATCCATAGTCATACCCCCTCAGAAAAGTACGTATATCACGTTGAAAATAAGAATACACCGTGGCCAATGGTTGTAGTGTCTCCATCTCCTCTAGAGATGCCAACTATCTTTCTCAATCTCTCTCAAAGAGTCTCCGTGGAGCTCGAAGACCTCAAAATCCCATATCCCACAAAGAAAAAAACATGAAGAGACATCAATAATAGAATTAAGGAAGGCACAAATAAAAGAAAATAAATAATTTCAAATTTGCCTCCCAAAATCACCATGTAACCCATGCGACTTTTAATAACCCACCAAGATATAACACTCATGATAGCAAAGAGAACACCTAAGGTGGAGTTTCACCAGTCATACTAACGAACTCTACTGAAAAACCTAAGAGATAAGAGTATACCTTTGTGAATAGCCTCATGGTGAGAGGAATAAATGGTCCGGCCTAGGAGGAAAAGCATAAAAAACCTCTTAAATTACTGAATACGTGTCGCATCGTCTCCCAAATGTATCCAGTAACCCCACATATAGGTCTCAATAGACCTAAGTGAAAAGGTCTCCCCAAACCAAACGTCAAGAACAAATCATAGGGAAGCTCGAATGGCATCAGCTAATAATCTGGCATGATAAGGAATAATCACTGCACATGCATCAAATGTCAAGGTAGTCAGAATGTGCAAGCCTAGAGGGGTGAGGGTCCTTTCACCCACTAGTAAGTGAAACGTGGACGTCATGTCCCACCACCTCTATGCAAGCTTTGAAATCACGGTATTAAAGTGGAATATTATAAAAAACTCCATAAAAGATAGAAACCTAATATGCAAAAAGTATCTTGGACAACCTTTTGAAAGGACCTATTAGTTCACAAAGATACCACTCAATTAGGGAAACCTCTAAGTCAAAGGTGTGAACGGTGGCCTCGTAAGAGTGTTGTAAAAAGGACAGAATAAATAATTTATAGATAAATAAACATGCAATTGAATAAAAGACATTCACAAATAAAGCATAAAATAAAAGTTTTCTCACAAATGAAAAAGATAATAAAAAATAATGGAAACTACACATATACCTGACCACTATAAATAACATTGGAGATGTGGTTGTCAGGACCCGAAGAAGTATTGCTCAACCACCTAGAAGAGGAATATGGTGATGCACACCAGCATTATTGGCTATCACATTCATCGACATCTCAACATCATCCCAATCATTAGGCTCCCTGACATCTCAACATCATCCCAATCATTAGGCTCCCTGACCTCATGGTGTGTCCTAATTCTATGGAGATCATCCATAAGGATATGTAAAATCTCCCCAACTTCTTTTTCAACCTTCGTTAAAAAACTAAAGTCGAGAGGAATTGAGATAATTTCAGACTATAAAGAGTCTAGAGATAGAATGTAAAAGATAATAATGAACCAAAATAGAGAGAAAATTAGTTTTATGGAGGCCAAGTACCATCACCAATTGATCAAGGGTGCATTTCTCGATCGATCATGCTCTCATGTGACTCGTCGGTCATGCATCCGCATGCCGTTCCATCCTCCTCCTTATTTATAATAGAAATCTTTATGAATTGAACAAAATATCCCATCCTCACTACAGATGCATCCCCTCATAATGGTATCACTCATGAAAAGTGAACTTCATATGTTTTGATGTGATGATAAATAGTTCGGCCCCATATGTCACCTTAAATAACTTTCTATGTCCTGAAGTGATAAAATAAATAGTTCCTTCCCATGTGTGATCTTAATAGTGTGGTGTTACGGGACCTGTGAAGTGGTGATCTCGGGTGGGCGGGGGGAGAAATTATGTTAATGATGTATGTGTTAGCATTTGTCTCCCAAAGTTAGGTTATTATTTTTATGCGGGTCAATGAGTTGCCCCTAGAAACTTTTTGACACCATATCCAGTTTTTGGAGCATGCCCTTTGTTTTGGGCCTGACCTAAATGTGTATTTGATGTGAAGGATTGTTAGTTATTAAGAGTTTTCAGTTTTCTATATATAAAAGAAAATAAAACGATTGGGTTAGACCTTTAGGGCTAATCCTAAGGCATATTTAGGTCTGCAATGGTTCTAGAGATTCTTGTTGTGTGGGTTTGAGAACTGGGTTAGGAGAGGGAAGCTATCAGGAACCCCACTTGTTCTTTATACTTCATTAATTATATGCTTATTATTGCTTTTGACATTATTTTATTACTTTTTAGTTTATTTTATAACTTGTTTAGAGACATAAGTTTAAGAATCCTTTAAAACGTAGATATGTGTTTAAGTAGGAAAACGGTATTAGTGAGAGGTGTAGGAACGTCACTTAAATCGGTGTAGGAACATAAGAGTTATTGTGTGTGATTATGTATTCGGGTTAATGGGTGGATATTAGTATGTATGTAAGTGTGAGAGAAAGATCCTCTCATTTAATAGTTGGACATCAATGTATGAGGTGTGCGAGAAAGCTCAGCATGGAAAATAGATGGCCATTAATGTGTATGTAAATCTATTCTTGAGATCGTTCGATATTTAATTTGACATTTGAGGAGATATATAAAGGTAATATGAGATATGGCTGAATCTCTATTGTAACAACATATAGATAAATATAATTAATCTCTATTGTGACAACATATAGATAAATCTATTCATTTTCGACTCAAAGAAACTTCAAAATACTTAAAAATTGTACAATTCAAACTTTTCGAAAAATAATCACCATATATTTATATGTTCAAATCTCAATTTGTTTTGTGTGTGCGTGCGAAGCCAAAAATTAACCTCAAATTTTCACCGATTGATCATCACGTTACTTTTTCAAAAATTTATTTTGACTTCAAAATCTCACGGAATGCTCTCACAACGAATCACTCGAATTGTGGTTATTTTCTCTCCGTGTGCACGATATAAGGAGTAAATGCATTGGAACACAAGGTGATACACACAAAATTTAAAGAAAATTTTTTTGTGGTGAAAGGATCTCGTCATCGGGTTACGGTCAATGGGAAACAGGAAACAACTCCTCATATACAAACTAGTTAATCTCTTTTATTATCTTTTTATGTTCTAGCTTTCCACACGGTAGTTAATTTTGCAATCCGGACTTGGTTAGGAGTTCTTCCATGTTTTTAAGGTGTATTGGGTAAAAATGGGAACTTCAGAATTGGAAAATCTTCTTATGATGTCTGTTAGTACTTTTTCGAGATTTTGCTCATTTTTCTCTTCTTTTTCCATTATTTTTATTTTTATTTTTGTTGATACCAAATTTAGTCTACTGATATGACTCAATTAAGTGAAGACACGTGGCAATATACGTGGCAACAACAAACACTTCCGAGGAACTCAGACGCTTTGAAGAACCATACTACAACGAGGAACACTGCTTCTCCGAGGAACTCAGACGCTCCGACCAACAAGAACTCAACGAGGAACTTCTGAGTACCGAGCAGCTTAGGCGGTACGAGCAGCTTAGGCGGTCCGAGCTGCACCTCGAACAAAGCATTAATAGTCGGATAACCAACAGTTTGACTATTCATTAAATGCTTATCATTCAGATGTATACACTTAAGGGGGCATTGGATGTATTACCCTTTCACATGTACATCATTTAATGTATTACCCTTTCACATTATAGCCTCAGGGCTATAAATACATTGTATTACCCTCATTATAAGGCGACCGAAATTTCTTGATTAAACTTGTAATCGAGAATTCCCAAACGATCATTAATAATAGAAACAGTGGACATAGGCCATTCTTATAAGTTTGAACCACTTTAAAAGTTCTTTGTCTCATTTATTTTATCTGTGATTAAATAATTAGATACAATCTAATTTTTTACATCAACAGATTGGTGCCATTTGTGGGAAACTACTGGTAATATCGTTTTCATCAAAAACAATTCATCAAAAATGGCTGATATTCTAGAATCCAGCAATCGAAACTCTAGAAGCCCTCCAAATCCATATGCTCCGCATAATATTCCATATCTGGCTGGAATAATGACAAATTTGGCTCAGGGCCAGACCGTCATGCAAGAAACTATGCGATAACTCATACAAACCCTCCATGGCGGTGCACCAACCCATTCAGGACTGCGAAGTATTCAAAGAAATACCAGTTCACCTTCTTCGCGTACTAGGCGTACTAAGTCATATCGTACTGAGGAATCTGAAATTTTTTCTTATCAACCTGGACGAACTTCGTCAGTGTGAGCCATAGATACCGAACAACGTATCACTCTCTCCCCGAAAAGGATCAGTGCACTAGAAAGATTAAGCATGGTATCACCTTTTGATCGATTAGGACCTAGAAGGAGTAGAAGTCCTCTTAAAGTCGCATCGAGGAGTTTTCGATGACCATCATATTTAAGGGAAGGATCTGCCCAGTCGCGACCAGCTGCTCGTCAAGATAGATCCCAGGAAGCCACATCAAGACGATCAGTTGCTCGAACCAATAGGCCCGAGGAAGGAAATGATTCATGGAAAGGCTCTATTCAGAGGCTGGAGGATTGATTAGGGGAAATGGCTAAAGCCAAGAACCCTCTACAACGAACTTTTGTTCGAGGAACACCTTTTGTCCAGGCCATTGTAGATTTTCCAACACCATCAAAGTTTAAAGCACCTGTTGTGACCCCCAAATATGATGGAAACACCGACCCTATCCTTCATATAGAACAATACCAAGCTGCAGCCAACATCTATGCTGTTCCAAATGAGATGAGATGCAGAGCATTCTCAGGAACTCTTACCGGATCTGCTCAAATATAGTATAATAATCTTCCTTGGGGTAAGATCTCAACTTTTCTTCAACTGGCCGAGTTATTCATTGGGAATTTACGTTTTGGGGCAAAGCCAGTTAAACGAGTAGCACATTTGTTAAGTGTTAGCTAAAAAGCTGGTGAAAGTACCAGAGATTATATAACTCATTTTAATAATGAGAAACTTGAAGTCATTGATTATGAGGAGAAGAAAGCGATTACTGCCCTGATGAGTTGACTACTGCCCAATAACTTGTACTACACTTTGGCCAAAGATCCACCTAGAACCATGTCAGATCTGATGGGAAAAGCATCCAAGATTATGAATACCGAGGAGGCTATGGCTGCGAAGAATAATATGGATGTCAAAGAAACCAAGGTGGAAGGTGATAAAGCTAAGAAGAAAGAGCGTAAGAACAATGGTAATGACAAACACTCAAAAACTAGGTCGATATGGGAAATAATGAAGAAATTTGATAATTATACTCCTTTAAAGAAGGACATCAACCATGTTCTAGAAGAAATCAAGAATAATGAGGAGTTAAATTGGCCAGAGAAAATGAAGGCAGACCCTGACAGGAGGAATAAAGAAAAATATTGCGAGTTTCATAAAGATCATGGCCATATGACCAAAAATTGTATAGCTCTTTAGAATGAGATTGAAACACTCATTAGATGAGGAAAACTGGAAAAGTATGTTGATCGAGGAAGTGAAAGAAGAAACAATGACCGAACGAGGGAGAGGTCTAGATCTCCCCGTCGAGCAGAGGAGAATAAGAAAAGAAGCCATGAAGTTGATCCAGAAGACGACCCCGATCTTCCCAAGAGACCAAGGCAGCCAGAACGAGAGGTATTTTCAATACGCTTTGGGTCATTTGACTGTAATGTTATCATAGGTGGAGATGCAGGAGGATGAGACCTTACTACAGAAAGAAAAGCCTACCTCTGTGAGGCTCAAGCTTGCTCATACATTCAACGAATAAATCTAGCTGAGGAGGATCGCCCGAGAATGGTAAATAAAGAGAAATTGGTCATTGGTTTCTCAAAGAATGACCTCGCAGGTGTTCTATATCCTCATGATGAGCCATTGGTGATCAAAATGAGGATGGAGGACGTTATGATTTCAAGAGTACAGGTCGACAATGGTAGCTCGCCAGACATCATGTTCTACTCATGCTTCGATAGTTTAAATCTAAAGCTATCTCAATTGGAGCCTTATCATAGACCCCTCCTCGGTTTTGCCGGTGAGAAAGTATTTCCACTTGGGACGATCAAATTGGATATATTCATTGGTACGTGGCCTGCTTGTTGAACCAAAAGAATACGCTTCTTCGTGATAGATAAGAATGTTCAATCATCATATAATATCATTATGGTAAGAGTAGGATTGAAGAAGTTCGAAGCTGTACTATCTACGGTACATCAATGCCTAAAATTTTCAACAAATTTTGGAGTAGGAGTTATGAAAGGTGATCAGAAAGTAGCTCGAGAATGCTATTATTCATCCGTCGATCAAGAGGAACTGGAGGAATCAAGGAAAAGGACTACTACTTATCAAGTGGATGAAGGGGTAGAAATTGAAACATTGGATCCTAGAGATGAGTCGCAACTCGTGAAGGGTCAAGTGGTGGAAGCTAATGAAAACATCATTCTGAACGACGAGCACCATGAACGAACTACTCAAGTAGGTTCATCGTTGGAAGCCGCACTAAAATAGGAATTGATAACTTTCCTTAGAAGCAGAAAGCAAACTTTTACGTGGAGCCATGAAGATATGCCTGGGACAGACCCAAATTTCTTATGTCACGAGATCAATATTAATAAGGAGATCAAGCCTGTGAAGCAGAGAAGAAGAGTATTCAGTCGTGAGAAGAATCAAGCTATACAGGAGGAAGTCGAGAAGCTCCAGAAGCTTGTTTTATTGAAAATGTTAAATATCCTGACAGGTTAGCAAATGTGGTGATGGTGAAGAAGAAGTACAACAAATGGAGGATGTGTGTAGACTTCACCGACCTCAACAAAGCATGCCCAAAGGATCACTTTCCACTGCCCTGAATTGATCAACTGGTGGATGCTACCTCGGGACACGAGCTGCTGAGCTTCATGGATGCTTATTCTGGTTATAACCAGATTAAAATGAAACCTGAAGACAGGGAGAGTACTTCTTTCATTACCCATAGGGGAACTTATTGTTATAATTTTATGCCTTTTGGTTTGAAAAATGCAGGTGCGACATATCAACGGCTGATGAACAAAGTCTTTGCTGAACAAATCGGTTGTAATATGGAAGTCTATGTTGACGATATGCTGACAAAGAGCAAGAAAGCTGCCGATCATCTACTTGACTTAAGCTAGACTTTTGATCAACTAGATAAATATCAAATGAAGTTGAACCCGACGAAGTACACATTTGGAGTACGAGAAGGCATGTTTCTAGGATACATTGTCAATCAGCGAGGCATTGAAGCTAACCCTGAAAAGATCAAAGCTCTGCTAGGGCTGCGATCTCCAATGACGAAGAAAGAGGTGCAAAGTCTTACGAGACGAGTAGCAGCACACAATAGATTTGTATCGCGAGCAGCTGATTGATGTTTTCCATTCTTCGAGACACTCCGAAAGACTTTTGAGTGGAATGATGAATGTGAGAAGGCTTTTCAAGACTTGAAGAAATACTTGGGAGCACCTCCACTGTTATCCAGGCCAGTGATGGGAGAAAAATTATACTTGTATCTTGCAGTGTTCGAGAATGCAGTCAGTTCGGCATTGATAAGAGTGGAGAATGGAGTATAAAAAATAATCTATTATAAAAGTAAGGCCTTTCGAGGAGCAGAGATCAGATATCCAAGGCCGGAAAAATTGGCACTAGCATTGATTGAGGCAAGTAGAAGAATGAAGCCATACTTTCAGGCTCATACCATAGTAGTATATAATGATATTCCATTGAGGCAAGCCCTTCATAAACCAGAAAAGTCAGGAAGATTGATGTGCTGGGCAATAGAACTCGGTGAATATGATATAGTCTATGAACCCAAATCATCGCTAAAAGGGCAAGCGGTAGCAAATTTTATAGCAGAGTTCACCTATCCTGATACCCCCGAGGAATAAAAGTTGCTCGCTGATCAACCTGTGGATGTTACAGGATCATCAAATGCAAGCCCAAACCAACTTAGCTTGGTAAAAGGGAAAGTAGATATTAAAGGATCATCAAATTCAAGCCCAGACCATCTCAGGTTGGTAAAAGGGCAAGAAAAGATGATCAACGAACAGCAAGAAATATCAAGAGATGGTGAAAGGAAGCAACAAATTTTCCACTGAGGAACTCTATTAGATCAGAAATTTAAAGACGAGTTACCTATATTGAGTCTGTATGTGGATAGTTCATCTTGCACTACAGGATGTAGCGCATGGATAGTTTTGAGCAGTCCGGACGAGATCGACATGAATACACCCTACGTTTCCATTTCAAAGCTTCGAATAATGAGGCTGAATATGAAGCCATGATTGCAGGTCTTAGTTTGGCAAAAACCATGGGGGCGGAACAAGTTATTGTCTTCAGTGACTCGCAATTGATCGTAAACCAAATGATGGGAGTATATGTAGTCAGAGGAGAATTAATGATCAGATATCATGCAAAGGCAAAGGAGATGGTGTCGAAATTTGCTGCTATTCAGCTGGTCAGAATACCAAGAATGGAGAATATAAGAGCAAACGCCCTAGCTCGATTAGCATCAGCTACTCGTACCGAGCTACGAAGAATAATCCCAATTGAAGTTTTAGCTAGTCGGAGTATAGATGAAGATCTGATGACAAATTTTATTACTCTTGATTTAGGACCATCTTGGATGGATCCCATCGGGGCATATATTGAGGAGGGAGAATTACCAATTGACAAGCTCGCATCCAAGAAATTGAAGTTTAAAGCTGCTCGGTATGTATTAACTAACGGTATTCTATATAGACGAGGAATTATGGCAGGTTTGCAAAGATGTGTACATCCCTTCGAGGTGAAAGATTTTATTAAAGAGGTCCATGAAGGGTCATGTGGAGCCCGTGTAGTAGGTCGAACTCTTTTGCAAAGAATGATGACGTAAGGATACTACTGGACAATGATGAGGGCTGATTGTATAGCCTATGCTAAGAAATGTGACAAGTGTCAGCGCTTCTCCTCCATCCGAAGAACTCCCCAAGCATTATTGACACCCATTACTTCCCCTTGGCCATTTTCCATATGGGGAATAGATTCACTATCGATGACCAGGGGAAAGTTTAAGTATCTCGTGGTCGCTGTGGATTATTTTACTAATGGGTTGAAGCTGAGCCTCTCATTGATATGACGTACGACAAGGTGTACCAATTTATTTGGAAGAACATCATTTATCGATATGATCTTCCTCATGCCTTCATCACAGACCATGGAACACAATTTGGCAATGAGGAATTCGCTTCCTATTGTCTTCAGTCAAATATTTTGAAGATCCACTCAGCACCAGGCCATCCTCAAAGCAATGGACAAACTGAAGTGACAAATAGAACGCTGCTGAATGGCTTGAAGAAAAGACTGGATGATGCGAAATCAAATTGGATCAACGAGCTACAATCAGTACTATGGTCTTACCGAACTACTCCCCAAGTAGCAACTGGAGAATCACCATATATGCTGGAGTTTGGAAGTGAAGCTATTATACCTGTCGAGTTGGGCCTCCCAACACACAGGGTACTGAATTTCAATTCCCATGTCAGCGACTTAATGAGAAGATTGGATTTAGACATCCTCGAGGAAGTTAAATAAGAAGCAGCCATTAGAAATGCTGCTTACCAGCATCGAACAACTTTGTTCTACAACAAGAGAGTGAAGAAGTATGACTTGAAAGAAGGAGACTATGTGCTAAAGAAAGTGATTCAAAAGCACAACAAACTGGAATGGACCATACCAAGTTACAGAAGTTGTTCGACCAGGAACATACCGAATAGAAACTTTAGAGGGGGAGGAGTTTAAGAATGCATGGAATGCAGAGCACCTGCGCAAGTATTATCAGTGACGTATATTCTCATGTAACGCTGTTCCGTCAGTATGAATAAAATGAAGATATTCTACCGAATTATCTCTTTTTATTGAAAGTTTTTCAGGTAATACTAGTGCTACACACTACTCGGCAAAACTCAGACTTCGGACTACTCAAATTTCTTCTCGAAAATGCCAACTAAGGTTGGTCGAAAAACAAATGTATTCCTACGGGAAGTAAAACAATGTATTCCTACGGGAAGTAAAACTATGTATTCCAAAAAATGCCAACTTATGTTGGTTAGGAAGTAAATGTATTCCTACAGGAAGTAAAACAATGTATTCATATGGGAAGTAAAACTATGTATTCCTAAAAATGCCAACTTATGTTGGTTAGGAAGTAAATGTATTCCTACGGGAAGTAAAACTATGTATTCCTAAAAATACCAACTTATGTTGGTTAGGAAGTAAATGTATTCCTACGGGAAAAAAAACAATGTATTCCTACGGGAAGTAAAACTATGTATTCCTAAAAATGCCAACTTATATTGGTTAGGAAGTAAATGTATTCCTACGGGAAGTAAAACAATGTATTCCTACGGGAAGTAAAACTATGTATTCCTAAAAATGCCAACTTATGTTGGTTAGGAAGTAAACGTATTCCTACGGGAAGTAAAACTATTATTAAAAATGCCAACTTATGTTGGTTAGGAAGATTCTCGAAAATGCCAACTAAAGTTGGTCGGGAGGTAAAATTATTCCAGAAAGTGCCAAAGTTGCTCGTAGAGGAAAAATCCATTAACTGTAGTTGGTCGAAAAGGAAAATTTACCGACCTTGGTTGGTCGGAAACATTTTATGAATACAAAAAAGTGATCGAGAAATTTTTTTGATACTCGTAACTTTTTAAATTACTATTAAGTTGGTCGAGAAATAAAACATCATTTTTGCCAAATGACTACCACAAATTCAACCTGCTCGATAATAAGTTGGTCGACAAATAACATAATATTGTTATCTTTTTAACAGATACACATGAACAGATGTAAAGTGTTACAAAACAATAGTAGTCAAGATTTGCAAATAATATTATTTCATTAATTGTAGAACATGATACATCAGGAATGGAATACAAATTTATTACATCAATATTCCTATTCTATTGGTTTCTTCCCCTCTGCTTTTGAAACAGGTTCCTCGCCAGCAGGTGGATCATTTAAAGCGAGAGGAGAATTTATGAAGTTAAGATCTTTTAGCATCCTGAGATTCATCACGGATGGTAGATCTAGGAGATTCTCGGGACGAGATATCTTAACATTTGAATGGAGATTATAATCGCCAAGGTATTTGGAGATCAGACATCGAGGGATGGCCCGAGCAGGGATCCAACTCATATCAAGCTTGAATGGTGGCACTGGTAGGTTGAGCAACCCAGGATTATGATAATCCCACAGGTAATGACCTTGTTCTAGTTGCAGCACACCTAAGGCATTCAACCATCCTTGCTTGTAGCCCTCATTATTTGCATTTTGGATGCGATCATCGAAGTGGTAGAGAGCCTCATTGTAGCCAGCCATCCAGAACTCCCTAGGATGCTTATGGAATTGATATGTCAATCTTTCCAGCTGTTCGTAGATATTTTTGATGAAGAGTTCTTTATTCTCCAAGATAGATTTCTGCACAGAAAGGTGCTCTTCCAGACCCCTATTCTTCTTAGACATCTCAGCCAATGCCTAGTTCTTCACCATCAGCTGGAAGGCCCGGTTCTCTAAGGAAGATTGAGTCCTATGTTCCTCTACAGGAATTCGAGAGGCTCTTACTCGTCCCCGAGGAGCTCTTGCTCATCCACGAGAAGATGTAGAAGGGCCAGCTCTTTTCAAAGTTTCCAACTCATCCCTCAGGTTGGCATTTTCGACCTCTAAGAACGAGAATCCCTCGTCAGTCTTTGGGACCAAAGCATTTGAGGTGGAGGCAACAGATTTTAATTGAGATACTTCTCTTTGCAGGTTGTTATTTTCTTGCTCCAAAAACTCGGCTATTTGCCTGTGCTCCTCGACCTTGGCTTTCAACGTTCTCTCCCGCACGTCTTAAGCAACAAAATGCTTCGCGTATCCCTTGTCGGAATGATTTGCTGATACTTCTTCTCGTACCCCTCGTGCAAGAGGGCAGTGGATTCCTTATATTGTTGCTGAAGGTATTCAAGAGTGCCTTGGAGATCCTCAATCATATCATAATAAGTTACATTATTGTCCATCGCATGATCAAGCATACACTTCAAATATTGGTAAGCTTCAATTGCCTGTTCCGAAGCATCTTGGGCGAGGATGTCTACGATTTGTGCTGCACTCAGATCTGTGTGACCAGCCTTAAAGTATTCATTGCATTGCCGTAACAACTTTGTATCATGAGCACACAATAATTCCATCCTAGCCAGAAACTAGTAGAGGAAGAAAAAGCAATAATCAATAAGAGTACCAACAGAGTATGAAGAGAAGAAACAACAGTGTGCATAAATAAAAGTTCAAATTTTATTATATCACAAAGTTCAGGGTTACATGTTCAGGGTTACATTTGATAAAGAAAAATAAAATAGAGAGAAACTCGAACAACTCTACACCTTTTTCTTGTCTCCCAAAACCTTCTCGGGAGACTGGGACGAGGAGGTAGGTTGCTCGAAGGGAACATAAAGTTACTTGGGGAGCACTGGAAGTTGCTTGGATGAAGTAGCGAGTTGATGAAGTTCCTCGTTAATAGGGTGGATGGCAAGGGGATGAGAAACTTTATCTCCCATCACCATGGAAGAATCCTCAGAGGCAGCTTCATCCTCTTCTTCGTCTTCAGGAGTTAGAGAGGGACCAGGGATGTTCCGCTGAAATAGTTCAGAAGTTTCATCAACTTTCATCTCTCGTAGAGCAACGACCCACCCATCTCTACAGTATTTGAGGCTGTCATATTCTACTTGCGACATCATGGAAGACAAGCCTTTGTTCCACCCTTTATCCCATCCAGCGCTGAAGGATTTATTCACAGCCAATTTTCTCTTTAAATTCTCTGAGAAAGTTTCTCGGACAGAAGATTTTCAGCAGCCTTTAGTTTACTCTCAACCTCTTCCTTCTGCCGACTTACTTCCCAAAGCTGACCCAACTCCTCCTCAGCAACCTTGAGCTTATCTTCAAGCTCCCCAGCATTTTTGAGCTTCCCTTCGAGATTTTTATTCTTCTTCTCCAAACCATTTATTTTTTTCTCCAACCCCTTGGAGACTTCAACAACTTGATCTTTCTCCTGCTCGGTTGAGGTGAGTTTCTTCTCCCAAGCATCCTTGTTAGCATCATGCTCCTGACGAGGATCTTCCAAAGATCGCGTCAGACCCATCAAAGCTTCCTCCACACCAGATGAGGAACTTTAAGCTTTAATAGCTTCATCTTTCTTCAAAATTGTATTAAATCAGCTCACCAACTGTGAAAAGAAATGAAAGCAAATCAGAGACAGATATAACAAGGGAAAAATGAAAAGTTCAAAACAATAAGACTTACAGAAGCAATATGACGAGCATCCAATGAGGTAACCATGTCCCGAGAAAGGTTTTCTTCAATACCTTGGATCTCGGGAATGATCCAAGTCTTCACCGAGCTCATGGCAGAGCTCGGTGGAACAAAAGTAGGAACACTAGTTCTAGTAGTTGGGGGCTGAGAGATGGTTTCAACCAAATTGATCGAGGAGCTCTTCTTCAGCTTCCTTGGGGGAACATGAGTAGCTTCAACCAAGGAGGAACTCTTGGTCGGTGATATGACAATCACCTCACCTGGAGCACCAGCCTTGCTCGGGGCCACTGGGGGCTTCTCGACAACCTTTATAGGGGCAGCCGAGAGAGGTGCATCAATTTTCTTTGTCCCTTCTGGGACATCATGTTTACTTCTTTTTGCCTCTCCAACAGAAGAGGCAGGTTTCTCGAAGAGAGTAGAAGGTCTTCTTTTCTTCATCCTTTCACTTAAAGGAACATGTGACTCAGGCGAAGAACTGGTAGAATCTGGTACTGGCTCTGCGTCGCTTATCACCGGACGAGCAGTGAAAGAGGAGGTGTAACTCTTGTACTGCAGAAAATATGAAGCTGGCCTAATGTTCTCGTCGGCAACAGACTGATGCAAACTCCAGATAAGTTTTAAATGCTTTATATTAACGTCTGTCTCTTTTGGGGATTTTCTTTTATTGTCAACTGCAAACAAATCAACATTAAAATATCAGTGGCACATTTTATCAAACATAGAGGAAGCATAATTTAAAAATAAATAAAATGAAATAAAAATAACCTATCCCATTGCCATAGGGAGGGCATCTGTAACCCTGATACACTTCATCTCCAGATAAAGGAGCATGTTGCCAATTTTTTATAACAACCCCGTGCTTAAAATAGTCCCTATTGGCATCCGGGAGATTGACCAATAAAGCCCTATTTAAAAATCTAGTTTTTAAATAAAAAGTCTTATCACCAGCAATCCATCTATAACAAAACATGATTTCTGGAATTCCTATGCGAGTTCCATGAATTTGATCTAGTCTATGAACACCATTAACTATTCTCCATGTATTGGGGGCTATTCTTGCAGGAACCACGTCAAAGTATTGACAGAATTCCAGACATAGAGGGTTCGGAGGAAAAGAAAATCCACACTCAACAACAAAGAGACTGGGGAACCAATGTCCCTCAGCCAAACGGAAATAATCCGAAGGCTCAGAAAGCTCTTACAAAACAACCCAGGAGGGAATAGAAAAATCAGAGAAAAATTTATCAATCGATTCTACAGGATAAACCATGATGAAAGAAGGAAATGAAGAAGAAGGAAGAAGATCTTGCAGAAAAAGAGTGGATCTGTTGACAACGAACGATGAAAAGGATGAACGCACAAGAGAGTAAGGCAATGGAAAACTCGAAGATACAAATTTGAAAAAGTAAAACACGATGGGATTGTCTGTGACACTTAAATACCTTATCTTGGGAAATGGTAAAGTTAATGATTACAAAAAGAAACGATTACGCTACCGGCGGCTAGAAGGACAAAAAGTACGCGGAGATCGAGGCGGTTATAAAAATTCAAAAAAGCCTGATTCTACGAATTTGGAAGGAAAAATAAATACAAAGGAAAACAGTCCTAAAAATCAGGAGGACCATTTAAAACTGCCATATTCCGAGAAAAAATGTTCCACACTCCTCAAATTTCGAACTATGAAACATTGCGGGCTTCTATTGATACCAAATTTAGTCTGTTGATATGGCTCATTTAAGTGAAGACACGTGGAAATCTACGTGGCAATGACAAACACTTCTGAGGAACTCAGATGCTCCGAGGAACCATACTACAATGAGGAACACTGCTTCTCCGAGGAACTTAGACGCTCCGACCAATAAGAACTCAACGAGGAACTTCTGAGTACCGAGCAGCTTAGGCGGTACGAGCAGCTTAGGCGGTCTGGGCTGCACCTCAAACAAAGCATTAATAGCCGGATAACCAACCGTTTGACTGTTCATTAATTGCTTATCATTCAGATGTATACACTTAAGTGGGCATTGAATGTATTACCCTTTCACATGTACATGATTTAATGTATTACCCTTTCACATTACAGCCTCAGGGCTATAAATACATTGTATTACCCTCATTGTAAGGGGACCGGAATTTCTTGATTAAACATGTAATCGAGAATTCCCAAACAATCATCAATAACAGAAACAGTGGACGTAGGCCATTCTTATAAGGCTGAACCACTCTAAAATTTCTTTGTCTCATTTATTTTATCTATGATTAAATAATTAGATACAATCTATTTTTTTACATCAACAATTTTCTTATTCTTTTTATTGAGCATTTTGATCCATTTTTCTTGCCCCTTTTTTTATTTTCACACAAATTGAACTTAATTACTGAATTTTTTGGTTTTCTCAATTTCGAGCTATATGGGTTTTTCGGGTTATCAAACGAAGGGATAAATTTTATTTGGCTAAACTTTGTTTGCAAAAGGGAAATTTTCACAACTTTTTATGGATAATATTTTTGGGTAACAAATGAGGGCCTAACTTCATTTATCCCAATTGCTAAATATATTACGATATGCGTCTCAAGATTTGTTTAGTTTAAAGATATTTCAGTGCGGTTTTCAAGGCAACATCATACACTATTCCCATAATCGATCAAATCAATAAATTGAGATCCCAAAGACTTATTTTAATGCTGAATTAAATGTTGAGTTAATCATTAATTCTTAATGATTTTAAAAACTCAGAAAAAAGTGAAAGGCTCAAAATCTCACCAGTTTGATTAATCTCCACACTTATTCGTTAAGTCGTCAATTTTCGCTCAGTTTCCATTTTTGGTAAATTTTGGCTTAGTGTATTTTGGAAATTCCAAATTTGAGACTTTAAACAAAACTTTGAAGATATTTTTTAAAATTTTAAACCCCAATTTTTATTTACTTTGAAGAAAAATATTTTTGGATTTTTGGAATTTTTTCATTTTTTTGGATATTTTTGAAATTTTCTCGAGGGACATGTTCCCAAAAGTGAGTTGCATTTGCCCATTTCATGTATTGATTAAGGCATTAGCCATAGCTAAGAATGGGTGGCCTATAATTATGGGAACATGGTTGCTAGAATGGATGGAGGGCTCCGTGTCCCAAATGACAAAGTCTACCTGGAAGTAGAAAGTGTCCACTTGCACTATCACGTCCTCAACACTCCCCTGAGGCACCTTTAATGTGTGATCCAAATGGGTGACGAAGATGAAATCCATACTTTGTACCTAATATAGGAGGTAGTAGAAGATCTCATCAAGAAAACCATGGGTGGGGACGTGTTAAAAGCATGCGTAGTGAGAGATGATGAAAGTGAGATCCCATACACCGAGTATTAGCGAGAGGTAGAGGAGTTGAAAGACATATTATACGAGGGAGCATCATTATAGCAGTTGAGAGATGTTCATTGAGATTCTATATTTGAGGAACTACCCCCGAGGGAGTCATGCTTGAGACCTTCCGAAGAGAAATTTCCTACCCTCGAGTTGAAGAAACTACCCTCTAATGTGAAATATGATTTTCTAGGTTAGGATGAGACATTTCCTGTTGTTGTATCCTCTAGCCTAGATAAAGAGCAAGAGGGGAAGTTACTAGAAATTTTGAGGAAGCACATAGGTGATTTTGGTTGGCCTATAGAGGATTTGAAGGGTATAGGTCCCTTAATTTGTACAAAAAAAATCCACCTCGAGGAGGATGTGAAGCCCTCGAGGGAAATGCAAAGGCGACTAAACCCAACCATGAAAGAAGTTGTTGGAGAAAAAATTATAAAATTATTAGATGCCGGGATTATATACCCTATCTCGGACAACAAACGGGTGAGACCAATTGAAATTGTCCCAAATAAGTCAAGAATGATGATTGTCAAAAATTCTAAAGGAGAATTAATTCCTCAATGCACCACTACCGGGTGGCATATTTGCATTAATTACCAGAAACTCAATGCTTGAACGAGAAAAGACCATTTTCCCTTACCCTTTATCGACCAAATGCTCAAACGCGTAGCGGGTCACCCTTATTATTTCTTCATTGATGGTTATTTCGGATATAACCAAATTGAGGTAGAGATACTTGATCAAGAAAAAGACGACTTTTACATGTCCATTTGGTACGTTTCCTACAAACGTATGCCTTTTGGACTGTGCAATGCACCCACGACCTTCCACAGTGCATGCTAAGTCTCTTTAGTGACATGGTAGAGAGAGAACTTAAGGTTTTCATGGATGATTTTTTGCATTTTTGTCCCCTCTTTTGACCAATGTCTAACGAATCTTGAGAAAGAATTATCCTAAGAGCCAGAACTGCTAAGGGCATTCCATCCAGCGTAAGCATCTGGATAATCTGGAATGCGACGTGGCATACCCGAAAGCCCTAAGAAATGCATGGGAAAGAAGGTCGGATTAACCCCGAAAAAAGTGATCCAAAAATGGATTTGACCTAAAGTTTCAGGATATGTCCGACAGAAGAAATTAGTCCTCAATTGGGAAAAATGCAACTCCATGGTTACTGACGACATAGTTCTTGGATACTTAGTCTCATCTAAGGTAATATAAGTTGACCGAGAAAAAATAAATGTCATATCCGAGTAGCTTCCCCAGCCTAAATTACTAAAGTTTGTGAGCTCTTTCTTGGGCATGTAGGTTTTTATAGACGATTTATCAATGATTTTAGTGCCATTAATTGATCCTTGAGTAACCTCCTCATGAAGGGTGAACCCTTTGAGTGGAATAATGGATGTCAAAAGGCTTTCAATAAATTGAAAAGCATTCTAATTTCTTCTCCCATCATGAAAGCTCCGGATTGGTCTCTTCCATTCGAGCTTATGTGTGATGATAGTGATTATGCGATTGGGGATATTTTGGGGCAAATAAAAGACAAGAGAGCTCATGTCATGTATTATGATAGCCGGACGTTAATTGGGACACAACTTAACTACTCCTCCACGGAGAAAGAGTTTCTCATAGTTTTTTTTCTTTGGAAAAATTCCGCTCATACCTTATTGGGTCGCCCATCACTTGCTTTATGGACCACGCGACCCTTAAATATCTCCTTTCTAATAAGGATGAAAAGTCGTGCCTCATAAGGTGGATCCTACTCCTACAAGATTTCAATCTCTCTATAAAGGATTAAAAATGGGTTAAAAACGTCGTTGCCGACCATTTGTCATAGCTCTCGTTCGATGTGCCTAGTGATCCAATACCGATAAATGAGTATTTTCTGGATGAGAATCTCTTTGGTACTTCTTATCTACCTTGGTTTTCAGACATCATTAACTATCTTGTCATGAGAGCCATCTTTCCCAGATGGACACCGCAAGAGAATAAGAAATTCATCAGTTGGTCCATCATGTTTTTCAATGACGACCCATTCTTATCCAAATATTGCGCGGACTAGATCATCCGAAGATGTGGATCGGATGAGGAAGTTTAAGATGTGATCCGATTTTGTCATAAGGAAGCTTGTGGAGGCCACTTCTCCAACAATAAGACGGATGCTAAAATTCTTCAAAGTGGCCTCTACTGGCCCACAATATTCCGGGATGTGAATGCCTATTACAAATCTTGTGATAGATGCCAAAGGATGGGAGCTATTACCTGCCGCGACATGATGCCTCTAACCCCTATACTCGTCATTGAGTTATTTTATTGCTAGGGTATTGACTTCATGGGACCATTACCTCCCTCCTTCGGCTTATTATACATCCTCATCACGGTAGACTACGTCTCCAAATAGTTGAATCCAATAGCTACCTAGACGAATAATAACAATGTGGTGATTAGGTTCCTACAAGAGAACATACTTTATCGCTTTGGTGCTTCGAAGGAAATTATAAGTGATAACGGCACAAATTTTTGTAATAAGTCATTTGAAAAGTTAATGAGAAAGTATGGGGTCATCCCTAAGGTTGGGACGACTTATCACCCTCAAATAAGTGGGAAACCCGACTTAGCAAATAGTGAGATCAAAATTATCCTTGAAAAGACCGTCGATCCTACCCTAAAAGATTGGTCACTTCGATTAAATGATGGACTATGGGCTTACCGTACCACCTACAAGAACCCCCTCGGGATGTCCCCGTTTCATTTTTTCTATGGAAAGCCTTGCAATCTCCCTATGGAGCTGGAACACAAAGCTTATTGGGCCATCAAGAGGTTGAATTACAATCTTGATAAAGCCGATGAAACCCGCAAGCTTCAATTAAACGAGCTGCTCAACGATGCATATGAGAATGCTAAAATTTCTAAGGAACGGATGAAACTCATGCATGACAAGATGATCTGACACAAAATGTTTCACCTAATCCAAAAAGTGGTTCTCTACAACTCCTAATTACACTTGTTTCCCGACAAGTTGCATTCAAGGTGGACAGGCCCATTTGTGGTTAGAAAAGTATTCCCCCACGGGCCTACTGAGTTGGAAGATGCAAAAGGGAGAAATACCTTTAAGGTGAATGGACAACGTCTTAAACCGTTATTTGAGGCATGCGTCGAAGAAGCCCACACCAATTGGTTGTCGGACCCTATCCATGGGTATTGAGTGAGAAAGTACGAGAAGGTCGTCGCACCCCCGACGTGTATGGGGTGAACTCTTATGTATAGTAGGATGTTTAGGTTAGAATTAGTAAGAGTCCGTAGGTCTCGAGGAAGCTAATGCAAAATTTGAGAGAGTTTCGGGCGAGGTAAGTGAGTTTTCTTGAGTTGTATAGGCTACACTATATGTAGGAAGGATTTGAAATTTTTTTGGAAAAGTCAAATTTTTGAGGTTCCAACACTTATATTTTTTTTCAAATTTTTTTTAGAAAAGCCAGACTGGAAATCTGAACAGGTTCGCCCTGGTCCTTTAATAAAAAGAGAACCAATTCGCTTGCTAAGCGGGGAAAAAAATTTAATTGTGCCAAACCGGTTCGCCAGGCCCGAACCGGTTCGCCACTAGCAGCTCTTCCAGCATTCGTTAGCCAAATCTCTTTTCCTCTTCCTAATTGTCTTCCCTTTCCCTCCAAACCACATTCACTACCCCCACATTTTCCCTCCACATTCGTCCCTCCTATTCTTTCCCTCTAAATTCTCCCCCTTTTTTCCCACTATAAATACACTCACCCACCACAATTCCATTTTACACCTCCCATTTTCTCACTTCCTCTTCCTCTTCACGCTACATCTAAATTTTCCAAAAAACCCAAAATGTCTAATGAGGAATTGCCGATCAAATATGATTCCAATGAAATCCTTCACGACGGCAACCATGGATACCTTTCCATACAAGAAAGCATTTGGGTCGCCACCTTTTTCTCTCCCGCTCGCACCGTTTCTATCTAGCAAGAAATCAATTGGAACGGGTTGTCCCAATCCGTTTCCCGTATCTTTAGGCGTCAAAGATAGCGCCATTTTATGGCCAACCCGAATGATGACATGTGGATGGATGAGGTGCGTTATTTTTATGGCACGCTTGTTATGGTGGATGGAAACAAATACTGGGCGTACGTCAATTAAACCCCGGTGCCCTTCTCTCTAAATATCATAGCCCAGAAAATTCATGCAAGCCAAGTTCCCAATCCCCCTAACTTCACCTACCCAACTTATGGAAACCCCATTCCCAAGCATCAATTCATTGAGCGTATCACTCCCAACCAACAAAATTGGGATCGCGATACATTCCTGGTGGGGAATTTAGATGAAACCACCCATTTCCCCTACCTCATCACTTGTGGGCCAATCCTCCGAAATTCCAATAACTCCCATTTCGTCATGGAAATTTTCTATATCACCTTCTCTATTATTGTTATACCCCTTACTTCTGCGTAGTTAATTTAAATTACGTGAGTAGAGTAATTTAATGTGAAAATACACTATTATTTAAATTACGTGAGTAGAGTAATTTAATGTGTTATGTTTAAAATTAAAATACTTGAGTAGAGTAATTTAATGTGATGTAATAATAATAATGATTACTAAGTGATTAATTAATCATTATGGCTATTAGACATAAATTTAAAGTAAGACACTGATGAAAATGACGATTAAAAATTTACAAAATGTCAATAGTAAATATTAAAAGTCTCGACCGAGTGTCGCGCGTAGGCAAAATTGAAGGTGAGATGAGAAACATATTTCAAGAGACTCAAAAGATAATTTAGAGTCCACAGATGATTCTGAAAAGGTCGAATGAGTCAAAATAGTATACCCGGGGGTACTAGTTGAGTGCCAGGTCATTTTTGGTCTAAATCGCAACCATACGAGGGAATTTTGGTCTCTTTACATTTAAGGGCGAGGAGACCTACGAATTTTGGAGCCCTAAGTCAGATTATAAGAGTTGGAGGCTAGGGTTAGAGAGGAGAAAAATACACCATAGCCATTAGAGAGAAGAGAGAAACAATTTCCTAAGGCAAAAGAAGGAAGTAGGGAGAATTCAGAGGAAATTTCACTACCAACTTGTTGGGAAGAAGGATTGAAGGATAAGAATCATCAATCATCAACAACAACCACGAAATCAGACCCTACAAAACATAAGGCAAAGTGGTTATTTGCAAAATAAATTGAGTTATAATACCCATAAGTAAGTTTTAGAAAGAACATGATTTTTATGATATTTTTGGGAAGAAACACTTGAATATGATCCATGATTGATAGGGATTTCATGTAGAACGTTTTTGATCTCCAAATAATTAGATATCATTGAAGACTTGATGATTAAATCGAACTAAAAATCTGGACTTTTGATGAAAAGATGGAAGAATTGTATTTTTAGGGTTCTTGAATAATAAGAAGATTTTTAGTTAATTTAGACGAAATTAGTAATGATTTTTCTGTTTTAGATCGTTAGTAATCATCCCAGAATATGTAGAAATGATTAGAAATTGTTAGTTGCAAGTATGGTGAATTATCATGGGAGATGGATAAAAAAAATGGTGTAACCCGCATGAAGAAGATGATCTGGGTCTGTAACTGCTCGATCGATCGACCCTTGAATGTCGATTGATCGAGCAGTCGATCGATCGACCTCATCCCATCGATCGATTGACCTCATCCCATCGATCGATCGACCCTAGATGTACTTTAGAGAATTTTGTGAATAAATTTCTTTTCAATTACCGTCACTTAATGGGAACCTTAGTGATGACATTTTACCTATGACGGGACTTAATAGATACCAGTAGGTGTACCGTGAGATTTCTTCCTAAATGATTGAGTGTGAAATTTGGAGAAATGGACCAACGGGAAGGTAACCGATTAAGTTGTGTGTCGGGAATGTGAGAATTTAGTTACGGAAAGAGTGAGAGTCAATTCCAAAAAAATACCTGTAAGTTAGAGATATCTTAACTACTTAATCAAGGGAGGGGTAACTAGGACTCTTAGAGTTGCGTGAATACTCGAATAAATGCGATAGTGAAATAAATCATAAATTAATGAGTACGGTGAATATAAGTAAAATATATTACGTACGGGCATGATTTGATAGGTCGGGTGTGTACCTACTAAATTATATGAATTTTTGGGTTAAGAGAATTACACCTAAATTAATTATGTTAGGGTCGATGAGATATTCCGAACTAACATAAAGTTACTATATGTTTGGGGTTGATGTAAAATGCGGAACCAAACTTTAAAACTGGTGTCGCGATGAAAGAGTCCCGAACCAGAATATGTGTGTATATATATATATATATATATATATATATATATATATATATATATATATATATATATATATATATATATATATATATATAGTTAGGGTCGATGGATCATTCCGAACCAACTCTCACTTAGGGTCGATGAATCATTCCGAACAAAGAGCCCTTTATGTGTACCAAAAGGATATGATAGTGATAACTAATATTTAATACATGTTGCGTGATAAAATGTATTACATATGTATAATCTACTGACTTAGAATAGTAGATAATGAGACGGATTGAAAATATCTTAGTAATAATTAATTAGCATGATGTAATTATTATAAGATAAGGATAACAAGAAGTAAGTAAGTTATCTACGTTTAGAGCATATGAAATATGGATTATTAAAATACTGCGAGTATGTTATGGGGACTCAGCGAGGGGGTACATGCAGTGGGGTATTCTGATCTAGTTAACTGGGGTAGTATAACTAGGTGAACTAAGTACCCTCGTTAGACATGCACTATCGAAGAGAGGTGAGGAAGCTCAAGGGAGTGTGCGAAATCTTAATATGTGTAATCAATAACTCAAATGTGATAACTGCTTGCAAAATATTTTTAAATTTTTTTGAGTACTAACTCTTGCTATGTAAAAATTTTTAAAAACCTTTTAAGTGCCCAGCCACAGGGACACCCAACATGATTTCATTCCAGGATTTTGGGAGCTGCAGCATGTGTGGATGTTGCAGGGATTGTTTAGACGTTTCTCTTTTTCAGATCTAGTGCGGGATCTCAGTTTTAGTACTCTCAGTTGGCACATGTTGTCCAATCTTTACAGTTATTCTGATTTTGGATTTTGAGTTATTTTTTCTTGGCCGTGATTTTTGGTAAGACTTTATTTGTATTCAGTTATTTATGCGAATTGTTTTAGTATTGTTGGAATTGTATTATTTCGTATGGGTTGTTTATTCTTCTTAAGGAAGATAAAATTTGGCACTAGCTTAATTTCACTTAGGTGGTTAGTAATTTAAATAGTTTTCGACAGTGATGCTAAGAATGAACCATTTAAGAAACCTGTTTAAATTAAATTAAGGCTTGATCACCCAAGGTTTAATTAGGCGGGGTGTCATAATTATGAGAGCGTCAACAACCTCCCCCACATTTTCGATGATGAAATCCTTGCCACCACGATGGACAAAAAGGGATGAGTCGCCTTGCCCTATGCAATGTTCATAACTTCTCTTCTCAAGTATGCGGGACTTCTCCCTCCTCAAGTGCACCATCGCATTCCCATGCCCATTGGAGTGGAATCCCTTACAAAGAGTTCACGTCAAATGGAATTACTCCACCCCCTAATAGCACCATTAGAAGATGAAGAGATGGGGGAGGATGAAGAGTACAAAGAGGAGGAGGACCCCAATTACAAGGCGGATGGAGAGGGTCTAAATAGGCACATGGCCTAACTTGAGGAGCGATTTGATGGGTTCATAATGGATTACCATTGTGATAAATCTTTAATGATCCGCCTTCATGAAGAAATGTACCGATTGCAAGTGGGCCCAAATGTCTCTCTCCCCACCTATTTCTACGATCCATATGGGCAAAATGCTCTCGGTTCCTCTCATCCATAGGCGCGGGTATATTCCTTGTGGATCTGGGTTTTGTTGGGATTTTGTTGGTTTTTAGTTATTTTGGGTGGGTTATATACGGTTTGTTTTTTATGAGGGGTTATTGAATATTATCTATGTATGGTGTACCGATCTAGAGGACATCGGGCGCTCCCTAGCCCCGTTAGACTTTTGTAAACTCTATTATTTGAGTGAAAGATCAATGAATCCTCAAAGGTCTCTGAATCCCCTTTCCAACAGTCTACCCCATGCGCGAATCGACATATTGGTTCAGACTAATGGACCATCTTACCATAAAAAATCGATCTAAAAGGCACCAGGCGCTCTCGAGCCCCAATTTCACCCTAGTTAACTTCATCGTCAAAGAAAAACCTCTTTGAATCTTGGGAGTGCACTGAAACCCCTTTCCAATGGTCAACCTCATGCATGAAAAGGAATAACTGTTCGGATAAACGATCCATTTTCTCGAAAAAATTGATCAGGAGGCCATCGGGCACTCTTAAGCTCCATTTGATAAATGTCAACTCTTCAGCTGAAACGAGACCAAATGAATCTTTGAATTTCATTGAATAAACTTTACAACGGTCCACTCCATTCATGAATCATCCTTATGGTATGGACGAATAACCCATTTTGTTCCTGAAGGTCATCTAGCTGTTTTGAACCTCAGTTGACCAAAGTCAACTTTACGAACCAAGTGAATCTCTTTATAATGTCGAAATACCTCACATAACCTTTCCAATGGTCTACCCCATGCGTGATTCTGACTTATCGTTAGGATGAATGATCCATTTCAATCCGACGATCTCGTGTCCAACGGATCGATGAGCACTTTGGAGCCCAGTTTGATTCAAAGTCAACTCTCGAACCCGAGAGAGGACCAAAGGAGTCTTGAAGGTATCTTAATTACCTTTCTAATGGTGTATCCCGTGCACTATTTGGATCAACAAATTGCATTCTACGACCATTTTTTTGAATTTTTTTGCACGAGACTATTTGATTGGTAGGTCCATTTCTATGCGTATCGACAGTGTGCCTAGGGTTAGTTGCCGCTTGGCAGGGCTAGGTCTATGATGATTGACACCCCCTTACCCTATAAATAGATGGCATGATCTCACTCCCAAGATACACCTTAGATCCATCAGCATTAGTGATCTAAACAATAATGTCTTGCAATCAGCGAAGTTTCCTCATGTGAAATTCCTTTCCATTTTTAATTCCCATACCTTTCATACCCAATTTGGAAAAATCTCATTCTCTCTACTCCAACATTTATCTAAAAATTCGAGGCAGCTCATCCAAGATCAAGATCACGGTTCAAAGAAGGTCCAAAATCATTATCTCTCTCTTTAAATTTCTTATTTTTGTATTAACTATATAAATTTATAATCAAGCTTTTACTTCAGTTCATAAGCATTAATATCTCACCATTTTATTAGTTATATTGCACATACTTTATTTTCTATAAAAAACCAAAACAAACAAAAGTAGGGCTACACTTATAAATTCCAACGGGATTATCCATCACAAATTCTCAAAACTAAAACACATTTTCTACACACACACATATAATAAATTCCCATTCAAATCTACGGGATAAACCCCACCCCTATGCCACATGCGAACTACGTGGACTTCGATGAATTTATATGCTACGTAGGCATTTCGGGCTAAAACCCAAGACTCGAGTCCAATTTTCCAATTATTCCAATTTTTGCATTTTCATATTTGCCTCCTTTTCATCTATACATTATACACACACACACACACACACACACACACACACACACACACACACTATATTTGATCTTTATTGGAGTTTTATCCAAACGTATATTATCATTTCTCCATAACGATCAATATCTGTATAAATTCATACAACGTATTTTCTAAATATTATTTTGGGAACATTCGTACGAATAACCTAACTCTATTTTTTCCATGGTATGAAATGGGAAATTCCGATCTCCATTATATATACACGCACAAACACTTCACGGCGAAATAAAAGAAAATAGTAACCCAAACCCATGAGAGAGTGAAAGGGCGGGTGGGTGCCTAACACCTTCCCATTCCGTAACTTAGCCCCCGAACCTTTGAACTAATGGTTTCGACATCAGTTTGTCTTTGATGCCTCTCAGTCAAAGCGATGACATCTTTTTTCCTTATTTTGTGCAAAATAGGATGGAGGCTCCATTTCTTTACACTCACCCCACACTGACGACAACCAAAACTCTTTTAGAGTGGAGAGGGCGCGATACCTTTCTCCCCCCTTTTTTACTTTTTCCCCACCTGGGAAGAGAGAGAGAAGAAGGAAAAATCGGGGATGGCCACAAATAGGATTTCTGGGGATGATTAACTAGTTAATAGGGCCTCATGAACTAGTTAACCATTCGATTATCCATAGTGATGTGGTTAACTATTCGACCATTCCTTCAAAGAAGACTGAAGATTATTGAATGTAGATTGTTTTTTATTTTATTTTATGAACTCCTTATCCAACCTCTTTTAGGGACATTTCTCACTTGGCTATTGTTGTTGTTTTTATCAGTTTACACGAGTCTCATCACTCCTATAACCTTTCTTTTATTATATTATCATGCACAGGCAAAGTGGTACTGGCTTGGGGATGCCTCCCATTTTTATTGTCATTATCTGGTAGCATTCTCGTGGGTTAAAGGGATTTACTTCTGTGCTGATTGTTCCAACGAGTGTGGGTGACGTTACTTCTCTATCCCTGGAATTGTTTGCTCCATTTTTGTTAATGATCTAGGCTTATCACTTTATCCTTCTGGTATTAACGTAAGTGTTCATTGTGGTCCTTCATGGTGAAGACCAAATTGTGCTCATTCCTAATTTATATGTGTTAGCGTATAGTTTTTTTCAATAACGTAAGCGTTGTCTCTGGACCCTGCCCTTTTTTTAAATAACGTGAGTTTAGAAATTCCTAATTTGTATGTCTTGGCATATACTTTGTTTCTAAAGTTGATTGGATCTTTGTTTTACCACGTCGCCAAGATACGAGAGATATTAACACGTTGGTCATCGGCGCTTTCGATCTATGCCAACTCGATGCTGATATTTCGATGGATACCACCATTAATTACCTAAGTTTGTTGATGGGCACAAGGTCTAGAATGATGGGGCCTGGCCTTTCACAAGGGATTCATGCATGTGGACGTCCCGAGAAGAGGCCTCAAGTATGTTGAGTTTGGTGGGATGTTAATTTTGGTGGACCTTTAGGGTGGGATTTAATGTAACCTCCCAATAAGGCATTTTTTTATGTTTTTCTCTAGGTTTGGTCAAGGTAAATCCCTAGGTAATTTAGTTTGTTCCCTTAGGAGGAATGAGAGGAATCCCCAGTATACATTTTGGTGTGTATAAGGATTCTCATCATACATCATGTGTATAAATAACAAAACCTTTTATTTTTATGATGAATGGTTTTGCCCATGGTGTATTTTATTTTGCCTTAAATTTTTGGTGCACTTACGCCTGAGAGTAATGAATAATTCACGTATAGATAGGGTGGGCCTAAGATTTTTTTACTAAACTGGTGGTGACATATATATGGAAACAAAATTTCTCCATCTTTTTTATACTTTTTCGTTGGAGAGAGTCATATTTTATTTGCTTGCTTACTAAGCCATTTATCTCTACCTGACGTCAAGGTGTGAGGAAAGGGAGTTCCCCTTTCTTTTCTTGGCGATCGGTCAAGATCCTTTTAAGATATCTTAGGAATTAGAGTTTCTCCCTTTGTACGAGATAAATTTCCATTTTTGGGGAAGTCCTTAGTGAGTTTGTTTGTTTATGATCTGCCCTGATGGTTTGAGGTGATTTACAAGGATGGTGTTTCGGTACTAATTATTTGAAAGAAGTATGGAAGGGTAGTGTTCTTTCCCCATAGGCTTTTTTTAACTATAAATTTCATAGCATTAGCCCTTATGCATTGTTTCTTAAATAAGGATGACCATACGGAGTCTTAAAATGCCTTAGAGATTTATAATATTACTTGACACTTAATTGGTTTTCATCGTGCCAACTCTTTGGGATCAAGGTAACAATGACCATAAATAAGGTTTTACCAAAGAATAGGGTTATTTAGTGTTTATTTAGAATAGGCCCAAAGTGATATCTCGATTGTCCTACATATCTCCGATTCAAAGACAACATCATGCCTATTTTGAATGTCTGGGATAAATATATAGCGAAGAATCAGGTTCACATTGTGTTCTTTATTGAAATATTGGGGGCTCAATGTGTTTTAGTTTATTTTAAGAGAAAGGTTGGTGTCTTAAGTGGGATTTTTGATTTAGAGTTAGGAGTGTGTATGGGTTTTCATATTCTTCCCTTCCCATTATAACCGATTATTTTTGTGTTAAATATGCACTTTCCTTTTCACCATAGGCAAGTTCAAGTAACGAATTTCTTCAATCAGTTAAGATTAAAGGGTTTGGAAAACATGACTCCATTGAGATCAACTAAACTAATTTCTCCATAGGAGATTATTTTAATAAAAAGGGTAGGACGTTCCCCTATTGGATGAAAATTTCCTTCAAGGAGTCCGGGCAGTTTTGAGGTTATTTTTTTAGGAGTTGGTCGCCCTCTTGGATGTTTCACTTTTTGACCTTCTTATTGAACACTTGAGTCATATGCTATTGGTAACGATGATAGTGATAAGCGATCATTAGCCTCCTATCATCTAGGAGAGCTAGTTCGACTTAGCGGGCTTGGAACCAGTTAGTTGTGAACACTTTGCTTTCGATAATGAACCAAAATGATGTATTTGAAATTTTATGGGTAGGACTGCCTCCAAGCCATAAACCAGTGAGTAGGGGTGGTCCCGATTGAATTTTTCTCTATAGTGAGATAGACCCATAAGGCATATGGGAGTTTGTTCGAGCAATCATTATAAGTATCAGTCATCTTCTTGATGATGTTTTTAACTTTTTTATTAGCATATTTGACTGATCCATTAGTTTTGGGGTTGTATAGGGATGACTAATGTTGACTAATTCCATATTCATGTATTGGTTTTGAGGCCTCTTTCTCAAAGTGAAACCTATTTTCTGATACCAACTCATGGGGTATATTGAAGTACAAAATTATGTTTTGACTTATGAAATTGGCCACCTTTTTAGTGTTCAACACTGTATAAGATTCTGCTTCTACTCATTTTGTGAAGTAGTTGATGGAGACTAGGATAAACTCTTGCCCTATAGAGGCCATAGGGGTTACTTTCCCGATGACATATATCCCTCATAAGGAGAAGGTCTAGGGTAAGGTTATGCATTAGCGCTCTCATGCAGGTAAATGTTGTCATGGGACATAAAGTTGGCATTTAAAGCACTTGTTCACGTAATCGATGTAATCATTTTACAGGGTGGTTCGGTAGTATGATTGACTGGGGATTTTTCTAAAGAGGGTGTGCCCGCTCATGTGTGGGATGGATTCACCACTATTCATTTTGTACATGATTCGAGGGTCTATCCTTTTGTGATGCATCATAAATGTATTTCATCAAATCCTCTTGTGTAGATCTAACCCCCTCATATGATAAATTAGGTTCCTAATCGTCTTCAGGTGAGTTAATCATTCTAAAGGCACCGGGTGGGTAGTGGTTCTTATCGAGCAAGTTCCATATGTCATAATAATATATCATGGGTTCTAACATTATCTCTTATATGAAATCAATCTTAAACCATTAGGAAGGGGTGATTCAACAAGTTGCGATAAACTTGATTTTTGTAGTTCCTTTCGTCATGTCTATCATGGAGGCTAAGGTAGTAAGTTCATCTGTGAAGTTGATTTTTGACCTCAGGAGGATGTCAAATTTAAAATGATTGAATCACGAATCTACCTCTTCTAATTAGTCATGGTACGGTTGCAATTTATCATCCCGAATTTTCTATCTGAACAGTATATGTCTAATGACCAGACTAGAATCTACGTAGGCTTTTAGTTTGGCAATTCCAATTTATAATGTGATTTGAGACCTATGATGAAAGCCTCTTACTCAACTATGTTAATGGTACATTCATAGGTGAGTTTGATGCTTGGGGAAAGTCTTCATGAGTCGAGGACATAAGGATCATTCTTATGTAGAATCCTTTTTTTGTTGGTGGCCCTATCAAAGTAGAGTTCCCAAGTTTTTGTATTATTTAAGGTTAAGCTATATTAGTAAGGGAATTCCACCTCATATTATTCTTCTTCATCTGATAGGGGTTGCACTGTGAGGAGGTTAGAGATGGACCGTCCTTTGGTGTCATTTTGTGTGATGTATTTATTTAAGACTCGTAAAACATTAGTAGCCATTTGTCCATTTGACTAGAGATAACATGCTTTCTAAATAGATATTTCAAGGGATCCATTCAAGATATGATCCGTATGTTTAAGGACATCATATAATGGTGTAGTTTGCGAGTGACCCATATGAGAGATACACGAGCCTTTTCCAAGGTGGTGTATTTGAGCAAATGCGATACTACCTTGTTACATACATATTAAATTGCACATTCCTTTTGGGAACTTTTTACATATTGATCCAACATGGTTCCGATAGATATTTCGATTATGTTCATGTAGAGTAGGAGAGGTTGTCCTGGTTGGGGAGGTACTGACATTGGTGTGTGAGTGAAGTACACCCGTATTTTCTTGAATGCTTCCTAAAATTGATAATTCCACTATTTGGGTAAGTATTTGACTAGTATTTGGGACATGGGTTTGCATATGGTGGTAACCTAGTTAATGAACTGTCTTACAAACTATACCTAACCTAATCACCTTTTGACTTCTTTCTCTATTTTAGGCAGTGGCATTTACTGTATGGCCTTGACCTTAATGGGGTCTAATTCAATTCCACTTTTATTAACAATGAACATGAGAAACTTAACCTTAGTGACTCTGAAGACACATTTTGAGGATTCAGACTCATTTGAAGAGGCAAAACATTTAGAGGAATTTTCGGAGTACTGGAACATGTACCTCATGATCCTTGGATTTGACGATCAAGCCGTCCACATAGGCTTCCACTTCCTTATATATGAGGTCATGTTGGATGGTTATGTTCTCTCTTTGGTAAGTTGTATCATTGTTCTTGAACTGAAAGGCATAAGTAAATAACATTACGTCCCCTAGGGGGTGATGAACCCAGTTTTCTCTTGGCGATCAGGGATCATTTTTCTCAGATTATAAACTATGAATTTGTTTATGAAGGCTTTTAATGCATTGTTGGCTGTACTAACTACTGATAAGTTAATGTATGGTAGAGGAAAATCATCTTAGGTATAGTCCCGATTAAGATCCCTATAATCCACGCACAATAAAATTTTGTCATTGGTTTTGGGTACTTGTACAATATTGACTAGCCAAGTGGGATATTCTACCACACGAATAAAGCCAACGCTCAGTTGTTTCTTCACACCTTCCTTTATTATCAAGGAACATTCTGGTATCAATTTATGGGGTCTCTACTTTATGGATTTGGCATCAGGGAGAGTGGATATTCGATGAATGATGATAGTGGGGTCGATATCGGTGGAATATCAAACGAATATATCCAAGAAGATGGGGTGGAGATTTATGAGATCCTTTTGTTCGTTATCATCTAAGGAGGACTCTATTTGTAATTGTTTGGGATTTTAGGGACTGCCCAATTTAATAGTTATTATGTCATCTGCGTTGGGATACATGCGTTTACTTTGATGTTAGTTAAGTTTTTATAACTGTTTAAATCCATAAAGTTATCGATATTAGGTGTGATTTCTAATCTATTACTGGATTCATAATGGTCACTAGAACACAAGAAGGTAATATTGGAAATCACTATTTATTTTTCCATCAAATGGAGGAAGGATAGAACTGATAATAATAGAAAAGTATACTTTATAGAGGGATACATTGGGATAAGGGATAGGGACCCTTTTGCTATCATGACAGACTCAAAGGGCCTCTGAATGATGGGTGATGGGATGCATTTGACAGAAGTCCAGTTATTGAGTACTATCATACCCTTAATATTGGTGATGAGTTTTGGCAAATTCTACTGGAGGATCACTGGAGTAATGTTTTAGGGCTATGGACCTTATCACAAACTGTAGGCTAGGGCCGGAGGTGTTCCTTGAGTTGAACTTCTTTTCCCTCAGAGTTTATAGTTGGAACCTCCGTTGGGCTTACCATGGGTTCAGTGTAGTGGAGTGCCGCAAAGAGGGTACAGTAAGTGTTGGTGATTTTGTTCATTACATTGATAATCCCATGAGGGATCTTATCCTTAGGCTTGACCGAAGACGATGTTTTGGGGTGGGGTTATTGAGTTTGGAACACAAAGATAAAGGTTGATTTCAAGGATACTGACTAGTTATCCTTTTTTTTATTAGTGATACCCTGGGTGGCCGAGATGGTGTACCAGTCATGGAAGCATTCTACAGTGGTTACCTCTGAGGATCCCAATATGGCTACTGGGGAAACTTTATCAGGAAAGAATGCAGGTAACCCCCATTTTATTTTTGGCTCAGAGATTTTTCTGTCTTCCTTAGTAACGCATGACACATTGATCTTGCCCTATTTGAATTTGTGAATTATCCTTTAATCCACATACAGTCCTTCCTCGTAGAGGATCTTTATTTTGGGTTGTAATGATCAATTTTGCTACACCCTACTATGGTTCGGGAAGGCCGTTACATGGGAATCCTTCTCCTTAGAGATGAAAATGACCATTCCACCCTTGATGGGGGTCTTTGGGAGCTCGAGATGGAATGCTCTTGGGAGTATAGCCAATACTGGTATATACCTTGTGTTTCATGGCAGTGAGGGCTTCACGGGTTCCTTTTTTTATTCTTCCCAAATCAGAACCCTGTCATATATCCCATTTTGTGAATGATTCAAGTGACTACAATATAAATAACTGGATCCTTCTTTATCATATGAGTGGGTGGGATGACCCAAAATTAACTGAGGCAGATGTTGCTACTATTATGGTGGGTATCCAAGAGGGTAATGGTAATAATACTGGCAACCATGGCCCTTACATCATCCCCTTAGATTTTGATTACCTCCGTATAAGTGGGAACCTAACTTTTATGTTAAGTGATGAGGGAAACGCGCCCATAGTATGTATCTAGGCCATCTTGAGTAAGAGGATAAATATTGTTGGGACGTCGAGTAGATAAAACTCCACATCACATTTGATAGGTCCCAGTATGAGAGTGAGGATGATAGCTCTAAGGATCTCTCGATGAGTATTATCATACTCACTAATGACCATAAAATATAGCATAAACTTCGAGGTGGTATATACTAAACCAGTCGTGTGCAGGGGAACACATTTATTATGGATCCATTGTCTATTAGTTACAGTGTTGCAATCTATCTGCATGCCTCAATGTTGATGTGTAACGCAAATCGATGGTTATGTCTTTTCATGGAGATGTCCTTCTTAGAGAAGCTGATGTGTTAATGCATGGTTCTAGACCCGATAATGGCTGACATATTAGCAATAGTTAGGTTTGTAAGCAAATAAGCTTAAGATAATATATGGATAAAGGCGGCTCAGTGTTCCCGAAATGTAGATAATATTTCCCTTATGGTGATGTTAGCCGATGTATGACAGAGTTGTTCCTGAATTTTTTTGTTCTCCTAGGGAGGGGTTGATAGCCATTTAGGGAGGGATTTTGTCCTTATAAACTAGGTTTAAAGGATTGAAGTGCTGACCTCCCCTGGTGATGAAGTAGGCCAATTTGTCTAGAAAGAGACTATGGGTATGTCTCTAGGTTCTTATTCAACTTTCTCTAGATGGAATTGTGTTTGGGGCCATTACCTTGGTCAAATCAATGGTAAGATCTAGTTTTGGGTTCTTAGTAACTTTGTTATGAGTGAGGAATACATAGTCATCTATCCACTATATGGATACGTCAGAGTTTAGGGTGGGGTGTGGATTTCAAACACAGTTGCCAGTACTTGTCTGCTTATCTAGTCATGTGTATTAGGTGGTTATTCCATAGACATGTAGGATCCTGACTAGATGTCATTTTAGGAGACTATTTCTTAGCGCTCTTCACTGTCAAAAGAGGTTTTAGTCTCTCTTAGGTTCATCTTACTTACAATATTGACAGCCACAAAAAACATATCCCCATAATTATACTGGTATTTAGTATATTCTGACCCCTATAGTGAGATTCCATGGATAAATCTGGCATGGTCAGTGCAGACCATGTGTATCTTAAAGTGTCAAACTTCGCATATGCGTGGTCAGGGGGAACATGGTTGACCATTTCCACCTTAACAGTATATGATTACCTCTGGGATGGGGACGTTCTGGTGGGTAATTTCATCTTGGAGTTTGAGTACGCTGACTATGTGGGTTGCATCTACGTAAGTGTTCCCATAATTATATTCTACATGACTATAGTGGTTAATTCAAGGGTGATACCCCAAGTATAAAGAGGTTTAACGTTAGCTATAGCACGAGAAGGTCAAGCTCACTATAGGGATCGATGGGATCTTCTATGGGTTTATTATCTTCAAGAGTATTAGAGTCAACCTCTATAGTACTGCAAAAGGTATCACATATTTCGATGGGTAAATCATCCCATCGAGTGGATCAAATATTTTGAATTACGTCAATGTTGGGATGCCTAAGTTCTCTATTGATGTTGAAGAAGTAGAGGGGCAGCCCTTCGTATGAGAGACTTGCCAGTAAATTATCTATAGTGTAGCCTTATTTCTTCATTCAGCATGTCTACTGTTTATGATGTTGAGTCAATCTAGCTCTTTTATGGTAGATTTGTACTCGATCCTAACCTTGTAATCCTAGATGCTAAGAGCCACAAAGGAAGTGGGCCCTTGCTCGTAGAGTTAGTGTCCTTTCACCGGGGAGTATTCCTATTGTGACATCATTTCCTATATTTGGGGGTTGAGGAAAAATTCTTCTTTGGTTTTTGGAGATGAGTTCCCCTTGGTGACCAAGAGATGATTAAAGAAATTAGTAATGCCTTGCTCTGGCATGTGGGTGTAGTAGTCGTGTTTGTTCTCGATGGATGAAGGTCTTGGATTAGGCTCGAATTTATCAGAGGTAGTTTATTTTATGGCATGGTTTAGCCCAAACTTTGGATTGATCATCCGAGAAGGGTTTATATCTCCTTTAGTGTATAGACTTATCAAGTTAATGGTAGATAGGGGAACATTTAAGTCTTGGGTGCTTGGGGAGGGACACAGGTGGTTATTACATGTTATATGTCATACTCAACATGAAATGGTATATGAGATAACATGTAACATTGGTCTTTAGCGAGACGAGACAACCTGCATCAATGAGGTCTTGTATGGAATATTTTAATGACCGACGGTAATCTATAAACGATCGGGACCTTGATGGAACTTATAATGCAAATTGTCCTTCCAATTCTTATCGATGAGGGCAGGGGTGTTCTGAGGTTAAGAGGTTTTAGGCGATCATACATTTCATGGCGGTGAAGACCTGAGTGAAAGGGTCATGAAGATCCATAAAGTGTCTTGACTGGATGAAAAACTCTTTGAGATAAGGCAGAACTTGATAGTTTTGGGTAGGGGTCCCGGTTAGAAGGGTGCAATGGTGGGTGCCATATCTTGGGAAGTGTTTATTTCCAGGCATGGTTCTAGTAGTCGACTAACCACAAGAATGGGGATGTGAGATGTCTAATATCCAGTCGAGTTCTTACGTGTGAAGAACTAATTTTCATATCAACGAGGTTCCTTCTTATATTTAGTAGACTTGGAAGCCAAACTTTCCTCCATCTTACACCCTACATGGTTGAGAGATTTGAAATCTGGTATATATGTGAGATCGAGTTCAACTTGTACCTCCGTTTGGAATCCAGATCACAATCTATATCTAATAATTTATAAGAGAATTTTAACCATATGATCGGTTTTATCTTTCCATTGAGTGACCAAATTTTAAACTGCCTCTCCCTCCTCTTGATTCATCATTTACAAAAAATTTCTTGTGATGCTAACTTCTTCTTTGTACTCGTACTGTTTTAGGAAAGCATGACATACATCATCCCATGTTTTGGCAATCCCCTTAATTTTAGACCCATAAAATGGGTAAGCTATCCTCCAGATAGAAGAGAAGATAACATTCTCTCTATAACTCCTAATACTACATCATGGACCTTCATTTGAATGTGGTGATTGTATAACTAGGAAAATCGGGAGTCTAGTCTGTTGTGCACCTTGAATACTGACATCTTGAATTTAGCCAGCAAGCGAGCTTCTGGATAGATAACCATCTTCTTTATGTTTGTAAGCTCATCTGTGGTTTGCATCTTATTGATGGATTTCTGGAGGAGAAATAATTTAGATTATAAATGTGTTATCTCCTAGTTTAGAGAAGGGGAAACCTTGTCAACTGGTCCAAGAGCTATGGGTTTAGCTTACGGGGGGGCTTAGAACGTAGTGTTTAGTTACTCGGGAAACTGATGGAAACATTTGAAGCGACTATGAGGGGAAAATGGTATTTGGAAGCGAGGGGTAACGATGTTAGTATAAGGAGTCGGTGTTGTAACTGATGCAGGAGGATCCTGGGGATTAGTTAGTACTACCTTTAGGGGTGTTCACGGTCTAATCCGGTCCGATTTTGAGGTATTTTGTGGTCAGATCAAATTAATTGGTCCCATAAAATTCAATATCATTATCAGATCAAAACATCAATCTCATTCCTATTCAGTTTCATGTCGGTTTGGGTTCTGTCTCGGTCCTATTCGGCCTTAAACACAACTATTTTTTAGATAATTGTAACTATTTATATCATTATTTTTTTAAATGAAACTATTATTTAACTATTTTTTAAATTTATGAATCTTTTTTTTAATAACAGAAACTATATTTAAAATGACAAATAATTTTTTTTGCAATAACAAACTATTTTTAAAAAATCATTTTTTTTCAACAAATCTATTTTTCAAAAAAATTATTTTTGAAAAAAAATATGTTTTACAATAAATTTATTTTCAAAAAAAATATTTTACAAAGAAACAAAGGAAAAGTATTACTCAGTATATATACATTCGAATACAAATAATAAAAAATTGTACCTGTGGTTATGAGTGTGATTGAGCAACCTCACTAAAACCTTCCAGTCCAACCCCAAGCCCCTATCCCTCCATTGTTGCAATATGAAAATCTGAAATAATGTACAAAAATTGTTATTACAGAAAGAAATGTCAAAAAATATAAATTACCTCATATAATATACACTTGGGAAAACAAGTGGTATATAATGCCAAACTAAGTGTATGAAATAAATTTCTTGAGCCAACATTTTGTAGCAAAACAAGCACATTCCACACCCCTTATGTTTCCAAACAAATACACAAATACATAACATGTCTATTTTGTATTAATTATAATTCTATAAAAATTAATAAGAAATGGGAAGTCAGTAAGCCATTGTAAATTTTAATATCTATTTTTGGATTACGAAAACAAATTAAAGAAAATTTGAGTTCATCAAGTTTGGGAGAAGCAAATCGGTTTGAGAAAAAAAATAATGGATGATATTATACATTGGAAATAAAGTTTAGATCACATAATGTAAACACAAAGACAACATACATTAAATATTAAATAACCAACAAAATGATTTGAATATTTGAAACCCTAAGTTAAAAGCAAACAATAAGATAAAAATATAATGAAAAAACCTAATGATTTGAAACCCTAATAAGAAACCGAGACCCAAAACATATTAAACCTTACTATGGTGTTCAAATCTGAGTGAGAGATACATTTTTTCTATTATTGACTAGATAGATGTTGTGTTGTTTTTGTTCATTGGATCATGTGTGTCGGTGAAGAGAAGAGACGAGATGAAGTGGCAGATATGGGGATGAGGAGCGACCATGGAAAGGAATAACACGGGAGAGAAAAATGGTTCTTTCTTTCTAGGGTCTGGTTTTGTCAAGTAACTTAGGTTGAGTAAAAAATTAGGGTTGAGTTTTGTTTTGTTAGCTGGAAAAAGGCACTTCCGGGTTGTTATTTTGTGTGGTTCTTAACACGTTTAATATAAAAAAAATATTTAATAACTTTGTAGCTTAGTAAATATAAAATACATATTTAGTAATTTAGTAAATATAAAAAAATATAGTTCCATTTCGGTTCGGACCTGCTTTTATGACCCTGGACGAGATCGAACCGAATAAAGAGGCCCTTCATATTTTAAGAAAAATATTGATAAAACCTGTAAAAATGGGTTCGATTCGGTTAGATTTTTTTATCCATTCGGATTTGTGAACAACCTTAACTACCTCGACATCCATTGTAGGAGGTGTACTTGTATTGGGGATTGGAGGAGGAAGTACATTTTTCTCCTTTTTTGATTGTAGCAGTGGCCTATTACAGAGGGGCTTGTTCTCAACCGAGTTCCCTGAATTCGAATTGCAAGGTATTTTACAAGGCGGTGATGTTTTTAAGATGTCTTAAGATCTTATCCATCGCAGATGCCACCTTTTTTTTATTTTAGTACATATGTTTTATACTATAGAGGATACTTGATAGTCGTGGGTGGGAGTTCACTAATGAAAACTAGACGATCGCATGGAAAGTCAACTCGGGTTTTCAGGGTACGAACTCAATGTATTCTCTTTGCTGGTATTTATAACTGCAAAAAAAGTCAAAACACTTTCATTCGGGTTTTTGTGGATAAAAGGACTGACATAATGACAATACATGGTGGAGAAGAACTAACATATATATGATGTTTTCTTATGCAATTCTTTATCTGTTTTTAACTGTATGAGGACGATGTTTTATTTTTTATATTTTTTTTATCAGGTGGTATCTTCAAAAGGAAAGAACTTAATAGAGTTCCATTGGATGCAGGTAACAAGGGGTAAGGTCTCATTTTTCATGGGAGGAGAGAGAAAATGATAAATTAAGGCTTAGTCATTCCTCAAAATAAAATGTGGGTAAGGGAATCTTTAAAGGAATTTTGTTTTGATGATGACTTACGGATTCATACTATTTTATCTTCAATAAAAAGGGAGAGTACATTCAGCCTGGAATCTATGGGTTTTAGACCCGCCTTCGGCTTTTGACAATTTTGAAGAAATTTTTCAAAGCTAATGTCCTATAAGTATTTGTTCTTTCTGTACATTAGGATGTGTACCTGTATTTTTTCTCTACATGCAAAGGGTGAGGTGACTCAGTGATCGGTGGATCACTTTTCATTGCCATGGATAACTATATATCAGGCTAATTGTACTAACAACCTTTAAGGTATGTGACATAATTTAGCCTATTATTGAATAGTTGTGAAATCAAATTCGATATCCCCATTACTAAACAAACTTCAAAAGTTACCTATCACTAAGACTTTGGGATCAAGAGAGAAGTATTCCACTATATCAGACCAGTGGAAAAAAGTAAGAATATTCGTCGGTGAATAGCCTTTCAAGAAACTTATTTTGAGATCGAAGGTATAAGGCTTAAATAATATGAAAATCAATATTATGGAGTGCATGATGCAACATGTAATCTTTATTTTTACCTACATTAAAGTTACTTTTATCGCTACGTCCTTTGTGTTTACCTTTACATTTGGAAAAATTTACAATGTTGTACATGGGAACCTAAGCATGTATCCATGTTTCAATTTACTTTAAAACTTAGATTGCTAAATAGGTATAAAATTTAAATAAAATAGTTATGCGAGGGAGCACTACAAAGAATATTGGAAAGGTCACTTGATTCTCCAAGTGGAGTCACCACTGTGGTGTTGTGATCCCCGAGCAGTGTTGTACCCAGAGAGGGAAAGAACAAGTGTTGTCAGTGGATGCAAGAGTTCCTGTATCGCATTCTTCCTCTCCCCCATAAGGTCGGGTTATCGATTTAACGCGCGTCGATGACTTGCCTATGGAAGCTTTTTACACCGTATCCAGTTTTTGGTGCACGCCTATAGATTTAGGCCCGGGCCTAAGTGTATATTTCGTGTGACGATTGTTGGTTGTTCAAATTTATAGTTAATTTTCTATATAAAAAGAAAAAAAAAGATCTGGATTATCCCTTTTGAGATTATCCCGATGCATGTTTAGGTCCTCTATTGTTACAAAGATTCTTGCTGTATGGGTTCGTGAATTAGGTTGTGGGTAGGTAAGGTATTAGGAATCCCACTATTCTTTATGATATCTTAATTATAATAATATTATCTCTCTAAACATTATTTCTTTACTTTTTCTTTATTTTAGATTTTGTTTACAGACCTTAGCTTGATAATCTCTTAAAATGTAGACAGGTTCTTAGGTAGCAAAATGATATCAGTGAGAGGTGTATGCGTGTTTGTTAAATCAGTGTGGGTACATGAGGGTGCTTATGTATGACTGCATTCGGGTTAATGGGTGGTTGTTAAAATGTATGTAAGTGTACGAGAAATCTCGACTTGGGCAATAGTTGGTCGTCAATGTATGTAGGTGTGTAAGAAACTTGGCTTGGAAAATGTGTTGCCATTAATATATATATAAATGTGTGCACGAAAAGTCGAGGCTTGAGATAGTATCATATCTCATTTGAGGTTTGAGGAGAGATGGAAAGGTAATATGATAGATGGGTGCATCTCTATTTTGACAACATATTAAGAGATATATTGTCGAGGCTTATGCTTATGTGAATGACTCAATACAATGCATTCATACTCATGTAGTCATGAGATCAAAGACTACATAGTTCGATTGAGATAAATGTATATGTTGTAACACCACGTATTTTTATTACTTTTAATTTTGGAGCTTTATTAAATTTAATTAGAGATATTAATTTAATATTAATTAGGAAAATCATTTAAATACTTACTAGCGTGATGAGAGTTAGTAATTATTTTGTTGTAAGTTACTTTATGGGTAAAGTAAGTGGTGTAATTATGATTAGTAACATTATCACGAGAATCTAATTTGATAATTTTGGAAATTTATCGGGAAGCGCTTGTGTCGTGTCGGGATTAAATTCGGACTATTAAACGTAAATAAATTATAAGTCACCTGTATGGTCATTTTGAGTGCATCAATGTGTCCGGAAGGGTCGAGATAGTCAAAATAATGTACCCGGGGGGTTTAGTTTGGGCCTCGGGGCGTTTTTAGGCTTAATTAACACCCCGGGAGGGCGTTTTGGACATTTTACATTTTGGGCATGAAAACCCATGAAAATTCTGAAGGTATTTCAGATGGAAAGAGTCATCTTCTAGGGTTAGAATCACCATAAACCAAAGATGGCTATAGGAGAGGAAGAGGAGAGGCTTTCCAAGGAGTTCTAGGCCAAGAACTCCACCGTTTGCACCGCTGTCACCGCCAAACGATGGAACGTGCAACGAGGATCACAACCACACAAATATCCCCACAAATCTGAACCAATAATTCTCAACCAAGTATATATCTTGATCTATTTCAGTTAATGCTCCAATAATATTAGCCTAGGATTGATTAGGACTAGTTTTTGTTAAAGGAAAAACCTATTTGGAGATTTAAATTCGCATGTTGTATGAGTAATATATGTATTCTGGAAACCCAATTCATATGTAGAGATTGAACCACGAAATTACAGTAAATAAAGAGTATGAAATCTGGTAAAATAATGGGAAGAAACTAAACAAAAGAAATATTAGGGTTCTTGATGTTTTTAAGGATTATGCCTTTTTAATTCGTTATCTATGATGAAAATCCACATGCTTGACATAGAAAATCACTTATTTGAGGTTATAATACTTGTAGTATAAATTATTGGGAGTTTGGTAGTCAAATATATCATTTTGGATGATTTTGGAAGAGGAAACTCGTAACGGGAAATTCTGCAGATTTGCCATACCTCCTTGATCGATCGATCGATCGATGATTCGATCGATCGAATACCTGACATCGATCGATCGACCCCTCATGTATAACTCTTATTCCCTTTTTATAGGTCGTTGTAACTTAAATGATTATACATTCTTGGATATTAATGTGAGAACATTTTGGGACATAAAAAAGACCAGTCTAACTTTAGGAATATATGGACCCGTTAATATGAGACGAGATTAACATTTCACGGGGGGTGTTTTACATATAAGGGACAATGGGAATATGTGTTAAAGGGTGAGACTCGTAAAGAAGTTACGTTGTAAAATAAATGAGTACCTACTGAAATTACACTTGGAGAGACAGGAATCCACGAGTGTTACATAGTGAATTGGAATAATCCCATAAATAAGAATAAGAGACAAACCGTTATACGTGATTATCTAATAATGAGTAATAAGGATAAATATCATAATTATGGGTCATGAGAGTGTACCTAAATTTGATATGGGGATAGTGGTATACATATATGACTGTGTTTATGCATATACTATATACGTGTAAAAATCATGCCCGCACTACTTGCTATCCCGGAGGTTACCGCGCTGGGACAGTCTTATCTCGATGGGACCTTTATGGGGGATACTGACTCGTAACCTAGAAGATAGGAATCCTTGGTATAGGCTATCAGATCGATAGTCCGGCAGTCCTAAGAGACGTGAGGGTATGTGCTGACCTCTTAGTGACTTGGAACTATGCTTCGCCTCAATTTGTATGTGTTTGGTGTTAATACTGTTTGAGAGTGATTCCGAACTTGTATTTCCCTTAGTGCGAGTGATACAGAGATTGGATAACAAAGTATCCCCGCACCATAAATTTTATATGGGGTGCCATTAGAATATATATATTATATGAGTATTTAATATATATATATATATATATATATATATATATATATATATATATATATATATATATATATATATATATATATATTTAAGTCTGGAATTTGGGAACTACCTACTGTGACTATGGTAAGTAAGAAGTGAATAATTATTTCAACTTGGGAACAAGTGTTTGAAAAGTATGACGCGTTACTGAGAAACCTTATAATTAAATGAGTCTTATGTGAGAACTTTACTGTTTAATAAAATTACCTTCCTTAACAATTGAAATTATCGGCATCAAATCTTATGAGTAACTTAAGATAAGATAAGTTAAACTGTTGGGACTATTAGTGCAATAGGTGTGCACATTAGAAGAGAGGTGAAAATTTCTCAAGGGTGTGCCGCACTAATATGTTGGTTGCATTAGCCGGTAAGCATTTTAAATACTTGCTAAACTAATTTTAACCTGTTTTACAATCGGGCTCTGACCCGTTTCCTATTTTCTCTTCTCTCTTGTATATATGTACATATTACAGGTGACCAGCCACAGGGGCATCTTACATAGGATCCTTTGGAAGGAATGCGCTGCAGCTTAGGTAGGAGTTGCAGGCCTCTTGCTTAGACGACCTTATTATTGATTCCACTTCTAGAACTATTTTATCCAGTTGGGCATGTGTGGCCCTTTTTCCATTATTCAGTTGTTTTAACACAGATTGTGATTCGTTTATTTCCAGTATTTACACTTTGGGAATTATTACTATCAGGATGTTTTCCTTTAAGTTTTAAAGTTGGAATTAATTAGTTGAATGTTTAATTATTATGATTGTTTGTTCCAGTATAGTTGTTGGGTGATTCTTTATTTATGAATAATGTAAAGTTTTAAATATTGGTTTTCAATTAAATTTGGAAAATTGATGTCATAAAAATGGTTTTGACACTTATCTTAATTATTTAGGGTGTTTAATTGGAAAATTTATTTTACGACAGTGATACTAAGAATGAACCAACCGTTCACCTTGATTATAATTTAATAAAGGACTGTTCACCCGGTATTTAATTAGGCGGGGTGTCTCATATGTGTTTGAACATTTTTATGGATGTGTCTGAGATATCACGACTTTGAGATGGTTTGATATCTCGTTTGTCGTATGTGAGAGAAATAATATAAGGTATAGGAGATGGGGCATGTTCGTGGGAACAATACATCAAATGATATATTTTTGAGGCTTGTTGTCAAAAGAAGGACTCGGTGTTGCACCTACATATATTTGTATCCACTAGATCGAAGGATACTTAGTTCGGTTGTGATTATTGTATACACGTTTGAATGTTTGTACGTATATGCGCAAGAGATTGTGGCTTTGTGATAGTTTGATATCTTCTTTGCAGTACGTGAGAGAGATGATATAAGGGATAGGAAAAGGGAGCATTTCACTCAGGATAATACATCAAAGACATATTTTCGAGGCTTGTGCTCACAAAAAGATATTGATCCTATGTACCTATGTAGCCATGAAATTAAAGCCTATATTGTTCAGTTGTTCACATGTTCTAATGTGATTTTGTGCAAGTGTAAAACCTGGTATGGAGATAGGAGAATATATTTATTTGACATAGTTAGCTTAGATTGATGTTTATAATGGAAGTGGACCCAAACGCACCAATAAAGGAATAATTTTTTATGTTTTTTCATCGATTGCTAACTTGAAGGTGTTGATCTTCAGGCTAGTTTGTAGATGAAGTGAAAAGGATGGCATGTTCTAAACATTCTTTTTTACCTTAGGGTATAAAGGGAGGATATTTGGACTAGAGATGGAGGCATTTATGAGAAATTATATGCCGAGATATGTATTATGACACTTGCACTTCACGAGTTTAGTTAGGTATAGTGCCTACTTACCCAAGGATACATGGGATAAAAAATAGCGTAGTTTCAACAAACAGGAGGTTATGGGATACCGCATATACAATATACAACATTACGGTATTTATGGAGCCTAGTCCTTAATATAACATTTCCATTTTATTGGATTAATATGATTATATGTTAAAAATAATATGTTAATCAAAGATAATGTTTTCTAAGTATTTGTATGAAACATGCCCAAAGGTGCCATCATGAAGTTGGGATTTGTTTTTTTGGAGAAGCGATGGGAGTAGATGGATTTTAGACTTTGGTTTGTGCAAAGTTTCAGGCTAACTTGGCTCACTGACACTTTCTTGAGAATGGTCTTGAGAAGTAAATTTTGATGTTTCTATTTAGTCGCTATGCCATTTAATTAGCATTTATTTAAAATATGAACATTTCAATTAATTAAACATAGGTGTTGGTTTAAACAACAGACTTTAAAATATAAACATTAAAAAGTGCATACTTGATCCCCTAAACATGGGTTGGGAAAAATGAAATAAACAAATATGAATAGTTTATCACAATACATATGGGGTATTACCCTGAGATTTATGCAGAGTTTATTTACCCTTATTGCTTGAGCCAAAGTATTCCCAGGGGTGTCCCCACCTGAGGTTCCCAGTTGTCCAGAGCTTTGTTTAGAAACACTAACTTTCGTGGAATACATGCAGAGGTTTTCCTCTATTTTTTGGAGGAAGCGACTTTTCAGAAGTACGAACTTCACTCGGGGGAAGAGACTTCATGAGCTTTCCTCAGGGGAAAGTAACATTTTTTAAGTATGAACTTCTTCGGGACGTTTTAAAACAAATTTGAGTATCTCGGGATCTTGGGATTGAAGAAAGTTAGAAAATCAAATCACTGTTCGATTTAGGGCATTTTTCTTTATTAATGGGGAACTCCTTTTAAAGGGACCGATTTGTGTTGTTTGATCATACAGTCATCCACTGCGTTTGACCGTTCAGTTATCTAGGTTGCCACATGTAGGGTGGATAAAGGAGGTGTGAAATGTGTATGGACATGATTACATTCACATGGATTTTTCACTAACTACCATGGGACAAATAATCGTTCCATTAAATCCCACTTTAATCATTCTATCCTGTAACATTGCAAGTATACTTCTTCTCACACTAATGAAATGGAAAGGTGAATGTTTAACATCACACGCATATTTTTTCTCATGCCTTTAATTTAAAGTATAGATCTAAAAAAGGTGGTGTTGTGTTGCAACACCACCCAAAATTTTCTTCTTTGTTATCTCCTTCTCATTTAGAGATGGAATTTTCTCAAAAGGTCACGTTCGAACTACATTGACTTTGATTACGCCTACGGTGGATACGTAGGCACGTTGGAGAGACTCGATCTCAAAAAATCATGTCAGATCTTGTACATATTTACATACTTTTACTTTTTATTTCAATAAAAACCCAAAAAAGGCATTAAAACCGTAAAATACTCTAATATAGGTTAGAGGATCACTAAATCAGGGAATTTTGCCTATTGTTTTGTCCTTAATGTCGAGATTATTAGCATTATTTCTTCATCAAAGTGATTTGATGAGTGATATCATCTCAATTAAGTCTTTTCATGCGGACAAATCATTTACATCTTCAGATCTAGTCTTGCTTCACTCTAAAACACCTTGAAAGATCAAAGAAAGTTTATATCTCTTACATCGAGCCTTCATAAAAGGTAGAATTCCTCTTGTCTTCATATAAACTACGACGACTTTGAATATTTTTGCGAGTACGTAGGCTCACTAGGATTGTCGTTCGAGTGATCAAGTCTGACTTTGTATATATTTATCATTTGTTTATATTATTTACACACTCACATCCAACGCTACGTGACCCAATTTATTTACATACTAACTATTTTCATTTTATTATTTATTTTCACACTGTAACATGCTGACATACACATTTTAAATTGACATTTTAGACTAAAAAGGTGGAGTGAGCGCCTAACACCTTCCTAATTTGTAACCTAGTCCCTAGATCTTTGACTCTCTTATTAAAAATGAGGATTGCTTACCATTATTAGATATCTACATAAGCCTAACCAATCTTTTGTTTAGTTTGTGTAAAATAGACTAGCAAATCCCTTTTCTTTCAAAAGAGAATGAAGTGATGACCACCCGTTGAAGCCAAACACCCCTGTCTACTCACAAATTTGTCTAAAAGACGTTCATGGGAATAGGATAAGCCCGTCCCCTTGGGTTTGAATTCTCATAGTATTGTTTGAATTCCTCTAATGCTTCATCACATTTGTTTGTACTAATCGTAGTGTTGGATTTCTTCAAAGTGTAAAGAAAGCCCGACACTTATTGGATGCTCTGAATATAAATCGGATGCGAATTGTCAGCACTAATATCTTTAATTTTGATCAACCTTTTGATTTCTTATAGGGATTTTATGTGGTCGGGATATACCGTTTTGGGTAACTAGTTATGGCCAAATTTAGAGGCATTTATCTTCAATATGTAACCCCTTAAGATCTTAAGGGTATGGTAGAGATCTTTTATATAATCATTCATGCATTTACTTTCGATGAGTAGGTCATCAACGTAGGCCTCCAAAGTGGTGTAACCTACTTTTTGAATATCTTAGTTATAATATGGCAGTATGTTTCCCCAACATTCTTGAGGTCGAATGGCATAACCCTATAATAATTGAGTATTAAGGGTGTAATAAAGGACTTCTTTTCCTGGTCGGGGTTAAATAATGATATATGGTGATAGCCTGAGTAGGTATCAATAAAACTCATGCTCTAGTGACCTGTAGTTGAGTAACCCAATTATCAACCCTGAGTAGATGAAAAATATGTTTTGGGTAGGGCTTGTTTAGGTCTCTGAATTCAATATGAACCCTCAACATCAGGATTTTCATTTTATATTAGACATCCATTTTAAGAACTAAATCTGCTTGATCGAGTTCACATAAAGTAGATTTTTAACTTCATCCTCATTGCCTTAACTTTATCAGAGGCGGACTTACTAATATTTTTCTTAATAGGCTAACATGTATGATCCACATGTAGTTGGTGATAAAAAACACCTGGATCAACTCGAACTAGGTCATAAGGCTGGAAATCGAAGACATCAACATTCAATCTAAGGAAGAGAATAAGTTCTTCTATTAGAATTTCTAGTACCCCAAATACAAATAGAAATATGTTCTCTGGTTGTGATGATTCTAAAGTAACATCATGGTGTTCCTCCATTCTCAATTAGTGGGGGTTATTCTGGTATCCTCCTCCTTTGTACGGCTCCCTTTTTTTCCTTTTGGGTTGTTTTTCCTTTGAGTCATCATTGTACTAACTCTTCTTAGAATGAGCATTCTTCTATTTAATAGAAAAAATAAAAATAAATCCTTGTCGTTGCTTGATTACCCCTAACATCGATAATGCCATGACCAATTATTAACTTTAACTTCTCATTAATTGAATAAGGAACATCTCTCATGGTGTGGAGCCAACCATTATGAAGAATGTGATTATAAGGTGACTCTGACTCAATAACATGAAACCCAGTATAAAAATTCACGGGATTGGCCTTGATTGGAAATTTAATCTCCCCCATCAGAGTTTCCATATTTCTATTTAATTTGATTTGAAGGCTTTCTTTTGTATATAAGTCCTGGCTATTGTCTCTATGTCAGTAGATGAGGTTGACATCGATGATCTCTGAAGAAATTCCTTGATCGTTGACTATCCTCTTCACCTCAAAGTTGTTTAGCCTCAAAATAAGGATCAAAGAGTCATTATAGGGAAGATTGACGTCAACCAGGATTTTGTTATAACACATAATTACTCGATCGGAGTCCATCTCTTTTTGTTCCTTCATGTTGAGAACCAACTTGGAGATTTCCACTTAGAAGGTTTCTTCCGTGCTCGTAGTAATTTTGATCCTCTTTTGGTGTTTTTTTACTATACCTTATGATAGATCGATATATATCGATATATATATATATATATATATATATATGTGTGTGTGTGTGTGTGTGTGTGTGTGTGTGATTGATTAGTTATGATCATCCAGGATAGAATGAGGTCATCATCATCCTTCTTTTGAACAACATTAACCTGACCCGCGGATAACCTCAAGGAGAACAAATTGGATAAGATTCTTTAAGTGAAGTATTAACATCTTACAATTTTCAATTTCATAGTCGTGGTTTGATGCGACTAACAAAATGTCTCAGAAATACGTTCACTCTAGTCTGAAGTGCAAGCCTATCGCGTTAGTAAAAAGCCCGGTAAGTCGGGGATCGATCCTCTGGGAACTAAGACAACGAAGTTGATACGACGGAAAAAGACGAAGGAATCCTAAGTATGACTCTAAAAAGAAAAAGAGAAAATGATTTGGTTTTGGAATTGTTTAAACTAAATGCAATTGTGAAATTATGAAAAGATGAAATTATACTAAATTACCTAAACTTCTAATGAAAATTGATTTAAAACTTTAAACTATGTATGATAAAAACAGGACAGGAATACAATCTCCCAACCCTAGTGTATTGTAGTTATAATACTAATCGTAAATTTAACTGATTAATTTGACCCAGAATTTAGTACTCCCAAGCATTACGTATACGAGGTTCAAGCCCGCGTCATACTTAATCTGAGGACGAGTAAATCGGTATCGCGATAGTGACACTCGAATTGCATTCTAAATAATCTTGGTTACCCAGAGGCAAACGAGATATAAAGATCTACAATTGTTGTGTTCCTATGCAATACGGTCGTAATCAATCACTAAACTCAGAGGATTAATGTTTTACACATGCAACTAACACATCAGGCTGGGTTCATGTATCCCGACCTTAGAAAACCTACCCTAGCATGCTCTAAGTAATGAAAACAGTGTTTGATGTGCAGAAAACCATGATTAATCTAAGGAAAGCTTGTGAATCGATGTAGAATAGAATTGAAAGGAAGAAATAACTCACTAATCTTACAAAAACAGTAACAACAACAATTAATAAAAGTGGTAATCAAAGAACTTCTGAATAATCTTCCACTATTGGAATTGAAATTGAAAATTGTTCCTAAACCAGGGTTTCTGGAAAAGAATGGAAAATTAACTAAAATTCTCCCTAATTCTTCGTGCAAATAATGATAATAAAATGGGTTTTTATACCCTACAACAATTCAAGAGTTTCAGCTGCACTAGGACTCTTTTTAGGAGAAGATAAGATTTGAGAATCTCGTTGGCCGACCGGTCCGGGCCTTATGCGGACCGATCTGCCTCCAATGCGGATCAGTTCCTTTTATTTTCTGGCGGACCGGTCCGGGGCGAACCGGTTCTTTTATTTTTCACCCTTCTTTGATTTACTTTTGATCCGGGGTCTTCGGTAGTTTTGGACAACGGACCGGTCCGGGGTAGGGGCGGAGCGGTCTGCCTGTTTGACTTTTTTTTCTCAACTTTGACTGCTCGTATCTTTTGTTTCGGGATTCCGATTGAGATGTCATTTCTTCCTATGTTCTCATGAGTGTGATATCTTCAACTTCTCTTTAGGTACCTCACCATAATTCAGGATAGAATTTACGCTTTTGCCCTTTTGACTTTCCTTCTTTTCTTCCTTTATTCTTACGGTCTCCTTCTTTCGTTTCTTGACATCAAATAACTATAAAAGCAATACAAAATACCAGAAACTCAGTGTACTCATTAGGATAAGTCAATAGAAAGATTATGAGATAAATTTAACTCGATTACGTTGTTCAAGGTGCTAAAAGTAACTAAATTAAGGGATAAATTGGGAAGAATTTATGCCTAATCAAACCCCCCGAACCTAGAACTTTGCGCGTCCCGAGAAATGTAAAAGAATCCTAGCACGGCATAACTCTTGAAAAACATTTTATTATGATAGAATACCTTTTTTGCGGGAAAGCGATTGCATTTAGCGTATGCAACAAGCCTTTAAACCCCTAGGTTACCCTAGTAGGACGAGTTGTGTCTCGTGAGGGTTTGCAGTGAATATACCCACAAAATTCGACTCAAATAAAAATTCAAAATACCTAAAAATTATATAATTCAAAATTTCCCAGAAAATAGTCATCATCAAGTTATGTTCAATAGTCTCAAATCATAGTGCGTGTGGGCAAAGCCGGCAATATAACCGCGGATTTCCACCGATTGACCATTACGTTACTTATCCCAAAATTCATTTTGAGTTCAAAATCTCACGGAATGCTCTCTCAAAAGAATCACTTAGAATGTGGCTATTCCCTCGGTATGGGTGATATAAAGATAAATGTAATGGACGCAAAGTCACGCATACAAGTAGAAAGATGGAAATTCTATCGTAAAAGGATCTCATCAACAAATTACGGTTTTAAAAACGGGAACATTGCCTCTTTTTTCGCGCATTTAATCTCCTTCATTATCTTTTGGTGTATTAGCTCTCCACGTGGTAACCAATATTGCAATTTAGACTCGGTTAGGACTTTTTTAGGTTTTAAGGTATATGGGGTAAAATGAGAATGGTAGGAAAGATTGGAATTCGAAAAGTCATTTGTGATGTCCAATTGTACTTTTTCCGGGCTATTGCTCATTTTTGTTCTTCTTTTTCTCTATTTTTTTCTATTTTCCCTTCTTTTCTTTTCTTGCTATTTTTATTGAGCATATCTATTTTTTCTTTCCCCTTTTTATGCACATTTTTTTTGGACCAAATTCTGAATTTTTCCATTTTTCGAAATTTCGACACATTTGGGTTTTTCGGGTTGTCAAACAGAAGGAAAAGTTTATTCGACTCAATTTGGGTTCCAAAAGGGGTGATTTTTCGCTACTTTTTCTGGCCAATATTTTTGGGTAACAAACGAGGGCCTACTTCATTGTCCAAAATATCAATTGCGTTACCATATGCGTTTCGAGATGAATTTAAGTTTAGAGATCAATTTTTGGCACTTTTTTCATAATCGATCAAAATGAAAAGATTGTGATCCTCGACGTCTTTTTAGGCGATGAAAAGAACTTTGAGTTATCAATTAACTCGAATTGATTTAAAAACTCGCAAAAAGTGATAGGCTTGAATCTCACCGGATTTGTTAATCTCCACACTTATTTGTTATGTCGTCAATTTTCGCTCAATTTCCATCTTTAGTCAAATTCGGCTTTGTGTATGTTGAATTTTACAACTTGAGACTTTAAACCTACTTTTAATGATATTTTTGAAAAATTTGAATTCCAATTTTTATTTATTTTGATCAAAATATTTTTGGATTTTTCAAAATTTTATGATCTTTTTGAAAATTTCTGGGCATTTTTCAAAATTTATGAAGTTTTAGAAATATGCACTTGTGACCCCCCCTGACTTAGACTTTTGCATTATCCTCAAGCAAAAAGGACTAAAATCGAAATAAGGCAAAATAATAAGTGCGATAAATAAAATAAACAAATCGAGAAAAATGCAGATTTTATAGCAAATAAGACTGTGGTACGATTTACAGGAAAAAAACAGGCAACAATGTGAACAGGGAAAAGTACATAAAAACTGCCATAAACACATCAAGCTTCACTGGGGCGGGGGATGGGAAGAACCGTGTGCGTCGGGGCAATAGGGGTCATACAAATATGGTGGCAGTGGCTCATTTGGATCCCCTTGGCATCGATATATGTCCGCTTGGAAACGGAGTATCAAGCTTGTGTTGCAGCGGTAATTGGTCAAAAAGTTGCCGAAGTTCGTCTCGAGTGCCGCCATTCAGTTGGTGAGGTCGCTACTCGCTCACTCAAAATCCGGGTCGTCCTCCTCGTCCGCCGATTCTTCATTCAGACCAACATCCTCCATTTCGACATCCACACTGACTACCTCTTCTTCCTTGTCGCTCTCGCTCGAGGCAGCCTCTTCTTCACTACCATCTCCTCGCCGTGCCCATAGGACATCTAGGTGTTTGGCGCTCTTTATGCGGTTTCCCTGTCCAAAAGGACAGAGAATGCGAGTATGATCGAGAGGCACCTCTATTCCAGCATCCTTGAGGATGGAAGTGATTAAACCGACATAGGTCAGTGGGGCAGTGCCCTTCTCATCCAAGGACACATTGATGATATCGTCATATAAGGTGCTGGCCAAGTGGATGGACGTATGGGGGTCAAATAGGTGATAGGTTAAAGTGGCTTGTCGGGGCCGCATGGAGGAATCGTTGGACGTTTGTAATATGTTGGCTCACACAATCTGAAACGTGAGGCGCGCCTCCTCATTAAGGCGTCCAACGGCGACGGTTTGCCCTGTCCAAGACACATCCGGTGCAATGCATTCCATGATCACATCTTTGGCGGTTGGGGGGACGTTTCGTGGATAGGTGAATTCTTGAACGTCCGGAAAATCGTACTCAGCCAACTTGGCCTTGAGAAGAGCCAACGAAAATGGTATGACATTCCCATCCACGTAAGCTTGGGCCTCAAATTGGCTCGTCCGAACAAGGGTGCCATAAAATGATCGGAATTCGGTTGCCCAAACCACTTCATAGGGTTTGTTGAGGAATCGGCACCAACCCCTATCCATGAATAAGGCGGTGACAGAGTTGGGCATCCTGGTCCATTGGACAGTGTGCTCCATATGGAGTTTGCGATCTAGACCGAAGAACTGATGGAACCATCACTCCTTTTGGCGGGAGCGAAATTCGCCATGACCGAAGGGGAGGATGTCGGTGGAGTCAGACTTGGTGGGGGCAGCGCGTTGGACTATGATAACAAGAGGGAATTTTTCTTCGAAAACTAGGGAGCGAGAAGAGAGGATTTTGGTTGAAGGTGTGATGAGAAAGGGAGGGTATGGGTGTGTATTTATAGGTGAAGGGGTGAGTGTAGGAGTTAGAATTAGAGGGAAAATGGGGTGAATTTGGGAGGTAAATGGTAGGGTTGGGAGTTAGGAAGACGAATTGGAGGGGATGAAGACGATTTGGTAGAAGGGGGTGAACCTTGGGAAGGGTTAAAAATTGATCTGCAGAAGGCGGACCGGTCCGGGGTAGGGGTGGACCGGTCCGGTCCTTTAAAATTCAGGGAAATCCGACTAGCGGACCGGTCTGCGTTAAAATTAAAGGAACCGATTCGAGGTGGACTGGTTCCGCCCTAAAACAAAGGAACCGGTCTGGCCCAGGGTTTTTGGGCTGGATTTTCCCCTAACTTGGTTTCGAACGCTCTTCTCCGAAAATTTTCACTTTCACAACATACTCCAGATCAATTTTAGTCCAAAACCTCTCGATAACAATCGTCAATGCGATTTGACTTAATTTTATGAAAATGTGAATGCTCTTTCCCGAATGTACCCTAGTCCTATCGATGCTCACTACACACACGACTCTGACTTCACACACGACTCTCACCCCATACGCATTGAGGGTGCGGTGACCTTGCGGTAATAGATCACTCTACCCCATAAACGGGGTCCGAAAACCAGATGGTGTCGACTTCTTCCACACACGCCTCTAGATATGGCTTTAGGTTTTGTCCATTTACTTTGAATGTATTTCCCCATTTTAAATCTTCTAATTCAATAGCTCCGTGAGGGAAAACATTCTTCACCACAAACGGACCAGACCATCGTGATCGCAACTTGCCCAGAAAGAGATGAAGCCGAGAGTTATAGAGAAGAAGTTTTTGCCCCGGAAGAAACTCTTTGCGTTGAATGATGTTATTGTGTGCGAGTTTCATCATTTCTTTGGAAATCTTAGCATTCTCATACGCATCATTGCATAGTCCTTCTAACTCATTCAATTGAAGCTTGCAGGCATCACCGGCCTTGTCCATGGCATAATTCAATTACTTAATTTCCCAATACGACTTGTGCTCTAATTCAATAGGAAGATGGAAAGTTTTTTCATACACAAAGCGGAAAGGGGACATGACGAGTTTATTTTTATATGCGGTGCGATAGGCCCATAGCGAATCGTTCAATCTAAGTGACCAATCTTTCCGGATAGGATTAACGGTCTTTTCAAGAATGTTCTTGATCTCCCGATTTTCTAGTTCGGCCTACCCATTCATTTGTGGGTGATAATTCCTTCCAACATTGTGAACGAAATGATACTTTCTCATTAGCTTCTCAAATGGCCTATTGTAAAAGTGCGTGCCATTATCACTGATTATCGCTTTCCAAGCACCGAAGCGGGAAAGTATGTGTTCCTGCAGGAACTTAATTACCACTTTGTTGTCATTTGTCTTGGTAGCTATAGCTTCCACCCATTTAGAAATCTAATCTACCGCGACAAGGATGTATAGGAAACCAAAGGATGGGGGGAAGGGACCCATGAAGTCAATACCCCAACAGTCGAAGATCTCAATGATGAGTATGGGGGTAAGAGGCATCTTGTCTCGTCGAGTAATGGCTCCCATCCGTTGGCACCTATTACAAGATTTGCAAGCATCGTGTACATCTCGGAATAATGTGGGCCAATAGAGGCCGCATTGTAGAATTTGAGCGACCGTCTTTCTCATCGAAAAGTCGCCTCCACAAGCTTTGGAATGACAAAACTGGATGACTTTTGGGATCTCGTCATCCGATACAAATCGTCGGATGATTTGGTTGGTAGAATATTTAAAAAGGAACGAATCGTCATGGAAGAACATGCAAGACCAAGTAATAAACCTCTTCTTATCTTGCGGTGTCCAGTCGGGAGGGACGAATCCCATGACAAGGTAGTTCACTATATCCGCAAACCAGGGAAAATGAGATGGCAAAGAGTTGCACATCCGGAAAGTATTCATCTATGAGTATGGGATCACTAGGTACGTCGGACGAAAGCCGTGATAACAGGTTGGCAACGGCGTTTTATGCTAGTTTCTTATCTTTAATGGAGATATTGAACTCTTGCAAGAGTAGGATCCACCTTATGAGGCGCGGCTTGGCATCTTTTTTTTTGCAAGTAAGTATTTCAATTCCGCGTGGTCGGTGAAGCAAGTAATGGGAGAACCGATAAGATATGACCGGAATTTATCAATGGAAAAGACTATCGCTAGCAACACTTTCTTGGTGGTAGAGTAATTGAGTTGTGGTCCGGTAAGAGTCCGGGTAGCGTAGTAGATGACATGAACTTGCTTAATTTTCTTTGGCCCAAAATAGCCCCTATTGCATAATCGCTAGCATCACACATAAGTTTTAATGGCAAAGACCAATACGGAACAAACATGATGGGAGCGTACACAAGCATGGTTTTCAGTTTTTTAAAAGATCTTTGGCATGCTTCCGTCCACTCGAATGGGGTGTCCTTCATGAGTAGGTTGCTTAAGGGTCTAGCGATGGAGCTAAAGTCCTTAATGAACCTTCGATAAAACCTCGCGTGGCCCAAGAAAGAGTGCACATCCTTAAGAGATTTTTGTCGGGGAAGATCATCTATGACATCTATTTTCTCCCTATCAATTTCTACTCCCTTGGATGATACTATGTGGATAAGAACTATTCCCTCGGTGACCATGAAATGACATTTCTCCTAATTCAGCACTAAGTTCTTTTCCACACACCGGGCAAGTACTTTTTTCAGTTTCTCTAGACAATGATCGAAAGAGGTGACAAAAATGCTAAAATCGTCAATGAACACTTCGAATCCTCTCTCTACCATGTCTTTAAATAAGTTCAACATGCACTTTTGGAAGTTCACAGGCGCATTACACAAGACGAATGGCATACGTTTGCATGCAAACGTACCAAAAGGGCAAGTGAAGGTTGTTTTCTCCTAGTCAAGTACATCTACCTCAATCTGGTTATCTCCGGAATAACCATCAAGGAAGCAATAGTAAGGGTGGCCCGCTACTCTCTCAAGAATTTGATCAATGAATGGTAAGAGAAAATGGTCTTTCCTAGTTCCCAAATTGAGTTTTCGATAATCAATGCAAACGTGCCACTCGGTGGTGGTACGTTGGGGAACTAGCTCTCCCTTAGCATTATCAATCACTGTTATGCCTGACTTCTTCGGGATGACTTGAACGGGGTTCACCCACTTGCTATCCAAGATTGGGTAGATAATCCCGGCATCCAATAACTTGATAATCTCGGTTCTCACTACTTCTTTCATGTTGGGATTTAGCCTTCTTTGCATTTCTCTTGAGGGTTTAACATCCTCTTCGAGATGGATCTTGTGAGTGTAAATCAAAGGACTTATCCCCTTCAAATCAACAATGCACCAACCAAAAGCACTTTGGTGCTTCCTCAGAATTTTCAATAATTTACCCTCCTGCGCTTCGTTTAGGCTAGAGGAGACAACAACAGGAAATGTCTCATCCTCTCCAAGGTATGCATATTTAATATGGGAGGGGAGTTTCTTTAATTCAAGTGTTGGAAATTTTTCTTCAGAGGGAACCATGCGTGTATCCCTCGGTGGTAACTCCTCGAATCTCGAAACCCAACTTACACATTTCGTGTCCTCGTTCGACGCTCTCTCATCGAGTAACTCTCTCAACTCCCTAACCTCCCTCTCGAAGTCGGTGTACGTTCCCTCACTCCCGTGGATCAACACTATACAGGACCCTAAGGCATCGCCGCAATAATTCTCCTCAAAGTACTCCTCTACTATCTCATCTATGAAGCTCACGACGTGAAGATCATCTTCTTCCCCCATATGTTGGGCGATGTTTAAGATGTTGGTCTCTAAGGTCATGTTACCAAAGGTTAGTTGCATATTCCCATTCCGAGTATTGATGATTGGGTTAGCCGTAGCTAAGAAAGGGAGCTGAAGGATCATGGGAACATGATTTCTCGAGTTGAAGGAGGGCCCTATGTCCCAAATGACAAAATCTACCGGGAAGTAGAAATTGTGAACTTGGACGATCACGTCCTCGACTATGCCTCTTGGGATCTTCACTGTTCGATCCTCCAATTGGAGAGTGACCTTTGTGGGATTCAGGTCACCCTAATCAAGTTTCCTATAGATGGAGTAAGTTTGGATATTCACACTTGCTCCCAAGTCAAGTAAGGCCTTCTCGATTTTGTTTTCTCCAATGATGCAGGAAATGGTGGGTGCACCGGGATCTTTGAATTTAGGCTGGAGATCATTTAGTAGAATGGATCTCACGTTCTAGGCTAGAAAGAGATTCTTCCTAACCTTCATCTTTCTTTTTACTTTCAACAAGTCTTTGATGACTTTAGCATAAGCTGGAATTTGCTTAATGGCATCAAGGAAAGGTAAATTCAGCTTTACTTGTTTTAGCACTCCTAGCACGTCTTCACGTGGGTTTCCTTTATGGGAAGGAATTAACCTTTTAGGAAATGGTGCTACGGAGGGTGGTTTCACTACTACCTCGGGCTCACTAGTGTCTTCTTTGTCACTCTCATTTAAGGTGACATCTTCGGCCTCTTTCGTGCTAGGTGAAATCTCCTTATCTTTCATTGTGTCATGTGGGGGAAGTTATAAATCAATGACTCTCACACTACGAAGAGTGGTCACAGCTTGACATTGCTCCTGATATTCAGTAGAAGTGGAGCTAGCACTAGTTTGACCTTGGGGAGGTTTTGGCCCTGGGCAGGAAACTTGCCCTTCTCTTGGACACTCAACGAAGATTGTATTTTGGACAGATTTGCATTTATATCGCTAATCAGACGATCATATTTATCATTGGTTGCAGTCTGGCGTTCCATAAATTGATTCATGGTATCCTCGAGAGTTCTCCACAGTGGCAGGATATAAGATCCTTGAGGTGGTGGTGCTTGCACATGTCCTTGCATGTGTGGGGCTTGTTGAAATTTTTGTGGCGGGGGAGGGGAAACATGGGAAGTAGGGTTCATCGTAGCATGTTATTGCCCATAGCTAAAACCAGGATGGTTTTTCCATGAAGGGTTGTAAGAGTTCCCGTGCGGTGCACCGAAATTACCCTTAAAACCTCCTATACCACTAACTTGCTCCTGAAGCATCACTTTGTAGGCGGGTATAGTCAGGCATTCCTCAGTTGAATGACCCGCCTCACAAATTGCACACACCTTTTCAACGGGGTTTGGTAGGGATCCAGTTGGTCCTCTTCCACATATCCCACGTAGGTCTCGTACTTCTTTCTCAAGTATATCGATCCTATTGTCCTCTATAGAACTTTTTTCTACATGAAATTGGCCGGACGCTGACGGAGTGGTGGTCACTTGACGATTTTGATTTTGAGCATTAGGGTCAGATGTATCCCAGGATTGGGTAGTCTCGATGACATACTTGAGGTGAAGCTCAGCATCGTGGGCACCTAAGTCGACAAAGGGACCACTTCCCATGGTTTCAACAAGTTGATTGGAGTTAAGATTGAGCTCATTATAGAGAAAATAGATGATTTGCGCTGAATCAAATCCATGATGGGGGCATGAAGTAACTTACTCATTGAAACACTCGTAACATCGATGAAATGGATCATTTTCAGGTTGTCTGAATGCTTGAATTTGAGCCGTTATAGAGATTGTTTGATGTGGTGGGAAGAATTTCTTGACAAATCTCGATTGCAACTCGTTCCAAGATGGAATCGAGCTTAGAGGTAAAGACCATTGCCAAGTTTTATCATTATCTTTGAGCGAGAAAGGGAAGAGTTTGAGGTAGATCACCTCTTGTGTGAAAGTTTGATCATTGAGAGTATCACACACATCCTCAAATTCCCTAATGTTGAGGTATGGCATTTCAGAATCCATACCATGGTAATGTGGTAACATATAGAGCATCCCGTTTTTAAAGCGAAATTGCTCGGTATTAGAAATTCTCTCAGCTGGCAGTACGGGGCCTCTTCCTCACCGGCAGGTGCATTACTATGTTTTGACATATGTCTCTCACTTAACGACTTGGTGCACTCACTTGGTGTGCTCGAAGTGTGCTCGGAGGTGTGTCCTAAGAAGAAAAATGGAGTGTTATTGGAGATTGAATGTGACGGTGTGGGAGGTGGGATCCAGAATTATGGGGCGTTTAGAGTGTGAGGGCTATTAGGGTTGTACTCAATTATGGGATTTTCGTGAATTCTAGTTGGAGTATTATGAGGTGTGGGATTTTCGTGAATTTTTGTGCTTTTTGAATTTTTTTATGTTTTTGGATTTTTTCGAAATTTTTTTTTGTCAAAGTTTTAGATTGACTCGATCTGATCCTAAGTCTACCTAGTTCCTCGGCAACGACGCGAAAAACATGACGCGACTAAGATAGTGTCTAAGAAATGCATTCACTCTAGGATCAAGTGCAAGCCTGTCGCGTTAGTAAAAAACCCGGTAAGTCGGGGATCGATCCTCAGGGAACTAAGACAATGAAGTTGTGGAGACGGGAAAAGACGAAGGAATCCTAACTTTGACTCTAAAAAGAAAAAGAGAAAATGATTTGGTTTTGGAATTGATTAAACTAATTGCAATTGCAAAATTATGAAAAGATGAAATTATAGTAAATTACCTAAACCGCTAATGAAAATTTATTTAAAACTTTAAACTATGTATGATAAAAATAGGACGGGAATACAATCCCCCAACCCTAGTGTATTGCAGTTATAATACTAATCGTAAATTTACCTGATTAATTTGACCAGGAGGCAAATGAGATATAAAGATCTACAATTGTTGTGTTCCTACGCAATACGGTCGTAATCAATCACTAAATTCAGAGGATTAATGTTTTACACATGCAACTAACACATCAGGCTGGGTTCATGTATCCCGGCCTTAGAAAATCAAGCCTAGCATGATATAAGTAATGAAAACAGTGTTTGATGTGCAGAAAACCATGATTAATCTAAGGAAAGCTTGTGAATTGATGTAGAATAGAATTGAAAGGAAGAAATAACTCACTAATCTTACCAAAGCAGTAACAACAACAATTAATAAAACTGGTATTCAAAGAACTTCTGAATAATCTTCGACTACTGGAATTGAAATTGAAATTGTAAATTGTACCTAAACTAGGTTTTCTGGAAAAGAATGGAAAATTAACTAAAATTCTCCCTAATTATCCGTGGAAATAATGATAATAAAACGGGTTCTTATACCCTACAACAATTCAAGAGTTTCAGTGGCACTAGGACTCTTTTTAGGAGAAGATAAGATTTGAGAATCTCGATGGCCGGACCGGTCCGGGCCTTAGGCGGACCGGTCTGCCTCCAATGTGGATCGGTTCCTTTTATTTTCTGGCGGATCGGTCTGGGGCAGAACTGTTCTTTTATTTTTCACCCTTCTTCGATTTGCTTTCGATCCGAGGTCTTCTCGAGTTTTGCACAGTGGACCGGTCCGGGGTAGGGGCGGAGCGATCTGCTTGTTTGACTTTCTTTCTCAACTTTGACTGCTCATATCTTTTCTTCCGGGATTCTAATTGAGATTCTGTTTCTTCCTATGTGCTCATGAGTGTGATATCTTCAACTTCTCTTTACCTCATCGTAATTTCAGATAGAATTTATGCTTTTGCCCTTTTGACTTTCCTTCTTTTCTTCCTTTATTCTTCCTGTCTCCTTCTTTCGTTTCTTGACATCGAAATACCAGAAACTCGGTGTACTCGTTAGGATATGTCAGTAGCAAGATTATGAGATAGATTCAACTCGATTATGTTGTTCGAGGTGCTAAAAGTAACTAAATTAAAAGATAAATTGGGAAGAATTTATTCCTAATCATGGTTCTAATAACAACTGCATTGCAAATTAGTGTCCATCTCGTTAGGATAACTTACTATCTCGGGGGTATCTAATTTGAGGAAAGATTTCTTAGATATGTTCCTTGAAAATATGTTTCTGTCCCAATAAGAATTCTCATTAGTCGACATCTTCATTATCCCTTTGAAATTCTTTGTCTTTCCCCTGTTTTGGTAGAGGCCAACTGTGCCTCACCCTTTCCTCCATTTTTTGTCTATGTCTTCTTGGCAAATTTAGGAGAATGATTTTCATGATTATCTGAATTAAGGATCTCATCATGTACTTTGGTGTATTTCTAGATCCGAGCCATAAGATTGTCCATCAAATATTTTGAATTTTAGTGAGAGGTTAATAAATATAATTAGATTGGGTAAGTAGAAATTTCAATGGAAAATATTGTCAACTAATCATTTTAATTATCAATTTCATTGAAAAATACCAGGTACCTTTAAGGCTACTCCTGAGAAATTACCCTTTCCTCCTTTGGAAATCGATTAGGGAATTAAATTCCTTAATGGTTAGGTTGGTGGTAAGTATAAATGAGAGAAAATTACTGGGCCAATCATCGAGCTATGGGCTAGCTGCTCAAACCACCTAAGCCAATATCAATCAGAGTGGTGACTCTGTTGGGATATAGACTATTCATAGTGATGTGAGATTGATTAATATTGTCATCCCATGTAATAATATTTAGAACATATGACTTCTTAGGGGGATTTGACTTCTCTATATTAGCGGTGAATGGTGAAGTTGACCCATGGCCTAAATATTTTTTTAAAAATTTCTTTAGGGGTTCGCACTAGGTTAGGTTTTAATCGTCCCTCCAATTCCTTCTTGATGAACTCATGTAGATAATCCCATCATACGCACTTCTTTAGACGTGTAGTTATACTATCCGAATTATTATTATTACATAATTCAAATGGCCAAACTGACTGACCACCTCGACTAGCCAATATGGGAATGGATGAATGTCCCGTCTATGAAAGATTTTGATATGATATATGTGGACTTCTTAATATAGATGCCCTGGAATTGAGTTGGCATAAATTGTTCTAGGTGAGTTAATTCTTCTCCATATTTGGTGGTCAACATTCTGAAACTTAGATCTATATCCTTTAGGCTATTTGGTAAGTTTCTTCTTCAACATGATGTGTTTTTTAGGAAGGATCCATAGAGTGAGTATTGTGATGACGACTAGGGATAGATCTTTGAGGAATACATCCATGTGATCAACATTCTGAGTTGGCATTGTGATGACGACTAAGGATATGGACTTCTTAATATAGATGCCCTGGAATTGAGTTGGCATAAATTGTTCTAGGTGAGTTAATTCTTCTCCATATTTGGTGGTCAACATTCTGAAACTTAGATCTATATCCTTTAGGCTATTTGGTAAGTTTCTTCTTCAACATGATGTGTTTTTTAGGAAGGATCCATAGAGTGAGTATTGTGATGACGACTAGGGATAGATCTTTGAGGAATACATCCATGTGATCTGGCATTACAGGGAGATGGAGGAGATATCAAGGAAGTATGTGGTAACACCTCATATTTTCCACGCGATACGTGGACAATCCATTCACTGAAAATAGGGGAGTGTCAATCAATTTATATCATTCTCAGCATTAATAAGTAAAATAATATTTAAAAACATAATTTGAACAACCCAAAATGTAGTAAATAAAATGAATATCTGAGATAAAAATATATCCATTAATACCAAATTGACATGTGTCACGGGGATATGCAAAGGCACATGGAAATTTCGTGCAAGTACATGAAAATGGCATCGGATCTAAAATAAAGCATTAATAGACTTATGTAACACTTGGGCCACGATTTTTACACCTCGGCCTGACACCTAGAAAAGAGGCTGTGGAGTTTACACCTCGTCCCAAGGTGTGATAATTCTCGACATTTTACCCTCTTATCCATAAGTCACATAAAAAGTGCACATGAGATACCAACCAACTCAGAGGTTCACAGTCCTCATTTAATAAGAAACATCAAAGAAGCCAAACTCTATCGAATTCTCTCCAACTTCTCTCTACACCAGAGTGTAGCTCTCATCATTTTCTCTGGCACAACTAGGAGACTATAGTCACAACCTTCTAGTACATTGATCTACAAGGCCTTAGCCTCTGTTGTCCAAAAGTATGTAACTTCCCTATTTTAGGCTATAAATCTTTATTTGTATGCCAATGAGGCACAATCATGTATTTTGAAACACAAATCTAATGAGAATAAAACCTCAAAGTGGACGTAGACTCATTCTATAGCCTAGCTACTATAAATCTTGTATTGTTATCACTCCATCTCCTCTTTCATACTAATTTTATGCTTTAAATGTTGAGTATAACATAGGTGGCATGGATTACATTAGTCAATTCGATTTTACAAATCAACAATTTGTATTTGTCTATGGAAAACTATGTGTTCTACCGAATTTCTCATAAATTGGGTCAGGGATGCCCCATCTTCTCCATAAGGATCGATGAGTCTTTATCTTGGGGGTAAAATATTAGGGCTAGACCATAACAATCATAGAAACCATATTTAGGGTTCATAAACTACTAAATATTTTCTCTAAACCTTCAATAAAGGTTTGTAGGAATATTTATATTCCCCACGGATCTCCCCTTGTCAAGCCATGGCCTTCAAAAGGATAGGGGACTGGGGTTGAGGATTTTTCACTATTTTTCTTAAAATTTGTCCACATAAAAACCTATATAATAGCTTATTTATGCTAATATCTTTATTTTCACACTAGAATAAAATATTCCATAGGTTGATGCTCTAAAGTCTCTTTAGCCTAATGGTTGGGGTGAAAAAAAATCATATTTTGGTTAAATTTGGGCTATATTATGTTATGTTGGCCCTCCAATAACTTAAACGTCAGTGGATTGTCTGAAACTATGACAAATTCATAACCCAATTATCATAGTTATGAAATGAAACCTTTGGTTTTAGCATATTCATCCATTCGAATGAAAAATGATTTCCTCATCGATCTAAGATGCCATAAATGCATATAAAATCCCATATTATAACTCTAGGGGGAAGTTAATTTGCATAAGGCTAGATGTAACGATCGATCACTAATGATTCCATAGGCGATTAGTCATAGCAAAAATCCCTGACCAAAGTTGTGGGTTGCGGACTTGGGACGTTACCATTTTCGTCCATTTTCGTGGGTCGCGGCCCAAGTCCCTGACCAAAAAATGGTCACGGTCGAGAGGCCTCACGGCAGATGGTCGCGGACTTGTCCATGACCCATACCGTGACGGGTCACGACCCTCATCCGTGACCCACAACCGTGACAAATTGGTCGCGGCCAAAGTCCGCGACAAAAAAAAAAAATTTAGTCGCGGCCTTCATCCGTGACCCATAACCGTGACAAATTGGTCGCGGTCAAAGTTCCCGACCCACGTCAGTGACAAAAAAATAAAAAAAAATTTGTTACGGCCCTCATCCGTTACCCACCACCGTGACAAATCGGTCGCGGTCAAAGTCCGCGACCCACGACCGTGACAAAAAAATTAAAAAAAACTTGGTTGCGACCCTCATCCGTGACCCACACCGTGAAAAATTGGTCGCGGCCAAAGTCCACGACCCACAACCGTGACAAAAAAAATAAAAATGGTCATGGACAAAGTCCATGACCATATTTAACTATAATTTAAAAAAAAAAAATATTTTTTTGGTCCAATCCTAAAATTGGGGGTCCTGTGAGTGCACCGTCGGTTGCTACATGTAACGTTGGACGCGTACGAGGTGTTATAAATATTTATTATTGGCAAAACAATAAAAAAAATTACAAATTGCGAATCGAGAACGTTGTTAATAAACAAATATAGATACAAACTTATAAATATTACACGTCTTAATAACTCGCAGACCAAAAAAAAAATTGAGCAGAGTTTCCTCTATTTTCTTGACATTCCAAAACCTGTAAATGTAAAGGCTTCTTATTATAAAGCGCGCACGGCCATAAAATTCAACAATCAAATTATAAAAGCCCGCACGGTCATAAAACTAAACAATAAAATCCCGCACGGCTGTAACACAAAAAACAAAATCCTGAATGTCCACAACATATAAACAATCTTCAAGTTGTAGACCATTGCCTCCTTCGTTTGTTCCGCGTGCAAAAATCCTACAAATGATAGGATACATAAAAAAAATATCAGTAACCAAGTAGTTTTACAAAAAAAAAAAATCAAGCTGAAAAACAGCATATATGAGTTAAAATTATTAGTAACCAAGTACAAATATGCAAATTATCGTCGTATTCTCAAACCGAGAGTCCCGTGGTTGCGGGGTCAGTTCCTACGAGTTACATTGGTCCCGTGGGAGGTGTTGGTACCACCCACGGGGCCGTTAGAGGGCTTTTTCGAGTTTTCACCCTATAACGCCATGTTTTTAAGACTAAGTCAAGAAATATGCAAATTATTGTCGTATTCTCAAACCGAGAGTCTTGCGGCTGTCGGGTTAGTTCCTACGAGTTACATTGGTCCCGTGGGAGGTGTTGGTGCCACCCATGGGGCCGTTCGGGGGCTATTTCGAGTTTTCACCCTTTAACCCCGTGTTTTCCTTAAGTCTATAAATATGCAAATTACCGCCGTACTCTAAAATCGGGAGACCCGCGGCTGCGGATTTAGTTCCTACGAGTTACATTGGTCCCGTGGGAGGTGTTGGTGCCACCCACGGGGCCGTTTGTGGGCTTTTTTGAGTTTTCACCCTCTAACGTCATGTTTTTAAGCCTAAGTCTATAAATATACAAATTACCGTCGTATTCTCAAAGTGGGAGACCCACGTCTATGGGGTCAGTTCCTACGAGTTACATTGGTAACGTGGGAGGTGTTGGTCCCACCCACGGGGCCGTTCGGGGGCTGTTTCGAGTTTTCAACCTCTAACGTCATGTTTTTAAGCCTAAGTCTAGAAATATGAAAATTACCGTCATATTCTTAAATCGGAAGTCCCGCGGCTGCGGGGTCAGTTCCTACAAGTTACATTGGACCCGTGGGAAGTGTTGGTGCCACCCACGGGGCCGTTCGGGGGCTGTTTCGAGTTTTCACCCTCAAACACCAAGTTTTTATTAAGTCCAGAAATATGCAAATTATCGTCGTATTCTCAAACCGGGAGTCCCGTGGCTGCGGGTTCAGTTCCTACGAGTTACAGTGGTGCCATGGGAGGTGTTGGTTCCACCCACGGGGGAGTCCGGGGGACGTTCCTAGTTCTCAGCCTCTAACGCCATGTTTTTAAGGCTAAGTCTAGAAATATGAAAATTATCATCGTATTCTCAAATTGGGAGTCCCGCGGCTACGAGGTCAGGTCCTACAAGTTACATTGGTCCCGTGGGAGGTGTTGGTGCCACCCACGGGTCAGAGGCTGTTTCGAGTTTTCACCCTCTAACGTCATGTTTTTACATTGGTCCCGTGGGAGGCTGTGTTGAGTTTTCACCATCTCACGTCATGTTTTCAAGCCTAAGTCTAGAAATATGAAAATTACAGTCATATTCTCAAACCGGGAGACCCGCGGCTATAGGGTCAGTTCCTACGAGTTACATTGGTCCCGGGGAGGTGTTGGTGCCACCCACGGGGCCGTTTGGGGGCTGTTTTGAGTTTTCACCCTCTAATGTCATGTTTTAAAACCTAAGTCTAGAAAAATATGCAAATTACTGTCATATTCTCAAACTGGGAGACCCGCGGCAGTGGGGTCAGTTCCTACAAATTACATTGGTCCCGTGGGAGGTGTTGGTGTCACCCACGGTGCCGTTAGAGGGATGTTTCGAGTTCTCATCCTCTAACGCAATATTTTTAAGGATAAGTCTAAAAATATGCAAATTATCATCGTATTCTCAAACAGGGAGTCCCTCGGCTGCGGGGTCAGTTCGTACGAGTTATATTGGACCCATGGGAGGTGTTGGTTCCACCCACGGGGACGTTCGGGGGCTATTTTGAGTTTTCACCCTCAAACGCCATGTTTTGCTTAAGTCTAGAAATATGCAAATTACCGTCGTATTCTCAAAACGGCAGTCCCGCGGCTGCGGGGTCAGTTCCTACGAGTTACATTGGTCTCGTGGGAGGTGTTGGTGCCACCCACGGGGACGTTCGGGGGATGTTTCTAGTTCTCACCCACTAACGCGATGTTTTTAAGCCTAATTCTAAAAATATACATATTATCGTCATATTATCAAACCGGGAGTCCCGCGATGGCGGGGTCACTTCCTACGAGTTACATTGGTCCTACGGGAGGTGTTGGTGCCACCCACGGGGCCGTTAGAGGAATGTTTAAAGTTTTCACCCTCTAACGCCATGTTTTTAAGCCTGAGTGTAGAAATATGCAAATTACCGTTGAATTCTCAAATCGGGAGTCCCGCGGCTCTGGGGTCAGTTCCTACGAGTTACATTGGTCCCGTGGGAGGTGTTGGTGCCACCCACGGGGCCGTTCGGGGGATGTTTCTAGTTTTCACCCTCAAACGCCATGTTTTACTTAAGTCTAGAAATATGAAAATTTCCGTCGTATTCTCAAACTGGGAGTCCCGCAGCTGCGGGGTCAGTTCCTACGAGTTACATTGGTCCCGTGGGAAGTGTTGGTGCCACCCACGGGGACGTTCGGGGGCTGTTTCTAGTTCTACACCTCTAACGCCATATTTTTAAGCTTAAGTCTAGAAATATACAAATTATCATTGTATTCTCAAACCGAGAGTCCCCCGGCTGCGAGGTCAGTTTCTACGAGTTACATTGGTCCCGTGGGAGGTGTTGGTGCCACCCACGGGGCCATTTTGGGGCTGTTTTGAGTTTTCACCCTCTAACGTCATGTTTTCAAGCCTAAGTCTAGAAATATGCAAATTATCATTGTACTCTCAAACGGGGAGACCCGAGGCTGCGGGGTCAGTTCCTACGAGTTACATTGGTCCCGTGGGAGGTGTTGTTGTCACCCACGGGACCGTTCGGGGGCTGTTCCGAGTCTTCACTCTCTAACGTCATGCTTTTAAGCCTAAGTCTAGAAATATGCAAATTACCGTCGTATTCTCAAATCGGGAGACCCACGACAGTGGGGTCAGTTCCTACGAGTTACATTGGTCCCGTGGGAGGTGTTGGTGCCACCCAAGGGGCCGTTCGGGGGCTGTTTCGAGTTTTCACCCTCTTACGTCATGTTTTTAAACCTAAGTCTAGAAATAGGAAAATTTCCATTGTAATCTCAAATAGGGAGACCCGTGGATGTTGGGTTAGTTTCTAAGATTTACAATGGTCCCGTGGGAGGTATTAGTGCGTCCCACGAGGCCGTTAGAGGGCTGTTTTGAGTTTTCACCCTCGAACGTCGTGTTTTGCTTAAGTCTAGAAATAAGCAAATTACCGACGTACTCTCAAAAGAGAGACTCGTGGCTGCGAGGTTAGTTCCTACGAGTTACATTGGTCCCGTGGGAGGTGTTGGTGGCACCCACGGGGCTATTTTTGGGCTATTTGGAGTTTTCACCCTCTAACGTCATGTTTTTAAGCCTAAGTCTAGAAATATGCAAATTACCGTCGTATTCTCAAACCGGGAGACCCGTGGCTGTGGGTTCAGTTCCTACGAGTTACATCGGTCCCGTGGGTGGTGTTTGTACCACCCACGGGGTCGTTCGGGGACTGTTTCATGTTTTCACCCTCTAACGTCAAGTTTTTCAGCCTAAGTATAGAAATATGTAAATTACCGTCGTATTCTCAAATCGGGAGACCCGCGGCAGTGGTGTTAGTACCTACAAATTACATTGGTCCCGTGGGAGGTGTTGGTACCACCTACGGTGACGTTAGAGGAATGTTTCGAGTTCTCACCCTCTAACGCCATATTTTTAAGCATAAGTGTAAAAATATGAAAATTATCGTCGTATTCTCAAATCGGGAGTCCCGCGGCTGTGGGGTCAGTTCCTACGAGTTACATTGGACCCTTGGGAGGTGTTGGTGCCATCCGCGTGGCCGTTCGGGGGCTTTTTCGAGTTTTCACCCTCAAAAGCCGTATTTTGCTTCAGTCTAGAAATATGCAAATTACCGATGTATTCTCAAACCGGGAGACCCACGAGTGTGGGGTCAGTTCCTACGAGTTACCTTGGTCCCGTGGGAGGTGTTGGTGCCACCCACGGGGCCGTTCGGGGCTTTTTCGAGTTTTCACCCTCTAATGTCATGTTTTAAAGCCTAAGTCTAGAAAAATATGCAAATTACCGTCATATTCTCAAACTGGGAGACCCGCGGCAGTGGGGTCAGTTCCTACAAATTACATTGGTCCCGTGGGAGGTGTTGGTGTCACCCACGGTGACGTTAGAGGGATGTTTCGAGTTCTCATCCTCTAACGCAATATTTTTAAGCATAAGTCTAAAAATATGCAAATTATCATCGTATACTCAAACCGGGAGTCCCTCGGCTGCGGGGTCAGTTCGTACGAGTTACAATGGACCCGTGGGAGGTGTTGGTTCCACCCACGGGGACGTTCGGGGGCTATTTTGAGTTTTCACCCTCAAACGCCATGTTTTGCTTAAGTATAGAAATATGCAAATTACCGTCATATTCTCAAATCGGCAGTCCCGCGGCTGCGGGGTCAGTTCCTACGAGTTACATTGGTCCCGTGGGAGGTGTTGGTGCCACCCACGGGGACGTTCAGGGGATGTTTCTAGTTCTCACCCACTAACGCGATGTTTTTAAGCCTAATTCTAAAAATATGCATATTATCGTCATATTATCAAACCGGGAGTCCCGCGGCGGCGGGGTCACTTCCTACGAGTTTCATTGGTCCCACGGGAGGTGTTGGTGCCACCCACGGGGCCGTTAGAGGAATGTTTCGAGTTTTCACCTTCTAACGCCATGTTTTTAAGCCTGAGCATAGAAATATGCAAATTACCGTTGAATTCTCAAATCGGGAGTCCCGCGGCTCTGGGGTCAGTTCCTACGAGTTACATTGGTCCCGTGGGAGGTGTTGGTGCCACGCACGGGGCCGTTCGGGGGATGTTTCTAGTTTTCACCCTCAAACGCCATGTTTTACTTAAGTCTAGAAATATGCAAATTTCCGTCGTATTCTCAAACTGGGAGTCCCGCAGCTGCGGGGTCAGTTCCTACGAGTTACATTGGTCCCATGGGAAGTGTTGGTGCCACCCACGGGGACATTCGGGGGCTGTTTCTAGTTCTACACCTCTAACGCCATATTTTAAGCTTAAGTCTAGAAATATACAAATTATCATCATATTCTCAAACTGAGAGTCCCCCGGCTGCGAGGTCAGTTCCTACGAGTTACATTAATCCCGTGGGAGGTGTTGGTGCCACCCACGGGGCCATTTGGGGGCTGTTTTGAGTTTTCACCCTCTAACGTCATGTTTTCAAGCCTAAGTGTAGAAATATGCAAATTATCGTTGTACTCTCAAACGGGGAGACCCGCGGCTGCGGGGTAAGTTCCTACGAGTTACATTGGTCCCGTGGGAGGTGTTGCTGTTACCCACGGGACCGTTCGGGGGCTGTTCCGAGTTTTCACTCTCTAACGCCATGCTTTTAAGCCTAAGTCTAGAAATATGCAAATTACCATCGTATTCTCAAATCGGGAGACCCACGACAGTGGGGTCAGTTCCTACGAGTTACAATGGTCCCGTGGGAGGTGTTGGTGCCACCCAAGGGGCCGTTCGGGGGCTGTTTCGAGTTTTCACCCTCTTACGTCATGTTTTTAAACCTAAGTCTAGAAATAGGAAAATTTCCATTGTAATCTCAAATAGGGAGACCCGTGGATGTTGGGTTAGTTTCTAAGATTTACAATGGTCCCATGGGAGGTATTAGTGCGTCCCACGAGGCCGTTAGAGGGTTGTTTTGAGTTTTCACCCTCTAACGTCGTGTTTTGCTTAAGTCTAGAAATAAGCAAATTACCGACGTACTCTCAAAAGAGAGACTCGTGGCTGCGAGGTTAGTTCCTACGAGTTACATTGGTCCCGTGGGAGGTGTTGGTGGCACCCACGGGGCTATTTGGAGTTTTCACCCTCTAACGTCATGTTTTTAAGCCTAAGTCTAGAAATATGCAAATTACCGTCGTATTCTCAAATCGGGAGACCCGTGGCTGTGGGTTCAGTTCCTACGAGTTACATCGGTCCCGTGGGTGGTGTTTGTACCACCCACGGGGTCGTTCGGGGACTGTTTCATGTTTTCACCCTCTAACGTCAAGTTTTTCAGCCTAAGTATAGAAATATGTAAATTACCGTCGTATTCTCAAATCGGGAGACCCGCGGCAGTGGTGTTAGTACCTACAAATTACATTGGTCCCGTGGGAGGTGTTGGTACCACCTACGGTGACGTTAGAGGAATGTTTCGAGTTCTCACCCTCTAACGCCATATTTTTAAGCATAAGTGTAAAAATATGCAAATTATCGTCGTATTCTCAAATCGGGAGTCCCGCGGCTGTGGAGTCAGTTCCTACGAGTTACATTGGACCCTTGGGAGGTGTTGGTGCCATCCGCGTGGCCGTTCGGGGGCTTTTTCGAGTTTTCACCCTCAAAAGCCGTATTTTGCTTCAGTCTAGAAATATGCAAATTACCGATGTATTCTCAAACCGGGAGACCCACGAGTGTGGGGTCAGTTCCTACGAGTTACCTTGGTCCCGTGGGAGGTGTTGGTGCCACCCACGGGGCCGTTCGGGGCTTTTTCGAGTTTTCACCCTCTAATGTCATGTTTTAAAGCCTAAGTCTAGAAAAATATGCAAATTACCGTCATATTCTCAAACTGGGAGACCCGCGGCAGTGGGGTCAGTTCCTACAAATTACATTGGTCCCGTGGGAGGTGTTGGTGTCACCCACGGTGACGTTAGAGGGATGTTTCGAGTTCTCATCCTCTAACGCAATATTTTTAAGCATAAGTCTAAAAATATGCAAATTATCATCGTATACTCAAACCGGGAGTCCCTCGGCTGCGGGGTCAGTTCGTACGACTTACAATGGACCCGTGGGAGGTGTTGGTTCCACCCACGGGGACGTTCGGGGGCTATTTTGAGTTTTCACCCTCAAACGCCATGTTTTGCTTAAGTATAGAAATATGCAAATTACCATCATATTCTCAAATCGGCAGTCCCGCGGCTGCGGGGTCAGTTCCTACGAGTTACATTGGTCCCGTGGGAGGTGTTGGTGCCACCCACGGGGACGTTCAGGGGATGTTTCTAGTTCTCACCCACTAACGCGATGTTTTTAAGCCTAATTCTAAAAATATGCATATTATCGTCATATTATCAAACCGGGAGTCCCGCGGCGGCGGGGTCACTTCCTACGAGTTTCATTGGTCCCACGGGAGGTATTGGTGCCACCCACGGGGCCGTTAGAGGAATGTTTCGAGTTTTCACCTTCTAACGCCATGTTTTTAAGCCTGAGCCTAGAAATATGCAAATTACCGTTGAATTCTCAAATCGGGAGTCCCGCGGCTCTGGGGTCAGTTCCTACGAGTTACATTGGTCCCGTGGGAGGTGTTGGTGCCACGCACGGGGCCGTTCGGGGGATGTTTCTAGTTTTCACCCTCAAACGCCATGTTTTACTTAAGTCTAGAAATATGCAAATTTCCGTCGTATTCTCAAACTGGGAGTCCCGCAGCTGCGGGGTCAGTTCCTACGAGTTACATTGGTCCCGTGGGAAGTGTTGGTGCCACCCACGGGGACATTCGGGGGCTGTTTCTAGTTCTACACCTCTAACGCCATATTTTTAAGCTTAAGTCTAGAAATATACAAATTATCATCATATTCTCAAACTGAGAGTCCCCCGGCTGCGAGGTCAGTTCCTACGAGTTACATTAATCCCGTGGGAGGTGTTGGTGCCACCCACGGGGCCATTTGGGGGCTGTTTTGAGTTTTCACCCTCTAACGTCATGTTTTCAAGCCTAAGTGTAGAAATATGCAAATTATCGTTGTACTCTCAAACGGGGAGACCCGCGGCTGCGGAGTAAGTTCCTACGAGTTACATTGGTCCCGTGGGAGGTGTTACTATTACCCACGGGACCGTTCGGGGGCTGTTCCGAGTTTTCACTCTCTAACGTCATGCTTTTAAGCCTAAGTCTAGAAATATGCAAATTACCATCGTATTCTCAAATCGGGAGACCCACGACAGTGGGGTCAGTTCCTACGAGTTACAATGGTCCCGTGGGAGGTGTTGGTGCCACCCAAGGGGCCGTTCGGGGGCTGTTTCGAGTTTTCACCCTCTTACGTCATGTTTTTAAGCCCAAGTCTAGAAATAGAAAAATTTCCATTGTAATCTCAAATCGGGAGACCCGTGGATGTGGGGTTAGTTTCTAAGATTTACAATGGTCCCGTGGGAGGTATTAGTGCGTGCCACGGGGCCGTTAGAGGGTTGTTTTGAGTTTTCACCCTCGAACGTCGTGTTTTGCTTAAGTCTAGAAATAAGAAAATTACCGACGTACTCTCAACAGAGAGACCCGTGGCTACGAGGTTAGTTCCTACGAGTTACATTTGTCCCGTGGAAGGTGTTGGTGGCACCCACGGGGCTATTTTTGGGCTATTTCGAGTTTTCACCCTCTAACGTCATGTTTTTAAGCCTAAGTCTAGAAATATGTAAATTACCGTCGTATTCTCAAACCGGGAGACCCGTGGCTCTGGGTTCAGTTCCTACGAGTTACATCGGTCCCGTGGGTGGTGTTTGTACCACCCACGGGTTCGTTCTGGGACTGTTTCATGTTTTCACCCTCTAACGTCATGTTTTTCAGCCTAAGTATAGAAATATGCAAATTACCGTCGTATTCTCAAATCGGGAGACCCGCGGCAGTGGGGTTAGTTCCTACAAATTACATTGGTCCCGTGGGAGGTGTTGGTACCACCTACGGTGCCGTTAGAGGAATGTTTCGAGTTCTCACCCTCTAACGCCATATTTTTAAGCATAAGTGAAAAAATATGCAAATTATCGTCGTATTCTCAAATCGGGAGTCCCGCGGCTGTGGGGTCAGTTCCTACGAGTTACGTTGGACCCGTGGGAGGTGTTGGTGCCATCCGCGTGGCCGTTCGGGGGCTTTTTCGAGTTTTCACCCTCAAAAGCCATATTTTGCTTCAGTCTAGAAATATGCAAATTACCGTCGTATTCTCAAATCGGGAGACCCGCGACTGTGGGGTCAGTTCCTACGAGTTACCGTGGTCCCGTGGGAGGTGTTGGTGCCACCCACGGGTCCGTTCGGGGCTTTTTCGAGTTTTCACCCTCTAATGTCATGTTTTAAAGCCTAAGTCTAGAAAAATATGCAAATTACCGTCATATTCTCAAACTGGGAGACCCGCGACAGTGGGGTCAGTTCCTACAAATTACATTGGTCCCGTGGGAGGTATTGGTGCCACCCACGGTGCCGTTAGAGGGATCTTTGGAGTTCTCAACCTCTAACGCAATATTTTTAAGAAGAAGTCTTAAAATATGCAAATTATCGTCGTATTCTCAAACCGAGAGTCCCGCACCTGCGGGTTCAGTTCCTACGAGTAACATTGGTCTCGTGGGAGTTGTTGGTGCCACCCACGGGGACGTTCGGGGGCTATTTTGAGTTTTCACCCTCAAACGCCATGTTTTGCTTAAGTATAGAAATATGCAAATTACCGTCATATTCTCAAATCGGCAGTCCCGCGACTGCGGGGTCACTTTGTACGAGTTACATTGGTCCCGTGGGAGGTGTTGGTGCCACCCACGGGGACGTTCAGGGGATGTTTCTATTTCTCACCCACTAACGCGATGTTTTTAAGCCTAATTCTAAAAATATGCATATTATCGTCATATTATCAAACCGGGAGTCCCGCGGCGGCGGGGTCACTTCCTACGAGTTTCATTGGTCCCACGGGAGGTGTTGGTGCCACCCACGGGGCCGTTAGAGGAATGTTTCGAGTTTTCACCTTCTAACGCCATGTTTTTAAGCCTGAGCCTAGAAATATGCAAATTACCGTTGAATTCTCAAATCGGGAGTCCCGCGGCTCTGGGGTCAGTTCCTACGAGTTACATTGGTCCCGTGGGAGGTGTTGGTGCCACGCACGGGGCCGTTCGGGGGATGTTTCTAGTTTTCACCCTCAAACGCCATGTTTTACTTAAGTCTAGAAATATGCAAATTTCCGTCGTATTCTCAAACTGGGAGTCCCGCAGCTGCGGGGTCAGTTCCTACGAGTTACATTGGTCCCGTGGGAAGTGTTGGTGCCACCCACGGGGACATTCGGGGGCTGTTTCTAGTTCTACACCTCTAACGCCATATTTTTAAGCTTAAGTCTAGAAATATACAAATTATCATCATATTCTCAAACTGAGAGTCCCCCGGCTGCGAGGTCAGTTCCTACGAGTTACATTAATCCCATGGGAGGTGTTGGTGCCACCCACGGGGCCATTTGGGGGCTGTTTTGAGTTTTCACCCTCTAACGTCATGTTTTCAAGCCTAAGTGTAGAAATATGCAAATTATCGTTGTACTCTCAAACGGGGAGACCCGCGGCTGCGGGGTAAGTTCCTACGAGTTACATTGGTCCCGTGGGAGGTGTTGCTGTTACCCACGGGACCGTTCGGGGGCTGTTCCTAGTTTTCACTCTCTAACGTCATGCTTTTAAGCCTAAGTCTAGAAATATGCAAATTACCATCGTATTCTCAAATCGGGAGACCCACGACAGTGGGGTCAGTTCCTACGAGTTACAATGGTCCCGTGGGAGGTGTTGGTGCCACCCAAGGGGCCGTTCGGGGGCTGTTTCGAGTTTTCACCCTCTTACGTCATGTTTTTAAGCCCAAGTCTAGAAATAGAAAAATTTCCATTGTAATCTCAAATCGGGAGACCCGTGGATGTGGGGTTAGTTTCTAAGATTTACAATGGTCCCGTGGGAGGTATTAGTGCGTGCCACGGGGCCGTTAGAGGGTTGTTTTGAGTTTTCACCCTCGAACGTCGTGTTTTGCTTAAGTCTAGAAATAAGAAAATTACCGACGTACTCTCAACAGAGAGACCCGTGGCTACGAGGTTAGTTCCTACGAGTTACATTGGTCCCGTGGAAGGTGTTGGTGGCACCCACGGGGCTATTTTTGGGCTATTTCGAGTTTTCACCCTCTAACGTCATGTTTTTAAGCCTAAGTCTAGAAATATGTAAATTACCGTCGTATTCTCAAACCGGGAGACCCGTGGCTCTGGGTTCAGTTCCTACGAGTTACATCGGTCCCGTGGGTGGTGTTTGTACCACCCACGGATTCGTTCAGGGACTGTTTCATGTTTTCACCCTCTAACGTCATGTTTTTCAGCCTAAGTATAGAAATATGCAAATTACCGTCGTATTCTCAAATCAGGAGACCCGCGGCAGTGGGGTTAGTTCCTACAAATTACATTGGTCCCGTGGGAGGTGTTGGTACCACCTACGGTGCCGTTAGAGGAATGTTTCGAGTTCTCACCCTCTAACGCCATATTTTTAAGCATAAGTGAAAAAATATGCAAATTATTGTCATATTCTGAAATCGGGAGTCTCGCGGCTGTGGGGTCAGTTCCTACGAGTTACATTGGACCCGTGGGAGGTGTTGGTGCCATCCACGGGGCCGTTCGGGGGCTTTTTCGAGTTTTCACCCTCAAAAGCCATATTTTGCTTCAGTCTAGAAATATGCAAATTACCGTCGTATTCTCAAATCGGGAGACCCGCGACTGTGGGGTCAGTTCCTACGAGTTACCTTGGTCCCGTGGGAGGTGTTGGTGCCACCCACGGGGCCGTTCGGGGGCTATTTCGAGTTTTCACCCTCTAACGTCATGTTTTTAATCCTAAGTCTAGAAATATGCAAATTACCGTCATATTCTCAAATCGGGAGACCCGCGACAGTGGGGTCAGTTCCTACAAATTACATTGGTCCCGTGGGAGGTATTGGTGCCACCCACGGTGCCGTTAGAGGGATCTTTGGAGTTCTCAACCTCTAACGCAATATTTTTAAGAAGAAGTCTTAAAATATGCAAATTATCGTCGTATTCTCAAACCGAGAGTCCCGCACCTGCGGGTTCAGTTCCTACGAGTAACATTGGTCTCGTGGGAGTTGTTGGTGCCACCCACGGGGACGTTTAGGGGATGTTTCTAGTTCTCACCCTCTAACGCCATGTTTTTATGCCTAAGTCTAGAAATATGCAAATTATTGTCGTATACTCAAACTAGGAGTCCCGCGACTACGGGGTCACTTTGTACGAGTTACATTGGTCCCACTAGAGGTGTTGGTGCCACCCACAAGGCCGTTAGAGGGATGTTTCGAGTTTTCACCCTCTAACAACATGTTTTTAAGCCTAAGTCTAGAAATATGAAAATTACCGTTGAATTATCAAACCACGAGTCCCGTGGCTCTGGGGTCAGTTCCTACGAGTTACAATGGTCCCGTGGGAGGTATTGGCACCACCCACGGGGCCGTTCGGTGGCGGTTTCGAGTTTTCACCCTCAAACGCCATGTTTTTCTTAAGTCTAGAAATATGCAAATTACCATCGTATTCTCAAAATGGGAGTCCTGCGGCTGTGGGGTCAGTTCCTATGAGTTACATTAGTCCCGTGGGAGGTGTTGGTGCCACCCACGGGGACGTTCGTGGGTTGTTTCGAGTTTTCACCCTCTAACGCCATGTTTTTAAGCCTAAGTCTAGAAATATGCAAATTATCATCGTACTCTCAAATCCAGAGACGCACGACAGTGGGGTCAGTTCTTAGGAGTCGCATTGGTCCCGTGGGAGGTGTTGGTGCCACCCACGGGGCCGTTAGAGGGCCGTTTCGAGTTTTCACCCTCAAACGCCATGTTTTGCTTAAGTCTAGAAATATGAAAATTATAGTCGAATTCTCAAATCGGGAGTCCCGCGGCTCTGGGGTCTGTTCTTACAATTTACATTGGTCCCGTGGGAGGTGTTGGTGCCACCCACGAGTCCATTCGGGGGTTGTTTCGAGTTTTCACCCTCTAACGTCATGTTTTTAAGCCTTAGTCTAGAAATATGCAAATTATGATCGTACTCTCAAATCGGGAGACCCGCGGCTGCGGGGTCAGTTCCTAAGAGTTACATTGGTCCCGTGGGGGGTGTTGCTGCCACCCACGGGGCCGCTCGGGGGCTGTGTCTAGTTTTCACCCTCTAACGTCATGTTTTTAAGCCTAAGTCTAGAAATATGTAAATTATCGTCTTACTCTTAAACCGAGAGACCCACGACAGTGGGATCAGTTCCTAAAATTTACATTGGTCCCGTGGGAGGTGTTGGTGCCACCCAAGGGGCTGTTCGGGGGCTGTTTTGTGTTTTAACCCTCTAACGTCATGTTTTTATACCTAAGTCTAGAAATATGCAAATTACCATTGTAATCTCCAATCGGGAGACCCGCGGCTGTGGCGTCAGTTCCTACGATTTACATTGGTCCCGTGGGAGGTGTTGGTGCCACCCACGGGGCCATTAGAGGGCTGTTTCGAGTTTTCACCCTCTAACGCCATGTTTTTAAGCCTAAGTCTAGAAATATGCAAAGTACCGTCGTACTGTCAAACCGGGAGTCCTGCGGCTACGTGGTCAGTTCCTACGAGTTACATTGGTCCCGCGGGAGGTGTTAGTGCCACCCACGGGGCCATTCGGGGGGCTATTTCGAGTTTTTACCCTCTAACGACATGTTTTTAAGCCTAAGTCTAGAAATATGCAAATTACTATCGTACTCTCAAATCGGGAGACCCGCGGCTGCGGGGTCAGTTCCTACGAGTTACATTGGTCCCGTGGTAGGTGTTGCTGCCACCCACGAGGGCCGTTCTGGTGCTGTTTTGAGTTTTCACTCTCTAACGTCATGTTCTTAAGCTTAAGTCTAGAAATATTCGAATTACCGTCGTACTCTAAAAGCGGGAGACCCACGACAGTGGGGTCAGTTCCTACGAGTTGAATTGGTCCCGTGGGAGGTGTTGGTGCCACCTAAGGGGCCGTTCGGTGGATGTTTCGAGTTTTCACCCTCTAACATCATGTTTTTAAACCTAAGTCTAGAAATAAGCAAATTAAAATTTTAATCTCAAAACGGGAGACCCGCGGCTGTGGGGTCAGTTCCTACGATTTACATTGGTCCCGTGGGAGGTGTTGGTCCCACCCACGGGGCCGTTCGGGGGCTGTTTCGAGTTTTCACCCTTTAATGTCATGTTTTTAAGCCTAAGTCTTGAAATATGGAAATTACCATCGTACTCACAAATCGGGAGACCCGCGGCGGCGGGGTCAGTTCCTATGAGTTACATTGGTCCCATGGGAGGTGTTGGTGTCACCCACGGGGCCGTTCGTGGGCTGTTTTGAGTTTTCAACCTCTAATGCCATGTTTTTAAGCCTAATTCTAGATATATGTAAATTACCATTGTACTCTCAAATCGTGAGTCCCGCGGTTGTGGGGTCAGTTCTTACGAGTTACATTTGTCCCATAGGAGGTGTTGGTTCCACCCACGGGGCCGTTCGGGGGATATTTCATGTTTTCACCCTCTAACGCCGTGTTTTTCTTAAGTCTAGAAATATGCAAATTACCATCGTACTCTGAAATCGGGAGACCCGCGGCTGCGGGGTTAGTTTCTACGAGTTACATTGGTCCCGTTAGAGGTCCTGGTGTCACCCACGGGGCTGTTTGGGGGCTGTTTTGAGTTTTCACCCTCTAACATCATGTTTTTAAGCCTAAGTCTATAAATATACAAATTATCGTCGTATTCTCAAATAGGGAGACCCGCGGCTGTGGGGTTAGTTCCTACGAGTTAGATTCATCCCGTGGGAGGTGTTGGTGCCACCCACGGGGCCGTTTGGGGGCTGTTTCGAGTTTTCACCCTCTAGCGTCATGTTTTTAAGCCTCAGTCTATAAATATGCAAATTATCGTCGTACTCTCAAACCGGGAGACCCGCGGCTGTGGTGTCAGTTCTTACGAGTTACATTGGTCCCGTGGGTGGTGGTGGTGATACCCACGGGGCCGTTAGAGGGCTGTTTCGAGTTTTCACCCTCTAACGCCATGTTTTTAAGACGAAGTCTAAAAATATAAAAATATTTGTCGAATTCTCAAAACGGGAGTCCCGCGGCTGTGGGGTCAGTTCTTACGAGTTACATTTGTCCCATGGGGGGTGTTGGTTCCACCCACGGGGCCGTTCGGGGGCTGTTCGAGTTTTCACCCTCTAACACCGTGTTTTTCATAAGTCTAGAAATATGCAAATTACCATCGTACTTTGAAATCGAGAGACCCGCGGTTGCGAGGTTAGTTCCTACGAGTTACATTGGTCCCGTTAGAGGTGGTGGTGTCACCCACGGGGCTGTTTGGTGGCTGTTTCGAGTTTTCACCCTCTAACATCATGTTTTTAAGCCTAAATCTAGAAATATACAAATTATCGTCGTATTCTCAAACTGAGAGACCCGTGGCTATGGGGTTAGTTCCTACGAGTTAGATTGGTCCCATGGGAGGCGTTGGTGGCACTCACAGTGCCATTAGAGGGATGTTTCGAGTTCTCACCCTCTAAGGCCATATTTTTAAGCATAAGTCTAAAAATATGAAAATTATCGTCGTATTCTCAAACCAGGAGTCCCGCGATAGCGGGGTCAGTTCCTACAAGTTACATTGGACCCGTGGGAGGTGTTGGTGCCACCCACGGGGCCGTTCGGGGGATGTTTTGAGTTTTCACCATCAAACGACATGTTTTGCTTAAGTGTAAAAATATGCAAATTACCGTCGTATTCTCAAATCGGGAGTCCCACGTCTGTGGGTTTAGTTCCTACGAGTTACATTTCGCCCGCGGGAGGTGTTGGTGCCACCCACGGGGACGTTCGAGGGATTTTCCTAGTTCTCACCCTCTAACGTCATCTTTTTAAGCCTAAGTCTAGAAATATGCAAATTATCGTTGAATTCTCAAATCGAGACTCCCGCGGCTCTGGGGTCAGTTCCTACGAGTTACATCGGTCTCGTGGGAGGTGTTGGTGCCACTCACAGGGCCGTTCGGGGGCTATTTCTAGTTTTCACCCTCAAAAGCCATGTTTTACTTAAGTCTAAAAATATGCAAGTTACCGTCGTATTCTCCAACTGGGAGTCTCGCGGCTACGGGGTCCGTTCCTACGAGTTACATTGGTCCCGTGGGAGGTGTTGGTGCCACACACGGGGCCGTTCGGGGGCTGTTTCTAGTTCTCACCCTCTAACGCCATGTTTTTAAGCCTAAGTCTAGAAATATGCCAATTATCATCGTATTCTCAAACCGAGAGTCCCGCGGCTGCGGGGTCAGTTCCTACGAGTTACATTGGTCCCGTGGGAGGTGTTGGTGCCACCCACGGGGCCGTTAGAGTGTTGTTTCGAGTTTTCACCCTTAAATGCCATGTTTTGCTTAAGTTTATAAATATGTAAATTATAGTCGAATTATCAAACTGGGAGTTGGGGTCAGTTCCTCCGAGTTACATTGGTCCCGTGGGAGGTGTTGTTGCCACCCACGAGGCCGTTTGGGGGCTGTTTCGAGTTTTCACCCTCTACGCCATGCTTTTCTTAAGTCTATAAATATGAAAATTACCGTCGTACTCTCAAACCGGGAGTCCCGCGGCTACGGGGTCAGTTCCTATGATTTACATTGGTCCCGGGGGAGGTGTTGGTGCCACCCACGGTGCCAATCGGGGGCTGTTTCGAGTTTACACCCTCTAACGTCATGTTTTTAAGCCTTAGTCTAGAAATATGCAAATTACCATCGTACTCTCAAATCGGGAGTCCAGCGTCTAGGGGGTCAGTTCCTACGAGTTACATTGGTCCCGTGGGAGGTGTTGCTGCCACCCACGGGGCCGTTCGAGGGCTGTTTCGAGTGTTCACCCTCTAACGTCATGTTTTTAAACCTAAGTCTAGAAATATGAAAATTACCATCGTACTCTTAAATTAGGAGACCCACGACAGTGGGGTCAGTTCCTACAAGTTACATTGGTTTCGTGGGAGGTGTTGGTGCCACCCAAGGGGCCGTTCAGGGGCTGTTTCGTCTTTTCACCATCTAACGTCATGTTTTTAAGCCTAAGTCTAGAAATATGAAAATTACCATTGTAATCTCAAATCGGGTGACCCGCGGCTGTGGGGTCAGTTCCAACGATTTACATTGGTCCCGTGGGACGTGTTGGTGCCACCCACGGGGCCGTTAGAGGGCTGTTTTGAGTTTTCACCCTCTAACGCCATGTTTTTAAGCCTAAGTCTATAAATATGCAAATTATCGTCGTACTCTCAAACCGGGAGTCCTGCGACTACGGGGTGTGTTCCTACGAGTTACATTAGTCCCGTGGGAGGTGTTGGTGCCACCCACGGGGCCATTCGGGGGCTGTTTCGAGTTTTCATTCTCTAACATCATTTTTTTAAGCCTAAGTCTACAAATATGCAAATTACCTTCGTACTCTTAAATCGGGAGACCCGCGGCTGCGGGGTCAGTTCCTACGAGTTACCTTGGTCCCGTGGGAGGTGTTGCTGCCACCCACGGGGCCGTTCTGGGGCTCTTTCGAGTTTTCACTCTCTTACGTCATGTTTTTAAGCTTAAGTATAGAAATATGTGAATTACCGTCGTACTTTAAAATCGGGAGACCCCCGATAATGGGGTCAGTTCCTACGAGTTGCATTGGTCCTGTGGGAGGTGTTGGTGCCACACACGGGGACGTTCGGGGTCTGTTTCTAGTTCTCACCCTCTAACGCCATGTTTTTAAGCCTAAGTCTAGAAATATGCAAATTATCATCGTATTCTCAAATCGGGAGACCCGCGACTGTGGGGTCAGTTCCTATGATTTACACTGGTCCCGTGGGAGGTGTTGGTCCCACCCACGGGGCCGTTTGGGGGCTGTTTTGAGTTTTCACCCTCTAACGTCATGTTTTTAAGCCTAAATATAGAAATAAGCAAATTACCATCGTACTCTGAAATCGGGATACCCACCGCTGCGGGGTCAGTTCCTACGAGTTACATTGGTGAAGTGGGAGGTGTTGCGCCCACCCACGGTGCCGTTCGGGGGCTATTTCGAGTTTTTACTCTCTAACGTCATGTTTTTAAGCCTAAGTCTAGAAATATGTGAATTACTATCGTACTCTAAAACCGGGAGACCCACGACAGTGGGGTCAGTTCCTACGAGTTGCATTGGTCCCGTGGGAGGTGTTGGTGCCACCTAAGGGGCCGTTCGGGGGCTGTTTCGAGTTTCACACTCTAACGTCATGTTTTTATGCCTAAGTTTAGATATATGAAAATTACCACTGTAATCTCAAATCGGGAGACCCGCGGCTGTTGGGTCAGTCCCTACGATTTATATTGGTCCCGTGGGAGGTGTTGGTGCCACCCACAGGGCCGTTAGAGGTCTGTTTCGAATTTTCACCCTCTAACGCCATGTTTTTAAGCCAAAGTCTAGAAATATACAAATTTTTGTCTAATTCTCAAATTGGGAGTCCCGCGGCTGTGGGGTCAGTTCCTACGAGTTAGATTGGTCAAGTGGGAGGTGTTGGTGCCACCCACGCGGCCGTTTGGGGGCTGTTTAGAGATTTCACCCTCAAACGCCATGTTGTTATTAAGTCTAGAAATATACAAATTATCGTCGTACTCTCAAACCGAGAGACCCACGGCTGTGGTGTCAATTCCTACGAGTTACATTGGTCCCGTGGATGGTGGTGGTGCCACCCACGGGGCCGTTAGAGGGCAGTTTCGAGTATTCACCCTCTAACGCCATGTTTTCAAGCCTAAGTCTAAAAATATACAAATATTTGTCGAATTCTCAAATTGGGAGTCCCGCGGCTATGGGGTCAGTTCTTACGAGTTACATTGGTCCCGTGGGAGGTGTTAGTGCCACCCACGGGGCCGTTCGGGGGCTGTTTCGAGTTTTCACCCTCTAACACCGTGTTTTACTTAAGTCTAGAAATATGTAAATTACCATCGTACTCTGAAATCGGGAGACCCGCGGCTGCGGGTTAGTTCCTACGAGTTACATTGGTCCCGTTAGAGGTGGTGGTCTCACCCATGGGGCTGTTTGGGGGTTGTTTCGATTTTTCACCCTCTAACATCATGTTTTTAAGACTAAGTCTAGAAATATGGAAATTACCGTCGTATTCTCAAACCGGGAGACCCGCGGCTGTGGGGTTAGTTCTACGAGGTATATTGGTCCCGTGGGAGGTGTTGGTGACACCAACAGGGCGGGTTTGGGGGATGTTTCAAGTTTTAACCCTCTAACGTCAGGTTTTTAAGCCTAAGTCTAGAAATATGCAAATTACTGTCGTATTCTAAAACCGAGAGACCCTCGAAAGTGGGGTCAGTTACGACCAATTACATTGGTCCTGTGGGAGGTGTTGGTGCCACCCATGGTGCCATTAGAGGGATGTTTCGAGTTCTCACCGTCTAATGCCATGTTTTTAAGCATAAGTCTAAAAATATGCAAATTATCGTCGTATTGTCAAACCGGGAGTCCCGCGACAGCGGGGTCAGTTCCTACGAGTTACATTGGACCCGTGGGAGGTGTTGGTGCCACGCACGGGGCCGTTCGGGGGATGTTTCGAGTTTTCACCCTCAAACAACATGTTTTTCTTAAGTCTAAAAATATGCAAATTACCATCGTATTCTCAAACCGGGGGTCCCACAGCTGTGGGTTCAGTTCCTACGAGTTACAATTGTCCCGTGGGCGATGTTGGTGCCACCCATAGGGACATTCGAGGGATGTTCCTAGTTCTCACCCTCTAACGCCATGTTTTTAAGCCTAAGTCTAGAAATTCGAAAATTATCATCGTATTCTCAAACAAGGAGCCCTGCGGCTGCGGGGTCGCTTCCAACGAGTTACATGGTCCCACGGGAGGTGTTGGTGCCACCCACGCGGCCGCTAGAGGGATGTTTCGAGTTTTCACCCTCTAAAGACATGTTTTTAAGCCTAAGTCTAGAAATATGCAAATTATTGTCGAATTCTAAAACCGGGACTCCCGCGGCTCTGGGGTCAGTTCCTACGAGTTACATTGGTCTCGTGGGAGGTGCTGGTGCCACCCACAGGACCGTTCGGGGGCTGTTTCTAGTTTTTACCCTCAAACGCCGTGTTTTACTAAAGTCTAGAAATATGCAAGTTACCATCGTATTCTCAAACTGGGTGTCTCGCGACTACGAGGTCAGTTCCTACGAGTTACATTGGTCCCGTGGGAGGTGTTGGTGCCACCCACGGGGACGTTAGAGGGCTTATTCGAGTTTTCACCCTCTAACGCCGTGTTTTAAAGCCTAAGTCTCGAAATATAGAAATTATTGTCGAATTCTCAAACGGGGAGTCCCGCGGTTGTGGGGTCAGTTCCTACGAGTTACATTGGTCCCGTGGGAGGTGTTGGTACCACCCAAGGGGCCGTTCGGGGTCTGTTTCAAGTTTTCACCCTCTAACGTCATGTTTTTAAGCCTAAGTCTAGAAATATGCAAATTACCATTGTAATCTCAAATCAGGAGACCCGCGGCTATGGGGTCAGTTCCTACGATTTACATTGGTCCCGTGGGAGGTGTTGGTGCCACCCACGGGGCCGTTAGACGGTTGTTTCGAGTTATCACCCTCTAACGCCATGTTATTAAGCCTAAGTCTAGAAATATGCAAATTACCATCGTACTCTCAAACCGGGAGTCCCGGGTCTACAGGGTCAGTTCCTACGAGTTACATTGGTCCCGTGGGAGGTGGTGGTTCCACCCACGGGGCCATTCGGGGGTTATTTTAAGTTTTCACCCTCTAACGTCATGTTTTTAAGCCTAAGTATATAGAAATGCAAATTACCATCGTACTCTCAAACCGGGAGACCCGCGACTGCAGGGTCAGTTCCTATAAGTTACATTGGTTCCATGGGAGGTGCTGCTGCCACCCACGGGGCCGTTCGGGGGATGTTTCGAGTTTTCACCCTCTAACGTCATGTTTTTAAGCCTAAGTCTAGAAATATGAAACTTACCATTGTAATATCAAATCGGGAGACCCGCGGATGTTGGGTCAGTTCCTACGATTTACATTGGTCCCGTGGGAGGTGTAGGTGCCACCCACGGGGCCGTTAGAGGGCTGTTTCAAGTTTTCAACCTCTAACGCCATGTTTTTAAGCCAAAGTCTAGAAATATACAAATTACTGTCAAATTCTCAAACCGGGAGTCCCGCGGCAGTGGGGTCAGTTCCTGCGAGTTAGATTGGTCCCGTGGGAGGTGTTGGTGCCACCCACGGGGCTGTTTGGGTGGTGTTTTGAGTTTTCACCCTCTAACGTAATATTTTTAAGCCTAAGTCTAGAAATATGCAAATTATTGTCGTACTCTCAAAGTGGGAGAACCGCGGCTGTGGTATTAGTTCCTACGAGTTACATTAGTCCCGTGGGTGGTTGTGGTTCCACCCACGGGGCCGTTAGAGGGTTGTTTCCAGTTTTCACCCTCTAACGCCATATTTTTAAGCATAAGTCCAAAAATATGCAAATTATCGTCGTATTCTCAAACCGGGAGTCCCGTGGCTGCGGGGTTAGTTCCTACGAGTTACATTGGTCCCATGGGAGGTGTTGGTCCCACCCACGGGACCGCTCGTGTGCTTTTCCGACTATTCACACTCTAACGCCGTGTTTGGCTTAAGTCTAGAAATATGCAAATTACCGTCATTTTCTCCAACCGAGAGTCCCGCGGCTGCGGGTTCAGTTCCTATTACTTATATTATTCCTGTGGGAGGTGTTGGTGCCACCCACGGGGACGTTCGGGGGATGTTTCTCGTTCTCACCCTCTAACGCCATGTTTTAAGCCTAAGTCTAGAAATATGCAAATTATCGTCGTATTATCAAACCGGGAGTCCCGCGGCTGCGGGTTCACTTCCTACGAGTAACATTGGTCCCACGGGAGGTGTTGGTTCCACCCACGGATCCGTTAGAGGGATGTTTCGAGTTTTAACCCTCTAACACCATGTTTTTAAGCCTAAGTCTAGAAATATGCAAAATACCGTCGAATTCTCAAATCGGGACTCCCGCGGCTCTGGGGTCAGTTCCTACGAGTTACATTGGTCCCGTGGGAGGTGTTTGTGCCACCCACAGGGCCGTTCGGGGGCTGTTTCTAGTTTTCACCCTCAAACGCCATGTTTTGCTTAAGTCTAGAAATATGCAAATTACCGTCGTATTCTCAAACTGGGAGTCCCGCGATTGCGGGGTCAGTTCCTACGAGTTACATTGGTCCCGTGGGAGGTGTTGGTTCCACCCACGAGGACGTTCGGGGGCTGTTTCTTGTTCTCACCATCTAACGCCATGTTTTTAAGCCTATGTCTAATTATATGCAAATTATCATCGTATTCTCAAACCGAGAGTCCCGTGCCTACGGCGTCAGTTCTACGAGTTACATTGGTCCCGTGGGAGGTGTTGGTGCCACCCATAGGGCCGTTAGAGGGTTGTTTCGAGTTTTCACCCTCAAACGCCATGTTTTGCTTAAGTCTAGAAATATGCAAATTATCGTCGAATTATCAAAATGCGAGTCCCGCGGCTCTGGGGTCAGTTCCTCCGAGTTACATTTGTCCCGTAGGAGGTGATGGTGCCACCCACGAGGCCATTCGGGGGATGTTTCGAGTTTTCAACCTCTAACGCCATGTTTTTCTTAAGTTTTGAAATATGGAAATTACCATCGTATTTTCAAACAAGGAGTCTCGTGGCTACGGGGTCAGTTCCTACGATTTACATTGGTCCCGTGGGAGGTGTTGGTGCCACCCACGGGGCCATTCGGGGGCTGTTTCGAGTTTTCACCCTCTAACGTCAAGTTTTTAAGCCCAAGTCGAGAAATATGCAAATTACCATCGTTGTCTCAAACCGGGAGACCCGCGACTGCGGGGTCAGTTCCTACGAGTTACATTGGTCCCGTGGGAGGTGCTGCTGCCACCCACGGGGCTGTTCGGGGGCTGTTTCGAGTTTTCCCCCTCTAACGTCATGTTTTTAGCCTAAGTCTAGAAATATACAAATTATCGTCGTACTCTCAAACCGGGAGACCCACGACAGTGGGGTCAGTTCCTATGAGTTACATTGGTCCCGTGGGAGGTATTGGTGCCACCCACGGGGCCGTTAGAGGGTTGTTTCGATTTTTCACCCTCTAACATCATGCTTTTAAGCCTAAGTCTAGAAATATGGAAATTATCGTCGTACTCTCAAACCGGGAGACCCGCGGTTGTGGTGTCATTTCCAACGATTTACATTGGATCCGTGGGAGGTAGTGGTGCCACCCACGGGGCCGTTAGAGGGTTTTTTGAGTTTTCACCCTCTAACGCCATGTTTTTAAGCCTAAGTCTAAAAATATACAAATATTTTCCAAATTCTCAAATCGAGAGTCCCGCGGATCTGGGGTCAGTTCCTACGAGTTACACTGGTCCCATGGGATGTGTTGGTGTCACCCACGGGGCCGTTCGTGGGCTGTTTTGAGTTTTCACCCTCTAATGCCATGTTTTTAAGCCTAAGTCTAGAAATATGAAAATTACCATTGTAATCTCAAATCGGGAGACCCGCGGCTGTGGGGTCAGTTCCTACGATTTACATTGGTTCCGTGGGAGGTGTTGGTGCCACCCATGTTGACGATAGAGGGTTGTTTTAAGTTTCACCCTCTAACGCCATGTTTTTAATCCTATGTCTAAAAATATCTAAATTACCATCGTATTCTCAAACCGGGGGTCCCGCGGCGGTGGGTTCTGTTCCTACGAGTTACAATTGTCCCGTGGCCGATGTTGGTGCCACCCATAGGGACGTTCGAGGGATGTTCCTAGTTCTCACCCTCTAACGCCATGTTTTTAAGCCTAAGTCTAGAAATTCGAAAATTATCATCGTATTCTCAAACAAGGAGCCCTGCGGCTGCGGGGTCGCTTCCAACGAGTTACATGGTCCCACGGGAGGTGTTGGTGCCACCCACGCGGCCGCTAGAGGGATGTTTCGAGTTTTCACCCTCTAAAGACATGTTTTTAAGCCTAAGTCTAGAAATATGCAAATTATTGTCGAATTCTCAAACCGGGACTCCCGCGGCTCTGGGGTCAGTTCCTACGAGTTACATTGGTCTCGTGGGAGGTGCTGGTGCCACCCACAGGGCCGTTCGGGGGCTGTTTCTAGTTTTTACCCTCAAACGCCGTGTTTTACTAAAGTCTAGAAATATGCAAGTTACCATCGTATTCTCAAACTGGGTGTCTCGCGACTCTGGGGTCAGTTCCTACGAGTTACATTGGTCCCGTGGGAGGTGTTGGTGCCACCCAAGGGGACGCTAGAGGGCTTATTCGAGTTTTCACCCTCTAACCCCGTGTTTTAAAGCCTAAGTCTCGAAATATAGAAATTATTGTCGAATTCTCAAACGGGAAGTCCCGCGGTTGTGGGGTCAGTTCCTACGAGTTACATTGGTCCCGTGGGAGGTGTTGGTACCACCCAAGGGGCCGTTCGGTGTCTGTTTCAAGTTTTCACCCTCTAACGTCATGTTTTTAAGCCTAAGTCTAGAAATATGCAAATTACCATTGTAATCTCAAATCAGGAGACCCGCGGCTATGGGGTCAGTTCCTACGATTTACATTGGTCCCGTGGGAGGTGTTGGTGCCACCCACGGGGCCGTTAGACGGTTGTTTCGAGTTATCACCCTCTAACGCCATGTTATTAAGCCTAAGTCTAGAAATATGCAAATTAGCGTCGTACGCTCAAACCGGGAGTCCCGGGTCTATAGTGTCAGTTCCTACGAGTTACATTGGTCCCGTGGGAGGTGGTGGTTCCACCCACGGGGCCATTCGGGGGTTATTTTAAGTTTTCACCCTCTAACGTCATGTTTTTAAGCCTAAGTATATAAATATGCAAATTACCATCGTACTCTCAAACCGGGAGACCCGCGACTGCAGGGTCAGTTCCTACAAGTTACATTGGTTCCATGGGAGGTGCTGCTGCCACCCACGGGGCCGTTCGGGGGATGTTTCGAGTTTTCACCCTCTAACGTCATGTTTTTAAGCCTAAGTCTAGAAATATGAAACTTACCATTGTAATATCAAATCGGGAGACCCGCGGATGTTGGGTCAGTTCCTACGATTTACATTGGTCCCGTGGGAGGTGTAGGTGCCACCCACGGGGCCGTTAGAGGGCTGTTTCAAGTTTTCAACCTCTAACGCCATGTTTTTAAGCCAAAGTCTAGAAATATACAAATTACTGTCAAATTCTCAAACCGGGAGTCCCGCGGCTGTGGGGTCAGTTCCTGCGAGTTAGATTGGTCCCGTGGGAGGTGTTGGTGCCACCCACGGGGATGTTTGGGTGGTGTTTTGAGTTTTCACCCTCTAACATCATATTTTTAAGCCTAAGTCTAGAAATATGCAAATTATTGTCGTACTCTCAAAGTGGGAGAACCGCGGCTGTGGTATTAGTTCCTACGAGTTACATTAGTCCCGTGGGTGGTTGTGGTGCCACCCACGGGGCCGTTAGAGGGTTGTTTCCAGTTTTCACCCTCTAACGCCATATTTTTAAGCATAAGTCCAAAAATATGCAAATTATCGTCGTATTCTCAAACCGGGAGTCCCGCGGCTGCGGGGTTAGTTCCTACGAGTTACATTGGTCCCATGGGAGGTGTTGGTCCCACCCACGGGACCGCTCGTGTGCTTTTCCGAGTTTTCACCCTCTAACGCCGTGTTTGGCTTAAGTCTAGAAATATGCAAATTACCGTCATTTTCTCCAACCGAGAGTCCCGCGGCTGCGGGTTAAGTTCCTATTACTTATATTATTCCTGTGGGAGGTGTTGGTGCCACCCACGGGGACGTTCGGGGGATGTTTCTCGTTCTCACCCTCTAACGCCATGTTTTAAGCCTAAGTCTAAAAATATGCAAATTATCGTCGTATTCTCAAACCGGGAGTTTCGCGGCTGCGGGTTCACTTCCTACGAGTAACATTGGTCCCACGGGAGGTGTTGGTTCCACCCACGGATCCGTTAGAGGGATGTTTCGAGTTTTAACCCTCTAACACCATGTTTTTAAGCCTAAGTCTAGAAATATGCAAAATACCGTCGAATTCTCAAATCGGGACTCCCGCGGCTCTGGGGTCAGTTCCTACGAGTTACATTGGTCCCGTGGGAGGTGTTTGTGCCACCCACAGGGCCGTTCGGGGGCTGTTTCTAGTTTTCACCCTCAAACGCCATGTTTTGCTTAAGTCTAGAAATATGCAAATTACCGTCGTATTCTCAAACTGGGAGTCCCGCGATTGCGGGGTCAGTTCCTACGAGTTACATTGGTCCCGTGGGAGGTGTTGGTTCCACCCACGAGGACGTTCGGGGGCTGTTTCTTGTTCTCACCATCTAACGCCATGTTTTTAAGCCTATGTCTAAATATATGCAAATTATCATCGTATTCTCAAACCGAGAGTCCCGTGCCTACGGCGTCAGTTCTACGAGTTACATTGGTCCCGTGGGAGGTGTTGGTGCCACCCATAGGGCCGTTATAGGGTTGTTTCGAGTTTTCACCCTCAAACGCCATGTTTTGCTTAAGTCTAGAAATATGCAAATTATCGTCGAATTCTCAAAACGGGAGTCTCGCGGCTCTGGGATCAGTTCCTCCGAGTTACATTTGTCCCGTGGGAGGTGATGGTGCCACCCACGAGGCCATTCGGGGGATGTTTCGAGTTTTCAACCTCTAAAGCCATGTTTTTCTTAAGTCTTGAAATATGGAAATTACCATCGTATTTTCAAACAAGGAGTCCCGCGGCTACGGGGTCAGTTCCTACGATTTACATTGGTCCCGTGGGAGGTGTGGGTGCCAACCACGGGGCCATTCGAGGGCTGTTTCGAGTTTTCACCCTCTAACGTCAAGTTTTTAAGCCCAAGTCGAGAAATATGCAAATTACCATCGTTGTCTCAAACCGGGAGACCCGCGACTGCGGTGTCAGTTCCTACGAGTTACATTGGTCCCGTGGGAGGTGCTGCTGCCACCCACGGGGCTGTTCGGGGGCTGTTTCGAGTTTTCCCCCTCTAACGTAATGTTTTTAGCCTAAGTCTAGAAATATACAAATTATCGTCGTACTCTCAAATCGGGAGACCCACGACAGTGGGGTCAGTTCCTATGAGTTACATTGGTCCCGTGGGAGGTATTGGTGCCACCCACGGGGCCGTTGGAGGGTTGTTTCGATTTTTCACCCTCTAACATCATGCTTTTAAGCCTAAGTCTAGAAATATGCAAATTATCGTCGTACTCTCAAACCGGGAGACCCGTGGTTGTGGTGTCAGTTCCAACGATTTACATTGGATCCGTGGGAGGTAGTGGTGCCACCCACGGGGCCATTAGAGGGTTTTTTGTGTTTTCACCCTCTAACGCCATGTTTTTAAGCCTAAGTCTAAAAATATACAAATATTTGCCAAATTCTCAAATCGAGAGTCCCGCGGATCTGGGGTCAGTTCCTACGAGTTACACTGGTCCCATGGGAGGTGTTGGTGTCACCCACGGGGCCGTTCGTGGGCTGTTTTGAGTTTTCACCCTCTAATGCCATGTTTTTAAGCCTAAGTCTAGAAATATGAAAATTACCATTGTAATCTCAAATCGGGAGACCTGCGGCTGTGGGGTCAGTTCCTACGATTTACATTGGTTCCGTGGGAGGTGTTGGTGCCACCCATGTTGACGATAGAGGGTTGTTTTAAGTTTCACCCTCTAACGCCATGTTTTTAATCCTAAGTCTAAAAATATCTAAATTACCATCGTATTCTCAAACCGGGGGTCCCGCGGCTGTGAGTTCAGTTCCTACGAGTTACAATTGTCCCGTGGGCGATGTTGGTGCCACCCATAGGGACGTTCGAGGGATGTTCCTAGTTCTCAACCTCTAACGCCATGTTTTTAAGCCTAAGTCTAGAAATTCGAAAATTATCATCGTATTCTCAAACAAGGAGCCCTGCGGCTGCGGGGTCACTTCCAACGAGTTACATGGTCCCACGGGAGGTGTTGGTGCCACCCACGCGGCCGCTAGAGGGATGTTTCGAGTTTTCACCCTCTAAAGACATGTTTTTAAGCCTAAGTCTAGAAATATGCAAATTATTGTCGAATTCTCAAACCGGGACTCCCGCGGCTCTGGGGTCAGTTCCTACGAGTTACATTGGTCTCGTGGGAGGTGCTGGTGCCACCCACAGGGCCGTTCGGGGATTGTTTCTAGTTTTTACCCTCATACGCCGTGTTTTACTAAAGTCTAGAAATATGCAAGTTACCATCGTATTCTCAAACTGGGTGTCTCGCGACTACGGGGTCAGTTCCTACGAGTTACATTGGTCCCGTGGGAGGTGTTGGTGCCACCCACGGGAACGTTAGAGGGCTTATTCGAGTTTTCACCCTCTAACGCCGTGTTTTAAAGCCTAAGTCTCGAAATATAGAAATTATTGTCGAATTCTCAAACGGGGAGTCCCGCGGTTGTGGGGTCAGTTCCTACGAGTTACATTTGTCCCGTGGGAGGTGTTGGTACCATCCAAGGGGCCGTTCGGGGTCTAGTTCAAGTTTTCACCCTCTAACATCATGTTTTTAAGCCTAAGTCTAGAAATATACAAATTACCATTGTAATCTCAAATCAGGAGACCCGCGGCTATGGGGTCAGTTCCTACGATTTACATTGGTCCCGTGGGAGGTGTTGGTGCCACCCACGGGGCCGTTAGACGGTTGTTTTGAGTTATCACCCTCTAACGCCATGTTATTAAGCCTAAGTCTAGAAATATGCAAATTACCATTGTACTCTCAAACCGGGAGTCCCGGGTCTACAGGGTCAGTTTCTCCGAGTTACATTGGTCCCGTGGGAGGTGGTGGTTCCACCCACGGGGCCATTCGGGGGTTATTTTAAGTTTTCACCCTCTAACGTCATGTTTTTAAGACTAAGTATATAAATATGGAAATTACCATTGTACTCTCAAACCGGGAGACCCGTGGCTGCAGGGTCAGTTCCTACAAGTTACATTGGTTCCACGGGAGGTGCTGCTGGCACCCACGGAGCCGTTCGGGGGATGTTTCGAGTTTTCACCCTCTAACGTCATGTTTTTAAGCCTAAGTCTAGAAATATGAAACTTACCATTGTAATCTCAAATCGGGAGACCCGCAGCTGTTGGGTCATTTACTACGATTTACATTGGTCCCATGGGAGGTGTAGGTGCCACCCACGGGGCCGTTAGAGGGCTGTTTCAAGTTTTCAACCTCTAACGCCATGTTTTTAAGCCAAAGTCTAGAAATATACAAATTACTGTCAATTTCTCAAACCGGGAGTCCCGCGGCTGTGGGGTCAGTTCCTGCGAGTTAGATTGGTCCCGTGGGAGGTGTTGGTGCCACCCACGGGGCTGTTTGGGTGGTGTTTTGAGTTTTCACCCTCTAACGTCATATTTTTAAGCCTAAGTCTAGAAATATGCAAATTATTGTCGTACTCTCAAAGTGGGAGAACCGCGGCTGTGGTATTAGTTCCTACGAGTTACATTAGTCCCGTGGGTGGTTGTGGTGCCACCCACGGGGCCGTTAGAGGGTTGTTTCCAGTTTTCACCCTCTAACGCCATATTTTTAAGCATAAGTCCAAAAATATGCAAATTATCGTCGTATTCTCAAACCGGGAGTCCCGCGGCTGCGGGGCTAGTTCCTACGAGTTACATTGGTCCCATGGGAGGTGTTGGTCCCACCCACAGGACCGCTCGTGTGCTTTTCCGAGTTTTCACATTCTAACGCCGTGTTTGGCTTAAGTTTAGAAATATGCAAATTACCGTCATTTTCTCCAACCGAGAGTCCCGCGGCTGCGGGTTCAGTTCCTATTACTTATATTATTCCTGTGGGAGGTGTTGGTGCCACCCACGGGGACGTTCGGGGGATGTTTCTCGTTCTCACCCTCTAACGCCATGTTTTAAGCCTGAGTCTAGAAATATGCAAATTATCGTCGTATTCTCAAACCGGGAGTCCCGCGGCTGCGGGTTCACTTCCTACGAGTGACATTGGTCCCACGGGAGGTGTTGGTTCCACCCACGGATCCGTTAGAGGGATGTTTCGAGTTTTAACCCTCTAACACCATGTTTTTAAGCCTAAGTCTAGAAATATGCAAAATACCGTCGAATTCTCAAATCGGGACTCCCGCGGCTCTGGGGTCAGTTCCTACGAGTTACATTGGTCCCGTGGGAGGTGTTTGTGCCACCCACAGGGCCGTTCGGGGGCTATTTCTAGTTTTCACCCTCAAACGTCATGTTTTGCTTAAGTCTAGAAATATGCAAATTACCGTCGTATTCTCAAACTGGGAGTCCCGCGATTGCGGGGTCAGTTCCTACGAGTTACATTGGTCCCGTGGGAGGTGTTGGTTCCACCCACGAGGACGTTCGGGGGCTGTTTCTTGTTCTCACCATCTAACGCCATGTTTTTAAGCCTATGTCTAAATATATGCAAATTATCATCGTATTCTCAAACCGAGAGTCCCGTGCCTACGGCGTCAGTTCTACGAGTTACATTGGTCCCGTGGGAGGTGTTGGTGCCACCCATAGGGCCGTTAGAGGGTTGTTTCGAGTTTTCACCCTCAAACGCCATGTTTTGCTTAAGTCTAGAAATATGCAAATTATCGTCGAATTCTCAAAACGGGAGTCCCGCGGCTCTGGGGTCAGTTCCTCCGAGTTACATTTGTCCCGTGGGAGGTGATGGTGCCACCCACGAGGCCATTCGGGGGATGTTTCGAGTTTTCAACCTCTAACGCCATGTTTTTCTTAAGTCTTGAAATATGGAAATTATCATCGTATTTTCAAACAAGGAGTCCCGCGGCTACGGGGTCAGTTCCTACGATTTACATTGGTCCCGTGGGAGGTGTTGGTGCCACCCACGGGGCCATTCGGGGGCTGTTTCGAGTTTTCACCCTCTAACGTCAAGTTTTTAAGCCCAAGTCGAGAAATATGCAAATTACCATCGTTCTCTCAAACCGGGAGACCAGCGACTGCGGGGTCAGTTCCTACGAGTTACATTGGTCCCGTGGGAGGTGCTGCTGCCACCCACGGGGCTGTTCGGGGGCTGTTTCGAGTTTTCCCCCTCTAACGTCATGTTTTTAGCCTAAGTCTAGAAATATACAAATTATCGTCGTACTCTCAAACCGGGAGACCCACGATAGTGGGGTCAGTTCCTATGAGTTACATTGGTCCCGTGGGAGGTATTGGTGCCACCCACGGGGCCGTTAGAGGGTTGTTTCGATTTTTCACCCTCTAACATCATGCTTTTAAGCCTAAGTCTAGAAATATGCAAATTATCGTCGTACTCTCAAACCGGGAGACCCGCGATTGTGGTGTCAGTTCCAACGATTTACATTGGATCCGTGGGAGGTAGTGGTGCCACCCACGGGGCCGTTAGAGGGTTTTTTGAGTTTTCACCCTCTAACGCCATGTTTTTAAGCCTAAGTCTAAAAATATACAAATATTTGCCAAATTCTCAAATCGAGAGTCCCGCGGATCTGGGGTCAGTTCCTACGAGTTACACTGGTCCCATGGGAGGTGTTGGTGTCACCCACGGGGCCGTTTGTGGGCTGTTTTGAGTTTTCACCCTCTAATGCCATGTTTTTAAGCCTAAGTCTAGAAATATGAAAATTACCATTGTAATCTCAAATCGGGAGACCTGCGGCTGTGGGGTCAGTTCCTACGATTTACATTGGTTCCGTGGGAGGTGTTGGTGCCACCCATGTTGACGATAGAGGGTTGTTTTAAGTTTCACCCTCTAACGCCATGTTTTTAATCCTAAGTCTAAAAATATCTAAATTACCATCGTATTCTCAAACCGGGGGTCCCGCGGCTGTGAGTTCAGTTCCTACGAGTTACAATTGTCCCGTGGGCGATGTTGGTGCCACCCATAGGGACGTTCGAGGGATGTTCCTAGTTCTCACCCTCTAACGCCATGTTTTTAAGCCTAAGTCTAGAAATTCGAAAATTATCATCGTATTCTCAAACAAGGAGCCATGCGGCTGCGGGGTCACTTCCAACGAGTTACATGGTCCCACGGGAGGTGTTGGTGCCACCCACGCGGCCGCTAGAGGGATGTTTCGAGTTTTCACCCTCTAAAGACATGTTTTTAAGCCTAAGTCTAGAAATATGCAAATTATTGTCGAATTCTCAAACCGGGACTCCCGCGGCTCTGGGGTCAGTTCCTACAGGTTACATTGGTCTCGTGGGAGGTGCTGGTGCCACCCACAGGGCCGTTCGGGGACTGTTTCTAGTTTTTACCCTCAAACGCCGTGTTTTACTAAAGTCTAGAAATATGCAAGTTACCATCGTATTCTCAAACTGGGTGTCTCGCGACTACGGGGTCAGTTCCTACGAGTTACATTGGTCCCGTGGGAGGTGTTGGTGCCACCCACGGGGACGTTAGAGGGCTTATTCGAGTTTTCACCCTCTAACGCCGTGTTTTAAAGCCTAAGTCTCGAAATATAGAAATTATTGTCGAATTCTCAAACGGGGAGTCCCGCGGTTGTGGGGTCAGTTCCTACGAGTTACATTGGTCCCGTGGGAGGTGTTGGTACCACCCAAGGGGCCGTTCGGGGTCTGTTTCAAGTTTTCACCCTCTAACGTCATGTTTTTAAGCCTAAGTCTAGAAATATGCAAATTACCATTGTAATCTCAAATCAGGAGACCCGCGGCTATGGGGTCAGTTCCTACGATTTACATTGGTCCCCTGGGAGGTGTTGGTGCCACCCACGGGGCCGTTAGACGGTTGTTTCGAGTTATCACCCTCTAACGCCATGTTATTAAGACTAAGTCTAGAAATATGCAAATTACCGTTGTACTCTCAAACCGGGAGTCCCGGGTCTACAGGGTCAGTTTCTACGAGTTACATTGGTCCCGTGGGAGGTGGTGGTTCCACCCACGGGGCCATTCGGGGGTTATTTTAAGTTTTCACCCTCTAACGTCATGTTTTTAAGCCTAAGTATATAAATATGGAAATTACCATCGTACTCTCAAACCGGGAGACCCGCGGCTGCAGGGTCAGTTCCTACAAGTTACATTGGTTCCATGGGAGGTGCTGCTGCCACCCACGGGGCCGTTCGGGGGATGTTTCGAGTTTTCACCCTCTAACGTCATGTTTTTAAGCCTAAGTCTAGAAATATGAAACTTACCATTGTAATATCAAATCGGGAGACCCGCGGCTGTTGGGTCAGTTCCTACGATTTACATTGGTCCCGTGGGAGGTGTTGGTGCCACCCACGGGGCCGTTAGAGGGCTGTTTCAAGTTTTCAACCTCTAACGCCATGTTTTTAAGCCAAAGTCTAGAAATATACAAATTACTGTCAAATTCTCAAACCGGGAGTCCCGCGGTTGTGGGGTCAGTTCCTGCGAGTTAGATTGGTCCCGTGGGAGGTGTTGGTGCCACCCACGGGGCTGTTTGGGTGGTGTTTTGAGTTTTCACCCTCTAACGTCATATTTTTAAGCCTAAGTCTAGAAATATGCAAATTATTGTCGTACTCTCAAAGTGGGAGAACCGCGGCTGTGGTATTAGTTCCTACGAGTTACATTAGTCCCGTGGGTGGTTGTGGTGCCACCCACGGGGCCGTTAGAGGGTTGTTTCCAGTTTTCACCCTCTAACGCCATATTTTTAAGCATAAGTCCAAAAATATGCAAATTATCATCGTATTATCAAACCGGGAGTCCCGCGGATGCGGGGTTAGTTCCTACGAGTTACATTGGTCCCATGGGAGGTGTTGGTCCCACCCACAGGACCGCTCGTGTGCTTTTCCGAGTTTTCACACTCTAACGCCGTGTTTGGCTTAAGTCTAGAAATATGCAAATTACCGTCATTTTCTCCAACCGAGAGTCCCGCGGCTGCGGGTTCAGTTCCTATTACTTATATTATTCCTGTGGGAGGTGTTGGTGCCACCCACGGGGACGTTCGGGGGATGTTTCTCGTTCTCACCCTCTAACGCCATGTTTTAAGCCTAAGTCTAGAAATATGCAAATTATCGTCGTATTCTCAAACCGGGAGTCCCGCGGCTGCGGGTTCACTTCCTACGAGTAACATTGGTCCCACGGGAGGTGTTGGTTCCACCCACGGATCCGTTAGAGGGATGTTTCGAGTTTTAACCCTCTAACACCATGTTTTTAAGCCTAAGTCTAGAAATATGCAAAATACCGTCGAATTCTCAAATCGGGACTCCCGCGGCTCTGGGGTCAGTTCCTACGAGTTACATTGGTCCCGTGGGAGGTGTTTGTGCCACCCACAGGGCCGTTCGGGGGCTGTTTCTAGTTTTCACCCTCAAACGCCATGTTTTGCTTAAGTCTAGAAATATGCAAATTACCGTCGTATTCTCAAACTGGGAGTCCCGCGATTGCGGGGTCAGTTCCTACGAGTTACATTGGTCCCGTGGGAGGTGTTGGTTCCACCCACGAGGACGTTCGGGGGCTGTTTCTTGTTCTCACCATCTAACGCCATGTTTTTAAGCCTATGTCTAAATATATGCAAATTATCATCGTATTCTCAAACCGAGAGTCCCGTGCCTACGGCGTCAGTTCTACGAGTTACATTGGTCCCGTGGGAGGTGTTGGTGCCACCCATAGGGCCGTTAGAGGGTTGTTTCGAGTTTTCACCCTCAAACGCCATGTTTTGCTTAAGTCTAGAAATATGCAAATTATCGTCGAATTCTCAAAACGGGAGTCCCGCGGCTCTGGGGTCAGTTCCTCCGAGTTACATTTGTCCCGTGGGAGGTGATGGTGCCACCCACGAGGCCATTCGGGGGATGTTTCGAGTTTTCAACCTCTAACGCCATGTTTTTCTTAAGTCTTGAAATATGGAAATTATCATCGTATTTTCAAACAAGGAGTCCCGCGGCTACGGGGTCAGTTCCTACGATTTACATTGGTCCCGTGGGAGGTGTTGGTGCCACCCACGGGGCCATTCGGGGGCTGTTTCGAGTTTTCACCCTCTAACGTCAAGTTTTTAAGCCCAAGTCGAGAAATATGCAAATTACCATCGTTCTCTCAAACCGGGAGACCAGCGACTGCGGGGTCAGTTCCTACGAGTTACATTGGTCCCGTGGGAGGTGCTGCTGCCACCCACGAGGCTGTTCGGGGGCTGTTTCGAGTTTTCCCCCTCTAACGTCATGTTTTTAGCCTAAGTCTAGAAATATACAAATTATCGTCGTACTCTCAAACCGGGAGACCCACGATAGTGGGGTCAGTTCCTATGAGTTACATTGGTCCCGTGGGAGGTATTGGTGCCACCCACGGGGCCGTTAGAGGGTTGTTTCGATTTTTCACCCTCTAACATCATGCTTTTAAGACTAAGTCTAGAAATATGCAAATTATCGTCGTACTCTCAAACCGGGAGACCCGCGGTTGTGGTGTCAGTTCCAACGATTTACATTTTATCCGTGGGAGGTAGTGGTGCCACCCACGGGGCCGTTAGAGGGTTTTTTGAGTTTTCACCCTCTAACGCCATGTTTTTAAGCCTAAGTCTAAAAATATACAAATATTTGCAAACATCTCAAATCGAGAGTCCCGCGGATCTGGGGTCAGTTCCTACGAGTTACACTGGTCCCATGGGAGGTGTTGGTGTCACCCACGGGGCCGTTCGTGGGCTGTTTTGAGTTTTCACCCTCTAATTCCATGTTTTTAAGCCTAAGTCTAGAAATATTAAAATTACCATTGTAATCTCAAATCGGGAGACCCGCGGCTGTGGGGTCAGTTCCTACGATTTACATTGGTTCCGTGGGAGGTGTTGGTGCCACCCATGTTGACGATAGAGGGTTGTTTTAAGTTTCACCCTCTAACGCCATGTTTTTAATCCTAAGTCTAAAAATATCTAAATTATCATCGTATTCTCAAACCGGGAGTGCCGCGACTGTGGGGTCAATTCCTACGAGTTAAATTTGTCCATTGGGAGGTGTTGGTACGACCCACGGGGCAGTTCGTGGGCTGTTTCGAGTTTTTTCCCTCAAACGCCATGTTTTGCTTAAGTCCAGAAATATGTAAATTACCGTCTTATTCTCAAATCGGGAGTCCCACAGCTATGGGATCAGTTCCTACGACTTACATTGGTCCCGTGGGAGGTGTTTGGGCCACCCATGGGGACGTTCGGGGGCTGTTTCTAGTTCTCACCCTCTAACGTCATGTTTTTAAGCCTAAGTCTAGAAATATGCAAATTACCGTCGTACTATCAAACCGAGAGACCCACGACAGTGGGGTCAGCTCCTACGAGTTTCATTGGTCCCGTGGGAGGTGTTGTTGCCACCCAAGGGTCCGTTCGGTGGTTGTTTCGAGTTTTCACCCTCTAATGTCATGATTTTAAACCTAAGTCTAGAAATATGTAAATTACCGTCGTACTCTCAAACCGGGAGACCCGTGGCTGTGGGGTCAGGTCCTACGATTTTCATTGGCCTCGTGGGAGGTGTTGGTGCCACCCACGGGGCCGTTAGAGGGATGCTTTAAGTTTTCAACCTCGAACTCCAAGTTTTTAAGCCTAAGTCTAAAAATATGGAAATTATCGTCGTATTCTCAAACCGGGTGTCCCGCGGCTGTGGCGTCAGTTCCTACGAGTTACATTGGTCCCATGGGAGGTGGTGGTGCAACCAACGGGGACGTTCGGTGGAAGTTTCGAGTTTCACCATCAAACGCCATGTTTTGCTTAAGTCTAAAAATATGTAAATTACTGTCGTGTTTTTAAATCGGGAGTCTCGTGGCTACGGGATCATTACTTACTAGTTACATTGGTCCTGTGGGAGGTGTTGGTGCCACCCATGGGGACGTTCGGGGGTTGTTTCTAGTTCTCACCCTCTAACGCCATGTTTTTAAGCCTAAGTCTAGAAATATGCAAATTACCATCGTATTCTCAAACCGGGAGTCCCGCGGCTGCGGGGTCAGTTCTTATTAGTTACATTGGTCCCGTGGGAGGTTTGGTGCCACCAACGGGGCCGTTTGGGGGCTATTTCGAGTTTTCACCCTCTAACGTCACGTTTTTAAGCCTATGTCTAAAAATATGCAAATTACCGTCCTATTCTCAAACCGGGAGACCCGCGGCTGTGGGGTAAGTTCCTACAAGTTCTAATGGTCCCATGGGAGGTGTTGGTGCCACCCACGTGGCCGTTAGAGGGTTATTTCGAATTTTCACCCTCTAACTCCGTGTTTTAAAGCTTAAGTCTAGAAATATACATATTATTGTCTAATTCTCAAACCGGGAGTCCCGCGGTTGTGGGGTCAGTTCCTACGAGTTACATTGGTCCTGTGGGAGGTGTTGGTGCCCCCCACGGGGCCGTTTGGGGGCTGTTTTGAGTTTTCAACCTCTAACGCCATGTTTTTCCTAAGTCCAGAAATATGCAAATTACCGTCGTACTCTCAAACCTGGAGACCCGTTGCTGCGGGGCCATTTCCTATGAGTTAAATTGGTCCCGTGGGAGTTGTTGGTGCCACCCACGGGGCCGTTTGGGGGCTATTTCGAGTTTTCACCCTCTAACGTCATGTTTTTAATCCTAAGTCTAGAAATATGCAAATTACCATCATATTCTCACGGCAGGAGACCCGCGGCTGTGGGTTCAGTTCCTACGAGTAACATTGGACTCGTGGGAGGTGTTGGTGCCACCCATGGGGACGTTAAAGGGCTATTTCTAGTTTTCACCCTCTAGCGCTAGGTTTTTAAGCCTAAGTCTAGAAATATGCAAATTACCGTCTTACTCTCAAACCGGGAGTCCCGCGGCTACAGGGTCATTTCCTACGAGTTACATTTTTCCCGTGGGAGATGTTGGTGCCACCCATGGAGCCATTCGAGGGCTGTTTCGAGCTTTCACCCTTAAACGTCTTGTTTTTAAGCCTAAGTCTAGAAATATGCAAATTACAGTCGTACTCTTAAATCGGGAGACCCGCGATTGCGGCGTCAGTTCCTACGAGTTACATTGGTCCAGTCGGAGGTGTTTTTTCCACCCACGGGGCCGTTCGGGGACTGTTTCGAGTTTTCACCCTCTAACGTCTTGTTTTTAAGCCTAAGTCTATAAATATGTAAATTATCGTCATACTCTCAAACCGAGAGACTCGCGGCTATGGGGTCAGTTCCTACGATTTACATTGGTCCCGTGGGAGGTGTTGGTGCCACCCACGAGGCCGTTAGAGGGCTGTTTTAAGTTTTCACCCTCTAACTCCAAATTTTTAAGCCTAAGTCTAAAAATATGGAAATTATCATCGTATTCTCAAACCGGGAGTCCCGCAGCTGTGGGGTCAGTTCCTACGAGTTACATTGGTCCCATGGGAGGTGATGGTGCTACCCACGAGGCCGTTCGGGGGAAGTTTCGAGTTTTCGCCATCAAACGCCATGTTTTACTTAAGTCTAAAATTATGTAAATTATCATCGTATTTTTAAATCGGGAGTCTTGCGGCTACGGGATCAGTTCTTACGAGTTACAATGTTCCTGTGGGAGGTGTTGGTGCCACCCATGGGGACGTTCGGGGGTTGTTTCTAGTTCTCACCCTCCAACGCCATGTTTCTAAGCCTAAGTATAGAAATATGCAAATTACCATCGTATTCTCAAACCGGGAGTCCCGCGGCTGCGGGGTCAGTTCTTATGAGTAACATTGGTCTCATGGGAGGGGTTGGTTGCACCCACGGGGTCGTTTGGGTGCTATTTCGAGTTTCCATCCACTAACATCATGTTTTTAAGCCTAACTCTAGAAATATGAAAATTACCATCGTATTCTCAAACCGGGAGACCCGCCGCTGCGGGGTTAGTTCCTACGAGTCACATTCGTCCCGTGGGAGGTGTTGGTGCCACCCAAGGGGCCTTTAGAGGGTTGTTTCGAGTTTTCACCCTCTAACGCCATGTTTTTGGGCCTAAGTCTAGAATTATGCAAATTACCGTCGTATTCTCAAATCGAGAGACCCGTAGCTGTGGGGTCATTTCCTACAAGTTCCACTGGTTCCGTGGGAGGTGCGGGTGCCACCCACGGGTCCGTTAATGCCATGTTTTAAATCTTAAGTCTAGAAAATTACAAATTATTATCGAATTCTCAAACCGGGAGTCCCGCGGTTGTGGGGTCAGTTACTACGAGTTACATTGGTCCCGTGGGAGGTGTTGGTGCCACCCACGGAGACATTCGAGGGATATTTCGAGCTTTCACCCTCTAACGTCATGTTTTTAAGCCTAAGTCCAGAAGTATGCAAATTACTGTCGTGCTCTCAAATCGAGAGACCCGCGATTGCGGGGCCAGTTCCTACGAGTTACATTGGTCCCGTAGGAGGTGCTGCTGCCACCCACGGGGCCGTTCGGGGGCTAATTCGTGTTTTCACCCTCTAACGTCATGTTTTTAAGCCTAAGTCTAGAAATACGTAAATTACCGTCGTACTCTCAAATCGGGAGATCCACGGCTGTGGGGGCAGTTCCAACGATTTACATTGGTCTCGTGGGAGTTGTTGGTGCCACCCGCGGGGCCGATAGAGGGTTGTTTTAAGTTTTCACCCTCTGACTCCAAGTTTTCAAGCCTAAGTCTAAAAATACGAAAATTATCATAGTATTCTCAAACCGGGAGTCCCGCGGCTGTGGGGTCAGTTCCTACGTGTTACATTGGTCCCACGGGAGGTGGTGGTTCGACCCACGGGGCCGTTCGGCGGAAGTTTCGAGTTTTCACCCTCAAACGCCATGTTTTGCTTAAGTCTTAAAATATGTAAATTACCGTCGTATTTTTAAATCGGGAGTCCCGCAGCTACGGGGTCAGTTCCTACGAGTTACATTGGTCCCGTGGGAGGTGTTGGTGCCACCCACGGGGCCGTTTGGTGGCTATTTCGAGTTTTCACCCTCTAACATCATATTTTTAAGACTGAGTCTAGAAATATATAAATTACCGTCGTATTCTCAAACCAGGAGACCCGTGGCTGTGGGGTCAGTTCCTACGAGTTACATTGCTCCCGTGGGAGGTCTTGGTGCCACCCACGGGGCCGTTATGGGACAGTTTCGAGTTTTCACCCTCTAACGCCATGTTTTTAAGCCTAAGTTTAGAAATATGCAAATTACCATCATATTCTAAAACCGAGAGACCCGCGGCTGTGGGATCAGTTCTTACGAGTTACATTGGTCCCGTGGGAGGTGTTGGTGCCACCCACGGGGCCATTCGGGGGATGTTTCGAGCTTTCACCCTCTAACGTCGTGTTTTTATGTCTAAGTCTAGAAATATGAAAATTACCATCGTACTCTTAAATCGGGAGACCCGCGGCTACGGGGTCAGTTCTTAAGAGTTACATTCGTCCCGTGGGAGGTTTTGCTACCACCCATGAGGGCATTCGGGGGCTGTTTCGAGTTTTCACCCTCTAACGTCATGTATTTAGGCCTAAGTCTAGAAATTTGCAATTACCATCGTGCTCTCAAACCGGTAGACCCGCCGCTGCGGGGTCAATTCGTACGAGATACATTAGTCCCGTGGGAGGTGTTGGTGCCACCCACGGGGCTGTTAGAGGGATGTTTCGAGTTTTCACCCTCTAGCGCCATGTTTTTAAGCCTAAGTCTAAAAATATGCAAATTATCCTCGTATTCTCAAATTGGGAGACCCGCGGCTGTGGGTTCAGTACCTACAAGTTACATTGGTCCCGTGGGAGGTGTTGGTACCACCCACGGGGCCGTTCGGGGGCTATTTCGTGTTTTCACCCTCTAACGCCATGTTTTGCTTATGTCTAGAAATATGCAAATTACCGTCCTACTCTTAAACCGGGAAACCCGTGGCTACGGGGTGTGTTCCTACGAGTTACATTGGTCCCGTGGGAGGTGTTGGTGCCACCCACGGGGCCATTAGAAGGTTATTTCGAGCTTTCACCCTCTAACGCCATGTTTTGCGTAAGTTTAGAAATATGCAAATTACCGTCGTACTCTAAAACCAGAAGACCCGCGACTGTGGGGTCAGTTCCTACGAGTTACATTGGTCCCGTGGGAGGTGTTGGTGCCACCCACGGGGCCGTTCGGGGGCTGTTTTGAGTTTTCACCCTCTAACGCCATGTTTTTAAGCCTAAGTATAGAAATATGCAAATTACCGTCGTATTCTCAAATCGGGAGACCCGCGGCTGTGGGGACAGTTCCTACAAGTTACATTGGTCCCGTGGGAGGTGTTGGTGCCACCCACGGGGCCATAAGAGGGTTGTTTCGGATTTTCACCCTTTAACGCCATGTTTTAAAGCCTAAGTCTAGAAATATACAAATTATTGTCGAATTCGGAAATCGAGAGTCCCGCGACTCTGGGTTCAGTTCCTACGAGTTACATTGGTCCTGTGGGAGGTGTTGGTACCACCCACGGGGCCGTTCAGGGGCTATTTCGTGTTTTCACCCTCTGACGCCATGTTTTGTTTATGTCTAGAAATATGCAAATTACCGTCCTACTCTCAAACCATGAAACCCGTGGCTACGGGGTCTGTTCCTACGAGTTACATTGGTCCCATGGGAGGTGTTGGTGCCACCGAGGGGGACATTAGAAGGCTATTTCGAGTTTTCACCCTCTAACGCCATGTTTTTCTTAAGTCTAGAAATATGCAAATTACCGTCGTACTCTAAAACCCGGAGACCCGCGACTGTGGGGTCAGTTCCTACGAGTTACATTGGTCCCGTGGGAGGTGTTGGTGCCACCCATGGGCCGTTCGGGGGCTGTTTTGAGTTTTCACCCTCTAACATCATGTTTTTAATCCTAAGTTTAGAAATATGCAAATTAGCATTGTACTCTCAACCGGGAGATCCGCGGCTGTAGGGTCAGTTCCTAAGATTTACATTGGTCCGGAGGGAGGTGTTGGTGCCACCAACGGGGCCGTTAGAGGGCGGTTTTAAGTTTTCACCCTCTAACTCCATGTTTTGAAGTTTAATTCTAAAAATATGCAAATTATCGTCATATGCTCAAAACGGGAGTCTCGCGAATGTGGGGTCAATTCCTATGAGTTTCATTGGTCCCATGTGAGGTGTTGGTGCCACCCACATTGCCGTTCAGGGGATGTTTCGAGTTCTCACCCTCAAACGCCATGTTTTACTTAAGTCTAGAAATATGCAAATTACCGTCGTGTTCTCAAACTGGGAGTCCCGCGGCTGCGGGGTCAGTTCCTATGAGTTACATTGGTTCCGTGGGAGGTGGTGGTGCCACCCACGGGGACGTTCGGGAGCTATTTCGAGTTTCCACCCACTAACGTCATGTTTTTAAGCCTAAGTCTAGAAATATGCAAATTACAATCGTATTCTCAAACCGGGAGACCCGCCGCTGCGGGGTCAATTCGTACGAGATACATTAGTCCCGTGGGAGGTGTTGGTGCCACCCACGGGGCTGTTAGAGGGATGTTTCGAGTTTTCACCCTCTAGCGCCATGTTTTTAAGCCTAAGTCTAAAAATATGCAAATTATCCTCGTATTCTCAAATTGGGAGACCCGCGGCTGTGGGTTCAGTACCTACAAGTTACATTGGTCCCGTGGGAGGTGTTGGTGCCACCCACGGGGCCGTTAGAGGGTTGTTTTGAATTTTCACCGTTTAACACCATGTTTTAAAGCCTAAGTCTAGAAATACACAAATTATTATCGAATTCCCAAATAGAGAGTCCCGCGGCTGTGGGGTCCGTTCCTACGAGTTACATTGGTTCTGTGGGAGGTTATGGTGCCACCCACAGGGCCGTTTGGGGGCTGTTTCGAGTTTTCACCCTCTAACACCATGTTTTGCATAAGTTTAGAAATATGATAATTACCATCGTACTATCAAATCGGGAGACCCGCGGCTGCTGGGTCAGTTCCTATGAGTTACATTGGTCCCATGGGAGGTGTTGGTGCCACCCACGGTGCCATTTGGGGTCTATTTCGAGTTTTCACCCTCTAATGTCATGTTTTTAAGCCTAAGTCTAGAAATATGCAAATTACCATTGTAGTCTCAAACCGAGAGACCCGCGGCTGTGGGGTCATTTCCTACGAGTTACATTGGTCCCGTGGGAGGTGTTGGTGCCACCCACTGGGCCGTTAAAGGGTTGTTTCGAGTTTTCACCCTCTAACGCCATGTTTTTAAGCGTAAGTCTAGAAATATGAAAGTTACCTTTGCATTCTCAAATCGAAAGACCCGCGACTGTGGGGTCAGTTCTTACGAGTTACATTGGTCCTATGATATGTGTCGGTGCCACCCATGGGGCCGTTAGAGAGCTGTGTCGAGTTTTCAACCTCTAACGCCATGTTTTTAAGCCTAAGTCTGGAAATATGCAAATTACAGTCGTACTCTCAAACCGGGATTCCCGTGGCTACTGGGTCAGTTTCCTATGAGTTACACTGGTTCCGTGGGAGATGTTGGTGCCACCCACGGGGCCATTCGGTGGCTGTTTCGCGTTTTCACCCTCTAACGTCATGTTTTTAAGCCTAAGTCTAGAAATATTCAAATTACCATCGTACTCTTAAATCAGGAGACCCACGGATGCGGGGTCAGTTCGTACGAGTTACATTGGTTCCGAGGGAGGTGTTGCTGCCACCCACGGGCCCGTTCGGGGACTGTTTTGAGTTTTCACCCTCTAACGTCATGTTTTTAAGCATCAGTCTAGAAATATGCAAATTATCGTCGTACACCCAAACCAGGAGACCCGCGAAAGTGGTGTCAGTTCCTACAAGTTACATTGGTCCCGTGAGAGGTGTTGGTGTCACCCAAGGGCCGTTCGGGGGCTGTTACGAGTTTTCACCATCTAACGTCATGTTTTTAAGCCTAAGTCTAATAATATGCAAATTACCATTCTATTCTCATAACGGGAGACCCACGGCTGTATGGTCAGTTCCCACGATTTACATTGGTCCCGTGGGAGGTGTTGGTGCCAGCCACGGGGCCGTTAGAGGGCTATTCTAAGTTTTCACCCTCTAACTCCATGTTTTTAAGCCTAAGTCTAAAAATATGCAAATTATCGTTGTATTCTCAAACTGGGAGTCCCGTGGCTGGGGGGTCAGCTCCTACGAGTTAAATTTGTCCCATGGGAGGTGTTGGTGCCATCCACGGGGCCGTTTGGGTGCAGTTTCGAGTTTTCACCCTCAAAGGCTATGTTTTGCTTAAGTATAGAAATATGTAAATTACTGTCGTATTCTCAAATTGGGAGTCCCGTGGATACGGGATCAGTTTCTACGAGTTACATTGTTCCCGTGGGAGGTGTTTGTGCCACCCACGAGGCCATTTGGGGGCTATTTCGAGCTTTCACCATCTAACGCCATGTTTTGCTTAAGTCTAAAAATATGCAAATTATCGTCGTACTCTAAAATCAGGAGACCCGCGACTGTGGGGTCAGTTCCTACGAGTTACATTGGTCCCGTGGGAGGTGTTAGTGCCACCCACGGGGCCGTTCGGGGGCTGTTTTGAGTTTTCACCCTCTAACGTCATGTTTTTAAGCCTAACTCTAAAAATATGCAAATTACCATTTAATTCTCAAACCGGGAGACCCGCGGCTATGGGGTCAATTCCTACGAGTTACGTTGGTCCCGTGGGAGGTGTTGGTGCCACCCACGGGGCCGTTAGAGGGTTGTTTCGAGTTTTCACCCTCTAACAACATGTTTTTAAGCCTAAGTCTAGAAATATGAAAATTACCGTCGTATTCCCAAACAGGGAGTTCTGCGGCTGCGGGGTCAGTTCCTACGAGTTACATTAGTCCCGTGGGAGGTGTTGGTGCCACCCCCGGGGCCATTAGAAGGTTATTTCGAACATTCACCCTCTAACGTCATGTTTTTAAGCCTAAGTCTAGAAATATGCAAATTACCATCGTACTCTAAAACCGGGAGACCCGCGGCTGTGGGGTCAGGTCCTACGAGTTACATTAGTCCCGTGGGAGGTGTTGGTGCCACCCACGGGGCTATTAGAGGGATGATTCGAGTTTTCACCCTCTAACGCCTTGTTTTTAAGCCTAAGTATAGAAATATGCAAATTACCATCGTATTCTCAAATCGAGAGACCCGCGGCTGTGGGGACAGTTCCTACAAGTTACATTGGTCCCGTGGGAGGTGTTGGTGCCACCCACGGGGCCATAAGAGGGTTGTTTCGGATTTTCACCTTTTAACGCCATGGTTTAAAGCCTAAGTCTAGAAATATACAAATTATTGTCGAATTCTTAAATCGAGAGTCCCGTGACTCTGGGTTCAGTTCCTACGAGTTACTTTGGTCCTGTGGGAGGTGTTGGTACCACCCACGGGGCCGTTCGGGGGCTATTTCGTGTTTTCACCCTCTAACGCCATGTTTTGCTTATGTCTAGAAATATGCAAATTACCGTCCTACTCTCAAACCGGGAAACTCGTGGCTACGGGGTGTGTTCCTACGAGTTACATTGGTCCCGTGGGAGGTGTTGGTGCCACCCACGGGGCCATTAGAAGGTTATTTCGAGCTTTCACCCTCTAACGCCATGTTTTGCGTAAGTTTAGAAATATGCAAATTACCGTCGTACTCTAAAACCAGAAGACCCGCGACTGTGGGGTGAGTTCCTACGAGTTACATTGGTCCCGTGGGAGGTGTTGGTGCCACCCACGGGGCCGTTCGGGGGCTGTTTTGAGTTTTCACCCTCTAACGCCATGTTTTTAAGCCTAAGTATAGAAATATGCAAATTACCGTCGTATTCTCAAATCGGGAGACCCGCGGCTGTGGGGACAGTTCCTACAAGTTACATTGGTCCCGTGGGAGGTGTTGGTGCCACCCACGGGGCCATAAGAGGGTTGTTTCGGATTTTCACACTTTAACGCCATGTTTTAAAGCCTAAGTCTAGAAATATACAAATTATTGTCGAATTCGGAAATCGAGAGTCCCGCGACTCTGGGTTCAGTTCCTACGAGTTACATTGGTCCTGTGGGAGGTGTTGGTACCACCCACGGGGCCGTTCAGGGGCTATTTCGTGTTTTCACCCTCTGACGCCATGTTTTGTTTATGTCTAGAAATATGCAAATTACCGTCCTACTCTCAAACCATGAAACCCGTGGCTACGGGGTCTGTTCCTACGAGTTAATTTTATCCCATGGGAGGTGTTGGTGCCACCGAGGGGGACATTAGAAGGCTATTTCGAGTTTTCACCCTCTAACGCCATGTTTTTCTTAAGTCTAGAAATATGCAAATTACCGTCGTACTCTAAAACCAGGAGACCCGCGACTGTGGGGTCAGTTCCAACGAGTTACATTGGTCCCGTGGGAGGTGTTGGTGCCACCCACGGGGCCGTTCGGGGGCTGTTTTGAGTTTTCACCCTCTAACGTCATGTTTTTAAGCCTAACTCTAAAAATATGCAAATTACCGTTTAATTCTCAAATCGGGAGACCCGAAGCTTTGGGGTCAATTCCTACGAGTTACGTTGGTCCCATGGGAGGTGTTGGTGCCACCCACGGGGCCGTTAGAGGGTTGTTTCGAGCTTTCTCCCTCTAACGCCATGTTTTTAAGCCTAAGTCTAGAAATATGAAAATTACCGTCGTATTCCCAAACCGGGAGTCCTGCGGCTGCGGGGTCAGTTCCTACGAGTTACATTAGTCCCGTGGGAGGTGTTGGTGCCACCCATGGTGCCATTTGGGGGCTATGTCGAGTTTTCATCCTCTAACGTCATGTTTTTAAGCCTAAGTCTAGAAATATGCAAATTACCATCGTATTCTAAAACCGGGTGACCCGCGGCTGTGGGGTCAGTTCCTAAGAGTTACATTAGTCCCGTGGGAGGTGTTGGTGCCACCCATGGGGCCGTTAGAGGGATGTTTCGAGTTTTCACCCTCTAACTCCATGTTTTTAAGCCTAAGTATAGAAATATGTAAATTACCGTCGTATTCTCAAATCGGCAGATCCGCGGCTGTGGGGACAGTTCCTACAATTTACATTGGTCCCGTGGGAGGTGTTGGTGCCACCCACGGGGGGTCATAAGAGGGTTGTTTCGGATTTTCACCCTTTAACGCCATGTTTTAAAGCCTAAGTCTAGAAATATACAAATTATTGTCAAATTCTGAAATCGAGAGTCCCGCGACTCTGGGTTCAGTTCCTTCGCGTTACATTGGTCCTGTGGGGAGGTGTTGGTACCACCCACCGGGCCGTTCGGGGGCTATTTCGTGTTTTCACCCACTAATGCCATGTTTTTCTTATGTCTAGAAATATGCAAATTACCGTCCTACTCTCAAACCGGGAAACCCGTGGCTACGGGGTCTGTTCCTACGAGTTACATTGGTCCCGTGGGAGGTGTTAGTGCCACCCACAGGGGCATTTGGGGGCTATTTTGAGTTTTCACCCTCTAACATCATGTTTTTAAGCCTAAGTCTAGAAATATGCAAATTACCATCACAATCTCAAACCGGGAAACCCGCGGCTGTGGGGTCAATTCCTACGAGTTACATTGGTTCCGTGGGAGGTGTTGGTGCCACCCAAGGGGCCGTTAGAGGGTTGTTTCGAGTTTTCACCCTCTAACACCATTTTTTTAAGCCTAAGTCTAGAAATATGAAAATTGTCATCGTATTCTCAAATCGGGAGACCCAGGGCTGTGGGGTTTGTTCCTATGAGTTACATTTGTCCCGTGGGAGGTGTTGGTGCCACCCACGGGGCCGTTAGAGAGTGGTTTCGAATTTTCACCCTTTAACGCAATGTTTTAAAGCCTAAGTCTAGAAATACACAAATTATTATCGAATTCTCAAATCGGGAGTCATGCGGTTGTGGGGTCAGTTCCTACGAGTTACATTGGTCCTGTGGGAGGTGTTGGTACCACCCATGGGGCTGTTCGGGGGCTATTTCGTGTTTTCACGATCTAACGCCATGTTTTGCTTATGGCTAGATATATGCAAATTACCGTCGTACTCTCAAACTGGGAAACCCGTGGCTGCGGGGTCTGTTCTTACGAGTTACATTGGTCCCGTGAGAGGTGTTGGTGCCACCCACGGGGCTATTTTGAGTTTTCACCCTTTAACATCATGTTTTTAAGCATAAGTCTAGAAATATGCAAATTACCGTCCTACTCTCAAACCGGGAAACCCGTGGCTACGGGGTCTGTTCCTACAAGTTACATTGGTCCCGTGGGAGGTGTTGGTGCCACCCACGGGGCCATTTGGGGTCTCTTTCGAGTTTCCACCCTCTAACATCATGTTTTTAAGCCTAAGTCTAGAAATATGCAAGTTACCATCGTAATATCAAACCGGGAAACCCGCGGCTGTGGGGTCAGTTTCTACGAGTTACATTGGTCCCTTGGGAGGTGTTGTTGCCACCCAAGGGGCCGTTAGAGGTTTGTTTCGAGTTTTCACCCTCTAACGCCATGTTTTTAAGCCTAAGTCTAGAAATATGAAAATTACCGTCGTATTCTCAAATCGGGAGACCCGCGGCTGTGGGGTCAGTTCCTACGAGTTACATTAGTCCCGTGGGAGGTGTTGGTGCCACCCACGGGGCCGTTAGAGAGTTGTTTCGAATTTTCAACATTTAACGCCATGTTTTAAAACCTAAGTCTAGAAATACACAAATAATTATCGAATTCTCAAATCGGGAGTCCCGCGGCTGCGGGGTCAGTTCCTACGAGTTACATTGGTCCTGTGGGAGGTGTTGGTACCACCCACGGGGCCGTTCGGGGGATATTTCGTGTTTTCACCCTCTAACGCCATGTTTTTCTTATGTCTAGAAATATGAAAATTACCGTCCTACTCTCAAACCGGGAAACCCGTGGCTGCGGCGTCTATTCCTACGAGTTACATTGGTCCCGTGGGAGGTGTTGGTTCCACCCACGGGGCCATTTGGGGGCTATTTTGAGTCTTCACCCTATAACGTCATGTTTTTAAGCCTAAGTCTAGAAATATGGAAATTACCATCCTACTCTCAAACCGGGAAACCCGCGGCTGCGGGGTCTGTTCCTACGAGTTACATTGGTCCCGTGGGAGGTGTTGGTGCCACCCACGGGGCCATTTGGGGGCTATTTTGAGTTTTCACCCTATAACGCCATGTTTCAAAGCCTAAGTCTAGAAATTTACAAATTATTGTCGAAATCTCAAACCGGGAGTCCCGCGGCTGTGGGGTCAGTTCCTACGAGGTACATTGGACCTGTGGGAGGTGTTGGTGCCACCCATGGGGAAGTTCGGTGGCTATTTCTAGTTCTCGCCCTCTAATGCCATGTTTTTAAAGCCTAAGTCTCGAAATATAAAAATTATTGTTGAATTCTCAAAAGGGGAGTTCCGCGACTGTGGGGTCAGTTCCTACGAGTTATATTGGTCCCGTGGGAGGTGTTGGTGCCACCCACGGGGCAGCTTGGGGGCTGTTTCAAGTTTTCACCCTCTAACATCATGTTTTAAAGCCTAAGTCTAAATATATACAAATTATCGTCGTATTCTCAAATCGAGAGACCCGCGGATGTGGTGTCAGTTCCTACGAGTTACATTGGTCCCGTGGGAGGTATTGGTTCCACCCACGAGGCCGTTCGGGGGCTATTTCGAGTTTTCACCCTCTAGCGTCAAGTTTTTAAGCCTAAGTCTAGAAATATATAAATTACCGTCCTACTTTCAAACAGGGATTCCCACGACTGCGGTGTTAGTTCCTACGAGTTACATTGGTCCCATGGGAGGTGTTGGTACCACCCACGGGGCCGTTAGAGGGCTGTTTCGAGTCTTCACCCTCTAACGTCATATTTTTAAGACTAAGCCTAAAAATATAGAAATATTTGTCAAATTATCAAACCGGTAGTCAGGCGGCTGTGGGGTCAGTTACTACGAGTTACATTGGTCCCAGGGGAGGTGTTGGTGCCACCCACGGGGCCGTTCGAGGGTTGTTTCGAGTTTTCACCCTCTAACGCAATGTTTGGCTTAAGTCTAGAAATATGAAAATTACCATTGTACTCTCAAGCCGAGAGACCCACGGGTGCGGGGTCAGTTCTTACGAGTTACATTGGTCCCGTGGGAGGTGTGGGTGCCAACCACGGGGCCGTTTGGGGGCTGTTTCGAGTTTTCATCCTCTAACGTCTTGTTTTTAATCCTAAGCTATAAATATTCAAATTACCATCGTATTCTCAAACCGGGAGTACCACGACTGCGGGGTCAGATCCTACGAGTTACATTGGTCCCGTGGGAGGTATTGGTGCCACCCACGAGGCCGTTTGAGGGCTGTTTGAGTTTTCACCCTCTAACGCCATGTTTTTAAACCTAAGTATAGAAATATACAAATTATTGTCTAATTCTCAAATCGAGAGTCCCGCAGCTATGAGGTTAGTTCCTACGAGTTACATTGGTCCCGTGGGAGGTATTGGTGCCACCCACGGGGCCGTTAGAGGGCTGTCTCGAGTTTTCACCCTCTAACATCATGCTTTTAAGCCTAAGTCTAGAAATATGCAAATTATCATCGTACACTAAAACCGGGAGACCCGCGGTTGTGGTGTCAGTTCCTACGATTTACATTGTATCCGTGAGAGGTAGTGGTGCCACCCACGGGGCCGTTAGAGGGTTTTTTGAGTTTTCACCCTCTAACGCCATGTTTTTAAGCCTAAGTCTAAAAATATATAAATATTTGCCGAATTCTCAAATTGAGAGTCCCGCGGATTTGGGGTCAGTTCCTACGAGTTACATTGGTCCCATGGGAGGTGTTGGTGTCACCCACGGGGCCGTTTGTGGGCTGTTTTGAGTTTTCACCCTCCAATGCCATGTTTTTAAGCCTAAGTCTAGATATATGTAAATTACGATTGTACTCTCAAACCGGGAGACCCGCGGCTGTGGGGTCAGTTCCAACGATTTACATTGGTCCCGTGGGAGGTGTTGGTGCCACCCATGGGGCCGTTAGAGGGATGTTTTAAGTTTTCACCCTCTAATGCCATGTTTTTAAGCCTAAGTCTAAAAATATGCAAATTATCATTGTATTCTCAAACCGGGAGTCCCGTGGTTGTGGGGTTAGTTCCTACGAGTTACATTGGTCCCATCGGAGGTGTTGGTGCGACCCACGGGGCCGTTCATGGGCTGTTTCGAGTTTTCACTCTCAAACGCCATGTTTTGCTTAAGTCCAGAAATATGTAAATTACCGTCGTATTCTCAAATCGGGAGTCTCGCGGCTACTGTATCGGTTCCTAAGATTTACATTGGTCCCGTGCGAGTTGTTGGTGCCACCCACAGGGCCGATAGAGGGTTGTTTTAAGTTTTCACCCTCTAACTCCAAGTTTTTGAGCATAAGTCTAAATATATGGAAATTATCATCGTATTCTCAAACCGGGAGTCCTACGGCTGTGGGGACAGTTCCTACGAGTTACATTGGTCCGACGGGAGGTGGTGGTTCGACCCACGGGGCCGTTCGGGGGCTGTTTCGAGTTTTCACCCTCTAGCGTCAAGTTTTTAAGCCTAAGTCTAGAAATATATAAATTACCATCCTACTTTCAAACCGGGAGTCCCACGACTGCGGTGTTAGTTCCTACGAGTTACATTGGTCCCATGGGAGGTGTTGGTGCCACCCACGGGGCCGTTAGAGCGTTGTTTCGAGTTTTCACCCTCTAACGTCATATTTTTAAGCCTAAGTCTAAAAATATAAAAATATGTGTCAAATTCTCAAACCGGTAGTCTGGCGGCTGTGGGGTCAGTTACTACGACTTACATTGGTCCCAGGGGAGGTGTTGGCGCCACCGACGGGGCCGTTCGAGGGTTGTTTCGAGTTTTCACGCTCTAATGCAATGTTTGGCTTAAGTCTAGAAATATGCAAATTACCATTGTACTCTCAAACCGGGAGACCCACGGGTGCGGGGTCAGTTCCTACGAGTTACATTGGTCCCGTGGGAGGTGTGGGTGCCAACCACGGGCCCGTTTGGGGGCTGTTTCGAGTTTTTATCCTCTAACGTCATGTTTTTAATCCTAAGCTAGAAATATTCAAATTACCATCGTATTCTCAAACCTGGAGTCCCACGACTAGGGGGTCAGATCCTACGAGTTACATTGGTCCCGTGGGAGGTATTGGTGCCACCCACGAGGCCGTTAGAGGGCTGTTTGAGTTTTCACCCTCTAACGCCATGTTTTTAAACCTAATTATAGAAATAAACAAATTATTGTCTAATTCTCAAATCGAGAGTCCCGCAGCTGTGGGGTCAGTTCCTACGAGTTACGTTGGTCCCGTGGGAGGTATTGGTGCCACCCACGGGGCCGTTAGAGGGTTGTTTCGAGTTTTCACCCTCTAACATCATGATTTTAAGCCTAAGTCTAGAAATATGCAAATTATTATCGTACTCTCAAACCGGGAGACCTGCGGTTGTGGTGTCAGTTCCAACGATTTACATTGGATCCGTGTGAGGTAGTGGTGCCACCCACGGGGCCGTTAGAGGGTTTTTTGAGTTTTCACACTCTAATGCCATGTTTTTAAGCCTAAGTCTAAAAATATACAAATATTTTCCGAATTCTCAAATCGAGAGTCCCGCGGATCTGGGGTCAGTTCCTACGAGTTACACTGGTCCCATGGGAGGTGTTGGTGTCACCCACGGGGCCGTTCGTGGGTTGTTTTGAGTTTTCACCCTCTAATGCCATGTTTTTAAGCCTAAGTCTAGATATATGTAAATTACCATTGTACTATCAAACCGGGAGACCCGCGGATGTGGGGTCAGTTCCTACGATTTACATTGGTCCCGTGGGAGGTGTTGGTGCCACCCATGGGGCCGTTAGGGGGATGTTTTAAGTTTTCACCCTCTAATGCCATGTTTTTAAGCCTAAGTCTAAAAATATGCAAATTATCATTTTATTCTCAAAACGGGAGTCCCGTGGTTGTGGGGTCAGTTCCTACGAGTTACATTGGTCCCATCGGAGGTGTTGGTGCGACCCACGGGGCCGTTCATAGGCTGTTTCGAGTTTTCACTCTCAAACGCCATGTTTTACTTAAGTCCAAAACTATGTAAATTACCGTCGTATTCTCAAATCGGGAGTCTCGCGGCTACTGTATCGGTTCCTACGATTTACATTGGTCCCGTGGGAGTTGTTGGTGCCACCCACAGGGCCGATAGAGGGATGTTTTACGTTTTCACCCTCTAACTCCATGTTTTTGAGCCCAAGTCTAAAAATATGGAAATTATCATCGTATTCTTAAACCGGGAGTCCTACGGCTGTGGGGACAGTTCCTACGAGTAAAATTGGTCCCACGGGAGGTGGTGGTTCGACCCACGAGACCGTTCGGGGGCTGTTTCGAGTTTTCACCCTCTCGCGTCAAGTTTTTAAGTCTAAGTCTAGAAATATATAAATTACCATCCTACTTTCAAACCGGGAGTCCCACGACTGCGGTGTTAGCTCCTACGAGTTACATTGGTCCCATGGGAGGTGTTGGTGCCACCCACGGGGCCGTTAGAGCGTTGTTTCGAGTTTTCACCCTCTAACGTCATATTTTTAAGCCTAAGTCTAAAAATATAGAAATATTTGTCAAATTCTCAAATCGGTAGTCTGGCGGCTGTGGGGTCAGTTACTACGAGTTACATTGGTCCCAGGGGAGGTGTTGGTGCCACCGACGGGGTCGTTCGAGGGTTGTTTCGAGTTTTCACCCTCTAATGCAATGTTGGGCTTAAGTCTAGAAATATGAAAATTACCATTGTACTCTCAAACCGGGAGACCCACGAGTGCGGGGTCAGTTCCTACGAGTTACATTGGTCCCGTGGGAGGTGTGGGTGCCAACCACGGGCCCGTTTGGGGGCTGTTTCGAGTTTTCATCCTCTAACGTCATGTTTTTAATCCTAAGCTAGAAATATTCAAATTACCATCGTATTCTCAAACCTGGAGTCCCACGACTACGGGGTCAGATCCTACGAGTTACATTGGTCCCGTGGGAGGTATTGGTGCCACCCACGAGGCCGTTAGAGGGCTGTTTGAGTTTTCACCCTCTAACGCCATGTTTTTAAACCTAATTCTAGAAATATACAAATTATTGTCTAATTCTCAAATCGAGAGTCCCGCAGCTGTGGGGTCAGTTCCTATGAGTTACATTGGTCCCGTGGGAGGTATTGGTGCCACCCAGGGGGCCGTTAGAGGGTTGTTTCGAGTTTTCACCCTCTAACATCATGCTTTTAAGCCTAAGCCTAGAAATATGCAAATTATCGTCGTACTCTCAAACCGGGAGACCTGCGGTTGTGGTGTCAGTTCCAACGATTTACATTGGATCCGTGGGAGGTAGTGGTGCCAACCACGGGGCCGTTAGAGGGTTTTTTGAGTTTTCACCCTCTAACGCCATGTTTTTAAGCCTAAGTCTAAAAATATACAAATATTTGCCGAATTATTAAATCGAGAGTCCCGCGGATCTGGGGTCAGTTCCTACGAGTTACACTGGTCCCATGGGAGGTGTTGGTGTCACCCACGGGGCCGTTCGTGGGCTGTTTTCAGTTTTCACACTCTAATGCCGTGTTTTTAAGCCTAAGTCTAGATATATGTAAATTACCATTGTACTATCAAACCGGGAGACCCGCGGATGTGGGGTCAGTTCCTACGAGTTACATTGGTCCCGTGGGAGGTGTTGGTGCCACCCATGGGGCCGTTAGGGGGATGTTTTAAGTTTTCACCCTCTAATGCCATGTTTTTAAGCCTAAGTCTAAAAATATGCAAATTATCATTTTATTCTCAAACCGGGAGTCCCGTGGTTGTGGGGTCAGTTCCTACGAGTTACATTGGTCCCATCGGAGGTGTTGGTGCGACCCACGGGGCCGTTCATGGGTTGTTTCGAGTTTTTACTCTCAAACGCCATGTTTTACTTAAGTCCAAAAATATGCAAATTACCGTCGTATTCTCAAATCGGGAGTCTCGCGGCTACTGTATCGGTTCCTACGATTTACATTGGTCCCGTGGGAGTTGTTGGTGCCACCCACAGGGCCGATAGAGGGCTGTTTTACGTTTTCACCCTCTAACTCCAAGTTTTTGAGCCTAAGTCTAAAAATATGGAAATTATCATCGTATTCTCAAACCGGGAGTCCTACGGCTGTGGGGACAGTTCCTACGAGTTACATTGGTCCCACGGGAGGTGGTGGTTCGACCCACGGGACCGTTCGGGGGCTGTTTCGAGTTTTCACCCTCTAGCGTCAAGTTTTTAAGTCTAAGTCTAGAAATATATAAATTACCGTCCTACTTTCAAACCGGGAGTCCCACGACTGCGGTGTTAGTTCCTACGAGTTACATTGGTCCCATGGGAGGTGTTGGTGCCACCTACGGGGCCGTTAGAGCGCTATTTCGAGTTTTCACCCTCTAACGTCATATTTTTAAGCCTAAGTCTAAAAATATAGAAATATCTGTCAAATTCTCAAACCGGTAGTCTGGCGGCTATTGGGTCAGTTACTACGACTTACATTGGTCCCAGGGGAGGTGTTGGTGCCACCGAAGGGGCCGTTTGAGGGTTGTTTTGAGTTTTCACCCTCTAACGCAATGTTTGGCTTAAGTCTAGAAATATGCAAATTACAATTGTACTCTCAAACCGGGAGACCCACGAGTGCGGGGTCAGTTCCTACGTGTTACATTGGTCCCGTGGGACGTGTGGGTGCCAACCACGGGGCCGTTTGGGGGCTGTTTCGAGTTTTCATCCTCTAACGTCATGTTTTTAATCCTAAGCTAGAAATATTCAAATTACCATCGTATTCTCAAACCTGGAGTCCCACGACTAGGGGGTCAGATCCTACGAGTTACATTGGTCCCGTGGGAGGTATTGGTGCCACCCACGAGGCCGTTAGAGGGCTGTTTGAGTTTTCACCCTCTAACGCCATGTTTTTAAACCTAATTCTAGAAATATACAAATTATTGTCTAATTCTCAAATCGAGAGTCCCGCAGCTGTGGGGTCAGTTCCTATGAGTTACATTGGTCCCGTGGGAGGTATTGGTGCCACCCAGGGGGCCGTTAGAGGGTTGTTTCGAGTTTTCACCCTCTAACATCATGCTTTTAAGCCTAAGCCTAGAAATATGCAAATTATCGTCGTACTCTCAAACCGGGAGACCTGCGGTTGTGGTGTCAGTTCCAACGATTTACATTGGATCCGTGGGAGGTAGTGGTGCCAACCACGGGGCCGTTAGAGGGTTTTTTGAGTTTTCACCCTCTAACGCCATGTTTTTAAGCCTAAGTCTAAAAATATACAAATATTTGCCGAATTATTAAATCGAGAGTCCCGCGGATCTGGGGTCAGTTCCTACGAGTTACACTGGTCCCATGGGAGGTGTTGGTGTCACCCACGGGGCCGTTCGTGGGCTGTTTTCAGTTTTCACACTCTAATGCCGTGTTTTTAAGCCTAAGTCTAGATATATGTAAATTACCATTGTACTATCAAACCGGGAGACCCGCGGATGTGGGGTCAGTTCCTACGAGTTACATTGGTCCCGTGGGAGGTGTTGGTGCCACCCATGGGGCCGTTAGGGAGATGTTTTAAGTTTTCACCCTCTAATGCCATGTTTTTAAGCCTAAGTCTAAAAATATGCAAATTATCATTTTATTCTCAAACCGGGAGTCCCGTGGTTGTGGGGTCAGTTCCTACGAGTTACATTGGTCCCATCGGAGGTGTTGGTGCGACCCACGGGGCCGTTCATGGGTTGTTTCGAGTTTTTACTCTCAAACGCCATGTTTTACTTAAGTCCAAAAATATGCAAATTACCGTCGTATTCTCAAATCGGGAGTCTCGCGGCTACTGTATCAGTTCCTACGATTTACATTGGTCCCGTGGGAGTTGTTGGTGCCACCCACAGGGCCGATAGAGGGCTGTTTTACGTTTTCACCCTCTAACTCCAAGTTTTTGAGCCTAAGTCTAAAAATATGGAAATTATCATCGTATTCTCAAACCGGGAGTCCTACGGCTGTGGGGACAGTTCCTACGAGTTACATTGGTCCCACGGGAGGTGGTGGTTCGACCCACGGGACCGTTCGGGGGCTGTTTCGAGTTTTCACCCTCTAGCGTCAAGTTTTTAAGTCTAAGTCTAGAAATATATAAATTACCGTCCTACTTTCAAATCGGGAGTCCCACGACTGCGGTGTTAGTTCCTACGAGTTACATTGGTCCCATGGGAGGTGTTGGTGCCACCTACGGGGCCGTTAGAGCGCTATTTCGAGTTTTCACCCTCTAACGTCATATTTTTAAGCCTAAGTCTAAAAATATAGAAATATCTGTCAAATTCTCAAACCGGTAGTCTGGCGGCTATTGGGTCAGTTACTACGACTTACATTGGTCCCAGGGGAGGTGTTGGTGCCACCGAAGGGGCCGTTCGAGGATTGTTTTGAGTTTTCACCCTCTAACGCAATGTTTGGCTTAAGTCTAGAAATATGCAAATTACAATTGTACTCTCAAACCGGGAGACCCACGAGTGCGGGGTCAGTTCCTACGTGTTACATTGGTCCCGTGGGAGGTGTGGGTGCCAACCACGGGGCCGTTTGGGGGCTGTTTCGAGTTTTCATCCTCTAACGTCATGTTTTTAATCCTAAGCTAGAAATATTCAAATTACCATCGTATTCTCAAACCGGGAGTCCCACGACTGCGGGGTCAGATCGTACGAGTTACATTGGTTCCGTGGGAGGTGTTGGTGCCACCCAAAGGGCCGTTAGAGGGTTGTTTCGAGTTTTCACCCTCTAACACCATGTTTTTAAGCCTAAGTCTAGAAATATGAAAATTGTCATCGTATTCTCAAACCGGGAGACCCGGGGCAGCGGGGTTTTGTTCCTACGAGTTACATTTGTCCCGTGGGAGGTGTTGGTGCCACCCACGGGGCCGTTAGAGAGTGGTTTTGAATTTTCACCCTTTAACGCAATGTTTTAAAGCCTAAGTCTAGAAATACACAAATTATTATCGAATTCTCAAATCGGGAGTCATGCGGTTGTGGGGTCAGTTCCTACGAGTTACATTGGTCCTGTGGGAGGTGTTGGTACCACCCACGGGGCTGTTCGGGGGCTATTTCGTGTTTTCACGATCTAACGCCATGTTTTGCTTATGGCTAGAAATATGCAAATTACCGTCGTACTCTCAAACTGGAAAACCCGTGGCTGCGGGGTCTGTTCCTACGAGTTACATTGGTCCCGTGGGAGGTGTTGGTGCCACCCACGGGGCCATTTCGGGGCTATTTTGAGTTTTCACCCTTTAACATCATGCTTTTAAGCCTAAGTCTAGAAATACGCAAATTACCGTCCTACTCTCAAACCGGGAAACCCGTGGCTACGGGGTCTGTTCCTACGAGTTACATTGGTCCCGTGGGAGGTGTTGGTGCCACCCACGGGGCCATTTGGGGGCTATTTCGAGTTTTCACCCTCTAACATCATGTTTTTAAGCCTAAGTCTAGAAATATGCAAATTACCATCGTAATCTCAAACCAGGAAACCCGCGGCTGTGGGGTCAGTTCCTACGAGTTACATTGGTCCAGTGGGAGGTGTTGGTGCCACCCAAGGGGCCGTTAGAGGTTTGTTTCGAGTTTTCACCCTCTAACGCCATGTTTTTAAGACTAAGTCTAGAAATATGAAAATTACCGTCGTATTCTCAAATCAGGAGACCCGTGGCTGTGGGGTCAGTTCCTACGAGTTACATTAGTCCCGTGGGAGGTGTTGGTGCCACCCACGGGGCTGTTAGAGAGTTGTTTCGAATTTTCACCATTTAACGCCATGTTTTAAAGCCTAAGTCTAGAAATACACAAATAATTATCGAATTCTCAAATCGGGGGCCCGCGGCTGTGGGGTCAGTTCCTACGAGTTACATTGGTCCTGTTGGAGGTTTTGGTACCACCCACGGGGCCGTTTGGGGGCTATTTCGTGTTTTCACCCTCTAACGCCATGTTTTTCTTATGTCTAGAAATATGCAAATTACCGTGCTACTCTCAAATCGGGAAACCCGTGGCTGCGGCGTCTGTTCCTACGAGTTACATTGGTCCCGTGGGAGGTGTTGGTTCCACCCACGGGGCCATTTGGGGGCTATTTTGAGTCTTCACCCTATAACGTCATGTTTTTAAGCCTAAGTCTAGAAATATGGAAATTACCATCCTACTCTCAAACCGGGAAACCCGCGGCTGCGGGGTCTGTTCCTACGAGTTACATTGGTCCCGTGGGAGGTGTTGGTGCCACCCACGGGGCCATTTGGGGGCTATTTTGAGTTTTCACCCTATAACGCCATGTTTCAAAGCCTAAGTCTAGAAATATACAAATTATTGTCGAAATCTCAAACCGGGAGTCCCGCGGCTGTGGGGTCAGTTCCTACGAGGTACATTGGACCTGTGGGAGGTGTTGGTGCCACCCATGGGGAAGTTCGGTAGCTATTTCGAGTTCTCGTCCTCTAATGCCATGTCTTTAAAGCCTAAGTCTAGAAAAATGCAAACTACCGTCGTATTCTAAAATCGGGAGTCTCGCAGCACCGGGATAAGTTCCTACGAGTTACATTGGTCCCGTGGGAGGTGTTGGTGCCACCCACGGGGCCGTTAGAGGGCTATTTCGAGTTTTCACCCTCTAACCCCATGTTTTAAAGCCTAAGTCTCGAAATATAAAAATTATTGTTGAATTCTCAAAAGGGGAGTTCCGCGGCTGTGGGGTCAGTTCCTACGAGTTATATTGGTCCCGTGGGAGGTGTTGGTGCCACCCACGGGGCAGTTTGGGGGCTGTTTCGAGTTTTCACCCTCTAACATCATGTTTTTAAGCCTAAGTCTAAATATATGCAAATTATCGGGGTATTCTGAAATCGAGAGACCCGCGGATGTGGTGTCAGTTCCTACGAGTTACATTGGTCCCGTGGGAGGTATTGGTTCCACCCATGAGGCCGTTCGGGGGCTATTTCGAGTTTTCACCCTCTAGCGTCAAGTTTTTAAGCCTAAGTCTAGAAATATATAAATTACCGTCCTACTTTGAAACCGGGATTCCCACGACTGCGGTGTTAGTTCCTACGAGTTACATTGGTCCCATGGGAGGTGTTGGTGCCACCCAAGGGGCCGTTAGAGGGCTATTTCGAGTTTCACCCTCTAACGTCATATTTTTAAGACTAAGTCTAAAAATATAGAAATATTTGTCAAATTCTCAAACCGGTAGTCTGGCGGCTGTGGGGTCAGTTACAACGAGTTACATTGGTCCCAGGGGAGGTGTTGGTGCCACCCACGGGGCCGTTCGAGTTTTCACCCTCTAACACAATGTTTGGCTTAAGTCTAGAAATATGCAAATTACCATTGTACTCTCAAACCGGGAGACCCACGGGTGCGGGGTCAGTTCCTACGAGTTACATTGGTCCCGTGGGAGGTGTGGGTGCCAACCACGGGGCCGTTTGGGGGCTGTTTCGAGTTTTCATCCTCTAACCTCATGTTTTTAATCCTAAGCTAGAAATATTCAAATTACCTTTGTATTCTCAAACCGGGAGTCCCACGACTGCGGGGTCAGATCCTACGAGTTACATTGGTCCCGTGGGAGGTATTGGTGCCACCCACGAGGCCGTTAGAGGGCTGTTTGAGTTTTCACCCTCTAACGCCATGTTTTTAAACCTAAGTCTAGAAATATACAAATTATTATCTAATTCTCAAATCGAGAGTCCCGCAGTTGTGGGGTCAGTTCCTACGAGTTACATTGGTCCCGTGGGAGGTATTGGTGCCACCCACGGGGCCTTTAGGGGGTTGTTTCGAGTTTTCACCCTCTAACATCATGCTTTTAAGCCTAAGTCTAGAAATATGCAAATTATCATCATACTCTCAAACCGGGAGACCCGCGGTTGTGGTGTCAGTTCCTACGATTTACATTGGATCCGTGGGAGGTAGTGGTGCCACCCACGGGGCCGTTAGAGGGTTTTTTGTGTTTTCACCCTCTAACGCCATGTTTTTAAGCCTAAGTCTAAAAATATACAAATATTTGCCGAATTCTCAAATCGAGAGTCCCGCGGATCTGGGGTCAGTTCCTACGAGTTACATTGGTCCCATGGGAGGTGTTGGTGTCACCCACGGGGCCGTTCGTGGGCTGTTTTGAGTTTTCACCCTCTAATGCCATGTTTTTAAGCCTAAGTCTAGATATATGTAAATTACCATTGTACTCTCAAACCGGGAGACCCGCGGATGTGGGGTTAGTTCCTACGATTTACATTGGTCTTGTGGCAGGTGTTGGTGCCACCCATGGTGCCGTTAGAGGGATGTTTTAAGTTTTCACCCTCTAATGCCATGTTTTTAAGCCTAAGTCTAAAAATATGAAAATTATCATTGTATTCTCAAACCGGGAGTCCCGTGGTTGTGGGGTCAGTTCCTACGAGTTACATTGGTCCCATCGGAGGTGTTGGTGCGACCCACGGGACCGTTCATGGGCTGTTTTGAGTTTTCACTCTCAAACGCCATGTTTTGCTTAAGTCCAGAAATATGTAAATTACCATCGTATTCTCAAATCGGGAGTCTCGCGGCTACTGTATCGGTTCCTACGATTTACATTGGTCCCGTGGGAGTTGTTGGTGCCACCCACAGGGCCGATAGAGGGTTGTTTTAAGTTTTCACCCTCTAACTCCAAGTTTTTGAGCCTAAGTCTAAAAATATGGAAATTATCATCGTATTCTCAAACCGAGAGTCCTACGGCTGTGGGGACAGTTCCTACGAGTTACATTGGTCCCACGGGATGTGGTGGTTCGACCCACGGGGCCGTTCGGGGGCTGTTTCGAGTTTTCACCCTCTAGCGTGAAGTTTTTAAGCCTAAGTCTAGAAATATATAAATTACCGTCCTACTTTCAAACCGGGAGTCCCACGACTATGGTGTTAGTTCCTACGAGTTACATTGGTCCCATGGGAGGTGTTGTGCCACCCACGGGGCCGTTAGAGCGCTGTTTCGAGTTTTCACCCTCTAACGTCATATTTTTAAGCCTAAGTATTAAAATATAGAAATATTTTTCAAATTCTCAAACCGGTAGTCTGGCGGCTGTGGGGTCAGTTACTACGAGTTACAATGGTCCCAGTGGAGGTGTTGGTGCCACCGACGGGGCCGTTCGAGGGTTGTTTGGAGTTTTCACCCTCTAACGCAATGTTTGGCTTAAGGCTAGAAATATGCAAATTACCATTGTACTCTCAAACCGGGAGACCCACGGGTGCGGGGTCAGTTCCTACGAGTTACATTGGTCCCGTGGGAGGTGTGGGTGCCCACCACGGGGCCGTTTGGGGGCTGTTTCGAGTTTTCATCCTCTAACGTCATGTTTTTAATCCTAAGCTAGAAATATTCAAATTACCATCGTATTCTCAAACCGGGAGTCCCACGACTGCGGGGTGAGATCCTACAAGTTACATTGGTCCCGTGGGAGGTATTGGTGCCACCCACGAGGCCGTTAGAGGGCTGTTTGAGTTTTCACCCTCTAACGCCATGTTTTTAAACCTAAGTCTAGAAAATATACAAATTACTGTCTAATTCTCAAATCGAGAGTCCCGCAGCTGTGGGGTCAGTTCCTACGAGTTACATTGGTCCCGTGGGAGGTATTGGTGCCACCCACGGGGTCGTTAGGGGGTTTTTCGAGTTTTCACACTCTAACATCATGCTTTTAAGCCTAAGTCTAGAAATAGGCAAATTATCGTCGTACTCTCAAACCGGGAGACCCGCGGTTGTGGTGTCAGTTCGAACGATTTACTTTGGATCCGTGGGAGGTAGTGGTGCCACCCACGGGGCCGTTAGAGGGTTTTTTGAGTTTTCACCCTCTAACGCCATGTTTTTAAGCCTAAGTCTAAAAATATACAAATATTTGCAGAATTCTCAAATCGAGAGTCCCGCGGATCTGGGGTCAGTTCCTACGAGTTACACTGGTCCCATGGGAGGTGTTGGTGTCACCCACGGGGCCGTTCGTGGGCTGTTTTGAGTTTTCACCCTCTAATGCCATGTTTTTAAGCCTAAGTCTAGATATATGTAAATTACCATTGTACTATCAAACCGGGAGACCCGCGGATGTGGGGTCAGTTCCTACGATTTACATTGGTCCCGTGGGAGGTGTTGGTGCCACCCATGGGGCCGTTAGAGGGATGTTTTATGTTTTCACCCTCTAATGCCATGTTTTTAAGCCTAACTCTAAAAATATACAAATTATCATTGTATTCTCAAACCGGTAGTCCCGTGGTTGTGGGGTCAGTTCCTACGAGTTACATTGGTCCCATCGGAGGTGTTGGTGCGACCCACGAGGCCGTTCATGGGCTGTTTCGAGTTTTCACCCTCAAACGCCATGTTTTGCTTAAGTCCCAAAATATGTAAATTACCGTCGTATTCTCAAATCGGGAGTCTCTCGTCTACTGGATCGGTTCCTACGATTAACATTGGTCCCGTGGGAGTTGTTGGTGCCACCCACGGGGCCGATAGAGGGCTGTTTTAAGTTTTCACCCTCTAACTCCAAGTTTTTAAGCCTAAGTCTAAAAATATGGAAATTATCATCGTATTCTCAAACCGGGAGTCCCGCGGCTGTGGGGTTAGTTCCTACGAGTTACATTGGTCCCACGGGAGGTGGTGGTTCGACCCACGGGGCCGTTCGGGGGAAGTTTCGATTTTCACCCTCAAACGCCATGTTTTTCTTAAGTCTAAAAATATGTAAATTATCGTCGTATTTTTAAATCAGGAGTCCCGCAGCTACGGGATCAGTTCTTACGAGTTACATTGGTCCTGGGGGATGTGTTGGTGACACCCATGGGGACGTTCGGGGGTTGTTTCTAGTTCTCACCCTCTAACGCCATGTTTTTAAGCCTAAGTCTAGAAATATGAAAATTACCGTCGTATTCTCAAACCGGGAGACCCACGGCAGTGGGGTCAGTTCCTATGAGTTACATTGGTCCCATAAGAAGTGTTGGTACGACCCATGGGGCCGTTCATGGGCTGTTTCGAGTTTTCACCCTCAAACGCCATGTTTTGCTTAAGTCCAAAAATATGTAAATTACTGTCGTATTCTCAAATCAGGAGTCTCGCGGCTACTGGATCGGTTCCTGCGAGTTACATTGGTCTCGTGGGAGGTGTTCGTGCCTTCCATGGGGACGTTCTGGGGATGTTTCTAGTTCTCACCCTCTAACGCCATGTTTTTAAGCCTAAGTTTAGAAATTAGAAAATTACCGTCGTATTCTCAAACCGAGAGTCCCGCGGCTGTGGAGTCAATTCGAACAAGTTACATTGGTCCCGTGGGAGGTATTGGTGCCACCCACGAGGCCGTTAGAGGGACGTTCGAGTTTTCACCCTCTAACGCCATGTTTTTAAGCCTTAGTCTAAAAATAAGCAAATTACCATCGTACTCTCAAACCAGGAGACCCGGGACTGCGGTGTCAGTTCATACCAGTTACATTGGTCCTGTGGGAGGTGTTGGTGCCACCCACGGGGCCGTTCGGGGGCTGTTTCAAGTTTTTACCTTCTAACGCCATGTTTTGCTTAAGTCTAGAAAAATACAAATTATCATCGTACTCTCAAACCGGGAGACCTGCGGCAGCGGGGTCAATTCCAACGAGTTACATTGGTCCTGTGGGAGGTGTTTGTGCCAGCCACGGGTCCGTTTGGGGGCTATTTCGAGTTTTCACCCTCTAACATCATGTTTTTATGTCGAAGTCTAGAAATATGCAAATTACCATTGTACTCTCAAATCGGGAGACCCGTGGCTGTGCGGCAGTTCCTACGAGTTACATTGGTCCCGTGGGAGGTGTTGGTGCCACCCACGGGGCCGTTAGAGTGCTGCTTCTATTTTTCACCCATTAATGCCATGTTTTTAAGCCTAAGTTTAAAAATATGAAAATTATCGTCTTATTCTCAAACTGGGAGTCCTGCGGAAGTGGGGTCAGTTCCTACGAGTTAAGTTGGTTCCATGGGAGGTGTTGGGGACACCCACGGGGCCGTTCGTGGGTTGTTTCAGGTTTTCACCCCCCAACGCCATGTTTTTTTTTAAGTCTAGAAGTATGTAAATTATCGTTGTATTCTCAAATCGAGAGTCCCGCGGCTACGGGATCAGTCCCAACGAGTTGCATTGGTCCCGTGGGAGGTGTTGGAGCCACCCACGGGGCCGTTAGAGGGATGTTTCGAGTTTTCACCCTCTAACGCCATGTTTTTAAGCCTACGTCTAGAAATAAACAAATTAGCGTCGAATTCTCAAATCGGGAGTCTCGTGGATCTGGCGTCAGTTCCTACGAGTTATATCGGTCTCGTGGGAGGTATTGGTGCCACCCACGGGACTCTTTGGGGGTCGTTTCGAGTTTTCACCCTCAAACACCATGTTTTGCTTAAGTCTATAAATATGGAAATTACCGTCGTGTTCTCAAACTGGGAGTCCCGCGGCTGCGGGGTCAGTTCCTATGAGTTACATTGGTCCCCTGGGAGGTGTTGGTGCCACCCACGGGGCCATTTGGGGCATGTTTTGAATTTTCGCTCTCTAACGTCATATTTTTAAGCCTAAGTCTAGAAATATGTAAATTACCATCGTATTCTCAAATCGAGAGTCCCGTGGCTACGGGATTTGTCCCTACGAGTAACATTGGACCCGTGGGAGGTGTTGGTGCCACCCATGGGGAAGTTCGGGGGCTGTTTCTAGTTCTCACCCTCTAATGCCATGTTTTTAAGCCTAAGTCCAGAAAAAAGCAAAATACCGTCGTATTCTAAAACCAGGAGTCTCGCGGCTGCGGGGTAAGTTCCTACGAGTTACATTGGTACCGTGGGAGGTATTGGTACCACGAGTTACATCAGTCCCTACGAGTGACATTGGTCCCGTGGGAGGTATTGGTACCACCCACGAGGCCGTTAGAGGGATATTTTGAGTTTTCACCCTCTAATGTCATGTTTTTACGACTAAGTCTCAAAATATACATATTGTTATCGAATTCCCAAACCGGGAGTCCCGCGACTGTGGCGTCAGTTCCTACGAGTTACATTGGTTTTGTGGGAGGTGTTGCTGCCACCCACAGGACCGTTCGGTGGCTGTTTCGAGTTTTCACCCTCTAACGCCATGTTTTGCTTAAGTCTAAAAATATGCAAATTACCGTCGTACTCTCAAACCTGGAGACCTGCGGTTGTGGGGTCAGTTCCTACGAGTTACATTGGTCCCGTGGGAGGTGCTGATGCCACCCACGGGGCCGTTCGGGGGCTATTTTGAGTTTTCCCCCTCTAACGTCATGTTTTTAAGCCTAAGTCTACAAATATGAAAATTACCATCGTTTTCTCAAACCGGCAGACCCGCGGTTGTGGGGTCAGTTCCTACGAGTTCGTGGGTCCCGTGGGAGGTGTTGGTGCCACCCACGGGGCCGTTAGAGGGCTGTTTGGAGTTTTGACCATCTAACGCCATGTTTTTTAGCCTAAGTCTAGAAATATCCAAATTACTGTCGTATTCTCAAATCGGGAGACCCGCGGCTGTGGGGTCAGTTCCTACGAGTTACATTGGTCGCGTGGGAGGTGTTGGTGCCACCCACGGGGCCGTTAGAGGGCTTTTTCGAGTTTTCACCATCTAACGCCATGTTTTAAAGCCTAAGTCTCGAAATATAGAAATTATTGTCGAATTCTCAAACAGGGAGTCCTGCGGCTGTGGAGACAGTTCCTACGAGTTACATTGGTCCCGTGGGAGGTGTTGGTGCCACCCATAGGGCAGTTTGGGAGCTGTTTCGAGTTTTCACCCTCTAACATCATGTTTTTATGCCTTAGTCTAAAAATATGCAAATAATCATCGTATTCTCAAATCGGGAGACCCGCGGATTTGGTATCAGTTCCTGCGAGTTACATTGATCCCATGGGAGGTATTGGTGCCACCCACGAGGCCGTTAGAGGGATGTTTGTGTTTTCACCCTTTAACGCCATGTTTTTAAACTTAAGTCTAGAAATATACAAATTATTGTCTAATTATCAAATCGAGAGTCCCAGAGCTGTGGGGTCAGTTCCTTTGAGTTACATTGGTCCCGTGGGAGGTATTGGTTCCACCCACGGGGCCGTTAGGAGGCTGTTTCGAGTTTTCACCCTCTAACATCATGCTTTTAAGCCTATGTCTAGAAATATGCAAATTATCGTCGTACTCTCAAATCGGGAGACCCGCGGTTGTGGTGTCAGTTCCTACGAGTTACATTGGATCCGTGGGAGGTAGTGGTGCCACCCACGGGGCCGTTAGATGGTTTTTCGAGTTTTCTCCCTCTAACGCCATGTTTTTAAGGCTAAGTCTAAAAATATACAAATATTTGCCGAATTCTCAAATCGAGAGTCCCGCGGATCTAGGGTCAGTTCCTACGAGTTACATTGGTCCCATGGGAGGTGTTGGTGCCACCCACGGGGCCGTTCGTGGGCTGTTTTGAGTTTTCACACTCTAATGCCATGTTTTTAAGCCTAAGTCTAGAAATATGTAAATTACCATTGTACTCTCAAACCGGGAGACCCGCGGCTGTGGGGTCATTCCTACGATTTACATTGGTCCCGTGGGAGGTGTTTGTGCCACCCATGGGGCCGTTAGAGGGATGTTTTAAGTTTTCACCCTCTAATGCCATGTTTTTAAGCCTAAGTCTAAAAATATGCAAATTATCATTGTATTCTCAAACCGGGAGTCCCGTGGTTATGGGGTCAGTTCCTACGAGTTACATTGGTCCCATCGGAGGTGTTGGTGCGACCCACGGGGCCGTTCATGGGCTGTTTCGAGTTTTCACCCTCAAACGCCATGTTTTACTTAAGTCCAGAAATATGTAAATTACTGTTGTATTCTCAAATTGGGAGTCTCGCGGCTACTGGATCGGTTTCTACGAGTTACATTAGTCCCGTGGGAGGTGTTGGTGCCTTCCATGGGGAATTCGGGGGCTGTTTCTAGTTCTCACCCTCTAACGCCTTGTTTTTAAGCCTAAGTTTAGAAATTAGAAAATTACTGTCGTATTCTAAAACCGGGAGTCTCGCAGCTGCGGGGTAAGTTCCTACGAGTTACATTAGTCCTATGGGAGGTATTGGTACCACCCACGAGGCCGTTAGAGGGATGTTTCTAGTTTTCACCCTCTAACGCCATGTTTTTAAGCCTTAGTCTAGAAATATGCAAAGTACCATCGTACTCTCAAACCGGGAGACCCGCGGCTGCGGGGTCAGTTCGTACCAATTACATTGGTCCTGTGGGAGGTGTTGGTGCCACCCATGGGGCCGTTCGGGGGCTGTTTCAAGTTTTTACCCTCTAACACCATGTTTTGCTTAAGTGTAGAAAAATACAAATTATCATCGTACTCTCAAATCGGGAGACCTGCGGTAGCGGGGTCAGTTCCAATGAGTTACATTGGTCCTGTGGGAGGTGTTGGTGCCACCCACGGGTCCGTTTGGGGGCTATTTCGAGTTTTCACCCTCTAACATCATGTTTTTATGTCTAGGTCTAGAAATATGCAAATTACCATTGTAATCTCAAACCGGGAGACCCGCGGCTGTGGGGAAGTTCCTACGAGTTACATTGGTCCCGTGGGAGGTGTTGGTGCCACCCACGGGGACGTTAGAGGGCTGCTTCGATTTTTCACCCGTTAATGCCATGTTTTTAAGCCTAAGTTTAAAAATATGAAAATTATCGTCGTATTCTCAAACCGGGAGTCCCGCGGCAGTGGGGCCAGTTCCTACGAGTTACGTTGGTTCCATGGGAGGTGTTGGGGCCACCCACGGGGTCGTTCGTGGGTTGTTTCAGGTTTTCACCCTCCAACGCCATGTTTTGCTTAAGTCTAGAAGTATGTAAATTACCTTCGTATTCTCAAATCGGGCGTCCCGCGGCTACGAGATCAGTCCCTACGAGTTACATTGGTCCCGTGGGAGGTGTTGGAGCCACCCACGGGGCCGTTAGAGGGTTGTTTCTAGTTTTCACCCTCTAACGCTATGTTTTTAAGCCTAAGTCAAGAAATTAACAAATTATCATCGCATTCTCAAATCGGGAGTCTCGCGGCTCTGGCGTCAGTTCCTACGAGTTATATTGGTTCCGTGGGAGGTGTTGGTGCCACCCACGGAGCCATTTGGGGGCAGTTTTAAATTTTCGCTCTCTAACGTCATATTTTTAAGCCTATGTCTAGAAATATGTAAATTACTATCGTATTCTCAAATTGAGAGTCCCGCGGCTACGGGATCTATTCCTACGAGTAACATTGGACCCGTGGGAGGTGTTGGTGCCACCCAAGGGGACGTTCGGGGACTGTTTCTAGTTCTCACCCTCTAATGTCATGTTTTTAAGCCTAAGTCTAGAAAAAAGCAAAATACCATCGTATTCTAAAACCGGGAGTCTTGCAGCTGCGGGGTAAGTTCCTACGAGTTACATTGGTCCTGTGGGAGGTATTGGTACCACCCACGAGGCCGTTAGAGGGATGTTTCAAGTTTTCACCCTATGATGTCATGTTTTTAAGCCTATGTCTCGAAATCTACAAATTATTATCGAATTTCGAAACCGGGAGTCCCGCGACTGTGGTGTGAGTTCCTACGAGTTACGTTGGTTTTGTGGGAGGTGTTGTTGCCACCCACGGGACCGTTCGATGGCTGTTTCGAGTTTTCACCCTCTAACGCCATGTTTTGCTTAAGTCTATAAATATGCAAATTATCGTCGTACTCTCAAACCTGGAGTCCTGCGGTTGTGGGGTCAATTCCTACGAGTTACATTGGTCCCGTGGGAGGTGCTGGTGCCACCTATGGGGCCGTTCGGGGGCTATTTTGAGTTTTCCCCCTCTAATGTCATGTTTTTAAGCCTAAGTCTACAAATATTCAAATTACCATCGTTTTCTCAAATCGGCAGACCCGCGGTTGTGGGGTCAGTTCTTACGAGTTCGTGGGTCCCGTGGGAGGTGTTGGTGCCACCCACGGGGCCGTTAGAGGGCTGTTTGGAGTTTTGACCCTCTAACGCCATGTTTTTAAACCTAAGTCTAGAAATATGCAAATTACTATCATATTCTCAAATCTGGAGACCCGCGGCTGTGGGGTCAGTTCCTACGAGTTACATTGGTCCCGTGGGAGGTGTTGGTGCCACCCACGGGGCCGTTAGAGGGCTTTTTCGAGTTTTCACCCTCTAACGCCATGTTTTAAAGCCTAAGTCTCGAAATATAGAAATTATTTTCGAATTCTCAAACGGGGAGTCTCGCGGCTGTGGGGTCAGTTCCTACGAGTTACATTGGTCCCGTGGGAGGTGTTGGTGCCACCCACGTGGCCGTTAGAGGGTTGTTTCGAGTTTTAACCCTCTTACGCCTTGTTTTAAAGTCTAAGTCTAGGAAATTATTATCGAATTCTCAAACTGAGAATCCCGTGGATGTGATGTCAGTTCCTACGAGTTACATTGGTCCCGTGGTAGGTGTTGGTGCCACCCACGGGGTCGTTTGGGGGCTGTTTTGAGTTTTCACCCTCTAACGTCTTGTTTTTAAGCCTAAGTCTAGAAATATGCAAATTATCGCCGTATTATCAAACCGGGAGACCCGTGGTGGTGGTGTCAGTTCCTATGAGTTACATTGGTCCTGTGGGAGGTGTTGGTGCCAACTACGGGGCCATTAGGGGGCTATTTCGAGTTTTCACCCTCTAACGTCATGTTTTCAAGCCTAAGTCTAGAAATATGAAAGTTACCGTCATATTCTCAAATCGGGAGACCCGTGGCTGTGGGGTCTGTTCCTATGAGTTACATTGGTCCCGTGGGAGGTGTTGGTGCCACCCACGGGTCCGTTCGACGGCTGTTTCAAGTTTTCACCCTCTAACATCTTGTTTTTAAGCCTAAGTGTAGAAATATGGAAATTATCATCGTATTCTAAAATCGTGAAACCTGCGGCTTTTGGTTCAGTTCCTACGAGTTACATTGGTCCCGTTGGAGGCGTTGGAGCCACCCACGGGGCCGTTAGAGGGATGTTTCGAGTTTTCACCCTCTAACGCCATGTTTTTAAGCGTAAGTCTACAAATAAAAAAAATAGCATCGAATGCTCAAACTGAGAGTCTCGCGGCTCTAGCGTCAATTCCTACGAGTTATATTAGTCCTGTGGAAGGTGTTGGTTCCACCCACGGGACTCTTCGAGGGCTGTTTCGAGTTTTTACCCTCAAACACCATGTTTTGCTTAAGTCTAGAAATATGCAAATTACCGTCGTGTTCTCAAACTGGGAGTTTCACGGCTGGGGGGTCAGTTCCTATGAGTTACATTGGTCCCGTGGGTGGTGTTGGTGCCACTCACGGGGCCGTTTGGTGGATGTTTTGAGTTTTTGACCTCGAACGTCATGTTTTTAAGCCTAAGTCTAGAAATATGCAAATTATCGTCGTATTATCAAACCGGGAGACCCGCGGATGTGGTTTTAGTTCCTATGAGTTACAATGGTCCCGTGGGAGGTGTTGGTGCCACCTACAGGGCCGTTTGGGAGCTGTTTCGAGTTTTCACCCTCTAACGTCATGTTTTTAAGCCCATGTCAATAACTATGCAAATTACCGTCGTATTCTCAAACTGGGAGACCCACAGCTGTGGGGTCCGTTCCTACGAGTTACATTGGTCCCGTTGGAGGTGTTGGTGCCACCCACGGGGCCATTCGAGGGCTGTTTTGAGTTTTCACCCTCTAACATCTTATTTTTAAGCCTATGTGTGAAAATATGAAAATTATCGTCGTATTCTAAAACCGGGAGACCCGCGGCTTTGGGGTCAGTTCCTACGAGTTACGTTGGTCTCGTGGGAGGTGTTGGAGCCACCCACGGGGCCGTTAGGGGGATGTTTCGAGTTTTCACCTTCTAACGCCATGTTTTTAAGCCTAAGTCTAGAAATATTCAAAATTAGCATCGAATTCTCAAACCGGGAGTCTCGCGGCTCTGGGGTTTGTTCCTACGAGTTTTATTGGTCCCGTGGGAGGTGTTGGTTCCACCCACGGGATTCTTCGGGGGCTGTTTCGAGTTTACACCCTCAAACACCATGTTTTACTTAAGTCTAGCAATATGCAAATTACCGTCGTTTTCTCAAACTGGGAGATCCACGGTTGCGGGGTCAGTTCCTATGAGTTACATTAGTCCCGTGGGAGGTGTTAGTGCCACCCACGGGGAGCTTCGGGGACTGTTTCTAGTTCTCACCCTCTAACGCCATGTTTTTAAGCCTAAGTCTAAAAATATGTAAATTATTATCGTATTCTCAAGCCGAGAGTCCCGTGGATGTGGGGTCAATTCCTACAAGTTACATTGGTCCCGTGGGTGGTGTTGGTGCCACCCACGGGGCCGTTAGAGGTTGTTTAGAGTTTTCACCCTCAAACACCATGTTTTGCTTAAGTCTAGAAATATGCAAATTAACGTCGAATTATAAAACCGAGAGTCCCGCAGCTGTGGGGTCAGTTCCTACGAGTTACATTGGTCCCGTGGGAGGTGTTGGTGCTACCCACGAGGTCGTTCGGGGGTTGTTTTGAGTTTTCATCTTCTAACGCCATGATTTTCTTAAGTCTAGAAATATGAAAATAACCATTTTAATTCTCAAACTGGGAGACCCGCGTCTGCGGGGTCAGTTCCAAGGAGTTACATTGGTCCCGTGGGAGGTGTTAGTGCCACCCACGGGGACGTTCGGGGGCTGTTTCTAGTTCTCACCGTCTAATGCCATGTTTGTAAGACTAAGTCTATAAATTTAAAAATTACCATCGTACTGTCAAACCGGGAGTACCGCGGTTGCGGGGTCTAAACCTACGAGTTACATTGGTGTCGTGGGAGGTATTGGTGCCACCCACGAGGCCGTTAGATGTATGTTTGAGTTTTCACAATCTAACGCCGTGTTTTTAAGCCTAAGTCTCAAAATATACAAATTATTGTCGAATTCTCAATCCGGGAGTCCCGTGGGTGTGGGGTCAGTTCGTACGAGTTACATTGGTCCTGTGGGAGTTGTTGGTGCAACCCAGGGGGCCGTTCGGGGCCTGTTTTGAGTTTTCACCCTCTAACGTCATGTTTTTAATCCTAAGTCTAGAAATATACAAATTATCATTGTACTCTCAAACCGGGAGACCCGCGGCTACTGGGTCTGTTCCTATGAGTTTCATTGGTCCCGTGGGAAGTGTTGGTGCAACCCACGGGGCCGTACGAGGTCTGTTTCGAGTTTTAACCCTCTAACGCCATGTTTTGCTTAACTCTAGAAATATGTAAATTACCATTTTAATTCTCAAACCGGGAGACCCATGGTTGCGGGGTCAGTTCCAACCAGTTACATGGGTCCCGTGGGAGGTGTTGGTGCTACCCACAGGGCCGTGTGAGGGCTGTCTCGAGTTTTCACCCTCTAACGTCGTGTTTTTAAGACTAAGTCTAGAAATATACAAATTACCGTCGTACTCTCAAACCGAGAGACCCGCGGCTACTGGGTCAGTTCCTTGGAGTTACATTGGTCCCGTGGGAAGTGTTGGTGCAACCCACGGGGCCGTTCGGGGGCTGTTTCGAGTTTTCATCCACTAACGTCGTGTTTTTAAGCCTAAGTCTAGAAATATTCAAATAACCATCGTATTCTTAAATCGGGAGACCCGCGACTGTTGGGTCAGTTCCTACGAGTTACGTTTTTCCCGTGGGAGGTGTTGGTGCCACCCATGGGGCCGTTTGGGGGCTATGTCGAGTTTTCACCCTCCAACGCCATGGGGCCGTTAGAGGGGTGTTTCAAGCTTTCACCCTCTAACGCCATGTTTTTAAGCATAAGTCTAAAAAATACAAATATATGTCGAATTCTCAAACCGGGAGTCTTGCGGCTCCGGGGTCAGTTCCTACGAGTTACAATGGTCCCATGGGAGGTGTTGGTGCCACCCACAGGGCCGTTCGGTGGTTGTTTCGAGTTTTCTTCCTCTAACACGATGTTTTCTTTTAGTCTAGAAATATGCAAATTACCTGCGTACTCTCAAACCGGGTGACCCGCGGCTGCGGGGTCAGTTCCTACGAGTTACATTGGTCCCATGGGAGGTGTTGGTGCCACCCACGGGGCCGTTTATGGGCTGTTTCTAGTTTTCACCCTCTAACATCATGTTTTTACGCCTAAGTCTAGAATTATGCAAATTACCGTCGCATTCTAAAACCGGGAGACCCGCAGCTGTGGGGTCAGTTCCTACGAGTTACATTGGTTCCGTGGGAGGTGTTGGTGCCACCCACGGGGCCGTTAGAGGGATGTTTAGAGTTTTCACCCTATAACGCCATGTTTTCAAGACTAAGTCTAGAAATATGCAAATTATCATCTAATTCTCAAACCGGGAGTCCCGCGTTTCTGGGGCCAGTTCCAACGAGTTATATTGGTCCCGTGGGAGGTGTTGGTGCCACCCACGGGGACGTTTGGGGGATGTTTCGAGATTTCACCCTCAAACGCCATGTTTTGCGTAAGTCTAGAAATATGAAAATTTTCGTCGTATTCTCAAACTGGGAGTCCCGCGGCAGCGAGGTCAGTTTCTACCAGTTACGTTGGTCCCATGGGAGGTGTTGGTTCCACCCACGGGGAAGTTCGGGGGTTATTTCTAGTTCTCGCCCTGTAATGCCATGTTTTTAAGCCTAAATCTGGAAATATGCAAATTATCATCGTATTCTCAAACCGAGAGTCCCGCGGCTGCGGGGTCAGTTCCTGCGAGTTATATTGGTCCCGTGGGAGGTGTTGTGCCACCCACGGGGCCGTTAGTTGGTTGTTTCGAGGTTTCAGCCTCAAATACCAAGTTTTCCTTAAGTAAAAAAATATGCAAATTATCGTCAAATTGTCAAACTGGCAGTCACGCGGTTCTGGGGTCAATTCCTATGAGTTACATTGGTCCCGTGGGAGGTGATGGTTCCACCCATGGAGCCGTTTGTGGGTTGTTTCGAGTTTTCAAACTCTAACGTCATGTTTTTAAGCTTAAGTCTAGAAATATGCAAATTACCGTCGTACTCTCAAACCGGGAGACCCGTGGGAGGTGTTGGTGCCACCTACGGTGCCGTTAGATGGTTGTTTCAAGTTTTCACCCTCTAACGCCATGTTTTTAAGCCTAAGTAAAAAAATATGCAAATTATCGTCGTATTCTCAAATCGGGAGTCCCGCGGTGCGGGGTCAGTTCCTACGAGTTACATTGGTCCCGTGGGAGGTGTTGGTGCCACCCACGGGGACGTTTGGGGGCTGTTTCTAGTTTTCACCCTCTAACGTCATGTTTTTAAGCCTAGGTCTAGAAATATACAAATGATCGTCGCATTCTCAAATCGGGAGACCCGCGGCTATGGGCTTAGTTCCTACGAGTTACATTGGTCCCGTGGGAGGTGTTGGTGCCACCCACGAGGTCGTTCGAGTGCTATTTTGAGTTTTAACCTTCTAATGCAATGTTTTTCTTAAGTCTATAAATATGCAAATTATCGTTGAATTCTCAAATCGGGAGACCCGCGACTGCGGGGTCAGTTCCTACGAGTTACATTTGTCCCGTGGGAGGTGTTGGTGCCACCCACGGGGCCGTGTTTTTTTTTTTTTGAGTTTTCACCCTCTAACGCCATGTTTTTAAGCCTAAGTCTAGAAATATGAAAATTACCTTCAAATTCTCAAACCAGGAGTCCCGCGGTTCTGGGGTCAGTTCCTACGAGTTATATTGGTCCCGTGGGAGGTGTTGGTGCCACCCACGGGGCCATTTGGGGGATGTTTCGAGCTTTCACCCTCAAACGCCATGTTTTGCTTAAGTCTAGAAATATGCAAATTGCCCTCATATTCTCAAACTGGGAGTCCTGCGACAGCGCGGTCAGTTCCTTCCAGTTACATTGGTCCCGTGGGAGGTGTTGGAGCCACCCACGGGGACGTTCGGGGTTTGTTTCTAGTTCTCACACTCTAACACCACATTTTTAAGCCTATGTAATGAAATATGCAAATTATCATCGTATTCTCAAACCGAGTGTCCCGCGGCTGCGGGGTCAGTTCCTGCGAGTTATATTGGTCCCGTGGGAGGTGTTGTGCCACCCAAGGGGCCCTTAGATGGTTGTTTCGAGGTTTCACCCTCAAATGCCAAGTTTTCCTAAAGTCTATAAATATGCAAATTATCGTCAAATTCTCCAACCGGCAGTCACGCGGCTCTGGGGTCAGTTCCTATGAGTTACATTGGTCTCGTGGGAGGTGTTGGTGGCACCCACGGGGCCGTTTGGGGGTTGTTTCGAGTTTTCACCCTCTAACGTCATGTTTTTAAGCTTAAGTCTTGAAATATGCAAATTATCGTCCTACTCTCAAACAGGGAGACCCGTTGTTGCGGGGTCAGTTCCTACGAGTTACATTGGTCCCGTGGGATGTGTTGGTGCCACCTATGGTGCCGTTAGAGGGCTGTTTCGAGTTCTCACCCTCTAACGCCATGCTTTTAAGCCTAAGTCAAAAAATATGCAAATTATCGTCGTATTCTCAAACTGGGAGTCCCGCGGCAGCGGGGTTAGTTCCTACGAGTTACATTGGTCCCGTGGGAGTTGTTGCTGCCACCCACGGGGCCGTTCGGGAGATGTTTCGAGTTTTCACCCTCTAAGGTCATGTTTTTAAGCTTAAGTCTTGAAATATACAAATTATCATCGTACTCTGAAACCGAGCGTCCCGCGATTGTGGGGTCAGTTCCTACGAGTTACATTGGTCCCGTGGGAGGTGTTGGTGCCACCCAAGGGGCCGTTTGGGGGCTGTTTCGAGTTTTTACCCTATAACGTGATGTTTTTAAACCTAAGTCAAGATATATGAAAATTACCATTGTACTCTCAAATCGGGAGACCCGCGGGTGTGGGGTCAGTTCCTACAATTTACATTGGTCCCGTGGGAGGTGTTGGTGCCACCCACGGGGCCGTTAGAGGGCGTTTTTAAGTTTTCACCCTCTAACGCCATATTTTTAAGCCTAAGTTTAAAAATATGCAAATTATCATCGTATTCTCAAATCGGGAGTCCCGCGGTTGTTGGGTCTGTTCCTATGAGTTACATTGGTCCCGTGGGAGGTGTTGGTGCCACCCAAGGGGTCGTTCAGGGGCTTCTTCGAGTTTTCACCCTCAAACGCCATGTTTTGCTTAAGTTAGAAATATGTAAATTACTGTCGTATTCTCTAATCGGGAGTCCTGCGGCTACGGGATCAGTTCCTACGAGTTACATTGGTCCCGCGGGAGGTGTTGGTGCCACCCGTGGGGCTGTTAAAGGGTTGTTTCGAGTTTTCACCAACTAACGCAATGTTTATAAGCCTAAGTCTAGAAACATGAAAATTACAGTCGTATTCTCAAATCGGGAGACTCGCGGCTATGGGGCCAGTTCCTACGAGTTACATTGGTCCCATGGGAGGTGTTAGGGCAACCCACGTGGCCGTTAGAGGAATGTTTCAAGTTTTGACCCACTAACGCCATGGTTTTAAGCCGAAGTCTAGTAATGTACAAATTATTGTCGAATTCTCAAACTGGGAGTCTCATGGCTGTGGGGTCTGTTCCTACGAGTTACATTGGTCCCGTGGGAGGTGTTGGTGCAACCCACGGGGCTGTTTGGGGGCTGTTTCGAGTTTTCACCCTCTAACGTCATGTTTTTAAGCCTAAGTCTAGAAATATACAAATTACCATCGTACTCTCAAACTGGGAGACCCGCGGCTACTGGGTCAGTTCCTACGAGTTACATTGGTCCCGTGGGAGGTGTTGGTGCAACCCACGGGGCCGTTCGGGGGTTATTTTTAGTTTTCACCTTCTAACGTTGTGTTTTTAAGCGAAAGTCTAGAAATATTCAAATTACCATCGTATTCCTAAACCGGGAGACCCGCGGCTGTGGGGTCAGTTCCTACGAGTTACGTTTGGCCCGTAGGAGGTGTTGGTGCCACCCACGGGGCCGTTAGTGGGCTGTTTTGTGTTTTCACAATCTAACGTCATGTTTTTAAGCCTAAGTCTAAAAAAATACAAATATTTGTCAAATTCTCTAATCGGGAGTCTTGCGATTGTGGGGTCAGTTCCTATGAGTTACAATGGTCCCATGGGAGGTGTTGGTGCCACCCACGGGGCCGTTCGGTGGTTGTTTCGAGTATTCATCCTCTAACGCCATGTTTTTTTTAAGTCCAGAAATATGCAAATTACCATCGTACTCTAAAATCTGGTGACTCGCGGCTGCGGGGTCAGTTCCTATGAGTTACATTGGTCCCGTGGGAGGAGTTGGTGCCACCCACGTGGACGTTTGGGGGCTGGTTCTAGTTCTCACCCTCTAACGCCATGTTTTTTTTATGTCTAAAAATATGCAAATTACCATCGTACTCTCAATCCGGGTGACCCTCGGCTGCGAGGTCAGTTCGTACGAGTTACATTAGGCCCGTGGGAGGTGTTGGTGCCACCCATGGGGACGTTCAGGGGCTGTTTCTAGTTCTCACCCTCTAACGCCATGTTTTTTTTTAAGTCCAGAAATATGCAAATTACCTTCGTACTCTCAAACCGGGTGACCCGCGGCTGCGGGGTCAGTTCCTACGAGTTACATTGGTCCCGTGGGAGGTGTTGGTGCCACCCACGGGGCCGTTTGTGGGCTGTTTCTAGTTTTCACCCTCTAACATCATGTTTTTACGCCTAAGTCTAGAATTATGCAAATTACCGTCGCATTCTCAAACCGGGAGACCCGCAGCGGTGGGGTCAGTTCCTACGAGTTACATTGGTTCCGTGGGAGGTGTTGGTGCCACCCAAGGGGCCGTTAGAGGGATGTTTCGAGTTTTCACCCTATAACGCCATGTTTTTAAGACTTTGTCTAGAAATATGCAAATTATCATCTAATTCTCAAACCGGGAGTCCCGCGGTTCTGGGGCAGTTCCTATGAGTTATATTGGTCCCGTGGGAGGTGTTGGTGCCACCCACGGGAAGTTTGGGGGATTTTTCGAGATTTCACCCTCAAACGCCATGTTTTTCTTAAGTCTAGAAATAAGCAAATTGCCGTCGTATTCTCAAACTAGGAGTCCCGCGGAAGCGAGGTCAGTTTCTACCGGTTACGTTGGTCCCGTGGGAGGTGTTGCTGCCACCCACTGGGAAGTTCGGGGGTTGTTTCTAGTTCTCGTCCTCTAACGCCATGTTTTTAAGCCTAAGTCTAGAAATATGCAAATTATCATCGTATTCTCAAACCGAGAGTCCCGCGGCTGCGGGGTCAGTTCCTGCGAGTTATATTGGTCCCGTGGGAAGTGTTGTGCCACCCACGGGGCCGTTAGATGGTTGTTTCGAGGTTTCAGCCTCAAATTCCAAGTTTTACTTAAGTAAAAAAATATGCAAATTATCGTCAAATTCTCAAAGTGGCAGTCACGCGGCTCTCGTGTCAATTCCTATGAGTTACATTGGTCCCGTGGGAGGTGATGGTGCCACCCACAGGGGCGTTTGTAGGTTGTTTCGATTTTTCACCCTCTAACGTCATGTTTTTAAGCTTAAGTCTAGAAATATGCAAATTACTGTCGTACTCTCAAACCGGGAGACCCGTGGGAGGTGTTGGTGCCACCTACGGTGCCGTTAGATGGTTGTTTCGAGTTTTCACCCTCTAACGCCATGTTTTTAAGCCTAAGTAAAAAAATATGCAAATTATCATCGTATTCCCAAACCGGGAGTCCCGCGGCTGCGGGGTCAGTTCCTACGAGTTACATTGGTCCCGTGGGAGGTGTTGGTGCCACCCACGGGGCCGTTTGGGGGTTGTTTCGAGTTTTCACCCTCTAACGTCATGTTTTTAAGCCTAAGTGTAGAAATATACAAATTATCGTCGCATTCTCAAATCGGGAGACCCACAGCTGTGGGCTTAGTTCCTACGAGTTACATTGGTCCCGTGTGAGGTGTTGGTGCCACCCACGAGATCGTTCGACTGCTATTTTGAGTTTTAACCTTCTAACGCAATGTTTTTCTTAAGTCTAGAAATATGCAAATTATCACTGAATTCTCAAATCGGGAGACCCGCGGCTGCGGGGTCAGTTCCTACGAGTTACATTTGTCCCGTGGGAGGTGTTGCTGCCACCCACGGGGCCGTGTGGGGTTTTTTTTTCGAGTTTTCACCCTCTAACACCATGTTTTTAAGCCTAAGTCTAGAAATATGCAAATTACCGTCAAATTCTCAAACCAGGAGTCCCGCGGTTCTGGGGTCAGTTCCTACGAGTTATATTGGTCCCGTGGGAGGTGTTGGTGCCACCCACGGGGCCATTTGGGGGATGTTTCGAGTTTTCAACCTCAAACGCCATGTTTTGGTTAAGTCTAGAAATATGCAAATTGCCCTCATATTCTCAAACTCGGAGTCCCACGGCAGCACGGTCAGTTCCTACCAGTTACATTGGTCCCGTGGGAGGTGTTGGAGCTACCCACGGGGACGTTCGGGGTTTGTTTCTAGTTCTCACGCTCTAACGCTACGTTTTTAAGCCTATGTATAGAAATATGCAAATTATCATCGTATTCTCAAACCGAGTGTCCCGCAGCTGTGGGGTCAGTTCCTACGAGTTATATTGGTCACGTGGGAGGTGTTGTGCCACCCAAGGGGCCCTTCGATGGTTGTTTCGAGGTTTCACCCTCAAATGGCAAGTTTTCCTAAAGTCTATAAATATGCAGATTATCGTCAAATTCTCCAACCGGCAGTCACGCGGCTCCGGGGTCAGTTCCTATGAGTTACATTGGTCCCGTGGGAGGTGTTGGTGCCACCCATGGGGACGTTTGGTGGTTGATTCGAGTTTTCACCCTCTAATGTCATGTTTTTAAGCTTAAGTCTAGAAATATGCAAATTACCATCGTACTCTCAAACAGGGAGACCCGTGGTTGCGGGGTCAGTTCCTACGAGTTACATTGGTCCTGTGGGAGGTGTTGGTGCCACCTACGGTGCCGTTAGACGGCTGTTTCGAGTTCTCACCCTCTAACGCCATGTTTTTAAGCCTAAGTCAAAAAATATGCAAATTATCGTCGTATTCTCAAACTGGGTGTCCCGCGGCAGCGGGGTTAGTTCCTACGAGTTACATTGGTCCCGTGGGAGTTGTTGCTGCCGCCCACGGGGCCGTTCGGGAGATGTTTTGAGTTTTCACCCTCTAAGGTCATGTTTGTAAGCTTAAGTCTTGAAATATACAAATTACCATCGTACTCTGAAACCAGGAGTCCCGCGACTGTGGGGTCAGTTCCTACGAGTTACATTGGTCCTGTGGGAGGTGTTGGTGCCACCCAAGGGGCCGTTTGGGGGCTGTTTCGAGTTTTTACCCTCTAACGTCATGTTTTTAAACCTAAGTCAAGATATATGAAAATTACCGTTGTACTCTCAAATCGGGAGACCCGCGGGTGTGGGGTCAGTTCCTACGATTTACATTGGTCCCGTGGGAGGTGTTGGTGCCACCCACGGGGCCGTTAGAGGGCTTTTTTAAGTTTTCACCCTCTAACGCCTTATTTTTAAGCCTAATTCTAAAAATATGCAAATTATCATCGTATTCTCAAATCGGGAGTCCCGCGGTTGTTGGGTCAGTTCCTATGAGTTACATTGGTCCCGTGGGAGGTGTTGGTGCCACCCAAGGGGTCGTTCAGGGGCTTCTTCGAGTTTTCACCCACAAACGCCATGTTTTGCTTAAGTTAGAAATATGTAAATTACTTTCGTATTCTCTAATCGGGAGTCCTGCGGCTACGGGATCAGTTCCTACGAGTTACATTGGTCCCGCGGGAGGTGTTGGTGCCACCCGTGGGGCTGTTAAAGGGTTGTTTCGAGTTTTCACCAACTAACGCAATGTTTATAAGCCTAAGTCTAGAAACATGAAAATTACAGTCGTATTCTCAAATCGGGAGACTCGCGGCTATGGGGCCAGTTCCTACGAGTTACATTGGTCCCATGGGAGGTGTTAGGGCAACCCACGTGGCCGTTAGAGGGATGTTTCAAGTTTTGACTCACTAACGCCATGGTTTTAAGCCGAAGTCTAGTAATGTACAAATTATTGTCGAATTCTCAAACTGGGAGTCTCATGGCTGTGGGGTCTGTTCCTACGAGTTACATTGGTCCCGTGGGAGGTGTTGGTGCAACCCACGGGGCTGTTTGGGGGCTGTTTTGAGTTTTCACCCTCTAATGTCATGTTTTTAAGCCTAAGTCTAGAAATATACAAATTACCATCGTACTCTCCCGCGGCTACTGGGTCAGTTCCTACGAGTTACATTGGTCCCGTGGGAGGTGTTGGTGCAACCCACGGGGCCGTTCGGGGGCTATTTTTTGTTTTCACCTTCTAACGTTGTGTTTTTAAGCGAAAGTCTATAAATATTCAAATTACCATCGTATTCCTAAACCGGGAGACCCGCGGCTGTGGGGTCAGTTCCTACGAGTTACGTTTGTCCCGTAGGAGGTGTTGGTGCCACCCACGGGGCCGTTAGTGGGCTGTTTTGAGTTTTCACAATCTAACGTCATGTTTTTAAGCCTAAGTCTAAAAAAATACAAATATTTGTCAAATTCTCTAATCGGGAGTCTTGCGGTTGTGGAGTCAGTTCCTATGAGTTACAATGGTCCCATGGGAGGTGTTGGTGCCACCCACGGGGACGTTCGGTGGTTGTTTCGAGTATTCATCCTCTAACGCCATGTTTTTTTTTAAGTCCAGAAATATGCAAATTACCATCGTACTCTAAAATCTGGTGACTCGCGGCTGCGGGGTCAGTTCCTATGAGTTACATTGGGCCCGTGGGAGGTGTTGGTGCCACCCACGTGGACGTTTGGGGGCGGTTTCTAGTTCTCACCCTCTAATGCCATGTTTTTTTTATGTCTAGAAATATGCAAATTACCATCGTACTCTCAATCCGGGTGACCCTCGGCTGCGAGGTCAGTTCGTACGAGTTACATTGGGCCCGTGGGAGGTGTTGGTTCCACCCATGGGGACGTTCAGGGGTTGTTTCTAGTTCTCACCCTCTAACGCCATGTTTTTTTAAGTCCGGAAATATGCAAATTACCTTCGTACTCTCAAACCGGGTGACCCGCGGCTGCGGGGTCAGTTCCTACGAGTTACATTGGTCCCGTGGGAGGTGTTGGTGCCACCCACGGGGCCGTTTGTGGGATGTTTCTAGTTTTCACCCTCTAACATCATGTTTTTACGCCTAAGTCTAGAATTATACAAATTACCGTCGCATTCTCAAACCGGGAGACCCGCAGCGGTGGGGTCAGTTCCTACGAGTTACATTGGTTCCGTGGGAGGTGTTGGTGCCACCCACGGGGCCGTTAGAGGGATGTTTCGAGTTTTCACCCTATAACGCCAGGTTTTTTAGACTTTGTCTAGAAATATGCAAATTATCATCTAATTCTCAAACCGGGAGTCCCACGGTTCTGGGGCCAGTTCCTACGAGTTATATTGGTCCCGTGGGAGGTCTTGGTGCCACCCACGGGGACGTTTGGGGGATGTTTCGAGATTTCACCCTCAAACGCCATGTTTTTCTTAAGTCTAGAAATATGCAAATTGCCGTCGTATTCTCAAACTAGGAGTCCCGCGGAAGCGAGGTCAGTTTCTACCGGTTACGTTGGTCCCGTGGGAGGTGTTGCTGCCACCCACTGGGAAGTTCGGGGGTTGTTTCTAGTTCTCGTCCTCTAACACCATGTTTTTAAGCCTAAGTCTAGAAATATGCAAATTATCATCGTATTCTCAAACCGATAGTCCCGCAGCTGCGGGGTCAGTTCCTGCGAGTTATATTGGTCCCGTGGGAGGTGTTGTGCCACCCACGGGGCCGTTAGATGGTTGTTTCGAGGTTTCAGCCTCAAATTCCAGGTTTTACTTAAGTAAAAAAATATGCAAATTATCGTCAAATTCTCAAAGTGGCAGTCACGCGCCTCTCGGGTCAATTCCTATGAGTTACATTGGTCCCGTGGGAGGTGATGGTGCCACCCACAGGGCCGTTTGTGGGTTGTTTCGATTTTTCACCCTCTAACGTCATGTTTTTAAGCTTAAGTCTAGAAATATGCAAATTACTGTCGTACTCTCAAACCGGGAGACCCGTGGGAGGTGTTGGTGCCACCTACGGTGCCGTTAGATGGTTGTTTCGAGTTTTCACCCTCTAACGCCATGTTTTTAAGCCTAAGTAAAAAAATATGCAAATTATCGTCGTATTCCCAAACCGGGAGTCCCGCGGCTGCGGGGTCAGTTCCTACGAGTTACATTGGTCCCGTGGGAGGTGTTGGTGCCACCCACGGGGCCGTTTGGGGGTTGTTTCGAGTTTTCACCCTCTAACGTCATGTTTTTAAGCCTAAGTCTAGAAATATACAAATTATCGTCGCATTCTCAAATCGGGAGACCCACAGCTGTGGGCTTAGTTCCTACGAGTTACATTGGTCCCGTGGGAGGTGTTGGTGCCACCCACGAGATCGTTCGACTGCTATTTTGAGTTTTAACCTTCTAACGCAATGTTTTTCTTAAGTCTAGAAATATGCAAATTATCATTGAATTCTCAAACCGGGAGACCCGCGGCTGCGGGGTCAGTTCCTACGAGTTACATTTGTCCCGTGGGAGGTGTTGGTGCCACCCACGGGGCCGTGTGGTTTTTTTTTTCGAGTTTTCACCCTCTAACACCATGTTTTTAAGCCTAAGTCCAGAAATATGCAAATTACCGTCAAATTCTCAAACCAGGAGTCCCGCGGTTCTGGGGTCAGTTCCTACGAGTTATATTGGTCCCGTGGGAGGTGTTGGTGCCACCCACGGGGCCATTTGGGGGTTGTTTCGAGTTTTCACCCTCAAACGCCATGTTTTGCTTAAGTCTAGAAATATGCAAATTGCCCTCATATTCTCAAACTCGGAGTCCCACGGCAGCACAGTCAGTTCCTACCAGTTACATTGGTCCCGTGGGAGGTGTTGGAGCCACCCACGGGGACGTTCGGGGTTTGTTTCTAGTTCTCACGCTCTAACGCTACGTTTTTAAGCCTATGTATAGAAATATGCAAATTATCATCGTATTCTCAAACCGAGTGTCCCGCGGCTGTGGGGTCAGTTCCTACGAGTTATATTGGTCACGTGGGAGGTGTTGTGCCACCCAAGGGGCCCTTCGATGGTTGTTTCGAGGTTTCACCCTCAAATGCCAAGTTTTCCTAAAGTCTATAAATATGCAGATTATCGTCAAATTGTCCAACCGGCAGTCACGCGGCTCCGGGGTCAGTTCCTATGAGCTACATTGGTCCCGTGGGAGGTGTTGGTGCCACCCACGGGGCCGTTTGGGGGTTGATTCGAGTTTTCACCCTCTAATGTCATGTTTTTAAGCTTAAGTCTAGAAATATGCAAATTACCATCGTACTCTCAAACAGGGAGACCCGTGGTTGCGGGGTCAGTTCCTACGAGTTACATTGGTCCTGTGGGAGGTGTTGGTGCCACCTACGGTGCCGTTAGAGGGCTGTTTCGAGTTCTCACCCTCTAACGCCATGTTTTTAAGCCTAAGTAAAAAAATATGCAAATTATCGTCGTATTCTCAAACTGGGAGTCCCGCGGCAGCGGGGTTAGTTCCTACGAGTTACATTGGTCCCGTGGGAGTTGTTGCTGCCACCCACGGGGCCGTTCGGGAGATGTTTTGAGTTTTCACCCTCTAAGGTCATGTTTTTAAGCTTAAGTCTTGAAATATACAAATATTTCTCGAATTCTCAAACCGGGAGTCCCGCGACTGTGGGGTCAGTTCCTACGAGTTACATTGGTCCTGTGGGAGGTGTTGGTGCCACCCAAGGGGCCGTTTGGGGGCTGTTTCGAGTTTTTACCCTCTAACGTCATGTTTTTAAACCTAAGTCAAGATATATGAAAATTACCGTTGTACTCTCAAATCGGGAGACCCGCGGGTGTGGGGTCAGTTCCTACGATTTACATTGGTCCCGTGGGAGGTGTTGGTGCCACCCACGGGGCCGTTAGAGGGCTTTTTTAAGTTTTCACCCTCTAACGCCTTATTTTTAAGCCTAATTCTAAAAATATGCAAATTATCATCGTATTCTCAAATCGGGAGTCCCGCGGTTGTTGGGTCAGTTCCTATGAGTTACATTGGTCCCGTGGGAGGTGTTGGTGCAACCCAAGGGGTCGTTCAGGGGCTTCTTCGAGTTTTCACCCTCAAACGTCATGTTTTGCTTAAGTTAGAAATATGTAAATTACCGTCGTATTCTCTAATCGGGAGTCCTGCGGCTACGGGATCAGTTCCTACGAGTTACATTGGTCCCGTGGGAGGTGTTGGTGCCACCCGTGGGGCTGTTAAATGGTTGTTTCGAGTTTTCACCAACTAACGCCATGTTTATAAGCCTAAGTCTAGAAACATGAAAATTACAGTCGTATTCTCAAATCGGGAGACTCGCGGCTGTGGGGTCAGTTCCTACGAGTTACATTGGTCCCATGGGAGGTGTTAGGGCAACCCACGTGGCCGTTAGAGGGCTGTTTCAAGTTTTGACCCTCTAACGCCATGGTTTTAAGCCGAAGTCTTGAAATATACATATTATTGTCGAATTCTCAAACTGGGAGTCTCATGGCTGTGGGGTCTGTTCCTACGACTTACATTGGTCCCGTGGGAGGTGTTGGTGCAACCCACGGGGCTGTTTGGGGGCTGTTTCGAGTTTTCACCCTCTAACGTCATGTTTTTAAGCCTTTGTCTAGAAGTATATAAATTACCTTCGTACTCTCAAACTGGGAGACCCGCGGCTACTGGGTTAGTTCCTACGAGTTACATTGGTCCCGTGGGAGGTGTTGGTGCAACCCACGGGCCGTTCGGGGGCTATTTCTAGTTTTCACCTTCTAACATTGTGTTTTTAAGCCAAAGTCTAGAAATATTCAAACTACCATCGTATTCCTAAACCGGGAGACCCGCGGCTGTGGGGTCAGTTCCTACGAGTTACGTTTGTCCCGTAGGAGGTGTTGGTGCCACCCACGGGGCCGTTAGAGGGCTGTTTCGAGTTTTCACACTCTAACGTCATGTTGTTAAGCCTAAGTCTAAAAAAATACAAATATTTGTCAAATTCTCAAATCGGGAGTCTTGCAGTTGTGGGGTCAGTTCCTATGAGTTACAATGGTCCCATGGGAGGTGTTGGTTCCACCCACGGGGTCGTTCGGTGGTTGTTCCAAGTATTCACCCTCTAACGCCATGTTTTTTTTAAGTCCAGAAATATGCAAATTACTATCGTACTCTCAAATCTGGTGACCCACGGCTGCGGGGTCAGTTCCTATGAGTTACATTGGTCCCGTGGGAGGTGTTGGTGCCACCCACGTGGACGTTTGGGGGCTGTTTCTAGTTCTCACCCTCTAACGCCATGTTTTTTTTATGTTTAGAAATATACAAATTACCATCGTACTCTCAATCCGGGTGACCCTCGGCTGCGAGGTCAGTTCGTACGAGTTACATTGGCCCCGTGGGAGGTGTTGGAGCCACCCACGGGGCCGTTTGGGGGCTATTTCGAGTTTTCACCCTCTAACGTCATGTTTTTAAGCCGAAGCCTAGAAATATGCAAATTACTGTCGCATTCTCAAACCAGGAGAACCGCGGCAATGGGGTCTGTTCCTACAAGTTACATTGGTTCCGTGGGAGGTGTTGGTGGCACCCACGGGGCCGTTAGAGGGATGTTTCGAGTTTTCGCCCTCTAAGGCCATGTTTTTAAGCCTAAGACTAGAAATATGCAAATTATCGTTGAATTCTCAAATCGGGAGTTCCGCGGTTCTGGGGTCAGTTCCTACGAGTTATATTGGTCCCGTGGGAGGTGTTGGTGGCACCCACGGGGCCGTTCGGGGGATGTTTCGAGTTTTCACCCTCAAACGTCATGTTTTGCTTAAGTCTAGAAATATGAAAATTACCGTCGTATTCTCAAACTGGGAGTCCCGCGGCAAAGGGGTCAGTTCCTAACAGTTACATTGGTATCGTGGGAGGTGTTGGTGCCACCCACGGGGACGTTTGGGGGTTGTTTCTAGTTCTCACCCTCTAACGCCATGTTTTTAAGCCTAAGTCTAGAAATATGCAAATTATCATCGTATTCTCAAACTGAGAGTCCTGCGGCTGCGAGGTTAGTTCATGCGAGTAATATTGGTCTCGTGGGAGGTGTTGTGCCACCCACAGGGCCATTAAATGGTTGTTTCGACGTTTCACCCTCAAACGCCATGTTTTGCTTAAGTATAGAAATTTGAAAATTATCTTCAAATTCTCAAACCGGGAGTCATGCGGCTCTGGGGTTATTTCCTATGAGTTACATTGGTCCCATTGGAGGTGTTGGTGCCACCCACAGGGCCGTTTGGGGGTTGTTTCGAGTTTTCACCCTCTAACGTCATTTTTTTAAGCCTAAGTCTATAAATATGCAAATTACTGTCGTACTCTCAAACCGGGAGACCCGTGGTTGTGAGGTTAATTCCTACGAGTTACATTGGTCCCGTGGGAGGTGTTGGATCCACCTACGGTGCCGTTAGAGGGCTGTTTCGAGTTCTCACCCTCTAACGCCATGTTTTTAAGCCTAAGTCAAAAAATATGCAAATTATTATCGTATTCTCAAACCGGGAGTCCCGCGGATGCGGGGTCAGTTCCTACGACTTACATTGGTCCCGTGGGAGGTGTTGGTTCCACCCACGGGGACGTTCGGGGGCTGTTTTTATATCTCACCCTCTAACGCCAAGTTTTTAAGCCTAAGTCTAGATATATGCAAATTATCATCATATTCTCAAACTGAGAGTCCCGCGGCTGCGGGATCAGTTCCTGCGAGTTACATTGGTCCCGTGCGAGGTGTTGTGCCACCCACGGGGCCGTTAGATGGTTGTTTCGAGGTTTCACCCTCAAACGCCATGTTTTACTTAAGTCTAGAAATATGCAAATTATTTTCGTATTCTCAAACCGGGAGTGTCGTGGCTATGGTGTCAGTTCCAACGAGTTACATTGGTCCCGTGGGAGGTGTTGGTTCCACCCACGGGGCCATTTGGGAGCTGTTTCGAGTTTTCACCCTCTAACGTCATGTTTTTAAGCCTAAGTCTAGAAATATACAAATTACGATCGTATTCTCAAATCGGGAGTCCCGCGGCTCTGGGATCAGTTCCTACGAGTTACATTGGTCCCGTGGGAGGTGTTGGTCCCACCTACAGGGCCGTCAGAGGACTGTTTCGAGTTTTCACCCTCTAACGCCATGTTTTTAAGCCTAAGTCTACAAATATGTAAATTACCCTCGAATTCTCAAATCGGGAGTCCAGCGGTTTTGGGGTCAGTTCGTACGAGTATACTGGTCTCGTGGGAGGTGTTGATGCCACCCACGGGGCCGTTCGGGGGCTGTTTTGAGTTTTCACCCTCAAATGCCATGTTTTTAAGCCTAAATCTTGAAATATACTAATTATCATCGTATTCTCAAACCGAGAGTCCCACGGCTGCGGGGTCAGTTCTTGCGAGTTACATTGGTCCCGAGGGAGGTGTTGGTTCCACCCATGGGGCCGTTAGATGGCTGTTTCCAATTTTCACCCTCAAACACCATGTTTTTCTTAGGTTTAAAATATGCAAATTATCATCAAATTTTCAAACCGGGAGTCACGAGGCTCTGGGGTCAGTTCCTCCGAGTTACATTGGTACCGTGGGAGGTGTTGGTGCCACCCACGGCGCCGTTTGGGGGATGTTTCGAGTTCTCACCCTCTAACGCAATGTTTTTTAGCCTAAGTGAAAAAATTATGCAAATTATCATCATATTCTCAAACCGGGAGTCCCGCGGCTGCGGGGTCAGTTCCTACGAGTTGCATGGATCTCGTGGGAGGTGTTAGTGCCAGGCCGTTTAAGGGCTGTTTCGATTTTTCACCCTCTAACGTCATGTTTTTAAGCCATAGACTAGAAAAATGCAAATTATCGTCGCATTCTCAAACGGGGAGACCCGCGGCTGTGGGGTCAATTCCTACGAGTTACAATTGTCCCGAGGGAGGTGTTGGTGCCACCCATGGGGCCGTTAGAGGGATGTTTCTATTTTTCACCGTCTAACGCCATGTTTTTAAGCCTAAGTCTGGAAATATGCAAATTACCATCGTATTCTCAAATCGGGAGACCGGCGGTTGTGGGGTTAGTTCCTACGAGTTACATTGGTCCCGTGGAAGGTGTTGTGCCACCCACGGTGCCGTTAGAGGGTTGTTTCGTGTTTTAAACCTCTAACGCCATGTTCTAAAGCCTAAGTCCAGAAATATACAAATTATTGTCGAATTCTCAAACCGGGAGTCCCGTGACTGTCGGGTAAGTTCCTACGAGTTACATTGGTCCCGTGGGAGGTGTTGGTGCCACCCACGTGGCCGTTTGGGGACTGTTTCAATTTTTCACCCTTTAACGTCATGTTTTTAAGCCTAAGTCTTGAAATACACAAATTATCATAATATTCTCAAACTGGGAGACCCGCGGCTATGGGGTCAGTTCCTACGAGTTACATTGGTCCCGTGGGAGGTGTTGGTGCCACCCACGGGGCCGTTTGGGGGCTATTTTGAGTTTTCACCCTCTAAAGTGATGTTGTAAAGCCTAAATCTATAAATTAGCAAATTACCACCGTATTCTCAAATCGGGACCCCGGGGCTGTGGGGTCAGTTCCTACGAGTTACATTAGTCCCGTGGGAGGTGTTGGTGCCACCCACGGGGCCGTTAGAGGGCTGTTTCGAGTTTTCACCCACTAACGCCATGTTTTTAAGCCTAAGTCTAGAATTATTTACAAATTATTATCGAATTCTCAAATCGGGAGTCCCATAGCTGTGGGGTCACTTCCTACGAGTTACATTGGTCCCGTGGGAGGTGTTGGTGCAACCCACAGGGCCGTTTGGGGGTTGTTTCGAGTTTTCACCCTCTAACGTCATGTTTATAAGCCTAAGTCTAGAAATATACAAAATACCATCGTATTCTCAAACCGAGAGACCCGCGGGTACTGGGTCAGTTCCTACAATTTACATTTGTCCCGTGGAAGGTGTTGGTGCAACCCATGGGGCCGTTCGTTGTCTCTTTCGAGTTTTCACCCTCCAACGTCGTGTTTTTAAGCCTAAGTCTAGAAATATTCAAATTACCATCGTATTCTTAAATAGGGAGTCCCAAGGCTGTGGATTCAGTTCCTACGAGTTACTTTGGTCCCGTGGGAGGTGTTGGTGCCACCCATGGGGCCATTAGAGGGCTGTTTCAAGTTTTCACCCTGTAACGCTAAGTTTTTAAGCCCAAGTCTAAAAATATACAAATATTTCTCGAATTCTCAACTCGGGAGTCTCGCGGCTGTGGGGTCAGTTCCTACGAGATACATTGGTCCAGTGGGAGGTGTTCGTACCACCCACGTGGCCGTTTGCGGCCTATTTCGAGTTTTCTTCCTCAAATGCCATGTTTTAAAGCCTAAGTCTAGAAATATGTAAATTATCATCGCATTCTCAAACCGAGAGTCCCGTGGGAGGTTTTTTCACCCTCAAACGCCATGTTTTGCTTAAGTCTAAAAATATGCAAATTATCGGTGAATTCTCAAACCGAGAGTCACGCGGCTCTGGGGTCAGTTCCTACGAGCTACATTGGTCCCGTCGGAGGTGTTGGTGCCACCCACGAGGCCTTTCGGGGGCGGTTTTGTGTTTTAACCCTCTAACACCATGTTTTGCTTAAGTCTAGAAATATACAAATTATTGCAAACTCTCAAATCGGGAATACCACGACGGTGGGCTCAGTTCCTACGAGTTACATTTGTCCCGTAGGAGGTGTTGGTGCCACCCACGTGGCCGTTTGGGGGATGTTTCGAGTTTTCACCCTATAACGTCATGCTTTTAAGCGTAAGTCTAGAAATATGCAAATTATCGTCGTAGTCTCGAACCGATAGACCCGTGGCTACGGGGTCAGTTCCTATGAGTTACATTGGTCCCGTGGGAGGTGTTGGTGCCACCTACGACGCCGTTAGAGGGCTGTTTTGAGTTCTCACGCTCTAACGCCATGTTTTTAAGCTGAAGTAAAAAAATATGTAAATTATCGTCATATTCTCAAACCGGGAGTTCTGCGGCTGCGAGGTCAGTTTTTACGAGTTACATTGGTCCCGTGGGAGGTGTTGGTGCCACCCAAGGGGCCGTTCGTGGGCTGTTTCGAGTTTCCACCCTCTAACGTCATGTTGTTAAGCCTAAGTCTAGAAATATGTAAATTACTGTCATATTATCAAACCGGGAGTCCTGCGGCTATGGGGACAGTTCATACGGGATAGATTGGTCCCGTGGGAGGTGTTGGTGCCACCCACGGGGCCATTCGTGGGCTATTTCGAGTTTTCACCCTCTAACGTCATATTTTTTGGCCTAAGTCTTGAAATATGAAAATTACTGTTGTACTCTAAAATCGGGAGACCCGCGGCTGCGGGGTCAGTACCTACGAGTTAAATTTGTCCCGTGGGAGGTGTTGGTGCCACCCACGGGGCCGTTCGGGTTCTGTTTCGAGTTTTCACCCTCTAACGTCATGTTTTTAAGCCTAAGTCAGGAAATATGCAAATTATCGTTGTACTCTTAAACCGGGAGACCCCTGCCTGTGGCGTCAGGTCGTACGAGTTACATTGCTCCCGTGGGAGGTGTTGGTGCTATCCACGGGGCCGTTTGGGTGCTATTTCGAGTTTTCACCATCTAACGTCATGTTTTTAAGCCTAAGTCTAGAAATATGCAAATTACGATCGTATTGTCAAACCGAGAGACCCGCGGATGTGGGGTCAGTTCCTACGAGTTACATTGGTCCCGTGGGAGGTGTTGGTGCCACCCACGGGGCCGTTAGATGGCTGTTTCGAATTTTCACCCTCAAACGCCATGTTTTGCTTAGGTTTAAAATATGCAAATTATCGTCGAATTTTAAAACCGGGAGTCACGAGGCTCTGGGGAAAGTTCCTCCGAGTTACATTGGTACCGTGGGAGGTGTTGGTGCCACCCACGGCGCCGTTTGGAGGATCTTTCGAGTTCTCACCCTCTAACGCTATTTTTATAAGCCTAAGTCAAAAAATTATTCAAATTATCATCATTTTCCCAAACCGGGAGTCCCACGGCTGCGGGGTCAGTAACTACGAGTTACATGGATCCCGTGGGAGGTGTTGGTGCCAGGCCATTTAATGGTTGTTTTGAGTTTTCACCCTCTAACGTCATGTTTTTAAGCTTAAGACTAGAAAAATGCAAATAACCATCGCATTCTCAAATCGGGAGACCCGCGGCTGTGGAGTCAATTCCTACGAGTTACATTGGTCCCGAGGGAGGTGTTGGTGCCAACCATGGGGCCGTTAGAGGGATGTTTCGATTTTTCACCGTCTAACGCGTTGTTTCTAAGCCTAAGTCTAGAAATATGCAAATTACCATCGAATTATCATATCGGGAGACCGGCGGCTGTGCGGTTAGTTCCTATGAGTTACATTGGTCTCGTGGAAGGTGTTGTGCCACCCACGGTGCCATTAGAGGGATGTTTCGTGTTTTCAACCTCTAACGCCATGTTCTAAAGCCTAAGTCTAGAAATATACAAATTATTGTCGAATTCTCAAATCGGGAGTCCCGTGACTGTGGGGTCAGTTCCTACGAGTTACATTGGTCCCGTGGGAGGTGTTGGTGCCACCCACGGGGCCGTTTGGGGACTGTTTTGAGTTTTCACCCTCTAACGTCATGTTTTTAAGCCTAAGTCATGAAATATGCAAATTATCGTCGTATTCTCAAACCGGGAGACCCGCGGATGTGGGGTCAGTTCCTACGAGTTACATTGGTCCCGTGGGAGGTGTTGGTGCCACCAACGGGGCCGTTTGGGGGCTGTTTTGAGTTTTCACCCTCTAACGTCATGTTTTAAAGCATAAGTCTATAAATTTGCAAATTACCATCGCATTCTCAAATCAGGAGACCCGCGGCTGTGGGGTCAGTTCCTACGAGTTACATTTGTCCCGTGGGAGGTGTTGGTGCCACCCACGGGACCGTTAGAGGGCTGTTTCGAGTTTTCACCCTCTAACGCCATGTTTTTAAGCCTAAGTCTAGAATTATATACAAATTATTATCGAATTCTCAAATCGGGAGTCCCACGGCTGTGGGGTCACTTCCTACGAGTTACATTGGTCCCGTGGGAGGTGTTGGTGCCACCCACGGGGCAGTTTGGGGGCTGTTTCGAGTTTTCACCCTCTAACGTCATGTTTTTATGCCTTAGTCTAAAAATATGCAAATAATCATCGTATTCTCAAATCGGGAGACCCGCGGCTACTGGGTCAGTTCCTACAAGTTACATTTGTCCCGTGGGAGGTGTTGATGCAACCCACGGGGCCGTTCGGGGGCTCTTTCGAGTTTTCATCATCCAACGTCGTGTTTTTTAGCCTAAGTCTAGAAATATTCAAATTACCATCGTATTCTTAAATCGGGAGTCCCAAGGATGCGGATTCTGTTACTACGAGTTACTTTGGTCCCGTGGGAGGTGTTGGTGCCACCCACGGGGCTATTAGAGGGCTTTTTCGTGTTTTCACCCCTCTAACGCCATGTTTTTATGCCCAAGTCTAAAAATATACAAATATTTCTCGAATTCTCAAACCAGAAATCTCGCGGCTGTGGGGTCAGTTTCTACAAGTTACATTGGTCCAGTGGGAGGTGTTTGTGCCACCCACGGGTCGTTTGGGGCCTGTTTCGAGTTTTCTTCCTCAAACGCAATGTTTTTAAGCCTAAGTCTATAAATATGTAAATTATCATCGTATTCTCAAACCGAGAGTCCCGCGGCTGCGGGGTCAGTTCCTACGAGTTACATTGGTCCCGTGGGAGGTGTTTTCACCATCAAACGCCATGTTTTGCTTAAGTCTAAAAATATGCAAATTATCGGTGAATTCTCAAACCGGGAGTCATGCGGCTCTGGGGTCAGTTCCTACGAGCTACATTGGTCCCGTCGGAGGTGTTGGTGACACCCACGAGGCCTTTCGGGGGCTGTTTTGTGTTTTAACCCTCTAACACCATGTTTTGCTTAAGTCTAAAAATATACAAATTATTGTCAAATTCTCAAACCGGGAGTCCCACGACTGTGGGGTCAGTTCCTACGAGTTACATTTGTGCCGTAGGAGGTGTTGGTGCCACCCACGGGGCTGTTTGGGGGATGTTTCGTGTTTTCACCCTATAACATCATGTTTTCAAGCCTAAGTCTAGAAATATGCAAATTGCCGTCTTACTCTCAAACCGATAGACTTGTGGCTGCGGGGTCAGGTCCTACGAGTTACATTGGTCCCGTGGGAGGTGTTGGTCCCACCTACGGCGCCGTTAGAGGGCTGCTTTGAGTTCTCACCCTCTAACGCCATTTTTTTAGCCGAAGTAGAAAAATATGTAAATTATCATCGTATTCTCAAACCGTGAGTCCCGCGGCTGCGAGGTCAGTTTTTACGAGTTACATTGGTCGCGTGGGAGGTGTTGGTGCCACCCAAGGGGCCGTACGTGGGATGTTTCGAGTTTCCACCCTCTAACGTCATGTGGTTAAGCCTAGGTCTAGAAATATGTAAATTACCATCATATTCTCAAACCGGGTGTTCTGCGGCTACGGGGTCAGTTCCTACGAGTTAGATTGGTCCCGTGGGAGGTGTTGGTGTCACCCACGGGGCCATTCGGGGGCTGTTTTATGTTTTAACCCTCTAACACCATGTTTTGCTTAAGTCTAGAAATATACAAATTATTTTCAAATTCTCAAACCGGGAGTCCCGCGACTGTGGGGTCAGTTCCTACGAGTTACATTTGTCCCGTAGGAGGTGTTGGTGCCACCCACGGGGCTGTTTGGGGGATGTTTTCAGTTTTCACCCCATAACATCATGTTTTCAAGACTAAGTCTAGAAATATGCAAATTTCCGCCGTACTCTCGAACCGATAGACCTGTGGCTGCGGGGTCAGTTCCTACGAGTTACATTGGTCCCGTGGGAGGTGTTGGTCCCACCTACGGCGCCGTTAGAGGGCTGTTTTGAGTTCTCACCCTCTAACGCCATTTTTTAATCCGAAGTAAAAAAATATGTAAATTATCATCGTATTCTCAAATCGTGAGTCCCGCGGCTGCGAGGTCAGTTTTTATGAGTTACATTGGTCCCGAGGGAGGTGTTGGTGCCACCCAAGGGGCCGTACGTGGGCTGTTTCGAGTTTCCACCCTCTAACGTCATGTGGTTAAGCCTAAGTCTAGAAATATGTAAATTATCGTCATATTCTCAAACCGGGAGTTCTGCGGCTTCGGGGTCAGTTCCTACAAGTTAGATTGGTCCCGTGGGAGGTGTTAGTGTCACCCACGTGGCCATTCGGGGGCTATTTCGAGTTTTCACCCTCTAACGTCATATTTTTTGGCCTAAGTCTTGAAATTTGCAAATTAGTGTCGTACTCTCAAATCGGGAGACCCGCGGCTGCGGGGTCAGTACCTACGAGTTAAATTGGTCCCGTGGGAGGTGTTGGTGCCACCCACGGGGCCGTTCGGGTGCTGTTTCGAGTTTTCACCCTCTAACGTCATGTTTTTAAGCCTAAGTGAGGAAATATGTAAATTATCATTGTACTCTCAAACCGGGAGACCCCCGCCTGTGGTGTCAGTTCGTGCGAGTTACATTGGTCCCGTGGGAGGTATTGGTGCCACCCACGGGGCCGTTTGGGTGCTATTTCGAGTTTTCACCCTCTAACGTCATGTTTTTAAGCCTAAGTATAGAAATATGCAAATTACGATCGTATTGTCAAACCGAGAGACCCGCGGATGTGGGGTCAGTTCCTACGAGTTACATTGGTCCCGTGGGAGGTGTTGGTGCCACCCACGGGGCCGTTAGATGGCTGTTTCGAATTTTCACCCTCAAACGCCATGTTTTTCTTAGGTTTAAAATATGCAAATTATCGTCGAATTTTCAAACCGGGAGTCACGAGGCTCTGGGTCAGTTCCTCGGAGTTACATTCGTACCGTGGGAGGTGTTGGTACCACCCACGGCGCCGTTTGGGGGATGTTTCGAGTTCTCACCCTCTAACGCCATGTTTTTAAGCCTAAGTCAAAAAATTATGCAAATGATAATCATTTTCTCAAACCGGGAGTCCCGCGGCTGGGGGGTCAGTTCCTACGAGTTACATGGATCCCGTGGGAGGTGTTGGTGCCAGGCCGTTTAAGGGTTGTTTCGAGTTTTCACCCTCTAACGTCATATCTTTAAGCCTAAGACTAGAAAAATGCAAATTACCATCGCATTCTCAAACCGGGAGACCCGCGGCTGTGGGGTCAATTCCTACGAGTTACATTGGTCCCGAGGGAGGTGTTGGTGCCACCCATGTGGCCGTTAGAGGGATGTTACAATTTTTCACCGTCTAACGCCATGTTTTTAAGCCTAAGTCTAGAAATATGCAAATTACCATCGTATTCTCATATCGGGAGACCGGCCGCTGTGGGGTTAGTTCCTACGAGTTACATTGGTCCCGTGGAAGGTGTTGTGCCACCCACGGTGCCGTTAGAGGGTTGTTTCGTGTTTTCAACCTCTAACGACATGTTCTAAAGCCTAAGTCTAGAAGTATACAAATTATTGTCGAATTCTCAAATCGGGAGTCCCGTGACTGTGGGGTCAGTTCCTACGAAGTTACATTGGTCCCGTGGGAGGTGTTGGTGCCCCCCACGGGGCCGTTTGGGGACTGTTTCGAGTTTTCACCCTCTAACGTCATGTTTTTAAGCCTAAGTCTTAAAATATGGAAATTATCATCGTATTCTCAAACCGGGAGACCCATGGTTGTGGGGTCAGTTCCTACGAGTTACATTGGTCCCGTGGGAGGTGTTGGTGCCACCCACGGGGCCGTTTGGAGGCTGTTTTGAGTTTTCACCCTCTAACGTCATGTTTTAAAGCCTAAGTCTATAAATTTGCAAATTACCATCGTATTCTCAAATCGGGAGACCCGCGGTTGTGGGGTCAGTTCCTATGAGTTACATTAGTCCCGTGGGAGGTGTTGGTGCCACCCACGGGGCCGTTAGAGGGCTGTTTCGAGTTTTCACCCTCTAACGCCATGTTTTTCAGCCTAAGTCTAGAATTATATACAAATTATTATAGAATTCTCAAATCGGGAGTCCCACGGCTATGGGGTCACTTCCTACGAGTTACATTGGTCCCGTGGGAGGTGTTGGTGCAACCCACAGGGCCGTTTGGGGGCTATTTCGAGTTTTCACCCTCTAACGTCATGTTTCTAAGCCTAAGTCTAGAAATATACAAATTATCATCGTATTGTCAAACTGAGAGACCCGAGGCTACTGGGTTAGTTCCTACAAGTTACATTTGCCCCGTGGGAGGTGTTAGTGCAACCCACGGGGCCGTTCGGGGGCTCTTTCGAGTTTTCACCCTCCAACGTCGTGTTTTTAAGCCTAAGTCTAGAAATATTCAAATTACCATCGTATTCTTAAATCGGGAGTCCCAAGGCTGCGGATTCAGTTCCTACGAGTTACTTTGGTCCCGTGGGAGGTGTTGGTGCCACCCACGGGGCTATTAGAGGGCTGTTTCAAGTTTTCACCCTCTAACGCCATGTTTTTAAGCCCAAGTCTAAAAATATACAAATATTTCTCGAATTCTCAAACCCCGGAGTCTCGCGGCTATGGGGTCAGTTCCTACAAGTTACATTGGTCCAGTGGGAGGTGTTCGTGCCACCCACGGGGTTGTTTGGGGCCTGTTTCGAGTTTTCTTCCTCAAACGCCATGTTTTTAAGCCTAAGTCTAGAAATATTTAAATTATCATCGTATTCTCAAACCGAGAGTCCCGCGGCCACGGGGTCAGTTCCTACGAGTTACATTGGTCCCGTGGGAGGTGTTTTCACCATCAAATGCCATGTTTTGCTTTAGTCTAAAATTATGCAAATTATCGGTGAATTCTCAAACCGGGAGTCACACGGCTCTGGGGTCAGTTCCTATGAGCTACATTGGTCCTATCGGAGGTGTTGGTGCCACCCACGAGGCCTTTCGGGGGCTGTTTTCTGTTTTAACCCTCTAACACCATGTTTTGCTTAAGTCTAGAAATATACAAATTATTGTCAAAATTCTCAAACCGGGAGTCCCACGACTGTGGGGTCAGTTCCTACGAGTTACATTTGTCCCGTAGGAGGTGTTGGTGCCACCAACGGGGCCGTTTGGGGGATGTTTCGAGTTTTCACACTATATCGTCATGTTTTCAAGCCTAAGTATAGAAATATACAAATTACCGTCGTACTCTCAAACCGATAGACCCGTGGCTGTGGGGGCAGTTCTTACGAGTTACATTGGTCCCGTGGGAGGTGTTGGTGCCACCTACGGCGCCGTTAGAGGGTTGTTTTGAGTTCTCACCCTCTAACGCCATGTTTTTAAGCCAAAGTAAAAAAAATATGTAAATTGTCATCGTATTCTCAAACCGGGAGTCCCGCGGCTGCGAGGTCAGTTTTTACGAGTTACATTTGTCCCGAGGGATGTGTTGGTGCCACCCACGGGGCCATTCGGGGACTGTTTCGAGTTTTCACCCTCTAACGTCATATTTTTTGGCCTAAGTCTTGAAATATCCAAATTACTGTCATACTCTCAAATCGGGAGACCCACGGCTACGGGGTCAGTACCTACGAGTTAAATTGGTCCCGTGGGAGGTGTTGGTGCCACCCACGGGGCCGTTCGGGTGCTATTTCGAGTTTTCACCCTCTAACGTCATATTTTAAGCCTAAGTCAGGAAATATGCATATTATCGTCGTACTCTCATACCGGGAGACCCCCGCCTATGGTGTCAGTTCCTACGAGTTACATTGGTCCCGTGGGAGGTGTTGGTGCCACCCACGGGGCCGTTTGGGTGCTATTTCGAGTTTTCACCCTCTAACGTCATGTTTTTAAGCCTAAGTCTAGAAATATGAAATTACGATCGTATTGTCAAACCGGGAGACCCGCGGATGTGGGGTCAGTTCCTACGAGTTACATTGGTCCCGTGGGAGGTATTGCTTCCACCCACGAGACCGTTAGAGGCTGTTTCGAGTTTACACCCTCTAAATCAATGCTTTTAAGACTAAGTCTAGAAATATGCAAATTACGGTCGGATCCTCAAACCGGGAGACCCGCGGTTGTAAGGGTCAGTTCCTACGAGTTACATTGCTCACGTAGGAGGTGTTGGTGCCACCCACAGGGCCGTTAGAGGGTTGTTTCGAGTTTTCACCCTCTAATGCCATGTTTTTAAGCCTAAGTCTAGAAATATATAAATTATTGTTGTATTCTCAAACTGGGAGTCCCGCGGCTCTGGGGTCAGTTCCTAAGAGTTACATTGGTCCCGTGGGAGGTGTTGGTGCCACCCACGGGGCCCTTCGGGTGCTGTTTCGAGTTTTCACCCTCTAACGTCATGTTTTTAAGCCCAAGTCTAGAAATATACAAATTACCGTTGTACTCTCAAACCGAGAGACCCACGGCTACGGGGTCAGTTCTTACGAGTTACATTGGTCCCCTGGGATGTGTTGTTGCAACCCATGGGGCTGTTTAGAGGCTGTTGCGAGTTTTCACCCTCTAACATCTTGTTTTTAAGCCTAAGTCGAGAAATATTCAAATTACCAAAGTATTCTCAAATTGGGAGTCCCGCGGCTACGGGATCAATTCCTAAGAGTTACATTGGTACCGTGGGAGGTGTTGGTCCCACCCACGGGGCCGCTAGAGATCTGTTTCGAATTTTCACCCTCTAACGCCATGTTTTTAAGCCTAAGTCTAGAAATATGCAAAATACCGTCGTATTCTCAAATCGGGATAGCCGCGGCTATGGGGTCAGTTCCAATGGGTAACATTGGTTCCATGGGAGGTGTTGGTGCTACCCACGGGGCCGTTTGTGAGCTTTTTCGAGTTTGCACCCTCTAACGTCATGTTGTTAAGCGTATGTCTAAAAATATGCAAATTATCATCGTATTCTCAAATTGGGAGTCCCGCGGATGTGGTGTCAGTTCCTACGAGTAACATTGGTCCCATAGGAGGTGTTGGTGCCACCCACTGGGCCGTTTGGGAGTTGTTTTGAGTTTTCACCCTCAAATGCCATGTTTTGCTTAAGTCTATAAATCTGTAAATTATCGTCGTATTCTCAAATCTGGAGTCCCGCGGCTGCGGGGTCAATTCCTACGAGTTACATTTTTTCGTGGGAGGTATTTGTGCCACCTACGGTGCCGTTAGAGGGCTGTTTCGAGTTCTCACCCTCTAACGCCATGTTTTTAAGACGAAGTAAAAAAATATGTAAATTATCGTCGGATTCTCAAACCGGGAGTCCCGCGGCTGCGAGGTCAGTTTTTACGAGTTACATTGGTCCCGTGGGAGGTGTTGGTGCCACCTAAGGGGCCGTTCGTGGGTTGTTTCGAGTTTCCACCCTTTAACGTCATGTTGTTAAGCCTAAGTCTAGAAATAAGCAAACTACCGTCATATTCTCAAACTGGGAGTCCTGTGGCTACGAGGTCAGTTCCTACGAGTTAGATTGGTCCCGTGGGAGGTGTTGGTGCAACCCACGGGACCATTCGGGGGCTGTTTTGAGTTTTCACCCTATAACGTCACATTTTTTGGCCTAAGTCTAAAAATAAGCAAATTACTATCGTACTCTCAAATCGGGAGACCCGCGGCAGCGGGGTCAGTACCTACATGTTAAATTGGTCCCGTGGGAGGTGTTGGTACCACCCATGGGGCCGTTCGGGGGCTGTTTCGAGTTTTCACCCTCTAACGTCATGTTTTTAAGCCTAAGTCTTGAAATATGCAAATTATCGTCGTACTCTCAAACCGGGAGACCCCCGCTTGTGGCGTCAGTTCCTACGAGTTACATTGATCCCGTGGGAGGTGTTGGTGCCACCCACGGGGCCGTTTGGGTGCTATTTCGAGTTTTCACCCTCTAACGTCATGTTTTTAAGCCTAAGTCTAGAAATATGAAAATTACGATCGTATTGTCAAACCGGGAGACCCACGGATGTGGATTCAGTTCCTACGAGTTACATTGGTCCCGTGGGAGGTGTTGCTGCCACCCACAGGGCCGTTAGAGGTTGTTTCAAGTTTTCACCCTCTAAATCCATGCTTTTAAGCCTAAGTCTAGAAATATGCAAATTACGGTCGGATTCTCAAATCGGGAGACCCGCGGCTATAGGGGTCAATTCCTACGAGTTACATTGCTCAGGTGGGAGGTGTTGGTGCCACCCACAGGGCCGTTAGAGGGATGTTTCGAGTTTTCACCCTGTAACGCCATGTTTTTAAGCCTAAGTCTAGAAATAAGCAAATTATTGTCGTATTCTCAAACCGGGAGTCCCGCGGCTCTGGGGTCAGTTCCTACGAGTTACATTGGTCCCGTGGGAGTTGTTGGTGCCACCCACGGGGCCCTTCGGGTGCTATTTCGAGTTTTCCCCCTCCAACGTCATGTTTTTTAGCCTAAGTCTAGAAATATACAAATTACCATTGTACTCTCAAACCGACAGACCTGCGGATACGGGGTCTGTTCCTACGAGTTACATTGGTCCCATGGGAGGTGTTGGTGCAACCCATGGTGCTGTTCGGAGGCTGTTGCGAGTTTTCACCCTCTAACATCTTATTTTTAAGCCTAAGTCAAGAAATATTCAAATTATCAAAGTTTTCTCAAATTGGGAGTCCCGCGGCTGCGGGATCAGTTCCTACAAGTTACATTGGTCCCGTGGGAGGTGTTGGTGCCACCCACGAGGCCGTTAGAGATCTGTTTCGAGTTTTCACCCTCTAACGCCATGTTTTTAAGCCTAAGTCTAGAAATATGCAAATTACCGTCGTATTCTCAAACCGGAAGAGCCGCGGCTATGGGGTCAGTTCCTACGAGTAACATTGGTCCAAAGGGAGGTGTTGGTGCTTCCCACGGGGCTGTTTGGGGGCTGTTTCGAGTTTGCACTCTTTAACATCATGTTGTTAAGCCAAATTCTAATAATATGGAAATTATCATCGTATTCTCAAATCGGGAGTCCCGCGGCAGTGGGGTCAGTTCCTACGAGTTACATTGGTCCCATGGGAGGTGTTAGTGCCATATACTGGGCCATTTGGGGGTTGTTTTGAGTTTTCACATTCAAACGCCATGTTTTGCTTAAGTCTAGAAATATATAAATTATCGTCGTATTCTCATACCGAGAGTCCCGGGGTTGCGGGGTCAGTTCCTACGAGTTACATTTGTCCCGTGGGAGGTATTGGTGCCGTCCATGAGGCCGTTAGAGGGATGTTTCGAGTTTTCACCCTTTAACGCCATGTTTTTACACGTAAGTCTCGAAATATACAAATTATGGTCGAATTCATAAACCGAGAGTTCCGCCGCTGTGGGGTCAGTTCCTACGAGTTACATTGGTCCTGTGGGAGGTGTTGGTGCCACCCACGGGGCCGTTCGAGGGCTGTTTAGAGTTTTCACCCTCTAACGCCATGTTTTGCTTAAGTCTAGAAATATGAAAATGACCTTCGTATTCTCAAACTGGGAGACCCGCGGCTGTGGGGTCAATTCTTACGAGTTACATTGGTCCCGTGGGAGGTGTCGGTGCCAACCACGGGGCCGTTCGGGGGCTGCTCAGAGTTTTCACGCTCTAACATCATATTTTTAAGCCTAAGTCTAGAAATATGCAAATTACGTTCGTACTCTCAAATCGAGAGACCCGCGGCAGTGGGGTCAGTTCCAACGAGTTACATTGGTCCCGTGGGAGGTGTTGGTGCAACCCACAGGGCCGTTTGGGTGCTATTTCGAGTTTTCACCCTCTAACGTCATGTTTTTAAGCCTAAGTCTAGAAATATGAAAATTACGATCGTATTGTCAAACCGGGAGACCCGCGGATGTGGATTCAGTTCCTACGAGTTACATTGGTCCCGTGGGAGGTGTTGCTGCCACCCACAGGGCCGTTAGAGGTTGTTTCAAGTTTTCACCCTCTAAATCCATGCTTTTAAGCCTAAGTCTAGAAATATGCAAATTACGGTCGGATTCTCAAATCGGGAGACCCGCGGCTATAAGGGTCAATTCCTACGAGTTACATTGCTCAGGTGGGAGGTGTTGGTGCCACCCACAGGGCCGTTAGAGGGATGTTTCGAGTTTTCACCCTGTAACGCCATGTTTTTAAGCCTAAGTCTAGAAATAAGCAAATTATTGTCGTATTCTCAAACCGGGAGTCCCGCGGCTCTGGGGTCAGTTCCTACGAGTTACATTGGTCCCGTGGGAGTTGTTGGTGCCACCCACGGGGCCCTTCGGGTGCTATTTCGAGTTTTCCCCCTCCAACGTCATGTTTTTTAGCCTAAGTCTAGAAATATACAAATTACCATTGTACTCTCAAACCGACAGACCTGCGAATACGGGGTCTGTTCCTACGAGTTACATTGGTCCCATGGGAGGTGTTGGTGCAACCCATGGTGCTGTTCGGAGGCTGTTGCGAGTTTTCACCCTCTAACATCTTGTTTTTAAGCCTAAGTCAAGAAATATTCAAATTATCAAAGTTTTCTCAAATTGGGAGTCCCGCGGCTGCGGGATCAGTTCCTACAAGTTACATTGGTCCCGTGGGAGGTGTTGGTGCCACCCACGGGGCCGTTAGAGGTCTGTTTCGAGTTTTCACCCTCTAACGCCATGTTTTTAAGCCTAAGTCTAGAAATATGCAAATTACCGTCGTATTCTCAAACCGGAAGAGCCGCGGCTATGGGGTCAGTTCCTACGAGTAACATTGGTCCAAAGGGAGGTGTTGGTGCTTCCCACGGGGCTGTTTGGGGGCTGTTTCGAGTTTGCACTCTTTAACATCATGTTGTTAAGCCAAATTCTAATAATATGGAAATTATCATCGTATTCTCAAATCGGGAGTCCCGCGGCAGTGGGGTCAGTTCCTACGAGTTACATTGGTCCCATGGGAGGTGTTAGTGCCATATACTGGGCCATTTGGGGGTTGTTTTGAGTTTTCACATTCAAACGCCATGTTTTGCTTAAGTCTAGAAATATATAAATTATCGTCGTATTCTCAAACCGAGAGTCCCGGGGTTGCGGGGTCAGTTCCTACGAGTTACATTTGTCCCGTGGGAGGTATTGGTGCCGTCCATGAGGCCGTTAGAGGGATGTTTCGAGTTTTCACCCTTTAACGCCATGTTTTTACACGTAAGTCTCGAAATATACAAATTATGGTCGAATTCATAAACCGAGAGTTCCGCCGCTGTGGGGTCAGTTCCTACGAGTTACATTGGTCCTGTGGGAGGTGTTGGTGCCACCCACGGGGCCGTTCGAGGGCTGTTTAGAGTTTTCACCCTCTAACGCCATGTTTTGCTTAAGTCTAGAAATATGAAAATTACCTTCGTATTCTCAAACTGGGAGACCCGCGGCTGTGGGGTCAATTCTTACGAGTTACATTGGTCCCGTGGGAGGTGTCGGTGCCAACCACGGGGCCGTTCGGGGGCTGCTCAGAGTTTTCACGCTCTAACATCATATTTTTAAGCCTAAGTCTAGAAATATGCAAATTACGTTCGTACTCTCAAATCGAGAGACCCGCGGCAGTGGGGTCAGTTCCAACGAGTTACATTGGTCCCGTGGGAGGTGTTGGTGCCACCCACGGGGCCTTTTGGGGGATTTTTCGAGTTTTCACCCTCTAACGTCATCTTTTTATGCTTAAGTCTAGAAATATGCAAATTACATGCGTATTCCCAAACCGCAACACCCGCGGCGGTGGGGTCAGTTCCTACGAGTTACATTGGTCCCGTGGGAGGTGTTGGTGCCACCCAGGGGGCCATTCGGGGGCTGTTTTGAGTTTTCACCCTCTAACGTCATGTTTTTAAGCCTAAGTCTAGAAATACACAAATTACCGTCGTACTCTCAAATCGGGAGACCCACGGCAGTGGGGTCAGTTCATACGAGTTACATCGGTCCCGTGGGAGGTGTTGCTGCCACCCACGGGTCCGTTCGGGGGCTGTTTTGAGTTTTCACCCTCTAACGTCAAGTTTTTAAGCCTAACTCAATAAATATGAAAATTACCGTCGTACTCTCAAATCGGGAGATCCGCGGTAGTGGGGTCAGTTCCTACGAGTTACATTGGTCCCGTGGGAGGTGTTGGTGCCACCCACTGGGCTGTTCGGGGGCTGTTTCGAGTTTTCACCCTCTAACATCATGTTTTTAAGCCAAAGTCCAGAAATATGCAAATTACTGTCGTACTCTCAAATCGGGAGTCCCGCGGCTGTGGGGTCAGTTCCTACGAGTTACATTGGTCTCGTGGGAGGTGTTGTTGCCACCCACAGGGCTGTTCGGGGGCTGTTTCGAGTTTTCACCCTCTAATGCCATGTTTTTAACCCTAAGTCTAGAAAATTACAAATTACCATCGTATTCTCAAACCGGGAGACCCGCGACTGCTGGGTCAGTTCCGACGAGTTATATTGGTCCCGTGAAAGGTATTGGTACCACCCACGGGGCCGTTAGAGGGCAGTTTCGAGTTTTCACCCTCTAATGCCATGTTTTTATGCCTAAGTCTAGAAAAGTACTAATTACAATCGTGCTCTCAAACCGAGAGACCCGCGGCTTCGGGGTCAGTTCCTACGAGTTACATTGGTCCCGTGGGCGGTGTCGGTGCCACGCACGGGGCCGTTAGAGGGTTGTTTAGAATTTTCACTCTCTAATGCCATGTTTTTAAGCCTAAGTCTAGAAATATGATAATTATCATCGAATTCTCAAATCGGGAGTCCCGCGGCTGTGGGGTCAGTTCCTACGAGTTACATTGGTTCCGTGGGAGGTGTTGGTGCCACCTACGGGCCGTTCGGGGGCTATTTTGAGTTTTTTACCTCTAACATCATATTTTTAGCCCTAAGTCTAGAAATATGCAAATTACGTTCGTACTCTCAAATCGAGAGACCCGCGGCAGTGGGGTCAATTCCTACGAGTTACATTGGTCCCGTGGGAGGTGTTGGTGCCACCCACGAGGCCGTTTGGTGGCAGTTTCGAGTGTTCACCCTCTAACGTCATGTTTTTAAGAATAAGTCTAGAAATATGGAAATTACATGTGTATTTTCAAACCGCGACACCCGCGGAGGTGGGGTCAGTTCCTACGAGTTACATTGGTCCCGTGGGAGGTGTTGGTGCCACCCAGGGGTCCATTCGGGGGCTGTTTCGAGTTTTCACCCTCTAACGTCATGTTTTTAAGCCTATGTCTAGAAATATGCAAATTACTGTCGTACTCTCAAACCCGGTGACCCACGACAGTGGGGTCAGTTCATACGAGTTACATTGGTCCCGTGAGAGGTGTTGGTGCCACCCACGGGCCGTTCGGGGGCTGTTTTGAGTTTTCAACCTCTAACATCATATTTTTAAGCCTAAGTCTAGGAATATGCAAATTACATTCGTACTATCAAACCGAGAGACCCGCGGCAGTGCGGTCAGTTCCTACGAGTTACATTGGTCCCGTGGGAGGTGTTGGTGCCACCCACGAGGCCGTTTGAGGGCTGTTTGGAGTTTTCACCCTTTAACGTCATGTTTTTAATCCTATGTCTAGAAATAAGCAAATTACCGTCGTACTCTCAAATCGGGAGAATCGCGGTAGTGGGGTCAGTTCCTACGAGTTACATTGGTCCCGTGGGAGGTGTTGGTGCCACCCACAGGGCTGTTCGGTGACTGTTTCGTGTTTTCACCCTCTAACATCATGTTTTTAAGCCAAAGTCTAAAAATATGCAAATTACCATCGTACTCTCAAATCGGGAGACCTGCGGCTGTGGGGACAGTTCCTACGAGTTACGTTGGTCCCCTGGGAGGTGTTGGTGCCACCCACGAGGCTGTTAGAAGGTTGTTTCGAGTTTTCAACCTCTAATGCCATGTTTTTATGCCTACGTCTAAAAAAGTACTAATTACAATCGTGCTCTCAAACCGAGAGACCCGCGGCTTCGGGGTTAGTTCCTACGAGTTACATTGGTCCCGTGGGAGGTGTCAGTGCCACCCACGGGGCCGTTAGAGGGTCGTTTAGAATTTTCACTCTCTAACGCCATGTTTTTAAGCCTAAGTCTAGAAATATGATAATTATCGTCGAATTCTCAAATCGGGAGTCCCGCGGCTGTGGGGTCAGTTCTACGAGTTACATTGGTTCCGTGGGAGGTGTAGGTGCCACCCACGGGCCGTTCGGGGGCTGTTTTGAGTTTTTGACCTCTAACATCATATTTTTAAGCCTATGTATAGAAATATTCAAATTACCATCGTACTCTCAAATCGGGAGACCCGCGGCTGTGGGGACAGTTCGTACGAGTTACATTGGTCCCGTGGAAGGTGTTGGTACCACCCACGGGGCCGTTAGAGGGCAGTTTCGAGTTTTCACCCTCTAATGCCATGTTTTTATGCCTAAGTCTAGAAAAGTACTAATTACAATTGTGCTCTCAAACCGAGAGACCCGCGGCTTCGGGGTCAGTTCCTACGAGTTACATTGGTCCCGTGGGCGGTGTCGGTGCCACCCACGGGGCCGTTAGTGGGTTGTTTAGAATTTTCACTCTCTAACGCCATGTTTTTGAGCCTAAGTCTAGAAATATGATAATTATCGTCGAATTCTCAAATCGGGAGTCCCGCGGTTGTGGGGTCAGTTCCTACGAGTTACATTGGTTCCGTGGGAGGTGTTGGTGCCACCCACGGGCCGTTCGGGGGCTGTTTTGAGTTTTTGACCTCTAACATCATATTTTTAAGCCTAAGTCTAGAAATATGCAAATTACGTTCGTACTCTCAAATCGAGAGACCCGCGGCAGTGGGGTCAATTCCTACGAGTTACATTGGTCCCGTGGGAGGTGTTGGTGCCACCCACGAGGCCGTTTGGGGGCAGTTTCGAGTTTTCACCCTCTAACGTCATGTTTTTAAGCATAAGTCTAGAAATATGCAAATTACATGTGTATTCTCAAAACCGCGACACACGCGGAGGTGGGGTCAGTTCCTACGAGTTACATTGGTCCCGTGGGAGGTGTTGGTGCCACCCAGGGGGCCATTCGGGGGCTGTTTCGAGTTTTCACACTCTAAGGTCATGTTTTTAAGCCTATGTCTAGAAATATGCAAATTACCATCGTACTCTCAAACTCGGTGACCCACGACAGTGGGGTCAGTTCATACGAGTTACATTGGTCCCGTGGGAGGTGTTGGTGCCACCCACGGGCCGCTCGGGGGCTGTTTTGAGTTTTCAACCTCTAACATCATATTTTTAAGCCTAAGTCTAGAAATATGCAAATTACGTTCGTACTATCAAACCGAGAGACCCGCGGCAGTGGGGTCAGTTCCTACGCATTACATTGGTCCCGTGGGAGGTGTTGGTGCCACCCACGAGGCCGTTTGAGGGCTGTTTGGAGTTTTCACCCTTTAACGTCATGTTTTTAATCCTAAGTCTTGAAATAAGAAAATTACCGTCGTACTCTCAAATCGGGAGAATCGCGGTAGTGGGGTCAGTTCCTACGAGTTACATTGGTCCCGTGGGAGGTGTTGCTGCCACCCACAGGGCTGTTCGATGACTGTTTCGTGTTTTCACCCTCTAACATCATGTTTTTAAGCCAAAGTCTAAAAATATGCAAATTACCATCGTACTCTCAAATCGGGAGACCCGCGGCTGTGGGGACAGTTCCTACGAGTTACGTTGGTCCCGTGGGAGGTGTTGGTGCCACCCACGGGGCTGTTAGAAGGCTGTTTCGAGTTTTCACCATCTAGTGCCATGTTTTTATGCCTACGTTTAGAAAAGTACTAATTACAATCGTGCTCTCAAACCGAGAGACCCGCGGCTTCGGGGTCAGTTCCTACGAGTTACATTGGTCCCGTGGGAGGTGTCAGTGCCACCCACGGGGCCGTTAGAGGGTTGTTTAGAATTTTCACTCTCTAACGCCATGTTTTTAAGCCTAAGTCTAGAAATATGATAATTATCGTCGAATTCTCAAATCGGGAGTCCCGCGGTTGTGGGGTCAGTTCTACGTGTTACATTGGTTCCGTGGGAGGTGTTGGTGCCACCCACGGGCCGTTCGGGGGCTGTTTTGAGTTTTTGACCTCTAACATCATATTTTTAAGCCTAAGTCTAGAAATATGCAAATTACGTTCGTACTCTCAAATCGAGAGACCCGCGGCAGTGGGGTCAATTCCTACGAGTTACATTGGTCCCGTGGGAGGTGTTGGTGCCACCCACGAGGCCATTTGGGGGCAGTTTCGAGTTTTCACCCTCTAACGTCATGTTTTTAAGCATAAGTCTAGAAATATGCAAATTACATGTGTATTCTCAAACCAAGACACCCGCGGAGGTGGGGTCAGTTCCTATGAGTTACATTGGTCCCGTGGGAGGTGTTGGTGCCACCCAGGGGGGCATTCGGGGGCAGTTTTGAGTTTTCACACTCTAAGGTCATGTTTTTAAGCCTATGTCTAGAAATATGCAAATTACCGTCGTACTCTCAAACCCGGTGACCCACGACAGTGGGGTCAGTTCATACGAGTTACATTGGTCCCGTGAGAGGTGTTGGTGCCACCCACGGGCCGTTCGGGTGCTGTTTTGAGTTTTCAACCTCTAACATCATATTTTTAAGCCTAAGTCTAGAAATATGCAAATTACGTTCGTACTATCAAACCGAGAGACCCGCGGTAGTGGGGTCAGTTCCTACGAGTTACGTTGGTCCCGTGGGAGGTGTTGGTGCCACCCACGAGGCCGTTTGAGGGATGTTTGGAGTTTTCACCCTTTAACGTCATGTTTTTAATCCTAAGTCTAGAAATAAGCAAATTACAGTCGTACTCTCAAATCGGGAGAATCGCGGTAGTGGGGTCAGTTCCTACGAGTTACATTGGTCTCGTGGGAGGTGTTGGTGCCACCCGCAGGGTTGTTCGGGGGCTGTTTCGTGTTTTCACCCTCTAACATCATGTTTTTAAGCCAAAGTCTAGAAATATGCAAATTACCATCGTACTCTCAAATCGGGAGACCCGCGGCTGTGGGGATAGTTCCTACGAGTTACGTTGGTCCCGTGGGAGGTGTTGGTGCCACCCACGGGGCTGTTAGAAGGCTGTTTCGAGTTTTCACCCTCTAATGCCATGTTTTTATCCTTAAGTCTATTAAAATACTAATTACCATCGTATTCTCAAACCGGGAGACCCGCGACTGCGGGTTCAGTTCCTACGAGTTACATTGGTCCCGTGAGAGATGTCGGTGCCACCCAGAGGGCCATTCGGGGGCTATTTTATGCCTAAGTCTAGAAATATGGAAATTACCGTCGTAATCTCAAACCGAGAGACCCGCGACAGCGGGGTCAGTTCCTATGAGTTACATTGGTCCCGTGGGAGGTGTTGATACCACCCACGGGCCGTTCGCGGGCTGTTTTGAGTTTTCACCCTTTAACGTCATGTTTTTAAGCCTAAGTCTAAAAATATGTAAATTACCGTCGTACTCTCAAATCGGGAGTCCCGCGGCAGTGGGGTTAGTTCCTACGAGTTACATTGGTCTCGTGGGAGGTGTTAGTGCCACCCACAGGGCTGTTCGGGGGCTGTTTCGAGTTTTCATCCTCTAACATCATGTTTTTAAGCCTATGTCTAGAAATATGCAAATTACCGTCGTATTCTCAAATCGGGAGACCCGCGGCTGTGGGGACAGTTCGTACGAGTTACATTGGTCCCGTGGAAGGTGTTGGTGCCACCCACGGGGCCGTTAGAGGGAAGTTTTGAGTTTTCACCTTCTAATGCCATGTTTTTATTCCTAAGTCTAGAAAAATACTAATTACCATCGTACTCTCAAACCGAGAGACCCGCCGCTTTGGGGTCAGTTCCTACGGGTAACATTGGTTCCGTGGGAGGTGTCGGTGTCACCCACGGGGCCGTTAGAGGGTTGTTTCGAGTTTTCTCCCTCTAACGCCATGTTTTTAAGCCTAAGTCTAGAAATATGAAAATTACCGTCGAATTCACAAATCGGGAGTCACGCGGCTGTGGGGTCAGTTCCTACGAGTTACATTGGTCCTGTGGGAGGTGTCAGTGCCACCCACGGGGCAGTTAGATAGTTGCTTCGAGTTTTCACCCTCTAATGCCATGTTTTTAAGCCTAAGTCAAGAAATATGAAAATTACTGTCGAATTCTCAAATCGGGAGTCCCGCGGCTGTGGGGTCAGTTCCTACGAGTTACATTGGTCTCGAGGGAGGTGTTGGTGTCACCGACGGGGCCATTTGGGGCCTGTTTCGATTTTTCACCCTCTAACGTCATGTTTTTAAGCCTAAGTCTAGAAATATGCAAATTATCGTCTTAATCTCAAACCGGGAGACCTGCGATTGTAGTGTCAGTTCCTACGAGTTACATTGGATCCGTGGGAGGTGGTGGTGCCACCCACGGGGCCGTTAGAGGGCTGTTTCGAGTTTTCACCCTCTAATGTCGTGTTTTTAAGCCTAAGTCTGGAAATATGAAAATTACCATCGTATTCTCAAACTGGGACTCCCGCGGTTATGGGGTCAGTTCTTACGAGTTACATTGGTCCCGTGGGAGGTGTTGGTGCCACCCATGGGGCCGTTTGGGGGCTATTTCAAGTTTTCACACTCTAGCGCCGTCTTTTTAAGCCTAAGTCTATAAATATGAAAATTACTGTCGTATTTTCGAACTGGGAGTCCCGCGGCTATGGGGTCAGTTCCTACGAGTTACATTGTTCCCGTAGGAGGTGTTGGTGCAACCCCCGGGGACGTTTGGGGGTTGTTTCGAGTTTTCACCCTCTAACGCCATGTTCTAAAGCCTAAGTCTAGAAATATGCCAATTATTGTCAAATTCTCAAATCGAGAGTCCCGCAGTTGTGAGGTCCGTTCCTTTGAGTTACATTGGTCCCGTGGGAGGTGTTGGTGCCACCCACGAGGCTGTTCGGGGGCTGTTTCGAGTTTTCACCCTCTAACGTCATGTTTTTAAGCCTAAGTCAAAAAATATGCAAATTACATGCGTATTCTCAAACCGCGAGACCCGCGGTGGTGGGGTCAGTTCCTACGAGTTACATTGGTCCCGTGGGAGGTGTTTATTGCCACCTACGGGGCCGTTCGAGGGCTGTTTCGTGTTTTCATCCTCTAACGCCTTATTTTTAAGCCTAAGTCTAGAAATAAGGAAATTATCATCGTAATCTCAAATCGGGAGACCCGAGACTGCGGGGTCAGTTCCTACGAGTTACATTGGTCCCGTAGGAGGTGTTGGTGCCACCCACGGGACCGTTCGGGGGATGTTTTGAGTTTTCACCCTCTAACGTCATCTTTTTAAGCCTAAGTCTAGAAATATGCAAATTACCGTCGTACTCTCAAATCGGGAGACCCGCGGCAGAGGGGTCAGTTCGTACGAGTTACATTTGTTCCGTGGGAGGTGTTGGTGCCACCCATAGGGCTGTTCGGGGGCAGTTTCGAGTTTTCACCCTCTAACGTCATGTTTTTAAGCCTAAGTCCAGAAATATGCAAATTACCATCGTACTCTCCAGTCGGGAGACCCGCGGCTGTGGGGACAGTTCCTACGAGTTAAATTGGTCCCGTAAGAGGTGTTGTTGCCACCCACGGGGCCGTTAGAGGGCTGTTTCGAGTTTTCACCCTCTAATGCGATGTTTTTAAGCCTAAGTCTAGAAAAATACAAATTACCATCGTACTCTCAAACCGAGAGACCCGCGGCTTCGGGGTCAGTTCCTACGAGTTACATTGGTCCCATGGGAGGTGTCGGTGCCACCCACGGGGCCGTTAGAGTGTTGTTTCGAGTTTTCACCCTCTAACGCCATGTTTTTAATCCTAAGTCTAGAAATATGAAAATTACCGTCGAATTGTCAAATCGGGAGTCCCGCGGCTGTGGGGTAAGTTCCTACAAGTTACATTGGTCCGATGGGAGGTGTTAGTGCAACCCACGGGGCCGTTAGAGGGATGTTTCAAGTTTTGACCCTCTACCGCCATGGTTTTAAGCCGAAGTCTAGAAATATACAAATTATTGTCGAATTCTCAAACCGGAAGACCCGCGGCCGTGGGGTCAGTTCCTACGATTTACATTGGTACCGTGGGAGGTGTTGGTGCCACCTATGGGGCCGTTAGAGGGCTGTTTTAAGTTTTCACCCTCTAATGCCATTTTTTAAGCCTTAGTCTAAAAATATGCAAATTATCATTGTATTCTCAAACCGAGAGTCCTGCGGCTGTGGGGTCAGTTCCTACGAGTTACATTGGTCCCATGGGAGGTGTTTGTGCCACCCATGGGGCCGTTGGGGGGCTGTTTTGAGTTTTCACCTTAAAACATCTTGTTTTACTTAAGTCTAGAAATATGTAAATTACCGTCATATTCTCAAATCGGGAGTCTTGCAGCTAAAGGATCAGTTCCTACGAGTTGTATTGGTCCCGTGGGAGGTGTTGGTGCCACCCATGGGGACGATCGGGACGGTTTCTAGTTCTCACCCTCTAACGCCATGTTTTTAAATGTAAGTCTAGAAATATACAAATTACCATTGTATTCTCAAATCGGGAGGCCGGCGGCTGTGGGGTTAGTTCCTACGAGTTACATTGGTCCTGTGGAAGGTGTTGGTGCCACCCACGGTGCCGTTAGAGGGTTGTTTTGAGTTTTCACCCTCTAACACCATGTTCTAAAGCCTAAGTCTAGTAATATACAAATTATTGTCGAATTCTCAAACCGGGAGTCCTGTGGCTGTGGGGTCATTTCCTACGAGTTACATTGGTCCCATGGGAGTTGTTGGTGCCACCCAAGGGGCCGTTCGGGGGCTGTTTCGACTTTTCACCCTCTAACGCCATGTATTGCTTATGTCTAGAAATATGCAAATTATCGTCGTACTCTCTAAATGGGAGACCCGCAGCTGCGGGGTCAGTTCCTACGAGTTACATTGCTCTCGTACCAGGTGTTGGTGCCACCCACGGGGCTGTTTGGGGGCTTTTTCGAGTTTTCACCCTCTAACGTCATGTTTTTAAGCCTAAGTCAAAAAATATTCAAATTACCGTCGTATTCTCAAATCGCGAGACCCGCGGCTATGGGGTCAGTTCCTACGAGTTACGTTGGTCCCGTGGGAGGTGTTGGTGCCACCCACGGGGTCGTTAGAGGGCTGTCTCGAGTTTTCACCCTCTAAGGCCATGTTTTTACACATAAGTCTAGAAATATCCAAATTACTGTCTTATTCACAAATCAGGAGACCTGCGGTTGTGGGGGGTCAGTTCCTACGAGTTACATTGGTCCCGTGGGAGGTGTAGGTGCCACCCACGGGGCCGTTAGAGGGCTGTTTCGAGTTTTCACCCTCTAACGCCATGTTTTTACGCCTAAGTCTAGAAATATGAAGATTACCATCATACTCTCAAACCGGGAGACCCGCGGCTATGGTGTCAGTTCCTTCAAGTTACATTGGTCCCGTGGGAGGTGTTGGTGCCACTCACGGGGCCGTTCGGGGGCTGTTTCGAGTTTTTACCCTACAGCGTCATGTTTTTAAGCCTAAGTCTAGAAATATGCAAATTATTGTCATACTCTTAAACCGGGAGACCCGAGGATGCGTGGTTAGTTTCTACGAGATACATTGGTCCCGTGGGAGGTGTTGGTGCCACCCACGGGGATATTCGAGGGTTGTTTTGAGTTTTTTCACCCTCTAACGTCATGTTGTTAAACCTAAGTCTAGAAATATGCAAACTACCATCGTATTCTCAAACCGGGAGACCCGCGGTTCTGGGGTCTGCTCCAACAAGTTACATTGGTTCCGTGGAAGGTGTTGGTGCCACCCACGGGGCCATTAGAGGGTTGTTTCGAGTTTTCACCCTTGAACGCCATGTTTTTAAGACTAAGTCTAGGAATATCCAAATTATTGTCGAATTCTCAAGTCGGGAGTCCCGCGGTTGTGGTATCAGTTCCTATGAGTTAGATTTGTCCCCTGGGACGTGTTGGTGCCACCCATGGGGCCATTCAGGGGCTGTTTCGAGTTTTCACCCTCTAACGTCATATTTTTAAGCCTAAGTCTAGAAATATGCGTATTACTATCGTACTCTCAAACCGGGAGACCCGCGGATCCGGGGTCAGTTCCTACGAGTTACATTCGTCCCATGGGAGGTGTTGGTACCACCCACGGGTCTCTCGGTTTGAGAGTATGACGGTTATTTTCATATTTTTAGACTTATGCTTAGGAACATGATGTTGGAGGGTGAATACTCGAAATGCTATTTAGAGTTTTCCCCTCTAACATCATGTTTTTAAGCCAAAGTATAAAAATATGCAAATTATCGTCGTACTCTCAAACTGAGAGACCCGCGGCTGCGGGGTCAGTTCCTACGAGTTACATTGGTCCCGTGGGAGGTGTTGGTGCCACCCATGGGGCCTTTTGGGGGCTGTTTCGAGTTTTCACCCTCTAATGTCATGTTTTTAAGCCTAAGTCTAAGAATATGCAAATTATCATCGTATTCTCAAACTGGGAGACCCGCGGCTGTGGGGTCAGTTCCTACGAGTTACATTGGTCCCGTGGGAAGTGTTGGTCCCACCCACGGGGCCGTTGGAGGGTTGATTCGAGTTTTCACCCTCTAACGCCATGTTTTTAATCATAAGTCTAGAAATATACAAATTATCCTCCTACTCTCAAACCAAGAGACCCGCGGCTGGGGTGTCAGTTCCTACGAGTTACATTGGTCCTCTGTGAGGTGTTGGTGACGCCCACGGGGCCGTTCGGGGGCTTTTTTAGAGTTTTTACCCTCCAACGTCATGTTTTTAAGCCTAAGTCTAGAAATATACAAATTTTATTCGTACTCTCAAATCGGGAGACCCGCAGCTACTGGTTCAGTTCCTACGAGTTACATTGGTCGCGTGGAAGGTGTTGGAGCAACCCACGGGGCCGTTCAGGGACTATTTCGAGTTTTCACCCTCTAACGTCGTGTTTTTAAGCCTAAGTCTAGAAATATTCAAATTACCATCGTATTATTAAACCGGGAGTCCCGCGGCTCTGTGGTCAGCTCCTATGAGTTATATTGGTCCCGTGGGAGGTGTTGGTGCCACCCACGGGGCCGTTCGGGGGCTATTTCGAGTTTTCACCCTCAAACGCCATGTTTTGATTAAGTCCAGATATATGCAAATTAACATCGTATTCTCAAACTGGGAGTCCCGTGGCCACAGGGTCAGTTCCTACGAGTTACAGTGGTCCCGTGGGAGGTGTCGGTTTCACCCACGGGACCGTTAGACGGCTGTTTCGAGTTTTCACCCTCTAACGCCATGTTTTTAAGCCTAAGTCTAGAAATATGCAAATTACCATCGAATTCTCAAACCGGGAGTCCCGCGGATCTGGGGTCAGTTCCTATGAGTTATATTGGTCCCGTGGGAGGTGTTGGTGCCAACCACGGGCCGTTCAGGGGCTATTTCGAGTTTTCACCCTCAAACGCCATGTTTTGCTTAAGTCCACAGATATGCAAATTATCATCGTATTCTCTGGATGGGAGTTCTGCGGCCATGGGGTCAGTTCCTACGAGTTACAGTGGTCCCGTTGGAGGTGTTTGTGCCACCCACGGGGACGTTCAAGGGATATTTCTTGTTCTCACCCTCTAACGCCATGTTTTTAAGCCAAAGTCTACAAATATGCAAATTATCATCATATTCTCAAATCGAGAGTCCCGCGACTACGGGGTTCGTTCCTACGTGTTACTTTGGTCCCGTGGGTGGTGTTGGTGCCACCCACGGGGCCGTTAGATAGGTGTTTCGAGTTTTCACCCTAAAATGCCATGTTTTGCTTAAGTCTAGATATATGTAAATTATCGTCGAATTCTCAAATCGGGAGTCACGCGGCTCTTGGGTAAGTTCCTACGAGTTACAATGCACCCGTGGGAGGTGTTGGTGCCACCCACGATGCCGTTCGGGGGCTGTTTCTAGTTTTCACCCTCTAACGCCATGTTTTACTTAAGTCTAGAAATATAAAAAATTTTGTCGAATTCTCAAACTGGGAGACCCGCGGCTGTGGGGTCAGTTCCTACGAGTTACATTGGTCCCGTTGGAGGTGTTGGTGCCAACCACAGGGCCATTTGGGGGTTGTTTCGAGTTCTCACCCTCTAATGCCATGATTTTAAGCCTAAGTCAAAATATATCAAAATTATCATCGTATTCTCAAATCGGGAGTCCTGCGGTTGCGCGGTCAGTTCTTACGAGTTACATTGGTCCTGTTGGAGGTGCTGGTGCCACCCAAGGGGTTGTTCGTGGGTTGTTTCGAGTTTTCACCCTCTAACGTCATGTTGTTAAGCCTAAGTCTAGAAATATTCAAACTACCATCGTATTCTCAAACCGGGAGACCCGCGGCTATGGGGTCAGTTCCTACGAGTTACATTTGTCCCGTGGGAAGTGTTGGTGCCACCCACGGGCCCATTAGAGGGCTATTTTGAGTTTTCACCCTCTAACGCCATGTTTTTAAGCCTAAGTCAATAAATATAGAAATTATTATCGAATTCTAAAACCGGGAGTCCCGCGACTGTGGGGTCAGTTCCTACGAGTTCTATTAGTCCCGTGGGAGGTGGGGGTTATTTCGAGTTTTCACCCTCAAACGCAATTTTCTGCTTAAGTCTAGAAATATGCAAATTACCATCGTACTCTCAAATCGAGAGACCCGCGGCTCCGAGGTCAGTTCCTACGAGTTACATTGGTCCCGTGGGAGGAGTTGGTGCCACTCACGGGGCCGTTTGGGGGTTGTTTTTAGTTTTCACCCTCTAACGTCATGTTGTTAAGCCTAAGTCTAGAAATATGCAAATTACCGTCATATTCTCAAACGGGGAGTCATGTGGTTGCAGGGTTAGTTCCTATGAGTTAGATTTGTCCCGTGGGAGGTGTTGGTGCCACCCATGGGGCCATTTGGGGGCTGTTTCGAGTTTTCACCCTCTAACGTCATGTTTTTAAACCAAAGTCTAGAAATATGAAAATTACTGTCGTACTCTCAAACCGGGTGACCCGCAGCTGCGGGGCCAGTTCCTACGAGTTAAATTGGTCCTGTGGGAGGTGTTGGTGCCACCCACGGGGCGATTCGGGGGCTGTTTTAAGTTTTCACCATCTTACGTCATGTTTTTAAGCCAATGTCTAGAAATAAGAAAATTACCATCATACTCTCAAACCGGGAGACCCGCGACTGTGGGTTCAGTTCCTACGAGTTACATTGGTCCCGTGGGAGGTGTTGGTGCCACCCACGAGGCTGTTCGGGGGCTGTTTCGAGTTTTCACCCTCTAACGTCATGTTTTTAAGCCTAAGTCTAGAAATATGCAAATTACCGTCGTACTCTCAAACCGGGAGATCCGCGGCTGAGGCGTCAGTTCCTACGAGTTACATTGGTCCCGTGGGAGGTGTTGAAGCCACCCACGGGGCCGTTTGGTGGCTATTTCGAGTTTTCACCCTCTAACGTCACGTTTTTATGCCTAAGTCTAGAAATATACAAATTACTATCGTATTTTCAAATCGGGAGACCCGCGATTGTGGGGTCAGTTCCTATGGGTAACATTGGTCTTGTGGGAGGTGTTGGTGACACCCACGGGGACGTTAGAGGCAGTTTCGAGTTTTCACCCTCTAAATCCGTGCTTTTAAACCTAAGTCTAGAAATATGAAAATTACCATCGTATTCTCAAATCGGGAGACCCACGGCTGTGGGGTCAGTTCCTACGAGTTACATTGGTCACGTGGGAGGTGTTGGTGCCACCCACGGGGCCGTTAGAGGGCTGTTTCGAGTTTACACCCTCTAACGCCATGTTTTTAGGCCTAAGTCTAGAAATATACAAATTATTGTCGTATTCTAAAACTGGGAGTCTCACGGCTGTGGGGTCAGTTCCTACAAGTTACATTGGTTCCGTGGGAGGTGTTGGTTCCACCCATAGGGCCGTTTGGGGCCTGTTTTGAATTTTCACCCTCTAACGTCATGTTTTTAAACCTAAGTCTAGAAATATACAAATTACTGTTATACTCTCAAACCGAGAGACGCGCGACTACGGGGTTAGTTCCTACGAGTTCTATTGGTCCCGTGGGAGGTTTTGGTGCCACCCACGGGGCCGTTAGAGGCCTATTTCGAGTTTTCATCCTCTAATGCCATGTTTTTAAGCCTAAGTCTAAAAATATACAAATATTTGTTGAATTCTCAAACAGGGAGTCCCGCGGCTGTTGGGTCAGTTCCTATGAGTTCAATTGGTCCCATGGGATGTGTTGGTGCCACCCACGGGGCCGTTTGGGGACTGTTTCTAGTTTTCACCCTCTAACGCAATTGTTTTAAGCCTAAGTCTAGAAATATGGAAATTATCGGCGTATTCTCAAATCGGGAGACCCGCGACTGCGGGGTCTGTTCCTACAAGTTACATTTGTCCCGTGGGAGGTGTTGGTGCCACCCACGGGGCCATTCGGGGGTTATTTCGAGTTTTCACCCTCTAACGTCATGTTTTTAAGCCTAAGTCTAGAAATATGCAAATTATTCATACTCTCAAACCGAGAGACTCGCAGTAGTTGGGTCAGTTCCTTCGAGTTACATTGGTTCCATGGGAGGTGTTGGTGCCACCCACGGGGTTGTTCAGGGGCAGTTTCGAGTTTTCTGCCTCTAACGTCAAGTTCTTAAGCTTAAGTCTAGAAATAATCAAATTACCGCCATACTCTCATATCGGGAGACCCGCAGCTGTGGGACCAGTTCCTACGAGTTACATTGGTCCCATGGGAGGTGTTGGTGCCACCCACGGGGTCGTTAGAGGGTTGTTTCGAGTTTTTACCCTCTAACGTCATGTTTTTAAGCCTAAGTCTAAAAATGTACAAATTACAGTCGTATTCTCAAACCGGGAGTTCCGTGGCTGTGGGGTCAGTTGGTACAAGTTACATTAGTCCCGTGGGAGGTGTCGGAGCCACCCTCGGTGCCGTTCGGGGGCTATTTTGAGTTTTCCCCCTCAAACGTCATGTTTTTAAGCCTAAGTCTAGAAATATGCAAATTTCGATCGTATTGTCAAACCGGGAGACCCGCGGCTGCTGGGTCAGTTCCTACGAGTTACATTGGTCCCGTGGGAGGTGTTGGTGCCACCCACGGGGCCGTTTGGATACTGTTTCGAGTTTTCCCCCTCTAACATCTTTTTTTTAATCCTAAGTCTAGAAAAGTGAAAATTACCGTCGCACTCTCAAACCGGGAGACCCGCGGCAGTGGGGTCAGTTCCTACGAGTTACATTGGTCCCGTGGGAGGTGTTGGTGCCACCCACGGTGCCGTTAGAGGGCTGTTGCGAGTTTTCACCCTCTAACGTCATGTTTTTAAGCCTAAGTCTAGAAATATACAAATTACCTTCGTATTCTCAAACCGGGTGACCCGCGGCTGTGGGGTCAGTTCCTACGAGTTACATTGGTCCCGTGGGAGGTGTTGGTGCCACCCACGGGGCCGTTTGGATACTGTTTCAAGTTTTCACCCTCTAACATTTTTTTTAATCCTAAATCTAGAAAAGTACAAATTACCGTCGCACTCTCAAATCGGGAGACCCGCGACAGTGGGGTCAGTTCCTACGAGTTACATTGGTCCCGTGGGAGGTGTTGGTGCCACCCACGGTGCCATTAGAGGGCTGTTTCGAGTTTTCACCCTCTAACGCCATATTTTGCTTAAGTCTAGAAATATGGAAATTACGGTCGTACTCTCAAATCGGGAGATCCGCGGCTCTGGGGTCAGTTCCTACGACTTACATTGGTCCCGTGGGAGGAGTTGGTGCCACCCACGGTGCCATTTAAGGGCTGTTTCGAGTTTTCACCCTCTAACGTCATGTTTTTAAGCCTAAGTCTAGAAATATACAAATTACCTTCGTATTCTCAAACCGGGTGACCCGCGGTTGTGGGGTCAGTTCCTACGAGTTACATTGGTCCTGTGGGAGGTGTTGGTGTCACCCACAGAGCCGTTCGGGGTCTGTTTTGAGTTTTCACCCTCTAACGTCTAGAAATATGTAAATTATGATCGTATTGTCAAACCGGGAGACCCACGGTTTCGGGGTCAGTTCCTACGAGTTACATTGGTTCCGTGGGTGGTGTTGGTGCCACCCACGGGGCCGTTAGAGGGCTGTTTCGAGTTTTCACCCTCTAACGTCTTGTTTTTAAGCCTAAGTCTAGAAATATGCAAATTACCGTTGCACTCTCAAATCGGGAGACCCGCGGCAGTGGGGTCGGTTCCTACGAGTTACATTGGTCCCGCGGGAGGTGTTGGTGTCACCCACGGTGCCGTTAGAGGGCTGTTCCGAGTTTTCACCCTCTAACGCCATATTTGGCTTAAGTCTAGAAATATGAAAATTTCCTTCGTACTCTCAAATCGGGAGATCCGCGGCTGCGGGGTCAGTTCGTACGAGTTACATTGGTCCCATGGGATTTGTTGGTGCCACCCACTAGGCCGATTGGGGGCTTTTTCGATTTTTCACCCTCTAACGTCATGTTTTTAAGCCTAAGTCTAGAAATATGTAAATTACTGTCATACTCTTAAACCGGGAGTCCCGAGGATGCGGGGTCAGTTTCTACGAGATACATTGGTCCCGTGGGAGGTCTTGGTGCCACCCACGGGGACATTCGAGGGTTGTTTTGAGTTTTTTCACCCTCTAACGTCATGTTTTCAAGCCTAAGTCTCGAAATATTAAAATTATTGTCGAAATTCTCTAACCGGAAGTCCCACGGCTGTGGAGTCAGTTCCTACGAGTTACATTTGTCCCATGGGAGGTGTTGGTGCAACCCACAGGGCCGTTCGGGGGATATTTCGAGTTTTCACCCTCTAACGTCATCTTTTTAAGAATAAGTCTAGAAATATTCAATTACCATCGTAATCTCAAACCGAGAGTCCCGCGGCTGCGGGGTCAGTTCCTACGAGTTACATTGGTCCAGTGGGAGGTGTTGGTGCCACCCACGGGGCCGTTAGAGGGTTGTTTCGAGTTTTCACCCTCTAACGTCATGTTTTTAAGCCAAAGTCTAAAAATATACAAATTACCTTCGTATTCTCAAATCGGGAGTCCCGCGGCTATGGGGTCAGTTCCTACGAGTAACATTAGTCCCGTGGGAGGTGTTGGTGCCTCCCATTGTACCGTTAGGGGGCAGTTTTGAGTTTTCACCCTCAAACATCATATTTTTAAGCCTAAGTCTAGAAATACGCAAATTACCGTCGTACTCTCAAACCGGGAGACCCGCGGTTGCGGGGTCAGTGCCTACGAGTTACATTGGTCCCCTGAGAGGTGTTGGTGCCAAACACGGGGTCGTTTGGGGGCTGTTTCTAGTTTTCACCCTCTAACGTCATGTTTTAAAGCCTAAGTCTAGAAATATGCAAATTACTGTCATACTCTTAAACCGGGAGTCCCGACGATGCGGGTTAGTTTCTACGAGATACATTGGTCCCGTGGGAGGTCTTGGTGCCACCCAAGGGGACATTCGAGGGTTATTTTGAGTTTTTTCACCCTCTAACGTCATGTTTTCAAGCCTAAGTCTCGAAATATTCAAATTATTGTCTAAATTCTCTAACCGGGAGTCCCACGGCTGTGGAGTCAGTTCCTATGAGTTACATTGGTCCCATGGGAGGTGTTGGTGCAACCCACAGGGCCGTTTTGGGGATATTTTGAGTTTTCACCCTCTAAGGTCATGTTTTTAAGCATAAGTCTAGAAATATTCAATTACCATCGTAATCTCAAACCGAGAGTCATGCGGCTGCGGGGTCAGTTCCTACGAGTTACATTGGTCCCGTGGGAGGTGTTGGTGCCACCCACGGGGCCGTTAGAGGGTTGTTTCGAGTTTTCACCCTCTAACGTCATGTTTTTAAGCCTAAGTCTAAAAATATACAAATTAGCTTCGTATTATCAAATCGGGAGTCCCGCGGCTACCTACGAGAAACATTAGTCCCGTGGGTGGTGTTGATGCCTCCCACGGTACCATTAGGGGGCTGTTTAGAGTTTTCACCCTCTAACATCATATTTTTAAGCCTAAGTCTAGAAATACGCAAATTACTGTCGTGCTCTCAAACCGGGAGACCCTCGGTTGCGGGGTCAGTTCCTACGAGTTACATTGGTCCCGTGGGAGGTGTTGGTGCCAAACACGGGGGCCGTTTGGGGGTTGTTTCGAGTTTTCACCCTCTAACGTCATGCTTTAAAGCATGAGTCGTGCAATATACAAATTACCCTCGCACTCTCAAACCGAGAGACCCGCGGTGGTGGGGTCAGTTCCTACGAGTTACAATGGTCCCGTGGGAGGTGTTGGTGCCACCCACGGTGCCGTTAGAGGGCTATTCCGAGTTTTCACCCTCTAACGACGTGTTTTACTTAAGTCTAGAAATATGCAAATTACCATCGTACTCTCAAATCGAGAGACCCGCGGCTCCGAGGCTATTTCCTACGAGTAACATTGGTCCCGTGGGAGGAGTTGGTTCCACCCACGGGGCCATTTGGGGGTTGTTTCGAGTTTTCACCCTCTAACGTTATATTTATAAGCCTAAGTCCAGAAATATACAAGTTACCTTCGTATTATCAAACCGGGAGACCCACGGCTGTGGGGTCAGTTCCTACGAGTTACATTGGTCCCGTGGGAAGTGTTGGTGCCACCCACTGGGCCGTTCGGGGTCTGTTTCATGTTTTTAAACCAAAGTTTAGAAATATTCAAATTACCATCACACTCTCAAACCGGGAGTCCCGAGGCTGCGGGGTCAGTTTCTACGAGATACATTGGCCCCATGGGAGGTGTTGGTGCCACCCACGGGGCCATTCGGGGGGTATTTTGAGTTTTCACCCTCTAACATCATGTTTTTAAGCCTAAGTCTCGAAATATGAAAATTACCATCGTAGTCTCAAACCGGGAGACCCGCGACAGTGGGGTCAATTCCTACGAGTTACATTTTTCCCGTGGGAGGTGTTGGTGCCACCCACGAGGCTGTTCAGGGGCTGTTTCGAGTTTTCACCCTCCAACATCAGGTTTTTAAGCCTAAGTCTAGAAATATGCAAATTACTGTCATACTCTTAAACCGGGAGTCTCAAGGATGCGGGTTTAGTTTCTACGAGATACATTGGTCCCGTGGGAGGTCTTGGGGCCACCCACGGGGACATTCGACGGTTGTTTTGAGTTTTTTGACCCTCTAACGTCATGTTTTCAAGCCTAAGTCTCAAAATATTCAAATTATTGTCGAAATTCTCTAACCGGGAGTCCCACGGCTGTGGAGTCAGTTCCTACGAGTTACATTGTTCCCATGGGAGGTGTTGGTGCAATCCACAGGGTCGTTCTGGGGATATTTCGAGTTTTCACCCTCTAACATCATGTTTTTAAGCATAAGTCTAGAAATATTCAATTAACGTCGTAATCTCAAACCGAGAGTCCCGCGGCTTCGGGGTCAGTTCCTACGAGTTACATTGGTCCCGTGGGAGGTGTTGGTGCCACCCACGGGGCCGTTAGAGGGTTGTTTCGAGTTTTCACCCTCTAACGTCATGTTTTTAAGCCTAAGTCTAAAAATATACAAATTACATTCGTATTCTCAAATCGAGAGTCCCGCGGCTATGGGGTCAGTTCCTACGAGTAACATTAGTCCCGTGGGTGGTGTCGGTGCCTCCCACGGTACCATTAGGGGGATGTTTTGAGTTTTCACCCTCTAACATCATATTTTTAAGCCTAAGTCTAGAAATACGCAAATTACTGTCGTGCTCTCAAACCGGGAGACCCTCGGTTGCGGGGTCAGTTCCTACGAGTAACATTGGTCCCGTGGGAGGTGTTGGTGCCAAACACGGGGCCGTTTGGGGGCTGTTTCGAGTTTTCATCCTCTAACGTCATGCTTTAAAGCATGAGTCGTGCAATATACAAATTACCATCGCACTCTCAAACCGAGAGACCCGCGGCGGTGGGGTCAGTTCCTACGAGTTACAATGGTCCCGTGGGAGGTGTTGGTGCCACCCACGGTGCCGTTAGAGGGGTATTCCGAGTTTTCACCCTCTAACGACGAGTTTTACTTAAGTCTAGAAATATGCAAATTACCATCGTACTCTCAAATCGAGAGACCCGCGGCTCCGAGGTCTGTTCCTACGAGTTACATTGGTCCCGTGGGAGGAGTTGGTGACACCCACGGGGCCATTTGGGGGCTGTTTCGAGTTTTCACCCTCCAACGTTATATTTATAAGCCTAAGTCAAGAAATATACAAATTACCTTCGTATTATCAAACCGGGAGACCCACGGCTGTGGGGTCAGTTCCTACGAGTTACATTGGTCCCGTGGGAAGTGTTGGTGCCACCCACTGGGCCGTTCGGGGTCTGTTTCGAGTTTTTAAACCAAAGTCTAGAAATATGAATATTACCATCATACTCTCAAATCGAGAGTCCCGAGGCTGCGGGGTCAGTTTCAACGAGATGCATTGGCCCCGTGGGAGGTGTTGGTGCCACCCACGGGGCCATTCGGGGGGTATTTTGAGTTTTCACCCTCTAACATTATGTTTTTAAGCCTAAGTCTCGAAATATGAAAATTACCATCGTAGTCTCAAACCGGGAGACCCGCGACAGTGGGGTCAATTCCTACGAATTACATTTTTCCCGCGGGAGGTGTTGGTGCCACCCACGAGGCTGTTCAGGGGTTGTTTCGAGTTTTCACCCTCCAACATCATGTTTTTAACCCTAAGTCTAGAAATATGCAAATTACCATCGTACTCTCAAACCGGGTGATCCGCGGCTGCGGCGTCAGTTCCTATGAGTTTCATTGGTCCCGGGGGAGGTGTTGATGCCACCCACGGGGCCGTTTGGGGGCTATTTCGAGTTTTCACCCTCTAACGTCATGTTTTTAAGCCTAAGTCTAGAAATATGAAAATTATCTTCGTATTCTCAAATCGGGAGACCCGCGGTTGTGGGGTCAGTTCCTACGGGTTACATTGGTCTCGTGGTAGGTGTTGGTGCCACCCACGGGGACGTTAGAGGCTGTTTCGAGTTTTCACCCTCTAAATCCATGCATTTAAGCCTAAATCTAGAAATATGCAAATTACCGTCGTATTCTCAAATCGCGAGACCATCGTCTGTGGGGTCAGTTCCTACGAGATACATTGGTCCCGTGGGAGGTGTTGGTGCCACCCACGGGGCCGTTAGAGGGCTGTTTCGAGTTTTCACCCTCTAATGCCATGTTTTTAAGCCTAAGTCTAAAAATATACAAATATTTGTTGAATTCTCAAACAGGGAGTCCCGTGGCTGTTGGGTCAGTTCCTACGAGTTCAATTGGTGTCATGGGAGGTGTTGGTGCCACATACGGGGCCGTTCGGGGGATATTTTGAGTTTTCACCCTCAAACGTCATGTTTTTATGCCTAAGTCTAGAAATATACAAATTTTGATCGTATTGTCAAACCGGGCGGCTGTGGGGTCAGTTCCTACGAGTTACATTGGTCCCGTGGGAGGTGTTGGTACCACCCACGGGGCCGTTTGGATACTGTTTCGAGTTTTCACCCTCTAACGTCTTTTTTTTAATCCTAAGTCCAGAAAAATGCAAATTACCGTCGCACTCTCAAACCAGGAGACCCGCGGCAGTGGGGTCAGTTCCTACGAGTTACATTGGTCCCGTGGGAGGTGTTGGTGCCACCCACGGTGCCGTTAGAGGGCTGTTTCGAGTTTTCACCCTCTAACGCCATGTTTTACTTAAGTTTAGAAATATGCAAATTACCGTCGTACTCTCAGATCGGGAGATCCGCGGTTGGGGAGTCAGTTCCTACGACTTACATTGGTCCGGTGGGAGGAGTTGGTGCCACCCATGGTGCATTTGGGGGCTGTTTCGAGTTTTCACCCTCTAACGTTAGGTTTTTAAGACTAAGTCTAGAAATATACAAATTACCTTTGTATTCTCAAAACGGGTGACCCGCGGCTGTGGGGTCAGTTCCTACGAGTTACATTGGTCCTGTGGGAGGTGTTGGTGTCACCCACAGGGCCGTTCGGGGTCTGTTTCGAGTTTTCACCCTCTAACGTCATGTTTTTCAACCAAAGTCTAGAAATAGGTAAATTATGATCGTATTGTCAAACCGGGAGACCCACGACTGCGGGGTCAGTTCCTACGAGTTACATTGGTCCCCTGGGTGGTGTTGGTGCCACCCACGGGGACGTTTGGGGACTGTTTCGAGTTTTCACCCTCTAACGTCTTGTTTTTAAGCCTAAGTCTAGAAATATGCAAATTACCGTCTCACTCTCAAACCGGGAGACCCGCGGCAGTGGGGTCGGTTCCTACGAGTTACATTGATCCCGTGGGAGGTGTTGGTGCCACCCACGGTGCCGTTAGAGGGCTGTTACGAGTTTTCACCCTCTAACGCCATATTTTGCTTAAGTCTAGAAATATGCAAATTCCTTCGTACTCTCAAATCGGGAGATCCGCGGTTGAGGGGTCAGTTCCTACGAGTTACATTGGTCCCGTGGGATTTGTTGGTGCCACCCACTAGGCCATTTGGGGGCTGTTTCGAGTTTTTACCCTCTAACGTCATGTTTTTAAGACTAAGTCTAGAAATATGCAAATTACTGTCATACTCTTAAACCGGGAGTCCCGATGATGGGGGGTCAGTTCCTATGAGATACATTGGTCCCGTGGGAGGTTTTGGTACACCAACGGGGACATTCGAGGGTTATTTTGAGTTTTTTCACCCTCTAACGTCATGTTTTCAAGCCTAAGTCTCGAAATATTCAAATTATTATCGAAATTCTCTAATCGGGAGTCCCACGACTGTGGAGTCAGTTCTTACGAGTTACATTGGTCCCATGGGAGGTGTTGGTGCAACCCACATGGCCGTTCTGGGGATATTTCGAGTTTTCACCCTCTAACGTCATGTTTTTAAGCATAAGTCTAGAAATATTCAAATACTGTCGTAATTTCAAACCGAGAGTCCCGCGGCTGCGGGGTCAGTTCCTACGAGTTACATTGGTACCGTGGGAGGTGTTGGTGCCACCAAGGGGGCCGTTAGAGGGCTGTTTTGAGTTTTCACCCTCCAACGTCATATTTTTAAGCCTAAGTCTAAAAATATACAAATTACCTTTGTATTCTCAATTCGGGAGTCCTGCGGCTATGGGGTCAGTTCCTACGAGTAGCATTAGTCCCGTGGGAGGTGTTGGTGCCTCCCACGGTACCGTTAGGGGGCTGTTTTGAGTTTTCACCCTCTGACATCATATTTTTAAGCCTATGTCTAGAAACACGCAAATTACCGTCGTACTCTCAAACTGGGAGACCCGCGGTTGCAGGGTCAGTTCCTACGAGTTTACATTGGTCCCATGGGAGGTGTTGGTGCCAAACACGGGGCCGTTTAGTGGATGTTTCGAGTTTTCACACTCTAACGTCATGCTTTTAAGCATAAGTCGTGCAATATACAAATTACCATCGCACTCTCAAACCGAGAGATCCGCGGCGGTGGGCTCAGTTCCAATGAGTTACATTGGTCCCGTGGGAGGTGTTGGTGCCACCCACGGTGCCGTTAGAGGGCTATTCGGAGTTTTCACCCTCTAACGATGTGTTTTACTTAAGTCTAGAAATATGAAAATTACCATCGTACTCTCAAATCGAGAGACCCGCGGCTCCGAGGTCAGTTCCTACGAGTTGCATTGGTCCCGTGGGAGGAGTTGGTGCCACCCACGGGGCCATTTGGGGGTGTTTCGATTTTTCACCCTCTAACGTCAGGTTAAGCCTAAGTTTAGAAATATACAAATCACCTTCGTATTATCAAACCGGGAGACCCGCGACTGTGGGGTCAGTTCCTATGAGTTACATTGGTCCCGTGGGAAGTGTTGGTGCCACCCACTGGGCCGTTCGGGGTCTGTTTCAAGTTTTTAAACCAAAGTCTAGAAATATGCAAATTACCATCATACTCTCAAACCGGGAGTCCCGAGGCTACGGGGTCAGTTTATACGAGATACATTGGCCCCGTGGGAGGTGTTGGTGCCACCCACGGGACCATTCGGGGGGTATTTTGAGTTTTCACCCTCTAACATTATGTTTTTAAGCCTAAGTTTCGAAATATGAAAATTACCATCGTAGTCTCAAACCGGGAGACCTGCAACAGTGGGGTCAATTCCTACGAGTTACATTTTTCCCGTGGGAGTTGTTGGCGCCACCCACGAGGCTGTTCAGGGGATGATTCGAGTTTTCACCCTCCAACATCATGTTTTTAAGCCTAAGTCTAGAAATATGCAAATTACCATCGTACTCTCAAATCGGGTGAGCCGCGGCTACGGCGTCAGTTCCTACGAGTTTCATTGGTCCCGGCGGAGGTGTTGATGCCACCCACGGGGCCGTTTGGGGGCTATTTCGATTTTTCACCCTCAAACGTCATGTTTTTAAGCCTAACTCTAAAAATATGCAAATTACCGTCGTATTCTCAAACCGGGAGACCCGCGGTTGTGGGGTCAGTTCCTACGGGTTACATTGGTCTCGTGGTAGATGTTGGTGCCACCCACGGGGACGTTAGAGGATGTCTCGAGTTTTCACCCTCTAAATCCATGCATTTAAGCTTAAATCTAGAAATATGCAAATTACCGTCGTATTCTCAAATCGGGAGACCAGCGTCTGTGGGGTCAGTTGCTACGAGATACATTGGTCACGTGGGAGGTGTTGGTGCCACCCACGGGGCCGTTTGAGGGTTGTTTCGATTTTTCACCCTCTAACGCCATGTTTTTAATCCTAAGTCTAGAAATATATAAATTATTGTCGTATTCTCAAAGTGGCAGTCCTGCGGCTATGGGGTCAGTTCCTACGAGTTACATTGGTCCCGTGGGAGGTGTTGGTACCACCCACGGGGCCGTTTGGGGGTTGTTTCGAGTTTTCACCCTCTAACGTCATGTTTTTAAGCCTAAGTCTAGAAATAAACAAATTACTGTTGTACTCTCAAATCGAGAGACCCGCGTCTACGGGGTCAGTTCCTACGAGTTATGTTGGTCCCGCGGGAGGTGTTGGTGCCACCCACGGGGCCGTTAGAGGGCTGTTTCGAGTTTTCACCCTCTAATGCCATGGTTTTAAGCCCAAGTCTAAAAATATACAAATATTTGTTGAATTCTCAAACAGGGAGTCCCGCGGCTGTTGGGTCAGTTCCTACGAGTTCAATTGGTCCCATGGGTGGTGTTGGTGCCACAAATGCGGCCGTTCTGGGGCTGTTTCGAGTTTTCACCCTCTAACGCCATGTTTTGCTTAAGTGTATGAATATGCAAATTACCATCGTACTCTCAAACCAGGAGACTCGTGGCTACGAGATCAGTTCCTACGAGTTACATTTGTCCCGTGGGAGTTGTTGGTGCCACCCCCGGGCCCGTTCGAGGGCTGTTTCGAGTTTTCACCCTCTAACGTCTTATTTTTAAGCCTATGTATAGAAATATTGAAAATATCATCATATTCTAAAACCGGGAGACCCGCGGAAATCGGGTCAGTTCCTACGAGTTACGTTGGTCCTGTGGGAGGTGTTGGTGCTACCCGAGGGTTGTTTCGAGTTTTTACCTTCTAACGCCATGTTTGTACGCCTAAGTGTAGAAATATCCAAATTATTGTCGAATTCTCAAACCGGGAGTCCCGCGGCAATGGGTTCAGTTCCTACAAGTTATTTTGGACCCGAGGGAGGTGTAGGTACCACCGACGTGGCCGTTTGGGGGCTGTTTCGAGTTTTCACACTCTAACGTCATGTTGTTAAGCGTAAGTCTAGAAATATGTAAATTCCCATCGTATTCTCAAACCGGGAGACCCGCGACTGTGGGGTCAGTTCCTACGAGTTACATTGGTCCTGTGGGAGGTGTTGGTGCAACCCACGGGACCGTTTGGGGGCTGTTTTGAGTTTTCACCCTCTAACAACATGTTTTTAAGCCTATGTCTAGAAATATGAAAATTATCATCGTACTCTCAAACAGGGAGTCCTGCGGCTGCGGGGTCAGTTCCTATGAGTTCCATTGGTCCCGTGGGAGGTGTTGGTGCCACCCACGGGCCGTTCGGGGGCTGTTTCGAGTTTACACCCTCTAATGTCATGTTTTTAAGCCTAAGTCTAGAAACAGAAATTACTATCGTACTCTCAAACCGGGAGACCCACGGCTGCGGGGTCAGTTCCTACGAGTTACATTGGTCCCGTGGGAGGTGTTGGTGCCACCCACGGGGCCGTTCGGGGGCTATTTCGAGTTTTCACCCTCTAACATCATGTTTTTAAGCCTAAGTCTAGAAATTTGAAAATTATCGTCGTACTCTCAAACTGAGAGACCCGCGACAGTGGGGTCAGTTCCTAGGAGTTATATTCGTCACGTGGGAGGTGTTGGTACCACCCACGGGGCCGTTCGGGGGCTGTTTCGAGTTTTCACCCTCTAACTTAATATTTTAAAGTCTAAGTCTAGAAATATGAAAATTACCGTCGTATTCTCAAACCGAGAGACCCGCGGCAGTGGGGTCAGTTCCTAGGAGTTACATTGGTCCCGTGGGAGGTGTTGGTGCAACCCACGGGACCGTTTGGGGGCTGTTTTGAGTTTTCACCCTCTAACGTCATGTTTTTCAGCCTATGTCTAGAAATATGCAAATTACCGTCGTATTCTCAAATCGGGAGTCTTGCGGCTGCGGGGTCAGTTCCTATGAATTCCATTGGTCCCGTGGGAGGTGTTGGTGCCACCCACGGGCCGTTCCGGGGTTGTTTCGAGTTTTCACCCTCTAATGTCATGTTTTTAAACCTAAGTCTAGAAATACATAAATTACTATCGTACTCTCAAATCGGGAGACCCGCGGCTGCAGGGTCAGTTCCTACGAGTTACATTGGTCCCGTGGGAGGTGTTGGTGCCACCCACGGGGCCGTTCGGGGGCTATTTCGAGTTTTCACCCTCTAACGTCATGTTTTTAAGCCTAAGTCTAGAAATAAGAAAATTATCATCGTACTCTCAAACCGAGAGACCCGCGACAGTGGGGTCAGTTCCTACGAGTTACATTCGTCCCGTGGGAGGTGTTGGTGCCACCCACTGGGCCGTTGGGAGGCTGTTTCGAGTTTTCACTCTCTAACTTAATATTTTAAAGTCTAAGTCTAGAAATATGTAAATTACAGTCGTATTCTCAAACCGAGAGACCCGCGGCAGTGGGGTCATCTCCTACGAGTTACATTGGTCCTGTGGGAGGTGTTGGTGCCACCCATGGGGCCATTAGAGGGCTGTTTTCAGTTTTCACCCTCCAACGCCATGTTTTTAAGCCTATGTCTAGAAATATGGAAATTATCGTCGTATTCTCAAATCGGGAGACCCGCGGCTGCGGGGGCTGTACCTACGAGTTACATTGGTCCCGTGGGAGGTGTTCGTGCCACCCACGGGGCCATTCGGGGGTTGTTTCGAGTTTTCACCCTCTAACGTCATGTTTTTAAGCTTAAGTCTAAAAATATGCAAATTATAATCGTACTCTCAAACCGAGAGACCCGCAGCTGTGGGGTCAGTTCCTACGAGTCACATTGGTTCCATGGGAGGTGTTGGTGGCACCCATGGGCTGTTTCGAGTTTTCACCCTCTAAGGTCATGTTTTTAAGCCTATGTCTAGAAATATTCAAATTACCGTCGTACTCTCATATCGGGAGACCCGCGGCTGTGGGGTCAGTTTCTACGAGTTACATTGGTCCCGTGGGAGGTGTTAGTGCCACCCACGGGACCATTAGAGGGGTGTTTCAAGTTTTCACCCTCTAACGTCATGTTATTAAGCATAAGTCAAGAAATAAGTAAATTACCGTCATATTCTCAAACCGGGAGACCCGCGGCTGTAGGGTCAGTTCCTAAAAGATACATTGGTCCCGTTGGAGGTGTCAGTGCAACCCACGGGACCGTTCGGGGGATGTTTTGAGTTTTCACCCTCTAACGTCATGTTTTTAAGCCTAAGTCTAGAAAAATACAAATTACCATCGTATTCTCAAATCGGGAGACTCGCGGTTGTGGGGTCAGTTCCAACGAGTTACATTGTTCCCGTGGGAGGTGTTGGTGCCACCCACGGGGCCGTTAGAGGATTGTTTTGAGTTTTCACCCTCTAACGTCATGTTGTTAAGCATAAGTTTAGAAATATGTAAATTACCATAGTATTCTCAAACCGGGAGACCCGTGGTTGTGGGGTCATTTCCTACGAGTTACATTGGTCTCGTGGGAGGTGTCGGTGCAACCCACGGGACCGTTCGGGGGTTGTTTTGAGTTTTTACCCTCTAACGTCATGTTTTTAATCCTATGTCTAGAAATATGCAAATTACCGTCGTACTCTCAAACAGGGAGTCCTGCGGCTGCGGGGTCAGTTCCTACGAGTTACACTGGTCCCGTGGGAGGTGTTGGTGCCACCCACGGGGCCGTTCGGGGGCTGTTTTGAGTTTTCACCCGCTAATGTCATGTATTTAAGCCTAAGTCTTGAAATACAGAATTTACTATCGTACTCTCAAACTGGGAGACCCGCGGCTGCGGGGTCAATTCCTACGAGTTACATTGGTCCCGTGGGAGGCGTTGGTGCCACCCACGGGGCCGTTCGGGGGCTATTTCGAGTTTTCACCCTCTAACGTCATGTTTTTAAGACTAAGTCTAGAAAATATAAATTACCATCGTATTCTCAAACCGAGAGACTCGCGGCTGTGTGGTCAGTTCCTACAAGTTACATTAGTCCCGTGGGAGGTGTTGGAGCCACCCAAGGTGCCGTTCGGGGGCTATTTTGAGTTTTCACACTCTAACGTCATGTTTTTAAGCCTAAGTCTAAAAATATGAAAATTACCATCGTACTCTCAAACCGGGAGACCCGCGGCTGCGGGGTCAGTTCCTAATAGTGACATTGGTCCCATGGGAGGTGTTGGTGCCACCCACGGGGCCATTTGGGGGGATGTTTTGAGGTTTCACCATCTAACGTCATGTTTTTAAGCCTAAGTCTAGAAATATGCAAATTACGATCGTATTGTCAAATCGGGAGACCCGAGGATGTGGAGTCAATTCCTACGAGATACATTGGTCCTGTGGGAGGTGTTGCTGCCACCAACGGGGCCGTTCTGGGACTGTTTCAAGTTTTCACCCTCTAACATCTTGTTTTGAAGGCTAAGTCTAGAAATATGCAAATTACCGTCGCACTCTCAAACCGGGAGACCCGCGGAAGTGGGGTTAGTTCCTATGAGTTACACTGGTCCCGTGGGAGTTGTTGGTGCCACCCACGGTGCCGTTAGAGGGTTGTTCCGAGTTTTCTCCCTCTAACGCCGAGTGTTGCTTAAGTCTAGAAATATGCAAATTACCATCGTACTCTCAAATCGGGAGATCCGCGTCTGCGGGGTCAGTTCCTACGACTTACATTGGTCCCGTGGGAGGAGTTGGTGCTACCCACAGGGCCGTTTGGGGCCTGTTTTGAATTTTCACCCTCTAACGTCATGTTTTTAAGCCTAAGTCTTGAAATATACAAATTACTATCGTATTCTCAAACCGGGAGACGCACGGCTGTGGGGTCAGTTCGTACGAGTTACGTTGGTCCCGTGGTATGTGTTGGCGCCACCCACAAGGTCGTTCGGGGTTTGTTTCGAGTTTTCACCCTCTAACGTTATGCTTATAAGCCTAAGGCTACAAATATGTAAATTACCATCGTACTCTCAAACCGGGAGTCCCGAGGCTGTGGGGTCAGTTTCTACGAGATACATTGGTCCCATCGGAGGTGTTGGTGCCACCCACGAGGCCGATAGAGGGAAGTTTTGAGTTTTCACCGTCTAACGTCATGTTTTTTAGCCTAAGTCTAAAAATATACAAATTACCTTTGTATTCTCAAATCGGGAGTCCCGCGGCTGTGGGGTCAGTTCTTATGAGTAACATTAGTCTCGTGGGAGGTGTTGGTGCCACCCACGGTACCGTTAGGTGGCTGCTTTGAGATTTCACCCTCTAACATCATGTTTTTTAGCCTAAGTCTATAAATATGAAAATTACCCTCGTACTCTCAAACTGGGAGACCCCCGGTTGCAGGGTCAGTTCCAACGAGTTACATTGGTCCCGTGGGAGCTGTTGGTACCACCCACGGGACCGTTTGGAGGCTGTTTCGAGTTTTCACCCTCTAACATCATGCTTTTAAGCCTAAGTCTAGAAATATGCAAATTACCGTTGCACTCTTAAACCGAGAGACCCGCGACGGTGGGGTCAGTTCCTAAGAGTTACATTGGTCCCGTGGGAAGTGTTGGTGCCACCCACGGTACGGTTAGAGGACTGTTCCGAGTTTTCACCCTCTAACGACATGTTTTGCCTAAGTTTGGAAATATGTAAATTAATGTCATACTCTCAAATCGGGAGACCCGCGGCTGCGAGGTCAGTTCCTACGAGTTACATTGGTCCCGTGGGAGGAGTTGGTTCCACCCACGAGGCCGTTTGGGTGCTGTTTTGTGTTTTCACCCTCTAACGTCATGTTTTTAAGCCGATGTCCAGAAATACTCAAATTACCATCATACTCTCAAACCCGGAGATCCGTGGCTGCGGCGTTAGTTCCTACGAGTTACATTGGTCCCGTGGGAGGTGTTGATGCCACCCACGGGGATGTTTGGAGGCTATTTCGAGTTTTCACCCTCTAACGTCATGTTTTTAAGCCTAAGTCTAGAAATATGCAAATTATAGTCGTATTCTCAAATCGAGAGACCCGCAGTAGTGGGGTCAGTTCCTATGAGTTACATTGGTTCCGTGGGAGGTGTTAGTACCACCCACGGGGATATTCGGGGGCAGTTTTGAGTTTTCACCCTCTAACGTCATGTTTTTAAGCCTGAGTCTAGAAATATGCAAATTAAAATCGTATTCTCCAATCGGGTGACCCGCGGCTGTGGGTCAGTTCCTATGAGTTACATTGGTCACGTGGGAGGTGTTGTTGCCACCCACGGGGCCGTTAGAGGGCTGTTTCGAGTTTTCACCCTCTAGCGCCATGTTTTTAAGCCTAAGTCTAGAAATATACAAATTATTGTCGTATACTGAAGCTGGGAGTCCCACGGCTGTGGGGTCAGTTCCTACGAGTTGCATTGGTCCCGTGCGAGGTGTTGGTTCCACCCACGGGGCCGTTTGGTGGATGTTTCGAGTTTTCACCCTCTAATGTCATGTTTTTAAGCCTAAGTGTAGAAATATAAGAATTACTGTTGTACTCTCAAACCGAGAGACCCGCGGCTACGGGGTCGGTTCCTATGAGTTATGTTGGTCCCGTGGGAGGTGTTGGTGCCACCCAAGGGACCGTTAGAGGGCTGTTTCGAGTTTTCACCCTCCAGCGCCATGTTTTTAAGCCTAAGTCTAAAACTAAACGAATATTTGTCGAATTCTTAAATACGGAGTCCCACGGCTGTTGGGTCAATTCCTACGAGTTCAAATGGTCCCATGGGTGGTTTTGGTGCCACCCACGGGGCCGTTCGGGGGCTGTTTCGAGTTTTCACCCTCTAACACCATGTTTTGCTTAAGTCTAGAAATATGAAAATTACCGTCGTACTATCAAACTGGGAGTCTCGCGGCTTCGGGGTCAGTTCCTACGAGTTCCATTGGTCCCGTGGGAGGTGTTGGTGCCACCCACGGGGACGTTAGAGGGTTGTTTTGAGTTTTCACCCTCTAATGCCATGTTTTTAAGCCTAAGTCTAAAAATATACAAATATTTGTCGAATTCTCAAACTGGGAGTCCCGCGGCTGTTGGGTCAGTTCCAACGAGTTCAATTGGTCCCATGGGAGGTGTTGGTGCCACCCATGGGGCTGTTCGGGGGCTGTTTCGAGTTTTCAGCCTCTAACACCATGTTTTGCTTAAGTCTAGAAATATGAAAATTAGCATCGTACTATCAAATCGGGAGACCCGCGGCTGTCGGGTCAGTGCTATGAGTTACGTTGGTTCCGTGGGAGGTGTTGGTGCTACCCGCGGGGCCATTAATGGGATGTTTCAATTTTTCACCCTCTAACGCCATGTTTTTATGCCTAAGTCTAGAAATATCCAGATTATTGTCGAATTATCAAACCGGGAGTCCCGCGGATATTGGGTCAGTTCCTACGTGTTATGTTCGCCCCATGGGAGTTGTAGGTTCCACCCACGGGGCCGTTTGGGGGCTGTTTTGAGTTTTCACCCTCTAACGTCGTGTTGTTAAGCCTAAGTGTAGAAATATGTAAATTACAGTTGTATTCTCAAACCGGGAGACCCGCGGCTGTGGGGTTAGTTCCTACGAGTAACATTGGTCCCGTGGGAGGTGTTGGTGCGACCCACGGGACCGTTATGGGGCTATTTTGAGTTTTCAACCTCTAACATCTTGTTTTTAAGCCTATGTCTAGAAATATGCAAATTACCATCGTACTCTCAAACAGGGAGTTCTGCGGCTGCCGGGTCAATTCCTACGAGTTACATTGGTCCCGTGGGAGGTGTTGGTGCCACCCACGGGGCCGTTCGGGTGATGTTTCAAGTTTTCACCCTCTAACATCATGTTTTTAAGCCTAAGTCTAGAAATATGAAAATTACTGTCGTACTCTCAAACCGGGTGACCCGGCGGGTGCGGGGTCAGTTCCTATGAGTTACATTGGTCCCGTGGGAGGTGTTGGTGCCACCCACGGGCCGTTCGGGGGATATTTCAAGTTTTCATCCTCTAACGTCATGTTTTTAAGCCTAAGTCTAAAAATATGAAAATTACCGTCGTACTCTCAAATAGAGAGACCCGCGGCAGTGGGGTCAGTTCCTACGAGTTACATTCGTCCCATGGGAGGTGTTGGTGCCACCCACTGGGCCGTTCGGGGGATGTTTCGAGTTTTCACCCTCTTGCGCCATGTTTTTAAGCCTAAGTCTAAAAATATGCAAATTACAGTCGTATTCTCAAACCGAGAGACCCGCGGCAGTGGGGTCAGTTCCTACGAGTTACATTTGTCCCGTGGGAGGTGTTGGAACCACCCATGGGGACATTAGAGGGTTGTTTTGAGTTTTCACCCTCAAACGCCATGTTTTTAAGCCTAAGTCTAGAAATATGGATATTATCATCGTATTCTCAAATCATGAGACCCGCGACTACGTGGGCTATTCCTACGAGTTACATTAGTCCCGTGGGAGGTGTTGGTGCAACCTACGGTGCCGTTAGAGGGATGTTTCGAGTTCTCACCCTCTAACGCCATGTTTTTAAGCCTAAGTAAAAAAATATCCAAATTATCATCGTATTTTCAAATCGGGAGTCCCGCGCCTGCGGGGTCAGTTCCTATGAGTTACATTGGTCCCGTGGGAGGTGTTGGTGCCATCCAAGGGGTAGTTCACGGGCTGTTTCGAGTTTTCACCCTCTAACATCATGTTTTTAAGCCTAAGTCTAGAAATATACAAATTACCGTCGTATTCTCAAACCGGGAGACCCGCAGCTGTGGGGTCAGTTCCTACGAGTTACATTGGTCCCGTGGGAGGTGTTGTTGCCACCCACTGGGCCGTTCGGGGTCTGTTTCGAGTTTTCACCCTCTAATGTCATGTTTTTAAGCTTAAGTCTAGAAATATGCAAATTACCTTCGTACTCTCAAACCGGGAATCCGAAGGCTACGGGGTCAGTTTCTACGAGATACATTGGTCCCGTGGGAGGTGTTGGTGCCACCCACGAGGCCATTTGGGTGCTGTTTCGAGTTTTCACCCTCTAATGTCATGTGTTTAAGCCTATGTCTTGAAATATACAAACTATAGTCGAATTCTCAAACCGGGACTTCCACGACTGTGGGATCAGTTCCTTCGAGTTACATTAGTCCCGTGGGAGGTGTTGGTGCAACCTAGAGGGCCGTTCTGGGGATATTTCGAGTTTTCACCCTCTAACGTCATGTTTTTAAGATTAAGTCAATAAATATTCAAATTACCATCATAATATCAAACCGGGAGTCCCGCGGCTGCGGGGTCAGTTCCTACGAGTTACATTGGTCCCGTGGGAGGTGTTAGTGCTACCCACTGGGCCGTTAGAGGGATGTTTCGAGTTTTCACCCTCTAACGTCATGTTTTTAAACCTAAGTCTAAAAATATGCAAATTACCTTCGTATTCTCTAATCGGGAGTCCCGCGGATGTGGGGTCAGTTCCTGCGAGTAACATTAGTCCAGTGGGAGGTGTTGGGGCCACCCACGGTACCGTTAGGGGGCTGTTTTGAGTTTTCACCCTCTAACGTTATGTTTTTAAGCTTAAGTCTAGAAATATGAAAATTACCACCGTACTCTCAAACCGAGAGACCCGCGGTTGCGGGTTCAGTTCCTACGAGTTAGATTAGTCCAGTGAGAGGTGTTGGTACGACCCTTGGTGCCGTTAGAGGCCTGTTATGAGTTTTCACCCTCTAACGCCATGTTTTGCTTAAGTCTAGAAATATGAAAATTACCATCGTACTCTCAAATCGGGAGACCCGCGACTATGGGGTCAGTTCCTACGAGTTACATTGGTCCCGTTCGAGGTGTTGGTACCACCCACGGGGCCGTTTGGGGGTTGTTTCGAGTTTTCACCCTCTAACGCCATGTTTTTAAGCCTAAGTCTAGAAATATGCAAATTACAGTTGTATTCTCAAATCGAGAGACCCGCGGCAGTGGGGTCAGTTCCTATGAGTTACATTGGTCCCGTGGGAGGTGTTGGTGCCACCCATGGGGCCATTAAGGGCTGTTTTGAGTTTTCACCATCAAACGCCATGTTTTTAAGCCTAAGTCTAGAAATATGGAAAAGTATCGTCGTATTCTCAAATCATGAGACCCGCGCTTGCGGGGGCTATTCTTACGAGTTACATTGGTCCCGTGGGAGGTGTTGGTGCCACCTATGGTGACGTTAGAGGGATGTTTTGAGTTCTCACCCTCTAACACCATGTTTTTAAGCCTAAGTAAAAAAATATCCAAATTATCATCGTATTCTCAAATCGGGAGTCCCGCAACTACGGGGTCAGTTCTTACGAGTTACATTTGTCCCGTGGGAGGTGTTGGTGCCACCCAAGGGATCGTTCGCGGGCTGTTTCGAGTTTTCACCCTCTAACATCATGTTGTTAATCCTAAGTCTTGAAATATCCAAACTACAGCCGTATTCTCAAACCGGGTGACCCGCGGCTGTGGGGTCAGTTCCTACGAGTTACATTTGTTCCGTGGGAAGTGTTGGTGCCACCCACGGGGCCATTAGAGGTCTTTTATGTAAATTACCATCGTACTCTCAAACCGGGAGACCCGTGGCTACGGGGTCAGTTCCTACGAGTTACATTGGTCCCGTGGGAGGTGTTAGTGCCACCTACGGTGCTGTTAGAGGGCTGTTTCGAGTTCTCACCCTCTAACGCCATGTTTTCAAGCCTAAGTAAAAAAATCTCCAAATTTTCATTGTATTCTCAAATCGGGAGTCCCGTGACTGCGGGGTCAGTTTTTACGTGATACATTGGTCCCGTGGGAGGTGTTGGTGCCACCCAAGGGGTCGTTTATGGGATGTTTCGATTTTTCACCCTCTAACATCAGGTTGTTAAGCCTAAGTCTAGAAATATGCAAACTATTGTCGTATTCTCAAATTGGGAGACCCATGGCTGTGGGGTCAGTTCGTACGAGTTACGTTTGTCCCGTGGTAAGTGTTGGTGCCACCCACGGGGCCCTTTGGGGGCTGTTTCGAGTTTTCACAATCTAACGTCATGCTTTTAAGCCTAAGTCTAGAAATATGCTAATTACCGTCGCACTTTCAAACCGAGAGACCCGCGGCGGTGGGTCAGTTCCTCCGAGTTACATTGGTCCCGTGGGAGGTGTTGGTGCCACCCACGGTGCCGTTAGAGGGCTGTTCTGAGTTTTCGACCTCGAACGCCATGTTTTGGTTAAGTCTATAAATATGCAAATTACCATCGTACTCTCAAATCGGGAGACGCATGGCTGCAGGGTCAGTTCCTACGAGTTACATTGGTCCCATGGGGGGAGTTGGTGACACCCACGGGGCCGTTTGGGGGCTATTTCGAGTTTTCACCCTCTAACGTCATGTTTTTAAGCCTAAGTCTAGAAATATAAAAATTACTGTCGTATTCTCAAACTGGGAGACCCGCGGCGGTGGGGGCAGTTCCTACGAGTTACATTCGTCCTGTGGGAGGTGTTGGTGCCACCCACTGGGCCGTTCGGGGTCTGTTTCAAGTTTTCACCCTCTAATGTCATGTTTTTAAGGCTAAGTCCAGAAGTATGCAAATTACCATCGTACTCTCAAACCGGGAGTCCCAAGGCTGCGGGGTTAGTTTCTACGAGATAGATTGGTCCCGTGGGAGGGTTTGGTGCCACCCACGGGGACATTCCGGGGTTGTTTTATATTTTCACCCTCTAACGTCATGTGTTTAAGCCTAAGTCTCGAAATATACAAATTATAGTCGAATTCTCAAACCGAGAGTCCCACGGCTATGGTATAAGTTCCTACGAGTTACAATGGCCCCGTGGGAGGTGTTGGTGCAACCCACATGGCCGTTCTGGGGCTATTTCGAGTTTTCAACCTCTAACGTCATGTTTTTAAGACTAAGTCTATAAATATTCAAATTAACATCGTAATCTCAAATCGGGAGTCCCGCGGCTGCAGGGTCAGTTCCTACGAGTTACATTGGTCCCGTGGGAGGTGTTGGTGCTACCCACGGGTCCGTTAGAGGGATGTTTTGAGTTTTCACCCTCTAACATCTTGTTTTTAAGCCGTAGTCTAAAAATATCCAAATTACCTTCGTATTCTCAAATCGAGAGTCCCGCGGCTATGGGGTCAGTTCCTACGAGTAACATTAGTCCCGTGGGAGGTGTTGGGGCGACCAACGGTACCGTTAGGGGGCTGTTTTGAGTTTTCACCCTCTAACGTCATGTTATTAAGCTTCAGTCTAAAAATATGCAAATTACCATCGTGCTCTAAAATCAGGAGACCTGCGATTGCGGGTTCAGTTCCTACGAGTTACACTAGTCCAGTGGGAGGTGTTGGTACCACCCATGGGGCCATTTGGTGGCTGTGTCGAGTTTTCACCCTCTAACGTCATGTTTTTAAGCCTAAGTCTAGAAATATGCAAATTATCGTCGTACTCTCAAACCGGCAGACCCTCGGCTTTGGGTCAGTTCCTACGAGTTACATTGGTCCCGTCGGATGTGTTGGTGCCACCCACGGGGCCGTTAGAGGGATGTTTCGAGTTTTCACCCTCTAACGCCATGTTTTTAAGCCTAAGTCTAAAAATATACATATTATTGTCTAATTCTCAAACCGGGAGTCTCGCGACTGTGGGGTCAGTTCCTACGAGTTACATTGTTCCTGTGGGAGGTGTTTGTGCCACCCACGGGGCCGTTCGAGGGCGGTTTCGAGTTTTCACCCTCTAACGCCTTGTTTTGCTTAAGTCTTGAAATATGGAAATTATCGTCGTACTCTCAAACCGGGAGACCCGCGGTTGTGGTGTCAGTTCCTAAAAGTTACATTGGTCCCGTGGGAGGTGTTGGTGCCATCCACGGGGCTGTTTCGAGTTTTCACCTTCTAACGTCATGTTTTTAAGCCTAAGTATAGAAAAAAAAATTACCTTCGTATTCTCAAATCGGGAGACCCGCGGGTGTGGTGTCAGTTCCTACAAGTTACATTGGTCCCGTTGAAATTGTTGGTGCCACCCACGGGGCCGTTCGGAGGCTGTTTCGAGTTTTCACCCCCAACATCTTGTTTTTAAGCCTAAGTCAATAAATATGAAAATTAATGTCATATTCTCAAACCGGGAGACCCGCGACTGTGGGGTCAGTTCCTACGGGTTACATTATTCCCTTGGGAGGTGTTGGTGCCACCAATGGGCCATTAGAGGGCTGTTTCGAGTTTTCACCCTCTAACACCATGTTTTTAATCCTAAGTCTTGAAATATGCAAATTATTGTTGTGGTGTTAGTTACTACGAGTTACATTGGTCCCGTGGGAGGTGTTGCTACCACCCACGGGGCCGTTCGGGTGCTGTTTTGAGTTTTCACCCTCTAACATCATGTTTTTAAGCCTAAGTCTCGAAATATTCTAATTACCATCGTATTCTCAAACAGGGAGTCCCGTGGCTCTAGGGTCAGTGCCTACGAGTTACATTGGTCCCGTCAGAGGTGTTGGTGCCACCCACGGGGCCGTTAGAGGGATGTTTCGGGTTTTCACCCTCAAACGCCAGATTTTTAAACCTAAGTCTATAAAAATGTAAATTATTATCGAATTCTCAAATCGGGAGTCCCGCGACTGTGGGGTTAGTTCCTACGAGTTACATTGGTCCCGTTAGAGGTGTTGGTACCACCACGGGGCCGTTAGAGGGATGTTTCAGGTTTTCACCCTCAAATGCCAGATTTTTAAACCTAACTCTAAAAATATGTAAATTATTATCGAATTCTCAAATCGGGAGTCCCGCGACTGTGGGGTCAGTTCCTAAGAGTTACACTGGTCCCGTGGGAGGTGTTGGTGCCACCCATAGTGCCGTTAGAGGACTGTTCTGAGTTTTCACCCTCTAACGACATGTTTTTCCTAAGTCGGGAAATATGCAAATTACCGTCGTACTCTCAAATCGGGAGACCCGCGGCTGCGAGGTCAGTTCCTACGAGTTATATTAGTCCCGTGGGAGGAGTTGGTGCCACCCACGAGGCCGTTTGGGTGTTGTTTTGAGTTTTCACCCTCTAACGTCATGTTTTGAAGACAAAGTCTAGAGATATACAAATTACCGTCGTACTCTCAAATCGGGAGACCCGCGGCTGCGAGCTCAGTTCCTACGAGTTACATTGGTCCCGTGGGAGGAGTTAGTGCCACCCACGAGGCTGTTTGGGTGTTGTTTTGAGTTTTCACCCTCTAACGTCATGCTTTTAAGCCTATGTCTAGAAATACGCAAATTACCATCGTACTCTCAAACCCGGAGATCCGTGGCTGCGGCGTCAGTTCCTACGAGTTACATTGGTCCTGTGGGAGGTGTTGATGCCACCCACGGGCATGTTTGGGGGATATTTCGAGTTTTCACCCTCTAACGTCATGTTTTTAAGACTAAGTCTAGAAATATGCAAATTACAGTCGTATTCTCAAATCGAGAGACCCGCGGTAGTGGGGTCAGTTCCTACGAGTTACATTGGTCCCGTGGGAGGTGTTAGTACCACCCACGGGGACGTTCGGGGGCAGTTTTGAGTTTTCACCCTCTAACGTCATCTTTTTAAGCCTAAGTCTAGAAATATTCAAATTACCATCGTATTCTCCAATCGGGAGACCCACGGATGTGGGGTCAGTTCCTACGAGTTACATTGGTCACGTGGGAGGTGTTATTGCCACCCACGGGGCCGTTAGAGGGTTGTTTCGAGTTTTCACCCTCTAGCGCCATGTTTTTAAGCCTAAGTCTAGAAATATACAAATTATTATCATATTCTCAAGGTGGGAGTCCCACGGCTATGGGGTCAGTTCCTACGTGTTACATTGGTCTCGTGGGAGGTTTTGGTTCCACCCACGGGGCCGTTTGGTGGTTGTTTTGAGTTTTCACCCTCTAACGTCATGTTTTTAAGCCTAAGTTTAGAAATATACAAATTACCATTGTACTCTCAAACCGAGAGACCCACGGCTACGGGGTCAGTTCCTACGAGTTATCTTGGTCCCGTGGGAGGTGTTGGTGCCACCCACGGGACCGTTAGAGCGCTGTTTCGAGTTGTCACCCTCTAATGCCATCTTTTTAAGCCTAAGTCTAAAAATAAACAAATATTTGTCGAATTCTCAAATACGGAGTGCCGCGGCTGTTGGGTCAATTCCTACGAGTTCAATTGGTCCCATGGGAGGTGTTGGTGCCACCCACGGGGCCGTTCGGGGGCAGTTTCGAGTTTTCACCCTCTAACACCATGTTTTGCTTAAGTCTAGAAATATGAAAATTACCGTCGTACTATCAAACTGGGAGTCTCGCGGCTGCGGGGTCAGTTCCTACGAGTTCCATTGGTCCCGTGGGAGGTGTTGGTGCCACCCACGGGGACGTTAGAGGGTTGTTTCGAGTTTTCACCCTCTAATGCCATGTTTTTAAGCCTAAGTCTAAAAATATACAAATATTTGTCGAATTCTCAAACTGGGAGTCCCGCGGCTGTTGGGTCAGTTCCAACGAGTTCAATTGGTCCCATGGGAGGTGTTGGTGCCACCCATGGGGCTGTTCGGGGGCTGTTTCGAGTTTTCAGCCTCTAACACCATGTTTTGCTTAAGTCTAGAAATATGAAAATTAGCATCGTACTATCAAATCGGGAGACCCGCGGCTATCGGGTCAGTGCTATGAGTTACGTTGGTTCCGTGGGAGGTGTTGGTGCTACCCGCGGGGCCATTAATGGGTTGTTTCAATTTTTCACCCTCTAACGCCATGTTTTTATGCCTAAGTCTAGAAATATCCAGATTATTGTCGAATTCTCAAACCGGGAGTCCCGCGGATATTGGGTCAGTTCCTACGTGTTATGTTCGCCCCATGGGAGTTGTAAGTTCCACCCACGGGGCCGTTTGGGGGCTGTTTTGAGTTTTCACCCTCTAACGTCATGTTGTTAAGCCTAAGTGTAGAAATATGTAAATTACAGTTGTATTCTCAAACCGGGAGACCCGCGGCTGTGGGGTTAGTTCCTACGAGTAACATTGGTCCCGTGGGAGGTGTTGGTGCGACCCACGGGACCGTTATGGGGCTATTTTGAGTTTTCAACCTCTAACATCTTGTTTTTAAGCCTATGTCTAGAAATATGCAAATTACCATCGTACTCTCAAACAGGGAGTTCTGCGGCTGCCGGGTCAATTCCTACGAGTTACATTGGTCCCGTGGGAGGTGTTGGTGCCACCCACGGGGCCGTTCGGGTGATGTTTCAAGTTTTCACCCTCTAACATCATGTTTTTAAGCCTAAGTCTAGAAATATGAAAATTACTGTCGTACTCTCAAACCGGGTGACCCGGCGGGTGCGGGGTCAGTTCCTATGAGTTACATTGGTCCCGTGGGAGGTGTTGGTGCCACCCACGGGCCGTTCGGGGGATATTTCAAGTTTTCATCCTCTAACGTCATGTTTTTAAGCCTAAGTCTAAAAATATGAAAATTACCGTCGTACTCTCAAATAGAGAGACCCGCGGCAGTGGGGTCAGTTCCTACGAGTTACATTCGTCCCATGGGAGGTGTTGGTGCCACCCACTGGGCCGTTCGGGGGATGTTTCGAGTTTTCACCCTCTTGCGCCATGTTTTTAAGCCTAAGTCTAAAAATATGCAAATTACAGTCGTATTCTCAAACCGAGAGACCCGCGGCAGTGGGGTCAGTTCCTACGAGTTACATTTGTCCCGTGGGAGGTGTTGGAACCACCCATGGGGACATTAGAGGGCTGTTTTGAGTTTTCACCCTCAAACGCCATGTTTTTAAGCCTAAGTCTAGAAATATGGATATTATCATCGTATTCTCAAATCATGAGACCCGCGACTACGTGGGCTATTCCTACGAGTTACATTAGTCCCGTGGGAGGTGTTGGTGCAACCTACGGTGCCGTTAGAGGGATGTTTCGAGTTCTCACCCTCTAACGCCATGTTTTTAAGCCTAAGTAAAAAAATATCCAAATTATCATCGTATTCTCAAATCGGGAGTCCCGCGCCCGCGGGGTCAATTCCTATGAGTTACATTGGTCCCGTGGGAGGTGTTGGTGCCATCCAAGGGGTAGTTCACGGGCTGTTTCGAGTTTTCACCCTCTAACATCATGTTTTTAAGCCTAAGTCTAGAAATATACAAATTACCGTCGTATTCTCAAACCGGGAGACCCGCAGTTGTGGGGTCAGTTCCTACGAGTTACATTGGTCCCGTGGGAGGTGTTGTTGCCACCCACTGGGCCGTTCGGGGTCTGTTTCGAGTTTTCACCCTCTAATGTCATGTTTTTAAGCTTAAGTCTAGAAATATGCAAATTACCTTCGTACTCTCAAACCGGGAATCCGAAGGCTACGGGGTCAGTTTCTACGAGATACATTGGTCCCGTGGGAGGTGTTGGTGCCACCCACGAGGCCATTTGGGTGCTGTTTCGAGTTTTCACCCTCTAACGTCATGTGTTTAAGCCTATGTCTCGAAATATACAAACTATAGTTGAATTCTCAAACCGGGACTTCCACGACTGTGGGATCAGTTCCTTCAAGTTACATTAGTCCCGTGGGAGGTGTTGGTGCAACCTAGAGGGCCGTTTTGGGGATATTTCGAGTTTTCACCCTCTAACGTCATGTTTTTAAGATTAAGTCAATAAATATTCAAATTACCATCATAATATCAAACCGGGAGTCCCGCGGCTGCGGGGTCAGTTCCTACGAGTTACATTGGTCCCGTGGGAGGTGTTAGTGCTACCCACTGGGCCGTTAGAGGGATGTTTCGAGTTTTCACCCTCTAACGTCATGTTTTTAAACCTAAGTCTAAAAATATGCAAATTACCTTCGTATTCTCTAATCGGGAGTCCCGCGGATGTGGGGTCAGTTCCTACGAGTAACATTAGTCCAGTGGGAGGTGTTGGGGCCACCCACGGTACCGTTAGGGGGCTGTTTTGAGTTTTCACCCTCTAACGTTATGTTTTTAAGCTTAAGTCTAGAAATATGAAAATTACCACCGTACTCTCAAACCGAGAGACCCACGGTTGCGGGTTCAGTTCCTACGAGTTAGATTAGTCCAGTGAGAGGTGTCGGTACGACCCTTGGTGCTGTTAGAGGCCTGTTATGAGTTTTCACCCTCTAACGCCATGTTTTGCTTAAGTCTAGAAATATGAAAATTACCATCGTACTCTCAAATCGGGAGACCCGCGACTATGGGGTCAGTTCCTACGAGTTACATTGGTCCCGTTCGAGGTGTTGGTACCACCCACGGGGCCGTTTGGGGGTTGTTTCGAGTTTTCACCCTCTAACGCCATGTTTTTAAGCCTAAGTCTAGAAATATGCAAATTACAGTTGTATTCTCAAATCGAGAGACCCGCGGCAGTGGGGTCAGTTCCTATGAGTTACATTGGTCCCGTGGGAGGTGTTGGTGCCACCCATGGGGCCATTAAGGGCTGTTTTGAGTTTTCACCATCAAACGCCATGTTTTTAAGCCTAAGTCTAGAAATATGGAAAAGTATCGTCGTATTCTCAAATCATGAGACCCGCGCTTGCGGGGGCTATTCTTACGAGTTACATTGGTCCCGTGGGAGGTGTTGGTGCCACCTACGGTGACGTTAGAGGGATGTTTTGAGTTCTCACCCTCTAACACCATGTTTTTAAGCCTAAGTAAAAAAATATCCAAATTATCATCGTATTCTCAAATCGGGAGTCCCGCAACTACGGGGTCAGTTCTTACGAGTTACATTTGTCCCGTGGGAGGTGTTGGTGCCACCCAAGGGATCGTTCGCGGGCTGTTTCATGTTTTCACCCTCTAACATCATGTTGTTAATCCTAAGTCTTGAAATATCCAAACTACAGCCGTATTCTCAAACCGGGTGACCCGCGGCTGTGGGGTCAGTTCCTACGAGTTACATTTGTTCCGTGGGAAGTGTTGGTGCCACCCACGGGGCCATTAGAGGTCTTTTATGTAAATTACCATCGTACTCTCAAACCGGGAGACCCGTGGCTACGGGGTCAGTTCCTACGAGTTACATTGGTCCCGTGGGAGGTGTTAGTGCCACCTACGGTGCTGTTAGAGGGCTGTTTCGAGTTCTCACCCTCTAACGCCATGTTTTCAAGCCTAAGTAAAAAAATCTCCAAATTTTCATTGTATTCTCAAATCGGGAGTCCCGTGACTAAGGGGTCAGTTTTTACGTGATACATTGGTCCCGTGGGAGGTGTTGGTGCCACCCAAGGGGTCGTTTATGGGATGTTTCGATTTTTCACCCTCTAACATCAGGTTGTTAAGCCTAAGTCTAGAAATATGCAAACTATTGTCGTATTCTCAAATTGGGAGACCCATGGCTGTGGGGTCAGTTCGTACGAGTTACGTTTGTCCCGTGGTAAGTGTTGGTGCCACCCACGGGGCCCTTTGGGGGCTGTTTCGAGTTTTCATAATCTAACGTCATGCTTTTAAGCCTAAGTCTAGAAATATGCTAATTACCATCGCACTTTCAAACCGAGAGACCCGCGGCGGTGGGGTCAGTTCCTCCGAGTTACATTGGTCCCGTGGGAGGTGTTGGTGCCACCCACGGTGCCGTTAGAGGGCTGTTCTGAGTTTTCGACCTCGAACGCCATGTTTTGGTTAAGTCTATAAATATGCAAATTACCATCGTACTCTCAAATCGGGAGACGCATGGCTGCAGGGTCAGTTCCTACGAGTTACATTGGTCCCATGGGGGGAGTTGGTGACACCCACGGGGCCGTTTGGGGGCTATTTCGAGTTTTCACCCTCTAACGTCATGTTTTTAAGCCTAAGTCTAGAAATATAAAAATTACTGTCGTATTCTCAAACTGGGAGACCCGCGGCGGTGGGGGCAGTTCCTACGAGTTACATTCGTCCCGTGGGAGGTGTTGGTGCCACCCACTGGGCCGTTCGGGGTCTGTTTCAAGTTTTCACCCTCTAATGTCATGTTTTTAAGGCTAAGTCCAGAAGTATGCAAATTACCATCGTACTCTCAAACCGGGAGTCCCAAGGCTGCGGGGTTAGTTTCTACGAGATAGATTGGTCCCGTGGGAGGGTTTGGTGCCACCCACGGGGACATTCCGGGGTTGTTTTATATTTTCACCCTCTAACGTCATGTGTTTAAGCCTAAGTCTCGAAATATACAAATTATAGTCGAATTCTCAAACCGAGAGTCCCACGGCTATGGTATAAGTTCCTACGAGTTACAATGGCCCCGTGGGAGGTGTTGGTGCAACCCACATGGCCGTTCTGGGGCTATTTCGAGTTTTCAACCTCTAACGTCATGTTTTTAAGCCTAAGTCTATAAATATTCAAATTAACATCGTAATCTCAAATCGGGAGTCCCGCGGCTGCAGGGTCAGTTCCTACGAGTTACATTGGTCCCGTGGGAGGTGTTGGTGCTACCCACTGGTCCGTTAGAGGGATGTTTTGAGTTTTCACCCTCTAACATCTTGTTTTTAAGCCGTAGTCTAAAAATATCCAAATTACCTTCGTATTCTCAAATCGAGAGTCCCGCGGCTATGGGGTCAGTTCCTACGAGTAACATTAGTCCCGTGGGAGGTGTTGGGGCGACCAACGGTACCGTTAGGGGGCTATTTTGAGTTTTCACCCTCTAACGTCATGTTATTAAGCTTCAGTCTAAAAATATGCAAATTACCATCGTGCTCTAAAATCAGGAGACCTGCGATTGCGGGTTCAGTTCCTACGAGTTACACTAGTCCAGTGGGAGGTGTTGGTACCACCCATGGGGCCATTTGGTGGCTGTGTCGAGTTTTCACCCTCTAACGTCATGTTTTTAAGCCTAAGTCTAGAAATATGCAAATTACCGTCGTACTCTCAAACCGGCAGACCCTCGGCTTTGGGTCAGTTCCTATGAGTTACATTGGTCCCGTCGGATGTGTTGGTGCCACCCACGGGGCCGTTAGAGGGATGTTTTGAGTTTTCACCCTCTAACGCCATGTTTTTAAGCCTAAGTCTAAAAATATACATATTATTGTCTAATTCTCAAATCGGGAGTCTCGCGACTGTGGGGTCAGTTCCTACGAGTTACATTGGTCCTGTGGGAGGTGTTTGTGCCACCCACGGGGCCGTTCGAGGGCGGTTTCGAGTTTTCACCCTCTAACGCCTTGTTTTGCTTAAGTCTTGAAATATGGAAATTATCGTCGTACTCTCAAACCGGGAGACCCGCGGTTGCGGTGTCAGTTCCTAAAAGTTACATTGGTCCCGTGGGAGGTGTTGGTGCCATCCACGGGGCTGTTTGGAGTTTTCAGCTTCTAACGTCATGTTTTTAAGCCTAAGTATAGAAAAAAAAAATTACCGTCGTATTCTCAAATCGGGAGACCCGCGGGCGTGGTGTCAGTTCCTACAAGTTACATTGGTCCCGTTGAAATTGTTGGTGCCACCCACGGGGCCGTTCGGAGGCTGTTTCGAGTTTTCACCCCCAACATCTTGTTTTTAAGCCTAAGTCAATAAATATGAAAATTAATGTCGTATTCTCAAACCGGGAGACCCGCGACTGTGGGGTCAGTTCCTACGGGTTACATTATTCCCTTGGGAGGTGTTGGTGCCACCAATGGGGCCATTAGAGGGCTGTTTCGAGTTTTCACCCTCTAACACCATGTTTTTAATCCTAAGTCTTGAAATATGCAAATTATTGTTGTGGTGTTAGTTACTACGAGTTACATTGGTCCCGTGGGAGGTGTTGCTACCACCCACGGGGCCGTTCGGGTGCTGTTTTGAGTTTTCACCCTCTAACATCATGTTTTTAAGCCTAAGTCTCGAAATATTCTAATTACCATCGTATTCTCAAACAGGGAGTCCCGTGGCTCTAGGGTCAGTGCCTACGAGTTACATTGGTCCCGTCAGAGGTGTTGGTGCCACCCACGGGGCCGTTAGAGGGATGTTTCGGGTTTTCACCCTCAAACGCCAGATTTTTAAACCTAAGTCTATAAAAATGTAAATTATTATCGAATTCTCAAATCGGGAGTCCCGCGACTGTGGGGTTAGTTCCTACGAGTTACATTGGTCCCGTCAGAGGTGTTGGTACCACCACGGGGCCGTTAGAGGGATGTTTCAGGTTTTCACCCTCAAATGCCAGATTTTTAAACCTAACTCTAAAAATATGTAAATTATTATCGAATTCTCAAATCGGGAGTCCCGCGACTGTGGGGTCAGTTCCTAAGAGTTACACTGGTCCCGTGGGAGGTGTTGGTGCCACCCATAGTGCCGTTAGAGGACTGTTCTGAGTTTTCACCCTCTAACGACATGTTTTGCCTAAGTCGGGAAATATGCAAATTACCGTCGTACTCTCAAATCGGGAGACCCGCGGCTGCGAGGTCAGTTCCTACGAGTTACATTAGTCCCGTGGGAGGAGTTGGTGCCACCCACGAGGCCGTTTGGGTGTTGTTTTGAGTTTTCACCCTCTAACGTCATGTTTTGAAGACAAAGTCTAGAGATATACAAATTACCGTCGTACTCTCAAATCGGGAGACCCGCGGCTGCGAGCTCAGTTCCTACGAGTTACATTGGTCCCGTGGGAGGAGTTAGTGCCACCCACGAGGCTGTTTGGGTGTTGTTTTGAGTTTTCACCCTCTAACGTCATGCTTTTAAGCCTATGTCTAGAAATACGCAAATTACCATCGTACTCTCAAACCCGGAGATCCGTGGCTGCGGCGTCAGTTCCTACGAGTTACATTGGTCCTGTGGGAGGTGTTGATGCCACCCACGGGCATGTTTGGGGGATATTTCAAGTTTTCACCCTCTAACGTCATGTTTTTAAGACTAAGTCTAGAAATATGCAAATTACAGTCGTATTCTCAAATCGAGAGACCCGCGGTAGTGGGGTCAGTTCCTACGAGTTACATTGGTCCCGTGGGAGGTGTTAGTACCACCCACGGGGACGTTCGGGGGCAGTTTTGAGTTTTCACCCTCTAACGTCATCTTTTTAAGCCTAAGTCTAGAAATATGCAAATTGCCATCGTATTCTCCAATCGGGAGACCCACGGATGTGGGGTCAGTTCCTACGAGTTACATTGGTCACGTGGGAGGTGTTATTGCCACCCACGGGGCCGTTAGAGGGTTGTTTCGAGTTTTCACCCTCTAGCGCCATGTTTTTAAGCCTAAGTCTAGAAATATACAAATTATTATCGTATTCTTAAGGTGGGAGTCCCACGGCTATGGGGTCAGTTCCTACGTGTTACATTGGTCTCGTGGGAGGTTTTGGTTCCACCCACGGGGCCGTTTGGTGGTTGTTTCGAGTTTTCACCCTCTAACGTCATGTTTTTAAGCCTAAGTTTAGAAATATACAAATTACCATTGTACTCTCAAACCGAGAGACCCGCGGCTACGGGGTCAGTTCCTACGAGTTATCTTGGTCCCGTGGGAGGTGTTGGTGCCACCCACGGGACCGTTAGAGCGCTGTTTCGAGTTGTCACACTCTAATGCCATGTTTTTAAGCCTAAGTCTAAAAATAAACAAATATTTGTCGAATTCTCAAATACGGAGTCCCGCGGCTGTTGGGTCAATTCCTACGAGTTCAATTGGTCCCATGGGAGGTGTTGGTGCCACCCACGGGGCCGTTCGGGGGCAGTTTCGAGTTTTCGCCCTCTAACACCATGTTTTGCTTAAGTCTAGAAATATGAAAATTACCGTCGTACTATCAAACTGGGAGTCTCGCGGCTGCGGGGTCAGTTCCTACGTGTTCCATTGGTCCCGTGGGAGGTGTTGGTGCCACCCACGGGAACGTTAGAGGGTTGTTTGGAGTTTTCACCCTCTAATGCCATGTTTTTAAGCCTAAGTCTAAAAATATACAAATATTTATCGAATTCTCAAACTGGGAGTCCCACGGCTGTTGGGTCAGTTACAACGAGTTCAATTGGTCCCATGGGAGGTGTTGGTGCCACCCATGGGGCTGTTTGGGGGCTGTTTCGAGTTTTCACCCTCTAACACCATGTTTTGCTTAAGTCTAGACATATGAAAATTTGCATCGTACTATCAAATCGGGAGACCCGCAGCTGTGGGGTCAGTTCCTATGAGTTACGTTGGTTCCGTGGGAGGTGTTGGTGCTACCCGCGGGGCCATTAATGGGCTGTTTAGAGTTTTCACCCTCTAACGCCATGTTTTTATGCATAAGTCTAGAAATATCCAGATTATTGTCGAATTCTCAAACCGGGAGTCCCGCGGCTATGGGGTCAGTTCCTACGAGTTATGTTGGCCCCATGGGAGGTGTAGGTGCCACCCACGGGGCCGTTTGGGGGTTGTTTCGAGTTTTCACCCTCTAACGTCATGTTGTTAAGCCTAAGTGTAGAAATATGTAAATTACAGTTGTATTCTCAAACTGGGAGACCCGCGGCTGTAGGGTTAGTTCCTACGAGTTACATTGGTCCCGTGGGAGGTGTTGGTGTGACCCACGGGACCGTTCGGGGGCTATTTTGAGTTTTCACCCTCTAACATCTTATTTTTAAGCCTATGTCTAGAAATATGTAAATAACCGTCGTACTCTCAAACAGGGAGTTCTGCGGCTGCGGGGTCAATTCCTATGAGTTACATTGGTCCCGTGGGAGGTGTTGGTGCCACCCACGGGGCCGTTCGGGGGATGCTTCGAATTTTCACCCTCTAACGTCATGTTTTTAAGCCTAAGTCTAGAAATATGAAAATTACTGTCGTACTCTCAAATCGGGAGACCCGGCGGGTGAGGGGTCAGTTCCTACGAGTTACATTGGTCCCGTGGGAGGTGTTGGTGCCACCCATGGGGCCGTTCGGGAGATATTTCAAGTTTTCACCCTCTAACGTCATGTTTTTAAGCCTAAGTCTAGCAATATGAAAATTACCGTCGTACTCTCAAATAGAGAGACCCGCGGCAATGGGGTCAGTTCCTACGAGTAACATTCATCCCGTGGGAGGTGTTGGTGCCACCCACTAGGCCGTTCGGGGGATGTTTCGAGTTTTCACCCTCTTGCATCATGTTTTTAAGCCTAAGTCTAGAAATATGCAAATTACAGTCGTAGTCTCAAATCGAGAGACCCGCGACAGTGGGGTCAGTTTCTACGAGTAACATTGGTCCCGTGGGAGGTGTTGGCGCCACCCATGGGGCCATTAGAGGGTTGTTTTGAGTTTTCACCCACAAACGCCATGTTTTAAAGCCTAAGTCTAGAAATATGGAAATTATCGTGGTATTCTCAAATCATGAGACTCGCGGCTACGGGGGCTATTCCTACGAGTTACATTAGTCCCGTGGGAGGTGTTAGTGCCACCTACGGTGCCGTTAGAGGGATGTTTCGAGTTCTCACCCTCTAACGCCATGTTTTTAAGCCTAAGTAAAAAAATATCCAAATTATCATCGTATTCTCAAATCGGGAGTCCCGCGCCTGCAGGGTCAGTTTTACGAGTTGCATTGGTCCCGTGGGAGGTGTTGGTGCCATCCAAGGGGTAGTTCATGGGCTGTTTCGAGTTTTAACCATCTAACGTCTTGTTTTTATGCCTAAGTCTAGAAATATAAAAATTACCGTCGTATTCTCAAACCGGGAGAACGCAGCTGCGGGGTCAGTTCCTACGAGTTACATTGGTCCTGTGGGAGGTGTTGTTGCCACCCACTGGGTCATTCGGGGTCTGTTTCGAGTTTTCACCCTCTAATGTCATGTTTTTAAGCTTAAGTCTAGAAATATGCAAATTACCGTTGTACTCTCAAACCGGGAATCCGAAGGCTGCGGGGTCAGTTTCTACGAGATACATTGGTCCCATGGGAGGTGTTGGTGCCACCCAATGGGCCATTCGGGGTCTGTTTTGAGTTTTCACCCTCTAACGTCATGAGTTTAAGCCTATGTCTTGAAATATACAAAGTATAGTCTAATCTCAAACCGGGAGTCCCACGACTGTGGGATCAGTTCCTACGAGTTACGTTAGTCCCGTGGGAGGTGATGATGCAACCCAAAGGGCCGTTCTGGGGCTATTTCGAGTTTTCACCCTCTAACGTCATGTTTTTAAGATTAAGTCTATAAATATTCAAATTACCATCGTAATATCAAACCGGGAGTCCCGTGGCTGCAGGGTCAGTTCCTACTAGTTACATTGGTCCCGTGTGAGGTGTTGGTGCTACCCACTGGTCCGTTAGAGGGATGTTTCGAGTTTTCACCCTCTAACGTCATGTTTTTAAACCTAAGTCTAAAAATATGCAAATTACCTTCGTATTCTCAAATCGGGAGTCCCGCGGATGTGGGGTCAGTTCCTACGAGTAACATTAGTCCCGTGGGAGGTGTTGGGGCCACCCACGGTACCGTTAGGGGGCTGTTTTGAGTTTTCACCCTCTAACGTCATGTTTTTAATCTTAAGTCTAGAAATATGCAAACTACCACCGTACTCTCAAACCGGGAGACCCGCGGTTGCGTGTTCAGTTCCTACGAGTTACATTAGTCCAGTGCGAGGTGTTTGTACCACCCTCGGTGCCCTTAGAGGGCTGTTCCGAGTTTTCACCCTCTAACGCCATGTTTTGCTTAAGTCTAGAAATATGAAAATTACCATCGTACTCTCAAATCGGGAGACCCGCGACTATGGGGCCAGTTCCTACGAGTTACATTGGTCCCGTTCGAGGTGTTGCTACCACCCACGGGGCCGTTTGTGGGTTGTTTCGAGTTTTCAACCTCTAATGCCATGTTTTTAAGGCTAAGTCTAGAAATCTGCAAATTACAGTCGTACTCTCAAACCGAGAGACCCGCGGTAGTGGGGTTAGTTCCTACGAGTTAGATTGGTCCCGTGGGAGGTGTTGGTGTCACCCATGGGCCATTAGAGGGCTGTTTTGAGTTTTCACCCTCAAACGCCATGTTTTTATCCCTAAGTCTAGAAATATGGAAATTATCGTCGTATTCTCAAATCATGAGACCCGCACTTGCGGGGGCTATTCTTACGAGTTACATTGGTCCCGTGGGAGGTGTTGGTGCCACCTACGGTGACGTTAGAGGGATGTTTCGAGTTCTCACCCTCTAATGCCATGTTTTTAAGCCTATGTCAAAAAATATCCAAATTATCATCGTATTCTCAAATCGGGAGTCCCGCAGCTGCGGGGTCAGTTCTTACGAGTTACATTGGTCCCGTGGGAGGTGTTGGTGCCAGCCAAGGGGTCGTTCGCGGGTTGTTTCAAGTTTTCACCCTCTAACGTCATGTTGTTAAGCCTAAGTCTTGAAATATCCAATCTACTGTCGTATTCTCAAACCGGGTGACCCGCGGCTGTGGGGTCAGTTCCTACGAGTTACATTTGTTCCGTGGGAAGTGTTGGTGCCACCCACGGGGCCATTAGAGGTCTGTTTTGAGTTTTCACCCTCTAGCGCCATGTTTTTAAGCCTAAGTCTAGAAGTATCCAAATTATTTCCGAATTCTCAAACCGGGAGTCCCACGGCTGTGGGGTCAGTTCCTACGAGTTACATTGGTCCCGTTGGAGGTGTTGGTGCCACCCACAGGGCCGTTTGGAGGTTGTTTCGAGTTTTCACCCTCTAACATCATGTTTTTAATCCTAAGTGTAGAAATATGTAAATTACTGTCGTACTCTCAAACCGGGAGACCCGTGGCTACGGGGTCAGTTCCTACGAGTTATATTGGTCCCGTGGGAGGTGTTGGTGACACCTACAGTGATGTTAGAGGGCTGTTTCAAGTTCTCACCCTCTAATGCCATGTTTTCAAGCCTAAGTCAAAAAATATCCTAATTATCATCGTATTCTCAAATCGGGAGTCCCGCGACTGCGGGATCAGTTTTTACGTGTTACATTGGTCCTGTGGGAGGTGTTGGTGCCACCCAAGGGGTCATTTATGGGCTATCGTCGTATTCTCAAATTGGGAGACCCACGGCTGTGGGGTCAGTTCGTACGAGTTACGTTTGTCCCGTGGTCAGTGTTGGTGCCACCCACGGGGCCGTTTGGGGGCTGTTTCGAGTTTTCACCCTCTAACGTCATGCTTTTAAGCCTAAGTCTAGAAATATGCAAATTACCGTTGCACTTTCTAACCGAGAGACCCGCGGCGGTGGGTTCAGTTCCTCCGAGTTACATTGGTCCCGTGGGAGGTGTTGGTGCCACCCATGGTTCCGTTAAAGGGTTGTTCTTAGTTTTCACCCTCGAATGCCATGTTTTGCTTAAGTCTATAAATATACAAATTACCGTCGTACTCTCAAATCGGGAGACCCGCGGCTGCAGGGTCAGTTCCTACGAGTTACATTGGTCCCGTGGGAGGAGTTGGTGCCACCCACGGGGCCGTTTGGGGGCTATTTCGAGTTTTCACCCTCTAACGTCTTGTTTTTAAGCCTAAGTATAGAAATATACAAATTACCGTCGTATTCTCAAACTGGGAGACCCACGGCTGTGGGGTCAGTTCCTACGAGTTACATTCGTCCCGTGGGAGGTGTTGGTGCCACCCATAGGGCCGTTCGGGGTCTATTTCAAGTTTTCACCCTCTAATGTCATGTTTTTAAGTCCAAGTCTAGAAGTACGCAAATTACCATCGTACTCTCAAACCGGGAGTCCCAAGGCTGCGGGGTCAGTTTCAACGAGATACATTGGTCCCGTGGGAGGGGTTGGTGCCACCCACGGGGACATTCCGGGGTTGTTTTAAGTTTTCACCCTCTAACGTCATGTGCTTAAGCCTAAGTCTTTAAATATACAAATTATAGTCGAATTCTCAAACCGAGAGTCCCACGGCTCTGGGATCAGTTCCTACGAGTTACAATGGCCCCGTGGGAGGTGTTGGTGCAACCCAGAGGGCCGTTCTGGGGATATTTCAAGTTTTCACTCTCTAACCTCATGTTTTTAAGCCTAAGTCTTTAAATATTCAAATTAGCATCGTAATATCAAACCGGGAGTCCCGCGGCTGTGGGGTCAGTTCCTACGAGTTACATTGGTCCCGTGGGAGGTGTTGGTGCTACCCACTGGTCCGTTAGAGGGATGTTTTGAGTTTTCACCCTCTAACGTCTTGTTTTTAAGCCTAAATCTAAAAATATCCAAATTACCTTCGTATTCTCAAATCGGGAGTCCCGCGGCTATGGAGTCAGTTCCTACGAGTAACATTTGTCCCGTGGGAGATGTTGGGGCCACCAACGGTACCGTTAGGGGGCTGCTTTGAGTTTTCACCCTCTAACGTCATGTTTTTAAGCTTCAGTCTAGAAATATGCAAATTACCATCGTGCTCTCTAATCGGGAGACCTGCGGTTGCGGGTTTAGTTCCTACGAGTTACACTAGTCTAGTGGGAGGTGTTGGTACCACCCATGGGGCCATTTGGTGGCTGTGTCGAGTTTTCACCCTCTAACATCATGTTTTTAAGCCTAAGTCTAGAAATATGCAAATTACCATCGTACTCTCAAACCGGCAGACCCTCGGCTTTGGGTTCAGTTCCTAAAAGTTACATTGGTACCGTCGGAGGTGTTGGTTCCACCCACGGGGCCGTTAGAGGGATGTTTCGAGTTTTCACCCCCTAATGCCATGTTTTAAGCCTAAGTCTAAAAATATACATATTATTGTCTAATTCTCAAACCGGGAGTCTCGCGGCTGTGGGGTCAGTTCCTACGAGTTACATTGGTCCTGTGGGAGGTGTTTGTGCCACCCACGGGGCCGTTCGAGGGCGGTTTCGAGTTTTCACCCTCTAACGCCATGTTTTGCTTGAGTCTTGAAATATGGAAACTACCGTCGTACTCTCAAACCGAGAGACCCGCGGTTGTGGTGTCAGTTTCTAAAAGTTACATTGGTCCCGTGGGAGGTGTTGGTGCCATCCACGGGGCTGTTTGGAGTTTTCACCCTCTAACGTCATGTTTTTAAGCCTAAGTATAGAAAAATAAAAATTACCGTCGTATTCTCAAATCGGGAGACCCGCGGCTGTGGTGTCAGTTCCTACAAGTTACATTGGTTCTATGGAAATTGTTGGTGCCATCCACGGGGCAGTTCGGAGGCTGTTTCGAGTTTTCACCCCCAACGTCTTGTTTTTAAGCCTAAGTCAATAAATATGGAAATTAATGTCGTATTCTCAAACCGGGAGACCCGCGGCTGTGGGGTCAGTTCCTACAGGTTACATTATTCCCGTGGGAGTTGTTGGTGCCACCCATGGGGCCATTAGAGGGTTGTTTCGAGTTTTCACCCTCTAACACCATGTTTTTAATCCTAAGTCTAGAAATATGCAAATTATTGTTGTGGTGTTAGTTACTACAAGTTACATTGGACCCGTGGGAGGTGTTGCTACCACCCACGGGGCCGTTCGGGGGCTGTTTTGAGTTTTCACCCTCTAACATCATGTTTTTAAGCCTAAGTCTTGAAATATTCCAATTACCATCGTATTCTCAAACAGGGAGTCCCGTGGCTCCAGGGTCAGTGCCTACGATTTACATTGGTCCCGTCAGAGGTGTTGGTGCCACCCACGGGGCCGTTAGAGGGATGTTTCGGGTTTTCACCCTCAAACGCCAGATTTTTAAACCTAAGTCTAAAAATATGTAAATTATTATCGAATTCTCAAATCGGGAGTCCCGCGACTGTGGGGTTAGTTCCTACGAGTTACATTGGTCCCGTGGGAGGTGTTGGTGCCACCCACGGGGCCGTTCGGGGGCGGTTTCGAGTTTTCACCCTCTAACGCCATGTTTTGCTTAAGCCTTGACATATGAAAATTACAGTCATACTCGAAAACTGGGAGACCCGTGCCTGCGGTGTCAGTTCCTCAAAGTTACAGTGGTCCCGTGGGAGGTGTTGGTGCCACCCACGTTGCCGTTTAGGGGTTGTTTCAAGTTTTCACCCTCTAACGTCATGTTTTTATGCCTAAGTCTAGGAAAATATAAATTACCGTCGTATTCTCAAACCGGGAGACCCGCGGCTATGGTGTTAGTTCCTACAAGTTACATTGGTCCCGTGGAAATTGTTGGTGCCACCCACGGGGCCGTTCGGAGGCTGTTTCGAATTTTCAACCCTAACATCATGTTTTTAAGCCAAAGTCTAGAAATATGGAAATTACAGTCGTATTCTCAAACCGGGAGACCTTCGGCTGTGGGGTCAGTTCCTACAAGTTACATTGGTCCCGTGTGAGGTGTTGGTGCCACCCACAGGGCCATTAGAGGGTTGTTTTGAGTTTTCACCCTCTAACACCATGTTTTTAATCCTAAGTCTAGAAATATACAAATTATGTCGAATTCTCAAACCGGGAGTCCCGCGGTTGTGGTGTCAGTTCCTACGAGTTACATTGGTCCCGTGTGAGGTGTTGGTGCCACCCACTTGGCCGTTCGGGGGATGTTTAAAGTTTTCACCCTTTAACATCATGTTTTTCAGCCAAAGTCTAGAAATATTCAAATTATTGTTGAATTCTCAAACCGAGAGTCCCACGGCTGTGGGGTCAGTTCCTACGAGTTACATTGATCCCGTGGGAGGTGTTGGTGCCACCCACGGGGCCATTCGGCGGCTGTTTCGAGTTTTCACCCTTTAAAGTAATGTTTTTAAGCCTATGTCTAGAAATATGCAAATTACCGTCGTGCTCTCAAACCGGGAGACCCGCGCCTTTGGGGTTAGTTCCTAAGAGTTGGATTGGTCCCGTCGGAGGTGTTGGTTCCACCCACGGGGCCGTTAGAGGGATGTTTCGATTTTTCACCCTCAAACGCCATATTTATAATCCTAAGTCTAAAAATATGTAATTTATTATCGAATTCTCAAATCGGGAGTCCTGCGGCTATGGGGTCAGTTCCTAGGAGTTACATTGGTCCCGTGGGAGGTGTTGGTGCCACCCACGGGGCCGTTCGGGGGTGGTTTCGAGTTTTCACCCTCTAACGCCATGTTTTGCTAAAGCCTTGAAATATGCAAATTACGATCGTACTCTCAGATCGGGAGACTTGCGGTTGCAGTGTCAGTTCCTAAAAGTTACAGTGGTCCCGTGGGAGGTGTGGGTGCCACCCACGTGGCCGTTTGGGGGCTGTTTCAAGTTTTCACCCCTTAACGTCATGTTCTTATGCCTAAGTCTAGAAAAATATAAATTACCATTGTATTCTCAAACCGGGAGACCCGCGGCTATGGTGTCAGTTCCTAAATGTTACATTTGTCCCGTGGAAATTATTGGTGCCACCCACAGGGTCGTTCGGAGGTTGTTTTGAGTTTTCTCCCCTAACGTCATGTTTTTAAGCCTAAGTCAAGAAATATACAAATTATTGTCGAATTATCAAACTGGGAGTCCCGTTGTTGTGGGGTTAGTTCCTACGAGTTACATTGGTCCTGTGGGAGGTGTTGGTGCCTCCCACGGGGCTGTTTCAGGGCTATTTCGAGTTTTCACCCTCTAACGTCATGTTTTTAAGCCTAAGTCTAGAAATATGGAAATTATCATCGTATTCTCAAATCATGAGACCCGCGCTTGCGGGGGCTATTCTTAAGAGTTACATTGGTCCCGTGGGAGGTGTTGGTGCCACCTACGGTGTCGTTCGTGGGTTGTTTCTATTTTTCACCCTCTAACGTCATGTTTTTAAGCCTATGTCTAGAAATATGCAAATTACCATCGTATTCTCAAAACGGGAGTCTCGCGGCTCCGGGTTCGGTGCCTACGAGTTACATTGGTCCCGTGGGAGGTGTTGGTACCACCCACGGGGCCGTTAGAAGGCGATTTCGAGTTTTCACCCTCTAACGCCATGTTTTTAAGCCTAAGTCTAAAATTATACAAATTATTTTCGAATTCTCAAACCAGAAGTCCAGCGACTATGGGGTCAATACCTACGAGTTTCATTGGTCCCGTGGGTGGTGTTGGTACCACCCACGGGGCCGTTTAGGGGTTGTTTCGTGTTTTCACCCTCTAACGTCGTGTTTTGGTTAAGTCTTTAAATATTCAATTTACCGTCGTACTCTCAAACCGGGAGTCCCGCGGATGTGGTGTCAGCTCCTAAAAGTTACATTGGTCTCGTGTGAGGTGTTGGTGCCACCCACGGGGCTGTTTTGGGGGTGTTTCGAGTTTTCACCCTCTAACGTCATGTTTTTAAGCCTAAGTCTAGAAGAATACAAATTACCATCGTATTCTCAAACCGGGAGACCCGCGGCTGTGATGTCAGTTCCTACAAGTTACATTGGTCGGGTGGAAATTGTTGGTGCCACCCACGGGGCCGTTCGGAGGCTGTTTTGAGTTTTCACCCCTAACGTCATTTTTTGAGCCTATGTCTAGAAATATGAAAATTACCGTCGTACTCTCAAACCGGGAGACCCGTGGCTGTGGGGTCAGGTCCTATGAGTTACATTGGTCCCGTGGGAGGTGTTGGTGCCACCCACGGGGCCATTCGGGGGCTGTTTCGAGGTTTCACTCTCTAAGGTCATGTTTTTAAGCCTAAGTCTAGAAATATGCAAATTAATGTCATACTCTCAAAACGGAAGACCCGCGACTTTGGCGTTAGTTCCTACGAGTTGCATTGGTCCCGTCAGAGGTGTTGGTGCCACCCACGGGGCCGTTAGAGGGATGTTTCGGGTATTCACCCTCAAACGCCATGTTTTTAATCCTAGGTCTAAAAATATACAAATTATTGTCGATTTCTCAAACCGGGAGTCCCGCAGCTATGGGGTCAGTTCCTACGAGTTACATTGGTCACGTGGGAGGTGTTGGTGCCACCCACGGGGCCGTTCGGGGGCTGTTTAGAGGTTTCTCCCTCTAACGCCATGTTTGGCTTTAGTCTTGAACTATGCAAATTATCATCGTACTCTCAAATTAGGTGACCCGCAGCTGCGGGGTCAGTTCCTACGAGTAACATTGGTCCCGTTGGAGGTGTTGGTGCCACCCACAGGGCTGTTCGGGGACTGTTTCGAGTTTTCACCCTCTAAGGCCTTGTTTTTAAGCATAAATCTAGAAATATTCAAATTATCATCATATTCCCAAACTGAGAGACCCGCGACTGTCGGGTCAGTTCCTACGACTTACATTGGTCCCGTGGGAGGTGTTGGTGACACCCACGGTGCCGTTCGGGGGATATTTCGAGTTTTCACCCATCTAATGTCATGTTTTTAAGCCTAAGTCTAGAAATATGCAAATTACCATCTTACTCTCAAACCAGGAGACCTGTGGCTATGGGGTCAGTTCCTACGAGTTACATTGGTCCCGTGGGAGGTGTTGGTGCCACCTACGGTGCCGTTAGGGGGTTATTTCGAGTTCTCACCCTCTAACGCCAAGTTTTTAAGCCTAAGTAAAAAAATATGCAAATTATCGTCGTATTCTAAAACCAGGAGTCCCGCAGCTGCGGGGTCAGTTCTTACGAGTTACATTAGTCCCGTGGGAGTTGTTGGTGCCATCCAAGTGGCCGTTCGTGGGCTTTTTCGAGTTTTCACCCTCTAACGTCATGTTTTTAAGCCTAAGTCTAGAAATATGCAAATTATCCTCGTACTCTCAAACTGGGAGACCCGCGGGTAAGGGGTCAGTTCCTACGAGTTACATTGGTTTCGTGTGAGGTGTTGGTGCTACCCACGAGGTCATTGAGGGACTATATCGAGTTTTCACACTCTAACATCATGTTTTTAAGCCTAAGTTTAGAAATATGTAAATTCTCATCGAATTCTCAAACCAGGAGTCCCGCAGCTCTGGCGTCAGTTCCTACCAGTTACATTGGTCCCAAGGGTGGTGTTAGTGCCACTCACGGTACCTTACGGGGTTGTTTTTAGTTTTCACCCTCTAACGTCATGTTTTGAAGACAAAGTCTAGAGATATACAAATTACCGTCGTACTCTCAAATCGGGAGACCCGCGGCTGTGGGGTCAATTCCTACGAGTTACATTGGTACCGTGGGAGGTGTTAGTGCCACCCACGGGGCCATTAGAGGGCTGTTTCGAGTTTTCACCCTCTAACGCCATGTTTTTAAGCCTAAGTCTAGAAATATACAAATTATTGTCAATTGTAAAACCGGGAGTCCCACGGTTGTGGGCTCAGTTCCTACGAGTTACATTGGTCCTGTGGGAGGTGTTGGTGCCACCCACGGGGCCGTTTGGGGACTATTTCGAGTTTTCACCCTCTAACGTCATGTTTTTAAGCCTAAGTATAAAAATATGCAAATTACCATCGTACTCTCAAACCGGGAGACCTTTGGTTGCAGGGTCAGTTCCTAAAAGTTATATTGGTCCCATGGGAGGTGTTGGTGCCAGCCACGGGGCCGTTTGGGTGTTGTTTTGAGTTTTCACCCTCAACGTCAAGCTTTTAGGCGTAAGTCTAGAAATATGCAAATTATCATCGTATTCTCAAATCCGAAGACCCGTGGCTATGGTGTCAGTTCCAACGAGTTACATTGGTCCCGTGGAAAGTGTTGGTGCCACCCACGGGGCCGTTCGGGGGCTGTTTTGATTTTTCACCCCTAACGTCAAGTTTTTAAACCTAGGTGTATAAATATTGAAATTACCGTCATATTCTAAAACCGGGAGACCTGCGATTGTGAGGTCTATTCCTACGAGGTACATTGGTACCGTGGGAGGTGTTGGTGCCACCCACGGGGCCATTAGAGGGATGTTTCGAGTTATCACCCTCTAACGCCATGTTTTTAAGCCTAAGTCTAGAAATATGCAAATTATTCTCGAATTCTCAAACCGGAAGTCCCGCGGTTGTGGGTTCAGTTCCTATGAGTTACATTGGTCCCGTGGGAGGTGTTGGCGCCACCCACGGGGCCGTTCGGAGGTTGTTTCGATTTTTCACCCTCTAACGCCATGTTTTGCTTAAGTCTAGAAATATGCAAACTACCATCGTACTCTCAAATCGGGACACCCGCAGCTGCGGGGTCAGTTCCTACGTGTAACATTGGTCCCGTGGGAGGTGTTAGTACCAACCATGGGTCGTTCGGGGGCTGTTTTGAGTTTTCACCTCTAACGTCATGTTTTTAAGCCTAAGTCTAGATATATTCAAATTATCGTCATATTATCAAACTGAGAGACCCGCGGATGTCGGGTCAGTTCTTACGAGTTACATTAGTCCCGTGGGAGGGGTTGGTGCCACCTAAGTGGTCGTTCGTTGGTTGTTTCATGCTTTCAACCTCTAACGTCATGTTTTTAAGGTTAAGTCTAGAAATATGCAAATTATCGTCATACTCTCAAACTGGGAAACCCGCGGCTAAGGGGTCAGTTCCTACGAGTTACATTGGTTTCGTGTGAGGTGCTGGTGCTACCCACGGGGCCGTTGAGGGACTGTTTCGAGTTTTCACCCTCTAACGTCTTGTTTTTAAGCCTAAGTTTAGAAATATGTAAATTATCATTGAATTCTCAAACCAGGAGTCCCGCAGCTCTGGGGTCAGTTCCTACCAGTTACATTGGTCCCATGGGAGGTGTTGGTGCCACACACGGTACCGTTCGGGGCTGTTTTGAGTTTTCACCCTTAACGTCATGTTTTTAAGCCAAAGTCTAGACATATACAAATTACCATCGTACTCTCAAACCGGGAGACCCGCGGCTGTGGGGTCAATTCCTACGAGTTACATTGGTCCCGTGGGAGGTGTTGGCGCCACCCACGGGGCCATTAGAGGGCCGTTTCGAGTTTTCACCCTCTAAACCAATGTTTTTAAGCCTAAGCCTAGAAAAATAAAAATTATTGTCGAATTCTAAAACCGGGAGTCCCACGGATGTGGGGTCAGTTCAAACGAGTTACATTGGTCCCGTGGGAGGTGTTGGTGCCACCCACGGGGCTGTTTGGGGGCTATTTCGAGTTTTCACCCTCTAACGTTATGTTTTTAAGCCTAAGTCTAGAAATATGATAATTACCATCATATTCTCAAATCGGGAGATCCGCAGTTGTGGTGTTAGTTAGTACGAGTTACATTGGACCCGTGGGAGGTGTTGCTGCCACCCACGGGGCCGTTCGGGGGCTGTTTCGAGTTTTCACCCTCTAACGTTATGTTTTTAACCCGAAGTCTAAAAATATGCAAATTACAATCGTATTTTCAAATCGGGAGAGCCGCAACTATGATGTTAGTTACTACGAGTTACATTGGTCCCGTGGGAGGTGTTGATGCCACCCACGGGGCCGTTCGGGGGCTGTTTTGAGTTTTCACCATCTAACATCATGTTTTTAAGCCTAAGTCTCAAAATATTGCAATTACCGTAGTATTCTCAAACTGGGAGTCCCGCGGCTCTGGGGTCAGTTCCTAAGAGTTACATTGGTCCCGTAGGAGGTGTTAGTGTCACCCACGGGGCCGTTAGAGGGCTATTTTGAGTTTTCACCCTATAACGTAATGTTTTTAAGCCTAAGTCTAAAAATATACAAATTATTGTCAAATTCTCAAACCGAGAGTCCCATGACTATGGGGTCAGTTCCTACGAGTTACATTGGTCCCGCGGGAGGTGTTGGTGCCACCCACAGAGATGTTCGTGGGTTGTTTCGAGTTTTCACCCTCAAACGCCGTGTTTTGCTTAAGTTTAGAAATATGCAAATTACCATCATACTCTCAAACCGAGAGTCCCGCGGCTGCGGGATCAGTTCTTACGAGTTACAATGGTCCCGTGGGAGGTGTTGGTGCCACCCACGGGGCCATTCGGGGGCTGTTTAGAATTTTCGCCCGCTACCGTCATGTTTTTAAGCCTAAGTCTACAAATATGCAAATTACCGTCGTACTCTCAAACAGAGAGATCCGCGGCTGCGGGGTTAGTTCCTACGAGTTACATTGGTCCCGTGGGAGGGGATGGTGCCACCCACGGGGCCGTTCGGGGGCCATTTCGAGTTTTCACCCTCTAATGTCATGTTTTTAAGCCTAAGTCTTGAGATATGGAAATTATCGTCATACTCTCAAACCGGGAGACCCATGGTTGCGGGGTCAGTTCCTAAAACTTATATTGGTCCCGTGGGAGGTTTTGGTGCCACCCATGGGGATGTGCGGGGGTTGTTTCGAGTTCTCACCCTCTAACGCCATGTTTTTAAGCCTAAGTCTAGAAATATGCAAATTACCGTCGTACTCTTAAACAGGGAGATCCGTGGCTACGGGGTCAGTTCCTACGAGTTACATTGGTCCCATGGGAGGTGTTGCTGCGACCCACGGGGCCGTTTGGTGCTGTTTCAAGTTTTCACCCTCTAACGTCTTATTTTTAAGCCCAAGTCTAGAAATATTCAAATTTCTGTTGTATTCTCAAACTGGGAGACCCGCGGCTATGGGGTCAGTTTCTACGAGTTACTTTGGTCCCGTGGGAGGTGTTGTTGCCACCCAAGGTGCCATTTTGGTGCTGTTTTGAGTTTTCACCCTCTAACGCCACGTTTTTATGCCTAAGTCTAGAAATATACAAATTATTGTCTAATTCTCAAACCGGGAGTCTCGCGGTTGTGGGGTCAGTTCCTAAGAGTTACATTGGTCCCGTGGGAGGTGTTGGTGCCACCCACGGGGCCTTTTGGGGTCTATTTCGAGTTTTCACCCTCTAACGTAATGTTTTTAAGCCTAAGTCGAGCAATATGTAAATTACCATCGTATTCTCAAATCGGGAGACCCGCGGCTGTGGTGTTAGTTAGTAAGAGTTACATTGGTTCCGTGGGAGGAGTTGCTGCCACCCACGGGGCTGTTCGGGAGCTGTTTCAAGTTTTCACCCTCTAACGTCATGTTTTTAAGCCTAAGTCTAGAAATATTCAAATTCCCATCCTATTCTCAAATCGGGAGAGCCGCGACTATGGTGTTAGTTACTACGAGTTACATTGGTCCCGTGGGAGGTGTTGCTGCCACCCACGGGGCCGTTCGGGAGCTATTTTGAGTTTTCACCCTCTAACATCATGTTTTTAAGCCTAAGTCTTGAAATATTCCAATTACCATTGTATTCTCAAACCGGGAGTACCGCGGCTCAGGGGTCAGTGCCTACGAGTTCCATTGGTCCCGTGGGAGGTGTTGGTGCCACCCACGGGGCCGTTAGAGGGCTACTTCGAGTTTTCACCCTATAACGCCATGTTTTTAAGCCTAAGTCTAAAAATATACAAATTATTATTTAATTCCCAAACCGGGTGTTCCGTGACTATGGGGTCAGTTCCTACGAGTTCGATCGGCCCCATGGGAGGTGTTGGTGCCACCCACGCGGCCGTTCGGGGGCTGTTTCGAGTTTTCACCCTCTAACGCCATGTTTTTCTTAAGTCTTGAAATATTAAAATTACCGTCATACTCTCAAATCGGGAGACCCGTGGTTGCGGGGTCAGTTCCTAAAAGTTATATTGGTCCCGTGGGAGGTGTTGGTGCCACCCACGGCGCCGTTTGGGTGTTGTTTCGAGTTTTCACCCTCTAACGTCATGTTTTTATGCGTAAGTCTAAAAATATGCAAATTATCATCGTATTCTCAAACCGGGAGACCCGCGGCTGTGGTGTCAGTTCCAACGAGTTACATTGGTCCCGTGGAAGGTGTTGGTGCCACCGACGGGGCTGTTCGGGGGCTGTTTCGAGTTTTCACCCCTAACGTCATGTTTTTAAGCCTAAGTCTAGAAATATGGAAATTGCCATCGTATTCTCAAACCGAGAGACCCACGATTGTGGGGTCTATTCCTACGAGTTACATTGGTCCCGTGGGAGGTGTTGGTGCCACCCATGGGGCCATTAGAGGGATGTTTCGAGTTTTCACCCTCTAACGCCATATTTTTTTTCCTGAGTCTCGAAATATACAAATTATTGTTGAATTCTCAAATCGGGAGTCCCGTGGTTGTGGGGTCAGTTCCTACGAGTTACATTGGTCCCGTGGGAGGTGTTGGTTCCACCCAAGTGGCCGTTCGTGAGCTGTTTCGAGTTTTCATCCTCTAACGTCTTGTTTTTAAGACTAAGTCTAGAAATATGTAAATTATCGTCGTACTCTCCAACTGGGAGACTCGCGGCTAAGGGTTCAGTTCCTATGAGTTACATTGGTTTGGTGGGAAGTGTTGGTGCTACCCACGAGGCCGTTGAGGGACTGTTTCCAGTTTTCACCCTCTAACGCCATGTTTTTAAGCTTAAGTCTAAAAATATGCAAATTTTTATTGAATTCTCAAATCGAGAGTCCCGCAGCTCATGGGTTAGTTCCTACCAGTTACATTGGTCCCGTGGGAGGTGTTGGTGCCACTCACGGTTCCATTCGGGGCTGTTTTTAGTTTTTACCCTCTAACGTCATATTTTTAAGCCTAAGTCTAGAAATATACAAATTACCGTCGTACTCTCAAACCGGGAGATTCGCGGCTACGGGGTCAATTCCTACGAGTTACATTGTCCCGTGGGAGGTGTTGGTGCCACCCACGGGGTCGTTAGAGGGCTCTTTCGAGTTTTCACCCTCTACCGCCATGTTTCTAAGCCTAAGTCTAAAAATATACAAATTATTGTCGAATTCTCAAACCGGGAGTCCCGTGACTTTGGGGTCAGTTCTTACGAGTTACATTGGTCCCGTGGGAGGTGTTGATGCCACCCACGGGGTCGTCGGGGGCTGTTTTGAGTTTTCACCCTCTAACGCCGTGTTTTACTTAAGTCTTGAAATATGGAAATTACCATCGTACTCTCAAACTGGGAGACCCGTGGTTGCAGGGTCTGTTCTTAAAAGTTATATTGGTCCCGTGGGAGGTGTTGGTGCCACCCACGGGGCCGTTTGGTTGCTGTTTCGAGTTTTCACCCTCTAACGTCATGTTTTTAAGCGTAAGTCTAGAAATATGCAAATTATCATCGTATTCTCAAACTGAGAGACCCGCGGCTGTGGTGTCAGTTCCAACGAGTTACATTGGTCCCGTGGAAGGTGTTGGTGCCACTCACGGGGCCGTTTGGGGGCTGTTTCGTGTTTTCAACCTCTAACATCATGTTTTTAAGCCTAAATCTAAAAACATGCAAATTACCATCGTATCCTAAAATTGGGAGACCCGCAGCTATGGGGTCAGTTCCTACGAGTTACAATGGTCCCGTGGGAGGTGTTGGTGCCACCCACGGGGTCGTTTGGGGGCTATGTCGAGTTTTCCCCTCTAACATCATGTTTTTAACCCTCAGTCTAGAAATATGTAAATTACCGTCGTACTCTCAAACTGGGAGACTCGCGGCTACGGGGTCAGTTCCTACGAGTTAGATTGGTCCCGTGGGAGGTGTTGGTGCCACCCACGATGCCGTTCGGGGGCTGTTTCGAGTTTTCACCCTCTAACGTCATCTTTTTAAGCCTAAGTCTAGAAATATACAAATTACAATTTTACTCTCAAACCGGGAGAACCGCGGCTGTGGCGTCAATTCCTACGAGTTACATTTGTCCCGTGGGAGGTGTTGGTGCCACCCACGGTGCCGTTAGAGTGTTGTTTCTATTTCTCACCCTCTAACGCCATGTTTTTAAGCCCAAGTCTAAAAATATTCAAATTATCGTCATATTGTGAAACCAGGAGTCCCGTGACTGCGGGGTCAGTTCTTACAAGTTATATTAGTCCCGTGGGAGGTGTTGGTGCCACCCACGGGGCTGTTCGGGTGCTTTTCGAGTTTTCACCCTCAAACGCCGTGTTTTGCATAAGTCTAGAAATATGCAAATTACCGTCATACTCTCAAACTGGGAGTCCCGCGACTGCGGGTTCAGTTCCTACCAGTTATAATGGTCCCGTGGGAGGTGTTGGTGCCACCCAGGGGGCCATTCGGGGGCTGTTTAGAATTTTTGCACTCTAACATCATGTTATTAAGCCTAAGTCTACAAATATGCAAATTACCGTCGTACTCTCAAAACAGGAGATCCGCGACTGCGGGGTCAGTTCCTACGAGTTACATTGGTCCTGTGGGAGGTGTTGGCTCCACCCACGGGGCCGTTCAGGGGACGTTTCAAGTTTTTACCCTCTAAAGTCATGTTTTTAAGCCTAAGTGTAGAAATATTCAAATTATCGTCGTATTCTCAAACCGGGAGACCCGCGGCTGTGGGGTCAATTCCTACGAGTTACATTGGTCCCGTGGGAGGTGTTGGTGCCACCTACGGTGCCGTTCGGGGGATGTTTCGAGTTTTCACCCTCTAACGTCATGTTTTTAAGCCTAAGTCTTGAAATATGTAAATTACCATCGTACTCTCAATTGGTAGACCCGCGGTTGTGGGGTCAGTTCCTACGAGTTACATTGGTCCCGTGGGAGGTGTTGGTTCCACCTACGGTGTCGTTCGAGGGACATTTCGATTTCTCACCCTCTAACGCCATGTTTTTAAGCCTAAGCCAAAAAATATTCAAATTTTCATCGTATTCTCAAACCGGGAGTCCCGCAGCTGTGGTGTCAGTTATTACGAGTTACATATTTCCCGTGGGAGGTGTTGGTGCCACCCAGGGAGCCGTTCGTGGGCTGTTTCGAGTTTTCACCCTCTAACGTCATGTTTTTAAGCCTAAGTCTAGAAATAAACAAATTACCGTCGTACTCTCAAATCGGGAGACCCGCGGCTGCGGGGTCAGTTTCTAGGAGTTAAATTTGTCCCGTGGGAGGTGTTGGTACCACCGAGGTATGTTCGGGTGCTGTTTCTAGTTCTCACCCTCTAATGCCATGTTTTTAAGCCTAAGTCTAGAAATATGCAAATTACCGTCATACTATCAAATCGGGAGACCCGTGGCTGCGGGGTCTGTTCCTACGAGTTACATTGGCCCTGTGGGAGGTGTTGCTGCGACCCACAGGGCCGTTCGGGGGTTGTTTCGAGTTTTCACCCTCAAACGTCCTATTTTTAAGCCTAAATCTAGAAATTTTCAAATTACCGTTGTATTCTCAAACCGGGAGACCCACGGCTATGGGTTCTGTTTCTACGAGTTATTTTGGTCCAATGGGAGGTGTTGGTGCCACCCAAAGTGCCATTTGGGGGATGTTTAGAGTTTTCACCCACTGACGTCATATTTTTATGCCTAAGTCTAGAAATATGCAAATTACAGTCGTACTCCAAAATCGGGAGACCCTCAGCTGCGGGGTCAGTTCCTACGAGTTACATTGGTCCCGTGGGAGGTATTGATGCCACCCACGGGGCCGTTCGGGGGCTGTTTTGAGTTTTCACCCTCTAACGTCATGTTTTTAATCCTAAGTCTAGAAATATTCAAATTATCATCGTATTCTCAAACTGGGAGACACGCGGCTGTCGGGTCAGTTCCTACGAGTTACATTGGTCCCGTGGGAGGTGTTGGTGCCACCCACGGTTCCATTCGGGGGCTGTTTCGAGTTTTCACACTCTAACGTCATGTTTTTAAGCCTAAGTCTAAAAATATGCAAATTACCATCATACTCTCAAATCGGGAGACCCGTGGCTGCGGGACAGTTCCTACGAGTTACATTGGTCCCGTGGGAGGTGTTGATGCCACCTACGGTGCCGTTAGAGGGCTATTTCGAGTTCTCACCCTCTAACGCCATGTTTTTAAGACTAAGTAAAAAAATATGCAAATTATCATCGTATTCTATAATCGGGAGTCCCGGGGCTGCGTGGTCAGTTCTTACGAGTTACATTAGTTCCGTGGGAGGTGTTGGTGCCACCCAAGTGGCCGTTCGTGGGCTGTTTCGAGTTTTCATCCTCTAACATCATGTTTTTACGACCAAGTCTAGAAATATGCAAATTATCATCATACTCTCCAACTGGGAGACCCACGGCTAAGGGGTCAGTTCCTACGAGTTACATTAGTTTTGTGGGAGGTGTTGCTGCTACCCACGGGGCCGTTGAGGGACTGTTTTGATTTTTCACCCTCTAACGTCATGTTTTTAAGCTTCAGTCAAAAAATATGAAAATTATCATTGAATTCTCAAATCGAGAGTCTCGCAGCTCTAGGGTCAGTTCCTACCAGTTACATTGGTCCCGTGGGAGGTGTTGGTGCCACTCACGGTACCGTTCGGGGCTGTTTTTAGTTTTCACCCTCTAATGTCATATTTTTAAGCCTAAGTCTAGAAATATACAAATTACCATCGTACTGTCAAACCGAGAGACCCGTGGCTGTGGGGTCAGTTCCTATGAGTTACATTGGTCCCGTGGGAGTTGTTGGTGCCACCCTCGGTGACGTTAGAGGGTTGTTCCGAGTTTTCACCCTCTAACGCCATGTTTTGGTTAAGAATAGAAATATGAAAATCACCATCGTATTCTCAAATCGGGAGAGCCACGACTGTGGTGTTAATTACTACGAGTTACATTGGTCCCGTGGGAGGTGTTGCTGCCACCCACTGGGCCGTTCGGGGGCTGTTTTGAGTTTTCACCCTCTAGCATCATGTTTTTAAGCGTAAGTCTCAAAATATTCCAGTGCCTACGACCATCATGTTTTTAAGTTTTCACGACCATTGTATTCTCCAACTGGGAGTCCCGCGGCTCGGGGGTCAGTGCCTACGAGTTACATTGGTCCCGTGCGAGGTGTTGGTGCCACCCACGGGTCCGTTAGAGGGCTCTTTCGAGTTTTCACCCTATAACGACATGTTTTTAAGCCCAAGTCTAAAAATATACAAATTATTGTTGAATTCTCAAACCGGGAGTCCCGTGACTATGGCGTCAATTCCTACGAGTTACATTGGTCCCGCGGGAGGTGTTGGTGCCACCCACGGGGCCGTTTGGGGGCTGTTTCGAGTTTTCACCCTTTAACGCCATGTTTTTAAGCGTAAGTCTAGAAATATGTAAATTATCATCGTATTCTCAAATTGGGAGATCCGCGGCTGTGGTGTCAGTTCCAACGAGTTACATTGGTCCCGTGGAAGGTGTTAGTGCCACCCACGGGGCCGTTCGGGTGCTGGTTTGAGTTTTCACCCCTAACGTCATGTTTTTAAGCCTAAGTCTAGAAATAAGGAAATTACCGTCGTATTATCAAACCGAGAGACCCTCGATTGTGGGGTCTATTCCTATGAGTTACATTGGTCCCGTAGGAGGTGTTGGTGCCACCCACGGGGACATTAGAGGGATGTTTCGAGTTTTCACCCTGTGTCGCCATGTTTTTAAGCCTGAGTCTAGAAATATGAAAATTATTGTTGAATTCTCAAACTGGGAGTCCCGCGGTTGTGGGGTCAGTTCCTACGAGTTACATTGGTCCCTTGGGAGTTGTTAGTGCCAGCCACGGGGCCGTTCGGAGGTTGTTTCGAGTTTTCACCGTCTAACGCCATGTTTTGCTTCAGTTGATAAATATGCAAATGACCGTCGTACTCTCAAATCGGGAGACCCGCGGCTGCGGGGTCAGTTCCTATGTGTAACATTGGTCCCGTGGGAGGTGTTGGTGCCACCCACGGGTCCGTTTGCGGGCTGTTTTGAGTTTTCACCCTCTAACGTCATATTTTTAAGCCTAAATCTAGAAATATAAAAATTACCATCGTATTTTAAAACCGAGAGACCCGCGGCTATGGGGTCAGTTCCTACGAGTTACAATGGTCCCGTGGGAGGTGTTGGTGCCACCCACGGGGCCATTCGGGGCCTGTTTTGTGTTTTCACCCTCTAACATCATGTTTTTAAGTCTAATTCTAGAAATATGCAAATTACAGTCGTACTCTAAAACTGGGAGACTCGCGGCTACGTGGTCAGTTCCTACGAGTTATATTAGTCCCGTGGGTGGTGTTGGTGCCACCCACGCGGCTGCTCGTGGGCTGTTTCAATTTTTCATCCTCAAACGTCGTGTTTTTAAGCCTAAGTCTAGAAATATGCAAATTACCATCGTACTCTCAGACCGGGAGTCCCGCGGCTGCGGGGTCAGTTCCTACGAGTTACAATGGTCCCGTTGGAGGTGTTGGTGTCACCCACGGGGCCATTCGGGTGCTGTTTAGAATTTATGCCCTCTAACATCATGTTTTTAAGCCTTAGTCTACAAATATGCAAATTACTGTCATACTCTCAAATCGGGAGATCCGCGGCTGCGGGGTCGGTTCCTACGAGTTACATTGGAGATGTGGGAGGTGTTGGTGCCACCCACGGGGCCGTTCGGGGGCCGTTTCGAGTTTTAACCCCCTAACGTCATGTTTTTAAGCCTAAGTCTAAAAATATTCAAATTATCATCGTATTCTCAAACTGGGAGACCCGCGGTTGTGGGGTCAGTTCCTTGGAGTTACATTGGTCCCGTGGGAGGTGTTGGTGCCACCCACGGTGCCGTTCGGGAGCTGTTTCGAGTGTTCACCCTCTAACGTCATGTTTTTAGTCCTAAGTCTAGAAATATGCAAATTACCATCATACTCTCAAATTTGGAGACCCGCGGCTGCGGGGTCAGTTCCTACGAGTTACATTGGTCCCGTGGGTGGTGTGGGTGCCACCTACGGTGTCGTTAGAGGGACATTTCGAGTTCTCACCCTCTAACGCCATGTTTTTAAGCCTTGGTCAAAAAATATACAAATTATCATCGTATTCTCAAACTGGGAGTCCCACAGCTGCGGGGTTAGTTATTACGTGTTACATTGGTCCCATGGGAGGTGTTGGTACCACCCACGGAGCCATTTAGGGGCTGTTTCGAGTTTTCACCCTCTAACGTCATGTTTTTAAGCCTAAATCTTGAAATACGCAATTTACAATTGTATTCTAAAACCGGGAGACCCGCGGCTATGGGGTTAGTTCCTACGAGTTACAATGGTCCCGTGGGAGGTGTTGGTGCCACCCACGGGGCCGTTCGGGACCTGTTTCGTGTTTTCACCCTCTAACGTCATGTTTTTAAGCCTAAGTCAAAAAAATATCCATATTATGATCGTATTCATAAATCGGGAGTCCCGCGACTGCGGGGTTAGTTCTTACGTGTTATATTGGTCCCGTGGGAGGTGTTGGTGCCACCCAAGGGGTCGTTCGTGGGCTATTTCGAGTTTTCACCCTCTAACGTCATGTTGTTAAGCCTAAGTCTAGAAATATGCAATTATCGTCGTACTCTCAAATCGGGAGACCCGTGGCTGCAGGGTCAGTTCCTACGAGTTCCATTGGTCCCGTGGGAGGTGTTGGTGCCACCCACGGGCCGTTCGGGGGCTGTTTCGAGTTTTCACCCTCTAATGTCATGTTTTTAAACCTAAGTCTAGAAATATGTAAATTACCATTGTACTCTCAAACCGGGAGACCCGCGGTTGTGGCGTCAGTTCCTACAAGTTACATTTGTCCCGTGGGAGGTGTTGATGCCACCCACGGTGCCGTTAGAGGGATGTTTCGAGTTCTCACCCTTTAACGCCATGTTTTTAAGCCCAAGTCTAAAAATATGCATATTATCGTCATATTCTGAAACCGAGAGTCCCACGGCTACGAGGTCAGTTCTTACGAGTTATATTAGTCCCAAGGGAGGTGTTAGTGCCACCCACCGGGCTGTTCATGGGCTGTTTCGATTTTTCACCCTCAAACGCCGTGTTTTTCTTTAAGCCTTAGTCTACAAATATGCAAATTACTGTCGTAATCTCAAACCGGGAGATCCGCGGCTGCGGGGTCAGTTCCTACGAGTTACATTGGTGCTGTGGGAGGTTTTGGTGCCACCCATGGGGACGTTCGGGGGCTGTTTCGAGTTCTCACCCCCTAACGTCATGTTTTTAAGCCTAAGTCTAAAATATTCAAATTATCATCGTATTCTCAAACCGGGAAACCCGCAGTTGTGGGGTCAGTTCCGACGAGTTACATTGGTCCCGTGGGAGGTGTTGGTGCCACCCATGGTGCCATTCGGGGGCTGTTTCGAGTTTTTACCCTCTAACGTCATGTTTTTAAGCCTAAGTCTAGAAATATGCAAATTACTATCGTACTCTCAAATTGGGAGACCCGTGGCTGTGGGGTCAGTTCCTACGAGTTACATTGGTCCCGTGGGAGGTGTTGGTGCCACCTACGGTGTCGTTAGAGGGACATTTCGAGTTCTCACTCTCTAACCCCATGTTTTTAAGCCTAGGTAAAAAAATATACAAATTATCGTCGTATTCTCAAATCGGGAGTCCCGTAGCTACGGGGTCAGTTATTATGAGTTACATTGGTCCCGTGGGAGGTGTTGGTGCCACCCAAGGGGTCGTTCGTGGGCTGTTTCGAGTTTTGACCCTCTAATGTCGTGTTTTTAAGCCTAAGTGTAGAAATATGTAAATTACAGTCGTACTTTCAAATTGAGAGACCCGCGGCTGCGGGGTCAGTTCCTACGAGTTACATTGGTCCCGTGGGAGGTGTTGGTGCCACCCACGGGGACGTTCGGGTGCTGTTTCTAGTTCTCACTCTCTAACGCCATGTTTTTAAGCCTAAGTCTATAAATATGCAAATTACCGTCGTACTCTCAAATCGGGAGACTCGTGGCTGCGGGGTCTGTTCCTACGAGTTACATTGGTCCCGTGGGATGTGTTGCTGCGATCCACGGGGTCGTTCGGGGGCTGTTACGATTTTTCACCCTCTAACATCCTATTTTTAAGCCTAAGTCTAAAAATACTCAAATTCCCGCTGTATTCTCAAATCAGGAGACCCGCGGGTATGGGGTCAGTTTCTACGAGTTACTTTGGTCCCATTTGGGGGCTGTTTCGAGTTTTCACCCTCTAACGTCAAGTTTTTAAGCCTAAGTCTAGAAATATGCAAATTACTGTCGTACTCTCAAATCGGGAGACCGAAGCTACGGGGCATTTCCTACGAGTTACATTGGTCCCGTGGGAGGTGTTGGTGCCACCCACGGGGCCGTTCGGGGGCTGTTTCGAGTTTTCACCCTCTAATGCCATGTTTTTAAGACTAAGTCTAGAAATATGCAAATTACCATCGTACTCTAAAATCGAGAGACCCGCGGCTGCAGGGTCAGTTCCTACGAGTTACATTGGTCCCGTGGGAGGTGTTGTGCCACCCACGGGGCCGTTCGGGTGTTTTTTCGAGTTTTCACCCTCTAACGTCATATTTTTAAACCCAAGTCTAGAAATATGAAAATTACCATCGTACTCTCAAATCGGGAGACCCGTGGCTGCGAGGTCATTTCCTACGAGTTACATTGGTCCAGTGGGAGGTGTTGGTGCCACCTCCGGTGCCATTAGAGGGCTATTTTGAGTTCTCACCCTCTAACGCCATGTTTTTCAGCCAAAGTAAAGAAATATGCAAATTATCATCGTATTCTAAAATCGTGAGTCCCACGGCTGCGGGGTCTGTTCCTACGAGTTACATTGGTTCCGTGGGAGGTGTTGGTACCACCCATGAGTCCGTTCGGGGGCTGTTTCGAGTTTTCAACCTCTAACATCATGTTTTTAAGCCTAAGTCTAGAAATGTGCAAATTACCATCGTACTGTCAAATCGGGAGACCCGTGGCTACGGGGTCAGTTCCTACGAGTTACATTGGTCCCGTGGGAGGTGTTGGTGCCACCCATGGGGCAGTTCGGGGGATGTTTCGTTTTTTCATCCTCTAACACCATGTTTTTAAGCCTAAGTCAAGAAATATGCAAATTACCATCGTACTCCAAAATCGAGAGACCCGCGACTGCGGGGTCAGTTCCTACGAGTTACATTGGTCCCGTGGGAGGTGTTGGTGCCACCCACGGGGCCGTTCGGGGGCTGTTTTCAGTTTTCACCCTCTAACATCATGTTTTTAAACCTAAGTCTAGAAATAGGCAAATTACCGTCGTACTCTCAAACCGAGCGACCCGCGGTTGTGGGGTCAGTTCCTATGAATTACATTGGTCCCGTGGGAGGTGTTGGTACCACCCACGGGGCCGTTCGTGTGCTATTTCGAGTTTTCACCCACTAACGCCATGTTTTTAAGCCTAAGTCTAGAATTATGCAAATTACCGTCGTACTATCAAATCATGAAACCCGCGGCTGCGGGGTCAGTTTCTACGAGTTACATTGGTCCCGTGGGAGGTGCTGGTGCCACCCACGGGGATGTTCGGGTGCTGTTTCTAGTTCTCACCCTCTAACACCATGTTTTTAAGCCTAAGTCTAGAAATATACAAATTATCGTCGTACTCTCAAATCGGGAGACCCGTGGCTGTGGGGTCAGTTCCTACGAGTTACATTGGTCCCGTTGGAGGTGTTGGTGCCACACACGGGGCTGTTCGGGGGCTGTTTCGAGTTTTCACCCTCTAACGCCATGTTTTTAAGCCTAAGTCTAGAATTATGTAAATTACCATTGTACTCTACAATCGAGAGACCTGCGGTTGCGGGGTCAGTTCCTACGAGTTACATTGGTCCCATGGGAGGTGTTGTTGCCACCCACGGGGCCGTTCGGGGGTTATTTCGAGTTTTCACCCTCTAACATCATGTTTTTAAGCCTAAGTCTAGAAATATGCAAATTACCATCGTACTCTCAAATCGGGAGACCCGTGGCTGCGGGGTCTGTTCCTACGAGTTACATTTGTCCCGTGGGAGGTGTTGGTGCCACCCACGGGGATGTTCGGGTGCTGTTTCTAGTTCTCACCCTCTAACGCCATGTGTTTAAGCCTAAGTCTAGCAATATACAACTTATTGTCAAACTCTCAAATCGAGAGTCCCGCGGCTATGGGGTCAGTTCCTACGAGTTACATTGGTCCCGTGGGAGGTGTTGGTGCCACCGACGGGGCCGTTACGGGGTTCTTTCATGTTTTCACCCTCTAACGTCATGTTTTTAAGACTAAGTCTAGAAATATGCAAATTATCGTCGTACTCTCCAACTGGGAGACCCGCGGCTAAGGGGTCAGTTCCTACGAGTTACATTGGTCCCGTGGGAGGTGTTGGTGCCACACACGGGGCCGTTCGGGGGATGTTCGAGTTTTTACCCTCTAACGCCATGTTTTTAAGCCTAAGTCTAGAAATATGCAAATTACCATCGTACTCTAAAATCGAGAGACCCGCGGCTGCAGGGTCAGTTCCTACGAGTTACATTGGTCCCGTGGGAGGTGTTGGTGCCACCCACGGGGCCGTTCGGGGCTTGTTTCGAGTTTTCACCCTCTAACGTCATGTTTTTAAACCCAAGTCTATAAATATGCAAATTACCATCGTACTCTCAAATCGGGAGACCCGTGGCTGTGAGGTCAGTTCCTACGAGTTACATTGGTCCAGTGGGAGGTGTTGGTGCCACCTACGGTGCCATTAGAGGGCTATTTTGAGTTCTCACCCTCTAACGCCATGTTTTTCAACCTAAGTAAAGAAATATGCAAATTATCATCGTATTCTAAAATCGTGAGTCCCACGGCTGCGGGGTCTGTTCCTACGAGTTACATTGGTTCCATGGGAGGTGTTGGTATCACCCATGAGTCCGTTCGGGGGCTGTTTCGAGTTTTCAACCTCTAATATCATGTTTTTAAGCCTAAGTCTAGAAATATGCAAATTACCATCGTACTCTCAAATCGGGAGACCCGTGGCTACGGGGTCAGTTCCTACGAGTTACATTGGTCCCGTGGGAGGTGTTGGTGCCACCCATGGGGCTGTTCGGGGGATGTTTCGTTTTTTCATCCTCCAACACCATGCTTTTAAGCCTAAGTCAAGAAATATGCAAATTACCATCGTACTCTAAAATCGAGAGACCCGCGACTGCGGGGTCAGTTCCTACGAGTTACATTGGTCCCGTGGGAGGTGTTGGTGCCACCCACGGGGACGTTCGGGGGCTGTTTTGAGTTTTCACCCTCTAACATCATGTTTTTAAACCTAAGTCTAGAAATATGCAAATTACCGTCGTACTCTCAAACCGAGCGACCCGCGGCTGTGGGGTCAGTTCCTACGAATTACATTGGTCCCGTGGGAGGTGTTGGTACCACCCATGGGGCCGTTCGTGTGCTATTTCGAGTTTTCACCCACTAACGCCATGTTTTTAAGCCTAAGTCTAGAATTATGCAAATTACCGTCGTACTATCAAATCATGAGACCCGCGGCTGCGGGGTCAGTTCCTACGAGTTACATTGGTCCCGTGGGAGGTGTTGGTGCCACCCACGGGGATGTTCGGGTGCTGTTTCTAGTTCTCACCCTCTAACACCATGTTTTTAAGCCTAAGTCTAGAAATATACAAATTATCGTCGTACTCTCAAATCGGGAGACCCGTCGCTGTGGGGTCAGTTCCTACGAGTTACATTGGTCCCGTGGGAGGTGTTGGTGCCACACACGGGGCCGTTCGGGGGCTGTTTCGAGTTTTCACCCTCTAACGCCATGTTTTTAAGCCTAAGTCTAGAAATATGTAAATTACCATTGTACTCTACAATCGAGAGACCTGCGGCTGCGGGGTCAGTTCTTACGAGTTACATTGGTCCTGTGGGAGGTGTTGTTGCCACCCACGGGGCCGTTCGGGGGCTGTTTCGAGTTTTCACCCTCTAACATCATGTTTTTAAGCCTAAGTCTAGAAATATGCAAATGACCATTGTACTCTCAAATCGGGAGACCCGTGGCTGCGGGGTCAGTTCCTACGAGTTACATTTGTCCCGTGGGAGGTGTTGGTGCCACCCACGGGGATGTTCGGGTGTTGTTTCTAGTTCTCACCCTCTAACGCCATGTGTTTAAGCCTAAGTCTAGCAATATACAACTTATTGTCAAACTCTCAAATCGAGAGTCCCGCGGCTATGGGGTCAGTTCCTACGAGTTACATTGGTCCCGTGGGAGGTGTTGGTGCCACCGACGGGGCCGTTACGGGGCTATTTCATGTTTTCACCCTCTAACGTCATGTTTTTAAGACTAAGTCTAGAAATATGCAAATTATCGTCGTACTCTCCAACTGGGAGACCCGCGGCTAAGGGGTCAGTTCCTACGAGTTACATTGGTCCCGTGGGAGGTGTTGGTGCCACACTCGGGGCCGTTCGGGGGCTGTTTCGAGTTTTCACCCTTTAACGCCATGTTTTTAAGCCTATGTCTAGAAATATGCATATTACCATCGTACTCTAAAATCGAGAGACCCGCGGCTGCGGGGTCAGTTCCTACGAGTTACATTGGTCCCGTGGGAGGTGTTGTTGCCACCCACGGGGCCGTTCGTGGGCTGTTTCGAGTTTTCACCCTCTAACATCATGTTTTTAAGCCTAAGTCTAGAAATATGTAAATTACCATCGTACTCTAAAATCGAGAGACCCGCGGTTGCGGGGTCAGTTCCTACGAGTTACATTGGTCCCGTGGGAGGTGTTGTTGCCACCCATGGGGCCGTTCGGGGGCAGTTTCGAGTTTTCACCCTCTAACATCATGTTTTTAAGCCTAAGTCTAGAAATATGCAAATTACCATTGTACTCTCAAATCGGGAGACCCGTGGCTGCGGGGTCAGTTCCTATGAGTTACATTGGTCCCGTGGGAGCTGTTGGTGCCACCCATGGGGATGTTTGGGTGCTGTTTCTAGTTCTCACCCTCTAACGCCATGTTTTTAAGCCTAAGTCTAGAAATATACAACTTATTGTCAAATTCTCAAACCGGGAGTCCCGCGGCTATGGGGTCAGTTCCTACGAGTACATTGGTCCCGTGGGAGGTGTTGGTGCCACCGAAGGGGCCGTTACAGGGCTGTTTTGAGTTTTCACCCTCTAACGTCATGTTTTTAAGACTAAGTCTAGAAATTTGCAAATTATCGTCGTACTCTCCAACTGGGAGACCCGCTTTTAAGGGGTCAGTTCCTACGAGTTACATTGGTTTCGTGGGAGGTGTTGGTGCTACCCATGGGGCCGTTGAGGGACTGTTTCGAGTTTTCACCTTCTAACGTCATGTTTTTAATCTTAAGCCTAGAAATATGCAAATTATCATTGAGTTCTCAAATCGAGAGTTCCGCAGCTCTGGGTCAGTTCCTACCAGTTACATTGGTCCCGTGGGAGGTGTTTGTGCCACTCACGGTTCCATTCGGGGCTGTTTTTAGTTTTTACCCTCTAACGTCATATTTTTAATCCTAAGTCTAGAAATATACAAATTACCGTCGTACTCTCAAACCGGGAGACTCGCTGCTACGGGGTCAGTTCCTACGAGTTACATTGGTCCCGTGGGAGGTGTTGGTGCCACCCACGGGGCCGTTAGAGGGCTCTTTCGAGTTTTCACCCTCTACCGCCATGTTTCTAAGCCTAAGTCTAAAAATATACAAATTGTTGTTGAATTCTCAAACTGGGAGACCTGCGACTGTGGGGTCAGTTCCTATGAGTTACATTGGTCACGTGGGAGGTGTTGGTGCCACCTAAGGGGCCATTCGGGGGCTGTTTCTAGTTTTCACCCTCTAACATCATGTTTTTTAGCCAAAGTCTCAAAATATTCCAATTACCGTCGTATTCTCAAATCGGGAGTCCCGCGGCTCTGGGGTTAGTGCCTGCGAGTTACATTGGTCCCGTGGGAGGTGTTGGTGCCACCCACGGGGTCGTTAGAGGTCTATTTCGAGTTTTCACCCTCTAACGCCATGTTTTCAAGCCTAAGTATAAAAATATACAAATTATTGTCGAATTCTAAAATCGGGAGTCCCGCGACTATGGGGTCAGTTCCTACTAATTACATTGGTCCCGTGGGAGGTGTTGGTGCCACCCACGGGGCCGTTCGGAGGCTGTTTCTAGTTTTCACCCTCTAACGCCATGTTTTTAAGCCTAAGTCTAAAAATATACAACTTATTGTCAAATTCTCAAACCGGGAGTCCTGCGGCAATGGGGTCAGTTCCTACGAGTTACATTGGTCTCGTGGGAGGTGTTGGTGCCACCCACGGGGCCGTTACGGGGCTGTTTCGAGTTTTCACCCTCTAACGCCATGTTTTACTTAAGTCTTGAAATATGCAAATTAGCGTCGTACTCTCAAACCGGGAGACCTGTGGTTGCGAGGTCAGTTCCTAAAAGCTACATTAGTCCCGTGGGAGGTGTTGGTGCCACCCACGGGGCCGTTTAGGGGCTGTTTCGAGTTTTCACCCTCTAACGTCATGTTTTTAAGCCTAAGTTTTAAAATATGCAAATTATGGTCGTATTCTCATACAGGGAGACCCGCGATTGTGGTGTCAGTTCCTACGAGTTACATTGGTCACGTGGGAGGTGTTGGTGCCACCCACGAGGCCGTTTGGGGGGTGTTTCGATTTTTCACCCTCTAACGTCATGCTTTTAAGCCTAAGTCTAGAAATATGAAAATAAATATCGTACTCTCAAACCCGGAGACCCGCGGATGTGGGGTCAGTTCCTACTAGTTACACTGCTCCCGTGGGAGGTGTTGGTGCCACCCTCGGTGCCGTTAGAGAGTTGTTCCGAGTTTTCACCCTCTAATGCTATATTTTGCTTAAGTCTAGAAATATTCAAATTACCATTGTATTATCAAATAGGGAGAATCGCGGCTATGGGGTCAGTTTCTACGAGTTACTTTGGTCCAATGGGAGGTGTTGGTGCCACCCAAGGTGAAATTTGGGGGCTGTTTCGAGTTTTAACCCTCTAACGTCATGTTTTTAAGCCTAAGTCTAGAAATATGCAAATTAATTTCATACTCTCAAATTGGGAGTCCCGCAGCAGTGGGGTCAGTTCCTACGAGTTACATTGGTCCCATGGGAGGTGTTGGTCCCACCCACGGGGCCGTTCGGGGGCTGTTTCGAGTTTTCACCCTCTAACGCCATGATTTTAAGCCTAAGTCTAGAAATATGAAAATTACCATCGTACTCTAAAATCGAGAGACCCGCGGCTGCGGGGTCAGTTCTTACGAGTTACATTGGTCCCGTGGGAGGCGTTGGTGCCACCCACGGGGCCGTTCGGGTGCTGTTTCGAGTTTTCACCCTCAAACGTCATGTTTTTAAACCTAAGTCTAGCAATATGAAAATTACCGTCATTCTCTCAAATCGGGAGACCCGTGGCTGCGAGGTCAGTTCCTACGAGTTACATTGGTCCCGTGGGAGGTGTTGGTGCCACCTACGGTGCCGTTAGATGGCTATTTTGAGTTCTCACCCTCTAACGCCATGTTTTTAAGCCTAAGTAAAAAAATAGTCAAATTATCATCGTATTCTAAAATAGGGAGTCCCGCGGCTGCGGAGTCAGTTCTTACGAGTTACAATTGTCCCGTGGGACGTGTTGGTGCCACCCCAGTGGCCGTTCGTGGGCTGTCCCGAGTTTTCACCCTCTAACGTCATGTTTTTAAGACTAAGTCTAGAAATATGCAAACTATTATTGAATTCTAAAATCGAGAGTCCCACAGCTCTGGGGTCAGTTCCTACCAGTTACATTGGTCCCGAGGGAGGTGTTGGTGCCACTCACGGTACAGTTCGGGGCTGTTTTTAGTTTTCACCGTATAACGTCATATTTTTAAGGCTTAGTATAGAAATATACAAATTACCGTCGTACTCTCAAACCAGGAGACCCGCGGCTGTGGGGTCAGTTCCTACGAGTTACATTGGTCCCGTGGGAGGTGTTGGTGCCACCCTCGGTGACGTTAGAGGGCTGTTCTGAGTTTTCACCCTCTAACGCCAAGTTTTGCTTAAGTATAGAAATATGCAAATTACCATCGTACTCTCAAATCGGGAGACCCGCGACTACGGGGTAAGTTCCTACGAGTTACATTGGTTCCGTGGGAGGTATTGGTACCACCCACGAGGCTGTTAGGGGGCTATTTCGAGTTTTGACCCTCTAACGTCATGTTCTTAAGCCTAAGTCTAGATATATGTAAATTACCATCGTACTCTGAAACCGGGAGACCCGCAGCTGTGGGGTCAGTTCCTATGAGTTACATTTGTCCCGTGGGTGGTGTTGGCTCCACCTACGGGGCCATTCGGGGGCTATTTCTAGTTTTCACCCTCTAACATCATATTTTTAAGCCTAAGTATCGAAATATTCCAATTACCGTCGTATTCTCAAATCGGGAGTCCCGCGGCTACGGGGTCAGTTCCTACAAGTTACATTGGTCCCGTGGGAGGTGTTGGTGCCACCAACGGGGCCGTTAGAGGGCTCTTTCGAGTTTTCACCCTCTACCGCCATGTTTCTAAGCCTAAGTCTAAAAATATACAAATTATTGTCGAATTCTCAAAACGGGAGTCCCGCGGCTATGGGGTCAGTTCCTACGAGTTACATTATTCCCGTGGGAGGTGTTGGTGCCACCCACGGGGCCATTTCGGGGCTGTTTCGAGTTTTCACCCTCTAACGCGATGTTTTCCTTAAGTCTTAAAATATGCAAATTACCGCCGTAGTCTCAAACCGGGAGACCTGTGGTTACGGGGTCAGTTCCTAAAAGTTTCATTAGTCCCATTGGAGGTGTTGGTGCTACCCACGGGGCCGTTTGGGGGCTGTTTCAAGTTTTCACCCTCTAACGTCATGTTTTTAAGCATAAATCTAGAAATATACAAATTATCGTCGTATTCTCATACTGGAAGACCCGCGGTTGTTGTGTTTGTTCCTACGAGTTACATTGGTCCCGTGGGAGGTGTTGGTGCCACCCACGGGGCCGTTTGGGGTGTGTTTCAAGTTTTCACCCTCTAACGTCATGCTTTTAAGCCTAAGTCTAAAAATATGCAAATTACCGTCGTACTCTCAAACCGAGAGACCCGCAGATGTGGGTTCAGTTCCTATGAGTTACACTGGTCCCCTGGGAGGTGTTGATTCCACCCTCGGTGCCGTTAGAGGGTTGTTCCGAGTTTTCACCCTCTAACGCTATGTTTTGCTTAAGTCTATAAATATGCAAATTACCATCGTACTCTCAAATCGGGAGACCCGCGACTACGGGGTCAGTTCCTATGAGTTACATTGGTCCCGTGGGAGGTGTTGGTACCACCCACGGAGTCGTTTGGGGGTTGTTTTGAGTTTTCACCCTCTAACGTCATCTTTTTTAGACTGAGTCTGGAAATATATAAATTACCATCGTGTTCGAAAAATTGGAGACCCGCGGCTGTGGGGTCAGTTCCTACGAGTTACATTGATCCCGTGGGAGGTGTTGGTGCCACCCACTTGGCCGTTTATGGGCTGTTTCGAGTTTTCACCCTCTAACGTCATGTTTTTAGACTTAACTCAAGAAATAGGCAAATTACCGTCTTACTCTCAAACCGGGTGTCCCGAGACTGCGGGCTCAGTTCCTACGAGATACATTGGTCCCGTGGGACGTTTTGGTGCCACCCACGGGGCCATTCGGGGGCTGTTTCGAGTTTTCACCCTCTAACGTCATGTTTTTAAACCTAAGTCTCGAAATATACAAATTATTGTCGAATTCTCAAATCGGGAGTCCCACGGTTGTGGGGTCAGGTCCTACGAGTTACATTAGTCCCGTGGGAGGTGTTGGTGCCACCCACGGGGCCGTTCGGGGGCTATTTCGAGTATGGACCCTCTTACACCATGTTTTACTTAAGTCTAGAAATATGCAAATTACCGTCGTACTCTCAAACCAGGAGACCCGCGGCTGCGGGGTCAGTTCCTACGAATTACATTGGTCCAGTGGGATCTATTGGAGCCACCCACGGGGCCATTCGGGGATTGTTTCGAGTTTTCACCCTCTAACGTCATGTTTTTAAGCCTAAGTCTATAAATATTCAAATTACCATCGTACTCTCAAACCGGGTGACCCGCGGCTGTGGGGTCATTTCCTATGAGTTACATTGTTCCCGTGGGAGGTGTTGGTGCCAACCACAGGGCCATTCGGGGGCCGTTTCGAATTTTCACCCTCTAACGTCATGTTTTTAAGCCTAAGTCTAGAAATATGCAAATTACCGTCGTACTCTCAAAATGGCAGACCCGCGGATTTAGGGTCAGTTCCTACGAGTCGCATTGGTCCCGCCGGAGGTGTTGGTGCCACCCACGGGGTCGTTAGAGGGATGTTTCGAGTTTTCACCCTCTAACGCCATGTTTTTAAGCCCAAGTCTAAAAATATAAAAATTATTGTCGTATTCTCAAACCGGGAGTCGCGCGGCTGTGGGGTCAGTTCCTACGAGTTACATTTGCCCCGTAGGAGGTGTTAGTGCCACTCATGGGGCCGTTCGGGGTCGATTTCGAGTTTTCACCCTCTAACGCCATGTTTTGCTTAAGTCTTGGAATATGCAAATTACCGTCGTACTCTCAAACCAGGACACCGACGGTTGCGGTGTCAGTTCCTAAAAGTTACATTGTTCCTGTGGGAGGTGTTGGTGCCACCCACGGGGCCGTTTGGGGGTTGTTTCAAGTTTCAACCCTCTAACGTCATGTTTTTAAGTCTAAGTCTAGAAAAATACAAATTACAGTCGTATTATCAAACTGGGAGACCCGCAGCTGTTGTGTCAGTTCCTACAAGTTACATTGGTCCCGTGGAAATTGTTGGCGCCACCCACGGGGTCGTTCGGAGGCTGTTTCGAGTTTTCACCCCTAACGTCATGTTTTTAAGCCTAAGTCTAGAAATATGGAAATTACCATCGCATTCTTAAACCGCGAGACCCGCAACTATGGGGTCAGTTCCTACGAGTGAAATTGGTCCCGTGGGAGGTGTTGGTTCCACCCACGGGGCCATTAGAGGGCTGTTTTGAGTTTTCACCCTCTAACGCCATATTTTTAAGCCTAAGTCTAGAAATATACAAATTATTGTGGAATACTCAAACCGGAAGTCCCACGGTTTTGGGGTCAATTCCTACGAGTTACATTGGTCCCGTGGGAGGTGTTGGTGCCACCCACGGGGCCGTTTGGTGGCTATTTTGAGTTTTCACCCTCTAACGTCATGTTTTTAAGCCTAAGTCTAAAAATATATAAATTACCATCGTATTCTCAAATCGGGAGACCCGCGGCTATGGTGTTAGTAACTACGAGTTACATTGGTTCCGTGGGTGGTGTTGGTGCCACCCATGGGGCCGTTCGGGGGCTGTTTCGAGTTTTCAACCTCTAATGTCATGTTTTTAAGCCTAAGTCTAAAAATATGCAAATTACCATCGTATTCTAAAAATGGGTACCCGCGACTATGGTGTTAGTTTATGTGAGTTACATTTCTCCCGTGGGAGGTGTTGCTGCCACCCACGGGGCCGTTCGGGAGCTCTTTCGAGTTTTCACCCTCTAACGTCATGTTTTTAAGCAGAAGTCTCGAAATATTCCAATTACCATCGTATTCTCAAATCGGGAGTCCCGCGTCTCCAGGGTTTGTGCCTACGAGTAACATTAGTCCCGTCGGAGGTGTTGGTGCCACCCATGGAGCCGTTTGGGGGCTGTTTCAAGTTTTCACCCTCTAATGTCATGTTTTTAAGCCTAAGTCTAGAAATTTGCAAATTACCATCGTATTCTCAAATCGGGAGGCCCGCGGTTGTGGTGTTAGTTACTACGAGTTACATTGGTCCCGTGGGAGGTGTTGCTGCCACCCACGAGGCCGTTCGGGGGTTGTTTCGAGTTTTCACCCTCTAACATCATGTTTTTAAGCCTAAGTCACGAAATATTCCATTTACCGTCGTATTCTCAAACCGGGAGTCCTGCGGTTTCGTGGTCAGTGCTTACGAGTTACATTGGTCCCGTGGGAGGTGTTGGTGCCACCCACGGGGCAGTTAGATGGATATTTGGATTTTTTTCCCTCTCACGCCATGTTTTTAAGCCTAAGTATAAAAATATACAAATTATTATCGAATTCACAAACTGGGAGTCCCGTGGCTATGGGGTCAGTTACTACGAGTTACATTGGTCCCGTGGGAGGTGTTTGTGCCACCCACGGGGCCGTTCGGGGGATGTTTTGAGTTTTCACCCTCTAACATCATGTTTTTAAGCCTAAGTCTAGAAATATGCAAATTATCGTCGTATTCTCAAACCGGGAGACCCGCGGCTGTGGTGTCAGTTCCTACGAGTTACATTCGTCCCGTGGGAGGTGTTGTGCCACCCACGGGGCCGTTTGGTGGCCGTTTTGAGTTTTCACCCTCTAACTTAGGCTTTTAAGCCTAAGTCTAGAAATATGCAAATTACCATCGTACTCTCAAACCGGGAGACCCGCGGATGTGGGGTCAGTTCCTACGAGTTACATTGGTCCCATGGGAGGTGTTGGTTCCACCCTCGGTGCCGTTAGAGTGTTGTTCCGAGTTTTCACCATCTAACGCCATGTTTTACTTAAGTCTAGAAATATGCAAATTACCATCGAACTCTCAAATCGGGAGACCCACGACTACGGGGTCAGTTCCTACGAGTTACATTGGTCCCGTGAGAGGTGTTGGTACCACCCACGGGGCCGTTTGGTGGCTGTTTCGAGTTTTCACCCTCTAATGTCATGTTTTGCTTAAGTCTTAAAATATGCAAATCACCATCGTACTCTCAACCCGGGAGACCCGCGACTGTGGTGTCAGTTCCTACAAGTTACATTGGTCCCGTGGAAATTGTTGGTGCCACCCACGGGGCCGTTCAGAGGCTGTTTCGAGTTTTCACCCCTAACGTCATGTTTTTAAGCCTAAGTCTAGAAATATGGAAATTACCATAGTATTCTCAAACTAGAAGTCCCGTGGTTGTGGGGTCAGTTCCTACTAGTTACATTGGTCCCGTGGGAGGTGTTGGTGCCACCCACGGGGTCGTTTAGGGCCAATTTCGAGTTTTCACCCTCTAACGTCATGTTTTTAAGCCTAAGTCTCGAAATTTGCAAATAACCATCGTATTCTCAAATCGAGAGACCCGTGGCTGTGGTGTTAGTTACTACGAGTTACATAGGTCCCATGGGAGGTGTTGCTGCCACCCACGGGGCCGTTCGGGGGTTGTTTCAAGTTTTCACCCTCTAACGTCATGTTTTTAGGCCAAAGTCAAGAAATATGAAAATTACCATCGTAATCTCAAATTGGGAGACCCGCGGTTGTTGTGTTAGTTACTACGAGTTACATTGGTCCCGTGGGAGGTGTTGCTGCCACCCACGGGGCCGTTCGGGGGCTGTTTTGAGTTTTCACCCTCTAACATCATGTTTTTAAGCATAAGTCTCGAAATATTCTAATTACCGTCGTATTCTCAAATTGGGAGTCCCGCGGTGCCGGGGTCAGTGCCTACGAGTTACATGGTCCCGTGGGAGGTGTTGGTGCCACCCACGGGGCCGTTAGAGGGCTATATTGAGTTTTCACCCTCTAACGCCATGTTTTTAAGGCTAAGTCTAAAAATATACAAATTATAATCGAATTCTCAAACCGGGAGTCCCGCGACTATGGGGTTAGTTACTACAAATACATTGGTCCCGTGGGAGGTGTTGGTGCCACCCACGGGGCCGTTCGGGGGATGTTTTGAGTTTTCAACCTCTAACGTCATGTTTTTAAGCCTAAGTCTAGAAATATGCAAATTATCATCGTATTCTCAAACCGGGAGACCCGCGGCAGTGGTGTCAATTCCTACGAGTTACATTCGTCCCGTGGGAGGTGTTGTGCCACCCACGGGGCCGTTTGGGTGCTGTTTCGAGTTTTCATCCTCTAACTTCATGCTTTTAAGCCTAAGTCTTGAAATATGAAAATTATGGTCGTATTCTCATACTGGGAGACCCGCGATTGTGGTGTCAGTTCCTACGAGTTACATTGGTCACGTGGGAGGTGTTGGTGCCACCCACGAGGCCGTTTGGGGGGGTGTTTCGATTTTTCACCCTCTAACGTCATGCTTTTAAGCCTAAGTCTAGAAATATGAAAATTAACATCGTACTCTCAAACCCGGAGACCCGCGGATGTGGGGTCAGTTCCTACTAGTTACACTGCTCCCGTGGGAGGTGTTGGTGCCACCCTCGGTGCCGTTAGAGAGTTGTTCCGAGTTTTCACCCTCTAACGCTATATTTTGCTTAAGTCTAGAAATATTCAAATTACCATTGTATTATCAAATCGGGAGACCCGCGGCTATGGGGTCAGTTTCTACGAGTTACTTTGGTCCCATGGGAGGTGTTGGTGCCACCCAAGGTGAAATTTGGGGGTTGTTTCGAGTTTTAACCCTCTAACGTCATGTTTTTAAGCCTAAGTCCAGAAATATGCAAATTAATTTCATACTCTCAAATCGGGAGAACCGCAGCTGCGGGGTCAGTTCCTACGAGTTACATTGGTCCCGTGGGAGGTGTTGGTCCCACCCACGGGGCCGTTCGGGGGCTGTTTCGAGTTTTCACCCTCTAACGCCATGATTTTAAGCCTAAGTCTAGAAATATGAAAATTACCATCGTACTCTAAAATCGAGAGACCCGCGGCTGCGGGGTCAGTTCTTACGAGTTACATTGGTCCCGTGGGAGGAGTTGGTGCCACCCACGGGGCCGTTCGGGTGCTGTTTCGAGTTTTCACCCTCAAACGTCATGTTTTTAAACCTAAGTCTAGCAATATGCAAATTACCGTCATACTCTCAAATCGGGAGACCCGTGGCTGCGAGGTCAGTTCCTACGACTTACATTGGTCCCGTGGGAGGTGTTGGTGCCACCTACGGTGCCGTTAGATGGCTATTTTGAGTTCTCACCCTCTAACGCCATGTTTTTAAGCCTAAGTAAAAAAATATTCAAATTATCATCGTATTCTAAAATCGGGAGTCCCGCGGCTGCGGAGTCAGTTCTGACGAGTTACATTAGTCCCGTGGGACGTGTTGGTGCCACCCAAGTGGCCATTCGTGGGCTGTTCCGAGTTTTCACCCTCTAACGTCATGTTTTTAAGACTAAGTCTAGAAATATGCAAATTATTATTGAATTCTAAAATCGAGAGTCCCGCAGCTCTGGGGTCAGTTCCTACCAGTTACATTGGTCCCGTGGGAGGTGTTGGTGCCACTCATGGTACAGTTCGGGGCTGTTTTTATTTTTCACCGTCTAACGTCATATTTTTAAGCCTAAGTCTAGAAATATACAAATTACCGTCGTACTCTCAAACCAGGAGACCCGCGGCTGTGGGGTCAGTTCCTACGAGTTACATTGGTCCCCTGGGAGGTGTTGGTGCCACCCTCGGTGACGTTAGAGGGCTGTTCCGAGTTTTCACCCTCTAACGCCAAGTTTTGCTTAAGTCTAGAAATATGCAAATTACCATCGTACTCTCAAATCGGGAGACCCGCGACTACGGGGTCAGTTCCTATGGGATACATTGGTTCCGTGGGAGGTATTAGTACCACCCACGAGGCTGTTCGGGGGCTATTTCGAGTTTTGACCCTCTAACGTCATGTTCTTAAGCCTAAGTCTAGATATATGTAAATTACCATTGTACTCTGAAACCGGGAGACACGCGGCTGTGAGGTCAGTTCCTATGAGTTACATTTGTCCCGTGGGAGGTGTTGGCTCCACCTACGGGGCCATTCGGGGGCTATTTCTAGTTTTCACCCTCTAACATCATATTTTTAAGCCTAAGTTTCGAAATATTCCAATTACCGTCGTATTCTCAAATCGGGAGTCCCGCGGCTACGGGGTCAGTTCCAACGAGTTACATTGGTCCCGTGGGAGGTGTTGGTGCCACCCACGGGGCCGTTAGAGGGCTCTTTCGAGTTTTCACCCTCTACCGCCATGTTTCTAAGCCTAAGTCTAAAAATATACAAATTATTATCGAATTCTCAAAACGGGAGTCCCACGGCTATGGGGTCAGTTCCTACGAGTTACATTATTCCCGTGGGAGGTGTTGGTGCCACCCACGAGGCCATTTCGGGGCTGTTTCGAGTTTTCACCCTCTAACGCGATGTTTTCCTTAAGTCTTAAAATATGCAAATTACCGTCGTAGTCTTAAACCGGGAGACTCGTGGTTACGGGGTCAGTTCCTAAAAGTTTCATTAGTCCCGTTGGAGGTTTTGGTGCTACCCACGGGGCCGTTTGGGGGCTGTTTCAAGTTTTCACCCTCTAACGTCATGTTTTTAAGCATAAATCTAGAAATATACAAATTATCGTCGTATTCTCATACTGGGAGACCCGCGGTTGTTGTGTTTGTTCCTACGAGTTACATTGGTCCCGTGGGAGGTGTTGGTGCCACCCACGGGGCCGTTTGGGGTGTGTTTCGAGTTTCACCCTCTAACGTCATGCTTTTAAGCCTAAGTCTAAAAATTTGCAAATTACCGTCGTAATCTCAAATCGAGAGACCCGCAGATGTGGGGTCAGTTCCTATGAGTTACACTGGTCCCGTAGGAGGTGTTGATTCCACCCTCGGTGCCGTTAGAGGGTTGTTCCGAGTTTTCACCCTCTAACGCCTAGTTTTGCTTAAGTCTATAAATATGCAAATTACCATCGTACTCTCAAATCGGGAGACCCGCGACTACGGGGTCAGTTCCTATGAGTTACATTGGTCCCGTGGGAGGTGTTGGTACGACCCACGGGGTCGTTTGGGGGTTGATTCGAGTTTTCACCCTCTAACGTCATGTTTTTTAGACTGAGTCTGGAAATATATAAATTACCATCATGTTCGAAAACTTGGAGACCCGCGGCTGTGGGGTCAGTTCCTACGAGTTACATTGAACCCGTGGGAGGTGTTGGTTCCACCCCCTTGGCCGTTTATGGGCTGTTTCGAGTTTTCACCCTCTAACGTCTTGTTTTTAGACCTAACTCAAGAAATAGGGAAATTACCGTCTTACTTTCAAACCGGGTGTCCCGAGACTGCGGGCTCAGTTCCTACGAGATACATTGGTCCCGTCGGAGGTGTTAGTGCCACCCACGAGGCCGTTAGAGGGTTGTCTTCAGTTTTTAACCTCTAACGCCATGTTTTTAAGCCTAAGTCTAAAAATATACAAATTATTGTCGAATTCTCAAACCGGGAGTCCCGCAGCTGTGGTCTCAGGTCCTACGAGTTACATTGGTCCCGTGGGAGGTGTTGGTGCCACCCACGGGGCCGTTCGGGGGCTATTTCGAGTATGGACCCTCTTACACCATGTTTTACTTAAGTCTAGAAATATACAAATTACCGTCGTACTCTCAAACAAGGAGACCCGCGGCTGCGGGGTCAGTTCCTACAAATTACATTGGTCCAGTGGGATCTATTGGAGCCACCCACGGGGCCATTCGGGGATTGTTTCGAGTTTCCACCCTCTAACGTCATGTTTTTAAGCCTAAGTCTATAAATATTCAAATTACCATCGTAACCTCAAACCGGGTGACCCGCGGCTGTGGGGTCATTTCCTATGAGTTACATTGGTCCTGTGGGAGGTGTTGGTGCCAACTACGGGGCCATTCGGGGCCCGTTTCGAGTTTTCACCCTCTAACGTCATGTTTTTAAGCCTAAGTCTAGAATAATGCAAATTACCGCCGTACTCTCAAAATGGCAGACCCGCGGATTTAGGGTCAGTTCCTACGAGTTGCATTGGTCCCGCCGGAGGTGTTGGTGCCACCCACGGGGTCGTTAGAGGGATGTTTCGAGTTTTCACCCTCTAACGCCATGTTTTTAAGCCTAAGTCTAAAAATATAAAAATTATTGTCGAATTATCAAACCGGGAGTCGCGCGGCTGTGGGGTCAGTTCCTACGAGTTACATTTGTCCCGTAGGAGGTGTTAGTTCCACTCACGGGGCCGTTCGGGGTCGATTTCGAGTTTTCACCCTCTAACGCCATGTTTTTCTTAAGTCTTGGAATATGCAAATTACCGTCGTACTCTCAAACCAGGACACCGACGGTTGCGGTGTCAGTTCCTAAAAGTTACATTGTTCCCGTGGGAGGTGTTGGTGCCACCCACGGGGCCGTTTGGGGGTTATTTCAAGTTTCAACCCTCTAACGTTATGTTTTTAAGTCTAAGTCTAGAAAAATACAAATTACAGTCGTATTATCAAACTGGGAGACCCGCAGCTGTTGTGTCAGTTCCTACAAGATACATTGGTCCCGTGGAAATTGTTGGCGCCACCCACGGGGTCGTTCGGAGGCTGTTTCGAGTTTTCACCCCTAACGTCATGTTTTTAAACCTAAGTCTAGAAATATGGAAATTACCGTCGCATTCTTAAACCGGGAGACCCGCAACTATGGGGTCAGTTCCTACGAGTGAAATTGGTCCCGTGGGAGGTGTTGGTTCCACCCACGGGGCCATTGGAGGGCTGTTTTGAGTTTTCACCCTCTAACGCCATATTTTTAAGCCTAAGTCTAGAAATATACAAATTATTGTGGAATACTCAAACCGGAAGTTCCACGGTTTTGGGGTCAATTCCTACGAGTTACATTGGTCCCGTGGGAGGTGTTGGTGCCACCCACGGGGCCGTTTGGTGGCTATTTTGAGTTTTCACCCTCTAACGTCATGTTTTTAAGCCTAAGTCTAAAAATATACAAATTACCATCGTATTCTCAAATCGGGAGACCCGCGACTGTGGTGTTAGTAACTACGAGTTACATTGGTTCCGTGGGTGGTGTTGGTGCCACCCATGGGGCCGTTCGGGGGCTGTTTCGAGTTTTCAACCTCTAACGTCATGTTTTTAAGCCTAAGTCTAAAAATATGCAAATTACCATCGTATTCTAAAAATGGGTACCCGCGACTATGGTGTTAGTTTATATGAGTTACATTTCTCCCGTGGCAGGTGTTGCTGCCACCCACGGGGCCGTTCGGGGGCTCTTTCGAGTTTTCACCCTCTAACGTCATGTTTTTAAGCATAAGTCTCGAAATATTCCAATTACCATCGTATTCTCAAACCGGGAGTCCCGCGGCTCCAGGGTTTGTGCCTACGAGTAACATTAGTCCCGTCGGAGGTGTTGGTGCCACCCATGGGGCCGTTTGGGGGCTGTTTCGAGTTTTCACCCTCTAACGTCATGTTTTTAAGCCTAAGTCTAGAAATTTGCAAATTACCATCGTATTCTCAAATCGGGAGGCCCGCGGTTGTGGTGTTAGTTACTACGAGTTACATTGGTCCCGTGGGAGGTGTTGCTGCCACCCAAGAGGCCGTTCGGGGGTTGTTTCGAGTTTTCACCCTCTAACATCAAGTTTTTAAGCCTAAGTCCCGAAATATTCCATTTATCGTCGTATTCCCAAACCGGAAGTCCCGCGGTTTCGGGGTCAGTGCCTACGAGTTACATTGGTCCCGTGGGAGGTGTTGGTGCCACCCAAGGGGCAGTTAGATGGCTATTTTGATTTTTTTCCCTCTCACGCCATGTTTTTAATCCTAAGTATAAAAATATACAAATTATTATCGAATTCTCAAACTGGGAGTCCCGTGGCTATGAGGTCAGTTACTACGAGTTACATTGGTCCCGTGGGAGGTGTTTGTGCCACCCACGGGGCCGTTCGGGGGTTGTTTCGAGTTTTCACCCTCTAACATCATGTTTTTAAGCCTAAGTCACGAAATATTCCATTTACCGTCGTATTCTCAAACCGGGAGACCCGCGGCTGTGGTGTCAGTTCCTACGAGTTACATTCGTCCCGTGGGAGGTGTTGTGCCACCCACGGGGCCGTTTGGTGGCTGTTTTGAGTTTTCACCCTCTAACTTAGGCTTTTAAGCCTAAGTTTAGAAATATGCAAATTACCGTCGTACTCTCAAACTGGGAGACCCGCGGATGTGGGATCAGTTCCTACGAGTTACATTGGTCCCATGGGAGGTGTTGGTTCCACCCTCGGTGCCGTTAGAGGGTTGTTCCGAGTTTTCACCATCTAACGCCATGTTTTACTTAAGTCTAGAAATATGCAAATTACCATCGAACTCTCCAATCGGGAGACCCACGACTACGGGGTCAGTTCCTACGAGTTACATTGGTCCCGTGAGAGGTGTTGGTACCACCCACGGGGCCGTTTGGTGGCTGTTTCGAGTTTTCACCCTCTAACGTCATGTTTTGCTTAAGTCTTAAAATATGCAAATCACCATTGTACTCTCAACCCGGGAGACCCGCGACTGTGGTGTCAGTTCCTACAAGTTACATTGGTCCCGTGGAAATTATTGGTGCCACCCACGGGGTCCTTCAGAGGCTGTTTCGAGTTTTCACCCCTAACGTCATGTTTTTAAGCCTAAGTCTAGAAATATGGAAATTACCATAGTATTCTCAAACTGGCAGTCCCGTGGTTGTGGGGTCAGTTCCTACTAATTACATTGGTCCCGTGGGAGGTGTTGGTGCCACCCATGGGGTCGTTTGGGGCCAATTTCGAGTTTTCACACTCTAACGTCATGTTTTTAAGCCTAAGTCTTGAAATTTGCAAATAACCATCATATTCTCAAATCGAGAGACCCGCGGCTGTGGTGTTAGTTACTACGAGTTACATAGGTCCCATGGGAGGTGTTGCTGCCACCCACGGGGCCGTTCGGGGGTTGTTTCAAGTTTTCACCCTCTAACGTCATGTTTCTAAGCGAAAGCCAAGAAATATGAAAATTACCATCGTAATCTTAAATTGGGAGACCCGCGGTTGTGGTGTTAGTTACTACGAGTTACATTGGTCCCTTGGGAGGTGTTGCTGCCACCCACGGGGCCGTTCGGGGGCTGTTTTGAGTTTTCACCCTCTAACATCATGTTTTTAAGCCCAAGTCTCGAAATATTCCAATTACCGTCGTATTCTCAAATCGGGAGTCCCGCGGTGCCGGGGTCAGTGCCTACGAGTTACATGGTCCCGTGGGAGGTGTTGGTGCCACCCACGGGGCCGTTAGAGGGCTATATTGTGTTTTCACCCTCTAACGCCATGTTTTTAAGGCTAAGTCTAAAAATATACAAATTATAATCGAATTCTCAAACCGGGAGTCCCGCGACTATGGGGTTAGTTACTAGAACTACATTGGTCCCGTGGGAGGTGTTGTTGCTACCCACGGGGCCGTTCGGTGGCTGTTTTGAGTTTTCACCCTCTAACATCATGCTTTTAAGCCTAAGTCCCGAAATATTCCATTTATCGTCGTATTCTCAAACCGAAAGTCCCGCGGTTTCGGGGTCAGTGCCTACGAGTTACATTGGTCCCGTGGGAGGTGTTGGTGCCACCCACGAGGCCATTTGGGTGTTGTTTCGAGTTTTCATCCTCTAACGTCATGCTTTTAAGCCTAAGTCTAGAAATATGCAAATTACCACCGTACTCTCAAACTGGGAGACCCGCGGATGTGGGGTCAGTTCCTACGAGTTACATTGGTCCCGTGGCAGGTGTTGGTTCCACCCTCGGTGCCATTAGAGGGTTGTTCCGAGTTTTCACCCTCTAACGCCATGTTTTGCTTAAGTCTAGAAATAGGCAAATTACCATCGTACTCTCAAATCGGGAGACCCGTGACTACGGGGTCAGTTCCGACGAGTTACATTGGTCCCGTGGGAGGTGTTGGTACCACCCACGGGGCCATTTGGGGGCTGCTTTGAGTTTTCACCCTCTAACGTCATGTTTTGCTTAAGTGTTGAAATATTTAAATTACCGTCGTACTCTCAAATCGGGAGACCCGCGGTTGTGGTGTCAGTTCCTAAAAGTTACATTGCTCCCGTGGGGGGTGTGGTGCCACCCATGGGGTCTTTTGGGGGCTGTTTCGAGTTTTCACCCTCTAACATCATGTTTTTAAGTCTAAGTATCGAAAAATACAAATTACTGTCGTATTCTCAAATCAGGAGACCCGCGGCTATGGGGTCAGTTCCTACGAGTTAAATTGGTCCCGTGGCAGGTGTTCGTATCACCCACGGGGCCATTAGAGGGCTGTTTCGAGTTCTCACCCTCTAACGCTATGTCTTTAAGCCTAAGTCTAGAAATATACAAATTATTGTCGAATTCTCAAACCGGGAGTCCCGCAGTTGTTGGGTCAGTTCCTAAGAGTTACATTGGTCCCGTGGGAGGTGTTGGTGCCACCGTTTGAGGGCTGTTTCGAGTTTTCTCCACCTAACGGCATGTTTTTAAGCCCTAGTCTTAAATTATGCAAATTACAATCGTAGTCTCAAATCGGGAGACATGCGGCTGTGGTGTTAGTTACTACGAGTTACATTGGTCCCGTGGGAGGTGTTGCTGCCACCCACGGGGCCGTTCGGGGGTTGTTTCGAGTTTTCACCCTCTAACGTCATGTTTTTAAGCCAAAGTCTAGAAATATACAAATTACCATCGTATTCTCAAATCGGGAGGCCCGTGACTGTGGTGTTAGTTACTACGAGTTACATTGGTCCCGTACGAGGTGTTGCGGCCAAACACGGGGCCGTTCGGGGGCTGTTTTGAGTTTTCACCCTCTAACATCATATTTTTAAGCCTAAGTCTAGAAATATGCAAATTACCGTCATACTCTCAGACTGGGAGTCCCGCGGCGGCTGGGTCAGTTCCTATAAGTTACATTGGTCCCGTGGGAGGTGTTGGTGCCACCCACGGGACCGTTCGGAGGCTGTTTTGAGTTTTCACCATCTAACGTCATGTTTTGCTTAAGTCTTGAAATATTCAAATTACCGTAGTACTCTCAAATCTGGAGACCTGCGGTTGTGGTGTCAGTTCCTAAAAGTTACATTGCTCCCGTGGGAGGTGTGGTGGAACCCACGGGGTCGTTTGGGGGCTGTTTCAAGTTTTCACCCTCTAACATCATTTTTTTAAGTCTAAGTATCGAAAAATACAAATTACTGTCGTATTCTCAAATCGGGAGACCCGCGGCTGTGGGGTCAGTTCGTACGAGTTAAATTGGTCCCATGGGAGGTGTTGGTGTCTCCCACGGGGCCATTAGAGGGCTGTTTCGAGTTCTCACCCTCTAACACTATGTTTTTAAGCCTAAGTCTAGAAATATACAAATTATTATCGAATTCTCAAACCGGGAGTCCCGCGGTTGTGGGGTCAGTTCCTACGAGTTACATTGCTCCCGTGGGAGGTGTTGCTGCCACACACGGGGCCGTTTGGGGACTGTTTCGACTTTTCACCCCCTAACGTCAAGTTTCTAAGCCCTAGTCTTAAAATATGAAAATTACAATCGTATTCACAAATCAGGAGACCTACGGCTGTGGTGTTAGTTACTACGAGTTACATTGGTCCCGTGGGAGGTGTTGCTGCCACCCACGGGGCCGTTCGGGGGTTGTTTCGAGTTTTCACCCTCTAACGTCATGTTTTTAAGCCAAAGTCTAGAAATATGCAAATTACCATCTTATTCTCAAATCGGGAGACCCGCGGCTCTCGTGTTAGTTACTACGAGTTACATTGGTCCCGTGGGGGGTGTTGCTGCCAGCCACGGGGCCGTTCGGGGGCTGTTTCGCGTTTTCACCCTCTAACACCATGTTTTGCTTAAGTCTAGAAATATACAAATTACCATCGTACTCTCAAACCGGGAGACCCGTGGCTACTGGGTCAGTGCCTACGAGTTACATTGGTCCCTTGGGAGGTGTTGGTGCCACCCACGGGGCCGTTAGAGGGCTATTTTGAGTTTTCACCCTCTAACGCCATGTTTTTAATGCTAAGTCTAAAAATATACAAATTATAATTGAATTCTCAAGTCGGGAGTCCCGCGGCTATGGGGTTAGTTACTACAATTACATTGGTCCCTTGGGAGGTGTTGGTGCCACCCACGGGGCCGTTCGGGGAATGTTTTGAGTTTTCACCCTCTAACGCCATGTTTTTAAGCCAAACTCTAGAAATATACAAATTATTGTCGAATTCTCAAAATCGGGAGTCCCGCGATTGTGGGGTCAGTTCCTACGAGTTACATTGGTCCCGCGGGAGGTGTTGGTGCCACCCACGGGGCCGTTTGGGGGCTATTTCGAGTTTTGACCCTCTAACATCACGTTTTTATGCCTAAGTCTAGAAATATGCAAATTACCATCGTATTCTCAAATCAGGAGAATCGCAGCCGTGGTGTTAGTTACTACGAGTTACATTGGTCCCGTGGGAGGTGTTGCTACCACCCACGGGGCCGTTCGGGGGTTGTTTCTAGTTTTCACCCTCTAACGTCATGTTTTTAAGCCAAAGTCTAGAAATATGCAAATTACCATCTTATTCTCAAATCGGGAGACCCGCGGCTCTGGTGTTAGTTACTACGAGTTACATTGGTCCCGTGGGAGGTGTTGCTGCCAGCCACGGGGCCGTTCGGGGGCTGTTTCGAGTTTTCACCCTCTAACACCATGTTTTGCTTACGTCTAGAAATATACAAATTACCATTGTACTCTCAAACCGGGAGACCCGCGGCTACTGGGTCAGTGCCTACGATTTACATTGGTCCCTTGGGAGGTGTTGGTGCCACCCACGGGGCCGTTAGAGGGCTATTTTTGGTTTTCACCCTCTAACGCCATGTTTTTAATGCTAAGTCTAAAAATATACAAATTATAATCGAATTCTCAAGTCGGGAGTCCCGCGGCTATGGGGTTAGTTACTACAATTACATTGGTCCCTTGGGAGGTGTTGGTGCCACCCACGGGGCCGTTCGGGGAATGTTTTGTGTTTTCACCCTCTAACGCCATGTTTTTAAGCCAAACTCTAGAAATATACAAATTATTGTAGAATTCTCAAAATCGGGAGTCCTGCGATTGTGGGGTCAGTTACTACGAGTTACATTGGTCCCGCGGGAGGTGTTGGTGCCACCCACGGGGCCGTTTGGGGGCTATTTCGAGTTTTGACCCTCTAACATCACGTTTTTATGCCTAAGTCTAGAAATATGCAAATTACCATCGTATTCTCAAATCAGGAGAATCGCAGCCGTGGTGTTAGTTACTACGAGTTACATTGGTCCCGTGGGAGGTGTTGCTACCACCCACGGGGCCGTTCGGGGGTTGTTTCTAGTTTTCACCCTCTAACATTATGTTTTAAAGCCTAAGTCTAGAAATATGCAAATTATCATCGAATTCTCAAACCGAGAGTCCCGCGGCTCTTGGGTCAGTTCCTACGACTTACATTTGTCCCGTGGGAGGTGTTGCTGCCACCCACGGGGCCGTTCGGGGGTTATTTTGAGTTTTCACCCTCTAACGTCATGGTTTTAAGCCTAAGTCTGGAAATATGCAAATTACCATAGTATTCTCAAATTGGGAGGCCCGCAACTGTGGTGATAGTTCCTATGAGTTACGTTGGTCCCGTGGGAGGTATTGCTGCCACCTACGGGGCCGTTCAGGGGCTGCTTTGAGTTTTCACCCTCTAACATCATGTTTTTAAGCCTAAGTCTCGAAATATTCCAATTACCGTCGTATTCTCAAACCAGGAGTCCCGCGGCTCCGGGGTCAGTGCCTACGGGGTACATTGGTCCCGTGGGAGGTGCTGGTGCCACCCACGGGGCCGTTAGAGGGCTATTTTGAGTTTTCACCGTCTAACGCCATGTTTTTAAGCCTAAGTCTAAAAATATACAAATTATTATCGAATTCTCAAACCGGGAGTCCCGAGGCTATGGGGTCAGTTCCTACGAGTTACATTGGTCCCGTGGGAGGTGTTGGTGCCACCCACGGGGCTATTCAGGGACTGTTTCGAGTTTTAACCCTCTAACACCGTGTTTTGCTTAAGTCTTAAAATATGCAAATTACCGTTGTACTCTCAAACCGGGAGACCAATGGTTGCGGGGTCAGTTCCTAACAGTTACATTGGTCTCGTAGGAGGGGTTGGTGCCACCCACGGCGCCGTTAGAGGGTTGTTTTGAGTTCTCAACCTCTAACGCCATGTTTTAAGCCAAAGTCTAAAAATATGTAAATTATCATCGTATTCTAAAACCGGGAGTCCCGCAGCTGCGGGGTCTGTTCCTACGAGTTATATTAGTCCCGTGGGAGGTGTTAGTGCCACCCACGGGGCTTTTTGTTGGCTGTTTCGAGTTTTTACCCTCAAACGTCGTGTTTTGCTTAAGTCTAGAAATATGAAAATTACCGTCATACTCTCAAACCGGGAGTCCCGCAGCTGCGCGGTCAGTTCCTACGAGTTAAAATGGTCCCGTGGGAGGTGTTGGTGCCACCCACGAGGCCATTCGGGGGCTGTTTCGAGTTTTCGCCCTCTAATGTCATGTTTTTAAGCCAAAGTCTAGAAATGTGAAAATTACAGTCGTACTCTCAAACTCGGAGACCCGTGGCTGCGGGTCAGTTCCTACAAGTTACATTGGTCTCGTGGGAGGTGTTGGTGCCACCTACGGTGCCGTTAGAGTGCGATTTCGAGTTCTCACCCTCTAACGCCATGTTTTTAAGCCTAAGTAAAAAAATATGCAAATTATCGTCGTATTCTAAAACCGGGAGTCCCGTGGCTGCGGGGTCAGTTCCTACGAGTTACATTGGTCCCGTGGGAGGTTTTGGTGCCACCCACGGTGCCGTTCGGGGGTTGTTTTGAGTTTTCACCCTCTAACGACATGTTTTTAAGCCTAAGTCTCAAAATATTCCAATTATCATCGTATTCTCAAACCGGAAGTCCCACGGCTTCGGGTTCAGTGCCTACGAGTTACATTGGTCCCGTGGGAGGTGCTGGTGCCACCCAGGGGGCCGTTAGAGGGCTATTCTGATTTTTCACCCTCTAAAGCCATGTTGTTAAGCCTAAGTCTAAAAATATACAAATTATTATCAAATTCTCAAACCGGGAGTCCCGCGGCTAAGGGGTCAGTTCCTACGAGTTACATTGATCCCGTGGGAGGTGTTGGTGCCACCTAGGGTGTCATTAGAGGGCCGTTTCGAGTTCTCACCCGCTAATGCCATGTTTTATGAGTAAGTCAAAAAATAAATAAATTATCATCGTACTCTCAAATCGGGAGTCCCCCAGCTGCGGGGTCTGTTCTTACGAGTTGCATTGGTCCCGTGGGAGGTGTTGGTGCCACCTACGGTGTCGTTAGAGGGTTGTTTCGAGTTCTCACCCTCTAACGCCATGTTTTTAAGCCTAAGTAAAAAAATATACAAATTATCATCGTATTCTCAAACCGGGAGACCCGGCGTTGCGGGGTCAATTTCTACGAGTTACATTGGTCCCGTGGGAGGTGTTGGTGCCACCCACGGGGTCGTTCGGGGGCTGTTTCTAGTTTTCACCCACTAACGTCATGTTTTTAAGCCTATGTGTAGAGAGATTCAAATTATCATCGTATTCTTAATCCGGGACACCCGCGGCTGTCGGAGGTGTTGGTGCCACCCACGGTGCCGTTCGTGGGCTGTTTTGAGTTTTCACCCTCTAATGTCATGTTTTTAAGCCTATGTCTAGAAATATGAAAATTACCGTCGTACTCTCAAACTCGGAGAGCCGTGGCTGTGGGGTCAGTTCCTACGAGTTACATTGGTCCCGTGGGAGGTATTGGTGCCACCTACGGTACTGTTAGAGGGCTATTTAGAGTTCTCACCCTCTAACGCCATATTTTTAATCCGAAGTAAAAAAATATGCAAATTATCGTCGTATTCTAAAACCGAGAGTCCCGCAGCTGCGGGGTCAGTTCTTACGAGTTACATTGGTCCCGTGGGAGGTGTTGGTGCCACCCAAGTGGTCGTTCATGGGCTATTTCGAGTTTTCACCCTCTAACGTCATGTTTTTAAGGCTAAGTTTAGAAATATGCAAATTATCGTCGTACTCTCAAACTGGGAGACTCGCGGCTATGGGGTGAGTTCCTTCGAGTTACATTGGTTTCATGCGAGGTGTTGGTGCTACCCACGGGGTCGTTTGGGGACTGTTTCGAGTTTTCACCCTCTAACGTCATGTTTTTAAGCCTAAGTCTAGAAATATGCAAATTACAGTCATATTCTCAAACCGGGAGACCTGCGGCAGTGGGGTCAGTTAATAGGAGTTACATTGGTCCCGTGGGAGATGTTGGTGCCACCCACGGTGCCGTGAGAGGGCAGTTTCTAGCTTTCAACCTCTAACGCCATGGTTTTAAGCCTAAGTCTAGAAATATCAGATTACCGTCGTACTCTAAAACCGGGAGTCCCGCGGCTGTGGGGTCAGTTCCTACGAGGTACATTAGTCCCGTGGGAGGTGTTGGTGCCACCCACGGTGCCGATCGGGGGTTGTTTTGAGTTTTCACACTCTAACGTCATGTTTTTAAGCCTAAGTCTAGAAATATGCAAATTACCCTCGTACTCTCAAATCGGGAGACCCGCGGCTGCGGGGTCAGTTCCTACGAGTTACATTGGTACCATGGGAGGTGTTGGTGCCACCCACGAGGCCGTTTGGTGATTGTTTCGAGTTTTCACCCTCTAACGTCATGTTTTTAAGCCTAAGTCTAGAAATATTCAAATTACCATAGTACTCTCAAACCGGAAGACCCGCGGCTACAAGGTCAGTTCCTATGAGGTACATTGGTCCCGTGGGAGGTGTTGGTGCCACCCACGGTGCAGTTAGAGGGTTTTTCAGAGTTTTCACGCTTTAATGCCATGGTTTTAAGCCTAAGTCCAGAAATATGCAAATTATCGTCAAATTCTCAAATCGGGCATCCCTCGGCTCTGGGGTCAGTTCCTACGAGTTACATTGGTCCCGTGGGAGGTGTTAGTGCCACCCACGGGGAGGTTCGGGTGTTGTTTCAAGTTCTCATCCTCTAACGCCATGTTTCTAAGCCTAAGTCAAGAAATATTCAAATTATCGTCGTATTCTCAAACCGAGAGACCTGCGGCCGTTTTGTCAGTGCCTACGAGTTACATTGGATCCGTGGGAGGTGGTGGTGCCAGCCACGGGGCCGTTAGAGGGTTGTTTCGAGTTTTCACCCTCTAACGCCATGTTTTTAAGCCTAAGTCTAAAAACATACCAATATTTGTCAAATTCTCAAACCGGGGGTCCCGTGGCTGTGGGGTCAGTTCCTATGAGTTACATTGTTCCTGTGGGAGGTGTTGGTGCCACCCACGAGGCCGTTCGGGGGCTGTTTCGAGTTTTCACCCTCTGACGCCATGTTTTCCTTACGTCTAGAAATAAGAAAAATTAATGTCGTACTCTCAAAACGGGAGTCCCACAGCTGTGGGGTCAGTTCCTATAAGTTGTATTGGTCCCGTGGGAGGCGTTGGTGCCACCCACGGGGCGGTTCAGAGGATGTTTCAAGTTTTCACCCTCTAACGTCATGTTTTTAAGCCTAATTCTAGAAATATGCAAATTACCATCGTACTTTCAAATCGGGAGACCCGCGGATGTGGGGTCAGTTCCTACGAGTCACATTGGTCCCGTGGGAGGTGTTGGTGCCACCCACGGTGCCGTTAGAGGGATGTTTCTTGTTCTCATACTCTAACGCCATGTTTTTAAGCCTAAGTCTAGAAATATTCAAATTATCATCGTATTCTCATACCGGGAGACCCGCAGCTCTGGGGTCAGTTCCTACGAGTTACATTGGTCCCGTGGGAGGTGTTGGTTCCACCCAGGGGGCCGTTCGGAGGTTGTTTTGAGTTTTCACACTTTAAAGTCATATTTTTAAGACTAATTCTAGAAATATGGAAATTACAGTCGTATTCTCTAACCGGGATACCCGTGGCAGTGGGATCAGTTCCTACGAGTTACATTGGTCCCGTGGGAGGTGTTAGTGCCACCCACAGGGCAGTTCGGGGGCTGTTTCGAGTTTTCACCCTCAAACGTCATGTTTTTAAGCCTAAGTCTAGGAATATGGAAATTACCATCGTACTCTCAAACCAGGAGACCCACAGCTGTTGGTTCCGTTCCTATAAGTTATATTGGTCCCGTGGGAGGTGTTGGTCCCAACCACGGTGCCGTTCGGGGGCTGTTTTGAGTTTTCACCCTCTAACGTCTTGTTTTCAAGTCTAAGTCTAGAAATATGCAAATTACCATCGTACTCTCAAACCAGGAGACCCGCGGCTATGAGGTCAGTTCCTACGAGTTACATTGGTCCCGTGGGAGGAATTGGAGCCACCCACGGGGCCGTTCGGAGGCTGTTTCGAGTTCTCACCCTCTAACGCCATGTTTTTAAGCATAAGTCTAAAAATATGCAAATCATCATCGTATTCTCAAACCGGGAGTCTCGCGGCTGTGGGGTCAGTTACAACGAGGTACATTCTTCCCGTGGGAGGTGTTGGTGCCAGCCATGGGGTCGTTCGGTGGCTGTTTTGAGTTTTCACCCTCTAAAGTCTTTTTTTAGACTAAGTTTAGAAATATGCAAATTATAGTCGTATTCTCAAACCGGGAGACCCGCGGCAGTGGGGTCAGTTCCTACGAGTTAGATTGGTCCCATGGGAGGTGTTGGTGCCACCCATGGGGTCGTTCGGGGGCTCTTTCGAGTTTTCACCCTCTAACGTCATGATTTTAAGCCTAAGTCTAGAAATATGAAAATTACCATCGTACTCTCAAATCGGGAGACCTGCGACTGCGGGGTCAGTTCCTACGAGTTACATTGGTACTGTGGGAGGTGTTGGTGCCACCCACGGGGCCGTTTGGTGACCATTTTGAGTTTTCACCCTCTAACGTCATGGTTTTAAGCCTATGTCTAGAAATATGCAAATTACCATCGTACTCTCAAATCGAAAGACTCGCGGCTACGGGGTCAGTTCCTACGAGGTACATTGGTCCCGTGGGAGGTGTTGGTGCCACCCACGGTGCCGTTAGAGGGCTTTTTCGAGTTTTCACCCTCTAACGCCATGCTTTAAAGCCTAAGTCTAAAAATATGCAAATTACCACCGTACTCTCAAATCGGGCGTCCCTCGGCTCTGGGGTCAGTTCCTACGAGTTACATTGGTCCCGTGGGAGATGTTGGTGCCATCCACAGGGAGGTTCGGGGGCTGTTTCGAGTTCTCACCCTCTAACGCCATGTTTTTAAGCCTAAATCTAGAAATATGCAAATTATCGTCGTATTCTCAAATCGAAAGTCCCGCGGCTGTGGGGTCAGTTCCTACGAGTTACATTGCTTCCGAGGGAGGTGTTGGTGCCACCCACGGGGCCGTTCGGAGGATATTTCGAGTTTCCACCCTTTAAAATCATATTTTTAAGCCTAAGTCTCGAAATATGCTAATTACAGTCGTATTCTCAAATCGGGAGACCCGTGGAGTGAGGTCAGTTCTTACTAGTTTCATTGGTCCCGTGGAAGGTGTTGGTGCAACCCACGAGTCCGTTTGGGGGCTGTTTTGAGTTTTCACTCTCTAACGCCATGTTTTTCTTAAGTCTAGAAATATGAAAATTACCGTCGTACTCTCAAATCGGGAGTCCCGCGGCTGCGGGGTCAGTTCCTATAAGTTACATTGGTCCCGTGGGAGGTGTTGGTGCCACCCACGGGGCCGTTCGGTGCCTGTTTCAAGTTTTCACCCTCTAAAGTCATATTTTTAAGCCTAAGTCTAGAAATATGCAAATTACAGTCGCATTCTAAAACCGAGAGACCCGTGGCAGTGGGGTCAGTTCCTACGAGTTACATTTGTGCTATGGGAGGTGTTAGTGCCACTCACGGTGCCGTTAGAGGTATGTTTCGAGTTCTCACGCTCTTACGCCATGTTTTTAAGCCTAAGTCTAAAAATATGAAACTTATCATTATATTCTCAAATAGGGAGTCCCACGGCTGCGGGGTTAGTTCCTACGGGTTACATTGGTACCGTGGGAGGTGTTGGTACCACCCACAAGGCCGTTCGGGGGATGTTTCGAGTTTTCACCGTCTAATGCCATATTTTTGTTTAGTCTAAAAATATGCAAATTACCATCTTATTGTCAAACCGGGAGTCCCGCAGCTACGGGATCAGTTCCTACGAGTTACATTGGTCCCATGCGAGGTGTTGGTGCCACCTACGGGGACGTTCGGGGTCTATTTCTAGTTCTCACCCTCTAACACCATGTTTATAAGCCTAAGTCTAAAAATATGCAAATTACCATCGTATTCTCAAACCGGCAGACCCACAGCTGTGGGGTCAGTTCGTACGAGTTACATTGGTCCTGTGGGAGGTGTTGGTGGCACCCAAAGTGCCGTTAGAGGACTGTTTCGAGTTCTCACCCTCTAACGCCATGTTTTTAAGCATAAGTCTAGCAATATGCAAATTACTGACGTACTCTCAAACCGAGAGTCCCGCGGCTGCGGGGTAAGTTCCTATAAGTTACATTGGTCCCGTGGGAGGTGTTGGCGCCACCCACAGGGCCGTTTGGAGGCTTTTTTGAGTTTTCAACCTCTAAAGGCATATTTTTAAGCCTAAGTCTTGAAACAATCAAATTACAGTCGTATTCGCAAATCGGGAGACCCGCGGAAGTGGTGTCAGTTCCTACGAGTTACATTGGTCCCGTGGGAGGTGTTGGTGCCACCCATGGGGCCGTTCGGGGGCTGTTTCGAGTTTTCACCCTCTAACGTCATGTTTTTAAGCCTAAGTCTAGAAATATGCAAATTACCACCGTACTCTCAAACCGGGAATCCCGCGGCTCTGGTGTCAGTTGCTACGAGTTACATTATTCCCGTGGGAGGTGTTGGTGCCACCCAGGCGGCCGTTCGGAGGCTGTTTCGTGTTTTCACCCTCTAAAGTCATATTTTTAAGACTAAGTCAAGAGATATGCAAATTACAGTCGTATTCTCAAACCGGGAGACCCGTGGAAGTGGGGTCAGTTCCTACGAGTTACATTGGACCCGTGGGAGGTGTTAGTGCCACCCATGGGGCCATTCGGGGACTGTTTCGAGTTTTCACCCTCTAACGTCATATTTTTAAGCCTAAGTCTAGAAATACGGAAATTATCGCCGTACTCTCTAACTGGTAGACTCGTGGCTGTGGGGTCACTTCCTACGAGTTACATAGGTCCCGTGGGAAATGTTGGTGCCACCCACGGTGCCGTTAGAGGGATGTTTCGAGTTCTCAGGATCTAACACCATGTTTTTAATTCTAAGTCTAAAAATATGCAAATCATAGTTGTATGCTCAAAACGGGAGTCCCGCGGCTGCGGGATCTGTTCCTATGAATTACATTGGTCCCGTGGGAGGTGTTGGTGCTACCCACGGGGAGGTTCGGGGGCTATTTCTAGTTCTCATCCTCTAACGCCATGTTTTTAAGCCATATCTAGAAATATGTAAATTATCATCGTAGTCACAAATCGGGAGTCCCGCGGCTGCGGGGTCAGTTCCTACGAGTTACACTGGTCCCGTGGGAGCTGTTGGTGCCACCCACGAGGCCGTTAGAGGGATGTTTTGAGTTTTCAACCTCTAACTCCATGTTTTTAATCCTAAGCCAAGAAATATAAAAATTACTGTCAAATTCTCAAACTGGGAGTCCCGCGGCTGTGGGCTCAGTTCCTACGAGTTACATTGGTCCCCTGGGAGGTGTTGGTGCCAGCCACGGGGACGTTCGGGGGGCTGTTTCGAGTTTTCACCCTCAAACGCCTTGTTTTGTTTAAGTCTAAAAATAGACAAATTACCGTCATATTTTCAAATCGGGAGTCCCGCGGCTGCGGGTCAGTTCCTACGAGTTACATTGCTCCCGTGGGAGGTGCTGGTAGCACCCGCGGGGACATTCGGGGAAGATTTATAGTTCTCACCCTCTAACGCCATGTTTTTCAGCCTAAGTCTTGAAATATGAAAATTACCGTCGTATTCTCAAACCGGGAGTGCTGCGACTGCGGGGTCTGTTCCTACGAGTTACATTGGTGCCGTGGGACGTGTTGGCGCCACCCAAGGGGCCGTTCAGGGGCTGTTTCGAGTTTTCACCCTCTAACGCCGTGTTTTTCTTATGTTTGGAAATATGTGAATTACCGTCGTACTCTCAAACCGAGAGACCCGTGGCTATGGGGTCAGTTCCTACGAGTGACATTGGTCCCGTGGGAGGTGTTGGTGCCACCCACGTGGCCGTTTGGGGGTTGTTTCGAGTTTTCACCCTCTAACGTCATGTTTTTAAGCTTAAGTCTAGAAATATTTAAATTACCGTCGTATTCTCAAACCGGAGACCCGTGGCTGTGGGGTCAGTTTCTACGAGTTACAATTGTCCCGTGGGAGGTGTTGGTGCCACCCATAGTGCCGTTAGAGTGCTGTTTCGAGTTCTCACCCTCTAACGCCATGTTTTTCAGCCTGAGTCTTGAAATATGCAAATTATCGTCGTATTCTCAAACCGGGAGTGCTGCGACTGCGGGGTCTATTCCTACGAGTTACATTGGTCCCGTGGGACGTGTTGGCGCCACCGAAGGGGCCGTTCAGGGGTTGTTTCGAGTTTTCACCCTCTAACGCCATGTTTTGCTTACGTTTGGAAATATGTGAATTACCGTCGTACTCTCAAACTGAGAGACCCGCTGCTATGGGTTCAGTTCCTACGAGTTACATTGGTCCCGTGGGAGGTGTTGGTGCCACGCACGTGGCCGTTTGGGGGTTGTTTCGAGTTTTCACCCTCTAACGTCATGTTTTTAAGCTTAAGTCTAGAAATATTTAAATTACCGTCGTATTCTCAAACTGGAGACCCGCGGCTGTGGGGTCAGTTTCTACAAGTTACAATTGTCCCGTGGGAGGTGTTGGTGCCACCCATTGTGCCGTTAGAGTGTTGTTTCGAGTTCTCACCCTCTAACGCCATGTTTTTAAGCATAAGTCTAAAAATATGCAAATTATCGTCGTATTCTCAAACCGGGAGTCCCGCGGCTGTGGGGTCAGTTTCTACGAGTTACAATTGTCGCGTGGGAGGTGTTGGTGCCACCCATAGTGCCGTTAGAGTGCTATTTCGAGTTCTCACCCTCTAACGCCATGTTTTTAAGAATAAGTCTAAAAATATGCAAATTGTCGTCGTATTCTCAAACCGGGAGTCCCGCGGCCGCAGGTCAGTTCCTACGAGTTACATTGCTCCCGTGGGAGGTGCTGGTAGCACCCGCGGGGACATTCGGGGAAGATTTATAGTTCTCACCCTCTAATGCCATGTTTTTCAGCCTAAGTCTTGAAATATGAAAATTATCGTCGTATTCTCAAACCGGGAGTGCTGCGACTGCGGGGTCTGTTCCTACGAGTTACATTGGTGCCGTGGGACGTGTTGGCGCCACCCAAGGGGCCGTTCAGGGGCTGTTTCGAGTTTTCACCCTCTAACGCCGTGTTTTTCTTATGTTTGGAAATATGTGAATTACCGTCGTACTCTCAAACCGAGAGACCCGTGGCTATGGGGTCAGTTCCTACGAGTGACATTGGTCCCGTGGGAGGTGTTGGTGCCACCCACGTGGCCGTTTGGGGGTTGTTTCGAGTTTTCACCCTCTAACGTCATGTTTTTAAGCTTAAGTCTAGAAATATTTAAATTACCGTCGTATTCTCAAACCGGAGACCCGCGGCTGTGGGGTCAGTTTCTACGAGTTACAATTGTCCCGTGGGAGGTGTTGGTGCCACCCATAGTGCCGTTAGAGTGATGTTTCGAGTTCTCACCCTCTAACGCCATGTTTTTCAGCCTAAGTCTTGAAATATGCAAATTATCGTCGTATTATCAAACCGGGAGTGCTGCGACTGCGGGGCCTGTTCCTACGAGTTACATTGGTCCCGTGGGATGTGTTGGCGCCACCGAAGGGGCCGTTCAGGGGTTGTTTCGAGTTTTCACCCTCTAACGCCATGTTTTGCTTACGTTTGGAAATATGTGAATTACCGTCGTACTCTCAAACCGAGAGACCCGCTGCTATGGGTTCAGTTCCTACGAGTTACATTGGTCCCGTGGGAGGTGTTAGTGCCACGCACGTGGCCGTTTGGGGGTTGTTTCGAGTTTTCACCCTCTAACGTCATGTTTTTAAGCTTAAGTCTAGAAATATTTAAATTACCGTCGTATTCTCAAACTGGAGACCCGCGGCTGTGGGGTCAGTTTCTACGAGTTACAATTGTCCCGTGGGAGGTGTTAGTGCCACCCATTGTGCCGTTAGAGTGTTGTTTCGAGTTCTCACCCTCTAACGCCATGTTTTTAAGCATAAGTCTAAAAATATGCAAATTATCGTTGTATTCTCAAACCGGGAGTCCCGCGGCTATGGGGTCAGTTTCTACGAGTTACAATTGTCGCGTGGGAGGTGTTGGTGCCACCCATAGTGCCGTTAGAGTGCTATTTCGAGTCTCACCCTCTAACGCCATGTTTTTAAGAATAAGTCTAAAAATATGCAAATTGCCGTCGTATTCTCAAATCGGGAGTCCCGCGGCTGTGGGGTCAGCTCCTACGAGTTACATTAGTCCCATGGGAGGTGTTGGTGCCAGCCACGGGTACGTTCGGGTGGATGTTTTGAGTTTTCACCCTCAAACGCCTTATTTTGCTTAAGTCTAGAAATAGACAAATTACCATCATATTCTCAAATCGGGAGTCCCGCGGCTGCGGGTCAGTTCCTATGAGTTACATTGCTCCCGTGGGAGGTGCTGGTAGCACCCGCGAGGACATTCGTGGAAGATTTATAGTTCTCACCCTCTAACGCCATGTTTTTCAACCTAAGTCTTGAAATATGCAAATTATCGTCGTATTCTCAAACCGGGAGTGCTGCGACTGCGGGTTCTGTTCCTACGAGTTACATTGGTCCCGTGGGACGTGTTGGCGCCACCCAAGGGGCCGTTCAGGGGCTGTTTCGAGTTTTCACCCTCTAACGCCATGTTTTGCTTACGTTTGGAAATATGTGAATTACCGTCTTACTCTCAAACCGAGAGACCCGCGGCTATGGGGTCAGTTCCTACGAGTTACATTGGTCCCGTGGGAGGTGTTGGTGCCACCCACGTGGCCGTTTGGGGGTTGTTTCGAGTTTTCACCCTCAAACGTCATATTTTTAAGCTTAAGTCTAGGAATATTTAAATTACTGTCGTATTCTCAGACCGGAGACCCGCGGCTGTGGGGTCAGTTTCTACGAGTTACAATTGTCCCGTGGGAGGTGTTGGTGCCACCCATAGTGCCGTTAGAGTGTTGTTTCGAGTTCTCACCCTCTAACGCCATGTTTTTAAGCATAAGTCTAAAAATATGCAAATTGTCATCGTATTCTCAAACCGGGAGTCCCGCGGCTGTGGGGTAAGCTCCTACGAGTTACATTGGTCCCATGGGAGGTGTTGGTGCCAGCCACGGGGACGTTCGGTGGGATGTTTTGAGTTTTCACCCTCAAACGCCATGTTTTGCTTAAGCCTGGAAATAGACAAATTACCGTCATATTCTCAAATCGGGAGTCCCGCGGCTGCGGGTTAGTTCCTACGAGTTACATTGCTCCCGTGGGAGGTGCTGGTAGCACCCGCGGGGATATTCGGGCCAGATTTATAGTTCTCACCGTCTAACGCGTTGTTTTTCAGCCTAAGTCTTGAAATATGCAAATTGTCGTCGTATTCTCAAACCGGGAGTGCTGCGACTGCGGGGTCTCTTCCTACGAGTTACATTGGTCCCGTGGGACGTGTTGGCGCCACCCAAGGGGCCGTTCAGGGGCTGTTTTGAGTTTTCACCCTCTAACGCCATGTTTTGCTTACGTTTGGAAATATGTGAATTACAGTCGTACTCTCAAACCGAGAGAACCGCGGCTATGGGGTCAGTTCCTACGAGTTAAATTGGTCAAGTGGGAGGTGTTGGTGCCACCCACGTGGCCGTTTGGGGGTTGTTTCGAGTTTTCACCCTCTAACGTCATGTTTTTAAGCTTAAGTCTAGAAATATTTAAATTACCGTCGTATTCTCAAACTGGAGACCCGCGGCTGCGGGGTCAGTTCCTACGAGTTACACTGGTCCCGTGGGAGCTGTTGGTGCCACCCACGAGGCCGTTAGAGGGATGTTTTGAGTTTTCAACCTCTAACTCCATGTTTTTAATCCTAAGCCAAGAAATATAAAAATTACTGTCAAATTCTCAAACTGGGAGCCCCGCGGCTGTGGGGTCAGCTCCTACGAGTTACATTGGTCCCGTGGGAGGTGTTGGTGCCAGCCACGGGGACGTTCGGGGGGCTGTTTTGAGTTTTCACCCTCAAACGCCTTGTTTTGCTTAAGTTTAGAAATAGACAAATTACCATCATATTCTCAAATCGGGAGTCCCGCGGCTGCGAGTCAGTTCCTACGAGTTACATTGCTCCCGTGGGAGGTGCTGGTAGCACCCGCGGGGACATTCGAGGAAGATTTATCGTTCTCACCCTCTAACGCCATGTTTTTCAGCCTATGTCTTGAAATATACAAATTATCATCGTATTCTCAAACCGGGAGTGCTGTGACTGCGGGGTCTGTTCCTACGAGTTACATTGGTCTCGTGGGAGGTGTTGGTACCACCCACGAGGACCTTAGGGCGATGTTTTTATTTTTCAACCTCTAACGCCATATTTTTAAGCCTAAGATGTAAAATATACAAATTATGGTCAAATTATCAAATCGGGAGACCCTCGGCTGCGGGGTCAGTTCCTACGAGTTACATTGGTCCCGTGGGAGGTGTTGGTGCCACCCACGAGGCCGTTTGGGGGAATGTTTCGTGTTTTCACCCTCTAACGTCATATTTTTAAGCCTAAGTATATTAATATGCAAATTACCTTTGTATTCTCAAACCATAGACCGGCGGTTATGGGGTCAGTTCCTACGAGTAACATTGATCCCGTGGGAGGTGTTGGTGCCATCCACGGGGCCGTTCGGCGGCTGTTTCGAGTTTTCACCCTATAACGTCATGTTTTTAAGCCTAAGTCTAAAAATATGTAAATTACTGTCGTATTCTAAAACCAGGAGACCCGTGGCTGTGGGGTCAGTTCCTGGGAGTTACATTGGTCCCGTGGGAGGTGTTGGTGCCACCCATAGTGCTGTTAGAGAGTTGTTTCAAGTTCTCACCCTCTAACGCCATGTTTTTAAGCATAAGTCTAAAAATATGAAAATTATCATCGTATTCTCACACCGGGAGTCCTGCGGCTATGGGGTCAGTTCGTACGAAGTACATTGGTCCCGTGGGAGGTGTTGGTGCCTGCCATGTGGTCGTTCGGGGGCTGTATTGAGTTTCCACCCTCAAACGCCATATTTTTCATAAGTCTAGAAATATGCAAATTACCATCGTACTCTAAAATCGAGAGTCCCGCGACTGCGGCGTCGGTTCCTATAAGTTACATTGGTCCCGAGGGAGGTGTTCGTTCCACCCACGGGGCCGTTCGGAGGCTGTTTCGAGTTTTCACCATCCAAAGTCATATTTTTAAGCCTAAGTCTAGAAATATACAAATTATAGTCATATTCTCAAACTGAGAGACCCGTGACAGTGGGGTCAGTTCCTACGAGTTACATTGGTCCCGTGGGAGGTGTTAGTGACACCCACGGGGCTGTTTGGGGGCTGTTTCGAGTTTTCACCCTCTAAAGTCATATTTTTAAGCCTAAGTCTAGAAATATGCAAATTACAGTCGTATTCTCAAACCGGAAGACCCGTGGCTGTGGGGTCAGTTCCTACGAGTTACATTGGTCCCGTGGGAGGTGTTAGTTCCACCCACGGGGCTGTTTGGGGGCTGTTCCGAGTTTTCACCCTCTAAAGTCATATTTTTAAGCCTAAGTCTACAAATATGCAAATCATCATCGTATTCTCAAACCAGTAGTCCTGCGGCTATGGGGTCAGTTAGTACGAGTTACATTTGTCCCGTGGGAGGTGTTAGTCCCACCCATGGGGCTGTTCGGGGGCTGTTTTGAGTTTTCACCCTCTAACGTCATGTTTTTAAGCCTAAGTCTAGAAATATGCAAATTACCATCGTACTCTCAAACCGGGAGATTCGCGGTTGTGGGGTCAGTTCCGACGAGTTACATTGGTCCCGTGGGAGGTGTTGTTGCCACCCACGGTGCCGTTGGAGGGTTGTATTGAGTTCTCACGCTCTAACGCCATGTTTTTAAGTCTAAGTCTAAAAATATGCAAATCATCATTGTATTCTCAAACCGGGAGTCCCGTGGCTATGGGATCAGTTCCTATGAGTTATATTGGTCCCGTGGGAGGTGTTAGTGCCACCCACGGGGACGTTCGGGGGCTCTTTCTAGTTCTCACCCTCTAACGCCATTTTTTTAAGCCTAAGTCTAAAAATATGTAGATTATCATCGTATTCTCAAACCAGAAGTCCCGCGACTGCGGGGTCAGTTCCTACAAGTTACATTGGTCCCGTCGGAGGTGTTGGTGCCACCCACGAGGACGTTAGACGGTTGTTTTGAGTTTTCAACCTCCAACACCAAGTCTTTAAGCCTAAGTCTAGAAATATACAAATTACTGTCGAATTCTCCAATCGGGAGTCCCGCGGCTGTGGGCTCAGTTCCTACGTGTTACATTGGTCCCGTGGGAGGTGTTGGTGCCACCTACGGGGCCATTCGGGGGATATTTCGAGCTTTCACCCTCTAACACCAAGTTTTGCTGAAGTCTGGAAAATTGTAAATTACCATCGTACTCTGAAATCGGGAGACCCGCGGCTGCGGGGTCAATTCCTACGAGTTACATTTGCTCTCGTGGGAGGTGTTAGAGCCACCTACGGGGCCGTTTGGGGGTTGTTTCGAGTTTTCACCCTCTAACGTCATGTTTTTAAGCCTAAGTCTAAAAATATGAAAATTACCATCGTAATCTCAAACTAGAGACCCACAGGTGCGGGGTCAGTTCCTACGAGTTACATTGGCCCCATGGGAGGTGTTGGTGCCACCCACGGGGCTGTTCGGTGGCTGTTTCGAGTTTTCACACTATAACACCTTGTTTTTAAGCCTAAGTGTAAAAATATGAAAATTACCGTCGTATTCTCAAACAGGGGCACCCACGACTGTGGAGTCAGTTCCTACAAGTTACATTGGTCACGTGGGAGGTGTTGGTGCCACCCACGGTGCCGTTAGAGGGCTTTTTCGAGTTCTCACACTCTAACGCCACGTTTTTAAGCCTAAGTCTAGAAATATTCAAATTATCATCGTATTCATAAACCGGGAGTCCCGCGACTGCGGCGTCAATTCCTACGAGTTACATTCGTCCCGTGGGAGGTGCTGGTGCCACCCACGAGGATGTTAGAGGGTTGTTTTGAGTTTTCAACCTCTAACACCATGTCTTTAAGCCTAAGTCTAGAAATAAACAAATTACTGCGAATTCTCAAATCGGGAGTCCCGCGGCTGTGGGCTCAGTTCCTACGTGTTACATTGGTCCCGTGGGAGATGTTGGTGCCACCCATGGGGTCATTCGGGGGCTATTTCGAGCTTTCACCCTCTAACACCATGTTTTGCTGAATTCTGGAAAATTGTAAATTACCATCGTACTCTGAAATCGGGTGACCCGCGGCTGCGGGGTCAATTCCTACGAGTTACATTTAGTCTCGTGGGAGGTGTTAGAGACACCTACGGGGCCGTTTGGGAGTTGTTTCGAGTTTTCACCCTCTAACGTCATGTTTTTAAGCCTAAGTCTATAAATATGCAAATTACCATCGTAATCTCAAACTGGAGACCCGCGGCTGCGGGGTCAGTTCCTACGAGTTACATTGGCCCCATGGGAGGTGTTGGTGCCATCCACGGGGCTGTTCGGTGGCTGTTTTGAGTTTTCACACTATAACACCATGTTTTTAAGCCTAAGTGTAAAAATATGAAAATTACCGTCGTATTCTCAAACAGGGGCACCCACGACTGTGGAGTCAGTTCCTACGAGTTACATTGGTCACGTGGGAGGTGTTGGTGCCGGCCATGGGACCGTTCGTTGGCTTTTTGAGTTTTCAGCCTCAAACGGCACGTTTTGCTTAATTCTAGAAATATACAAATTACCGTCGTATTCTTAAAATGGGAGTCCCACGTGTGCGGGGTCAGTCACTACAAGTTACATTGGTCCCGGGGGAGGTGTTGGTGCCACCCAATGGGCCGTTAGAGGGTTGTTTCGAGTTTTCACCCTCTAACGCCATGTTTTTAAGCGTAAGTCTAGAAATATGTAAATTATCATCGAATTCACAAATCGTGAGTCCTGCGGCTCTTGGGTCAGTTCCTACCAGTTACATTGGTCCCGTGGGAGGTGTTGGTGCCACCCACGAGGCTGTTCGGGGGCTGTTTTGAGTTTTCACCCTCTAACGCCATGTTTTACTTAAGTCAAGCAATATGCAAATTACCGTCGTACTTTCAAACCGGGAGTCCCGCAGCAGCGGAGTCAGTTCCTATAAGTTACATTGCTTCCGTAGGAGGTGTTAGTGCCACCCACGGTGCCGTTTGAGGGTTGTTTTGAGTTCTCACGCTCTAACGCCATGTTTTTACGCCTAAGTCTATAAATATGTAAATTACCATCGTACTCTCAAACCGGGAGACCCGCGGCTATGGGGTCAGTTCCTATGAGTTACATTGGTCCCGTGGGAGGTGTTGGTGCCACCCACGGTGCCGTTAGAGGGATGTTTCGAGTTTTCACACTCTAACGCCACGTTTTTAAGCCTAAGTCTAGAAATATTCAAATTATCATCGTATTTACAAACGGGGAGTCCCGCGGCTGCGACGTCAATTCCTACGAGTTACATTGGTCCCGTGGGAGGTGTTGGTGCCACCCACGAGGCCGTTAGAGGGCCGTTTTGAGTTTTCAACCTCTAACGCCGTGTTTTTAAGCCTAATTCTAAAAGTATACAAATTAATGTTGAATTCTCAAATCGGGAGTCCCGCGGATGTGGGCTCAGTTCCTACGAGTTACATTGGTCCCGTGGGAGGTGTTGGTGCCACCCACGGGGCTGTTCGGGGGCTGTTTTGAGTTTTCACCTTCTAACGCCATGTTTTACTTAAGTCAAGCAATATGCAAATTACCGTCGTACTTTCAAACCGGGAGTCCCGCAGCTACGGAGTCAGTTCCTATAAGTTACATCGGTTCTGTGGGAGGTGTTAGTGCCACCCACGGTGCCGTTTGAGGGTTGTTTCGAGTTTTCACCCTCTAACACCATGTTTGGCTTAAGTTTGGAAATAAGAAAATTACCATCGTACTTTCAAACTGGGAGACCCACGGCTGCGGGGTCTGTTCCTACGAGTTACATTGGACCCGTGGGAGGTGTTGGTGCAACCCACGGGGCCGTTTCGGGGTTGTTTTGAGTTTTCACCCTCTAACGTCATGTTTTTAAGCCTAATCTATAAATATGCAAATTACTGTCGTATTCTCAATCCGGAGACCCGCGGTTGTGGGTTCAGTTCCTACGAGTTATATTGGTCCCGTGGGAGGTGTTGGTGCCACCCAAGTGGCCGTTCGGCGGATGTTTCGAGTTTTCATCCCCATAACGTCATGTTTTTATGCCTAAGTCTAAAAATATGGAAATTACTGTCGTATTCTCAAACCGGGAGACCCGCAGCTGTGGGGTTATTTCCTACGAGATACATTGGTCCCGTGGGAGGTGTTGGTGCCACCCATAGTGCCGTTAGAGGGTTGTTTCGAGTTCTCACCCTCTAACGCCATGTTTTTAAGCATAAGTCTAAAAATATGCAAATTATCATCGTATTCTCAAACCGGGAGTCCCGCGGCTGTGGGGTCAGTTCCTAAGAGGTACATTGGTCCCGCGGGAGGTGTTGGTGTCAGCCATGGGGCCATGCGGGGGTTGTTTTGAGTTTTCATCCACAAACGCCATGTTTTTCTTAAGAATAGAAATATGAAAATTACCGTCGTATTCTCCAACCGGGAGTTCTGCGGCTGCGGGGTCAGTTCCTACGAGTTACATTGGTCCCGTGGGAGGTGTTGGCGCCACCCACGGGAACGTTCGGGGGCTGTTTCAAGTTTTCACCCTCTAATGCCATGTTTTTAAGCCTAAGTCTAGAAATATGAAAATTATCATCGAATTCTCAAACCGGGAGTCCCGCGGCTCTTGGGTCTGTTCCTACCAGTTACATTGGTCCCGTGAGACGTGTTGGTGCCAACCACGGGGCCGTTCGGGGGCTGTTTTGAGTTTTCACCCTCTATCGTCATGTTTTTAAGCCTAAGTCTACAAATATGAAAATTACCTTCGTACTGTCAAACCGGGAGACCCGCGGCTATGGGGTCAGTTCCTACGAGTTACATTGGTCCCGTGGGAGGTGTTGGAGCCACCCACGGGGTCGTTCGGAGGATGTTTCGAGTTTTCACCCTCTAAAGCCATATTTTTAAGCCTAAGTCTAGAAATATGCAAATTATAGTCGTATTCTCAAACCGGGAGACCCGCTGTAGTGGGGTCAGTTCCTATGAGTTACATTGGTCCCGTGGGAGGTGTTGGTGCCACCCATGGGGTCGTTCGGTTGTTGTTTCGAGTTTTCATCCTCAAACGTCATGTTTTTAAGACTAAGTCTATCAATATGCAAATTACTGTCGTACTCTCAGACCGGTAGATCCACGACTGTGGGGTCAGTTCCTACAAGTTACATTCGTCCCGTGGGAGGTGTTGGTGCCACCCACATTGCCGTTTGAGGGCTGTTTCGAGTTCTCATGCTCTAACGCCATGTTTTTAAGCCTATGTATAAAAATATGCCAATCATCATTGTATTCGCAAACCGGGAGTCCCGTGGATGCGGGGTCAGTTCCTATGAGATACATTGGTCCCGTTGGAGGTGTTGGTGCCTCCCACGAGGCCGTTAGAGGGATGTTTTGATTTTTCAACCTCTAACACCATGTTTTTAAGCCTAAGTCTAGAAATATATAAATTACTATTGAATTCTAAAAACGGGAGTCCCGCGGCTCTGGGCCCAGTTCCTACGAGTTACATTAGTCCCGTGGGAGGTGTTGGTGCCACCTACGGGGCCGTTCAAGGGCTATTTCGAGTTTTCACCCTCTAAAACCATCTTTTGTTTAAGTCTGGAAATATGCAAATTACCATCGTACTCTGAAACCGGGAGACCCGCGGCTGCGGGGTCAAAACCTACGAGTTACATTTGGTCCTGTGGGAGGTGTTGGTGCCACCCACGGGGCCGTTTGGGGGCGATTTCGAGTTTTCACCTTCTAACATCATGTTTCTAAGCCTAAGGCTATAAATATTCAAATTACCATCATATTCTCAAACCGGAGACCCACGACTGTGGGTTCGGTGCCTACTAGTTACATTGGTCCCGTGGGAGTTGTTGGTGCCACCCACGGGACCGTTCGACGGCTGTTTCGAGTTTTCACCCTATAACATCATGTTTTTAAGTCTAAGTCTAAAACTATGCAAATTACCGTCGTATTCTCAAACTGGGAGATCCGCGGTTGTGGGGTTAGTTCCTACGAGTTACATTGGTCCCGTGGGAGGTGTTGGTGCCACCCACAGTGCCGTTAGGTGGCTATTTTGAGTTCTCACCCTCTAACGCCATGTTTTTAAGCATAAGTCTAAAACTATTCAAATTATCGTCGTATTCTCGAACCGGGAGTCCCACGGCTGCGTGGTCAGTTCCTACGAGGTACATTGGTCCCATGGGAGGTGTTGGTGCCATCCATGGGGCCGTTCGGGGACTGTTTTGAGTTTTCACCATCAAACGCCATGTTTTGCTTAATTCTAGAAATATGAAAATTACCGTCTTATTCTCAAACCGGGAGTCCCACGGTTGCGGGGTCAGTTCCTACGAGTTACATTCGTCCCGTGGGAGGTGTTGGCTCCACCCACGGGGACGTTCGGGGGCTTTTTCTAGTTCTCACCCTCTAACGACATGTTTTTTAGCCTACGTCTAGATATATGCAAATTATCGTTGTATTCACAAACGAGGAGTCTCGTGGCTGCGGGGTCAGTTCCTACGAGTTACATTGGTCTCGTGGGAGGTGTTGGTGCCATCCATGGGGCCGTTAGAGGGTTGTTCCGAGTTTTCACCCTCTAACGCCATGTTTTTAAGCCTAAGTCTAGAAATATTAAAATTATCATCGTATTCACAAATCGGGAGTCCGGGGGCTGTGGGGTCAGTTCCTACGAGTTACATTGGTCCCGTGGGAGGTGTTGGTGCCACCCACGGGGCCGTTCGAGGGCTGTTTCGAGTTTTCACCCTCTAACGTCATGTTTTTAAGCCTAAGTCTTGAAATATGTAGATTACCATTGTACTCTCAAAACGGGAGACCCGCGGCTGTGGGGTCAGTTTCTACGAGTTACATTGGTCCCGTGGGAGGTGTTGGTTCCACTCACGAGGCCGTTAGAAGGCAGTTTTGAGTTTTCAACCTCTAACGTCATATTTTTAAGAGTAATTCTAAAAATATACAAATAACAGTCGTATTCTCAAACCGGAGACCCGCGGCAATGGTTTGACTTCCTAGGAGTTATATTGGTCCCGTGGGAGGTGTTTGTGCTACCCAAGTGGTCGTTCGGCGGATGTTTCGAGTTTGCATCCCACTAACGTCATATTTTTATGCCTAATTCTAAAAATATGCAAATTACCGTTGTATTCTCAAACCAGGACACCCGCGGCTGTGGGGTTAGTTCCTACGAGTTACATTGGTCCCGTGGGAGGTGTTGGTTCCACCCACAGTGTCATTAGAGGGTTGTTTCGAGTTCTCACCCTCTAATATCTGACTTAGTTGGCCAATGTGGTAATGGCCAGGAAGAAAAAAAATTGCTCATGTGTATATGTTTCACTAACCTCAATAAAGCATCTCCAAAAGATCACTTTCCTTCACCAAGGATTGATCAATTGGTAAATGCAACACCAGGTCATGAGCTAATCAGCTTCATGGATGCTTATTCTAATTTCAACCAGATTAAAATCCCGCCATAGGATAAGGAGAGCACATCTTTCATCACCAACCAAGGAACCTACTGCTACAATGTTATGCCCTTTGGGCTAAAAAATGCTGGAGCAACATATCAGAGGTTGTTAAACCAAGTATTCGAAGACTAGATTGGTAAGAACATGGAAGTATATGTAGATGATATGCTCACTAAGAGTAAATTTGTTATCAACCATATAACTGATTTGGCCCAAACATTTGACCAATTGAAAAAACATCAAATGAACCTCATTCAGACCAAGTGTATATTCATAGTACAGGAAGGTACGTTCTTGGAGTACATCGTACATCAAAGGGGAATTGATGATGTAGGGTAAAAAATTTCTAATTGATTCTTATGTAGTTTTGGCTCAATTTCGGACAAAACCATTTGAGTCATAGGATAGAAGTGTTCCCTATCAAGCCTATGACGTGTTTGAGGAGTTGAAGACGTAGCGGCCTAAAATTTAAAAGCTTCATCATTGTCGATTTTTGTGCCAAGTTTCACGTCATCAACATGTGGATTCCAATGTCTCCTAAAGGTATGAATTCATTAATATATATATAGGAGCTCGAAAATTTAATTTGTGTGTTAGTATTTTTGTTAAATTTTTTTGGAATTCATTATTCTAAAGAGTTTGTTCTCGGACACCTTTCCGTAGAAAAATCATATCAAATCAAAAAAAAAATTTAAAAATACAAAACTAGTAGCCACGCGTTCGTATCGAAATTCTTTAAAACCATGGCCTAAAATCTTGTTAGAAAGGTTGTTCAAACGACCTCATTCGAATGATATTTCATACAAGATTTCAATTTTTTTTTTTGTTTTCTCGTTGGAAATTCCTTTCGAACCAACTCCTTTGAATGAGATTTCAACAGGAGTAGTTATTTTGCAAGTTTTTCTCACTTTCCCACTAACCTTTTACATGACAAAACTATTGAAAAAACAAGTTTTTTGACACAACTTTTTTCATCTTTTAGAGAGTTTCTGAGAGCCTAATTCTTCCAAGGAAAAGTTCCCTTAGTTTCTTTACAACAAAACCAAGTGTTTTACACCCAAAATATTTGTTTAGTTTATATCCAAGTTCTCTCTCTCTCTCTCTCTATATATATATATATATATATATATATATATATATGTATATATATATATATATATATATATATATATATATATATATATATATACTAGGGTGTACCCGTGCCGATGGCACGGTGATAAATTTGTTCTCATGATATTTTGTATCCGTACTGATGGCACTACGACAAATTTAGTCCCGTGATATTTTGTACCCGTGCCACCAATAGTTCAAATTTAAATACAGTTGATCATCCCATGGTGATTTATTAAAAGCCTTCAGCATAAACTTCTAATACATTAACGTGATAACGTAAAAAATACAAGTTGATTTATCAAAATAATAAAAATTTCTAATAAATTTTTAATTATTGATTTTATAGTTCTCAAATTTATTTGTTTTAAGGGTTAAATAAACACTTGTGACAATACGATGATATTCTAATTTTGATCTATATTAATATCATGGTAAAATATTTCATTTAAACATATATGATGTGGAATGACAACATAAAATAAACTAATACAAAGGGTTTCCCAAAAAGCTAGCCCGATATGGGTCTACAAAGGGTCACCACAACACTAAAAAGATGCAATTACAACAATTTTAGACTAAGGAGTAAATAAATTTAAATTTTGGTCTATTAAATATAGAATGCGGATAAATATAGAGATACAGTTCTTTGTAAATAAAGATAGCTTCGATTCCCAGATTTCAACCATTTCGCAAAAAGAACAAAAGGGTTGTTGCATTGGACTGCCACAACATGTTTTGCCACAACGTGTTTAGCTGAGTTTTTTTCCGTTCTTCCAACGTTATGATTAGTTTCCAAGACATGAATTTACGTGTTAAATAACAAACCAACGCAATACATAGAAAATAACAAAAAAAATGACAGGGTTGTAAAAACACGCACATCTCAACCCCTGTGCTAAACCTACATTCTTATGATACTACTCAATAAACTCAACAACTGAGTACATGTTCAGCGTATTTGCAACTGAGAGTGAATTTTTGTATTATATTCACTTCAGATCTGAAATAAAGATCAAAACACAGACCACCAATAACATTAATATAACTACATAAAAAAGTCTAAAAAAGAGAAAGATAATAAAGTGTACATGACTGAAGTATTTACCAGTACTGTAGAGAATCAATCACCAAGCAAACCCAAAACCCACATTCTTCCTTTTAAAATCAGATATTAAATCCAATACTAACTTCTTAATCCTTGCTCCCCCTCAAACTGTATCATGCAAATTATTTATAATGAAACATGAAAGCAAAAAAAAAACAGATAAAAAAACAGAGACATCCGGACCTAAAACAGAGGTGAGTATCCTTAATAAATTTAAATATAGAAAAAAAACATAAATTGTATAAGACATGTCAAAATATCTCATTTTTCCTGCATCAACAAAGGTTACGATATAATCCTCAAAACCAACAACTCGATTCAAAAGCCGTAGATCCACCTTTGCAAGGATGAGTGTTTTAAAAAATCTAATTTTTGACAACATGAGTGTTTCTTTTTCACCTTTGCACGGAGATCCACCATCGCTTTCACACGCCGGAGGTCCGCCTCACGCCAGAGCTCCACCTTTGCACACATGAGTGTTTTAACAAATCTAAATCTGACAACATGAGTGTTTCTTTTTCACCTTTTTATGGAGATCGACCATCGTTTTCACACGCCGGAGGTCCGGCTCTGACAACATGAGTGTTTCATTTTTTTGGTAAATGGTGTGAAAGATAAATACATGGACGGAGGTCCAAAGAGAGGGTATTATGAGAGTTTTTGGTCTTTGGAAGAGAAAGACATGCACGGAGGTCCAAAGAGATGGACCAGTTTCTCTTGATCCTTATGCGTTGTAGACTGGTAAAAGAGGGGGGGACAAATTTTGCATCTATTCATCTCAGGCAGGTAGACCCATTTTTAACCTGAGATAATTATTTGATCCTTTGCGCTGTAGACCCGTTTGTGCTGTAGACCCGTTTCTAACTAAGATAATTTTTTGATCGAACAAATTAAAACTTGGTTGGAGGGTGAGTGATCTATGATCGTCTCCGGTGAGGAACCTTCGATCGGAGCTTGGAGGGTGAGGGAGGCTGGGGGGGGGGGCAATAGAGAGAGAGAGAGAGAGAGAGAGAGAGAGAGAGAGAGCGAGAGAGAGAGAGAATGGCGGATTTCAAACAATTAGAAAGAGGTTTGGTTTAAGATTTCCTCTCGAGCATTGTGCTCTTGTAAAGAATTAATTACCTTGAGCCTTGTGCTGTAAGGTGTAAATGACCTCTTTGACCCAATAATCTTCTCCCAACATTAAATCTCAGCCATCAGTTGATAAACACCAAATTTATCAACTTTCGATTTGAGCCATCAATTGGCTTAGACAAAAAAACCTCTCATATATATATATATATATAATTTTTTTGGAGATAGTTTGGCACCTATTTTATTCTCAATCATTTCAAAGAGATTGTTTCGATTTCTTCACTACCCTCAAAGGGAAGACATTGGTTTCATTGCGGTATTCTCACATGGTGAAAGGCACTATGTGTGGTTGATGGTGGGTTGTGCCTCCATTGCTGGACCCCAATATTCTAGTGCATTCCGAAGTTATTTTCTAGATGGAGGTATTTCCAAGAAGAAGCGTCCATACTTGAAAGGAGTCAAGTCGACTTTGGTAAGTCTTTTGTCTTGTAACTGTAAAACCATATCTAGTGAATTTGTTAGGCCAGGGCCATCCAAGGTTTTACCATTTGGGTTTTCTTCGTACATCTTCGCGTTGTGAGATTGTTTCTTTTATCCTATTTAACTCACCTGGAATGCATGCTTAGGTTAAAAAGATAAAATTTGGTTTAATTTGCAATCTTTCTTATTTTGCGGTTAAAATATGTTTGGCTGAATTTCAATTAATTTAATTCAAGTCAGCACAATTTAATTTGACAAAATTTTGTTTGGTCTAAATAAAAAAATGAATTAATCTTATTAGGCAAATTTTAGGGCTTGGGTTAAATTAATTTGTTTAAATGAATATTTATATTTGAGTAATTTAATTTCACTTTTAGTTTTGTTTAATTTTAATTTGAAAGATATTAAAATTTTGAAGTTTGTGTAGTTATTGAATTTGAATCATCCTATTCCTCTTTTAATGGAAATTAATATTTAATTGAAAAGTAATTTTTAAAATTTTGGGGTTCCAACGCTTATAAGTGGTATCAGAGCAGGTTACACTAAAATATTATGTGATCCTAATTTTTAGGATTTTTTTTGGGAAAATATGTATTTTTCAAATTTTTTAGCTGTTTATGGTTCTAACATGCTACTTCATTACTCTTTAGTGGCTATATCCTATGATTAAAATGTCTTACATATTTTTATACTCTAGCTTATGTCCATCGTGATATATTCTTTTGCTAGTTGTATGTTTTGTTTGTCATATTCTAGTATATACTCCATGATTCATCACATGCTAGAATTATATTGTGTGTATATCTTTTATATTTAATTTATTTGTTTGTGTCTTCTTGAGAAAAATAAAAAAAGATTTTTTCCTTAGTTTTCTTTTGAGTTGAATTTTTATCTGTTGAATTTTTTTTAAAAAAACTCAAAAAGATTTTTTTGTGTGTATTTTAGTTTGACACACTTTATGTGGAATATACTTGTGCTTGAATCCTTGTCTTTTTCACTTACATGTGACTAGAACTTTTGGTTAAGATTGTCAATCCTTAAAATGTTCTTTGTCATGAATGCATGGAGTATTTGGATTTTGTGTTGCTTAATGGATTCTATTTTGATATGCCTTTATTCACACATGAACGATCTCATTTGAAATTTAAACTTCACATGTATATTTGAGCTATGTGAGATATTCTCCTATCAATTTCGTCATCTACATTTTTCTATGACTATGGAGGATTTGTGCATGTAATAACCGTTTCCCATATTTAAAAAATAGAAAAATATGTTTATCCGGTGTAGTTGTTTATCATGGGAATCGGGTTGCGAAAGACAAAATTACTTTGAGTAAAAATCCACCATTGAATATTAGGCCTTAAAAAATGTGGCATTAAAAACAATATTTCCCAATGGCAAAAATAGTTTAGTTAATATTTTCAAAAGGAAAAGGAAAAGAAAAATTATGAGGAGTTTGGTTGGATGTATTAATGGGTCTTCACAATGACTTTGTATCCTAGTTAAGCTTTTATTGTCATGACTCAATTGGTTTGTAGAATCATCAAAATTCTAGGCTTGTGTGCATTGTGTATGTTTTCTCATTGAGTTCAATTTATATTATCACATGAGGCTATATCTAAATGCGATAAAGTTTTGCAATCAAATGAGAACTCCATGAACATTTTTTAAGTGATTGGGTCGAAATTTAATTGTTACTAGTTCACACCCCTACACTTACCTTTACCACATGTATTTGGACACATTTTTGCTATACGAGTGTGAAAAGCTTAATGTATTTTGTGTCATGTGTGGTGTTTATACCTATGTATATGTGCGTGTGCATTAGTAATATTAATTATCTATAGATATATATGGTATATTTTTTTGTTTTTGAGTCATGCCTTGCTTGCTAGTTCATATACTTTGTAGTTATAATTGGTACCTATATTGTTGCGAATTTTTTTTGATATCCCATACTTATGTATAATACATTTTAGTTGGTATCATTTTTGGTATTTATTTTTCCTTGAATATGGATTACTTGCGTGTTATTTGTTGCTCATATACTTAATTCTTCTTATCACCTTAGTCACAATTGCATGTTTATCTAGTGTGACAACCCGCCTACTAAAATAATAGGTGGCCAACCCAATACTCTAATAATTACAGGAATCATAGATGGTCCATTCTCAGCATCACAGTCGATTAAAATAATAGTACGGGATGACCGCCAATAATTTTAGAAAACGGACTGTCAATAAAAAGAAAATTTGTAAATAATAAAAAAAACGCTTAGACAATCATATTTACAAAAATGGTGGATATCAAAAACCGAAGATTTAAGAATGATAATGTAATAAATAATCACCGAATAAGTTGTCGGTGAACAGACCAATGCAAATATTTACACCCAGTATTACATTTCAATATTTACAATATCATGAATGAGTGCAACACTGGGCAACACGCCCGAATAAATAAACTGAACATAACTAAAGTAGAATGGAAAGAAGCGTCTAATACAAATAACCAATAACATTCGCAATATGATGTAGCTCCATGACAACCGGAATGGAAATGTAAATACGGGTGTCCATGCGGTAGAGCACCTGTAATGGCAAAGAGTATATGCAGAAACAAGAAATATAGATACGGGTCAGAGCCCGGTTTGATATGATTCCCATCTGAATAAAATGCATGATAGTTAAGTGCGTGATTCTCTCGCAATTAACAATAATATTTATCACCTCTCAATCTAACAGCAACCTAGAGAAATATCAATGATGATGTTCAATTTAAGTAAAGAACAGAAGTCTAACTTCTCCCTAGTCTCAACACTATGCCCTTATTCGTGCGTGGGGTGTCTCGCAAAGCGTAATACAAACAAGGAACCCCCCCCCCCCCCCGATACACTACTACAAGGCAAGGATGATCGTCGAGATACATTAGAACCTTATCACAATAGTGTATGTGTATATATATATATATATATATATATGAGGTCTCATCTACTACTCCGCAAGGATACATAATTGTATCCATTCACCATCAAAAAAAAATTCCCATTTATTCTTTAGGAATATATAAATGGTACAACATTTTATCAAATGTTTACCAATATATTTCATCGTATACTAATTCATTTCATAAATTCGTTCCTTATTAGGAAATGTAATCATAATCTTATGCTCTTTGTGGAATTTTCATTTCAACTATACATTTTGTAAAAATATATTCCTTATCCGGAATATAATTATCATTATATGCTCATTGTTGCATTTTCCTCGTGCTCTTTATGGCACTTTCTCATGATCTTTATGGCATTTTCATTGTGCTCTTTATGTCACCATCATACATAAAGTCCAACTTGATTTAGAATAGTTATAATCATATATATATAACAATTCTAAGACCGCCCATCCGGGTTTCCCCACTGTGCGCGCCCCTAAATTGCTATCATTTAGACAACCTGGGATCCTATCGAAACGTCGGGAAGCGGCCATGTGACTACGGGATAGTCAAGACCACACCCAAAATATACTACACAAACGCTCACATGGCCTAGGGACTATATCCGCCCTGCGTTAATTTGTCAGGTGGCATCACCACAACGTGCGAACTTCCCTTAAGATAGCGATTTAGAGAGGTGTGTATCCATCCATTAACATTTATGAAAACCATTACTTTTCCTTTTGAAAACATCCAATTTTACATTCTTAAGATCATTTGTACTTATTTATTAGTACCACCGTTTATCTTTATGCATTTCTCATTCTTAATGTCATATTTTATTAATGACTTAAGACCCGAAGTTCCATAAACCTCAAATTAGTCTCAAAGACTTCAATATAATATTTTAAACCATTAAAATGAATATCCCTTAAGGAGAGTCTCCCAATTGTCTCAACCTTAACATTTTATCTCCAATTTATCTCTAGGTTAATCTCCTAAAACATTCGGATATCAACCTACGCAAACTAGCCCTTGGGGTAAGCCTAAATATCCATTTAATCCTAGCGCATTAGTCTACCCAAAACCACCCTCTATTACTCTTAATTAATTACCAAAGGAAGGTTCCAAAACTCCGAACCTATAAGAAAAGATCCAAAACTAAACTAGAAAAAAAACACCCCAAAAATGCAGGACTTCCGAATCGATTCACCATGTCCGATTAGATTCGGTCCCCAAAAGCGAATCGATTCGGTAGGTCCGAATCGATTCGGTCAAGAAGACCCTGGCATTCTGCATAACCCCAAATCAATTCGGTAGGTCCGAATCGATTCTCCCTATTCAGACCTGTAACTTTACCTATTGCCGAATCGATTCACTAGGGGCGAATCGATTCGATCCTACAGAATTTCCAAGTATGGTTTACGGGTTATTTGAACCCTAAAATCCCAAAACCCTCAAACCCTTGATTTTTCCCAACATCAACAACTACAATTTAACCCAAATCATTTCTACACCCTTACTAACTACTAATTTATCCTCAAATCAAATTAAAACTAAGAATTAAGGGTTTAATCATCAAAATCAACAAAAACCAATATATGGTTTAAATCTCCAAAACTTAACTAAACATGAAATTTATCAAATTAAATCAACATCTAGCAAGTAAGAAACTTGCCTCGAGTTTGTAGTCTCGGATTCAACTCCGGTAGCAACGAATTTCGGCCTCAAATCTCCATTTTGTCTCCTTTCTCCCATCTCTCCCAAGCTCTCTCCTCTCTCTTTCTCTCCTTTGGTTTCTCTCACAAAATGAAGAAAGAAATGGGGTGGGGGACTTAAACGGGTCTTAAAACACAATTTCCCTCTTTTAATTGCTAATACACCATTAAAATGACTCGTATCTGCATAATTGAGCCAAAACGCGTCAAAAGTGCCCGAAACCCAAAAACACAACATGACACTTATTTCGACTATCTCGACTATTCTAAAAACAACTGCACCCCCTATTTTGACATTCAGGAAAGTGTGAACAATTTTATGTTCCAAATTTTATTTTACTTTATTAATTATACCTCAATTCAAATATGAGCCATAATCGCCGTTTTACATATAACGACGCAATATATCACAATATAACGCCATTTACCTTCTCATACGGTAAATAGACAAAACATAGTAAGTATTATCCCTAAATCTCACGGGAATAATATTTACTCCAACTTCCCCTATTTTAGAGTATTAGCCCATCGGGTGAAATAATATAAAATAGGGGCTCAAAAACTTAGGCTGTTACAACTAGTTTTTCATTAATTCATATCCCTTGTGTAGATTTAAGGGGGAGAAATGGTATTTGCATTAAATTGTGGGAGAAATAAGTTATTTATTTATTCTTTAACCTCTGTCTATTCCTGAACAAAAAAGGGTAGAAATGATATCTAAACCTTTAGTTTAGGAGATCTAACTTGGGGGGGGGGGGGGGGGGGGGGGGGCATATCCTACTAGGAAGATTAATGTTAGATAAAAGGAGAGAATTTAATTTTATGCACTTTATATTTTTTATATTCCCTATGCATTTAATGGTTTGCTTAAGTATGCAGGAAATTTCTTTTAGCGGCATCTTTAAAGCAAAAAAGCGATTCATCCTTGGGTCGAGTCATCGCGTCTGCATTTTTTTAGTTGTTTTAAGAGGGATGTCGTGTCTAGATGAGCTTAACGTCCTTTGTAATTTTTGGTTGGGTTTTGTCATGGAATAGCCTAAGTGGGAGATTTGTTAGGTGACAAATTTCCAATTGAGTCTTACGTAGTATTGGCTCAATTTCGGGCATAACCATTTGAGTCATAGGATATAATTTTTCCCTATCAAGCCTATGACGTGTTTGAGGAGTTAAAGACGTAGCGGCCCAGAATTTAAAAGCTTCATCATTGCCGATTATTATGCCAAGTTTCACTTCATCAACATGTGGATTCTAATGTCTCCTAAAGGTATGAATGCATTAATATATATAAGAGCTTGGAAATTTAATTTTGGTGTTAGTATTTTTTGTTAATTATTTTTTGAAGTTTTGGTCTCGGACACCTTTCCGTAGAAAAATAATATCAAATCCAAAAAGAATTAGAAAACTACGAAACTGGCAGTTTGTCTCTGGTCGGCCTTGGCAGAGGGGGTCCAGTGCAAGGATGGGGTTATACTTGGTATATCAATCACCATTTAGCCCTAAGTTTTTAATGTGAGTTGAAGGATGAGGGTTAAAGAATCTTTGGGCAAACGATGATGAGACGTCCTTGATTGACTTCTGATATGTCTCTTCATATGTAAGATCTGAGAGGTTGAACATGAACCTTATGTTGACACATGATAGGCATCTTATGGAATAGCATGTGGCTCAAGAATAACGGCTTCAAGTGTGCCCGAAGGTATTGTGCCCTAATGATGATCTCCTTGGCATTTGTGCATAATGATTACAGGTATTTAAATGATTTCAAAATCCTTTGTGTCTCTTTTTTCTTCACCTTTCTCGCGTGTATATTTTCTCTCTTTAGTAGAATAAATTTCTTTTTTTCTCTCACCACCATTCAAGGCTTTTTCAACGAGATTTTAGGGTTTTCTTCTACTCCAAGCGTCATATCATCTTCAGGTAACCGCCTCTCTCTTTTCTCCCCTTCATTTCAAGCTTTTCTACCTTTTAGCTTCTATTTGTTATTTTTAGTGAGTTTTAATGTTTTTAGACCATCTCCATTGGAGGTTACATGGTTTCTTTTAGGTGTTTTGTTAGTGGTTTCGAGGGTTATTTCGTAGCCTTTGGGTTCTTATATCTTTTTCAGCCTACTTTTCCTTTCAATCAATCACCAAAGGTACGCATGTCTTTTTCTCCACTGAAATTTTTGTTGAATGCTCATTATTTGTTCTTGGCTAAAAACGATCCAATACCCTATCTTGATATTTCAGTAGACCGAGGTCAAACTTCAAAGTGTTGTGTGCCATTATTTATTTTAGCCAAGTTGAGCCTTCTCCACTTAAATGTTAAAAGCCCTCTACGAGCTGGCAGAACAATAACCCATACTTATGGAAATGTATTTTGAAGAGATACATAAGATAGAGATTGAGTCCGAGAGGCAACATAAAATTGGGGCCTCCTCACTCGTTCAATATTTCCTATTTCGCTAAAGACCATCTGACCTCCTCCAGCTTAGGTTGGTGAGGATTATATTCATGACTCGTCCTTCACTCAAGTCGATAGTCGACATTCTTTTTAAAAAGCCATGAGACACTCACCCTCAAATACTGAGGGGTCTGAGTCGATCGAGAGTTCATCTTCCTAGAAAGTCAAGTCTTATAATTAGGATGACTCTTTTGTTCAAATTATATTTGACACTAATGAGCCAAGGATTAATGTTGTAATCCCTCCAACTACTGTTCCTATCTCAGCTATGACTACTAGAAAATTCTAATAGAGATTTCTAAATGGGTCCCCGGCCTCTAAAAATTGTTGTCGACGATGATGACTCTAAGGTCAGGGAACCAGTTGTCTATTCACATGCTAAAACCTTTCAATCCATCGTCAGAGAGTTTGTCCTTCTCTTTTTGAGACATCTATATAGTGGTAAGTCTGGCGTTGTTATGATCATCCCGAACGAGGATGAGAGAGTGATTCACAACCGATAAGGTGAAGTTATCGTATATGAGAAGATGTTTAAGGTCAGCTTTTGACTCACTGTTCATTCATTCACCAGAGCTAATATGTCTAGTTTAGGGATCGCTCTTTCTAAACAAGCTCCCAATTCATGGAGGATCTTACTCAGCTATGTGTCCCTTCGGATGAACAATTACGAGGACGACCCTTCAATGGAGGTTTTTAAAGTTTGTTACAACAACTCGTCCTTAAGGACTCAACCCAACTATTTCCACTTAAGGTATAGGTAACCTGATAAGAAAATCATTCATCTCGCCCAAACATCAAATCACCACTAGAAACTGAGATTTCTCTTCATTTCTGGGGCCTCAGAATTTCTAACCGACGTCAATCCGTTTGAAAATGAGGCGAAGGTTCCATACACCTGTTCTAACCCATCTATGTTAGCCAAACTCGATCTCGATCTCAACATTACCAATGGGGAGAGATTTGAATTTCTGAAGAGTTGGGAAAGAAAGGATCTCTTCCTGAATTTGAGGATTTAATGTCTCTAAACTTTTTAGATACGCATAGTCTGAGGGTTTATCCCCTAGACGAGTTGTGTGAGTTAGTGAACTCTTTCTGATCACGTCTTTTTCTCATCTTTTATTCTTCATTACTAATCATTTTTGTTTCTTCATTGTAGACCATCATCCTCATATCTATGACACCCCGCCTAATTAAATACCGGGCGATCACTCCTTTATTAAATTAAATCAAGGTTAACAGTTGGTTCATTCTCAGCATCACTGTCGATAAAAATAAATTTTCCAATTTAACATCCTAAATAATTAAGCTAAGCGTCGAAAACATTTTTCATACAAACTTCCAAATTTTAATTAGAGAAGAAAAATTTATTTATATAAAACAACATTTCTAAAATTAAAAATCACACCACGATAAACCAAATAATATAATACATTCGTCTATCGAATGCCAACATATGAAAACTAAAATCACAAGTCCATACTGAATAAATCCCAAAGAAACAATACTGGAATGACTGAAATATAAATGTCCTGATAACAATTAAATAATGGAAAGGGCGACACGAGCCCAATAAATGAGAGTACTAGAAGTGTAGTCAATAAAAGAAGCTGGCTACTCATGTAACCTGCAACTCCCACCTAAGCTGCAGCACGTTCTTCTCAAGGGATCCTAAGCAAGATGCCCCTGTGGCTGGGCACCTGAAAATATACATATATATATACAAGAGAGAGAGAAAAAGGAACGGGTCAGAGCCCGAAAGTGTGCTTGATTTTAAAATACGTTTAGCAAGTATTTAAAATGATACAGGCCAATGCAATAACATATTAGCACGTCACTCTCTTGAGAAAATGCTCACCTCTCTGTTAATGTGCACACCTATCGCACTAACCTTCCCCACAGTTTCTTACCATCCAACGCACTAGTCTTTCTAAAAGATTTAACTTAACTTAGATTACTTGCAAGATTTATAATTCGCGACTCCATTTTAAAAAGAATGTTCCAAACAGTAATCAAAGTCCTCCATTTTAACTTTATAAAATCCATAAAGTTTTACAGTGACATCTTATACTTTTTCAAAACAAGTATTTAATAATTTAGTTCGGAATTATTCCTCACTTACTACGTTGCAGCAATAGTTTAAATTCCTCTATCCAGATATATATATAAGGTACTCGTATAATTTATATATATATATATATATATATATATATATATATATATATATATATATATATATTCTAACTGCACCAACATATAAACTATGGTGTAGGCATACTCTGCTTTCTCAAAACAAGTATTTACAATTTTTAGTCATCAACCATGTCCTACATATCAAATCACGGTAGGCAGTTCCAAATTTCAGAATTTTATATATATATATTAACTTCTCGTATAATATATATTATAACAGCACCCCAACTAAATTATGGTGCGGGCATACTCTACTATCCAAATCCCCATATCATTCATATGAAGGGGAAAACATTCGGAATCACTCTCGAAATGTATTAAAAATACATACACAAACAATATTGAGGCGAAGAATAGATTCCAAGTCTCTAAGAGGATGGCACATACCGGCGTCTCTTAGGACCGTCTGAACTAGCATGTCGATAGCCTGTACCAAGGACATCTATCTTCTAGGATACAAGTCAATATCCCCCATAAAGTTCCCATCGAGATAAGACTTGTCCCAGCGCGGAAACCTCATGGATAGTAAGTAGCGTGGGTATGATTTTCACATGCATATAATATATGTACACACAATCATATAAATATACCACTTTATCCTATTAACATAGGTTCTTCACATTACCCATAATTATACCATTTATCCTAAATTTCACATTTATAGAAATACGTATAAGGTTTTGTTCCTAACCTTAACTCGAAGGGTTTTCTCACTTATTACCTAACACTCGTGGATTCTGACCCCAGAAATCTGAGATTCAGTAAGTGACTTTATTAGATTCCAACGTAACTCTATTACACACCTCACCCTTAAAATTTACAAATCTAACAACCTAGGGTAAATATCCCATAAATATTATTCTCATAGAATATTAAAGGTTCTAACATATCCATATACCCTACTGGTCCTCAATGTCTCCCAAATCCTTTTATTTAATATGCCCAAAGATCATTTCACGATAAACTTAATTTAACTAATTAAACAAGGGAAATAGGAGTCTGCCAGGAGGGGTCGATCGATCGAAGCTTGGGCTCGATCGATCGATCGATGCTCTATGCTTGATCGATCGATCAAGCAGGTCTGGGTAAAAATTCTGCAGAGTTGCAGTTACGGGATTCATTAAAATTCTTCATCAATTTCCATAATTTCCAACACTAATCGACCCATAAATTCTGCTACTAACATACCAACATAATTCCAGACATTTTTAACGTTCCGAATGCGTTTATACATCATTTATCATGGTTAAACAACCCAATATCTAATCTAAACATCAAGAACCCTACAGTTTTCATAACTATGATTCAATTCAGTTTTTCTCCAGAATTTCTTCTTCATATAACATCAAAATTCGTGGGTAATACATCTATAACATCAAGAGTTTCCAGCATAAGGTTTTAATCTTCTCTACATGCAATTTCCTATCAAAATTTGGGGTTTTCTTACATGGATTACATTTCTAATTAATCTTAAACTAATATGAACATTGCACTAATGAAATACGTAAGTTAAACACTTACTTGGGATTTTCAGAAGTCTGATTTCCTGTGGATTATGGTGTGGTTGCGTTCTCCTCCTCGCGATCTACGCGTTGGTGGTGACGGTGGTGCAAACGGAGGTGTTTTGGCCTTGAATCTCCTAGAAAGGTCTCTCCTCTCTTCTCCAATGGCCGTCCTAGGGTTCTGTATGTTCTAACCCTAAATGGCTAACCTAACCAGTTGATAAAGGCTGCTAAAATTCGTGGGTTTAATTACCCTATTTTGGAAAAAGACCAAAATGCCCTCCCGGGTCACTAATTAGGCCTAAAAACACTCTGAGACCCGAACCAAACCCCCGGGTACACTTTTCTGACTATCTCAACCCTTTCGGACGCGTCGGCACACTCAAAATGACCATACGGACAACTTATAAAATATTCACTTTTTATTTAACAAAATTAGTCCCGACGTCACACGGGCACGTCCCGACTTAAATTTCCGAAATAGTCATTTAATTCACTTATGACATTTAATATAACCAATATAATATATTACTATGCTCATTTGTAATATTCAAAAAGTTTCCCATAATTACTAACTCTAGTCACGTTAATAATCATAACATAATTAATTTCCAAATTTATATTAAATAACAGTCACATTAATTTTAATAAATCCCCAAATTAAATATAGCATAAAAATACGGGGTATTACATACTTCCCCCCTAATAACGGAATTTCGTCCCGAAATTCAGAAAATAAGGCGTATCTGGTAAAAACAACTCTAGATATCTCTCGCGCATATCTGCCTCACGCTCCCAAGTGGATTCCTCCACCTTATGATGCTCCCACTGAACTCGCACAAGTGGAACTATTTTCGACCTCAATGTCCTCTCACTATAGTCTAGAATAGCCACTGGTCTCTCCTCGTAAGAGCTATCAGACTGTAAATCAATCTCATCTATCGCAATGTGAGTATGGGCAATATCATCCAGAAGATATCGTCTCAACGACGAGATGTGGAATACATCGTGGATGCGATTTAAATGTTCTGGCAATCCCAACCTATATGCTACCGGCCCAATCCTCTCGATGATGGGAAATGGTCCTAAGTACCTCGGAGCCAACTTCCCCTTCTTCCCGAACCTCATCACTCCCTTCATAGGAGATACACGCAACAACACCTGATCTCCCACATTAAACTCCCGAAGAACCGTTTCGCATCGGCGTAGTTCTTCTGCCTGTCTTGGGCTACCCAAATACGACTCCTTATTATCTCAATCCTCGCGGAGGTCTCTTGAATCACTTCTGGTCCTAGCAACTTATTGTCCCCCACCTCGAGCCAACAAGTTGGAGAACGACAAGGCCTGACATAAAAAGCCTCAAATGGAGCCATGCCAATCATAAACTGATAGGAGTTATTATAAGCAAACTCTACCAATGGGAGGTGTGGCTCCCAACCTCCATCGAAATTGAGAACACACATGCGTAGCATATCTTACAACATCTGATTAGTACGCTCTCTTTGTCCATCTGTCTGTGGGTGGTAAGATGAACTCAGTCTCAACTCTGTACCCATAGCCTCCTGAAATCTTTCCCAGAAACGTGACACAAAAATCTTGTCTCTATCTGACACAATATTCAGGGGTACCTCATGTAATCTGACAATCTTAGCGATGAACAACTGAGCATACTGACCCGTGGTATAATCTGTCCTCACTGGCAGAAAATGAGCCACCTTGGTCAAACGGTCTACAATCACCCAGATAGAATCGTGGCCCCGATGTGATGTAGGCAACCCTGTAATGAAATCCATGGAAATACTTTACCACTTCCACGCGGGTACTTCCAGTGGCTGAAGTAATCCTGACGGTTTCTGGTGGTCCACCTTCACCAGCTGGTAGGTAGAACACTTGGATACAAACTCAGCAATGTCCTTCTTCATCCCACTCCACTAGTACTGTTGTCTCATGTCCTGGTACATCTTATCACCTCCCGGATGTACTGCAAATCAGGACCCGTGAAAATGAGTCACCAGTTCATGACGTAAATTCGCGCCTTCTGGAACCACCAATCTCCCATTAAATCGCAAACTTCCATCAGAACTAACAGAATTGGACTCAGCACCCTCGGCTAAAAGTCACACAATCTGCTCCTGGCAAAACGGGTCTATAGTCTGTACATGTATCACCCTCGTAACAATCTCGGGTGTGACTGACATCACGGATATGAAAGAACGTGCCACTGTGTCCTGGTGACCCAACTCCTTCCACTTTGCCTTCCAGACGTCCGCTACATCGTCTACCAGTCTACGGCTCAACTCATCAGCAACTATGTTGGCCTTCCCCGGATGATATTGTATATCGAACTGGTAGTCCTTCACAAACTCTATCCATCTGTGCTGACGCATATTCAGCTCTCGCTGAGTGAACAGGTACTGTAGTGACTTATGGTCTGTGAACAAACGGAATTTCTCGCCCAATAAATAGTGCCTCTAAACTCTCAATGCAAAGATGACCGCTGTTAACTCCAGGTCGTGGGTGGGGTAATTCTTCTCATGCGGCGTAAGATTTCGGAAAGCAAAATCTATAGCCTTCTTCTCCTGCTGAAGCACACATCCAAGTCCCCGTAAAGACGCATCGGTGTAAACCAGGTACTCCACACCCGGCATCGGTAACGCAAGGACTGGCACTGAAGTAAGTTTGTCTTTCATCCCATCAAAAGTCAATTGACAAGCGTCATTGCAAACATATGGTACCCCTTTGTGAGTCAGATTTGTCAATGGGCCCGCTATTTTGGAGAATCCCCGAATGAATCTCCTGTAGTATCCTGCTAACCCCAAGAAACTACACACTTCTGTCGGTGTCGTGGGCTGTCCCCACTCCCTCACCGCTGACACTTTGCTCGGATCAACTGCAATCCCCTGTTCAGTAACGACATGGCCTAAGAACTGTACCTCACGCAACCAGAATCCACACTTCTCATACTTAGCATACAATTGATGCTCTCGTAGAGTCTGAAGAACCTGTCTCAAGTTTTCGGCATGCTCCTCCTCGGAGTTTGAATATATCAAGATATCATCTATGAATACGATGACGAACTGATCCAAGAACTCTCTGAATACTCGGTTCATCAAGTCCATGAAAATGGCTGGGGCATTTGTGAGTCCGAACGGCATTACCCTGAACTCATAGGACCCATATCTCGATAAGAAAGCATTCTTTGAAACATCCTGCTCTCTAATACGTAACTGATGGTACCCCGACCTCAGATCTATCTTCGAAAGGAAGTTTCTCCCCTTAACTGGTCGAACAGATCATCGATTTGAGGCAACGAATACTTATTCCGTATCGTGACCTTGTTCAATTCCCGGTAGTCCACACACAATCTCAGTGAACCATCTCTTTTCTTCACAAACAGGGCTAGAGCGCCCCAAGGTGAGGTACTCCTACGAATGAAGCCTTGACCTAACAGTTGCTTTATCTGATCCGATAGCTCTCGTATCTCTTTCGGAGCCATACGGTACAGTGCGCGTTCAATAGGTCTCGTATCTGGCAGTAAATCTATAACAAAGTCTATCTCACGACTGGGCGGTAGGCCTGATATCTCCTGAAACATATCGGAATACTCCCTGACAACAGGTATCGAATCTAAGGGGATCACAACCTACTTAGAGGTATCCTCCTCTATGTAATACAAATAAGTGGTCGAACCTCCCTCTGGGCGAGGCATCGCCACCACAAACATCTCTTGCCCCGAAATGGCAAAAACAATGCTCCCACCGAAGCAATTAATCATGGCTCTATAAGCTGTGAGCCAGTCCATACCAATAATCACATCATGCTCGTGCATGTCTAAGACTAACATGTCTGCAGGTAATACCAAGCTACCAATCTCTACCCCCACTCCCCGGCATATAAAGAAAATAAGTGACCCACTCCCCAGGGGTGAGTCGACACACACCACGGTGCTCTCGGCTGTAGCTAACAACCCTAAGGACTTCGTAAAATATGTATCTATAAATAATGCGTTTTTCCCCAGTAACAAATAGAATTTGACCTAAAGTTTCATGGATAGAAAACATACCCCAAATCGCGGGTGGTGCTTATAGGACTGTTGCCTGGTGGACATTATAGATATGCCTGTACTGTAACTGCCCCTGCTGCAGTGTAGCTACTGGAAAGGTTGGTAGGTCTGGTACCTGAGTTGGTGCTGGGAGAGCGACTAGAAAAAGTGGCCCCAGTGGCTTCTTACGGGCGCATTGTGGTTGTGAGGCCCTAACACCCTTTGGGCAATCTTGGCGTTTATGGACATGCGTGCCACACATAAAACATTTTCCTTTGAAGTTACTCCCCCTCTGACCTTGCTGTTGTTGGTGTCAGCCTTGCTGACTTGGGGCTTTATTCGTCTTTCGAAACTGTTTTTTCTTACCACGTTGTTGACTAGAATTTACCCGGTCTCGGGTAGTTTGCTGTCGAAATTTCGGAGTCTTCGCACATTTGTCAGCTTTGGTCACATGCATTTGGCTAACCTCTCTAGGTCTTTTGCCTTCTCTAAGTTGCATGTTGCGTTCTTGGTATTGCAAAATTGCAGTGGTGACTGCTTGTGCTACGATGCCTGCTAACTCGGCGGTTGATACTCTCTCTGGGGGTACCTGATGTGTGATTCGATCTTTCTCGTTGACTCCCTCAACCGTTTTAGCTAGTTCTTCACGACGGTTCATCTGAAAATTTGAAACGAATTTGGATGAGTTCATCATTCAAATAAACAGATCGCAGAAACACGAATTCCCAATGTATAGAGATGAACACAACATTTCTAGTATTAGGGCTCTATATCAAAGAAAGCAGCACTGAAAGCATAATAAGCCACACAGATCCTAAAAGACACTAGAACCTGATGCTCTAATACCACCTGTGACACCCCGCCTAATTAAATACCGGGCGATCACTCCTTTACTAAATTAAATCAAGGTTAACAGTTGGTTCATTCTCAGCATCACTGTCGATAAAAATAAATTTTCCAATTTAACATCCTAAATAATTAAGCTAAGTGTCAAAAACATTTTTCATACAAACTTCCAAATTTTAATTAGAGAAAAGAAATTTATTTATATAAAACAACATTTCTAAAATTAAAAATCACACCACGATAAACCAAATAATATAATACATTCGTCTATCGAATGCCAACATATGAAAACTAAAATTACAAGTCCATACTGAATAAATCCCAAAGAAACAATACTGGAATGACTAAAATATAAATGTCCTGATAACAATTAAATAATGGAAAGGGCGACACGTGCCCAATAAATGAGAGTACTAGAAGTGGAGTCAATAAAAGAAGCCGTCTACTCATGTAACCTTCAACTCCCACTTAAGCTGCATCACGTTCTTCTCAAGGGATCCTAAGCAAGACGCCCCTGTGGCTGGGCACCTGAAAATATACATATATATATACAAGAGAGAGAGAGAGAAAAAGGAACGGGTCAGAGCCCGAAAGTGTGTTTGATTTTAAAATACGTTTAGCAAGTATTTAAAATGATACAGGCCAATGCAATAACATATTAGCACGTCAATCTCTTGAGAAAATGCTCACCTCTCTTCTAATGTGCACACCTATCGCACTAACCTTCCCCATAGTTTCTTACCATCCAACGCACTAGTCTTTCTAAAAGATTTAACTTAACTTAGATTACTTGCAAGATTTTTAATTCACGACTCCATTTTAAAAAGAATGTTCCAAACAGTAATCAAAGTCCTCCATTTTAACTTTATAAAATCCATAAAGTTTTACAGTGACATCTTATACTTTTTCAAAACAAGTATTTAATAATTTAGTTCGGAATTATTCCTCACTTACTACGTTACAGCAATAGTTTAAATTCCTCTATCCAGATATATATATAAGGTACTCGTATAATATATATATATATATATATATATATATATATATATATATATATATATATATATTCTAACTGCACCAACATATAAACTATGGTGTAGGCTTACTCTGCTTTCTCAAAACAAGTATTTACAATTTTTAGTCATCAACCATGTCCTACATATCAAATCACGGTAGGCAGTTCCAAATTTCAGAAATTCATACATATATATGAACTACTCGTATAATATATATTATAACAGCACCCCAACTAAATTATGGTGCGGGCATACTCTACTATCCAAAGCCCCATATCACTCATATGAAGGGGAATACATTCGGTGATCACTCTCGAAATGTATTAACAATACATACACAAACAATATTGAGGCGAAGAATAGATTCCAAGTCTCTAAGAGGATGGCACATATCGGCGTCTCTTAGGACCGTCTGAACTATCTCGTCGATAGCCTGTACCAAGCACATCTATCTTCTAGGGTACAAGTCAATATCCCCCATAAAGGTCCCATCGAGATAAGGCTTGTCCCAGTGCGGAAACCTCATGGATAGTAAGTAGCGTGGGTATGATTTTCACATGCATATAATATATGTACACACAATCATATAAATATACCACTTTATCCTATTAACATAGGTTCTTCACATTACCCATAATTATACCATTTATCCTAAATTTCACATTTATAGAAATACGTATAAGGTTTTGTTCTAAACCTTAACTTGAAGGGTTATCTCGCTTATTACCTAACACTCGTGGATTATGACCCCAGAAATCTGAGATGCAGTAAGTAACTTTATTAGATTCCAACGTAACTCTCTTACACACCTCACCCTTAAAATTTACAAATCTAACAACCTAGGGTAAATATCCCATAAATATTATTCTCATAGAATATTAAAGGTTCTAACATATCCATATACCTTACTGGTCCTCAATGTCTCCCAAATCCTTTTATTTAATATGCCCAAAGATCATATCACGATAAACTTAATTTAACTAATTAAACAAGGGAAATAGGACTCTGCCAGGAGGGGTCGATCGATCGAAGCTTGGGCTCGATCGATCGATCGATGCTCTATGCTCGATCGATCGATCAAGCAGGTCTAGGCAAAAATTCTGCAGAATTGCAGTTACGGAATTCATTAAAATTCTTCATCAATTTCCATAATTTCCAACACTAATCGACCCATAAATTCTGCTACTAACATACCAACACAATTCCAGACATTTTTAACGTTCAGAATGCGTGTATACATCATTAATCATGGTTAAACAACCCAATATCTAATCTAAACATCAAGAACCCTACAGTTTTCATAACTATGATTCCATTCAGTTTTTCTCCAGAATTTATTCTTCATATAACATCAAAATTCGTGGGTAATACATCTATTACATCAAGAGTTTCCAGCATAAGGTTTTAATCTTCTCTACATGCAATTTCCTATCAAAATTTGGGGTTTTCTTACATGGATTACATTTCTAATTAATCCTAAACTAATATGAACATTGCACTAATGAAATACGCAAGTTAAACACTTACCTGGGATTTTCAGAAGTCTGATTTCCTGTGGATTATGGTGTGGTTGCGTTCTCCTCCTCGCGATCTACGCCTTGGTGGTGACGGTGGTGCAAAGGGAGGTGTTTTGGCCTTGAATCTCCTAGAAAGGTCTCTCCTCTCTTCTCCAATGGCCGTCCTAGGGTTCTGTATGTTCTAACCCTAAATGGCTAACCTAACCAGTTGATAAAGGCTGCTGAAATTCGTGGGTTTAATTACCCTATTTTGGAAAAAGACCAAAATGCCCTCCCGGGTGACTAATTAGGCCTAAAAACACTCCGAGACCGGAACCAAACCCCCGGGTACACTTTTCTAACTATCTCAACCCTTTCGGATGCGACGGCGCACTCAAAACGACCATACGAACAACATATAAAATATTCACTTTTTATTTAACAAAATTAGTCCCGACGTGACACGGGCATGTCCCGACTTAAATTTCTGAAATAGTCATTTAATTCACTTATTACATTTAATATAACCAATATAATATATTACTATGCTCATTTGTAATATTCAACAAGTTTCCCCTAATTACTAATTCTAGTCACGTTAATAATCATAACATAATTAATTTCCGAATTTATATTAAATAACAGTCACATTAAATTTAATAATTCCCCAAATTAAATATAGCATAAAAATACGGGGTATTACAATATCTCAGATAAACTTTGGAATATGGCAGCCCCAGCCTAAAGAATGCTTCCATCAAAAAGTTTGGCAGAAAACCACCCACAAGAAAGACGATTGTTAGTTGGTCGACAAAATTGAGATCGGCCTAAAAAAAAGGAGACAATTTCTCCCTCAGATACTCGTCAAGATCATAAAAGAGGTTGAGAACAAATCCACCTCTGGTGAAGTCTGTGTCGAGCTCTTCTTGGCCAAGTTCATCCTCTCCGAATTCTACCGAGAATTTTTGTTCATCCGACATATCTAAACTTAAGGCATGCTCTGACTCGATTATTCTTTCTACATCGAGGTCGAGGGTTGCCATGTTTTCTGTCCCATCCAAGGTAGATTATGAGTTCATGGGGAAGATGCACCCTTTGAAGACCTATGACTTCATTCTTCACCATTTGGCTTAGGTGTCGTCTTTGTCTTTATTTAACTCTCGTTTTGTCCATATTTTAGTTCATCTTATTTCGACATTCGAACTTTTTCTTCCTTTATAGTTTGTGTGCGCCTTTACCTCAGCTACCAAATGGATAATCAATAACTTTTCAAAAATTTAGGAGAGTGATAAAGCCCTCCAGGACATAGTCGACCTGAAGAAGAAGCTGAAGTATCAAAGATATGACTATAAGAATAAACTAGATTAGCTGAAGGTGGATAATGCTGACTCCTTAAAGGCTAAGGATGGGTGACTTCCTATTTAAGATACAAAGCATGCAACAGATCTTGTTGCAGGTTTCCAGATGGCAAAGTATGGGGACCTTTAATCTAATACCATACAAAAAATCCAAGACGAAGCCGTCGAGGCTTATAAAGCATTTGATGAATTCGGCAGCTTCGGCGTGGAGTACCTTAAAAGAGGTATGAATACAGTCTGTCAGTGGTTTATCACTAAATTTTTGAGGTTGTCTAATCCATCCATCACGAACTGGAGGCATCTCATCTGTAAGATCCCCTTTTCACCTCGGCTTTGGACTATATTGAATCTATGGCCTCAGCCGTAAGGGAGGAGGCGGTGACTGAGGTCCTAGTTGAAGCTAACATCAATACTACTACTGCTGCCATGGATGATCAAGTCGAAGATAGTTCTGATAGGTCGGTTGTTATTAATGAACTAACTACATAGGGTGGTCGTCTGTTCCTAATACCCTTCTTCTTGTAATTCAAGTTTTTGTTTCAAACATTTGATCACTTAAAATATTTGCAATATTTTTGTACTTAACTGAATGCCATGGTTGTTTGAATAAAGTCTTGATTCGTACTTATTTTTTTGTTTGTTTGGTGATTGAGTAATGGTGTTGCCAAGTGTTTTTCTCATCTCGACTTCCATGTTTAAAACTCCCCCCATCCAAATACGGGTCCAAATTTAAAAATCATTAAGAACTTTTTTTAAATAAGCGACCACCAAGTTAATGATGTTATCTTAAGTCTATTCTCGTCTTTAGCCGAGATCTTAATTAACCATAATTAGATGATTTTTTAATTTGAATGCACCAAACTAATGGTGTTTAATGGCAAGTCCACTCTCGTTGTTTTGAGAGTGTATGAGGGAGTATCGTCTCATCTTACACTATCATCTCGACCAAGAGAGTTCGACTTTTATTCCGAAAAATTAATGATGTTTAAAAAAACCATAATTAAATGCTTTTCAAATTTGAATTCACCAAATTATTATGTTTAATGGAAAGTCCCCTCTCATCGTTTTGAGAGTGTATGGAGGAGTATCTTCTCGTCTTACACTTTCGTCTTAGCCGAGATAGTTTGAATCTTATTCCACCAAATTAATGATACTTAAATGAATCATAATTAAATAATTTTGAAATTTAAATTCACCAAATTAATAGTGTTTAATGTTAATTCCGCTCTCATTGTTTTGAGAGTGTATGAAGGAGTATCGTCTCGTCCTACACTGTCGTCTTAGCCGAGAGAGTTTAACTCTTATTCCACCAAATTAATGATGTTTGAAAGAATTATATCTAAATTATTTTAAAAAAATTCTTTGTGTTTTTCATCGTGAAAGGTGACATTATCACATTGTTCTCCCCTCTCGGTGTTATTGAGAAACCATGATCGAGGTGAGCCCCATTTGGATTCTTGTGTCCCCGAGACTGAGTTGATGCCATTTCAACCTATGAATGATTTTTTTCTTCTTAGTATGACTTGAAACATACAATTTGATATGAGGGAACACTTGAGATTTTTCATTCATCATTTTTTCAGTACATATATATCTCATACAATGGTAAAACTAATCTTTTACATCATCCTATTGGTAGTATGTCTTCAAGTGATCAGAGTTTCAGGGATTTGTGAACTTCTCTCCCTCCAAATTTTCAAGTCGATAAGTTCCAGGAACAACTTCCTCAGTAACTCTTTAGGGGTCGTGCTAGTTGCAAGGAGCTTATTCAGCTTTTATAGGCTTTCTTCATAACTAAATCTCCAACGGCTATTGGAATAGCCTTAACTCTCTGCGTCCTCTCCTTTGTTGATAAGCAGCCTGCCTAATCTCTGCGTCCTCTCGTCTTTCTTTAATGAGGTCTAGATCTAATATTTGTCCCTCAACATTTATTTTTGGTTTGTATGTTTGAACTCTATGACTTGGTAGGCCAATATCGGTGGACATTACTGCCTCCGAGCCATACGCAAGCATAAAAGGGGACTCCCTTATGGGCATCTTCTCCATCATCCTGTATGCCCAAAGTATACCGTGTACCTCTTCCATCTAAAGTCCCTTACATCTTCTAATCTCTTCTTGATCCCCTATAGTATAGTTATATTTATTACCTCAGTTTGGCCATTTGCCTGAGGTTGGCCTGGATCTAAGAAAAATATTTAATACCAACTCACTTGCAGTAGGCCTCTAGGAACAGGTCCTTGAACTGTTTTCCATTACTTGAGATCAATGTGTGGGGTAAACGATATCTACAAATGATATTCCTCCAAATGAATTTGATGGTCTTTGTCTCGGTGATAGTTATAGTGTCCTCTCCTTCAACCATTTAGAAAAATGGTCGATTATCATAATAAGATATCTATAATTTCCTATTACCCTAGGTTAGGGTCCTATTAAGTCAATTCCCAAACTATAAATGGCCAGGGGGAAGTAATAGATGTTATGGGTTGGATGACGGATGCTCGCATATCTTTCACATTTATCACATCTCTTCACATAGTTGGTTGCATCCTTAGCCAGGGTCAACCACTAGTACCCCTGAGTGACTATTATTTTTGCTAATGATCTCCCTTTTATATGACTGGAACAAGAGCCCTCACATAAATCTTTCAGTATATATTCCACCTCCATCGAATGAACTCATCGAAGTAAAGGGAGGAGGAACCCTTTCTTGTATAAGACGTATCCTATTACTGAGAACTTGGACACCTTGTATCCCAACTTCTTTATATCCACTTTTGACTCTGTAAGATCACCATTCGTGACGTATCGGATGAGCGGGCCCATCCAAAACTCACCTAGGTTCAGGGTCAAGCATAACTCCACTATATTATCTTCCTCTTCAATGGTCAACCGATATACGATCTTCACTAGAATTAACCTTCCAATCGATGTTCTGGTCACATAAGCTAATCTTTCTAAGGCATCAGCTCAACTATTGTCTAGCGGAGGGAACCTTTTCAGCTTCACCTCTTTGAAGTTTTTTAGCATTGCTTGTACTCTTGCATAGTACTTTGCTAATCTCTCATCTTATACCTCGTACACATCAGAATATAGTTTACCACCAATTGGGAGTTACTATAAACTATCATGTGCCCAACATTTAATGCCTTGGCAAGGGAGAGTCCCACCAGATGGGCCTCATATTTTGAATCATTGTTGGATGCATTGAAACTGAATTTTAGAGTGTATTCGATGTCAGTCCTATATGGGGCCGACACTATCAAGCTGGCCCGACTCCCTGCCTTGCATGAAGATCCATCTATAAACAAGCTTCAAATAATGTTTTCTCTTGAGAAAGTGACTTAAACCAGTACTCCATTATTAAACAAAAATTTATCCTTTTTATTCTCGGCCACCATAGTTCTGACAACACTCGTCTTAGCCTTAGCAGGGCCAACACTTGCTTTTTTGTCTCATTTGCTGGATATACAAACTCTTTGGTATCGAACTCATCCCAAATGAACTCGACAATGAAATTGACCAAAGTGTTCGCTTTGATGGATGTTCTCGACTGATAGAAAATATCAAATTCCCCCAATTCTATCGACCAGGCTATCAATCTACCCAATTTCTTCGGTTTATGGATGACCTATCTAAGAGGAGAGTCTGTAGGGATGACCATTATGTGAGTCTATAAATAGGGTTGTATTTTCCTATATGCATATACCAATGCATAAGATAACTTTTCCATCTTTAAGTACCTCTTCTTGGCCCCTTGAAGGGCCTTGGTGTTGTAGTATACCGACTTATGCACCCCATAGTCATTTCATACAATAGCCGCGCAGATTGCTAACTTAGATATGGCCATGTACAGATATAGATTTTCTCCCTGAATAGGTTGGGATAATAAAAGTGGGGATATGGGGTAAGCCTTCAACTCCTGGAAGGCTCTCTCACACTCCTTATTCCATTTGAAGGTTTTTCTCAACACTTTGAAGAAAGGCAAACACTTTTCTATAGCCCTTAACACGAATCTATACAATGTATCAACTCATCCAGTCAACCTAGGAATTTTTTTTATCGTTTTAGGATCCTTCATCTCCACTAATGATTTAATTTTTTTAGGGTTAGCCTTTTTCCCTCATTGATTTATGATGAAACATAGGAATTTTCCTGCTCCAACTCCGAACACACACTTAGAGGGATTGAGATTCATTTGATACTGGTCCATTATGTTGAAAGTGCGCTCGAGTTCGACCACATGCATCTCAATATTGAGTCTCTTAGTTAACATGTCATCAACATAAATATCTATGGTCTTTCCTATTTTTTCCTCAAACATCTTATTTACTAGTCTCTAATACATTTCCCCAGCGTTCTTGAGGCTGAAGGGCATGACCCTGTAGTAATACGTACCCTTATCAGTGATGAATGAGGTCTTCTCGACATCATTTAGGTCCATAAATATCTACTTGTAGCCTGATTAAGCATTCATAAAACTCATCAATTCATGCCCAGTTGTGGCATGAATCATTTGATCGATTCTCGAGAGAGGGAATCTATCTTTTGGACAAGCTTTGTTCAAATCGTTGAGGTCCACACACATCCTCCAATTTCCATTAAGCTTAGGCATAATGATTGCATTAGCCATCCATTCCGAATAGACGACCTCCCTTATGAAAACTTCCTTCTCTAGCTTCTTCACTTCTTCTCTTATGACTTTATATTTGTCCCTAGATTAGATTATTTGACTTTTTTTAACAGGCTTCAGTAATTCGTCTACATTCAAATTATGTCAGAGGATCTTCGGATCAATCCCCGGCATGTCTACATGACTCCAAGTAAAAATATTATCTCTCCCTCTGCAGTTTGATCAACTCTTACCTGATTTCTTTTTTTAAGGCTTTATTGATTTGGTTGATTTCTTCGGCTCGTCCTCACTGAGGATGATGGATTCTACCTCCTTAGCGGCCTCGCCTTCTTTTCGTTTCTTGTCGTCCCCTAGATCTAGAGTATCGATTTTGTAAGTGGTGGAGGATTTTTTACGAGCTTCTCTTTCCTTAACTGAGTTGAAATAACATTCTCGTGCCTCTACCTGGTCGCCTTGAACTTCCCCTACTCCATAAGGAGTCCGAAACTTAATCATTTGGTGAACAGTAGATGACACTACCTCAAATTCTTTAAGGTCTACTTGTCCCATTATGATTTTGTAGGTTGAATAAGCATTCTCGTCCATCACAAAGAAATTTATTTTCTTTGTGAGACATCTCAGCCATGTCTACTCCATATTGACATCCATTTCATAAATCCCAAGAGGATGGAATTTTCTCCACTAAAGCTGATTAAAGGATGATTATATGGTATGAGTCTATTTTTACTTAGTCCCAACCCTTTGAAGCATTCTCAGAACATTACATCAGCCGAGCTAACACCATCGACTAATAGTTTAAGAACCTCGTACCCATGCAGTCTCATTATGATCACTAGAGGGTCGTTGTGAGGGGCTAAGATATATTTCAAGTACAACTTTAAGAATCTTATTACCAAGTTATTCATGTTAAATTTTTTTCTCTTACCCGACTTTAAATCGAATGCATTCGAGTTTAGAACTTCACTCTTCTGGATAGCCTTCGCCTCTGCAACATGGCCTTTATGGTCGGCTGTGTCTTTACCACCACCTACTAAACCACTGCATATCATTTTCACTCAATGAGAAATTGAGGGATCAGTTTTCTTCGATGGGAAGTCAGTGTCGGCCTCATCATCATTTGAGGCATTATCATCCTTGCTCAATTCCTATTTACACTTGTCATCTCATCTCCTTTGGGTGCCGTCTCGATCATATTTTTCACCACTCCCATCCATATATTTCTTGAGTTTCCCCTACTTTAGCATCTTTTCTATCTTGTCTTTAAGTGCGAAGCATTTGTCAGTGGTGTGGTTTTGATCCTGGTGGAACTCGCTCCACTTACTTCTATCCCTCTTATAAGGATTGACCTCCAGATTTTTGGACCATCTCAAGGTTGACCACTTTTTATTTCACTCAAGATCATCTATGGAGTGGTTGTCAATGGAGTATAGTCAACAAACTTGTCGTCTGTTGACTTCTTCTTGTTGGTCCCTTTCCTTTGAAATTTTGGGACTTACTACCATTTTCTCCCTTTTCATCTTCTTATTTGTCCATCATGTCCTCCTCAACGTTCATGACTCTCCTGGCCATATTCATAAGTTCTGCCATGGTCTTTGGAAGATCCTCAGTCAGCTTTCATAGGATCGTGCCCTTCTGTAATCAACCCATAAGGGCGGTGATGACAATACTTTCATCATAGTCTTACACCTCCAATTTTTCTTTGTTAAAGAGGGATATGTAATCTCTTAGAGACTCATTTTTTCCTTGTATTACATATAACAAGTGAGTTGTCTTATTTCGAGTGTTTACTTCAAAACAAAAGTTATGGATGAACCTCTCGGTAAGTTTCTTAAAATTCTCAATAGAGTTCTTTGGGAGAGAGGTGTACCATTCAAGCACATCACTAGTAAGACTATTAGAGAAGGCCCCACATCTCATCTCATTAAAGACTGAAAAGATATCTACAACCAATTGGTATATTTCAACGTAGTGGACTTGGCTGTGCTTCCATTATATTTTGGGGTAACAATTAGCGGCTTGAACTTAGCCAGGGTTGGCTATCTTATTATTCTGGCTACGAACCCCCCTGTAGAGGATCTCATCTCTTCAAGATGTCACCAATCTTATTTTCAAGCCTTTGAATAAAACTGTTCCACGACTTATCTGATACAGTTGCATCATCTACATTATCACCAGACCTATATGTGTCGGTCGATCATTGTACTCACTCTCTATCAGCCATCTTTTGATGATTATTGACTTCTCTTTACTCCTCGTCTGAGCCACTTGGAGGCCGACAACCATCACATCCACCATTTATTCTTCAACAAGCTATACTTCGAGACTTGGAAAGTCAATATCTCAAATCACCCACTAGGCTGAGTCTATCAAAGGTAGACCCTTTATTGAGTCTTTTAAGCGCTGAGGCCCGAGGTCGGCCTTCTCGGCTCGGCCTGTCACTGTTTCCCCTACTGACTTGAACTGGGCATAGAGTATCCCTAGAAATCTCAGAGGGTTCCCAATATTCCACATTATCATCACATGGGGTATCTTGAAATGTTTGGCCTTGCTGCCCTAGGCGTAATATCCTAGGGGCGGCTATATCTATATGTCTCTGCTATTGAACTCCCTCTTTATGTGGGGTTAGGGTGGTCCCCTATCTCCAGATTTCCACCCTCCCTGGCGGTCCGAGTTATGATCTCTGCTCCTGGCCACTGGGCCTAGTCAATATGTTTTGGCTAAACGCAGCCAATTGCTCCTATATCTTTATTTGTCAAGATTCCAGTGAGCATAGCGCCGCCGCGACCTCAGCCTTCTCTGATTGAGGCGGCACCTGGATGGAGTTGGGGCTAATGCCTAGTGGAAAATTTGAAGCCATTGAATACTGTGAACGAAAAGAATAAAAGGTGCACTGGAGAGCTGATTGAACTCAATAAAAGCTAAGTCAACTCAAAGTAGAGATCATTTAATAGTGATTCAAGCCCATCCAAATGTGGGGTTAGATCACCACCAGAGAATCAGGTGAGGAGCAATCTATAATGAGAGGAAGAATATGATGATCTCATTCCCACAGATGGAGCCAACTGATGATACCAGTTATTGTACGACCCAGTAATGTAGTAAGAGATCAATCCAAGGAAACCTTAAAAGTGCAACAATGGTGGAAATTAAATATATGAGTAAAGAAGGAGGTGAGGTAATGAGTAGAGAGGCTATAAAATAAGTGGTTCAACCATTTAAACTACTCCATTCTGCATGAGTGTGTGAACTTCACTATGAAATGGTCTCTAATGGCCTTGTGATACAGTTCACTCAACTTTATATATCTACTGTGATTGTAATAGAGGTTTTCCTAGGGTTTGAATTATCGATCTCCTACATTATTGGAGAAGACAAGTATATATAGTGTATGAGATGTATTGAACCCCCCAAACATGTAATAAGCATATGTAGAATGTTCTTTCCAACAAGGTTGAGCCCTCTAGAACTATCACATGTACATCATGATGATGAAATATTCCCTCATGTGTGAGGGAGATCTTGTTATAACAGTCTTGTGAATGTGGGACTTGAAACCCATACGCACTCTTCCATGCATTCCCCAATCCACGCATTCAGCCAGCTGTCCATTTTTTATCGTCTGGTCCAGGCTGAGGCCGAGTTGGTAAGTAGGATACTCTAGTGATATAATAATTTCCATGATAAGTTGAGCCTCCAGTCGGTCCCCGTGTTTTAGGTAAAGGACGAGGCCGAGGATACTTTAGCTATACGTCCAGTGATACTGTTATCACTAATTGTGTTTTGAGACGAGGTCAAGGCCTCTTGCGATGAGTCCAAGGTCAAGGACGATGTACATAGTGTTTGTTCCACTACAGAGCCATAACTTTCCAAACTGGCAGTTCGTCTCTAGTCGGCCTTGGTCGAGGCGGTCCAGTGCAAGGACGAGGTTATACATGGTATATCAATTGAAGTCTACCCTAATAAAATAAATTCTTTTACTCGAGATGAAATCCCCAACCAGCAAGAAGGATGTGCAAAAATTTACAGGAAGAGTGGCAGCTCTAAATTACTTTGTTTCTCGAGCCACAAACAAATGTCGTCCATTATTTAAGGTGCTTAAAAGACCTATGAATTAAATGACGAGGAAGAAAAATATTTTTTAGACTTGATGAAGTGTTTGGGATCTCTCCCACTACTCTCGTGACCAGTTTTGGGCAAGAAGTTATACTTATATTTGGCTATTTTAGAGTCTGAAGTTATCTCGACCTTGATACAATTAGAGGAAGGTGTTCAAAAGTCACTGTACTACACCACTAAAGTGTTTTGAGGAGAAAAATTTAGATATCCACGCTTGGAGAAGTTGGCATCGGTAGTCATTGAAGCCTCCAAAATAATGAGCCATACTTTCAGGCCCATATCAACGTAGTATATTACTGACTTACCTCTGCGACCAGTTTTGCACAAACCTGAAAGTCAGGAAGACTAATGTCTTGGGAAGTTGAGCTTGGATAATATGAAATTATTTATGAGCCAAGAATATCATTGAAAAGGCAAGCAGTGGATAATTTCATAGTTGAATTCATTAATGCAAAGGCACTAGGAAAATAAAATTATCCTAGTGAGAAGACTTCTTCGAAAGATAGCTCAGCACAAAAGAAAATTGAAATGGTTATTGGCCAACCACATTCATCGACTATTTAAGAAAGAGCTCTGCAATTAGATGAATAAACCAATAAGATGTTCAAATATGGAGTACTAGTGGATAGAGAATTCAATAGTGATGTCCCAGTTTGGAAATTATTTGTAGATGGCTCTTCGTAGACTAGTGGGGATGGACTCATTATTAACAATTAAGACGATTTAGATGTAAAGTGTGCATTGAGATTTAAATTTCAAGCCTCCAATAATGAATCCAAATATGAAGCATTAACTACTGGTTTGGAACTAACCTCATCACTAGGTGCCGAGCAGGTGGTAGCGCACAATGATTCACAACTTATTATTCACCAGCTAAATCAGATATAAGGAATTATAGGAGAAATAATTTTAAGATATCTGAATAAGGCCAATAAAGTTATCTTTTCATTTTTTGTTGTTAAAATGGTCCAGATTCCAAGGGTGGACAATGCCTGATTAGATGCTCTTTCTCTGTTAGACTTAGCAAGTCCAATGGAGCTTAGACGAACCATTCTATTAGATATTCCAAGCAGTTGAAGCATTGATGTGGAAGTTGTTAGTATAATTTATGTACAATTAAGGTCCCTCGGGATGGATCAAATTAAAAAATACATTGAGAAAGGATTGTTACCAACTGACCAGAAGGAAGTAAGGAAAATAAGATAACTATGTCTTGGAGAAATGAGTTTTGTACAAAAGGGGCTACGCAGTCTCGTTATATCATTGCGTCCATCCAACTGAAGTAAATCATCTGATAAATGAGGTCCATGAAGGCTCATGTGGCGCCCACTCGGCTGGAAGATCTTTGGTACAAAGGATAGCTATGCAAGGTTACTATTGGCCAATAATGAAATCAGATTGTGTTTCCTTCGCCAAGAGGCATGGAAAGTGGCAAAGGTTTGATGTTATTCACAGAAAACTAGGGGCTTCACTAACACCTATTACTTATCCCTAGCCCATTTCTATTTGGGCAATAGACAAGGTTAGAACATTACCGACCACCAAAGAAAGGTTCAAGTATTTAGTTATCATGGTGGATTATTGTAATACCCCGTGATTTTAATGATTTTTAAAATTGATTATATTTTAAATTAATGGATTAATTGAATTTTATTATTAATTTATTATTGGGGTTTTATCCGACTTGAGGATATTAAAAATGTATGATTCTGAGTATTACTTAAAGATATTTAGGTAATATATGAATGTGATGATTATTGATAATTGCGGTGAAATATAAATTCGGTAATTTCCATTTTTAGTCGGACGCGGTATGGGACGTGTCATGACTAATTTGTTAAATTAAAAAGTAAATTTAATTTCTATCAACCTTATAGTCATTTTGACTGCGTCGTTGCATCCGGAAGGTTTGAAATAGTCAGAAAAGTCTATATGGATGTTAGTTTTGGGTCTCAGGTCATTTGGAAATGATAAGACAACCCAAAAGGGCATTTTGGTCATTTTTATAAGGGGGATGAATAATGATTTCGGATTTTGTCCTATTATAAGTATTTGAAGATTAATTATACGTGGGTTATTCATCTCCTCTACACAAAATAGAGAAGTCATCTTCCTAGAGAGAGTGAAAGGTTGCTTGGGTAGAGAAGGGTTTACTAGGGAAGGAGAAGAACTAAGAACCAAGGGTCACCACCACCAACCACCACCGGAGGTTGACCGGAGAAGGGAGAACCACCTGAAATATACTACACCAAAGGATCAGACCTTCATTAGAGGCAAGTGTTTGATAATGGCAATCTAAGTTTGTATATTTTCCATGTTAGAATAGTTATTAAAAAAGATGATTTTTCATGTTTGGAAGAAATAATGGAGTTATTAAATGGATTTCTGGAAACTGAAAAATATATAGGAATCAAACTCATGTTGAAGGTACTTAGTAATCCACGAAATAATCTGGAATCTCTTGAAGAAATTCTGAAAACCATTGATGTGTTCTTGAAGATAATATGTTGATAATTTTCTGAAAAAAATTGATATAAACATGCTTTTAATTCAATCTCTTGATGATTCTAGGATGTTTAAATTATTGGAAATCATTAATATATGTTGATATATCATGTAGTAAGGATTATAAGTCATTTGGGATGTTAATATGAAGGTTTGAATGATAAAAAATGACTAAACCCGTAGTTGCAGAAATGCAGAAAAACTGGGTTGTTACCTGAGTGATCGATCGATCGATCCCCTGCCTTCGATCAATCGACCTCCCCAGAATTCCTAAAGTTGTTCCTTTTTAATGTTTATTCTTATCCCAAACCTTTGGTAGATCTTTGGTGATTATTAATTGGATATTATGGGACTTATATAAGATCAGTAAGCCCTAGATAAGATTTGAATTAATTTGATTGGTATTTAATTGATTAGAATAATGATAATTAAATTGGAAGAAATTGCGGTTGCTAGATTCATTTGTAGGATTATAATTGGTATGCATAAGGATTAAATATAGGACAAGTAGGGGTGATTGAATAAAACACCAGAGTATCCTTAAGTTTACTATAGGGTTCTATCCTAAGTGAAAGAAGATGTGTTTATAAGAGATTTGAAACTATCGGTTTTAACCCTAATTAACGGGAGAGTTTAATTCGTAGTACTTCGAGAAAGATGATGATATGTACCAGTAGGGTATTAGTGACTTCATACTGAATATATGTTGAGGAAAAACCTATTTGAACCTTGAATATTAAGTGAGTCTCGGGCATAATTAAATTAAGAAGTAATGTTATGATATATTAATACGTGGGATGTAAAGAGATATACCACTAAGTATGGGAATAATCTAAGGGTAATTTGAGTACCTTGTTGATAGTATATTATAGGTATGATAATGCCTATTTGATTAATTTATGATTATGTGTATGACATACCTATCTTACTTGCTATCGACAGGAGGTTTGCGCGTGAGGGCAGTCATATCCTCATGAATCCATGGGATCCTTGATTTGTCGCTCAAGAACATAGGTCTATGAAAGACTTATTGGGGAGTTGATAAGTCCGCTGACTGTGGTAACGTAGGTATGTGCATGACCCATGGATATGAGAACTATGTTCGCCTCCAATTTATTTGTTGATGTTTATGGTTCGAGGAATCCTTACCGAACCTTTAGTCCCCTATTCGGCGACCAACGATGATTGGATATGATAGCAGAGTAATGCATTGCACCGCAGCTGTGACTTGGGGTGCCGTATTATATATATATATATATATATAATGAATTAAACGAATGAATGGATATATTTTTTATTTAAATAATATACTGTCTGATAATTGTAGATAACTGTGAATGGTGAAAAGAATTGAAGTAATTTAATGAATACTTATTGAAGAGCTTAATTAATGTTAATGAGAAACGATTCATTAAAATGAGAAATGTATAAGAATGGTTATATAACGTATGGTATGGGACATACGGGGTTGTGATATGGGAATGGAATCATATTGTGGAAATCAGTAATGAGGAACCATTAACTAGGAGGTTAATAGGAAACGTTAAGTGTGCACTCTAGTTGAGAGGTGAGAATAGCAAGTGAGAGTTGGATACTAACATGTACATAATAAATTCTTTATTGCACTTGTTAAATACTTGTTGTTTTCAAAATCATTTTCACATCGGGCTCTTACCCATTTCCTTGCATATTTTCTTTTCTATTGTACCTCTATATCAAATGTCCAGTTGCATGGACGCCAACATTAGAGGATTATGACGAGCTATGGAGCTATGGAGTTTTTCTTAGATGCCTATCTTCATTGGATTCACAGTATTCTTATAGTTAGGGCATGTCGCCCAAAGGTTTTTAGTTATCACTTTCTATTGGAGTCATATACTATTGTGTTCGTGTCATTTTAATACATTTGTTATTATTGGGATTATTGTAATGCATTAATATTATTTGGGAATGTTTATTCCAATTGCATTTAAATTATTTTGTGTTATCTGTTCAGTTATAAGTGTTGTAGAATAAAATGTGTTGTGTTATTCTTAAACTAAAAATGGATTTTGTTGAATTAAAATTTGGAAAGTTTTTAACACTAGCTTAATTGGGTATTAGGTGAGTTGTAAATATTTTTGACATTGATGCTAATAATGAGCCAGCTATATATTCTATTTTAATTTGGTATGGTACTGGCCACCCGTTATTTAATTAGGCGGGGTATTACAGGTGGTATCAGATCATCAGGTTCTAGTGTCCTTTAGGATCTGTACGGCTTTTTGTGTTTTCAGCCTAGCGTTCTTTGATGTAGAGCCCTATAAGTAGGATTATTGCTTTTCTATTTACACCAACGATCTTCATCTATTTTGTTATATCAAATACTGATAGTGTACTCTCATTTTAGATGCCTCCTCGACGTGCACCTCAGCCCGCCCCAGCTCAGGGTACTATGACTGCGGCCGAAGTTGCTACAATTGTCGCTCACGCAGTCAATGCAGCTCTAGCTGCTATTTAGCAGGCTTCAGCACCGACACCAGTTGTGCCACCCACGCAAGGGTAAGTGTTTCCTACTGCATGGGAATGAGAGAGGGATGCCTTTCAGAAGGCGCACCCACGTGAGTTTCAGGGAGGAACAAATGTTGTGACTGCTAGCCAATGGAAGAAAGATATCCAACGGCACTTGAGAATGCTCAAATGCACTGAGGTTCATCGTCAAATACTAGCCACATTCAATATAGTTGGGGCAGCTTTGCAATGGTGGGAAGCTACGACCATTGTGGAGGAGAGAGACACAATGACTATCCAAGACTTTTGGATACGATTTAATGGGAAGTATTTTCCTTCCGCCATCCAGAAAGAGATGAGGCGGAAATTACTTGATTTGAAGTAGGGAGAGAAGATAGTGGCGGAATACGAGGAAGAATTTACGAGATTAACTAATTTGGTACCAGAAGAGGTACCCATGGAGGAGGAATAATTCTAATGTTCACTGATGGGTTGAACTATAAGATTCTCCAGCATTTATTGGGTAATCTTTCACTACGTACGTATGCAGATGTTCTTAATGGTGCAATGCATCACTACCAGGATAACCTCTTTCATGATAAGGGTGCTAAGCGGGAGTTTGGATCAAACCTGCAAGGTAAGACTACTGGGGGCAGTTCTAGTGAGACTCGGCCAGGGCAGAGTCATCAGCGTCAGGGTGAGCAGGGTTCCCAGACATGGGATTATGATAAGCATTTGCGATTTAGAGATTCTCGATTTTAGGATAGAGGTAATGGGCAAGGACAGGAGGGCCATCAGGGCCAGAGACAGGCTCATCAGGGCCAAGGGAGAGGAGGTAATGGCCAGTAAGGGCGGGGTCAACAGTGGCAAAGTGGTGGAAAGTTTGTGGGAAAATGTTTTGTGTGCTGTAAGTATGGCCATAAATGACAATATTTTCTTGAAAATGACAAATTCCCTCAGCAACAAAATGCTCGACAGGAGCCACAAGTACCAGTGTTTCCAACAGCTGCTCTTCCAGCTCCAGCTCCGGTGCTAGCACTACCTCCCATTCCAGCAGCAACTGTACAGCAGGGTCACTATGGGCGTGTATATAACGTCCATCAGGAAGCGAATCAACAACCACCACCCGCGAATGAGGGTATGTTTTCTATCTAAGGAATTATGAGGCATATATTGATTTTTGTAGCTATTATTGTGTGGGAAAAAGGGTTGCTAAACTTAGCCTATAGCATTATTATTTATGTAGACTCACCGAGGGGTTGGGGACACCTATATTTTTCATGTCATCACGTGGGTCTAATTTTTATAATGGGATTACTTACTTTAGGCATGTCCGAGCATGATGTGACTATCGGCATACATTGACTTGTGGTATATGAGAGCGTATGTACTACTACTATCCAACATCTTGTCTTCTATTAGAATGTAGATGAGTAGAATCTATTTGAGATTGATAAAGCCAAATTTTTTAAAAATCGATAAACCTAATTTTTATATACTATTGACTAAGGACCTAAGGAGTTTTGATGACCGACTACTTTAGGTAGTAGTGTATCGGGGGGTTCTTTGTTTGGATTTCACTTGCGATACACCCCACGCAGGAAACTAATAACTGTTGGGAGTCGAAATAATTTAGGTCTTTAGGATATGAGTTTATAACCTTTGGGATAAATTTTATGATGAAAGTGGTACAATAGGGTGTATGGGCACCCTGGATGGTTAAATGCTATTAGATTTTATAATTGTGAAACAGTGAGTTGTTGTCACTTCAGGATGTATTTACTTGATGATTGAGGATCATTTTTCCCAAACTTTATCACGAGGATGGTATAGGGAAGATTGTGTAAAGTTTATATTTGATTCAGTTGAAACAATATGGCGAGGTTGGGCGTATAACATCAATAGGGATTTTTGATAATGTACTGTATGGGCGGTACGTCTTAGATTTCTTGCGACGAAATTCTGTTATAATGAGGGAAGTATGTAATACCACCTGATTTTAATGATTTTTCAAATGGATTAAATTTTAAATTAATGGATTAATTGGATTTTATTATTAATTAATTCATTGGGGTTTTATCCGACTTGAGGATATTAAAAATGTATGATTCTGAATATTACATAAAGATATTAAGGTAATATATGAATGTGGTGATTATTTATAATTACGGTGAGATATAAATTCGGTAATTTGGATTTTTAGTCAGACGCGGTATGGGACGTGTCGGGACTAATTTGTTAAATTAAAAAGGAAATTTATTTTCTATCAACCTTATAGTCATTTTGACCGCGTCATTGCGTCTGGAAGGTTTGAAATAGTCAGAAAAGTCTATTTGGATGTTAGTTTTGGGTCTCAGGTCATTTGAAAATAAAAAGACAACCCAAAAGGGCATTTTGGTCATTTTTATAAGGGGGATGAATAGTGATATCGGATTTTGACCTATTCTAAGTATTTGAAGATTAAGTGTACGTGGGTTATTCATCTCCTCTACACAAAATAGAGAAGTCATCTTCCAAGAGAGAGTGAAAGGTTGCTGGGGAAGAGAAGAGTTTACTTGGGAAGGAGAAGAACTAAAAACCAAGGGTCACCACCACCAACCACCACTGGAGGTTAACCGCAGAAGGGAGAACCACCTGAGATATACTACATGAAAGGATCAGACCTTCATGAAAGGAAAGTGTTTGATAATGGCAATCTAAGTTTGTATATCGTCCATGTTAGAATAGTTATTAAAAGAGATCATTTTTCATGTTTAGAAGAAATAATGGAGTTATTAAATGGATTTTTGGAAACTGAAAATATATAGGAATCAAACTCATGTTTTAGGTAGTTAGTAATCCACGAAATAATCTGGAATCTGTTGAAGAAATTCTGAAAACCATTGATGTGTTCTTGAAGATAATATGTGGATAATTTTCTAGAAAAAAATGGATATAAACATGCTTTTAATTCAATTTCTTGATGATTCTAGGATGTTTAAAGTATTAAAAATCATTCATATATGTTGATATATCATGTAGTAAGGATTATAAGTCATTTGGTATGTTAATATGAAGGTTTGAATGATCAAAAATGGCTAAATCCGTAGTTGTAGAAATGCATAAAAACTCGGTTGTTACCAGAGTGATCGATCGATCGACCCCCTGCCTTCGATCGTTCGACCTCCCCATAATTCCTGAAGTTGTTCCTTTTTAATTTTGAATATTATCCCAAACCTTTGGTAGATCTTTGGTGATTATTAATTGGATATTATGGGACTTATATAATATCAGTAAGCCCTAGATAAGATTTGAATTAATTTGATTGGGATTTAATTGATTAGAATAATGATAATAAATTGCAAGAAATTTCGATTACTAGATTCACTTGTTGGATTCTAAATGGTATGAATGAGGATTAAATATAGGACCAGTAGGGGTGATTGAATATAACACCTGGGTATCCCTAAGTTTACAAGTGGGTTTAATCCTAAGTGAAAGAAGATGTGTTTATAAGAGATTTGAAACTATCAGTTTTAACCCTAATTAAAGGGAGAGTTTAATTACTAGTACTTCAGCAAAGATGACGATATGGACCAGTTGGGTATTAGTGACTTCTTACTGAATATATGTTGAGGAAAAACCTATTTGAACCTTGAATATTGAGTGAGGCTCGGCGATAATTAAATTAAGAAGTAAAGTTATGATATATTAACACGTGGGATGTAAAGAGATATACCGCTACATATGGGAATAATCTAAGGGTAATTTGAGTACCTTTTTGATAGTATATTATAGGTATGATAATGCCTATTTGATTAATTTATGATTATGTGTATGACATACCTAGCGTACTTGCTATCGACGGGAGGTTTCCGCGTGAGGGAAGTCATATCCTGATGAATCCATGGGATCTTTGATTTGTCCCTCAAGAACATAGGTCTATGAAAGACTTATCAGGGAGTTGATAAGTCCGCTGGCTGTGGGAGCGTAGGTATGTGCGTGACCCATGGATACGAGAACTATGTTCGCCTCTAATTTGTTTGTTGATGATTGTGGTTCAAGGAATCCTTACCGAACCTTTAGTCCCCTATTCGGCGACCAGCGATGATGGGATATGATAGAAGAGTAATGCATTGCACTGCAGCTGTGACTCGGGGTGCCATATTATATATGTTTATATATATATATATATATATATATATATATATATATATATATATATATATATATATATATATATATATATATAATTAATTAAATGAATGAATGAATGGATATATTTTGTGGTTAAATAATCTACTGTGTGATAATTGTAGATAACGGTAAATGGAGAAAAGAATTGAAGAAAGTTAACGAATATTTATTGAAGAGATTAATTCATGTTAATGAGAAACGATTCATTAAAATGAGAAATGTATAAGAATGATTATGTAATGTATGTTATGGGACATACGGGGTTGTGATATGGGAATGGAATCATATTATGGAAATCAGTAATGAGGAACCATTAACTAGGAGGTTAATAGGAAACGTTAATTGTGCACTCTAGTTGAGAGGTGAGAATAGCAAGTGAGAGTTGGATACTAACATGTACATAATAAATGCTTTATTGCACTTGTTAAATACTTGTTTTTTTCAAAATCATTTTCACATCGGGCTCTTACCCATTTCCTTGCATATTTTCTTTTCTATTGTATCTTCTATATCAGGTGTCCAGTAGCAGGGACGCTAACCTTAGCGGATTTTGACGAGCTATGGAGCTATGGAGTTTTGCTTAGATGCCTATATTCATTTGATTCACAATATTCTTATAGTTAGGGCATGTCACCCAAAGTATTTCAGTTATCACTTTCTATCGGAGTCATATACTATTGTATTCGTGTCATTTATTACATTTGTTATTATTGGAATTACTATAATGGATTAATATTATTTGGGAATGTTTATTCCAATTGCATTTAAATTCTTTTGCGTTATCTGTTCAGTTATAAGTGTTGTAGAATAAAATGTGTTGTGTTATTCTTAAACTAAAAATGGATTTTGTTGAATTGAAATTTGTAAAGCTTTTAACACCAGCTTAATTGGGTATTGGGTGAGTTGTAAATGTTTTCGAAAGTGATGCTAAGAATGAGCCAACTGTATATTCGGTTTTAATTTGGTATGGGACTGGCCACCCGGTATTTAATTAGGCGGGGTGTTATAATTACTTCACCAAACGGTTGGAAGTTAATCCCTTGATCGATATGCCCTAACAAAGAGAGTTCGGTTCATATGAAAGCAGATCATAGGTCATTATGGAATGCCCTCCGCTTTTATCACTAACCATAGTACTCGTTTTGAAAAAGAAGAGTTTGAGGAGCATTGCATTTGATCTAAAATTTAGAAACTACATTCATCACCTAGACATCCATAATGTAATGATCAAACAGAGATCAATAATAAAACTTTGCTCATTGGATAGAAAAAATGATTGGATGATGCCAAAGGGAATTGGATTAATGAACTGCACAACGTTCTTTGGTTTTACAAGACTAAACCAAGAACAACAATAGGTGAAGCTCAGTACATGCTCGCATTCAACAGTGAGGTAGTGATACCAATTGAAATAGGTCTTCCAACTCATAGGGCGCTAAATTTTGTTTCCCCCAAGAGTTACCTAATAAGGCGACTAGATCTATACATGGTTGAAGAAGTCATAGAAGATGCAATAATTAGGATGGTTGCCTATCAACAAAGGACTGTTAGTTCTACAATCAGAGAGCCAAGGCGACCAACTTGATATAACGAGATCTTCTACTGAAGAAAGTGATTCAAAAAAATAACAATTTGGAGCCTAACTAACGCAGTCCATATCATATATTGGCAGTTATCTGACTAGGAACATATCGCCTAGAAACAGTGGAAGGCAAAGAGTTTAAGAACCCATGGAATGCCGACCATCTCTGAAAATATTACAAGTAATTTTATTTTTGATGTAATAAGTTATTCAAGTTAAGGAAGTTGCATGTTTATCTCCATTATACTTCCTTTTTATGTTTTGTTTTTCGGAGTATGGTGTGACGCCACCTTAATATTAAAGGCTATCTAATTTTAATTCAAAACCTTCCAATGTCATTTTCAAAATTTTCCAACTTCAAAAAACTCATTTTCAAACTTTTCCAACTTCAGAAAAGCTATTATTCAATCTTTTCCAACTTTAGAAAAGTTATATTCTAACTTTCCCAATTCCAGAAAAATTACTCTTTGAAAACTTCATGTATTATTTTTTCTTTGACAAATCAAGAACAACAAGTTAGTAAAATATCATATAACACTCAAAGTCAAACGCAAGAGGTTTTATCAGAATAAGTTAGAAAATAGGGATAAGTATACATTCCTAATACACTTGGTTTCCACTGATAGCTAGTTCTATAACTTAGTTCAACAAAACAATTTACAATTTTATCTAAGAACAACATTAGTATAATCTAAGGCATTATAATTAGATTCAATCATGAATCAAGCTTTTAACATTTAAGCATGTCATTTAGTAAATAATCCTACCAAATAGTCATTATACAGATTACCTAGTCGACAATAAGATTAATAGTAACCACAAGCTTAAATAAAGAGGAAAAAGTATTGCAAATAAATTCATTTCATTGTAATGAATATGAATTATAAAGTAGAGATCAACAAAGCACAAAATACAAGTTTATTCTACTGGGCGTTTTCCATCAGCCTTTCTCATCCCAACAGGAGGTTCATTAAGAGTCCTCGAATGATTGATAGATCTAAAATCTCTCTTCCTAGTACGGCTGCTGCTTCTCGATCGATAAAGTAGATGCTGGGAATGAACATATTTTACTTCTCCTTCAAGGCTCAAATCCCCAATGTATTTACTGATCAAGCTCTAAGAAATGGCATCAGAAGGAATCAAATTAAGGTCAATAGAGAAAGGAGGATCATGATATTCCAATATTCATGGGTCATGCTAAAACCACTGTTCATTGTCTTTACGTATCTTCATTAGAGCAACATGGTTCAATTTATTCCATTTATATCCCTTATTCCTGGACTGCTCCATGTCCTTGTCAAAGTAAGTCGAGGCCTCATTACACCCATCCATCCAAATAGTCTTGGGTTGGTTATGAAAATGGAAAATAAGTCATTACATGCTATCTTGAAGCTTTTTGATGGCTTTGTCCTTCTCTTTGAGCTTATCAGCTTGGTCGGCCAGGGTTTTCTTAGTTCTCTCTTCATTAATAGTTTTCCTAACAACTATACTTTACCTAGAAGAATGGACTGGCTTAGTTTTCTTCTTCTACAAGGCCTCTAACTCTTCCATTAGCCTAGAATTTTCATTCTTTAAAAATAATACTCCCTCATATGGGTTAGTGTTGGTTGATTGTTTTGAACTATCAAGCTCATTCCTTAGAGCATTATTTTTCTTCTCTAACATGGCAACAATTAATCTGGTACTTTCTAGTTCTTAGTTCAAAGGCAATTCCTTCTTATTCATGGAAGAAGTAATATCTCTTAATTTCTTATCAAATCCCTAGCCTTCACTTAAGGCTTGATACTTATCCTCATAATCATAATTAAGTCGTGCCTTAGAGAGTTTATGGTCATCCTACATTTGCTCAATCGTTTCGTAATAACCCAAATTATTCATTAATGCTCTTTCCAAAAGGCAATGAATATGAATATAGAACTCCTTCACTTTGCTAGAGGCATCAGGGCCGAGAAACCCCACTAGATATTCATTGATTAATTGGACATGTCCAGCCTCAAGAAGATTTCTACACCGCTTGAGTAGGTCGGATCCAGCAAAAACTTTAGCTTTCTTCCTGGCATCAAACTGGAAATTTACAAGCATAAGTTTATGGGGCCGATTAAGAAAAATATACATCATACATAATATTGAAGACAACAAGCAATAATAAATCAACATCACTTGAAGTTGTAGGCAATTGAGTATAAATGTCTTTTCATTGATTATTCCATGGTTACATAGCTGAGTACATAAGAAAGAATGAAGAAGAAGAAAAAAAATACATAAAGGAAAAGACAAAAATTAACCAACTAAAAGGATCTAAACCTTGTCCTTGTTCGTGTTCTTCTCCTTGTTCTTGTCTTGGTAGGCAAAAGGTAGGTCGTCATGATCATCAGGAACCATAGAGGCCTCCCCGGAACCCCCATCATCATCTTCAAAGTTTTCATCCTAATTAGGAGGAGTTCCTGGGTCATGTCTCTAAAAACGTTTAGAGTCTTCTTGAGTACTAACCTCTATCAAGGCCTCTAAATAACCTTCCTTGAAAGACTACTTCCTAACGTACTGGATGGTTGCAGCAGCAAAGGCTTTCTCTCATCCCTTGTTTGCGGCCTCTTCCTTATCCTTTTTGCCCTTGACCATCAGAGTAGACTTATCAGCAGTCAAGATAACTACCTTATCTTCAGCCGCCTTTGCCCGATGTTAAGCTTTAGTAATTGTCAATTTTTCCTGGGTTAACTCATCAATAATATTTTTTCATGTTTCCTCCACTACTCTGGTCTGGTCCTCGACACTCTTGATTTTTTCATGTCAAGCTAATTTTTCTCTCTCCATAGCTTCACTAGAGGCTTGTAAGGATTTTTAAAACCCTTAAGATCTTCCTCAACATCATTCGAGGAAGAGGATCTTATTTGTTCATCCTTCCCCATCATCTAATTACAGTCGACCAAGAACTGTAAGAAAATTAATGTGTTATTAAAAGAAAGGCATGAAAAGTTAATGCGTATCAACAAAAAGGTTAAGAACTTACTAACACCAAAGTGTGAGTCGCCCTCCCATTTAATTGGGCTATAGTCAGTGGGATTCATCCGACCTATCTACAAGTAGATTCATAACTTTTATCAACTCTATACCTAGCCCAGGGTTAATTGAAATAAAAGCCTTTTCAATTTGGCCTTGCTCGACAGAAGACTTTATGGTCAACTCAACTGCTTTGTCAAACCCAATAGACTTTTTGGCTTGATCTTACTGTCCAGACAAACCTTTCTTCAATCTTTTATATTGAGGTTATTAAATTTTGGGCCTCATCAGTGTTAAAACTCGAGGTCTCTTCTCACTGTCTTGAGATTTCTTATCACCCTGGATAGTTTTCTTGGTAGCAGGACGAGGGGACTTGGTCATCAAGTTTGTAATTTTTCATCTCACTATCTAGGTGGAAGGACATGTGAGGATGCTGGTGATATCTAAATGTAATACCCCATATTTTTGGTGTTATTTATTTATTGGATTAATTGAATTAAATGGGTATTAATTAATAATTAATATGGATAAAATACTAACGAGATGTGAGTTTGTATTTGATTATAATGGGTATTATTTTATTATAATGAATATTGAATATTTTGAATTTGTCGTGAAATTGAAATACGACAATTTGTAAATTTAGTTGGGACGCACGTGACAGTCGCGTCAGGAATGTAATTATTTGAATTAAAAAGTGAATTTTATTTTTATCAACCTTATGGTCATTTTGAGTGTTCCAACGAGTCCGAAAGGGTCGAAATAGTCAAAAACACTAGCCGGGGGTTTAGTTTGGGTTCTGGGGCATTATTGGGCCATACCGGTAACTAAAAAGGGTATTTGCGTAATTTTGGAATTTTGGGATTTATGACCAAAGAATTTTGGGAGTTTAAAATAAGTAAATTAATGACCCACTAACCCATTACCAACACTTAGGTGATTAGAGGGCAACAGGAATTTTAGGAGAAGTTAGGAGAAGTTCCCAAAAGAGAAAACCCTAACCTTCATCTTCAACCTTCAACCTTGGGAGAAAAGGGGAGAGCAACCTTCATCAATTCAACTCCAAATTCAGAGAATAATCCAAGGCAAGTGGTTTAATTACATTAATTTCAAGCGAATGTTTCTTCCATGCTTAGAAATTTATAAAATTGCATTGTTTTGGGAGATTGATAAAAACCCATTGAATTGGAATTTGAAATTCACATTTTGGTAAGGAGATTGCATGTAGAATCATGTTTGGGTGATTATTCTGATAGAAATACATCTTTTATAACACAAAAACGGATTTAATTTTGGTTATTGATAACTCTAAATTTCTAGGGTTCATGTTCATGAGATTTGGGGAAAATTGGGGAGATTTGATGATTAGATGTGGTTTAGGATGATTTGATCCCATATATATGTTAAAATACGACCTAAGTATGTTTATAAATGATTAGAAACCTTGAACTACTGTTGGAATGATGTTTAGATGAGATTAGAGGTGAAGAAAATTGGGAAAAACGAGATAGGAGAATTCTGGGCTCGAAACTGTCACCTCGTTAGAAGGCCTGCCCAGCTCATTCGAACGAGCTCATTCGAACGAGCTTCTAACGAGTTGACAGTTTGACTTATAACGAGTGGGATGTTCATTCGATGACTTTCGTTTGAACGGGATCTCATTAGATGCCCACTTCGTTCGAACGAACTCTCGTTCGAACGACCTCTCGTTCGAACGACCTCATTCGAACGAGACTTCTAACGAGTTGACAGTTTGGCCTTTTTGGCCTGGTTTGATTTCTAGTGTCCCGTAACCTTGTTTAATTGATGAGATAACCATCCCGTGTTAACTAATTGGTATAGTTGGAAGATTTGGGATATATTGAGGAGAAAAATTATAAAATAGTGAATTGGACCGAATGATATTTGTGGGTTAGGATGCGAATAACTAATTACGACGTGAGGATAATGGATGATGTGTATATATAAACCGGAGACACGTTTATTGGTATAAGAATGAAAAGTATACCACTAATAAATTATGGTAATTACTAAGATGTGTTCATGCTTATTATATGTATATGATTTTATGTGTATGACATACCTACCATACTTGCTATCACGGGAGGTTTACGTTCGCTTAGGACCGTCTAATCTTTGTGTGCTCGGATTTAGATTGGTACCAAGAGGACATAGTTCAGAGAATGACTTATTTGTGAGTCAATAAGTCAGCTGACTATGGAGCGTAGGTATGTACGTGACCATGCATATGTTGAATTATGTTCGCCTCCATTTTTGTGTGTTGTGCTTATTCTAACAATTCCTGAGAGATTCGAAATTTATAATCCTTATGTACGTGATGTACCGGGATGGATAGAAGAGTATGTGTGCACCACAGCTTAGCCTCGGGATGCTTATATTTTATATTTATGATGTGAATAATATACAGTTAAATGAAAAGGAATTGTTATGTTTAATTGCGAGTATAATTGTAGTAACGTCTTGATAAAGATAAAAAGGGATAGTCGGCTGTGAAATGTTTTGCTAATAATTGAGAATCCGAGTTTAAGTAAGGCTAACTATTTAACTGATGACGTTGGGAATTTATATTATGAATCGTGTATAAAGGTTAGAACTTATGTCGGTTTAGTTAGATATGGATATCACGTGTATGGGTACGGTACGTTAGGAGTGCACAATTAGTCGAGAGGCGAGTATTTCATGTGAGAGCACGTCCTAACATGTATTTTGCATTCATTGTTTTAATGTTATTAAAGCACTTGCTGTTTTTAAAATACTCTCCACTTTCGGGCTCTGACCCATTTGCTTTCAAATCTATTTTTTTGTAAAAACCTTTTTAGGTGCCCACCCACAAGGACACCATGCATAGGAATTCTATTCAGGTGACGAGCTGTAGTTGTTATGGAAGTTACAGGGCCTTGATAGTAGATGCCTCTTTTCTAGTTCTGACTCCATATTCAGTTTCATCATTTGTAGGGCATATCGCCCATTTCTATTTAGAGACATTTCATATTTGAGTTATTCAGATTTTGGCATGTATTTAATTGAGGGTACACTATTCTATTTATTTCAGTTGTGGGATTGTTGTGAGGAGTATTTCCTCCAGACTTATTATTATTTGTTGGTTATTCTTTCATAATTATTTTATTGCATGCTAATCAGATTTAATTTAAAATTTGACAACTTACTTTTTAAATACTAGGTGGTTAGTAATCATTAAAATGTTTTCGACATTGATGCTATTAACTGAACCAACTTGGCATTTTGTATTAATTTAATAAAGGAGTAGCTACCCGGTATTTAATTAATCGGGGTGTCACAGGTGGTATCAGAGCATCAGGTTCTAGTGTCCTTTAGTATCTGTACGACTTGTTATGTTTCCGTTGAACTTTCTTTGATATAGAGCCCTATATTTTAGGACTCTTGTATTCTTTTGTGTATGCTTTGCTCTTCAGCTATTTTAAGTTTATAACTGCGAACTTATAGACTTTACTCTCATTTCAGATGCCTCCACGACGTGCGCAGGGAGTTCCTAGGGATGCACAGTAGGAGCCCCAGCCAGCTCCAGTACAGGGCACCATGAATGCCAGTGAGGTTGCAGCCATTGTAGCCCAAGCGGTAAATGCCGCTCTCGCCGTTGTACTGCAGGCACCACCTCAGGCGCCAGTTGCCGCACCAGTTCAGGCACATGAATTCCCATCTCCTTGGGAACGCGTACGTGATGCTTTTCAGAAAGCGCACCCATCGGAGTTCGCAGGTAGCTCTGATGTTGTGGTTTCAAGTCAGTGGAGGAAAGACATTTAGAGGCACTTGAGGATGTATGAGTGTACCAACGTTCAGAAGCAGGTACTAGATACTTTCAAGATAGTGGGATCTGTACTGCAGTGGTGGGAGTCTATTACCACTGTGGAGGAGAGAGATACTCTCAGGATACAGAAGTTTTGGGTGCGGTTCGACCGCAAATATTTTCTGTTAGCTGTTCACACAGAAATGAGGAGGAAGTTGATGAACCTTAGACAGGAGGGTAAGACGGTGGCCGAGTATGAGGCCGAATTCACAAATTTGCTGAATATTGTCCCGGATGAGATACCGACAGAGGATAAGAAGATCCATAAGTTCACCGATGGATTGACATGGAGGATCCGTCAGCATTTGTTGGGGAACCTCTCGTTGGCCACTTATTCTGACGTGGTTAATGTTGCACTGCCATGATCACTGCTTTCACATGGTTGAGAGAAAAAGATCAGGAGAGTCCAGCCATCAGGGCAGGACTGGAGGAAATGGTGCCAGTGGGGGACAATTTACTCAGGGGCAGAGGCAGGGTGACCAGGGTTCTCAGCAGGGGGATCATAAGAGGTTCAGATCAGGGAATTTCAGGCACGGACAGGGAGGTTTTAGGCAGAGCCATCAGGGTTCGAACGGCCATCAGGGCCAACAGGGGCATAATGGTCAATAGCAGTTTCAGCAGGGCTAGCAAGGCCAGGGCAGAAATGGTAATGGTCACCAGGGACGTGGTCAGTAGGGGCAGCGAGGGGGAAACTTCCAGGGGAAGTGTTTCATTTGTGGTAAGATTGGCCACAAACGTAAGGATTGTCCTGATAGGGGCAGGGCCCCACAACAGTAGCAGCAGGGTGCTCGACACGAGCCACAGAGACCTATGTTTCCCGCCGCCCTCCCGGCACCACAACAGATGGCAGCATTACCACCCATTCCAGCGGTCCCAGTTCAGCAGGGGCAGCTTCAGTTTGGGAGAGTGTATCAGCTCCAGCAGGTCACAACCTCACAGGATCCACCAGCCATTGAAGGTATGTTCTCTATTCAGGGGACTCTGAGGCATATTTTATTTGACACGGAGGCCACACATTATTTCATTGCCATGAGATTTGCACGCACTATTGGGTTATTAGACACCGCAGAGAGCACCGCTACTTGTGTAGATTCATCGTTGAGTAGGGGTTTTGTGATTTCCTTTATTTGTAGAGGAGTGGGTATAGAGATCGGGAGGTTTACTTTACCCGCTGATATGTTAGTATTAGAGATGACCGAATATGATGCCATTATTGGTATGGATTGGCTAGTTGCGTACCGAGCCATGATTGACTGTTTTAGTAGGAGTATTATCTTTGCCATTCCCGGCCAGGAGATGTTTTTAGTGGCGATGCCTCATCCTAAGGGAGGATCGTCCACTCATTTGTACTACATAGAGGAGGAGACCTCAAAGGAAGTGGTGATATCACTTGATTCGATACCCGTTGTTAGTGAGTTTGCCGATGTATTTTAGGATATACCTAGACTACCTCCGAGTAGGGAGATAGATTTTTTGATTGATTTGACGCCGGGCACTCGACCTATTGCCCGCGCACCTTATTGTATGGCTCCAGCTGAGATTAGAGAGTTACGGGATCAGATTAAACAGTTGTTGGGTCAGGAGTTTATCAGGAGGAGTACTTCGTCGTGGGGTGCCCCTGTGTTATTTGTAAAGAAGAAGGATGGATCGTTGAGGTTATGTGTAGATTACCGGGAGTTGAATAAAGTCACGATAGGGAATAAGTATCCGTTGCCCCGAATCGATGACTTATTTGACCAGTTGAGAGGAGATTCTTTCTTCTCAAAGATTAATTTGAGATCGGGATACCATCATTTTCGTATCAGGGAAGAGGACATCTCGAAGACTGCTTTCTTAACGAGATATGGTTCCTATGAGTTTCGGGTTATTCCTTTTGGGTTAACCAATGCTCCAGTCGTGTTTATGGAATTGATGAATAGAGTGTTCAAAGAGTTTCTAGATCAGTTCGTCATTTTCTTCATTGATGATATACTGGTTTACTCCTAGACAGAAGAGGAGCATGCCGAACATTTGAGACAGGTTTTGCAGACACTACGTCAGAACGAGCTGTATGCAAAGTATGAGAAGTGCGGGTTTTGGCTGAAGGAGGTTCAGTGTCTAAGTCGGCATGTCGTTCTAACGATGTGCACATGTCGTTCTAACGATAGTGTGATGTCGTTCGAACGACATCAAATGTCGTTTGAACCACTAAAATACAAGATGTGATTCCATACGACTTCCAACAATAATTATCTCATAATAAATGAAGATAAACCCTTTTAAAAACAATTTAAAATGTTTATAAACAAAATATTCATCCTTTAAAACATTTTTCGAGTCTAATAAATATTTCGCATTCATACCTAAGAGATCGGAATGCAATGAAGACATGAAACATGCACAAATAAAACTCGTCATGGTAATTCTTTGAAGCTTAGCCGCTATGTCTTCTAATAAAACACGTCATAGACTTTATGGGAATCTTGACAAGACAAAATCTATATATGACTCAAACAAGTTTTGTTCCGAGAATAAGTCAAATACATACGATTGACTCAATTGGAAATTTTTTTCTTACAAATCTTCCCCTTTGACTATTCCGGTACTAAACCTAAATAGTTAAATGCCAAAGCGGGGCCGTCAAGACGTATGACACCTAAAACCCATCCAATAAAACCCAAAATAAAAAATACAGGACTAGGACTAGTATATTCAAGTTCGACAAGCTTGAGTTGTTTGAATGTGATGTAGACTACTTGAAATCTTGACTCACCGAAGAATACCTACACACGTGAAATAAACAAATACCCAGTGATGTATGGAGGAAAAAATGATATAAAAATACCAATATGAAAAACAAATCATTTGTTAAACATGTGAGCAATACCAGTATGTGCAGTACATCATAGTAGCAATAAAGTATGAACATATGATCATGATACCATTATGTAAAGTAAAAAAAAATATGCTCAACACTCCTCCTACATCACATAAGTCTCTCCCCCTTTTGTATCGAATAAAAAATAAGTGAAAAAGATAAATAAATCACCAAATATATAGAATTAAATAATCAATCTATGCATATTTAGATAAACATGAAATGCCAGCTAAAAATTATCATAAAATACCTAACTGTATTAGCAAACAGTCACATAAAATGAATCATCAATCTAAAAAAAGATGTGACTAGATGAAAAATGCAGTATAAGAATCAACAAATGAATAATCAATATCGACTACAGGAAAATTGTCCAAATGAATCAAGAATTACCAAAACAGAAAAATATATGCAAATATACGAAGAATGTACTAAAGTAGAAAAATGTGGCTAAAAACAAAGGTAGGTCGCTCGAACGACTAAGCCATGTTGTAACAACAGTGGCAAGTCATTTGGATGAGGTCAGAAATGGCCTGAAATAGAATGCTTTCGTTTGAAGCATCCTTCAAACGATCCTAAAAACAACCATCTAATGACCATATCTAATAAGATTACCACCTTAAAAAATGTGTCGTTTAAAGAAGACTACAAATGAGTTGGACATGTCGTTCGAACGAAGTCCATATGTCATTTTAACGACATCAGAAAACTTTCTATTCCAATCCCAAAAATGTTAAAGTTTTGCACAGTGAAATTTTTTCATGAAAACAGGTACTGGAGATACGAAACAGTAGCCAAACAGACTCAAACATAAAAATAAAAATAAAAAGTAAAAAATAATGTAAGTTTCATGCCAATATAGTATCAATGTGCTTAAACATGGGTATTAAGTGAATGGGCATGAACTACAACAAATGAATCACAACTTGAACAGATCAAAATGATCAAGAAGTTCTAATTGATAGCTAAATGTCATCAAACTTGGTTTTAGCCACATGTAACAATTAATAAATGCGTTAACTAAACGAAACTAATAATATGTACACAAATCCAGAATTGAGACGATTCTACAAATAATAGTGTCATGACATGATTTTTCAACATAAGGATTCATGGTGCAAACCCATTTAAATTCCATCCAAACTCCTTTATATATTCATATTTTCTTTTTCTAGTTGTTTCAAGGCTTCTGTTTTTTCTCAACTTAGAGAAATCCCATTGACCCTATTTTTGCATATAATTATTTTTATTGCCTTAATTTTTTCTTGGGCTCTTTTGAGCGGTGTCTTTCACGACAAGATTATTATTTTATCGCATCCCTTTCCTGTGAACACTCATCATTTTTTCAATTTAAGCATTATCAATCCTCACAGCAAACGGGTCTTACGTGCAAACATGCTTCTAAGTCTTATTGCGCATAAATGAAAAAATTGAGATACAAACGTCTCAACAAACTCAATTACGCATGTGAAGTCAAACATTCATATAAACTCGAGGATGTGTGAAAAGATATCATATATACAAAGTCGAATCCAAAAGAAAATCAACATCGAAACAACCCCATTGCCACATCAAACGTGAAATCTCACGACACAAAAGAAAACCGAAAATATTTTTAATTTTTTCAAAACATATTTTTTACTCAAAAAAAAAATCTTTTTGTATTTTCTCAAAAATATATAAACTAAAAATCTTTTTGTATTTTTCAAATGAGACTCAAATAAATGAAAATATAATACAAAGAGATACACATGTCATATCATTAGCAAGATATAAATAGTGATGCAAAGACTAGCATATGACTAACTTGACAACATGATCATCATTTAGATTTAGCATGGGAAGAGTCAAATGCAACCAAACACGAACTATGAAGTTTAATTCCTAAAACCTCTACGTCCAATTTCCTAACCCAAGTAATTGTGTAATGACGCATGGGGGTTTTGGGAATCGAGACGACTTTATTCCTAAACTTCCTATGAGCATTTTTAATGTCATCACAAAAATGCTTAAGGTCACCCTTCCTACCGCAATGAGAATAAGTGTAAACACGACAAGGAATGTGACCTAAATGTGGACCTCCTCTAACATTCCTAGTTGGCTCTCTCATGAGGTTAGTATTGTCTTTGGGAATAGGTGCAATACGATCATCAAAGCCAATATCACATTTATCTTCCTTGATTTGGACGGTACCTAAAATCCTATCTAACCTTGTCGACCTAGCCTTCAAATGAAACTTCACTATACTCGAGTCTTTCCATCTCTCCTCAAGCTCACTAATCCTAGACTCGAGAAAACACCTAGACGTCTCAAACTCTAGAATATCCTTCTTCAAAGCCTCCATAAAACCACATAGACTATCTCTCTCTTTCTTAACGCATTCTAGTTTCTCCCTAAGAGCCTTATCTCGTGTCCTAATATCCTCAATTAAAGCCTCATTATTTTCTATGGCATGCTCATTAAACTTAGCTTGCAATTTCAAGTTTGACTTTTTCACCTTTGCTGCTTCCGGATACAAATCATTAAAGGCAACTTACAACTCTCCAACATCTATCTCCTCCTCCTTATTAGCTTCATTCTCACTGATTTGGGATTCACACTCAACGACCTCAGAAGTGTCATTCACATGAGTATCTTCATGATAAGAATTAACGTTGTCTCTCATATGACATGCCATGAACGTTACAAAGTTGGGCTAAATGGGGAAACTCTCTCTCTCTCTCTTCTGGTTCACTATCACTTAAGGTCGTATTATATTCTATCAGTTTCTTGCCCTCCTTTTAAGTTTAATGGGACACTCGGCTACCTTGTGACCATAACCCTCACAACCAAAACACCTACTCGACTCATCCCTCTTAACATTCTCACTCTTATTTTTAGGGGCAGGATCGACCTTATTGTTCTTGAATTTCTCAAGTCTTTTGGCATCTTTTGAATGCTTTTGGAACTTGATAAAATTTTTGAACTTCTTTACCAACAATGATACATCCTCAAAATCGGAATCAAAATAGTCTCCTCCTTCTAGGATTTCAAAGCAATGCCCTTTTCTCTCTTCGGCACTTGTTTGGAGGTAAACATATCGAGTTCATAGGTTTTCAAGTCACCTACAATCTCTTCAAGTTTTGTCAAATCAAGCATACCCAAGAAGTTCAAAATGGTCACTTTAGAATAAAATCTACTAGGTAACGACCTTAAGATTTTCTTATTGACACGTTTGTCTAGTATTTTCTCTCCCAAGTTAAATGACAAGTTGATAATATTCGAGAATCTAGCGTAAAACTCATCAAATGACTCACTCTCTAACATCTTAATAGTCTCAAACTGTGTAGTGAGGTTTTAAAATTTAGATGCCCTAACTGTGCTAATACCCTCGTGAGTAAGTGAAAGAATATCCCAAGCCTCTTTTCAGGTTTCACACATCACGATTCAATTATACTCTTTTGGTGTGACATGTGAGGATATTACGTGAAGACCTATAGAATTATAAAGTGCAAGTTTATGTTCAATTTTGGTTCATAACTCAATGATTTTTAAATTAGTGGCCTCTCCCTCTCGTGTGACCAGTGGTGTCCAACTTTTTTCAACCGCTAACCAAACACGCTCATCAATAGATTTTAAAGCACTTGTCATTTGCATGTTCCAATAAGCATAATTTGTTCCATCAAAAACTAGAGTTGTAAAACTATCATAACCTCCGAAATTCATCCTTAAAAGCACAAGGGATCAATACACACAAAAGAATGTTTCTATCTCTGATACCAATTTTTAGGCCCCTTTTTATTTCAAATGTGCTTTAAGGATGTCAAAAAATAATTTTTCTTTCAAAAACCTTTTTCCAAATTTTAACACGCACCAAGTTTGTGAACTAATTTTAATTAAGTCCAATTTTATCTTGTTTAATCCTAAACATGCATCTAGATGATTACGCAAGTATAATAAATAAGTTCACAATGTCGGATGCACGAGGAAATCACAAAGGAAAAAACCTTAGGCGACCTAAGCCAGACAATCACTATGATACGATTTTACAAAGGAACACATGCATACTGACAAATTGACATAATCCCCACAAGCCTTGATGATCTTGTTCTCTTTAACCACTACTCCACAGTGCCCTAGAGCACTTTATACTCTTAACTCACTTGAGTCTACATTGTATAAGTGCTCATCTAGTTTGAAAATAATGACAAAATTGAGTCCATTGCCTAGATTCCAAAAAGCCTCAGACTCTACTCTTTATTCCTCTTAATTGATTGTTTAAAGGTATATTCTCAATCACCCACACATATTAGGATTTCATTCATAACATATATATTTCATAAAATGATTGTGTGTATTTAATACCATTTAAAATTGGTTTTAATAATGGTTTGGGAATTTTGAATGATTTTTGGGAAATTAAAATATTGTTTAAAAAGTTTTTGGGGTCGTTTTGTAATTACTGGTTACATGTTTTCATACCTGAATGTTTGGTTGGGTAAAATCCAAATGCGCTTGAGAATTCAGGGTGTGTGTGTAATTATTTTGAAAACACGCGTGTGTGAGTTCATCTGGGCCTTACACTTGTCCGTATTATAGCGGCTTGATATGTGTTTGTTGGTAGACTCATTACTCGTGCACCTTATTAGCCTTTGGATCAATTCTATCAATGCTCTGCATGCATTTGATCCCAATCCCTATGAACCTCTCTAGACCAATCAGCGTGCATTTAAATCAACGTTATTTATCCACCGTTATATCAAAGTTAATTCCTTAGACCAAATCTCAGCCTTAGATTTGGGTAGGCCTTCTCGATCCTTCCTAGCCTACTATATAAGGAGGCTTACCCTCAGCATTTGGTAACTTTTGGCAGTTCATCTAAATAGAGAGAGAACAGAGAGACGAGAGAAACTCTAAATCGTCCAAACCCTTTTCGTTTTCAAACCCTAATCACATTTCTCCAAAATAGTTTATACCAAAAACTATTCCTGAGTGTTTGAGAGTGTTGTTGGTGGGGGTTTGAAGGGTGTTTAAAGTTTTTTATCCTCTTGATTCGAGATCTTGTTTTCAACTTAGACATTACTTATTAGATCTCAATTTCTCTTTCATAGAAACTGTAGATCTGATCTTTGCATGTCATATTACACATAGATCTGCACATTTTTAGCTTCTCATCTTGAGAAATCGCATTTGTTGATTACTGTTCTGTAAATGTTTTTCAAAACGTTAGAATAAACCAATTCATTTTAGGTTTCTAGTTCTTATGAAACAAGACTATTGACCTAAATGGAATCGCAACTGGAGTTTTTCAATATCAAAAATATTTTAAAACCCTCTGAAGTTGATTAAGACCTTGAAACGTCTTTTGAGCAAGGTAGCCTTGGATTTTGGGATTATTTGAAGTTCAAATAAAGTCTTTTGGTTCTAAAGAAGAGAGAAACTGAAAACAACATCATTTGGATCTGATCTGTAAATTGATAGGATTGTTTGTTTAAAAAAAGTGTGCGTGTGTTCATGCATGTGTTAGATCACTTTCACAAACACTTGACATACTACAATACATAAGTGTTGGCCATAAGATCTTGAATCTTCAAGAGTCGACGTAAAGAATGGAACAAAGTGGAGAATTTAGAAAACTGAGAAAGCCACATTAACATCAAAACTGCAGAGAAGTTAGAATCAAACCAGTGGGTACATTTCTAAACTTGTATAGGTCTTATTAGTTTGCATGTGTGTTAAAAAGTTTGTAACTTGTATATTTTGTTTTAGTGGATTTTTCGTTTGTGACCTAGAAGTCAATGTGGATGTTTCCTGAGTTGGCTGAGGTTTTACCACATTAAAAACGCCTTGTCCTTAAGCTTTCTACATATCCTCTTCTCATTCTTGTGGTTTTACTGAGTTTAATTGATTTAAATTGATTTACTAAACCTGTTATAAAATCTTGAACAAATCTCATGCGTGTTTTATTATATAAATCTTATGTTTATCTGTTTTGTTTTCAAGAAAAGAGTTTCCTCAAAAAACAGTTCAGAGTTACTTCAATAGTTTAATCTTGTATTGAACGGCCTAAGTAACATCTTTTTCAATTGGTATCGGAGTTTTGGAAATTTCTTTAAAGATCTCGTGTTTCTGAAATTTTTTTCTTAAAATCAAACAATGGACTAGAAAAATGAAAGATTTTGTAACTTGACCAAACCTCCTCTCCCTGATGGAAACAACTCGGCTTACTGTAAAGGAAGGATGGTTGCTTTCATATAAGGAACCTTGGGAGATGATGTCTGGGATATTATTGAAAATGCATATACTTATCATACTAAACCAGCCACTGAAGGAAGTAATGAGAGGATTAAGAAAGTGTTAAGTGAATTCTCTCAAGAAGAGAAGCAACTTTCTCGAAACAATAACAAAGGAAAGAATGCCATTTTTATATCTACAAATGAACATGAGTTCAAAAGGATCTCATCTTGTTCTAATTTCGAGGAAGCTTGGGATACTCTGATTACTGCACATGAAGGTGACACTAGAGTTAAGGCTGCTAAAACACAGAGGCTTGTCCAGCAGTATACCTCCTTAATTATCTCAAACACTGAATCTTTTGATGACTTTTACATGAAATTAACTGACATTGCGACCAAATTGCATGCTAATGGGATAACTTATGATATACATGAAATTGTCTCTAAAATTGTAAGATCATTACCACAAAAATTTGATAAAAAAAGATATGCTATTGAGGAAATGAGTGACCAAAATTTCACTCCTGAATTACTCAGTAGTAAATAGAGAACTGTGGAAATGGAATTTGAATTTAAGAAACATCTGACCCAGTCCCATAGAAAATAGATTAGTTCCAATTTTAATTTTGCCTCTAAACTGATGAAATCTGAACTTACTATTCCCAATAATGACTTTGAAGAGGAATGTGATGTAGATAGTTTGGATAATAAAATTGCCTTGATGTCAAAATAGTTTAAGAAAATTGTCACATTTAGAAATAAAATGGCAACCAGACAAGGTAAGAAAAATTATCCAACTCAGTCTAACTACAAACCTCATTAGAAAGGTCCAGACAAACATCACAAGGACATTCATACAAGACCTAACATAGACTTCAAGAACATTTAATTCTTTAGACATTGAAAATTGGGTCATACAGCGCAAGACTATAGAGTTAAATTGAACATGACAAATAAACGTACTAGGGCCAACATTTGCAAAACATGGGATGATTCAAGTGATTATGAAAATGAGGAACCTGAATCATCTTATGTTTTTTATCCTTACATGTCTTCCATTGCCAAGATAATCTATAATGATGATATTCCTGTGCCCATGTATGAGTATGATGATAATAGCTCTACCTCTGTTGTTATGAATCATATTGCTACTAGTTTGGATGCTTTAATTTTTGAGAATATTGCTACTTCTACAACAGGGTGTGTGAGTCAAAGGGAAAGCAATAATGACGATGTCAATGTGTGCGTGAGTTCAAGAATTGAATCCTTAGGGGTCACTTCACACACTACACTTAGTGATTGGGATACTCAATACCTCCCTGATGTTCACACACTTTATGCCAAAACTCTCAAGAAAAGAACTAGACTAGAGAAGACTGTGAAAGATCTCACTAAGAAACTAGAAGAACTTAGTCTAATGGTTAAACTTAGCACTGAAGAGTATACTACCCAATGTCTAACTCATGAAAATGAAGTCAAAATTTTTTATCAAAAATTGAAAATTTTGATTGAAATAAATGAAACCCTGGAGAAAAAATATAAAGGGACTTTATTAGAATTGGAATAAGCTAAAGAAAAGACAACAACTGTTTTCAAAAAAATTGCTAAGTTTGAAAACAATTCCAACTGTTTTAATGATTTTGTTGTTGATTCAAGAACCAATTCTGATGATTGAACTAGAATAGGGTTTTGCCCAAATTTAAAGACACCAACTAAAAACATTGAATCAATCAAGTTTGTGTCAAGAGGTAAAAGACCTATAGAAACTTGTCCAGATTTCCATTCCCTAAAAGATGAGTTTGATGAAAAATAAAAAAAAGTTTAATATTGGGGAATCTAGTTACTCTAAGTGTGATAGTCAACCTAAGGCTAAATACATCTGCCCTCTAATTAGGAAGAGTGTTTCTTCGTTCCAAACTGTACTACCTCGGAATAAGGATCAACATCAAAATCCCATGAAACCTATGTTTAACGACTTTCCTAAGTAGATACCCTCTTCAAGATATCTATATTGCTCATACTGTGACATATACGGTCATTCTTTTGAAGGATCTACTCTTGACATTTAGTAAACCTGTCTGTAATACTCCTCTATACCATAACTTCGACTACTCTAAGAGAAGCCGTAACAATTATGTCATGCCTAGACAACCAGAAAAAAACTCTAACTATAGAAAGAGAAATACCAAACCTAAAAGAACCTTTCCAAGAAGGACAACTGGGAACTTTCCTAAACCAAATGCTCATATTTTCCATAAAAAAGAAACTCATGCGCAAAACATTTTTCAATAAAAATCTAAAGCTCGCAAATTTTATCAAATGAGAGAAAATATGCGCAAAATAAAAACAAGAGCTATTTGGGTTAGAAAAGATGAGATAATACCACAGATGAAGTGTAACATTGTGATTACTACCTTCAAAGACGAACACACCACTTTTGGTTGGTATTTAGACTCTGGATGTTCAAAGCACATAACTGGTGAGGATACAAAAATTTTAAATAAAACCAACTTTGTTAGGGGAAAATTCATTTTTGGTGATGGTGTATCATTTCAAATCATTGGTAAAGGAACACTCCAAGAACAAGGAATGCATGTTCTTGAAAATGTTCTTCTAGTAAAAGTTCTTAAGGCCAATCTACTTAGTATCTCGCAATTTTGTGATTCAAATCATATGGTCACCTTTTCAAAGAATAATTGCAAAATTTTAAATGAAAAAGGTGAGTGCATTCTTATAGGACTCAGGACTCCTGACAATTGTTATACTGTCCAGACTAGTACTGAGGTCTGTAACATTGCCACAATGGATGATAATGAAATATGGCATAATAAGATAGGTCACATAAATTATTATAACCTTAGTAGATTGTCTTCACAAGAAATAGTTAAAGGAATTCCAAAAATCAAACCTATCTCTAATATTGGTGTGGTTCATGGCAGTAAGGAAAAATTGTTAAGGCACCTATAAGGACATACTTTCATAGGTCTGTTATCAATTTATTATGTCATATATCGCTACACCGTCGAAGAGAATTTAAGACACAACTACATCAAAGACGGATCCAAATTACTAAAGTTCTTCCTCATTCAAGGCTCCGCGAAGTTTACTTTGGTAAGGTTATGTTTTAAATACCTTTACTTTTCACTTAGAGCTTTTGGGAGACTTTTACAAAATATTTTCGAAGTGTTAGAGAGAATTTTTTCATAAAATATTGAGAATGAGTGTTTTTTCTAAGTTTTGAAGTGGACCTCGATTTTGACGCCCAGGTCCTTCGCGTGAGATCAGCATCTCGTTCGAACGAGATTGGAAGTCGCGCGATGTCGTTTGAACGACATGCGTACTTTGTTCGAGAGACATATGCTTCTCGTTCGAACGAGCTCAAATTTTGAGGCTGTGCATTTTTGTATAAATACTCATTAAATGGTAACGTTTTCATTAAGAAGTCCATACATTTTCCAGAACATAAACACTGCCAAAGCAGTAATCCTTTGGCTTCTTCTTTTAAGGGTTTAATCCATTTTTGATTTACAATTCACAAAACTCCCATCTTGCTTTAGTGAATTGTTTTGTTGTTCAAGAACACATCTTTGCCTTTGTTCATCTTTTGTGGAGTGCGTCTCTACACCATATGGCTGCTTGTCATTAAGGATCTTGCTGTGCGAAGATTCTTTGTTGAAGATAGGACTGCGAGTCCTTGGAGGGTGCTGCGGGTATTCCCTTGTCGAGTTCAAGACTGCGAGTTTTTGTGGGTTGGCTGCGCATTGATCCATTGCATATTTCTCTATGTAATTGTAAGTTGTGATTTATAGATTCATAGTGAAATAAAGGTTTTACCCGAAAGGGTTTTTTTCCTGAAATCTGTGTCTCAGCATATTTGTTGTGTTGCATACGGTATTTGTTTATGGTTTGACACACGCACCATAGATGCATGTTTAGGGACTGAATTAATAGACTCTAATTAAATAAGTGAGCCAAATTAGATATTTGCGAATTTAATCAATTATCACACAGTCGCACTCTTTTCAAATTGGTATTAGAGCAGGTTACGCTAATTTATCGTGTATTCCTATTTCTAGCAAAATCGTGCGATATTCATTTTTTTTTAAATCTGTTTTGTGAAAAATCGCATTTTTTTCTATGGAGCACTTCTATAATAAGATGCCTATTTTTGACCGGTCTAATTATGCCTATTGGAAAGCTCGTATGAAATCTAGTTTAAAAGCCATTGACGAGCGTGTTTGGTACCTTTGTGAAAATGGGTGGACTCCTCCCACGGTCACCGCTGATAATATCACCTCTTTAAAACCCGTGTCAGCCTAGACTGAAGATGATCATAAAATGTCTAAATATAATTCACGTGGTTTAAGTGCTATTTCTGGAGCTATCACTCCTGATGAGTTTCGCCGAATTATGACGTGGACCACGTCTAAAGAGGCCTGGGATGTTTTTAAATTGACACATGAGGGTACGAACGCGGTTAAAGAATCTAAGTTACAAAATTTGGCCACCCAATTTGAGACTATCACCATGTCTGAGTCTGAATGCTTTGATGATTTTTATGCATGTTTATCGGACATTATTAACACCAGTTTTAATTTGGGTGAGGTGATTGATAACACGCGTGTCGTTAAGAATATTTTGAGATCTCTCCCAAAACACTTTGTTCCTAAAGTCACTATTTTGAACTCTTTGGGAAATTTGAAATCACTTAAGTTGGAAGAACTTGTAGGAGATCTTCAAACCTATGAGATTGACATGTTTCCCCAACCATTAAGGCTAAGGATAATGGCATTGCTTTAAAGACTCATTGTAAGAAAAAGAAAGAAAAAGTTTGAGAGTCCAATTCTGAGGAAGACTTTGATTTTAATGATACGTCCTTGTTTACGAAAAATTTTAAAAAATTTCTCAACATGAAAAAAAATAATTCTTCCAATAAAAAGAAATTTTTTGAGAAAAATAAAAAGAAAGGAAAGGCCAAAGAAAGCGGTGAGAGAGAAAAAGAGAATGTCTCAGATGAGGAGTGTGAGGAAGATCTTGAGAAAATGACTTGTTTTGAATATGGGGGTAAGGGACATAAGTCGTTTGAGTGTCCAACATGGGTTAGCAAGAATGGGAAGAAAGTAGCCATGCCTGCCACACTTAGTGATAGTGAGGGTGATGAGGGAGATGAGTCCGATAAAGGTTTGGCACATGGGATGGTTGTCGCTTTTTCTAGTCGTGTGTGCACACCCACTTTGTCTCACGAGAGTGCACACGAGAGCGATAATAGTGATTTGTGTTCTTCGAGTGAGGATGAGAGCGAGGAAGAAAGTGGAGATGAAAGTGAGCTCCAAAAATCTTTTAGGGATTTGTACACCGAGACCTTGAAAACTAAGAAGTATAATCGTGATTTAGGTCATCGGGTTTTAGATTTGGAGAGAGAGAAGGAGGTTTTAAGAAAGGAGAAGTGTGATTTGACCAACACATTGTCTAGTCTGACGACACATGTATCCCAACTCGAGAATGATCTTGAACGTGCTAGGGAGGTCAATGTCATTTTTGAGAATGCACCTAAGAAGGTTTAAAAGGTGGTTCTTAAGGGCAAAGGTGAGAAGTTAGGAATAAGTCATGATGGTGCTTCTATTTCCCAATTAGCACCCGAGACGATTCCCACTTTAGTGTCAAATTAACGCGAGTCTAACCCTAACCCACCTTGGAGTCCCATTCCTATTTGGAAAGTGCGTCCTAGAGTTTTTGAGAGAGGTGTTACGAGGCCTATTTATGTTTGCTCAGATTGCAAAAGGAGAGGACACCTTAGGGAATTTTTCTTTAAGTTGGGGTATGTGTCACGTTTTGCTTCTACACGTGTTTCTGATGTACATGCACCCACACATGATTCTATACATGCTCCCAGAGACTATATGAGAGAGTTTGCACATTTAGGTGAGAAAGTTAAGTTTTTAGTCAAAACATCACAAGAATTGATGAAGGTTTTTCATAAGTTGTCACCACCTTTGCAAAACCTCTCTACACCTAACGATTGAGGTTTGACTTGTTTACTAGCATAGGGTGATTTTCATGATGACATTGTTTGCTTATTGCTAGTATGTATCATTTTTGTATAAATTTTTTCTTTTGAAAATTTTGAAAAATACAAAAAGATTTTATTTTGACAAAATTTTTAGAAAAATCCAAAAATATTTTTGTATTTTGTTTGCACCGTTTATGGATGAAGACTTAGGATGACCGGGTCACAACATCATTCCATTTTCCTGTGACTATCTGATAGTGTTTTGAGATAATAGGTCAATTCATCCTTGTGCTTCATAATGTTTGGAGTCATTAAGATGTAATTAAGTGTTACTTCCTACATGTTTGACTCGCATTTCCTTTATTGCACACATGCACAGATTTGTTTGATTATTGTGCTTGTCTTATCACATGTTGGTTGGGTGTTTTCACTTCAATACCGTCCTTAAAACAAACCAAGCGCGATAAATTTTAATAAGTAAATTGTGCATATAAAAACCGTTTTGTGAGTTTGTGTGTTTTGTTTGAAAATGGGGAAGGGCTGCGAAAGGTTCATTTTACCTTTGCGAATACTAAGCCACCGTTAAATTGGAGCTAAAAATGGAAGAATTTTATTATCCAGGGTTCAAAGAGGTTTAAAAGAGCCCGAAAAAATTTAAAGGCAGTAAAAAGAAATTCATGCCAAATTATGGCCATTTAGGTTTTTGCACCAGTTCTCCAAAGTTTGAGAATTTAGTTTATTCGCCTCTAAAAGAAAATATATATGAGGGTGTTTGGTTGGAGATTTTAAACGGGTTTGCACATCCTTGAAAATCTTAAAAAAAGCGTTAAATAGTTTTGGACATTATTGGTGTGGAAATCATTTGACTTTGATTTGTTGATTTGTAAAAGACAATGTCATTCAAAATCAACAAATTTTTACACCTAAGGATTCTTTTGATGTTCATTCGTTAGGGGTACACGTATGCATCGTGCACATATGATTGATTGAGTTTACTTATCTATTGAATGTGTTCACACCCATTAATTCCATTTCCATGACTTGGTTTTTCTAGTTTAAATCCATGGTGTGATTTTTTTTGTATACTATTTTTGTATGAAAAATCCAAAAATAGTTTGTGAAATTTGTGAGTTATCCCTTTCCATGCGCATAGCTTGATCTTTGTTTGTATTGCATTTTATCGTGACACTCCATGTTTTGATTTTTTCTTCTTATCTGTGTATTTTGGGACATCATAAAAAGGGGGAGAAAGAATTATCATGTTATGGGGGAGTTTTTGCATTATGGGGGATATTTGATTATTAATGCTTTATTCTTATATCATTTCAAACTCGATGTGTCACGAAGGTTTTTGCTTTATCTCATGTGTGTAGGTACAAAGATTGAAGATCGTGATGTTGCACACCCTCATGAGAAAAGCTTTGAGATTTGACGAAGATGATTGAAGAACAATTTTGAGTTCATGCAAATTTATTCATGGGAGGGTAGATTTGTTTAGACGTTTTGGTTTTTGATAATTTGGATTTTTTATGTATGTACCGGCATAGACATAGGAGGAGATTTGTAAGGATATATTCTCATAAGTCCTTTATCAATTTATTATGTCATATACCGCTACACCGTCGAAGAGCATTCAAGAGACATCTACATCAAAGAAGGATCCGAATTACTCAAGTTCTTCATCATTAAAGGCTCCGCGAAGTTTACTTTGGTAAGGTTATGTTTTAAATACCTTTACTTTTCACTTAGTGCTTTTGGGAGACTTTTACAAAATATTTTCTAAGTGTTAGAGCGAAATTTTTCGTCAAATATTAATAATGATTATTTTTTCTAAGTTTTGAAGCGGACCTCGATTTTGATGCCTAGGTCGTTTGCGCGAGATCGGCATCTCGTTCGAACGAGATTGGAAGTCCCGTGATGTCATTTGAACGACATGCGTACTTAGTTCGAGCGACATATGCTTCTCGTTCGAACGAGTTTGAATTTTGAGGCGGTGCATTTTTGTATAAATACTCATTAAATGGTAACGTTTTCATTAAGAAGTCCATACATTTTCCAGAACAGAAACACTGCCAAAGCAGTAATCTTTAAGCTTCTTCTTTTAAGGGTTTAATCCTTTTTTGATTTACAATTCACAAAACTCCCATCTTGCTTTAGTGAATTGTTTTGGTGTTCAAGAACACATCTTTGCATTTGTTCATCTTTTGTGGAGTCTGTCTCTACACCGTATGGCTGCATGTCATTAAGGATCTTGCTGCGTGAAGATTCTTTGCTAAAGATAGGACTGCGAGTCCTTGGAGGGTGCTGCGGGTATTCTCTTGCTGAGTTTAAGACTGTGAGTCTTTGTGGGTTGGCTGCACGTTGATCCATTGTTGATTTCTCTATGTAATTGTAAGTTGCGATTTATAGATTCATAGTGAAATAAAGGTTTTACTCGAAAGGTTTTTTTTCCTGAAATCTGTGTCTCAGCATATTTGTTGTGTCGCATGCGGTATTTGTTTATGGTTTGACACACGCACCATAGATGCATGTTTAGGGGCTGAATTAATAGACTCTAATTAAATAAGTTAGCCAAATTAGATATTTGCGAATTTAATCAATTATCACACAGTCTCACTCTTTTCAGCACCTCATAAGAAATTTAAAGATATCCTTACCTCTAAACCCTTGGAGCTCATCCATATGGACATAATGGCTCCTTCTCGTACTATTAGTCTCCGTGGACACAGTTACATTCTACTTATGGTTGATGAATTCACTTGATTTACTTAGGTGGCCTTCTTAAAACAAAAGTCTGATACTTTCCAAACTTTTTTGAAAATTCTTCATCGGATTGAAAATGAGAAGGACACTCAAGTAAATAGAATTCGTAGTGATCGAGGTGGAGAATTCATAGATACTGGAATTATAAAGTACTATAACTCTAATGGTTACAAACATGAGCTTAGTTCTCCTAAGACTCCTCGATAAAATGGAATTACTGAGAGAAAGAATTGTACTTTTTAAGAGATAGCACGTGTTATGATTCATGCCAAATGCTTACCTAAATATTTTTGGGTAGAATATATTTGTATTGCTTGTCACATTATCAATAGGGTATATCTTAGGAAGAATTCCAAAAAAACTCCTTACGCACTATATGGGAAAAAGCCCAATCTTCAATAACTTAGAACCTTTGGTAGTACGTGTTATGTCTGCAAAGAAAGAGAACACTTATTCAAATTTGAGACTCGTGGAGATAAAAGCTATTTTCCTAGGATATTCACCTGAGAGTAGAGCATACCGTGTCTATAATCCTTGCACAAAAACCTAAATGGAATCCATAAACGTTATTGTAAGTGACATTACTATTGAGAGTAAGATTAGAGAACCAAATATTGTGGAAGAGTCTCAAAATGTTTTAGAAAATGACTCTCGAGAAATAGATGATTTTTTTACCAATTGAGACACCTAAAGTACCTAACTGGGTTTCTAAAGATCATCCCATAGATAACGTTGTTGGTAACCCTAGTGATCCTGTACATACAATATCTCAATTAAGAAACCATGCTCACTATGCATGTTTTGTTTCCCTTGTGGAACCAAAGAATGTAAAAGAGGAAATGAATGATATTCATTGGATTTTTGCCATGCAAGACATGCAGGAAGAACTTCTTCAATTTTTCATTCGTCATGTTTGGTATCTTGTACCCAAGCCTGATCATAAAAATGTTATTGTCTCATGTTGGATATTTAAAAATAAATCTGATGAAAGTGGGATAATCATTAGAAACATCGCCAGATTAGTTGCTCAAGGATACTCTCAAATTAAAGGAATAGATTTTAACGAGACTTTCACCCCTGTTACTCGGTTTGAATTTGTTCGTCTTCTTTTTGCAATAACTTATTACTTTCATTTTACGCTTTACCAAATGGATGTCAAATCTTCCTTTCTTAATGGAATCTTGACTAAAGAGACCTATGTTGAACAACCCAATGGGTTCATCGACCCTCAATAACCCAATCATGTTTATCGTCTTAAAAAGGCGTTGTATGGTCTTAAACAAGCACCAAGAGCCTATTATGAGCGTATATCTGACTTTATCTTATACAAAGGTTTTAAGAGAGGTGGAAATGAACAAACCCTTTTCGTCAAACATTTTGACAAAGATATCATTAAAGCTCAAGCCTATGTCGACGATATCATTTTTGGATCCACTTACCCTTCAGAAGTTAAATCTTTTTCTAAATTTATGCGTAGAGAATTTCAAATGTCTCTTATAGGGGAGTTACAATTTTTCTTGGGTCTTCAAGTCAAACAAAATTCAAAAGGTTTATTTGTTTCGCAATCTAAATATTCTTTAGAGATTGTCAAAAAAATTCGGGCTTAAAAGTGCAAAAGATTCTAAAACTCCCATGAGTACTACGTCCAAATTATCCAAGGATGAGAATGGTAAATCCATTGACCCAACTCTATATCTTAGTATGATAGGAACCTTACTATACCTTACTGCCTCGCATCTTGATATTATGTATGCTGTTTTTGTGTGTGCTCGTTATTAAAATAATCCGAAAGAGAGCCATTTGGTTTGTGTTAAATGAATCATTAAATACATAAAAGGCACTCTAAATTTAGGACTTTGGTACACCAATGATACTCCTTGTACTATAATAGGATACACTGATGTCGATTGGGCGGGGTTTACTGATGAAAGTAAGAGCACATCAGGAGCGTGTTACTATATCGGTAATAATTTGGTAGGATGGAGTAGTAAGAAACAAAACTACACTTCTTTATCACCAGTTGAATCTGAATACATAGTTGCTGGTAGTTATTATGATCAATTACTTTGGCTTAAGAAAATGATAAATGATTATGGTATTCGAGAAGATCAAATTCATCTCTATTGTGATAATCAAAGTGCGATCAATATCTCTAAAAATTCTGTTCAACACAGGCGAACAAAACATATAAAAATTAGACATCATTTTATACGCGAATTAGTTGAAACTACGGAATTAGAAATCAATTATCTTCCTACCGATTTCCAACTCGTAGATATGTTTACCAAACCTTTGGATTAAAATAGATTCCTTTGTTCATTTGAGATAAAATGGGGGAGAATTTGAGTCTTATGAGTTCATTTTTTTGTAGATATTTTTTATAAGCTTAATCTTTGTGATTATTTACAGGATTCTGTACAGTTGTATTCAACAGATGTTATGGGGTATTGGTTTGTAATTAGTTGAGTTATGTAATTTTTTGTTTCTAGGAAATGGGTAGATAGAATTTTTGAATAGGAATAGGTTTTTCCTTATGTCTTTGTAACCCTACGAGTCCTAGCTAACTCAAAGGAGATTTTGTCTCACATTTCCAAATGGGGAGATTGAAGCACCTTATACTCTTGACTCACTTGAGTCTGTATTATATAAGTGCTCATCTAGTTTAGAAATAGTGACAAAATTGAGTCCATTCCCTAGATTCCAAAAAGACTAAGACTCTACTCTTTATTCCTCTTGATTGATTGTTTAAAGGTATATTCTCAATCACCCACACACGTTAGGATTACATTCATATCATATATATTGCATAAAATGATTGTGTGTATTTAATACCATTTAAAATTGGTTTTAATAATTGTTTGGGAATTTTTAAGAGTTTTTAAAAGATTTTTTGGAAATTAAAATGTTGTTCAAAAAGATTTTGGGGTCATTTTGTAATTACTAGTTTCATGTTTTCATACTTGAATGTTTGGTTGGGTAGAATCCAAATGAGCTTGAGAATTCAGTGTGTGTGTGTAATTATTTCGAAAACACACGTGTGTGAGTTCATCTAGGCCTTACACATATCAGCATTATAGCGGCCTGATCTTTATTTGTTAGTAGACTCATAACTCATACACCTTCTCAACATTTGGATCAATTCTATCAACGCTCTACATGCGTTTGATCCCACCACCTATGAACCTCTCTAAACCAATCAGCGTGCATTTAAATCACCATTGTTCCTCCACCGTTGGATCTAAGTCAACTGCCTTAGACCAAATCTCAACCTTAGATTTGGGTGGCCCTTCTCAATCCTTCCTAGCCTACTATATAAGGAGGCTTACCCTCAACATTTGGAAACTTTTGGCAGTTCTTTTAAATAGAGAGAGAAGAGAGAAAAGAGAGAGGAGAGAGAGAGAGAGAGGAGATAAACCAGAGAGAGAGAAACCCTAAATCGTCCAAACCCTTTTAATTTTCAAACCCTAAACACATTTCTCCAAAACAGTTTATACCAAACACTATTCCTGTGTGTTTGAGAGTGTTGGTGGTGGGGGTTTGAAAGGGGTTTAAAGTGTTTTGTCCTCTTGGTTGGAGATCTTATTTCCAACTTAGACATTACTTATTATATCTCTATTTCTCTTTCATAGAAATAGTAGATGTGATCTTTGCATGTCATATTACACATATATCTGCACATTTTTAGTTTCTCATCTTGAGAAATCGCATTTGTTGATTAATGTTCTGTAAATGTTTTTCAAAACTTTAGAATCAATAAATTCATTTTATTTTTCTCGTTCTTATGAAACAAGATTATTGACCTAGTTGGAATCGCAATTGGCAGTTTTCAATTTCAAAAATATTTTCAAAACCCTCTGAAATTGATTAAGACCTTGAAACATCTTTTGAGCAAGGTAGCCTTGGATTCCGGGATTTTTTGAAAGGTCAAATGAAGTCTTTTGCTTCTGAAGAAGAGATAAATTGAAAACAACTTCATTTAAATTTGATCTGTAATTTGATAGGACTATTTGTATAAAATACATGTGCGTGTGTGCATGCATGTGTTAAACACTTGACACACTACAACACATTATTGTTGGCAATAAGATCTTGAATCTTCAAGAGTCAATGTAAAGACTGGAACAAAGTGGAGAAGTCAACAAACTGGGAAAGCCACATCAACATGAGAATTTCAAAGAAGTTAGAATCAAACCAGTGGGTACATTTCTAAACTTGTATTGGTCTTATTATTTTTCATTTTTGTTGAATATATTTGTAACTTGTATATTTTGTTTTAGTGGATTTTTGGTTTGTGACTTAGAAGTCACCGTGGATGTTTCCTCAGTTGGGTGAGGTTTTACCACATTAAAAACTCCTTGTCCTTAATCTTTCTACATCTCCTCATCTCATTCTTGTGGCTGTGCTGAGTTTAATTGATTTAAACTGATTTACTAAACCTGTTATAAAATCTTGAACAAATCTTGTGCCTGGTTTTATTAAACACATCTTGTGTTAATCTGTTTTGTTTTCAAGAAGAGAGTTTCCTCAAAAAATAGTTTGGAGTTACTTCAATAGTTTAATCTTGTATTAAACGGCCTAAGTAATAGATTTTTCATGCCCAAGATGAAATCCTTTTACGATAAATGTCCACATCACACGTGTCCACAAATGGCTTGATGTCCACTGATGTATCCTTGGCAATCGTCTATGATTAGGAACACGAACTCCTTCATTTCTTTACGGAAAAACCCAATGAAACCTTTTGTTCAACATGGATGAATAAACCCAGATGGTGAAAACAAGATATTTATAGAGATATAATATGAAAGTTCGAATTTTTAAACACTAAGGATAGTTTTAATCTTTGAAAACTTTAGAAGACTTATGCAGAAAAATGAGAGTGTTCCAAACTATATTTTGGTTTTGCATTATATGACATTCTCAAATAAAAATTATTTAAATAAGAATTCTAAGTTGGCATGTCATTTTAACGACTTTCACATGTCGTTCTAATCACAGTGTGATGTCGTTTGAACCACGAAAATACAAGATATGATTCCATTTTGATGACTTCAATTGTGTTAACAAACTCGAAGGTGTAATAAGATGCCCCATCAACATCATGCTCCTATGCATCAATTAGCTTTGTCTTTTGGTTAGGGGGAGCCAAAAACTTTTTTAATTAAATCTTCAGCCACTGCCTTCGGGGACCCAAGGTTCATATGTCTTGTTTGCAAGTAGGGAAAACATTTACACTGACATTTTCTAATGGTTCAATAACATATTTGAATACCTTGTCTTATCCTTCGATGGCTACTTACTGCCACCCGAATGGATAAAGCAAAGAGTATCCATCTTTGTTGTCCGTGACAGGCAAAAATCCTTTTGGTAATAAATCCCTTCTGCAGCAAATGAAGTTGATGTCTGATTAGACAGAAAAATCCAAGGGGCTACGATCGCCCCAGCTGAAATCAGTTGACGTCTCCTAGGTTTATCTTGATGAGGGGAAGTTCAAGTTGATGATACTTGCTCTGCCCTGATAAGAAAGGGAAAGAATATTCGAGTTTGTCCATGCCTATACAACCCTAGAGGGTAGATGTGTTTCACAATTGTATCTGATGGATTGAAGGTGAATGTTGTGAACACTCTTCCAACTTGAGGTCCACCAATCTCGTGTGTTTCACAATTCTATCTGATGGATTGAAGGTGAATGTTGTGAACACTCTTCCAACTTGAGGTCCACCAATATCGTATGCGTTTATCATACCTTTACATTATTCCATTGTAACCAACAATTTTCCGCATTCTTTAAAAAAACATCTTCAAATGTGCCAACCAAAAAGAATAGTTAAAAACCTAACTAAGAATGATTGGTGTAAATCCATAACTCAGATCATAAAAAATAGTACAAAACAGAGTATACCTTAGTACTAAAGTCAAATAACTCTGCTGATCAATGTTGATTTAGGTTTCTCCTGGGATGGTTGATGCCTCCCAAGTCTTATCTGCTCAATGCTACTCAAGGTGAAGCCATTGGTAACTATTACCACGAACTCGGATGTTATAACATGTTGTTTAGAGTTATGGACCAGCAGCTCTATGTATGGGCACATCAGTTCCACCTCTAAAGTAAGCAGAGTCGATCAGTTAAGTCCCAATACAAAATCTTAGCTACACTATCAACATATATTTTAAAGAAATAAAGATTAATAAGATGTAGAAAAAACAGTTACGATCAGTATCAATAATTCCTGATTTTAAAAACCGATATAATGAATCAACATGGTGGATGGTGGTAAGGCAGTAGAAGTAGTGGCTTACGGAAGTTTATGTGAGCGCGATTGATTGTCAATGTCGATATCGATTGTTGATGTCAATGTCAAATATTCAAATCGTTGGTTAAACATTTGCACCTCAAAATATCAAAATACTATATTCAAACATTAAGGTTAAGATATGTACTATCAACAGCAAATTAGAGAACAGAGATGTATAAAAAAATACTCGCTCTATTGCATTATGAACACCATCCTTGGTAAAGTAATTAAAACCATACAAAAAAGGTACCAAACCAAAACCACCTATGTCAACACCACTCAACCCTAAAACACAACCACCACTGCCTAGGCGGTGACAATTTCTAGGTCCCTAACCTAGAAGTTGGAATTTATACAATAGTAAAACAAACAATAAATATCATATAAGTAAAAAAAAAATTGAATACACAAATGAGGTGAATCTAAATTTTCACCTTGAAACATTAAATGAACCTCCAAATCAAGAATTTATCTGAGTAATTACAAATGTAGGATTAAGTATTATACCGAACAAAGAGATTTTGCTCTTGGCATGAAATATTTTGACCAGTGAAATGGAGATCACTCGCGAATTAAAAAAATTTAACCAAATACATAACATTCCTAAAAAGGTCAATGGAAATTCAAAAAAATATTTTATGAAAACTTTAAAATCAAAATCATAAATTTCAAATGAGGCTAAAGTTCATAAACAGATTCAGTTAAGTTAGACTTGAACACAATGGACTTCATATGAAAATTAGTAAACCTGGTAGATGAGAAAGAATCAAAAACTAAATGTTAAACAAATATTTATTACAGTTCCTTAATTGGAAATGGCAGTCTATATCAAATGTCATCCTTAAATGTAAGAGTAACTATAAAAGTAACAATTAACCATGCAACATAAAGGAGGAGATGTCAAAATGAATTGATTTTTAAAGCTATATGTGCAAAAATTGTATTAAAAAATACTAAATGGCATATAATGATATGATGGCAACGCAGTGTTAATATGATTGATAACTAAGAAACCAAACACGCGTGTCATAGTGTTGAAGCAATAGACCAAGTTCTATAAGGGGGACATATGAGCATTACCATAATGGTAGGAGTTGTATCTAAAGCAATCAAAATCCAATTCATAATGTCTTTCTTGTAAATAAATAACACAAATCAAAATATTACAATTCAAAGTACATTACCCAATCCAGTATTTAATCGATGTTAACACTCTTGTACAATCACAGGTTATGGACATTAAATCACAATTTGATAAATTTTAAAAAGCCAAAAGAAATTAATACAATCATTAGTGCATGTTTAGAGACAAAAAACGCATTTAACTGTACTCATTTGAAAAGTGATTTATCCACTGTCAAAGTGCTTCACCAAGAAAAAATCCATAAACTAATGATAACACACACAAAAGTCCACAAATAATCTCACCACCACGTCTTGTTATGTATAGTATCAGGTCAAAGGCACACGGTGGTCTGGAACATGTCCAGTGTTAGGCCTAAAGCATGCCCCATGTATCTGGATCATGTCCAGTTCTTGGCTCAAGGCAAGACCCATGCTTGCGACAATATACACTTGCACCATATCTGCACAAATTGAGAATAATGAACACAATATACACTTTCACTAAGAGGTAAAGTTGAGAAGAAAATTTTCAATCCGAACTTATAAGATGATTTCACAGCCACAACAACGGGTAATCATAATACTAACCAACATTATTTGTTTTAACAAAATTACCAGTAAATAAATCCCCGTGACAACAAATTAACCCAAGACACTTCTAAAAGAAATTTCAGCTATAATAAACCTAAAAGAAACACTAAAATTGATTGCAAAATAGAAAAATATGAGAATAGTCATTGGCAAATGAGATGAAATATCCGTTAATAACTAACTATTAGAATAGCATACTGACAATTATGTGTGTCGGATCCAAAATATGTTGGCGCAGGGTTCCTGAAAGAAACAATAATAATATAAAGGCTCAATCAAATGTGACTAAATTTAAACAGGTGGGCCTACGTAGATTATAATGAATGGGAACCGAAGATTTAGAGAAAACTACAGATTGTGAATAAAAGACTAATGTTGGCGGATATCCAAAACCAATGGAAAGGAAACAAATACTTAAACACATAAACATTAGCACACTATTCTCCTAGAAAAACAAACACGAACATAAGGAAGGGAAAGAGTTACATAGACATTCATATTTTAAAACAACCAACATACATGAGTTTTTCTCAAATCCGAAATCCTAATTATACAATTGACACAACATGCATGCATGTGTTCATGAAAGTTACTTTTTTCAAGAAAATTATAACCTAAAAATGCCAAAAGCTTTAAAACTACATTGTGCATTGAGGATTGATGTAATCAAATCAAGTATTTAAGAATATAAAATATGAAATAACAAAAGAATATACCTGATTTTCTAATTTGATTGTGAGTTGAGGGTCTATCTGCAAAACAGAGCATACAAAATTTTAAAATCATAACCACAAAACAAAAATGAAGATAAAAGTACCCTAACAGCCCACCCATTTTGGAAATCAAAACCCTAATTTCATAGTTTCGTGTGTAGGAGAAGGCGGCAATGTAAAGATGAGGTAGGTATCGTGGAGCTGAGGAGGGAGGTAGCACGAAGGTGATGGTGGCAGCCGCGTGGAGGTGAGGGCGAGTTTCTTTTGTGGAAGGGTTTTCGAGTGAGATAGAGATGGAGGTGAAGATGGCACTTTTGATCGAAAAAAAATAAACTGAAAAATGGGGAGAGAGAAAGATACGTCAAAAGAGGGAAAGTAAGTACTTTCTAGAAGAGAAATAAAAATTACTCATTTAACCCTTATTTTGAATTAAAGTAAGAGAGCAAGATCAATAGTAGTGAGGAAAAAGAGGGGGAAGCAAAAATAATAAAGGTTAAAAGAGGAAAATGGAATAAAATAATCTCAACCGTTGGATTGTTGCATTGTTGGTTTAATCCTAGCCCCTAATTAGCTTATCAACTTAAGGAATAGTAACCCATATTGTACTCCTTATTATATAGATATTGTGAGAACCCGCCATCGGAAATAGGGGGTGGCTAGCCCGATACTCCAAAATAACGGAATCATGGATGGAATCATTCTCAACATCACAACAAAATAAGAAGTATACGGGATAACCACTCCCTATTTCAGAAAAATGGGTTGCCAAAAATTTTGATTTTTAAAGTTAATAAAAAAAAACAACTTAAAAACCCAATAAAAAGAAAGTGGAAACCCAAGAATGTAATATTTCATACATCTCAAATATACAATAAGGGACCGAATATGCTTTCGATCACAGACTCATAAAATAAAATTAAACAAGTTCATTAAATTACATATTACATTACATTAATCAAGTACAAAAGATTGGGCCTCTCGCCCGAGTAACAAGACTCGACCTTAACTAGAGCGAAAGGATGACGACGTCTATTTCGAAATGTCCCGTAATACCCGCAAAGCATAACGGCTCGCCAAAGACACCGAGATAGGAAGTCAGATCAGGCATCCTTGCGGGAGAGTACCTGAGCGAATACAAGATGAATGCACAATAAGAAATATGAACGGGTCAGGGACCGGTTCTATATGACTACCAGATGAATAAAGAGTATGACAGTTATGAATTATAAGGCATGATGAAAGAGAAATAAGAATTTACCTACACAATTTAAAACATAAGCTAAGCAGGAAAATAAAATGAGTAACATTAATCTATAACTTCATCATGTGCACCAATTATCTCAAATATCTTTTCCTTAATAGGCATATATATATATATATATATATATATATATATGATCACAATCTTATGGTCTATATGGAATTTTTATCTCAATTTTACCTTTTGTAAAAATCCTTTCCTTATCAGGAAAATAGTCATTTTTAAATGCTCTTTGTGGCATTTCAATGTGCTCTTTGTGGCACTTCATTGTGCTCTTTATGGCATATCTCAATACATCAAGTCCCACTTGATTATGGATAGTTATATTTATATACATATAACGATTCTAAGACCGCTCGTCCGGGTTTCCCCACTGTTCGCGCCCCTAAATGACCATTATCTTCCAAGGCCTATCATCGAGACAACCTGGGCACCTATAACGCAAGACGTCGGGAAGCGTCCATGTGCCTGCGGGGTAGTCATAAACACACCCAAAATTACCTACCCATCGCAGAAAATATACAACACAAATTCTCACATGGCCTAGGACTATATCCACCCTGCATTCATTAGCCAGGGGGCTTCACCTCAGACGCGAACTTCCCTTATGTTGTCCTTTAGAGAGGGTGTGTTTAAACCATTTTATTTTCCATTTTCATATGTTGGTTTCATTTTATCCGAAACCATTACCATTTACATTTTATAAATCATTTAACTTATTATCCAGAGCCATACGATAAATTATATCGTTACTACAACCTCAAAGGAGTAAATAAACTCTTAATTATATCCAAACATTTTGGGGTATTACTTTAAAACCCCAATACTATCACACCTCAAAAGAATGAATAAACTTTCAATTCATTCTCCCAACACACTTTTATGGTGTTATTATAAACCATCAAGATTAACATAGATCAATGGAGCCTCTAAATTCTCCCAAACATAACACTACGACCCCTAGTTTCATAATAATCAACTAGAAGAAAGAATTCCCTACCATCAATTGGCATATCCCCGAAAAAGTCCCCACATAACATATTCCTAATGTAGGGTAATTAACTAACTCAACTAAGACTCTAGGAAACTAAGTTTACTTCATTCAAGAAGGTTCCTAGGCCCTAGACTTAAAGAAATGACTTCAAATTGAGTTATAAAATTAACTCCAAAATAGTAGGAAAACGAATCGATTAGCCCAAAAAGAGAATCGGTTCGGACATGAAGACCTGGGATTCTACAACTGCCGAATCGATTCAGCTTGGGTCTGAATCGATTCGGTCCAAGAAGAGTTGGAAACTGGCCCTTAGCGAATCGATTCGCCCTGAGGGCCGAATCGATTCGGCCTGGAGAAATTGCCAAGAATGTCTTACGGGTTGTAAACCCTAGATTTTCCCCAAAACCAAATCCTACTCCATTTTTACCCACATTCATCGACATAAATCTACCCCAAATCATCCTACATGATGTATAGCCAATATAATCCATAATTTTATCATCAAGAACTAAGATTAGGGTTTAAATCCCATAAATTCCATTTTTTGATCCATAAATGCAAATACACAACTATCACAAAATTTACTCATCTTAAATCATATATTAGCAAGTAGAAAACTTGCCTTAGGATTTTAGTCTCAGATTTCTTTGTGGTAGAAACAATCCAAGCTCGAAACTCTCTCTTCTCTTCTTCTTTCTCTACTTTTCTCTTCCTCTCTTTCTCTCTCTTTTTCTCTCTAAGTTTAAGACATAAAATGGGGAAATGAAATAAGGGGCAAGACTTAAAAATCATGGCTTAAGTCTAAAGTTTCCAAATTAAGTGGTTAATATCACATTAAAATGACTCCCATTACGCATTCACATTAAAACCAGGTAAAAGTGTCTGAAACCCAAAAGTACAATATGGCACTTATTTTGACTGTCTCGAACATTCCGGGACTAACTACACCCTCTAACCTGGCATCCGGGAATTTTATAAATTATTTGCAGTTCCAATTTCACTTAAACCGTAATGTCATTTTAAATACATGACACTATAAACATGCAACATGAGGATATTAACCTACAAATACGGTAAATATACAACATTCCAGTAAATATTAACTTCCAATTCATTCAATTAATATTTAATCCAGTTCCAACATTTTATATAATTACCTTATGCGGTAAATAAATACAACAATTAGCCTCCTAAAAGCGAGGGTTGTTATATATATATATATATATATATATATATAGAGAGAGAGAGAGAGAGGAAATAGAGAAACAAGCGAGAGCCCGAGTTTGAAAATATTTTTCAAGTGCATAAATGCCATATTTAAAAATATGAAATTTCTCATATTTAAATTGGTATCTCACTCCCATGAGATACCCGTCACCCCTTTTCTAATAGTGCCCACCTATCGCATACCTTTTAAACAACCAAGTTAAGCTACCCTGCCTAACTAATCTATTTCTCCCACCTTCTAAAAGAATCCTCATAAACCCGAGTACTAAGGGATAAACTTCTCCCCGTTACCAACATTGCGATACGTTCATGCGTGGGGTGTCTCTCGAAGAGAAATCCAAATAAGGAACGTCCCTGATACACTACTACATGACAATATTGATCGTCGAGATCCATCAGGCCCTCAGTACATAACACATATTATAAAATCACGTATATATTTATAGTTCTCACCACAACCTATGATTCACATTCACATAAGTCTGTATATAAATATCCCGGAAGGGGAATACACATTATCATTCTTTACATTCTTATATACGTTTACTTTATATGATATATCATCTCCATATACAAGCAATATACTATCACAACAAGTATAATTATACCTATCACAATCATAAGTATAATGACCATCCCTTCGGGCTATAACTCGAGGATGCAGTCTCATAGTGCCTATCCAAATCCAGGTTTACTCACTCAACCATGGTACCAAGCCAAACTCACTCATAGTCATGGTAAAAATACATAATGGTGGAGGTGGTAATGTTCCCTACTGCAAGTGGAATACACACATCGCACTCGTACACGGGATGGTATGACCTGGGGATATACTCTCCTTACTCCTTAATCCAGGAGATTCACCCACATCCCGCAACCTCCCTAGAGCGTACAAGAGAAAATATAGTCTGGTTGTCCAACCCTATGCTCGGGGAAGCCCGTGGAACCAGCCTCTAAGATACAAATATACCAATCACACACAAATATATATGTATTTCCGTATAATATTTTATATACCGTAACAACGTCGTATATATAATCTATATCACTTCTCAATATGTATGGCTATAATTGCCAAACTCTCATAGCGATAGCCAGTAACCCTGAATGGTCCCATTCATAATAGTATCTAAGTATTCGCACACTTATGATACTAAACTTATAAGTATTCTCATACTTAATATATAACTCTCAGCTTAATCACTTTTAAGGATTTATATATATTCCCAAATAATCGAATTTGTAATAACTAAATAAGTATTCTATCGACTTATTTAATTTCGTACGTATCGCATCACTTATAATAATAATCGTCAATAGACATACCGTATAGTCGCTCAATCCTCGTTAGCGCATATCCTAGATTCCATTGTAATCGCACCCTAGGATTTACTCAAATGTATTCATCCCATATACATTCTAACCGCGTAAATATATCCAAACGTACCTGTCGAAGATTTCCCAAGACTATTATTCATACATTCATTAAATCCATATCCCGGATTGTACATCAAATTAACCCGAGGTTCACTCTTTCGATCCAAGGTTTACTCACCCTCAATATCATTATCTAGAGTCATAATATCACTTCTAGAATCCCCTAAAATGATCTACAAACAATTTTAGCCTTAATTCTCCCAATATCAGGTTTGATTTCTAGCTAACGATTTTGATCTCGGAAAGCCTTCCATAAAAAAATCATTCTAAATTTAAAACAAATAAGAAAAGTACGTGGTCGGTGCCCATGTGACCGTATAGAAAATATCTACAAATTTCATTTTTTGACCAAGTGGGGAATCGATTCGCTTCTAGGCCGAATCGATTCGGAAATGACGTTGTCTTACTATTCATCATCTTCTCCAATTCCAAATCAAACCAAAACATAATCAATCCAAGATTTATGGTTTTTCACTTCACCTGCCAACAATATAATCATATACACATCATTTGTTTTAACCAACACAACATTAATTTCATGGGATTCATCAAGCCACTCAAGAATCTAACCCTAAATCCATTAAATTCATTTCTCACAAAAACTACACCATTTTCATCCATTCAAGCTTAGATTTCTTGTGGAGCAATTACTACATCAATTTCTATGAGTTCATTTCACAAAAACCCATTTTTATTCAAGAATCTCAACCCAAAATCATATTTTTTTTCTTACCAACAATGATATGAGATACACACAAATGAATAAAGCAAGTAAACACTTGCCTCGTGGATAAAATTCGATGACCTCGAGTCAAATCCCGCGGAGTTTGGCCCGAAATCCAATTTTCTCTCTTCCTTTCTCCTCTTCCTTTGTCCTCTTCCTTTCTTTCTTTCCTTTTTTCTCTCTTTTTCTTCTCTCTCTCTCTCTCTCTCTCTCTCTCTCTCTCTCTCTCTCTCTCTCTCTCTCTTTTTCCTTTATAAGAGATAGTAAGGGTTTATCCCTTATAAACCCAAAATGACTCATTTACTCAATTGTGAGTCCCTAATAGTCCAAAAATCCCCGGAACTCAAACATTAACCCCGGGTAATCTATTCTAACTATCTCGGACATTCCAAAACTAACCTTACACTAAAAATCTCCATCTGAGTTACTTAACTAAAATTCAATATTTAAAACCAACACATCTCAATACACGTTTTCTACAACGTAAGATAATTCTCGTCTCTTTACCCAGTTGCGACTTGATATAAAAACATTCCGACTCATTTACTCAATCCTCGAAGTAAATGTAACACATGTCGGTAATCATCTAATTCTTATTAATTCAAAAATTCACTGTTCACTAAAATTCTTCAAATTGCCAAATTATGCCCACTTATGAAATTCAAACATCCATAAAAGTACGAGGTATTACATTCTACCCCCTCACAATAGAATTTTGTCCTCGAAATTAGGATACGATCAGTACTACCAACCTACGACTGCTAATCACACTTCATCCTGCACACACAAGTCGAAAGGTATTAACCCAAATCGTACCCTACCATATAATCATTCATGGTAACCACCCATCTCAAGACTTATACTCTAGCTCACTAGCTTAACAACAAGATTAACTAAACCTTTGTATGCAAACACATTACCTCGATCGTAATGTTGAATCTAACAACGACGCATCACACCTAGTTCTTTTATAACCGCATATAAAGAAAACGAGCCTATAATCGTTGCTCTAACTTATTGATCCCCTCGGAGATCCGCTACTAAGCGTCCACTCATCTACATCAGGACATCTAATTTCCCTCAATAAGGAAATTACACTAACTCTTGACTACTCCCGTCACTCTTATCGCTTAGTTTGGATTATCGCGTGCCTCCTACGACATTCCATCCAACAAACTTCAATCTCATTTATAACTGCCCCAAAGCATATTCTTCAGCTTTATATAATACGCGTCTTCTATTTCTGGAGGTATGTAAAATCAACTTAACAAGGTGCGTATACACCCAAAAATAAATGCCTATCAGCACCACTACTGCAAACGTCACAGACGTAACACTCTCTTTAAAAATGGGCCTCACTTTTTGGCTTGGTACAAACACCTGGGATTTCTTAACCCAAAAAATTCCAAAATTCAATCCTTCCTAAACCTAGAAATCCAATTGTTCATAAAGTTAACCTGCCATTCTTCTCGTGGTCAACTCACAACAATCTCCCTATATCAGTGCCACTAGTCCTACTGGCCTTACTTCATGGTAGTCAAAAGATCGGTGTGTTTCCTACACAAGTAAAATGAGTAATATTCTGACTATGTCCTTAGTTCCCAAGACCTCTCTCAATTTCCGACATTCTCTCGGTTTCATGCGTGGGACATCTCTCAAAGAAAAATCCAAACAAAGAACCCTCCCGTTACACTACTTCCTCGCATCGTCGATCTTCGAGATATAATTGCCTAAGTCACACCATCGGGACATTCTAAACTCCTATCTCACTAACCTACTAACATACTTCTACCACTAAGTCCTTCCCTATTGGTTAAATGGAAAGTCTAACTAATCGGGGTGTATATACCCTACACAATTGTTACGATCATCATACACAAACGTGTTACCTAAAAATTTGCCTCCTATCCACGACATGGATATAGGCCTCGAATCAATTTCCTTAACCTTACCTCACCCGCTTACTTGCCATGTGAAAAAAATTTCTAGTGCTTTTTCCATAGCACATCTACTTTTTATTAGCCCCTAATCATCATATGACTCTCAGCTAATTTCACCAAAACCAACATCCAAGCATACCATAATATCTCTCCACTCCCGATGTCATTAAGGTTCATGCGTGGAGTGTCTCGCAAGCGAAATCCAAACAAGGAACCCCTCCTATACACTACTACTTAACTTCGTCTGTCGTGGATGTATGTCTATGCAAATCATGTAAAATATTTAATCATGCATACCTTATATCGCATCTATAAGGTCCCCATGCATTAAAGTCATGCTAGTGAAACATATACTCACTGAAGTTCCAAATGCATAATAAAGGTGAGCTCAACCTATATCCAGGTGAGATATCGCAACAACAACCCGTTCCACCTTGGAACCGCTGATACGATAGTCTTGCAATCATTAGCCTACTACCGCTCCGATCATCCACACTTACATTACACTTATAATAGTATTATACTTGTACAACACACAAAAAATGAGCAGTACAAACAAGATATAAATTCAAAACACTAACACCCGCTTTTCACAGCGAATGAAAAAAAATAGATTCTCACTATCACGGAAAAACATATAGATATATATCCTCTATATAATGTTATCGATACTACCAGTAAACTCGAATCACACACACTAAATACTGTAACTCAATCTTGACACAAAAAATACACCTCCTTCGTCCCAGGAGAATCTCATAACAACATTCTTACCAATCATCCTACCAACTCCAATTGGTTCCCAGACATAATACACTAGCCTTAACCGGAACGAAACTACTTTAATCGATGCCCCACCTCGGCACCTTATTCTTATCCTTTAACTCCTATCGGGAAAGATCAAAGCATGTGGTTGTACACTCCACATTGCAACATTCCCCATCTCTGGCTACCCTGACCATGTTAAGGTTATCATTATCTCAGACTCTATCACCTCGATATTAACAATTGCCCTCTAGTTCCCTTAGCTCCCCCGATTAAAAGGAAACAAGATACCGACCTCAACTTCCTTATTTCACAGAATTCCCTAGGTGGATGTCCACTAATGGGGTCCCACGAACACAAATTCTCCATTAAGTGTTAGAAACACTTACTAATGAGCCTATCATTCCACTAAAATACTCTCTCCTCATTGTACCTACCTTATTTCGGTACAAAGTTTACTTATCCATGTAACTCTTTATTCACTGTCGACCTCTGACTGAGTCTCATGTGAATAATTGAGAAACTGAGTTCTCTTCGTATCTAATAAATCAAAGGAACTTACGGTTAAAATCATCCGTAAGATCCCTCTATGAGCAAAACATCCTGCTCCCCCAAATATGGTGATCACCATTCCCACCATTTCGACATTGCTCCCACGAGTGAAATTTTTTTCCCCATATCTTCACATATTGGCATTTTTATACCCTGCTCAAATTTAAATCTTCTGAGCCCTATACTTACACCGAATAAAGCTACACTACCTCCATATAAATTAAACTTCAACGAATGTTCCTTATCAAGGACCCTTTCAAACGTTTTCCCAATTTACTTCACTGGGTATTTCAAATTAGTACCACTCTCTATACGTAGCGGTACGTAAATAAATATAACTACTACACTTTAGTAGTCGTTGAAACAATCCTTGACAATGCCACGAGGGAGTCACCTTTGTTTCGGTCCTCGTTCCCAACTTTAACTTATAGCTCTAACTAAGCCCCTCCCCTTGCTACCCTCATCATGACCTTCCCTGGTCGCCCTTCATCGATCAGCACAGGACTATTGAACGACCGCGCAAAAAATTTACTATAATCTTACATACTAGCAAGAGAACAAAATCCTACAATAGGAATCCACAATCCTAATCATAAGGCTCTATATCAAATCGAAAGCAACGCTGAAAGCGTAGTACATCTACACAAATTCTTAAGGACACTAGAACCTGATGCTCTGATATCACATGTGACACTCTGCCTAATAAAATACTGGGTGATAAATCCTATAACAAATTAAAATAGGAGTCTCATACGGTTTATTCTTAGCATCACGGCCGAAAACTAAATTAATTACTAATAATCTATTACGATGGCATCAAAATTTTACTTAGCTAATCTTTTTAACCAAACGAACTAAATAAAATATTCACACAGTTTATAAGAAACAACTGAAATGAAATAAAATTTACCGAACACTCGGTTTAACATAATATAACCAAATCAAATTCCTCACTAAAAGACGGTAAAAGATTAAATGAATGCAGTTGGGCTATTGGATCGAATGTTTCTACAATACCTCCTATCTACATCTCAAGGATAGAAGCATTTACTATAAACCTGCATTTATGCACAGCTGCTATAGAAAATGTTTGACTCAAAAGAATCAACATCCAGGCGTCCCTATGTCTGGACACACACACACACACACACACACACACACACACATATATATATATATAGCAAGAGAGGGGAAAATAGAGAAACGGGTCAGAGCCAGAGTTTGAAAATATTTTGCAAGTGCATAAATGCCATATTTAAAAATATGAAATTTCTCATATTTAAATTGGTATCGTACTCCCATGAGATACCCCTCACCCCTCTTCTAATAGTGCGCACCTATTGCTTACCTTTTAAACAACCTAGTTAAGCTACCCTATCTAACTAATCTGTTTCGAACACATTATAAAATAATCCTCATAAACCCAAGTACTAAGGGCTAAACTTATCCCCATTCCCAACATTTCACCATGTTGGTGCGTGGGGTGTCTCGCGGAGCGAAATCCAAATAAGCAACCCCCCGATACACTACTACATGACAATGTTGATCGTTGAGATCCATTAAGACCTATGTACATCACAAATATTATAAATTCCCGTCTATATATAGTTCTCACCACAACCTATGATTCACATTCATATAAGTCCTGATATAAATATAACGGAAGGGGAATACACCTTATCATTCTTTCCATTCTTATATACGTTTACTTTATATGATATCTCATCTTCATATATAAGAAATATAATATACACAACAAGTATAATTATTCCTATCACAATCATAAGTATAATAACCTTCCCTTCGAGCAATAACTTGAGTATGCAGTCTCATAGTGCCTATCCAAATCCGAATTTACTCACTCAACCACGGTACCAAGCCAGACTCACTCATGGTCATGGTAAAATTACACAACGGTGGAGGAGGTTATGTTCCCTAGTGCAAGTGGGATACACACATCGCACTCGTACACATGATGATATTACCAGGGGTATACTCTCCCTTCTCCTCAAGACAGTGGATTCATTCACATCGCGCAACCTCCCTGGATCGCACTGGAGAAAATATATAGTCTGGTTGTCCAACCCTACGCCCAGGGAAGCCCGTGGAACCAGTCTCTAAGATACAAATATACCAATCAAACATAGATATATATGTATTTTCGTATCATATTATATATAATATATGTCACTTCTTAATACATATGGCTATAATTGCCAAACTCTCATAGCGATAGCCAATAACCCCGAATGTTCCCATTCGTAATAGTATCGAAGTATTCACACACTTATGATACAAAACTTATAAGTATTCTATTACTTAATATATTACTCTCAGCTTAATCACTTTTAAGGATTTATATATATTCCAAAATAATCTAATTCATAATAATTAAATAAGTATTCTATCGACTTATTTAATTTCGTACGTATCGCATCACCTGTAATAATAATCGTCAATAGACGTACCGTATAGTCGCTCAATCCTTGTTAGCGCATATCCTAGATTCCATCGTAATCGCACCCTAAGATTTACTAAAATATTTTCATTCCATATACATCCAAACCGCATAAATATATCAAAACGCACTTGCCAAATATATCCTCTGAATGTTATTCATACATTCATTAAATCCATATCCCGGATTGCACCCCAAATTAACCTGAGGTTCCCTCTTTGGATCCAAGGTTTACTCACCCTCAATACCATTATCTAGGAGTCCTAATATCACTTCAATAATCCGCTAAAATGATCTACAAACAATTTTAGCCTTAATTCTCCCAATATCAGGTTTGATTTCTAGCTAATTATTTCGATCTCGGACAGCCTTCCGTAGAAAAATCATTATAAATTTATAAAAAATCAAAAAATACTGGTCAGCTCCCACGCGACCGTATCAAAAAGATATACAAATTTCATTTTTTGACCAAGAACCAAATCGATTCGCTTCTCGGCCGAATCGATTCAGAAAGGACGTTGTCTTACTATTCATCATCTTCTGCAACTTCAAATCAAACCAACACCCAATTAATCCAAGATTTCTGGTTTTTCACTTCACCAACCAAAAATATAATCACCTAAACATCTTTTCTTAATCAATGCACCATTAATTTCATGGTATTCATCAAACCTTTTAAGAATCTAATCCTAACTCCAATAAAATCATTTCTCACAAAAACTACACCATTTTCATCCATTAAAGCTTAGATTTCTTATGGAATAATTACTACATCAATTTCTATGAGTTCATTTCACAAAAACCCATTTTTATTCAAGAATGTCAACCCAAAATCATATTTTTTATTACCAACTATGATATGAGATACACACAAATGAATAAAGCAAGTAAACACTTGCCTCGTGGATAAATCGGACGACCTCGAGTCGAATCCCGCGAAGTTTGGCCTGGAATCCCATTTCTCTCTTCCTTTATCCTCTTCCTTTCTTTCTTTCCTCTTTTCTCTCTTTTTCTTCTCTCTCCCTCTCTCTCTCTCTCTCTCTCTCTCTCTCTCTCTCTATTTTTCCTTTATAAGAAAGAATAAGGGTTTATCCGTTTAAACCCAAAATAACTCGTTTACTCAATTGCGAGTCCCTAATAGGCCAAAAATCCCCGGAACTCAAACATTACCCCAGGTACACTATTCTGACTATCTAGGCCATTACAAAACTAACCTTACACTAGAAATATCCATCCGAGTTACTTAACTAAAATTCACTATTTAAACCCAACACATCTTAATACACATTTTCTACAACGTAAAATAATTCTCATCGCTTTACCCAATTGCGACATGATAGAAAAACATTCTGACTCATTTACTCAGTCCTCTAAGTAAATGTAACACGTGTTGGTAATCGTCTAATTCTTATTAATCCAGAATTCACTATTTCACTAAAATTCTTCAAATTACGCGCACTTATAAAATTTAAACATCCATAAAAGTACGGGGCATTACATTCTCCCCCCGTACAATGGAATTTCGTCCTCAAAATTTGGATAATACCGGCACTACCAACCTAGGATTTCTAATCACACTTCATCCTGCATACACAAGTCGAAAGGTACTAACCCAAATGGTTTCCTAGACACGTAAAATGAGTAATATTCTAACTATGTCCTTAGGGCCCAAGACGTCTCTCAATTTCCGACATTCGCTCGGTTTCATGTGTGGGACATCTCACAAAGAAAAATACAGACAAGGAACCCTACAGTTACACTACTTCCTCGCATCCTCAGTCGTCGAGATATAACGGCCTAAGGCACACCATCGGGACATTCTAAAATCCTATCTCGCTAACATACTAACGTACTTCTACCACTATGTCCTTCCATCTTGGCAAAATGGAAAGTCTAACTAATCGGAGTGTCTATACCCTACACAATTGTTATTATCATCATACAAAAATGTGTTGCCTCAAAATTTTCCTCCTAGACACGACATGGCCATAGGTATCGAATCAATTTCCTTAACCTTGATTCAACCGCTTACTTGCCGTGTGAAAAACATTTCCAGTGCTTTTTCCATAGCACATCTATTTTTTATTAGCCCCTAATAATCACATGACTCTTAGCTAATTTCACCAAAACTAACATCCTAGCATACCATAATATCTCTCTACTCCTGATGTCATTAAGGTTCATGCATGGAGTGTCTCGCAAGAGAAATCCAAATAAGGAACCCCTCCTATACACTACTACTTAACTTCGTAGGTCGTGGATGTATGTCAGTGTAAGACCTGTAAAATACTATATCCTACATACCTTAGATCACATCTATAAGGTCCCCATGCACTAAAGTCATGCTAGCGAAACATCTACTCACCGAATATCCAGATGCGTAATAAAGGCGAGCTCAACTTATATCCAAGTGAGATATCGTAACAACAACCTGTTCCACCCTGGAACCACGGATACGAAAGTCTTGCAATCATTAGCCTGCTATCGCTCCGATCATCCACAATTACATTACACTTACAATAGTACTATAATCGTATAACACACACAAAATGATCAGTACAAACTAGATATAAATTCAAAACACTATAGCCCACTTTTCACAGCAAATGAAAGAAAATAGATTCCTTGTACCATGGAAAAACATATAGATATATATCCTCTATATAATGTTATCGATACGACCAGTAAACTCTAATCACACATAAGAAATACTGTAACTCAATCTTAACACACAAAATATACCTCCTTTGTCCCAGGTGAATATCATAACGCCATTCTTTCCAATCACCTTGGCCACTCCAATTGTTCTTAAACATAATACACTTGACTTAAACGAAAAAAAAACTACTTTAATAGATGCCCCACCTCGACACCCTATTCTTGTCCTTTACCTCCTACCGGTGAAGATCAAGGCATGTGGTTGTACACTCCACATTGCAACATTCCCAAAGTAAGGCCAACCTGACCATGTTAAGGGTATCAGTATCTCAGATTCTATCACCTCGATCTTAACAATCGCCATCTAGTTCCCTTAGCACCCCCAACTAAAAGGAAATAGGATACCGGCCTTAACTTCCTTATTTCACTGTATTTCGCGAGTGGATGTCCACTAATGGGGTCCCACGAACACAAATTCTCCATAAGTCTTAGCAACACTTACTAATGAGCTTATCATTCCACTAAAAGACTCTTTCCCCATTGTAACTACCTTAATTCGGTACAAAGTTTACTTATCCATGTAACTCTTTATTCACTGTCAGCCTCTGACCGAGCCTCATGTTAATAATTGAGAAACTGAGCTCTCTTCTTATCTGATAAATCAAAGGAACTTGCGATTAAAATCATCCATAAGATCCCTCTATGAGAAAAATATCCTTCTCCCCCAAATATGGTGATCAGCGTTCCAACCATTTCGACATTGCTCCCACGAGTGAAAATTTTTTCCTCATATTTTCACATCTGGGTATTTCAATACCCTGCTCAAAGTCGAAGATTCAAAGCCCTATACTTCCACCGAATAAAGCTACACTACCTCCATATAAATTAAACTTCAACGAATGTTCCTTATCAAATACCCTTTCAAACTTTTTCCCAATTTACTTCACTGGGTAATTCAAAATAGCACAACTTTTTATAGATAGCGGTACGTAAATAAATATAACTACTATACTTTAGTAGTCATTGCAACAATCCTTAACAATGCCATAAAGGAGTGACCTCTGTTGCGGTCCTCGTTCCCAACTTCAACTTTAAGCTCTAACTAAGCCCTGCATCCTGCTGCCCTCATCACGGCCTTCCCTGATCACCCTCCATCGATCAACACACGAATCTCGAATGAGCGCGCAAAATATTTACTATAATCTTGCATAATAGCAGGAGAACGAAATCTCACAATAGGTATCAATAATCCTAATCAAGGGCTCTATATCAAATCGAAAGCAACGCTGAACGCGTAGTACGTCTGCACAAATTACTAAGTACACTAGAACCTGATGCTTTGATACCATCTATGACACTCCTCTTAATAAAATACCAGGTGATCAATCATATACCAAATTAAAATAGGAGTCCTATACCGTTCATTCTTAGCATCACTGCCAAAAACCAAATTAATTACTAACCTATTAGGCTGGGGTCAAAATTTTACTTAACTAATCTTTCTAACCAAACCAACTAAATAAAACATTCACACAGTTTATAAGCAACAATTGAAATGAAATAAAATTTACAGAACACTCGATTTAACATAAAACAACCAAATCGAATGTCGCACTAAAAGTCGGTAAAAGAATAAATGAATGAAGTTGGGCTATCGGACCGAATGTTTCTACAATACCTCTTATCTAAATCTCAAGGATAGAAGTGTCTACAATAAGCCTACATTCATCCACAGCTGTTGTAGAAAATATTTGACTCGAAAGAATCATCATCCAGGCATCCCTATATCTGTACTCCTATATATAAAATAAAGTAAAAAACTTATGTGTGTCATAAAATCAAAAGATGATGTCATCTTTATAAAAGATGATGTCATCTTTATGACTTTTTCTGCACTACCTATTTTGTCCATAAATATATATATATATATATATATATATATATATATATATATATATATATATATAGCAAGAGAGGGGAAAATAGAGAAACGGGTCAGAGCCCGAGTTTGAAAATATTTTGCAAGTGCGTAAATGACATATTTAAAAATAGGAAATGTAACACCCCGTATTTTTGGTACATTTAATTTAATTAATTCGGAGATTTTAAATTACTTAGTGTGTTGTAATTTAAGAAATTAATTAGAACATAAATATATATAAATATTAATCTGGGATTGAATGGTTAATATTTAGGGAAAACTTATTTACTAAGCGAATAGTAATAATGTAATTATGTCGTCTAGAGTATTAATGACGAGGTATGTACTTATCGCATCCGAAAGTCGGTGTAGACTGTATTAGGTGGGGGATAAGTATTTTTAGAAATTAACTCGGATGCAAATTCTGAGGGTACAGTTGAGTCCGGATGGGCCGAGATAGTCGGAAAAGTGTACCCGGGGGTAGTAAACAGGTCACGGGACGTTTTTAGACATAGCCGGGCCCACTCGGGGACATTTGGGTCACTTGGGCTTGGCCCATTAGTCAAAAAACGGGATTAAGTTAATTAATCTAATAAAAAGAAATAAGGGGGTGGCTGAACTTAATTAGAGAAAGCAAATTATGGGTTAGGAAACCCTAACAGCAGCCAAAGCCAAATTGGGGATCAAAGAGAGCCATCAAAGGTCATCTTCAACCTTGGGATTTAGCTCCAATTCAGACTCTACGAACCTTAAGGCAAGTGGATAACTTGCAATAGCATTAAATCTGTTTTCGATTCATATTCATGTGTAGTGATTATGTAGAAATCCGTTTTTGGGTGTTAATGGAATGAATATGGGATTTTGAAAACTACAATTCTGATTTACGAAACTTGGGTGATGATTCTTGTAAAATATGATAATGGTGAGTTATTGCACATCTGATAAAATGTTATCTGCATATTTGGAAATGAATCTGATGATGAAATTTGGGGTATAAATGGACCTAGGGTTTATGATGAAACTTTCCCCAAATCTAGAAACTGGAGTAAATGGACTAATTATTTATGTTGAGGAATATTTTGGAGATCCCTAATGAGTTTCCTAATATGTACAAATGCTAAAAGAGACTTAGTTTCAGTGTAGAAGGAAATTAGGGTTTGCAGATTTTCGCCCATGGCTGTCCGTCTTCGCGAAGAAGACGAGTACCTGTTCGATCGATCGATCGACGCCATCAAGTCGATCGATCGACGGTCGGCAAACACGGACAGTTCGCCCAGTTTATTTATATAGGATGAGATTTATATAAAAAATTGTTATGCAATTAATTATTGTTGAGAAATTAATGCATGGGGTATACCAAATTAAATGTGAGTGAATTAATTAGGAGATGGGAAGGTAAATTTGGATGACACGTCAAAATTGGTTGAGTGACATCGAGGTAAATTATATTACGTAGTAATGGACTAGGAAATTTAGAGTCGGGATTTAGACTCGGGTGAGGTTAATTCGGGCTATGAGATTTAGTCCAATTAAATGGTGAGGGCAACATTAAAAGTAACTGAATTTATTAATGTGCTATTACTAATAATTCGAGTTGGGTAATAACCTCATAATAAAAATGGAATAGGCTTGTGTCACGGGTTAGTACACGGTGTAGCTGGAACATTTTTATGTATGTATATATATATACGGTGTGTGATAGTATATATGTATAGTGTATGCCTTAATATCAGTGGTTAGATATTATTATACTCTAGTGCTATAGGGGGAGGTTACGCGCAGTGGATGAATCCCCTAGCTTGAGGAGTAGGGCGAGTAGATTCCCAGGTCATAGCGTCCGTTGCAGGGGGTGAGGGGCATCTCACTTTCCGGGAAGGAATATGACCGCCTCCAATCGTATACTAAACCAAGTTAGTGAGCGATTTTAACTTGGATAACTAGGATATGTGAATATACCTAGTGTACTAGCACTTTAGAGAAATTATATCCGGGGAGTACTTTTACTCGGGTGGATGTTAGTGTTTTATGTATTTCAGTATGTGTGTGAATGCTGCAATATTTTCTAAGTATATAATTAGGTGATTATTATATACGGGCTAAATAAATACAAGCATGAGTTGTTGTATATGTATAACGAGTGGAGTAGTTATATGAATTAAAAAGGGAAATGATTTAATTAAGTTGATGTTACTAATGACTTAAAAATCATAATCACATTTTTTACTCAGGTTAGAGTAGGGGAGGAGTATAAGGAGACTTTAATAATTATCTAGTCATGAGATAGATAACTAGGTGATAATTAAAGCGTTAGTGGTGCACATTAGAGGAGGGGCAAGGAAGTTCTCAAGAGAGTGCGACACTAACTAAAATATGAAGAGCATGCATATTTATTATTACTGCAAGTTAATCATTTGCTAAATGTTTTCAAATGTTTTGGGTACTAACCCTTGCTATAAATTTTTTTTAAAAACCTTTTAGGTGTCCAGCCACAGGGACGCCAGACTTGACTTAATTCCAGGAACTCCGTTGCTGCAGCATATGTGGATGTTGCGGGACCTTTGATAGACGCCTCTTCCTTTCATTCATAATGTAGAGACTCATTATTATTTATTCGAGCATGTCGCTCACTTTCCATTTATTTGTTTCTTAGATTGTTGGGATTCTATTCTTGTTTTTATGGGATTTATTATTTGGACCGATGGTTTATTCGGTTAATTATTTTTACTTGTGGAATGATTAGTTCAATTATCTGTAATGGTTATATTGCTTTATTTTCCGCATGGGTTTTAGTTTAATTAATGAAAGATAAAAATTGACACCAGTCTATTTTTCTCACTTAGGTGGTTAGTAATTTAATAAAACGACAGTGATGCTAAGAATGGACCAAATGAGAAACCTGTTCTAACTTGATTTAGGACTGATCACCCGGGATTAATTAGGCGGGGTGTCACAGATGGTATCAGAGCATCAGGTTCTAGAGTCCTTAGGATCTGTACGGCTTTCTACGTTTCAGCGTAGCGTTCGGTTGTTGTAGAGCCCTATTATTAGGACTGTTGATTATATTTTCCGCTTGTGAGATATAGTATTCCTGCTATTAATTTTTGTATAAATTGTGTACTTATACAATTCAATCTATTTCAGATGCCACCAAAGAGACAGAGAGAGGAGAGGGCTGAGGCTAGAGATGAGGTGAGGGAGGCTCGACAGGAGCCACAGGTACCGCCACCACCACCACCGCCCGAGTTGATTTCTCCTACTCAAGTGGCAGTGATAGTGGCCCAAGCGGTCGAGACAGCGATGCGAGCTATGGCAGCTCATTTTCCACAGCCCCAGGCACCGCCTCCATTGGCTCCAGCAGTTCAGGCTCCAGTGGGGCCACCATCTTGGCAGCGAGTGAGGGAGACCTTTCAGAAGGGTCACCCACCTCAGTTTCGAGGTAGCACCAATGTGGTTGAGGCTTGTGACTAGAAGAAGAACATTCAGCGCCATCTGCGAATGTTAGAGGGTACAGAGGTGCAGAAACAGATGCTGGCTACCTTTCGTCTATCAGGGGCAGCCTTACAGTGGTGGGAGTCCGTAACCACCGCTGAGGAGCGGGATTTGATGCCGATTTCTGAATTCTGGGTGCGGTTTGACCGCAAGTACTTCCCTCCAGTAGTAGAGTCTGAGATGAGGAAGAAATTCAGCGAGTTGGTACAGGGTGACAGGTCAGTGGCAGAATATGAGGAGGAGTTCACCCGTTTGGCAAAATTTGTGCCAAACGAGGTGAGCGATGAGGAGCGGAAGAAGTCCAAGTTCATGGATGGTCTGTCTTGGAGAATCAGGCAGCACTTGATTGGAAACCCGACATTGGTGACCTATACAGATGTCGTTAATGCCACACTTATACATTGTCAGGATCATCGTTTCCACACTAAGGGGAACAAGAAGGCAGGTGAGCCGAGCCAGCAGGGCAAGGCGGTCACTAGTAGTGAGACGAGTGGCACACAGCAGCAGGTCATCATTCAGCAAGGGAATCAGGCTAAGAAGTTTAAGCCTGGTGGGTTCCGACCGGGAGGACAGGGGTTCAGACAGGGGCAACCAGGCCCTAATCAGCAACAGCAGGTTCCTCAGGGCCGTCAGGGCCAAGGAAACAACGGGGGAGGCCAACCGGGCCAGCAACGTCAGGGCCAGCAGGGCCAACGATAGGGTGACGACCAGAAACGCTGTTTCTCCTGTGGCCAGCCAGGACACTTCAAGAGGGAGTGCCCGCAGAGTGGCAGAGGCCAGCAGCAGGGTGCCCAGCAAGGGCAACAGGGTCAGATACCACCAGCAGCACCAGCACCACCCGCCCCACAGCAGCAAGGGCAGATGCACTACGGGCGTGTGTATAATGTTCGGGATGTTCCCAATCCTCCAGCACAGCAGGCGCTGCCCGCGATCGAGGGTACGTTCTCTATCCATGGCACTATGGGTCGGGTATTGTTTGATACGGGAGCCACTCATTGCTTTATAGCTACACATTTCGCGAAGGCTTTAGGGTTGTTAGCCACCGCAGAGAGCACTGTTACGTGTGTCGACTCACCGTTGGGAAATGGGTCGCTTATATTCTTTATATGTCGGAGAGTAGGAGTGGAGATTGGCGGTTTAGTTTTACCTGCGGACATGTTGGTACTAGATATGCATGTTCATGACGTGATCATCGGTATGGATTGGCTCGCTGACTATAGAGCCATGATTGATTGCTTCGGTGGGAGCCTTATCTTCGCCATTCCGGGACAGGAGATGTTTGTTGTGACGATGCCTCGCCCAGAGGGAGGCTCGACCACTCATCTATACTACATTGAGGAAGAAACCTCGCAGGAAGTGGCAGTTCCTTTAAACTCTATCCCTGTAGTGAGGGACTTTGAGGATGTATTCCAGGAGATACCAGGATTACCACCCAGCAGAGAAATCGAATTTGTTATAGACTTGGCACCGGGAACGAGGCCTATTGCTCGGGCACCTTACCGAATGGCCCCTTCAGAAATGCAGGAATTGAGGGAGCAGATTCAGCAATTACTAGGTCAGGGTTTTATTCGGCGGAGTACATCGCCGTGGGGTGCGCCGGTGTTGTTTGTGAAGAAGCGTGATGGGTCACTCCGATTGTGCGTGGATTATAGGGATCTGAACAAGGTGACGATACGGAATAAGTATCCGTTGCCTCGGATTGATGATTTATTTGACCAACTGAGAGGGGCGTCTTACTTCTCCAAAGTCGACTTGAGGTCAGGGTATCATCAACTGCGTATCCGAGAAGAGGATATTTCTAAGACCGCTTTCTTGTCGCGGTATGGATCGTATGAGTTCAGGGTGATGCCCTTCGGGCTCACTAATGCACCAGCAGTGTTCATGGACCTCATGAACAGGGTTTTCAGGGAGTACCTAGATCAGTTTGTCATCGTGTTCATTGATGACATCCTAATCTACTCGCGTACCGAGGAGGAGCACGCAGAGCATCTGCGCCTAGTTTTGCAGACACTGAGGGATCATCAGCTCTATGCCAAATTCGGGAAGTGTGGATTCTGGCTACGGGAGGTACAGTTCCTTGATCACGTCGTGTCAGATCAGGGTATTGCAGTGGATCCGGATAAGGTGTCGGCGGTGAGGGAGTGGGGACAGCCCACGACACCGACCGAGGTGCGCAGTTTTCTGGGATTGGGCGGTTACTACAGACGATTCATTAAAGGATTCTCTAAGATTGCAGGACCTTTGACGAATCTGACTCGGAAAGGGGTGCCTTTCAAGTGGGATGATAGTTGTCAACTAGCGTTCGACGAGCTAAAGGACAAGTTGACATCTGCACCACTGCTGGCATTGCCAAAGGGAGGGCTAGAGTATCGGGTTTACACAGACGCATCCTTACGGGGTCTTGGGGGTGTGCTCCAGCAGGAGGAAAGGGCTATAGCTTATGCTTCCAGGAAGCTAAAGCCCCACGAGAGGAATTACCCCACTCACGACCTAGAGTTGGCAGCGGTCGTTTTTGCTTTGAGGATATGGAGGCATTATCTTCTAGGAGAGCAGTTTACTCTATTCACGGATCACAAGTCACTTCAGTATCTCTTCACACAGAAGGATCTGAATATGAGACAAAGGCGGTGGCTAGACGTCGTGAAGGACTACCAGTTTGATATCCAGTATCATCCTGGTAAGGCCAATGTAGTAGCAGACGCATTGAGCAGAAGACCGACTGGGGAAATATCGGAGGTATGGAAAGCGAAGTGGAGAGAGCTTCAATATGAAGACGATGTAGCAAAGGCTTGCATGTCGGCTTTGTCCATCACACCCGAGATCATTATGCGGGTTGTGAAGGCTCAGGCAGAGGATCAGAATTTCCGGGATAGGGTGGGCCAGTTGTTAGCTGAGGGAGCGGAAGGTTACTCGATTAGCTCAGAAGGAGGCCTACGTTTTAATGGGAGGTTAATGGTGCCAGAGGATGAGGATTTAAAGCACGCAGTTATGACAGAATCCCATGGTTCAAAATTTGCAGTACATCCCGGTGGGGATAAAATGTACCAAGATATGAGGAGGCAGTATTGGTGGGCAGGGATGAAACGGGACATAGCGGAGTTTGTTTCGAAGTGTGCCACGTGTCAGCTTGTGAAAGTTGACCACCAGAGGCCATCAGGGATGCTACAGCCGTTAGAAATTCCCGTGTGGAAGTGGGAGAGCATCTCCATGGACTTCATCACAGGGTTACCGGTATCGCAGAAGGGTCACGACTCCATATGGGTTATTGTGGATCGGTTGACTAAGGTAGCCCACTTTTTGCCGGTACGCACAGACTTTGAGACGATGCGTTATGCACAGCTATTCATAGCAGAGATTGTTAAGCTGCATGGAGTGCCGATAAATATCGTATCCGACCGAGACAAAATCTTTGTTGCCCACTTTTGGCAGAGCTTTCAGGAGGCAATGGGCACGGAGTTACGCTTGAGTACAGCGTATCACCCACAGACTGACGGACAGACTGAGAGAGTTAATCAGATGCTGGAAGACATGCTCAGAATGTGCATTTTGGACTTCGGGGGAGGATGGGAGAAATATCTTCCTTTGGTAGAGTTTGCGTATAACAACTCTTACCAATTCACAATTGGGATGGCACCGTTTGAGGCACTATACGGGAGACCTTGTCGTTCACCCGCTTGTTGGTTAGAGGTGGGGGACAACAAACTCTTGGGGCCGGAGATTTTCCAGGAAACATCTGCCAAGATAGAGTTGATTCGAGGAAGGATTCGAATAGCTCAGGACAGGCAGAAGAGTTATGCTGATGCTTCTCGAAGACATGTGGAGCTAGAAATTGGGGACCAGGTTTTAGTCCGGGTATCCCCTATGAAAGGGGTGATGAGGTTCGGAAAGAAGGGTATGTTAGCACCGCGATACGTAGGACCTTTCCCTATTATTGAGAGGGTGGGACCGGTGGCGTATAAGCTTGGATTACCAGATCATCTTCAGCGGATACACGATGTATTCCATGTGACATCGCTGAAGAAATATCGAAGGATCGAGAGAGCCTTTTGGCATATTCCACTCGAGGAGATCGACTTACAGCCAGACATCTCATATGAGGAGAGGCCGGTAGCAATTCTGGATCATAGTGAGCGGAAATTACGATCCAAGGTTGTTCCATTAGTTAGAGTACAGTGGGGTCATCACAATGTTGACGAGTCTACCTGGGAGCGAGAGGAGGATATGCGGGAACAATATCCAGAACTTTTCAACGCAGGTACGATCTAATTTCGGGGACGAAATTCCTTTATAAGGGGGGGAGTATGTAACACCCCGTATTTTTGGTACATTTAATTTAATTAATTCGGAGATTTTAAATTACTTAGTGTGTTGTAATTTAATGAGTTAATTAGAACATAAATATATATAAATATTAATCTGGGATTGAATGGTTAATATTTAGGGAAAACTTATTTACTAAGCGAATAGTAATAATGTAATTATGTCGTCTAGAGTATTAATGACGAGGTATGTACTTATCGCATCCGAAAGTCGGTGTAGACTGTATTAGGTGGGGGATAAGTATTTTTAGAAATTAACTCGGATGCAAATTCTGAGGGTACAGTTGAGTCCGGATGGGCCGAGATAGTCGGAAAAGTGTACCCGGGGGTAGTAAACAGGTCACGGGACGTTTTTAGACATAGCCGGGCCCACTCGGGGACATTTGGGTCACTTGGGCTTGGCCCATTAGTCAAAAAACGGGATTAAGTTAATTAATCTAATAAAAAGAAATAAGGGGGTGGCTGAACTTAATTAGAGAAAGCAAATTAAGGGTTAGGAAACCTTAACAGCAGCCAAAGCCAAATTGGGGATCAAAGAGAGCCATCAAAGGTCATCTTCAACCTTGGGATTTAGCTCCAATTCAGACTCTACGAACCTTAAGGCAAGTGGATAACTTGCAATAGCATTAAATCTGTTTTCGATTCATATTCATGTGTAGTGATTATGTAGAAATCCGTTTTTGGGTGTTAATGGAATGAATATGGGATTTTGAAAACTACAATTCTGATTTACGAAACTTGGGTGATGATTCTTGTAAAATATGATAATGGTGAGTTATTGCACATCTGATAAAATGTTATCTGCATATTTGGAAACGAATCTGATGATGAAATTTGGGGTATAAATGGACCTAGGGTTTATGATGAAACTTTCCCCAAATCTAGAAACTGGAGTAAATGGACGAACTATTTATGTTGAGGAATATTTTGGAGATCCCTAATGAGTTTCCTAATATGTAAAAATGCTAAAAGAGACTTAGTTTCAGTGTAGAAGGAAATTAGGGTTTGCAGATTTTCGCCCATGGCTGTCCGTCTTCGCGAAGAAGACGAGTACCTGTTCGATCGATCGATCGACGCCATCAAGTCGATCGATCGACGGTCGGCAGACACGGACAGTTCGCCCAGTTTATTTATATAGGATGAGATTTATATAAAAAGTTGTTATGCAATTAATTATTGTTGAGAAATTAATGCATGGGGTATACCAAATTAAATGTGAGTGAATTAATTAGGAGATGGGAAGGGAAATTTGGATGACACGTCAAAATTGGTTGAGTGACATCGAGGTAAATTATATTACGTAGTAATGGACTAGGAAATTTAGAGTCGGGATTTAGACTCGGGTGAGGTTAATTCGGGCTATGAGATTTAGTCCAATTAAATGGTGAGGGCAACATTAAAAGTAACTGAATTTATTAATGTACTATTATTAATAATTCGAGTTGGGTAATAACCTCATAATAAAAATGGAATAGGCTTGTGTCACGGGTTAGTACACGGTGTAGCTGGAACATTTTTATGTATGTATATATATATACGGTGTGTGATAGTATATATATATAGTGTATGCCTTAATATCAGTGGTTAGATATTATTATACTCTAGTGCTATAGGGGGAGGTTACGCGCAGTGGATGAATCCCCTAGCTTGAGGAGTAGGGCGAGTAGATTCCCAGGTCATAGCGTCCGTTGCAGGGGGTGAGGGGCATCTCACTTTCCGGGAAGGAATATGACCGCCTCCAATCGTATACTAAACCAAGTTAGTGAGCGATTCTAACTTGGATAACTAGGATATGTGAATATACCTAGTGTACTAGCACTTTAGAGAAATTATATCCGGGGAGTACTTTTACTCGGGTGGATGTTAGTGTTTTATGTATTTCAGTATGTGTGTGAATGCTGCAATATTTTCTAAGTATATAATTAGGTGATTATTATATACGGGCTAAATAAATACAAGCATGAGTTGTTGTATATGTATAACGAGTGGAGTAGTTATATGAATTAAAAAGGGAAATGATTTAATTAAGTTGATGTTACTAATGACTTAAAAATCATAATCACATTTTTTACTCAGGTTAGAGTAGGGGAGGAGTATAAGGAGACTTTAATAATTATCTAGTCATGAGATAGATAACTAGGTGATAATTAAAGCGTTAGTGGTGCACATTAGAGGAGGGGCAAGGAAGTTCTCAAGAGAGTGCGACACTAACTAAAATATGAAGAGCATGCATATTTATTATTACTGCAAGTTAATCATTTGCTAAATGTTTTCAAATGTTTTGGGTACTAACCCTTGCTATAAAAAAATTTTAAAAACCTTTTAGGTGTCCAGCCACAGGGACGCCAGACTTGACTTAATTCCAGGAACTCCGTTGCTACAGCATATGTGGATGTTGCGGGACCTTTGATAGACGCCTCTTCCTTTCATTCATAATGTAGAGACTCATTATTATTTATTCGAGCATGTCGCTCACTTTCCATTTATTTGTTTCTTAGATTGTTGGGATTCTATTCTTGTCTTTATGGGATTTATTATTTGGACCAATGGTTTATTCGGTTAATTATTTTTACTTGTGGAATGATTAGTTCAATTATCTGTAATGGTTATATTGCTTTATTTTCCGCATGGGTTTTAGTTTAATTAATGAAAGATAAAAATTGACACCAGTCTATTTTTCTCACTTAGGTGGTTAGTAATTTAATAAAACGATAGTGATGCTAAGAATGGACCAAATGAGAAACCTGTTCTAACTTGATTTAGGACTGATCACCCGGGATTAATTAGGCGGGGTGTCACAGGAAATTTCTCATATTTAAATTGGTATCGCACTCCCATGAGATACCCCTCACCCCTCTTCTAATAGTGCACACCTATCGCATAACTTTTAAACAACCTAGTTAAGCTACTCTGCCTAACTAATCTGTTTCGCCCACCTTCTAAAATAATCCTCATAAACTCGAGTACTAAGGGCTAAACTTCTCCCCATTGCCAACATTGCACTACGTTCGTGCGTGGGGTGTCTCGCGAAGAGAAATCCAAACAAAAAACCCTCCCGATACACTACTACATGACAATGTTGATCGTCGAGATCCATTAGGACCTCAGTACATAAAACATATTATAAAATCCCGTATATATATAGTTCTCACCAGAACCTATGATTCGCATTCATATAAGTCCGGATATAAATCTACCGGAAGGGGAATATACCTTATCATTCTTTCCATTCTTATAAACGTTTACTTTATATGATATTTCATCTTCATGTACAAGTATTATACTATACACAATAACTATAATTATACCTATTACAATAATAAGTACAATAACATTCCATTCGAGCTATATCTCGAGGATGGAGTCTCATATTGCCTATCCAAATTCGGATTTACTCACTCACCCAGGGTACCAAGCCAGACTCACTCATGGTCATGGTAAAAATACACAATGGTGGAGGCGATCATGTTCCCTACTGCAAGTGGAATACACACATTGCACTTGTACACGGGATGATATAACCAGGGGATATACACTTCCTTCTCCTCAAGCCAGGGGATTAACCCACATCACACAACCTCCCTGGATCGCACTAGATAAAACATATAGTCTGGATATCCAAACCTACGCCTGGGGAAGCCCGGGGAACTAGCCTCTAAGATACAAATATACTAATCACATATAGATATATATGTATTTTCGTATAATATTATATATACTGTAACAACGTCGTATATATAATCTATATCACTTCTCAATATGTATGGCTATAATTGCCAAACTCTAATAGCGATAGTCAGTAACCCCGAATGTTCCCATTCATAATAGTATCTAAATATTCGCACACTTATGATACTAAACTTATAAGTATTCTCTTACTTAATATATAACTCTCAGCTTAATCACTTTTAAGGATTTATATATATTCCCAAATAATCAAATTCGTAATAACTAAATAAGTATTCTATCGACTTATTTAATTTCATACGTATCACATCACCTGTAATAATAATCGTCAATAGACGTACCGTATAGTCGCTCAATCCTCGTTAGCGCATATCCTAGATTCCATCGTAATGGAACCCTAGGATTTACTCAAATGTATTCATCCCATATACATTCTAACCGCGTAAATATATTCAAACGCACCTGCCGAAGATTTCACAAGACTGTTATTCATACATTCATTAAATCCCTATCCCGGATTGTACATCAAATTAACCCGAGGTTCACTCTTTCGATCCAAGGTTTACTCACCCTCAATATCATTATCTAGAGTCATAATATCACTTCTAGAATCCCCTAAAATGATCTACAAAAAATTTTAGCCTTAATTCTGCTAATATTAGGTTTGATTTCTAGCTAACGATTTTGATCTCGGAAAGCCTTCCATAGAAAAATCATTCTAAATTTAAAACAAATAAGAAAAATGCGTTGTCGGTGCCCACGTGACCGTATAGAAAATATCTACAAATTTCATTTTTTGACCAAGTGGGGAATCGATTCGCTTCTAGGCCGAATCGATTCGGAAATGATGTTGTCTTACTATTCATCATCTTCTCCAATTCCAAATCAAACCAACACACAATCAATCCAAGATTTATGGTTTTTCACTTCACCAACCAACAATATAATCATCTACACATCATTTGTTTTAACCAACACAACATTAATTTCATGGGATTCATCAAACCACTCAAGAATCGAACCCTAACTCCGTTAAATTCATTTCTCACAAAAACTACACCATTTTCATCCATTCAAGCTTAGACTTCTTATGGGGAAATAACTACATCGATTTCTACGAGTTCATATCATAAAAACCCATTTTTATTCAAGAATGTCAACCCAAAATCATAATTTTCATTACCAACTATGATATGAGATACTCACAAATGAATAAAGCAAGTAAACACTTGCCTCATGGATAAAATTCGACGACCTCGAGTCGAATCACGCGGAGTTTGGCTCGGAATCCCCTTTTCTCTCTTCCTTTCCCCTATTCTTTTCTTTCTTTCCTCTTTTCTCTCTTTTTCTTCCCTTTCTCTCTCTCTCTCTCTCTCTCTCTCTCTCATGCCTTTATAAGAGAGAATAAGGGTTTATCCCTTCTAAACCCAAAAATGAATCGTTTACTCAATTGTGAGTCCCCAATAGTCCAAAAATCCCTACAACTCAAACACTACCCCCCCCCCCCCCCCCGAGTACTCTATTTTAGCTATCTCGTCCATTCAAGCTAACCGTAAACTCAAAATTTGCATCCGAGTTACTTAACTAAAATTCACTATTTAAACCAACACATCTCAATATGCATTTTCTGCAGCATAAAATAATTCTCGTCACTTTACCCAGTTACGGCATGATATAAAAACATTCTGACTCGTTTACTAAGTCCTATAAGTAAATGTAACACATGTCGGTAAGCATTTAACGCTTATTAATCTAGAATTCACTATTCACTAAAAATCTTCGAATTAACAAATTACGCCCACTTATGAAATTTAAACATCCATAAAAGTACGGGGTATTACAATTGTAAGGTAGATACAAAGTTTCTTTCAACTTTATTAAGAGTTTCTTGACTTTACATTTAATGTTTTTTACTTTCTTGCTTTAAATTTTGTAGTGTAATTATTTACTTTCAAGCATTTACCTTCCTTTAATTTCAAAGCTTTACTTTAGTTTACGAACTTTACAACTTCTGTTGTTTTAGTAATTCCTTAAACGCGAAGCGCGCCATCATATCCATTGTGTGCTTAAGAAAGGATGATATTACAAACAAAATAAAATCCAATTTTTATAACTTTTCAATTTTTTAAAATCAAGCTTTTAAATAGATAACCCAATAAAACTTGCTCCCCAATTTTATATTGAGTTGTAGCGATAAAGCAATTTATCCAATTTTATCTTTTTAGCCTAAATCATTCATCTAGGCGATAGTAGATAAAACAAATAAACCAATCTCACAGTATGTCGAGGTACGATGAACACCCACAACGAAAAACCTCATATGAACCAACCATGCAATTCACTATGATACATAATTACACAGGATGATAGATGACATACATAGCGACTTGATCCCCAAAAGTCTTGATGTGTCTTTCATATTCAACCATTCCTCCATAGTGGAAACATAGGAATCCACCCACACAAGCTGCTACAACGCGTTTTGACTCGTAAACCGTTGTTGAGCCTAGAGAGATGGTTAACGAGGCGAGGTATGTTGAGCAAGCTCAACCACTTAGCACTATAGGATTGAGATAAAACTAGTAGGAGACCCTAGGTTCACCCAGTCCTCACACACCTCACACTTAGTCACAAGTGAAGTGAGCAGCCAAAGGACTGTCTTCTCACAAGAAAAGAACTATTTATAAAATGATTTTAGAGGAGAGGGTCCTCTAAACTCCTCTCAGGAAAAATGATTTTAGAAGGGGGTCCTCGAGACTCCCCTCAAGCTTGCAAATATTTTAGAGGAGGTGGTCCTCGAGACCCCCCCTCAAGTTTACAAAGTTTGTATCAAAGTTACCGTTTCAAAAGATATTTAGCAAATCAGATATTTTGTCTCCATGAGAAGACATATTTTCTTTTGAAATTTGGTCGGTCCCAGGGGGCATCTACCAGAGGGGACAGGCAGACCTGCCTGCAGGTTGGGACAAATAGTACACTACAGACTTTGTCCCTCACCAACCCTCTAAGTTTTGGTGCCAAAAGTGCCAACCCAGCCTTAGTGCCCAAGTATAAATAGGACCCCAGGGCAAGGTCATAGGGAGGAGAAGATAGATAATAGAAATTGCACTATTACTCTGCTAAAATATCACCAGACCTACATAGTATTCTCTCCCTGCTCATTCTCTTAGTGCTAAGTGCCTTGTTCCTTCACTCCCCACTGACAACCATCACTCTCAGGTGTTTCCCTTAAGAAAATTGCTATTTTTGCTGTGAAAGTTCATCTTCTTGGAAGGAGTGAGTTGAATCTTGAGTTCCATTGTTACTAGAAGGAGAAGTTTTCTTCAGAAGTTGCACCAGGAGACCTTAAAGGCCTTGTAGGCAGCGTCCATTGAAGTGGGTCACGCCTCACCCTTTCCAGTTATTCATAGACCCCAGTCCCACTACCCTCCTACATTTGGCGACTCCGCTGGGGAGGTATCCTCACTTATATGGATAAAGAAGGTTTTAATGTTTCTAGGAAACTAGTGTTTGAAGACTTTCCATCTAAAAATGGGGCTCAAAGAGACAAGGCCACTCAGGTGGATGTGGTGGTGATCGGAGCAAAGGTACTTGCTCCTCTAGGAGGGCAGACCAGCTCACCGGTAGCAGCTCCGGTGGTAGAGCCTTATGAGTATGTTTTTTTAGACTTAGCAAGTTTGGGTTAAGATTGTGTAACACCAGTAGTAACTCCCTCTGGAGGGGCAGCCGTTCCGACAGCGATTCCGGTAGAAGTAGCTCAACCGCAAAGGACAGCGCTGAAGCAAGTTGTGAAAATCGTCAAGTTCACTGGAAGAACCCCCGAAACCCATAGTGTTTGGCGAGGAATTCAGTATGGTCGAGGAACTCCTCTCGCTCAATGATAGCGATGAGGAACCCTTAAGAAAAGAACCCATGAAAGAAGCAGCTAACTACGAGGGACCCTCGACAGTGGGTCCCATAGTGGAAATCCCAAAAGATGGAAAACCTCTAACTGGCAAGGGGGCGCGAGGAACCCTTGGCTAGAAGCACACCCCCGTAGTACCAACAGTCGGCGACACACAACCCACTTCCAAGAAGGTAGTGGAATTGGTGACCCCTGTAGAAACAACAAATCACTAAGAACCCAGGGGAGAGGAGCGCTGGGTACCTCTCGTCGTTAATAAAGTGTCCATGGCAGCAGCAACATACTCTCCATGACGCCACTGCCCAAAGAAACTAGGGCTTTCGAAGAATCCAAGGTAACTGGCGAAGGATCCTCGGACGTAGGGTCGCCTCGCGGCAAACCATAGGTCGAGACCCCCATTTTTCAGAAAAAATCATGGGCGTCGAGACACCCTTCTTCATCAAAAATCATAGGCGTCGAGATACCCTTCTTCAGTATAAATCATGGGCGTCGAGAGACCCTTTTCAGTATAAATCATGGGCGTCGAGACACCCTTCTTCAGAAAAAATCATGGGCGTCGAGACACCCTTCTTCAGAAAAAATCATGGGCGTCGAGATACCCTTCTTCAGGATAAATCATGGGCATCGAGACACCCTTCTTCAGCAAAAATCATGGGCGTGGAGACACCCTTATTCAGCAAAAATCATGGGCATCGAGATACCCTTCTTCAGTATAAATCATGGGCGTCGAGACACCCTTATTCAGCAAAAATCATGGGCGTCGAGACACCCTTCTTCAGTAAAAATCATGGGCGTCGAGATACCCTTCTTCAGGATAAATCATGGGCGTCGAGACACCCTTCTTCAGCAAAAATCATGGGCATCGAGACACGCTTCTTCAGCAAAAATCATGGGCATCGAGACACCCTTCTTCAACAAAAATCATGGGCGTCGAGAGACCCTTCTTCAGCAAAAATCATGGGCGTCGAGAGACCCTTCTTCAGTAAAAATCATGGGCGTCGAGATACCCTTCTTCAGTAAAAATCATGGGCGTCGAGAAACCCTTCTTCAGCAAAAATCATGGGCATCGAGACACTCTTCTTCAGTAAAAATCATGGTCGTCGAGACACCCTTCTTCAGCAAAAATCATGGGCGTCGAGACACTCTTCTTAAGAAAAAATCATGGGCGTTGAGACACCCTTGTTCAGTATAAATCATGGGCGTCGAGACACCCTTCGTCAGCAAAAATCATGGACGTTGAGATACCCTTCTTCAGTATAAATCATGGGCATCGAGACACCCTTCTTCAACAAAAATCATGGGCGTCGAGACACTCTTCTTGGGCAAAAATAAAAAAATCATGGGCGTCGATACACCCGAGGTCGAGATGACCCCGTCAGCACTGGCACATGTCGAGACATCCCCTTGCAGTGATGAGGGACCCGTAGACGCGAGGCCAGGTCACGAGACCCACGGCCGCTGACGAGAGGCCACCATACTTCCATAGGCCGAAACCCCTATTTCTGAAAATTCAAAGGCGTCGAGACACACCCTTCCAAAGAAACTAGGGGTTTTGACGACTCCAAGGCAGCTGGTGAGGGATCCTCGAACGTAGGGTCGCCTCATAGAAAACCATGGGTCTGTGACACCCCAACTAATTAAATACCGGGTAGCTACTCCTTTATTAAATCAATACAAAATGCCAAGTTGGTTCAGTTAATAGCATCACTGTCGAAAACGTTTTAATGATTACTAACCACCTAGTATTTAAAAAGTAAGTTGCCAAATTTTAAATTAAGTCTTATTAACATACAGTAAAAGGATAATGAAAGAATAACAACCATTCACCATAATGAAGTAGTAGAATAACCAACAAAATAATAAATAGTCCGGAGGAAAACTCCTCACAACAATCCCACAAAAGAAATAAGTAAAACAAGGTACCCTGAATTAATTACATGCCAAAAGTCTGAAAATTTGAAATAGGAAATGTTTCTAATAGAAATGGGCGACATGCCTTACAACTGATGAAAACTGAATATAGAATCAAGATAGATGAAGCGTCTACTAGCAAAGTCCGGTAACTTCCACAAACAGCTACAGCTCGTCTCCTGAATGAGGATCCTAAGCATGGTGTCCTTGTGGCTGGGCACCTAAAATGGTTTTTACAAAAATAGATTTAAAAGCAAACGGGTCAGAGCCCGATAGTGGGGATTATTTTAAAAACAGCAAGTGTTTTAATAACATTAAAACAATAAATGCAAAATACATGTTAGGACGTGCACTCACATGCAGTACTCACATCTTGACTAATTGTCCACTCCTATCGTACCGTACCCATCTAAGTAACATCCACATCTAATCAAACCGTAATAAGTTCTACCCCCTACTACTAAATTCCCGTTATACATTCTAGCGTTATCAATTAAATAGAGGGATTTACTTAACTCAGATTCTCAATTATTAGCAATACAATTCACTACCGAATAACCCGTTATATTTTCTCAAAACATATCTATAATTATATTAACAATACCAACATGAAAGTTCTCATTAATTTAAGTGTATATTATTCATGTCATAAATATACAATACAAGCACCCCAAGACTAAGCTTCGGTGCACACATACTCTGCTATCCATCCCGATACATCACGTACATAAGGATCACGCATTCCGAATCTCTCAGGAATCGTTCTCAGATAACAACAATCACAAATAATCGAGGCGAACACAGTCCCATCACAAGGGTCACGCACATACCTACGCTCCCACGATCAGCAGACTTATTAACTTCCCAATAAGTCCTTCTCTGACCTATGTTCTCGAGGTACCAATCTATATCCCCCCATAGGCACACAAAGATTAAATGGCCCTAAATGAACGCAAACCTCGTGTGATAGCAAGTATAGTAGGTATGTCATACACATCAAATCATATATACTAAGGATGCACACATCTTAGCTAGTACCATATTTATTTTAGTGGTATACTTCTCGTTCTTATACCCACACGTTTGTCCCGGGTTTATACGTCACACAATATCCTCACGTCGTAATTTGTACTCATGTTCTAACCCATAAAGATCATTTGGTTCAAACCGCACTTCAATATTTTACTCCCCAATATATCCCAAATGTCCCAACTATGTTAATTAGTCGTCAAGGAAATGTCAACTCTACCATTTAGTAAGGTTACGGAACACTCAAAATTAAATCATGCCAAAAAGGCCAAACTGTCCTCTCGTTAGAAGTCTCGTTCGAACGAGGCTGGTTCGAACGAGAGTTCATTCGAACGAACTGGGCATCTAATGAGATCTCTTTCGAATGAAAGACATCGAACGAACATCCCTCTCGTTAGAAGGCAAACTATCAACTCGTTAAAAGCTCGTTCGAACGAGCTTGTTCGAACGACCTGGGCAGGTCTTCTAACGAGGTGACAGTTTGAGCCCAGAAAATTCCTATTACGTTTTTCCAACATTTCTTCACCTCTAATCTTATCTAAATGTCATTCCAACAAGGTTTCAAGGTTTTTAATCATCCCTGAACATATTAAATTCGTATAACAACATTTATATGGGGTCTAATTGTCCCAAATCACATCTAATCATCAAATCTCTCCAATTTTCCCTAATTTTCAAGAACATGAACCCTAGAAATTTAAAGTCTTCCATAGTTATAATTAAATCCATTTTTGCATGTAAAAAGTAGTAATTCTCTTAGTTCAATCATCCAATAACAGTTTTATATGCAATCCTACATTAAAATCTGAATTCACAACTCTAATTTTATGGGTTTTTATAGATCTCCCAAAAATAATACAATTATATGAATTTCCTACACATGGAAGAAGCATTCTTTGCAAAAACGAAATTAAACCACTTGCCTCTAATCTTTCTCTGAATTTGGTGTTGGATTGATGAAGGCTGATTTGTTCTCTCTCTCTCTCTGCAGAATTTTCCTTTCCTTCTCTCTCTACCAGCTTTTCTCTAAGGATGATAATGGTGGTTAAGGTTTGCCCTAGGAAGCTCTTTCAAAACTCATTCCAATAACCCCCGTAGCCCATTAAGTCATAAGGTGTAGTTAGTGGGTTTAGTGGGTAAAGTCCAAATCAGATTTTTAATTCCTAATCGTCGTGAATTTTAATTCCCAAAATTCTAAAATTATCAAACTACCCTTTTACGTTGCCAGTATGGCCTAAAAATGCCCCGGGACCCAAACTAAACCCCCGACTAGTGTTTTCTGACTATTTCGACCTTTCCGTACGCGTTGGCGCACTCAAAACGACCATACGATTAATAGAAATAAAATTCACTTTTTAATTAAAATAATTATATTCCTGACGCGACTGTCACACGCGTCTCAACAAAGTTTCCCAATTTGCCGTATATCAATTTCACGATAAATTTAATAATTTCAATATTCATATATAGCCATATATACATATTACAATCAAATACCAACTCACATCTCATTAGTATTTTATCCGAATTAATTCCTAATTAATACACATTTAATTTAACTAATCCCATAAATATATATCACAAAAATATGGGGTATTACATACTTCCCCCCTAATAACAGAATTTCGTCCCGAAATTCGGAACTAGAAAGTACCTGGTAAGAACAACTCTGGATAACGTTCGCGCATCTCATCCTCGCGCTCCCATGTGGACTCCTCGACATTATGATGTCGCCACTGAACACGCACTAACGGAACTATCTTTAACCGCAGTTTCCGCTCACTTCGGTCCAAAATAGAAATCGGCCCCTCCTCGTAGGAGCTATTGGGTTGGAGATCGATGTCCTCCAAAGAAATGTGAGAATGATCCAAATCGTCTCTAAGATATTTCCTTAGTGAGGAAATATGAAACACATCATGAATCCGATGCAAATGCTCCGGTAACCCAAGTCTACATGCAACAGACCCAATCCGCTCGATGATAGGGAATGGCCCCACATATCTCGGTGCCAACTTCCCCTTTTTCCCAAATCGCATAATCCCCTTCATAGGAGATACTCTGAGTAAAAACTGGTCCCCCACTTGGAACTCCCTAAAGAACCTCTTCGCATCAGCATAGCTCTTCTGCCGATCCTGAGCTACCCGAATGAGACTCCGTATCAATTCTATCCTCGCCGAAGTATCCTGAATTACTTCCGGTCCAAGTAGTTTGTTGTCCCCCACCTCCAACCAACATGCTGGGGAACGACAAGGTCTACCGTACAACGCCTCAAATGGAGCCATGCCAATGGTGAACTGGTAGGAGTTGTTGTAAGCAAAATCCACCAGTCGAAGATACTGCTCCCATCCACCCCCGAAATCAATGATGCACATACGCAATATGTCCTCCAACATCTGGTTTGTACGCTCGATTTGCCCATCATTCTGTGGGTGATACGCCGTACTCAACCGCAATTCTGTGCCCATGGCCTCCTGAAAACTTTCCCAAAACCGTAAAACAAATATCTTATCTCGGTCAGACACGATATTTAGGGGCACACCGTGAAGTCTCACTATCTCTGCAATAAAGAACTGGGCATACTGTCCTGTAGTGTAGTCTGTCCTTATGCGTAGAAAATGAGAGACTTTGGTCAACCTGTCCACAATTACCCAAATGGAGTCGGGACCTCTCTGTGACGTAGGCAACCCCGTGATAAAATCCATGGATATGCTCTCCCACATCCACATCGGGACCTCCAATGGCTGTAGAAGTCCTGCCGGTCTCTGATGATCCACTTTTACTAGCTGACAAGTGGCGCATTTAGAAACAAACACGGAAATATCTCTCTTCATCCCGCTCCACCAATACTGTCGTCTCATGTCTTGGTACATTTTGTCCCCACCGAGATGTACTGCGAACCGTGAGCCGTGCGACTCTGCCATCACCTCGTGCCGTAATTCCTCCCCTTCCGAAACTACAAATCTCCCATTGAAGCGTAATCCCCCATCTGAGCTAACGGTATAGGACTCGGCTCCCTCTGCTAGTAATCGAACTATCTGCTCCTGACAGAATGAGTCATTTGCCTGGGCCTTTACCACCTTCGTGACAATCTGTGGCGTAACAGTCATCACAGACATGAATGATCGGGCCACTGCATCCTGGTGTCCCAACTCCTTCCACTTGGCCTTCCACACCCCTGCCACCTCATCTACTGGCCTACGGCTCAACGCGTCTACTACCACGTTAGCCTTCCCCGGGTGATATTGGATATCAAACTGATAGTCCTTCACAAACTCAAGCCACCTTCATTGCCGCATATTCAACTCCTTCTGCGTGAATAAGTATTGTAGGGACTTGTGGTCCGTAAATAATCGAAACTTCTCCCCCAAAAGATAATGTGTCCAAATTCGAAGGGTAAATACCACTACCGCTAACTCCAAGTCATGAGTGGCGTAATTCTTCTCGTGATGCTTTAGCTGACGGGAAGCATAAGCTATGGCCTTACTCTCCTGCTGTAATACACCTCCAAGTCCTTGCAAGGACGGATCGGTGTAGACAAGATACTCAACTCCCAGTCTCGATAATGCTAACACAGGTTCTAAGGTCAACTTATCCTTCAACTCATCAAATGCCAACTGACAGGCATCACTCCAGATGAATGGCACACCCTTAGGAGTCAGCTGTGTCAAAGGACCCGCTATCTTCAAAAATCCTCGAATGAACCTTTTGTAGTATCCTGTTAGGCCCAAGAATCTATGAATCTCAGTCGGTGTCGTGGGATGTCCCCACTCCCTCACTGCGGATACCTTCCCCGGATCAACAGATATCCCTTGGTCGGAAATAAAGTGCCCCAAAAATTGAACCTCCTTCATCCAAAACTCGTACATCTCATATTTTAAATACATCTCGTTCTGACGTAGCGTCTGCAAAACCTGCCTCAATTGCTCGGCGTGCTCCTAATCTGTCTGGGAGTACACCAGAATATCATCAATGAAGACAATGACAAACTGATCTAGGAAATCTCTGAACACCCTATTCATCAAGTCCATAAACATGGCTGGTGCATTGGTCAAACTAAAAGGCATAACCCGAAACTCGTAGGAACCATATCTCGTTAAGAACGCAGTCTTCGAGACGTCCTCCTCCCTGATACGCAACTGATGGTATCCCGATCGCAAATCGATCTTTGAGAAGAAAGAAGCTCCCCTCAACTGGTCGAATAAGACATCGATTCAGGCTAATGGATACTTATTCCGTATCGTGAATCTATTCAACTCCCGATAATCCACACACAACCTCAATGATCCATCCCTCTTCTTCTCGAACAACACAGGGGAACCCCACGGCGAAGTACTCCTCCGTATAAACCTCTGACCCAACAACTGTTCAATCTAATCCCGTAACTCTCTCATCTCAGCTGGAGCCATACGGTAAGGTGCGCGGGCAATAGGCCGAGTTTCCGACGTCAAGTCGATCACAAAATCTATCTCTATACTCGGAGGTAATCGAGGTATATCCTGAAATACGTCAGCAAACTCTCGAACAACTGGAATCGAATTAAGGGGTATCACCACTTCCTTAGAGTTCTCCTCCTCTATATAATACAAATGAGTGGACGATCCTCCCTCAGGATGAGGCATCGCCACCAAAAACATCTCCTGCCTGGGAATGGCAAAGATAATACTCTTACTGAAACAGTCAATCATGGCTCGGTACGCAACAAGCCAATCCATACCAATAATGGCATCATACTCGATCATCTCTAATACTAATATATCCGTGGGTAAAGTAAACCTCCCGATATATATACCCACGCCTCTACATACACGTGAAATCACGAAACCCCTACTCAACGGCGAATCTACACATGTAACCGTACTCTCGGCGGTGTCTAATAACCCAATGGTGCATGCAAATCTCCTAGTAATAAAACAGTGGGTAGCCCCCGTGTCAAACAAAATACGCCCTATAGTCCCCTGAATAGAGAACATACCCTCAATGGCTGGTGGATCCAGTGGGGCTGCAGCCTGCTGAAGCTGATATACTCTCCCATACTGTAGCTGCCCTTGCTGAACTGGGACCGCTGGAATGGGTGGTAATGCTGCCATCTGTGGTGGTACCGGGAGGGCGGCGGGAAACATAGGTCTATGCGGCTCCTGTCGAGCACCCTACTGCTGTGGCGGGGCCCTACCCCTATCAGGATAGTCCTGTCGTTTATGGCCAGTCTTGCCACAAAAGTAACACTTCCCCGGGAAGTTCCCCCCTCTCTGTCCCTGCTGCCCCCGACCCTGGTGGCTGTTACCGTTTCTCCCCTGGCCCTGCTGAAACTGCTGATGTTAACCATTATGACCCTGCTGGACCTGATAGCCGTTTGGACCCTGATGGCCCTGCCGGAAACCTCCCTGTCCGTGCCTGAAATTTCGCGATCTGAACCTCTTGTGATCCCCCTGCTGGGAACCCTGGTCACCCTGTCTCTCCCCCTGAACAGTTTGTGCCCCACTGACACCATGTCCTCCAGTCCTGCCCTGATGGTTGGACTCTCCCGATCTCTTACCCTCAGCCATGTGAAAGCAGTGATCCTGGCAGTGTAACAGTGCAGCATTAACCACATCAGAGTAAGTGGCCAACGATAGATTCCCCAACAAATGCTGACGAATCCTCCAAGTCAACCCGTCTGTAAATTTTTGTATCTTCTTCTCTTCTATCGGTATCTCATCCGAAACAATATTCAACAGATTTGTGAATTCGGCCTCATACTCGACCACATTCTTTCCTTCCTTCCTAAGATTCATTAACTTCCTCCTCATTTTCGTGTGAACAGCCAACGGAAAGTACTTGCGGTCGAACCGCACCCAAAACTCCTGGATTGTGAGAGTATCTCTCTCCTCCACGGTGGTAATAGGCTCCCACCACTGTAGTGCAGACCCCACTAGCTTAAAGGTAGCTAGTATCTACTTCTGGACATCGGTGCACTCATACATCCTCAAGTGCCGCTGAATGTCTTTCCTCCACTGACTCGAAACCACAACATCGGAGCTACCTGTGAACTCCGGTGGTGTGCTTTCTGAAAAGCATCACGTACACGTTCCCAAGCAGACGGGAATGCATGTGCCTGAACTGGCGTGGCTACTGGCTCCTGAGGTGGTGCCTGCTGAACTACGGCTAGTGCGGCATTTACCGCCTGGGCCACAATGGCTGCAACCTCGGCGGCATTCACCGCGCCCTGAACTGGTGCGGGCTGTGGTTCTGGCGTTGCATCCCTGGGAACCCATTGTGCACGTCGTGGAGGCATCTGAAATAAGAATAAAGTTTATAATTTCGCAGTTATAAACTTAAAATAGCAGAAGAACATAGCATATACAAAAGAATACAACAGTCCTAAAATATAGGGCTCCACATCAAAGAAAGCTCAGTGGAAACATAATAAGCCGTACAGATCCTAAAGGACACTAGAACCTGATGCTCTGATACCACATGTGACACCCCGACTAATTAAATACCGGGTAGCTACTCCTTTATTAAATCAATACAAAATGCCAAGTTGGTTCAGTTAATAGCATCACTGTCGAAAACGTTTTAATGATTAATAACCACCTAGTATTTAAAAAGTAAGTTGCCAAATTTTAAATTAAGTCTGATTAACATAAAGTAAAAGGATAATGAAAGAATAACAACCATTCATTATAACGAAGCAGTAGAATAACCAACAAAATAATAAATAGTCCGGAGGAAAACTACTCACAACAATCCCACAAAAGAAATAAGTAAAACAAGGTACCTTGAATTAATTACATGCCAAAAGTCTGAAATCTGAAATAGGAAATGTTTCTAATAGAAATGGGCGACATGCCCTACAACTGATGAAAACTGAATATAGAATTAAGATAGATGAAGAGTCTACTAGCAAAGTCCTGTAACTTCCACAAACAGCTACAGCTCGTCACCTGAATGAGGATCCTAAGCATGGTTTCCTTGTGGCTGGGCACCTAAAATGGTTTTTACAAAAATAGATTTGAAAGCAAACGGGTCAGAGCCCGAAAGTGGGGATTATTTTAAAAACAACAAGTGTTTTAATAACATTAAAACAATAAATGCAAAATACATGTTAGGACGTGCACTCACATGAAGTACTCACCTCTCGACTAAGGGTGCACACCTATCGTACCGTACCCATCTAAGTAACATCCACATCTAATCAAACCGTAATAAGTTCTACCCCTTACTACTCAATTCCCGTTATACATTCTAGAGTTATCAATTAAATAGAGAGCTTTACTTAACTCAGATTCTCAATTATTAGCAATACAATTCACTACCGAATAACCCGTCATATTTTCTCAAAACATATCCATAATTATATTCACAATACAAACATGAAAGTTCTCGTTAAATTAAGTGTATATTATTCACGTCATAAATATACAATACAAGCACCCTGAGACTAAGCGGCGGAGCACACATACTCTGCTATCCATCCCGGTACATCACGTACATAAGGATCACACATTTCGAATCTCTCAGGAATCGTTCTCAGATAACAACAATCACAAATAATGGAGGCGAACACAGTCACATCACATGGGTCACGCACATACCTACGCTCCCATGATTAGCAGACATATTAACTTCCCAATAAGCCCTTCTCTGACCTATCTTCTCGAGGTACCAATCTATATCCCCCCGTAGGCACACAAAAATTTGATGGCCCTAAACGAACGCAAACCTCATGTGATAGCAAGTATGGTAGGTATGTCATACACATCAAATCATATATACTAATCATGCACACATCTCAGCTAGTACCATATTTATTTTAGTGGTATACTTCTCATTCTTATACCCACACGCTTGTCCCCGGTTTATACGTCACCCAATATCCTCACGTCATAATTTGTACTCAGGTTCTAACCCATAAAGATCATTTGGTTCAAACCGCACTTCTATATTTTACTCCCCAATATATCCCAAATGTCCCAACTATGTCAATTAGTCGTCAAGGAAATGTCAACTCTACCATTTAATAAGGTTACGGACCACTCGAAATTAAATCAGGCCAAAAAGCCCAAACTGTCCTCTCGTTAGAAGTCTTATTCCAACGAGGCTGGTTCGAACGAGAGTTCGTTCGAACGAACTGGGCATCTAACGAGATCTCATTTGATTGAAAGACATCGAACGAACATCCCTCTCGTTAGTAGGCAAACTTCTAACTCGTTAGAAGCTCGTTCGAACGACCTGGGCAGGTCTTTTAACGAGGTGACAGTTTGAGCCCAGAAAATTCCTATTACGTTTTTCCAACTTTTCTTCACCTCTAATCTTATCTAAATGTCATTCCAACAAGGTTTCATGGTTTTTAATCATCCCTAAACATATTATATTCGTATAAGAACATTTATATGGGGTCTAATCATCCCAAATCACATCTAATCATCAAATCTCTCCAATTTTCCCCAATTTTCAAGAACATGAACCCTAGAAATTTAAAGTCTTCCATAGTTATAATTAAATCCATTTTTGCATGTAAAAAGTAGTAATTCTCTTAGTTCAATCATCCAATAACAGTTCTACATGAAATCCTACATTAAAATCTGAATTCACAACTCAAATTTTATGGGTTTTTATAGATCTCCCAAAAACAATACGTTTATATGAATTTCCTACACATGGATGAAGCATTCTTTGCAAAAACGAAATTAAACCACTTGCCTCTAATCTTTCTCTGAATTTGGTGTTAGATTGATGAAGGTTGATTTGTTCTCTCTCTCTCTCTGCAGAATTTTCCTTTCCTTCTCTCTCTACTAGGTTTTCTCTAAGGATGATAATGGTGGTTAAGGTTTGCCCTAGGAAGCTCTTTCAAAACTAATTCCAATAACTCCCGTAGCCCATTAAGTCATAAGGTGTAGTTAGTGGGTTTAGTGGGTAAAGTCCAAATCAAATTTTTAATTCCTAATTTTCGTGGGTGTTAATTCCCAAAATTCCAAAATTATAAAACTACCCTTTTACGTTGCCGGTATGGCCTAAAAATGCCCCGGGATCCAAACTAAACCCCCGTCTAGTGTTTTCTGACTATTTTAACCTTTCTGTACGCGTTGGCGCACTCAAAATGATCATATGGTTAATAGAAATAAAAATCACTTTTTAATTAAAATAATTATATTCCTGACGCGACTGTCACACGCGTCTCAAAAAAGTTTCCCAATTTGTCGTATATCAATCTCACGACAAATTTAATAATTTCAATATTCATATATCACCATATATACACATTATAATCAAATACCAACTCACATATCGTTAGTATTTTATCCGGATTAATTCCCAATTAATACAAATTTAATTTAATTAATCCCATAAATAAATATCACAAAAATACGGGGTATTACAGGGCCGAGACCCCCTTCTTCAAAAAAAATCACGGGCGTCGAGACCCCCCTCTCTCCAACACTGGTTCCAACAGACAAGGAACCCTCCGCGTCTAGACACTCATTACAGGTCAAGACACCCGTATAGGAAGTCGAGGAGCGAGGAACTCATGGGCGAGGAACCCTAGGTATTCCTCACCGCCAACAAAAAAAGTCATGGCAGCAGTCTCAATGAAGCGTTAGGTCGAGAGACCCTTGGAGGTGAAGTCGACGCGCGAGGGACTCTCGACGTGACACAAGGTCGAGGAACCCTTGACGAAATTCAATGACGAGATGCCCTCGGATATTGGGTCCGACGAGGAACCCTCTCCCAACTCAAGCAATCGTAAAAAACCAACCAGGTTCAAACAACAACTCGAGGAACCCAAGACTAATGGGATTTCTAATGAGGAACTGTCGGCGACAACAGACTGTGACGAGGAGCCTATGTGCGAGGACCCCTCCCCCATATCAAGAAGCAGTGAAGAACTCCTCACGCTAAAGTTCTTGTGTAGTAACCCCTTATGGGTAGTAATGCCATCGAGGAACCCAACTGGTGAAAGGGGAAATTTTCGTCGCAAATGATTTGGACGAGGAACCCACCTTGATTGAGGGTGATCGCGAGGAACCCGCAGCATGAGAGAAACATATCATAACCTCGGTAGCATGCGATGGACCCTTTGAAGTTAAAATAGAAAACAAGATACCCCTTGTGGTTAAAAATTTGCACGAGGACCCTTGATGAAAAATTATTTTCGGCGAGGAACATATAAGTTCCAAGCCCTAAACAGAAAAATGCGCAAGGAATAACTCTCAACTGGAGTTGTAGGCGAGGAACCCTCAGCGCGCGAAGAGGCAAGCGAGGAGCCCGTCGTCTGCGATGCTATAAGCGAGGAACCCGGGATGACCAGAATCCCAGACAAAGAACTTTCCATGACTGATACCTTGCACAAGGAACCCCCCGATGCATTTAAACAAAAAAAAAATAGAAGCGACCGGAATGTAGACACAAGGGCGTAGAATTTCTCAACAAAAGGTACACCAGACTAATGCTTTCTCTTTCTTAATAGTATAGTAGAACCTCTCAGTATATTAGAAGAGGGCCTACGATATAAGTAACTTTCGTCATTATACTTGGGGATATATCCAACCCAAAAGTAAAAGTATAGTGAGTAAAGCCCGTGCAGACATGACAGGACCAGCAAGAGGTTATCCTCCTAGTAATAATAATAATAATAATAATAATAATAATAATAATAATAATAATAATAATAATAATAATAATAATAATAATAATAATAATAATAATAATAATAATAATAATAATAATAATAATAATAATAATAATAATAAAATTTACTACATTTTTTTATTATTATTCCAATCAGATTTATATCCTAGAGAACAAGTCTTAACCTCTGTTCTCCAAAAAATTGTAATTGACCAGTTTTCAAAAAATAGGGAGAAGTGGGTCTACCCCCCCCCCCCCCCCCCCCCCTCTCTAAACTTGTTATTTTTATAAGACAAAAAAGGTTCCTAAGAAAAGTTTGGAACAAGGACCCTTCATACCAAGGGAAATTTTTAGTATAAAGAAATAATTATTTCTTTACTTATAATATATGTGAAATTTTATGCAAAGTTTGTGGGAAGGAGAAGTGCTAACCCCATCTCTTAGTTACTTCCCAAGAAATGAATATGCATAACAAAATACCCCAAAGTCACACGGGGTTGCACTAAAAAGTACCGCACGGTCACACGGGGTTGCGCTAAAAAAAATATAACTTTCTCAACTATATGCAAGTACCCCGCAGTTAGAGGGGTAGCGTCCAAATTTTAACTTGCTCAGTTATATGCAAGTACCCCACTGTTAAAGGGGAAACTTCAAAATTTGTAGATGGTACCCCGCAGGTAGAGGAGCATTTTCAAAAACATTTAACTTGATCATCTCATATGCAAATACCCCACAGTTAGAATCTTGAGGTTCTCACATAAAAAAGAGCAACTCAAAGTATTGAGCAAATGGAATTATACACATAAGGTACAACAGTTTAGTACCTAAGGCTCCAAGGGCATAGGAGCGCTCACAGTCTTGAGCAACTGCCAAGTATAAATGTATGGTGCGATAGTTTAGCACCTAAGGCTCCAAGGGCATCGAAGCGCTCACAGTTTTGAGCAACTGCCAATTGTAAATATAAGGTGCGACAGTTTAGCACCTAAGGCTCCAAGGGCACCGGAGCACTCACAATTTTGAGTAATTGCCAAGTATAAATAAAAGGTACAACTATTTAGTACCTAAGGCTCCAAGGGCACCGGAGCGCTCACAGTCTTGGGCAAGTGCCAAATATAAATGTAAGGTGCTCCAGATGAGCACGTAAGGCTCCTAGTGCACTGGAGTGCTCACAGTCTTGAGTAAATGCCAAGTATAAATATAAGGTGCGCCGGTTGAGCACCTAAAGCTCCAAGGGCACTAGAGCGCTCACAGTCCTGAAAAAGTGCCAAATATAAATATCAAGTGCGCCAGTTGAGCACCTGTGGCTCCAAGGGCATCGGAGCACTCACGATCTTGAGCAAGTGCCAAGTATAAATGTAAGGTGCTCCAAATGAGCACCTAGGGCTCCTAGGGCATATGAGCGCTCACAGTCTTGAGCAAGTGCCAAGTATAAATATAATGTGCGCCAGTTGAGAACCTAAGGCTCCAAGGGCACTAGAGCGCTCGCATTCTTGAGCAAGTGTCAAGGATAAATATAAGGTGCGACAGTTTAGAACCCAAGGCTCCAAGGGCACCAGTCTTGAGCAATTGCCAAGTATAAATAAAAGGTACGACAATTTCGTTCACAAGTCTCTTGACATTGCAAGACACTTCTGCACGAGGGGGCTAATATCGAGAAGTCCTCAAGCAAGTGAACAAATAATAAAATCGCTTGGAGTGTGGGGATCCACTTAGAGTGGCTCCACTTTACCAAGATTGTAAGTTTGACAAAAAAAAGCCTAGGGTGAGGGGATCCACCTTGAGTGACCCCTCTTCTCAAACTTGATGCTAATAAAAAGAACTCAGGGCGAGGGGCTCACCACGAGCAACCTCTCCTCCCAAGATAGAAGGCCACAGAAGAAGGCAAATGGCGAGGGGCTCACCGTGAGTAACCCCTCCGCCCAAGATAGAAGGCCACAGTAGAAGGCCAAGGGCGAGGGGCCTATCGCGAGTAACCCCTCCGCCCAAGATAGAGGGCCACAGAAGAAGGCTAAGGGCGAGGGGCTCACCGCGAGTAAGCCCTCCGCCTAAGATGGAAGGCTACAGAAGAAGGCTAAGGACGAGGGGCCCACCGCAAGTAACCCCTCCACCCAAGATAGAAGGCCACAAAAGAAGGCTAAGGGCGAGGGGTTCACCACGAGTAACCCCTCCGCCCAAGATGAAAGGACACAGAAGAAGGCCAAGGGTGAGGGTCTCACCGTGAGTAACCCCTTCACCCAAGATAGAAGGCCACAGAAGAAGGCTAAGGGCGAGAGGATCACCTCGAGTAACCCCTCCGCCCAAGATGAAAGGCCCTAGAAGAAGGCCAAGGGCAAGGGGTTTATAGAGAGTAACCCCTGCAGCCAAGATGAAGGGCCACAAAAGAAGGCCGAGGGTGAGGGAACCATCGCGAGTAACCCCTCCACCCAAGACAGAAGGCCACAGAGAAAGGCCAAGGGTGAAGGGGCCATCGCGAGTAACCCCTCCACCCAAGATAGAAGGCCACAGAAGAAGGCCAAGGGCGAGGGACTCACCGTGAGTAACCCCTCCGCCTAAGAGGAAAGGCCAACAGAAGAAGGCCAAGGGTGAGGGGCTCACCATGAGTGACCCCTCCGCCCAAGATGAAAGGCCACAGAAGGAGGCCAAGGGGCTCACCGCGAGTAAACCTCCGCCCAAGATAGAAGGCCATAGAAAAAAGGCCAAGGGCAAGAGGTTCACCATGAGCAGCACCTTTAAACAAAGTAGAAGGCCATAAAAGAAGGCTAAAAATAAGAGGCTCACCGTGAGTAACCCCTCCGACCAAGTTTACACCCTGATAAGGAGGTCCACTATAAGTGGCCTCATTTACAAAACTTGAGATGAAGTGACATAACATTAAATGATCCTAAGAGGAATGATGAAGAAACCCTCGGGTTTCTGAATTTATGGCGTACAAAGTTTTTTGGTCTACCCAACACAAAAGACTTTGCACGAGGGGATAATGTAGAAGGGTGTCTACCTATAAAAAGTAAAAATATTATTTTATTAGAAATACTGAGAAGAAACCCAGGGTCCCGACAGAAACTCATATTGAGCGAGAACCCCCCGGGGTCCCGGCAGAAACTCATATTGGGCAGGAACCCCCCAGGGTCCCGACAGAAACTCTTATTGATGAGGAGCCACCCTAGGGTCCCGGTGGAAATTCATATTCAGCAGGAACCCCCAGTGCCGATGCAGGTGTCAGTGCCACTACAATGGTCAGCGCCGCTGCAAGGGTCAACAGCGCTGCAAGTGTCAGCGCCGCTGAAAGTGTCGGCGCCGCTAAAAGTATCAGCGCCGCTGAAAGTGAAAGTGTCGCCGTAAGTGTCGGCGCCACTTCAAGTGCCAGCGCCGCTTCAAGTGTCAGCACCGCTGCAAGTGTCTACGCCGCTGCAAGTGCCAGCGCCGCTTCGAGTGCCAGCGCCGCTGCAAGGGTCAGCTCCACCGCAAGTGTCGGCGCCACTTCAAGTGTCAGCGCCACTTCAAGTGTCTGCGCCACTTCAAGTTCCATTGCCGCTTCAAGTGTCAGCACCACTGCAAGTGTCAGTGCCACTGCAAGTGTCTACGCCGCTGCACGTACCAGCTCCGCTTCAAGTGCCAGCACCGCTGCAAGGGTCAGCGCCACAGCAAGTGTCAGCGCCACTTCAAGTGCTAGTGCCGCTTTAAGTGTCTGCGCCGCTTCAAGTGTCAGCGCCGCTGTAAGGGTCAGTGTCGCTTCAAAGGCCAGCATCGCTGCAAGTGTCAGCGCTGTTGCAAGTGCCAGTGCCACTGCAAGTGTCCGTTCCACCGCGAGGGTCGGCGTCGCTTCAAGTGCCAGCGCCGCTGTAAGTGTCTGTGCCATTGCAAGGGTCAGCGCCGCTGCAAGTGTCGGCGCCACTTCAAGTGCCAGTGCCGCTTCAAGTGTCTGCACCGCTGCAAGTGTCAGCGTCGCTTCAAGTTCCAGCATCGGTGTAAGTATCAGCGCCGCCGAAAGTGTCTGCACCACTGCAAGTGTTGGTGTCTCTTCATGTACCAGCGTCGCTGCAAGTGCCAGCGCCGCTGCAAAGGTCGGCGCCGCTTCAAGTACTAGCGCCCCTGCAAGTGTCTATGCCATTGCAAGGGTCAGCGCCGCTGCAAGTGTCGGTGCCACTTCAAGTGCCAGCGCCGCTTCAAGTGTCTACGTCACTGCAAGTGTCAGCGCCGCTGCAAGTGTCTACGTCGCTGCAAGGGTCAGCGCCACTTCAAGTGCCAGCGCCGCTGCAAGTGTCAGCGCCGCCGTAAGTGTCCGCGCCACTGCAAGTGTCGACGCCGCTTCAAGTACCAGCGCCGCTGCAAGTGTCCGCACCGCTGCAAGTGTCAGCGCCGCTGCAAGGGTCGGCACCGCTACAAGTGTTCGTGCCTCTCCAAGTTCCAGCGCCGCTACAAGTGTCAATGCCACTATAAGGGTCAGCGCCTCTTCAAGCGTCAGCGCCACTACAACAAGGGTCACTACAACAATAACGTTCGAGAGGTGCCCGCGAGGGTCACCACAGAAATCCAAAATTAAGAAGTACCGCTGTAAGGGTTAGCGCCGCTGCAAGGGTCACTGCAGTAATGATGGTCGAGAGAGTCAGCATCACTGCAAGGCTCGGTGCCACTGCAAGGGTCACTACAGAGATGTTATTCGAGAGGTGCTACTACAAGGGTTTCGACAGAAACTCATATTGAGGGAGTAGCTATCACAAGCAACTACTCATCATGAAACATCAGTCTCTAAATGAACAACATCACTAACACTTTACTTTCTTGTACAGGTTGCCTAGTCGAGCAAGCAGGGCTCGAACAGGAGCGTTGGGACCTCCTGGGAGTTGTGGCTTGGCGACTAAGGGACAAGGTATGTTGAGCAAGCTCAACCACTTAGCACTATAGGATTGAGAGAATACTAGTAGGAGACCCTAGGGTCACCCAGTCCTCACACACCTCACACTTAGTCACAAGTGAAGTGAACAACCAAAGGGCTGGATGCTCACAAGAAAATAACTGTTTATAAAATGATTTTAGAGGAGAGGGTCCTCTAAACCCCTCTCAAGGAAAATAATTTTAGAAGGGGGTCCTCGAGACCCCCTCAAGCTTGCAAATATTTTAGAGGAGGTGGTTCTCGAGACCCCCCCCCCCCCTCAAGTTTACAAAGTTTGTATCAAAGTTACCGTTTCAAAAGATATTTAGCAAATCAGATATTTTGTCTCCATGAGAAGACATATTTGCTTTTGAACTTTGGTCGGTGCCAGGGGGCATCCGCTAGAGGGGATAGGCAGACCTGCTTGCAGGTAGGGATAAATAGTACACTGCAGACTTTGTCCGTCACCAACCCTCTAAGTTTTGGCGCGAAAAGTGCCAACCCAGCCTTAGTGCCCAAGTATAAATAGGACCCCTGGGCAAGGTCATAGGGAGGAGAAGATCGATAATAGAAATTGTACTGTTACTCTGCTAAAATATCACCAGACCTACCTAGTATTCTCTCCCTGCTCATTCTCTTAGTGCTGAGTGCCTTATTCCTTCACTCCCCACTGACAACCATCACTCTTAGGTGTTTCCCTTGAGAAAATTGCTATTTTTGGTATGAAAGCTCATCTTCTTGCAGGGAGTGAGTTGAAGCTTGAGTTCCATTGTTACTAGAAGGAGAAGTTTTCTTCAAAAGTTGCACCAGGAGACCTTGAAGGCCTTGCAGGCAGCGTCCATTGGAGTGGGTCACGCCTCACCCTTTCCATTTATTCATAGACCCCAGTCTCACTACCCTCCTACAGAACCCACTGAATTTTCATTACAACACAGTAAATACAGAATCCCCCGCAATGTAACAATTCTCACAAAGATATGAAGAATAAACTTAGTGCCTAAAATAAGAACTTTTAAGCATATGTATGATGAATCTTGGATCCTAAATTTATTAGGTGAAAAAATAAAGTTTTTGGAGAGTTTAAACACAAAAGGAATATCTCAATTTATAGGTAAAGTTGTTGCAAAAGGACAGGCCTTAGAGATTTAGATTAGCTTTGTTGAAAAAACAAAAACACGTTTGGTGTTTTGAATGAACTGACTTCTCGTTTGAATGAAGTCCCCATTCTCGTTCAAACGAATTCCAACAAAACTTAAAATGACATTCCAGAGAGAACCCAAAAGGTATGGATCCATATCTCATTTGAATCAAATGAATCTTCTTCTAATCGTCTAATGGAAACTTGATCTAATGACCTTTCAAGTCGTTCTATCGATTTTTAATTTATTTTTATAAAAATTTAATACCCAATAGTAAAATTTCCCAGGCTCAAAATCAATATGCATTTATACCTGAGATCTGTGGAAATTAAAGACAGGAGGGAGATGAAACACGACACGATGATATAATCTTTGAAGCTTTTCCACTACATCTTCATCCAAACATGTCAAAGGCTTGAACGGACAACACCAACTAAAACCTATGGCTCAAAATGTTTTGTCTGGAATTAAGACAATTACAAACAAATTTACTCAATTGGAAATTTATCCTTACAAATATCCCCCTTTGGACCAAACCTCTGCCTAAGCCATCTACTAACCCAAAATATTTAAAAACCACTATTTTAAGTCAAAAACGGACTTTACAAGCATTCTAAAGTCAACGCAAAATATGATAAAATCTAATAAATTTAATTATCTCATTAAATCAATATAATCTTGTACGAGTCAATTACATTAATTATTAATTAGTTACATGCGCCATGACAATATAATAAAGTACTTAACGATAGGTAGGACACGACCCTAAGGCAATAATCCAAACGAGAAAACCCTCGACACCTGATCCATAACCATCAGATAATCTCCCATAATACTAAGTCACTTCCAAATATTTAATTAATGTATTAACTTATATTATGCCCAATTTCATATATGAATTTAGTGACACATATTAAATATAATAAGTGACAACACATGTCACAACCGGAAAAATAATTTATTATACAATTAAATAAATGTATAGAAAATACGGGGTATTACACTTTCCCTCTCAAAGAAATTTTAAATAAGGTTGACCTTTCAAATAGGATGGCCAAGTGGTCATTAGAATTGTCTCAGTTCGATATCATTTATGAATCCTAAAATTCCATCAAAGGGAAAGTTTTAGATGAACTTATAGCTAAGTTCTTAAAAAGCCCTGAAGGGGAGGCCACTTAATCGAGTTCCCTTATAGAGATGTTCAACCTATGACATGATAATAAGTCCCCTAAGTAAAGTTTTTTATATTGATTGGGTCTCAAATGATGAGTAATTGGCATTAGAATTATCTTCATCATTCCACAAATATCCCTCATTGAGAAAGTCATTCAATGGCATTTTAAAGTATCCAACAATGAAAATGAGCACGAAGCAATTGTTATTATCCTAAAAAGAGCAACGGTAATAGGAGCACAGAATATAGCAACCCATTATGATTTCCTCTATATCATCGAGAAATTGAGTGGAGAATATTAATACATAGAATACAAAATTCTTGAAAACCATGATAAAGCTAGCATATTGTCAAGACCTTCACGTTGGCGTCGATCGAACATTTGTCGAGGAACTGCAACAGTCACACTCTTCCCTTAGCTAGACTGGCCTCATCATTTGGCATCAATAGAAAGATGATGATTAAAGGTCGAGTATGTCGACTGACCTAGTATTGATGAATTTAAGTTAGAGGCAACTATCATGCATATCGATGAAGCCCCAAACTAGATGGACCTCATCATCACTTACATGAAAGACGAAGATCTCCCTTGTAGTAACAAGGAGGCCCATATTTTCAAAAATCAATGAACCAAATTTTGACTCAATGTAGAAGGAAATTTATACTAATAATTATTTACACCCATACAAGTCAAATGTATTCACCCAAATCAAGTAAAAGGGATTCTCAAATAAATGAACAAGGTAAGTGTTGGAGTTTTATCTTTAAAACCATGTAATAACATTATATTTATTATTAAAAGAATTGTATAGTTCATTTGAAATGAGAATCATGTTTGTGAGAATAATTTATATTAATGTTTTATATTTATTGTTTCATATATGTCAGTTAATTGTACTTAGTAGGAATCTCGATGACATGGGTTTGTATTGATTATAGGAGATCAAAATTCTAATTCTAGTATAATTGAACAATTCACAACCTAGATAGAGAGTTTGCCATCATATCGTAATAGTGGCATGTATAATCCTAGCTGTTTATGTCAAACTGTGAGAATATGTCTGATTGTTTGAGAACGTGTACAATACTTTCAAAATATATTGTGAAAGGTACATTTGGGAATATATTAAGCACGATCACCCGTTATATGTAAGTCTAAGGGTTGTTTTGACTAGACTTAGGTAATAACACACATTTTTGCAAAGGGTGCATTGATTCTTAATTCCAAGGGTTATGAAAATTGAAATACTAGCACAAATTTTGATTTGATTGCTACGAGTGTGATTTGATTGTATACTGGGTCAATATATGACTGCAGATCGGGTCACAATTGTGTGAGTAGGTCTGAGATCATAATTCAAAGGAATCCCCATCCAGGAGATATCTTGGATTGTGATACCCCCTTGACAAATTATAAGATTTATTTACACCAGTTAAACAATATAAAAGAATTATTTCATAATCTGATGGAGATGACAAAAAAGTTCAGTCTAGGAATCAAAGAATTTATTAGATGTCAGTTAAAATCAGAATGGCAAATTTATTTGACCAACCGAGTATCATAAGCTTAACATGGGGAGTCAGATTGTGCACCATAATCACCTTTACAAATAATACATCATTACCTCCGAGTGATTTTTCAGATAGTTAAATTGGTATGCAGTCATGAATATTTTTAGTGAAATTAATTATGATTAAATAAAAAAGGAAAAAAATTATGTGGTTGTAATTTGGGATTTTTGAGTAATTATTTGGAAGCCAGATTAATTGTTTGTCTTGAGTCCCTAATATAGTCCATATACCCAATTAATTATGCATAAAATCTCAGGAACACCGTTTTATCCCAATACCATAACTTATACCAATATATATTGATGTAAGCTAGGTCTTTAATAATTATTCTTCATTATTAAGGGTGAGATAATGAGAGAGAAAATACAATTCACATTTTTATGAAGAAGCTAAGAGAGAGAGGTCCATATCTCAATTAAAAGCAAGATTTGTTTTATCTAAAAAGTTTCCCACATGCCTATCTATCTTTAGTAGGATCATACACTAGAAAATATAAGCATTCTAGAGCATTCAAGCATGATTTTAGAGAATTAAAAGAAGTCGACCCCTCACCTTTAACAAATACATTTTTCCATATCAAATTGTAACTAGATCCACAAAGGTATTGTATTCGTAATCATAGGTATTGTTCAAACATAGTTTATGTATTCAGTTCTTCTTATTATACAATCATTCGAAGATTCATGAGATAAAAAATTTCTTTAAGTTATATTGATCCCCATCAATTGGTATGAGAGATCAGGTTAGAGAACGATCATATTTTAGGAAGACCCATATTGTCCACCGGCTTGAATTCGAGGTTTACATTTTAAGAATATATGGATGGATGCATATGTTTATCTACTAACATGGTTTTAGAGGATTTGAATGTTTATATTCGTTCCATCATGGTCACATGAATGTTTGTTATGTGAATGGATCCTACGATGGTTTATCCATAGTTAAATTTCTCATATTTTCTATTTGGTTGTAATAATTAGGGTTATTGCATATAATTGATGTATTTGGAGAAATTTGTGAGTGGATATAATCATTAGATGTTAGGATTTTATATTTTTCATCAGGTACTGATTTTAGTGGAAGATCCTTGGTTTTCGATCGAGAACAAAGGTCCATTTATACAGTTTTGAATGTTTGATGAAATATCAAAACAATGTAGTTTTGATGAAGTTGGAACAATCATAAAGAATAAGAAAAGAGGGAAGAGGAGCCACCGACTAGGTGCTGTGACCGAAGGTGCGACATGGGAAGGAAGGGGAAGAATTTTTTTTGGACTTTTTTGCTACAGTTTTATTTATCAAAGGACTATTCTTCAAAGACAACTCCACCCACTTGGACTCTTCTTCAAAGAAACCTTTATCTTAAAGGATTCTACTTAAGGAAGATGTTTAAGCCATGACGAAAAGGGCATTTTTCCCATTTTATTTCATATTTGCATCTATTTACTATTTTCATGTCTCTTTATTTATTTTTATTGCCTGATTTCAAGTAATAATTTATTGGTTATTTAGGGACACTCAATTTTATGGAAAACATGGTTTATTATTTATAGATCGACCTATGTCATAATTTTTCATGGAAAATTCATTTTAATTTATTCTTTTCTAAATTGAATTTAATCAAGTAATTAATTTAACGATGTAAATTAAAATGATATATAAGGATATTATTTTAATTTAAATATAGTTATTATTTTTGGAAAATTAAAATTCTGAGATCTAGAAATTTAATTTGTGCAAGTAAATTCGAAAATTATCAAGGATATAATTCAATCTTTTATTCGAAAACCCTTGATGTTCAAAATATTAAGTGGGAGATGGGTTTCAATATAAACCGCACAATCTTCAATATTTTTTATGAAGGTGATGTCATTAATTCCTCGCACGAGTTTGTTTGTCCCTCCTAGCAAATGAAATTAATCAGGACATGCATTATTCTTAAAAATCTTAAATGATATTTCCTAAAATTAAAATGTAAGTGACTTCGAACCCCTAATGGGGAAGTCCTTCACGAGAGGATTCTAATTCAAGAAATGAACCAGCGCTATACACTTAATCATAATTAATGATATCCTCCCCAATGGAGTCATTATCATTTGTTCGCGACTTCTCTGACACCTCAACGAGTACCTCTTGCAATGGTTTCCTACCAAGAATTACAAATGTATAAGTCTAGTATCCCAGTTTGAAAATCATAAGTGCGGTTCTGCCTATAGTCTCCAAAAATGAACGATATAATAACATTTGTCGCACCTGTAGCCTTGCCCTATCAGGATAAGAGGTTGATTCTCTTAAACTCATATGACCATAATTTAAACAATCTTAATTAGGTATACCCAATTAGTGTGTGAACTTTAAGTTGGCCTATGCCTCATAATCATAATTATTATCAATTCTCACACATCATAAATACACATTCATAAATAACAATATTAATCTAAAAAAGATATACCACAGTCCTTAATACTTGCATTCAGAAATTACTTGGTTTGATATATGTTAACAAAAACCTTTACAATAAAAAATTCTTAACAAAGTTCTTTTAGAGTATAACCACTACAACTAGATATGACATATAAATAAATATACTTTCTAAATCCTCTTTTCTCCATGGTCTCTATCACATCTTTGTGTCCTCTTAACTAGAGGAAGTCAAGGACTGAAAGGATGAGCTCAAATATCCCAGTAAGGGGTAAATTAAAAGGCCTCGGCCCAACCTTCCAATTTTAGTATTCACAAGTATAGTAACAGAGCTACAAAATAAGATATAAACATGGTAAAATGTGAAAAAATTTAAATGTAAAAAAAAATAAGTTATTTTTATAAAATCCTTGTTTCAAGCACAAAGAGAAATAAAGTAATATCAATCACAGGCTCAATTTTCCCAGATGGATGCATCTGGAATCCCAAGACTCAATATCCCTTGGCACACTAGTCATCGACTTCCTTCAAGGTTCAATATCCTTTGGTTCACATAATATTCTTAACTTTCATGGCCTTTAGTCTGACCTTTGATAAACTTCACATCTCCGCGACCTTATTTTGATTTCTATAGACCTAATCACGCCACAGATCGCGGAATCCTTTACTACCCACTTCTAGGATTAAAGATCCTCGGTTTGATATTATCTCCATAACGTTGGTCCATCTATGTCATGATTCAAGCCCTATAATTAGCTTATGATTATTATCCCTCGACCTAGTTGTCTAGCCTTAAGATCAAACCATGATGCCACGCTACACATGATGCCTTGTCCTAGTGCATCAATGCCATGACCTCAACATAAGAATCCAATGAAAAACGTATACAAGGTACGACACGATGCTATATTGCCTATGTTTGCAGCCTCAAAGAAGGATTTAGAACTCATAATCTTAAAAAAATGATGGTTACTTTATTAAAATTATTTTTTTTTCCAAAAAATGATTTGTTATTTTGATTATCAAATATCAAAATGGAAAAACCTAAAATTTTTGTCAAGAAAGCATAAATGTCTTTAGAATAAATTTAATCTCTACGCACACAAATCCGTAACATTCAAGGAAATATTCTTCACAACGAGAACATATAATGAATAGTAAAAGTCAATGACCATTACCTAGAAACTCATATTTACACAAGAGGGCCCATCCCATTCAACAAAGCATAAATATTAGGTGTTATGAAGGAGAATAAGAAGGTAATAAGGGAATACCTTACCAAATGACTTAGTCCAACTATTAATAGTGATACTCTGTCCCTGTTAATAGTGTTACTTGGATTCATGAACATTGACACTCCTTGTCTTATTTTGATATCACCTCCACTTGCCTTCAATTTCTTATTTTCCCTCCCTCTATAGTGTTGTTAATTATCTTCTCAAAGTATCTAATAGATTTAAGAATGGTCCTCAAGAGTTTTATTTATAAAAAGTGAAGATAACTAATATTTTCAATGATGTCACCACTTTTACCAGAAATCCCCTTACAAAAAGGCTTCTAGAAGCTCTAAAACTTTTCCCTCAAGAAATGAGTTGATTAGTCCATGTCATTAATCATCGTGTTAGATTACTTTGTATTTTCGATGTGTAAACTCCATGGCCTCGTACCATATATCGTAACCTAAAGATCATGGTCATGGCCTAATGGTTGTGGATGTGGCCTTACTAACGCTCCATAGCCTAGGTTTAGTTCATTACATCGTGTCATCAATTTACTAAATAAATGGTGGTTCCAACCTAAGTCCCTATTGGTAAAGTCCTCATTGTAAGTCGAGGATTCATAATTGTGGTCGTGGCCTTAATAACACGTCGTGACTAAGTAATATTGGTTTTGATCATTACATCCCTAGGGCAATAGAATCTGACTCTGAAACCCAATCTGATGATGACACATTCATAGACTTCTGCATATGGAATTTATAATCAATATGCGTTAGTGTTCTTGCACTAAAGAAACGAACAATAATAGATAACAAACAAAACTTTACTCTCTGAGATCAAATGTCGACTAGAGAACGCCAAATACAAGTGGGTCAATCGACCCCCTCCCCCAGTCTTGGCGCTTGTAGTTACACTTTGAGAAGATCAATAAGAGAAACCCCTTAGGAATTGGTTTATGTCATGCAAGTAGTCATGCCTTTGTAGATCAGCCTACCTATGCTTAGGTTTGAAATCTATGAAGATGGTCACAATGACGATCGTCTTTCCCATTAACTAAATCTAACTAAAGGCCAAATAGATCAATCACTTATTTGTCTTCTAGCCTATCAATAAGAGATTGCTAATAATGATGAAAATACAATCAAGATTAAAGAATTTTAGGTCGGTGATTTGGTACTCAGGAAGCTACTCCTAACCACTAAGAAGCCTTCTAAGAGGAAGTTAGCCAAAAACTGGCAAGGACCTTACATAATTGCTTAAAAGGACGGAATGGTTCATATCATTTGGAGGAACTAGATAAAATATTAATACTTAGGTCATGGAATTCCATAAAAATTAGGGAATTCTATCACATGGAATCTTAGTTCAATTTTGTGTAGCTTAGATGAATAATGATGATTCATTTTTCAGTTTATTATACTCATATTTGTTCAAGAAATATATATACTTTTATGTTTATCTTATCACCATAATAACCCATCAAAAATGGTGGTACAACCTAAGTATGGATTGATCAACCTAAAAATGGCATCAAACCCACCTAAAAATGGGTAGTACGATTTAGAACAAGTCGTTTAGTCTAGAATAGGCCAAAACTAGGCATGTAAATTGGGTCAGGCGATGACAAAACCCACCCAGCTTGATATGAGCTTAGCGTGAGCCATACTTAGAAGCCAAGATTATAATTTAGGCTGAGTTTGAGCCGTATATATATACACTATGGTATGCCCGTGCCTGAAGGCACACTAATAATCACAAAATGACAAAAAATTATAAAGTACGTAATTGCAAAACGGAAAATATTTCATTCCTCAACAAAAAAAAATATAATTTTAAAAAAAGTGGTGAGACTGCAACTTATATGGTGTTATATTACGTTCCATAACTAATAACTACAGTTTTATTCATTCGAGAATGACGTACATACATGTTTGGTGTTTCAATGCATAACCCATCTAATCATATATGCTATTGAAGGATAGTACGCCTAGTTTATTAGATAATATGCCTAACAGGATATGTGTGCCTAAAGGCACGACAAAAATTTCCAAAATAAATAATCGCAGAACGATGAAAATTTTTGAAGTACGTAATTGCTAAACGGTAAAAATTTCCTTCCCCCAACAAAATAAAATATAATTTTAAAAAACGTATAACAATTCCATGCGGGTATTAGAGTATGCATTTAACTGCCCAACGCACTAAGATATACAACAAAACCAACACATTCTCCACCATACATATATAATATATATATATATATATATATTGCACATCATTAGAAGAGAGGACAACCCATGCTAGATAAGTCCTCAAAAGGGGGAGTTTACACAAGATCGGACGTTTTAAAAAATTAAAGCAATGGTTGCAGGATAATGAGAACTAAATTTAAAAAATAGACAACAAAATATATAGACAATAACATTCCATAAACATTTTTCACCTATCACCTAACTTACAAAATTAATACCAAAATATGCATCAATCACAAATAAATACCTATCACAATAATTTTCTGAACACTCAACCATATATTCAAACCTATATTCTGAACTGGGAAACCTGCAACTTCAACTATGGAGTGAGATGGGAAACATAAAGAACACGGATTGAACAAAAACCCTAGTTTTAAAGACAAAAATACAATACATTCAAACCCATATTATGAATGAAACTTAATTTTGAACCATAAAAACAATTTGGAGCCGTGTTTTGAAATGTAGAGTAGCGGATTCGTTCATGAGAAACTCCGATTGATTTGTATTGTTAGTGAGAAACATAAAGGATCACCCAATAAATGAATTCTTCAGCTGTCAACTTTAGGCCAATTAGTTTCTGCACACAGTTAAAGTGACAGTTATAAGTATTCTTTCATATATAAATAACCACAAAATGGGACAATAAATATGTGAATGATGAAAATAAAATTAAAAACAAAATCGCATCTATATTCACACATAAAGGGTCCTTAAATTGCTCTCATATTCAAAGACAAATAATGTTTGTTTCCACCCACTAATTTGCTAGAGAGGGCATAAAACATTAACACAACTTATAACAATTCCTGAATTTAAGCTTTCAATGCAATCCAACCAAAACTATGAAAGTAGAAGAAAAGAAAGATGTACCGCATACCTAAAAAAAATTTGTACCCATACACACAAAGCATACTATTTCAACCAAAAATAAGTAAACACACTTTGTAAAGTGTATCCAAACTGAAATGAAAAGGAACTTGAATAAAAAAAAAGTCTGGCCAATTCACTGCTCAACTGAAAATTATTTTAATTGAAAATGTTATTTCATTATAAGAACCACTGAAAATGATTTCACTGCCAAAATGAGTCACATGGTATTTGTAATTGTTCATGTGGCAGTGATAAGTTATTAAAACTCGTGTGTTCTGCACCGTTCCACCATACGAATTAGAAAAAACTCGTTTAAATCAAGTCTATGTAGCAACATAAACTGAGAAAATTAAGGACACAGTTCAAAACTTGATTACCTCCTCACAACCTTCAAAAGCTAATTCAAAGACAGAGCTCCCAAACATAAAAAATTCTTGAACTGAACATGCCTGCAAAATAAACATAAACTCATGAAAAGATTAGTTGTTTAAAATAAAACTAACAAAAACATCAACATTAATATTTAAAAAGGGTGATTTTATATAAACCCAGTAGACCTGTATACATCCCTCGCTAGTCAGTTTTAATTCTTAAGTTACAAAAGTTATAAAAAACTTGGATATCCTTTTGGAATCCCCCGACAAAAGACAGCAGTTATTAAAAAATTAAGAGATACGTGGAAAACTATTGCAGTGCAATAAAACTCAAAAAAACACATTCAACTCAGTTAATCCGTATCAATAAAGTTTAAACATTTTGTCTCACATGAAAATGTTGGTGAGCCTATTCCTTCATTTTTTTCTTTTCGAGATCAAAAGGAATTTTTTCAGCAGCTAATGGGTCTTTTGAAATGTCAATTTTTTTTTCATTCAACAAACCCCTTCAGTTGGGTGTCTTAAATGAGTTCAAACCCATTATTGTGGGATTAATAAAAGTGAGGGTTGGAGTTAGAATAGTGGGTTTATACAAAAAAACATCCCAAAAAAATTTGAACCCCTGTCCTATATGTTGAACCCCCGTCCAAATTTCAAACCCCTGAGAGAATCATTAGGGATTTTAAAAAACTTGAACCCATGTCTTGTATGTTGAACTCTCAGTTCAGGCAACCCTAAAACGAATGTGGGTAAGGACAGACATCGCAACTTCAGATCCCAAACGAACATGTAAAAAAAATTTGCTCACTCAACAAATTATTACAAATTCAAAAAAAAGATATGGAACCGACCTTGTTCAGTGAAAGGAGGCTAAAATTTGATTCCATCTGTAGAAAAGAGATGGCTCTATCACGGTATCACCTGCCGAGGGGATTTTTCATAGACAATTTAATAATTTAAGCATGTTACATTTGATAGATAACAAAGAGATGGTTTATAACCTGCCAAGGGGATTTTTCACGGTGATAAACCCAAAACTTTATTTACTCAGGAGTATTGTTTTGTATGGATGTTTATGTAGATTAAAGTGAGATATGGTTTGGGAAAGTGCAATTAGATGGAGGGCAAAGAATATGGTGAAAACTAAAAATCTCAAATCCATAAAAAAAATTGTGTTTGGGTTTCTTCAACACAACAGGGGATTGGGAGAATCAAACATAAAAATACTACCGTGGTGATCAACCTACAAATTCCTATACCCGCACAATAAAAGAAAAATAAAATTAACATCAGATCTGAAACCGGACAATAACTAAGGTAGAGAGGGGGAGAATATGTGATGATCAGAGATATTTGTGGTAGGGATAGAAGTTAATGGTCGAGTGAGGAGCATTGTAATCGGTAATTGAGTGTTTTAGAGGCCAATGGAATAGGTGTGTAAGAGGGAAGACATCTGAGAAGCTCCAGGCAGTGGTCACGTTTCATAATCTCAAGCGTTCTGCAATTTTTGTCAAGTTTGATCCAAACTCTTGATTTCTTGGATGGGTGACTTTGATCTCAACCCTTAACCAAATTTGTAAGGGGGAAAATAGTAAGTGCAAAAAATCTCATAAAGATGACATCATCTTTTAATCTTATGACATAAATAAGTTTACTACTTTTATATATTGTGGTGACAATTAATCTCAACACAAATTATAAGTAATTGCAATCACCTGGAAAATAAAGAACATGAATCAAAATAATCACAATCACACAAAACACAGGACATGCGTGGTTCGGCAAATTGCCAACGTCCACAGTGGTGCTCTCATCCAAGGAAGTATTTTTTGTTACATACCCTTTGCCCCGGGCCGGGGATATATTATATATATAGGTGAACTTCAAAGAGTGGGGTTGTTGGGCACTCCCATGTTAGCCCACTATTCCTAGAATATCTCATGAGAGATTTTAGGAACAGGATGGGTGCTTACCAACTAACTATGTTTGAGGCTTTGGAGTTTGGGTTGGACTCTTCCTATTATCAATAGGGCTCAGTCCGGATACTTCTTTAAGCCTATAAAAATGGACGAGGTACCCACAATTGCCCCTAAAAAGTTTAGGTCACAATTTGGGCTCAATAATTTTAAATAATATCTCTGATGGAATTTTTGTGAATTGAGTGAATCTTTAGGGAGTGAAATGTCTCTTCCTAAGAGATTTAGGTAGTAAATCTACTTCATTCTCCATGCATCATCATTGAGAGAATTTAAAACTATTTGAAGGAACCATTTCGGACATCACTTCACAAGTTTCGTACTATCGAGATATCTTCTACTTCTTACTGCGTCTTCTCACTTCCAGGTCTCTCCTTTCGTCTTTGAGCTTATTCTTGTCTTTCCATCTTCCTTGCTTGTGGCCTCGCATCGTCCCAAGCTGATTCTTACTTCTTAAGTCTTCCAAACCTCTTCGCCTTTCTTTTTTGTTAAAATTTCTTTTCTATCACGGCTATGGTTTATTTATGGTAAAAATTGGTAATAGATCAAAAGACGAGTTTAGGGAGTTCTATAACATCCCTAACTGGGTGGACATTGAATGTACCCCTGTTTCTCGTAATGCTCGAGACATTGAGGACGAGCATTGGATTCACGTTCTCCAGTTGTCTTAAGGGGTAATAACCTTTCCCCCAAATCGCTTGTGTTTACACTTATTTAGTTATTTCTACACAATTCCCCGCCCATTGTTCTCCAAATGTTTGGAAAATTGTTAACGGTGTCCATAGGATCAATCAGCTTTACATCACCAATTTAGGTCTTGCTGAAATCTGTTATTATTTTACCTTTTCTCGAATGAGATCTGGTCTCCTCTATCTGAAAGCTAGGAGTCCTGATAGGGTGTTGGTAGTCAATCTACCTAATTCCCATAAGGATTGTTGGCATGAAGGCTTCATTGCCAGGAACTGGCAGTTCCCTCCCCAGACTGGGGGTCTATATACAGGGGACCTAATATTCCCTTTTACGGGGAGGAGTACATAGGTTGATATTTTTTTTTGTTCTGCTTATCGATTTTCTGTTAGTGTACTTTTTCTCTTATGTCCTCTTTTTTCCTTTTTCAGCCAAGATGAAGAACTTGGAACCTGCTATCCATAAAATCCGAGCCACTGAGCTGATAAAACCTTAGAAGATAAGGGAATCTCTAGCTCACAGCGAGCATTGGAGATTAGCTTCTTTTCTTTTGGAGTATAAGAACATAGGAACCAGCTTTATCGCCCGAACTGTGGATAGAATTCCTCACCTCGATATCCTAGAAGAGGTCGTTGCTTAGCCATTTAATTTAATGCGGATGAGAGTAGCTCTGGTGAGGCAATGTAGGGGGTGACAGAGGCTTAGCTTGGGTGATTTTAGTGAGGAGAGTTCGGGTGGTGAGGGAGCTTCCAGTTCAAAGGAGAGTTCAGATAATTCAGAGAGTTTAAAGAATTCATAAAGTTCTAGCGAGGAAACTATGGCCCCCTAGGAAGAATTTAATCCAGGATGATGAAGAGGACAATATTACTCTGGCTCGCAGGCTAAAGAAGCAGAAGTCTAGGAGTGGGGATATTTCCACCGGCTCCCAAACTATGGCTCATGAAATGGAGAGGAAAAAGAATAAGGAGGAATTGGTGAAGGAGAGAGAGAGAAAGAAGAAGGAAGAGAGGAAGAGCGAGATGGAGACGAAGGAGAGAGAAAAAAAAGGAGGAAAGAAGAAGTGAGGATAAAAAATGGATAGTCCTTGGTGCCCGTGTCAGCTTTAGCTGAGGGAGCTTCCGTCGCTCTTAATCCTCATCTGGCTCTAGCGAAGCTCGAGAGAGCAGTCCTGCCAGGGACTGCCAAAGGTTGTCAAGCATAAGGAACGACCAGTTAGCCCTAAAGGAGAGTCAGGGGCTAACCTCGATAAGTCTATTTTTACTTCTCTACTCTAGTAATTTTCTTTTCCGTACCTTATTCGCTAACGTTTTTTTACTTCTTTGTAATTTCTTTTCCATACCTTTTTCGCTAATGTTTTCTTACTTCTCTGCAGTTTGTGTCTAATTTCACCATCCTCTATCGTAGACGCGATGAGCTGGTAAGGAGAAATGCTGACCTAGAAGTGAGCCTAAAGGTTGCCAGTGCTGCTCATAAATCTTTTGATCTTGCCTTGGGTGAAGCTAACAAAGAAAAAAAGGAAGCGTCTAAGGAGTTGGAGGAGATGAGGTAGTCCTAGGACATAGTCTGCATGAGCAAGATGGCTATGGATGAGGAGATTAAATAGCTTGTCGAGAAGGCAAAAAAATTAGAATTTGAGGCTGCCATCATCAAGGAGAGATCTTATAATGTTGTGTGGCTCATAGCATACAAGGATGTCGAGGATCAGATCGGTTACATCAGTCATTTCAACTTCAAGACAGGTTGGGATAGGGCTTTGCTCGTTGCTGAGGTGGATGTTGATTCTTCTCTCTTTTACAAGCATGAACCTAGCCCTAAACCTATTGTAGAAGGAATGCCTCCTCCTTCTACCAATTTCATCTATTCTAACTATTATTGCTCATGCTCGCATCGATCAATGACTGGTGATATTCCATCTGAGGGAGGTGCAAATGAGGTGGTTGTAGATAAGGGGAAGAGGCGAGCATCCTTAGAGAAGACTGAGGTTGCCAACTAGTCCTTTTATGGGGGCCTTCTATTTTATGTGCTTCTCTTTTTTCTCCTTTTCTCGTTGATGTAGTTGTACTTGAACTATTTTTGTTTTAATGAAATAAAGTTTTGTTCCTTTTCATATACTGATTTTTTTATTCTCGACGCTTGTATGATTTGTATTTTATCGATCTTGAGGAATATATCCTGACTGCATCTCGTTTAGGTCAAATCCTTAGTACTAATCTGAGCGACCATGTCCGTCGTGACTTTATAAGAATTTGCAAGTCTCTCCGAGCAAGGAATCGGGAATACAAGAACCAATCTGAGATGGGTGCTAAGTTAAAAGATAGACTCAAGGAGATGAGTGAGATTGGTGCCTCTGTTCAAGAAGAGGTTAATGCTCTCGAAATGAAACTCCTAGAAGCATTTGTCATCAACTTGATTGGCGAGATGCTCTAACAAGAAAATGATACGTTGAAGCGAGAGATTTTCCTCTTAAGGGAGAATACGTCAAGACCAATTTCGTTGCTTATCCAAGGTTCTTCATCATCAATGACACAGCGAGCAGGAAACCTTCCCAGTAGTTCTCAAAGCGACATTGTCGAGCTAAAAGGGGATGTTGTTAGAGCCTATGTGATTGCAGTCCGGATCCAGCGAGATCTTACCAGGTTGAGATAGTTGTTCAAAAATGTTCCTCGGCAGGCGTGGGTTGATGGCTACGACCAAGGTTGGACTGATGCTCCAACAAAGTTGAAGGAGGTCAAGGAGTTAGCTTTTATAAGAGGGTGGTTTAGTTCCCTCAAGGAGTTACAAGTTCCCAGGAACTCTGTTCAATGGTATAGGCATGAAATCTCTCCCTCAACTTTAATGCTAACCCAATTCGGAAGGGATTATCATTGGGTTCCTATATATTCAATCCATATATAGATCTTGGAGCCGAGTATAGACAAAGTCGAGGAGGAGTTCGCTCCTCACCCAGATGATGGCCGAAGAGCGCGAGTAGCTAACTACCTCGCTCAGCGACCTAGTCCTCATTAGGGTTTGAATTAATTAGTATTTGTAACTCTTTATACATGTAATGATGTAATAAAATATTTATGCTTTGGGATATTTGCCAAATAAACATGTGTTGTGTTATTTTTTACTCTATTAGTCTCTTGTTCAGTTATCCTTGGCTCTTTCAGCCGAATATATATGAATTAGGCAGAGTTAGTTATCGAGTGAGTATCCCCCCAGTCCAATATTCTTTAAGTGTACCATTCTTCATTTCTTTACCTTTTAGGTCATGTCGTCACACTGCCTTAGGCCTAAGTGAGCAAGTGGCGAGGACACACCTGGTATCAAATATTCTATCCGAGCAGGATTTCTGAGCCAAACAATGTTGGCGACCAACCTGGGTTGGCCATATTGCCAAAGGGTACACCTTAGGGCTTCATATATTTCCAGGGGAAACCTAGGAGGTCATTCGTGTTACCTGAAAAATGCTTGAGGAGGTCCATTACACATCGACCCCAATATTATAGCCAATAAGTTTCTCGTGATACTAATTTTGCATGTCGAGAGGGGAGCATGTAACTTGGAAAAGGTGCATATATTATAACGCAGTTGAGAAAACCCAACACTTTATAAAATTCCACTGCCAAACAAATAATATTAATCAGAGAAGTATTGAAAATTCAACATTTAGTTCAAAAAAGAAAAATGAAATCTAGAAGTAGAATTTTTTCAAATTGGCTGCATTCCAAGCTCTTAGTATCTCCCTGACCTCTAGCATTTCTAAGTGATAGGCTCCTTGTAGGTCTTCTTTTATCACCTTGAATGGTCCCTCCTAGTTTGGTTTTAGCTTGACATCCGATGGTTTTACAGTGCTGTTAAGAACTTTCCTCAGGACGTAGTCCCCAACCAGGAATGTTCTTGAATTGACCTTTTTGTTATAGTGCTTTGCTAGCTGTTGCTGGTAGGCTGCTAGTTTTACTAGATCCAACTCCTTTCGCTCCTCTACTAAGTCAAGTTCAGCGAGCAAAGATGCATTGTTCTGGCTTTAGTCGACCAGAGTGGAATTCATGGTAGGGACGCCAGCTTTCAAAGGGATAATTACCTTAATCACATATGTAAGTGCGAATGGTGTCTCTTCAGTTGCTTGCCTTGGGGTGGTGCGATAATCCCATAGGATGTGGGGTAGTTCTCTTACCCATGCTCCCTTGGCTAGATCTAAACACTTTTTTAATCCATCAATCACTGTTTTGTTAAAAGCGTGAGCCTGCCCATTGCTTTGAGGGTATGCCTGGTCCCGTGGTCACTGTAGAAACCATGGAAGAGTCCACTCTCAAAATGGGTTTCATTGTTAGTGATGATAGTCCTGGGGATCCCAAAGTGAGTGAAGATGTTCCTCTATATGAATCTTATCATGTTTTCATCTCTAATGTTTGCCAGTGGCTCTGCCTCTATCCATTTGGTGAATTAGTCTATTGGGACCAATAAATATTTGCGATTATCGGATACAGTTGGTAGAGGGACCATGATGTCCATACCCTAATGGGAAAAGGTCCATGGGCTAGTAAGTCACTTCAGGCCGCAAGCTAGATGGTGAACCATAGGTGCATGAAATTGTCACTTTTTGCACTTTCGAGCATAGATTCCAGATCTTTCTGCATGTACGGCCACCAGTACCCTTCTTTCATTACTCAAAAAGCTAGTAACCTACCCCCAATATGACTCCCATAGATTCTCTTATGGAGCTCATGCAGGACTCGCTCGACATCCTTTAGATGAATGCACTAGAGGTAAGGGTCAGCGAAAGATCTCTTGTACAGCTTGCCTTGAGGAGAAAAGTGAAAGCGAGCAGCTTTGATTCTTATCTGATGAGCGGTATTTTTATCTATTGGTTATACACTATCCTTCAAATAATCTATTAAGGGATCCATCCAACTGGGGGTTGTCTCGATCTGGAGAACGTGCTCTACGTTCGACAGTTCGTTGATCTAGTTGATGCTTGGTTAGGCAAGGAAATCGATCTGAATTATCCTCTTTAGGTCGAAGTTAATTGTTGAGCTTAGGGCTGCTGGGAAACTCTTGGACACTGATGTTCTCAAAGTTATCCATCAATCCTTTTATAGTGAGGAGATAGGATGCCATCTTGACATCTCTTGCGTTAAAATAGCCACTTATCTGGTTGGATACCAACTGTGAGTCACCGAAGACTTGGAGTCACTTTGCTTCGAGCGTTTGCACCTTTTATAAGCCCGCAAATCAGTTCCTCATACTCTTCTTCATTATTGGAGGCTTCAAATCCAAGCCTGATTCCTTATACGAGAATTACATCTTTGGGGGTAACCAGTACGATGCCCACTCCTGCCCCTTTGGAATTAGAGGATCCATCAACGTACAGTTTCCAGATGACTGATATTGGGGGGAACTTCATTCTGATGACAACTCTGGGGCTGGTCACAAGGCTGATCTCCTATAAACTCAATGATGAAATTAATGAGGACCTATCCTTTGATGGCAGTCCTTGGCTGGAACTAAATGTCAAATCGCCCGAGCTTGACCAACCACTTTGACAGTCTACCTGTAAGGTCCACTTTCCTCAGGACTTCTTTCAGAGGGTGGGATGTAAAAACAATGATGGAGTGGTCTTTAAAATAGTGTTTAAATTTTCTCAAGGCTACCACTAGTGTAAAGGCGAGCTTTCCTAATGGTAGGTATCGCTGTTCGACATTCAAAAGAGCCTTGGTCGTGTAATATATTGGGTACTGGATCCCCTTTTTTCACATTCTAGTGCAGAAATTACAGGATGACAATACACTGCAAGGTAAAGGTATAGGGAATCATTCTCTCGAGGGATTATGAGCAAAGTCGATTTGCTGAGGTAAGCTTTGATCCCTTCTAACGCCCTCGAGCAATCCTCGTTCCACTCCACTTCCTTGCTTTTCTTTAATAACTGGAAGAATGGTGGGCACCTTTCGAAAGACTTTAAGATGAACCGATTTAGGGTGGTGATCATTCTCGTGAACTTATATACGTCTCTTATCATTCAGGGGGGTTGCACCCTCTTGATAGCATCAATTTGTTCCGAGTTGGCTTCAATACCTCTTGTTGACCAAGTACCCAAGGATTTTTCCTGACTGGACACCGAAGGAACACTTACTCGCGTTGAGCTTCATTCGCTAATTTTGAGGATTTCAAAGGTCCTTGATAGGTCATAGAGGTGGTCATATTTGAGCTTTCTCTTGATGAGCATGTCATGGATGTAGACCTCCATAGTGCTTCCTATTTGGGCTTTGAACATCTTGGTGACTAACCTCTGGTAAGTTGTTCCTGCATTTTTAAGCCCAAAGGGCATAACGTTATAGCAATATAACCTAAATGTGGTTATAAATGTTGTTTTGTCTTGATCCGGCTCATGCATAGGGATCTGGTGATATCTGAAATATTAGTCCAGGATGCTCGTCCTTTCATGTGTTGCAATGGCATCCACTAGAAGATTGATCTTTGGGAGGGGGAAGTTATCTTTAGGGCATTATTTATTGAGATCGGTGAAGTCGATCCAGACTCTCCATTTTCCATTACTCTTGGGGACAACCACTGATAGACACTTGGGGTACTGAACTTCCCGTATGGATCCTGTATCCAACAATTTTTCAACTTCCTTCTCCACTACCTTAGCTTCGTCTAGAGGAGTTCGTCGAGCTTTCTGTGTTATTAGCTTGAAAGTTGGATCAACGTGCAGTCGATGACAAGTGATGTTAGGATCAATGCTGGTAATCTCTTAAGGCTCCCATGCAAAGACATCTATGTTACTCTGAAGTAGGGTGACCAACTCCCTCTTTTCACGGTCCATGGGTGAGGTTCCGATTAAGAACTTTCTTTCATTCGAGCTTCTACTGGATGTGACTTCCCCCAGTTCCTCGATGACTCTTTCATAGGGGAGGATCCTGGTATCCTCCACTCCTGGACTCCCATATTTTAGTTTATATTTGGAGGGCATTAGCCTCTCATGTACCTCATTCTTGCTCCTAACTTCTGCAACCTTCTTCTATGGTTTAGTATGGATGGCTGGTATAAAGAACTTTCTTGCCATCGCCTGATTACCATGGACCTCCATCACTTCTTGTTAGATGGGATGGCCTTCATTGCGTGCAGCCATCTATAATACTCCCTATTTTTATGGTTTTTAAATTTAAGGAGATTTATTAAATTTAATTGAGATAAATTAATTTAATATTAATCCAAAAATTTGTTTAAAATGTTAATAGCGTGGCGAGAGTTAGTAATAATTGGAAAATTGTTGAATTATTAAACATTACTTATTGAGTAGAGTAATATGTAGAATTGAATTTATTAAAATTGTCGCGAGGGAATAATATGACAATTATGAAAATTAAGTCAGGACGCGCTTGTGTCGTATCGGGACTAAATTATTATTATTATAAATGAACAAATTATAAGTCACCCGTATGGTCATTTAGAGTGCACCAACATGTCCGAAAGGATCAAGATAGTCAAAAAAGTGTACCCGGGAGTTTAGTTTGGGTCTCGGGATATTTTTAGGCCTAATTGACATCCCAGCAGGGTATAATAGCCATTTTGTATTTCTGGGTAATTAAACCCACGACTTTCCTAAGGTTATATCGGCCTTTAGGAGTTGTCTTCTAGGGTTAACAAACATAAAACCAAATAACGGCCATTAGAGAAGGAGTTGGAGAGCTTTCCAAGCAACTCAAGGCCAAACACTCACCAGTTTGCACCGTCACCGCCGCCAAAGCGTAGATCGCGCGACGAGGAACACAACCACACCTCTTTCATCCACAAATCAGAAACTCAAATTTCCAGGCAAGTATCTATCTTGCTTCTCTTTTAGTTAATGTCTCACCATCTTAGATTAGGATTATTGAACCTAGGTTTCATGGAAGAATTTAATGATTTAGAGAACCCAATCACATGTTGTAGAGAAAATAAATATATTCTGGAATCTCAATCATATCTAGAGAATTACCCATGAAATTTGAACAGTTTAGAAGTGAGAAATCTGGAAAAATAATTAGAAAATGGAAGTTTATTGAAAAATTAGGGTTCTTGATAATGAAGGCATATTGGCCCTTTAATGCAATCCCGTAGATGAAACTATACATGTCTTACGTAGAAATTCATGCATATATGTATATAGAACCAATAGTAGCCTTATTTGGGAGTTTGGGCGAAATTGATAGAGGTTTTGAGGACTTGTGGGGATGAAACCCATAGGATGGGTATGCAGAATCTAGGAAATATCTAGGAAATCGATCGATCAACCTTGAATGATCATCGACCGATCGACTCCTACCTTTGATCGATCGACCTCTTCTGAATTTTGAAGCTTGTTATTTACTCTTAATGATTAACCCTGTACCACCTTGTAGGAACCCTTATACATGTTTTATATACCATAATGGGACTTGGGAAAGACCAGTAGGATTGTAGGCAAGGTCAGGGTGACACGATTCAGATGTGATCTAACCGTGGGGTTTCGGGAATATAAATTTAGTGGGAAATCGTGCATACGATATAGTATATCTTGTGAGAATTAAGGAAGACTTAGATCAATAGAGTAGTGAGGGTGCACGTACTGATTTTGTATGATTTTGTGAGGATATACTTCGAGAATCGAGAAGTACTTGAGGATTTTTTATACTTAATGGAATAAAAATAGTGATTTATTTATACGTAGAATTCGAGCGTTATATGTTACGCATGGCTAGAATAATGATAATTATGGGTCGTGGGCGTACCTAATTTAGAAAATGTGAATATATATATATATATATATATATGACTGTGTAATTGTGCATATTATATATATGTGTAAAAATCATACCCGGGCTACTTGCAATCACGGCGGTTTCTGCACCGGGACAGTCGTATCTCGATTAGACCTTTATGGGGGATATTGACTCGTACCCTAGAAGATAGTATCCTCGATACAAGCTATCTGAAAATGATAGTCAGATGTTCTAAGAGACGTGAGGGTATGTGTTGGCCTCTTAGAACCTAGAACTATGCTTCGCCTCCATTTGTTTGTGTATTGTGTTAATACAGTTCGAGTGTGATTCCGAACTAGTATTTCCCATAGTTTGAGTGATACGGGGACTTGATAGCAGAGTATGCCAGCACCATAGATTTTTTGTGGGGTGACGTTAGTATATATATTATATGTGAGACTAATATATATATATATGGGAACTTTCTACTGCACGTATAAGTAGATAAGTAATGAATAGATGCTTCAACTTTATTATAAGTGTTCGGGAACTTTGTAACAGTAATGAGTTGTTCTAAATAATGTAAGAAATCTTGAAGAGAATGTTTTACTAAAGTAAATATCGTACCCTTGCTTTTCACGTGATAAAACCTTATGGAAGATAAGTTAGAGAAATTTATAAGATATATTAGTACGGAAGGCGTACACACTAGATGAGAGGTGAGAATTCTCAAGAGAGTGTCGCATACTAAAATGGTTGTTGCATTAGCAGGTAAGCATTTCAAGTATTTGCTAAACTATTTTAAAATTATTTTAAACTCGGGCTCTGACCCGTTTCCAGTCTTTTTCTCTCTGTTGTATATATATACGTATATGTATTACATGTGCCCAGCCGCAGGGGCGACATTCATAGGTTCTTTGGATTGGACGCGTTGCATCTTATGTGGGAGTTGCAAGCCTTTGTTTTAGACGTTCTCTTAATTTATTTAGTTCCTGTTTTAGTTCTTTATAGTTAGGGCATGTGTCGCCCGTTTCCCTATTCAGTTTGGTTATGTCAGAGATCTATGTTTATTTGTATTTTCAATATTCAGTACTCCTTTGGAGTTAACTATTGTCAGGATGGTTTCATTTATAGTTTTAAACTGGTTCTGCTTATCTGGATGGTTTAAATTCTTTGGTGTTATTCTCATCCTTAGTATTTATGTGATTCTTAAACTGTTGCTGGTTAATAAGGTTTAAATATTTGGATTCAATAAAATGAAAATAAAGTTTTAAATTGTTTTGACACTTATCTTAATTAATTAGGGTGTTTAAATTGGTATATTTTATTTTGTGATAGTGATGCTAAGAATGAACCAACTGTTCACCTTGATTTTAATTCAATAAAGTACATATGGCTCGGTATTTAATTTGGCGGGTTGTCACAGGTGGTATCAAAGCATCACGTTCTAGTGTCCTTTAGGATCTGTGCAGCTTATTATGCTTCCAACATTGCTTTGTTTGATATAGCTCCCTATGTTTAGGATTGATGGTTTCAATGGTGAGATTCCGTTCTCAAGCTATAATTTATGTATATTAGTGAATTCTAATTGCGTTCGGATGTTTGTGTGTGCCGGGCGATGAAGGATTTCAGACGAGGGCCGTTAGGCGAACATCAGGAGGCAGGGCTCAGTTGAGGTTGTAAAGTATATTCGAGGATGACAACCATAGTCGAGGTCACCCCTATTAGGAAACGAGAGGCTCGGACTGTAAAGATGGCTAGGATAAGATATGAACGTCGTGTTGAACCCATTACGGAATGGCCGGACAGGGGTCCATTTGTAAATGGATTTAGACTTTTAGAAAATTTTGTATCAGCGAGATTGGATACCAATGGTAGAGAAGATTTCAAGTGGGAAATCAACTCATGAGGAAAGTTTGACAACACTTAAAGAGAATTCTGTTGGACAGTCGATCCATATGGTGACAATGTCACACGTTGTCTATAGAGATGTTAACGCTCTTATGAAGAAATCTAAAATAATTGGAAGACTTATTGGAGAGTGAGAATAGATGAAAAGTAGTTAGTAAAACACCACAAGGGGGAGACCCATCGGGGGACTCATTTAAATGATTCGGATATCTAAATTCTTACCAAGCGATGGTGAATTCAGTAAGGGTTATTGAATCCAGCAGCAAGTTCCTTAGGGACAATAAGCTAAGGGAACAATGAGGGTAGCCACCAGGAATTGAGCGTACCAAAGTTTGAGAAAGACAATCCTAATATTGTTAGTATGACAGGTGATAAGTGGATCATGTGTAGAGGTATTTTGTGGAGAGTGATTCACATGCGTTAACATTTTCACGAAGTCAGTAAAGAGAAAAGAGTAGGATGCCTATTAAAGGACAACGATTAAAGTAGTTTTTGTTTTGGTTTGGACAGACGTGTTACGTCCGGGGACCATTTATGCAGTCAAGACGATTGGCAAGGTAGAAGTATGAGTTTTATCCTCGAAGGATGAGGCGTGTTTTTTGTGACACGAGTGAGTCACTATATTTTTTTCATTGCTAGATTAGCGTGTGAGACGAGTTAGTGCGTATAACTATAAACATTATTATTATGTGAATATTTTCCCTACTGTAGCGAGATTATCTTTAGTGCTATCCGCGGAGGATAAATGGGTGTATTACTAGTGTTATATACTTTATTGAGATTAATCATTTTAGTGATGCGATATACGACTATGATATTGTCTTGGTTATAACTTTATAGTAATGGTTAGTACGATAGTAGGCAGTTATTGCAAGTCTATCGAAATGGTTGCATTAGTGCAGCATGTTTTGTTCTGGCGAGGCCTCACCTGCTAGAGGGTCAGACTCGCACTTATATTATCTATGCTAGAGACTTCGAAGGGGATAGTGGGCTCAAGATATTCGATCCCGGTGTGTGTAAGGACTTTTTTGTTAGAATTCAGTATGTAATGGATTTACCGTTGGGCGAAAAGATTTAACTCATTATTATGTTTAGAGCTCAGGACTTGGTGATAGGAAGAGCGCATAGATATATCTATGCTTTTGAGATGTGGGAGTTGAGAGTTATACCAATATGATTGGGGATGGTATTTCGAGAATCCGATTGTACATATTCGAGGTTTATGGAATGTGATTACCACCAATGCTGAATGATAGTGCAATTGATGAAATGTTCCGTGTTAAGTGTAATCATGGTAAGAGATGTAACTTTTCTATCAAGAGATGGAATAAAGGGGTATATGATATGGAGAGAGGGCCTAATAGATTTTGATAACCGATAATGCTAGGTAGTAGTGTATCGGGAGGGGGGGTTCCTTATTTGGATTTCGCTTTGCAAGACATCCCATGCATGAAACTTCGCGTAAGGTTGAAGTAGGAAGATGTTTGGTCATTAGTCTATGAGTTTAATACCTCGGTCGTAATAGGAGCAGGTAATTATATCTGTAAATTGGAAGTTGAATTATGAATTAAGGCCAGTGGGTGGTAAGAAAGCATTGAAAGTTTTGTCTTATCACCACGAGTTGAGGGGTGGAACGATGATAAAGAGGATTTAAAATTTCAATTTCTAGGGTAATTGAGAGTACCCAAGCATTGTAATCACATTGTGAGCACAAGGAAAAGAAAGAATTGGGTGTTATGTGTGAAGCGTATGTGATGCTTACGTTAGTATGCACCTTTTATAGGGTGTGTGACCATCCTAATTAGCTAATGCTAGAATCATTCGAGTTGTAGGGATGTGGGAATAAACGTGTGGAATAAATCTTTATGGGATTAACATAACGAAGTGGAAGTGGTAGGGAGGATTGACGGCCATGTGAAAGACAATAAATCCATATATTTGTATTCATAGTAGCACAGCGAATCTAGTTGGAAGGCTGTGGGAAGCCATTTAAAAAGGGGTATTCATTGAGAAGGGTGGAATTAAAATTATTATGGACAACACTCGGAGAGGAGTTAAAATTAGTCCAATGTTGAGAGCGACTGATACGTACAAAGAGTGAAGATGTTAGTATGGTATAAAAAGGTCCAAAAGTGAAAATCGTGGAGAAAAGTGCATGGGACGGAACTTTCAGTATACGTAAAGGAAAGAAGGGGAGTATTAAGTGTCACTTAATATGAGACATAAAAAGTAGAAGTCGATGTCGAGCGGGACATATTGAGTAGTCTTCACAGGAACTACTCATAAATAGAAATTGGTTGGAACAAGAGGAACAAACAAAGAATTTTGTGGCTATCGACAATTCCTATAATGGAAGAGACCGATAAAGTCGATAAAGCTTCTTGGATGAGTTGACAACCTCAAGCTAATAATAAGAGTTCCTTCGATCGTGTGGAATAATATGCCCAAGAAGGAGGTAATTGACATTCCTTTGGGGTGAGTTACAATATTAGCTAGTGTGCCCCAGTCTTCATTTGAAAGGGAGAACCGCATCGGTATGTGGTCCTACAGAGTATTTTTCTTAATTAAGATAAGATTTTTGAATCCCACCTTCAATACGTAATTTTAGGAAGCAGTGGGGATATCGTTTCGTTTTGAGCAGCTTATATCACCCATAATTCGGGGAGTACGCGAGCGGTAATTAACCATTAGTGGAGCAGTGTGAAAGTAATTTTGGGTTCATTGTGATCGTTTCTTTTACACAATGGTTATAGCTAGCAAGTGGAGTATAATACGGTAATTCGGGGAGAATATTACCTAACGGTAGGGTTCCATGGGAGCACTCGTACCTGTTTATTGTGAACAAGATGCTTATTGAGGTTTTGGGTGTGGAAAAATCTTAACTTTTCTCACTCTGAATGTTAAGAGATGGGCGGATAATCAGAATTTTGGATTGGTTGAGTTACAGTCTAATGACTATGGTAGAATTCCATGACTTTTTTAGGCGAACAAAAGTGATCAAATGTTCGTATGGTTTCTCTCAGAATGGGAGTTTTATGTTTAGATAAATCTTAGTAGTTCTCAGGTAGTGAGGTGCGGCCTCCCAATGATATTGAAATAATAAGTAATCAATAATGTATTGGCATGTCTAATGCGAATGTTGTTGGTTAAAAGCACAATGAGAAGTGTCTTTAATGAGATTGTTAAACAAGCTTGCTGTGAGCCATGGGCTATAGTGATTGAGCGCCTTACTATGCAGATAGTTTGCGTACTAATAAGGTATCCAAAAAATTTTAATACAAGATGAGACGACTTATATTTATTTATTTTGTTGTATAAAGCATTGGATATTTACTTTAGTTATATTTATACAAGAGAATTTTGTTGTATTAATTTGATGAGATTGAGATTTGTAGTTCTCATTCGTTGTTTTGGAAATTAGATGCTCTATACCTTGTTACAGATGGTACCAGATAAGCCTTAATTTTTGAATTTCGGGATAAAATTCCGTTATTAGGGGGGAAGTATGTAATACCCCGTATTTTTATGGTTTTTAAATTCAAGAAGATTTATTAAATTTAATTGAGATAAATTAATTTAATATTAATCCGATAATTTGTTTTAAAAGTTACTAGCGTGACTAGAGTTAGTAATTATTGGAAAATTATTGAATTGTTAAATATTACTTATTGAGTAGAGTAATATGTAGAATTTAATTTATTAAAATTTTCACGAGGGAATAATATGACAATTATGGAAATTAAGTCAGGACGCGCCTATGTCGTGTCGGGACTAAATTATTATTATTATAAATGAATAAATTATATATCGTCCGTATGGTCATTTCAAGTGCGCCAACATGTCCGGAAGGGTCAAGATAGTCCGAAAAGTGTACCCGGGAGTTTAGTTTGGGTTTCAAGACGTTTTTAGGCCTAATTGACATCTCGGGAGGGTATAATAGTCATCTTGTATTTTTGGGTAATTAAACCCACGAATTTTTTAAGGTTATATCAGCCTTTAGGAGTTGTCTTCTATGATTAACAAACATAAAACCAAAGAACGGCCATTAGAGAAGGAGTTGAAGAGCTTTCCAAACAACTCAAGGCCAAAGACTCACCCGTTTGCACTGTCACTACCGCCAAAGCGTAGATCGCGTGACGAGGAACACAACCACACTTCTTTTGTCCACAAATCAGAAAATCAAATTTCTAGGAAAGTATCTATCTTGCTTCTCTTTTAGTTAATGTCTCACCATGTTAGATCCTGATTGTTGAACCTAGGTTTCATGGAAGAATTTAGTGATTTAGAGAACCCAATCACATGTTGTAGAGAAAATAAATATATTCTGGAATCTCAATCTTATGTAGAGAATTACCCACGAAATTTGAACAGTTTAGAAGTTTATTGAAAATGGAAGTTTATTGAAAAATTAGGGTTCTTGATAATTACGGCATATTGGCCCTTTAATGCAATCCCGTTGATGAAAATATACATGTCTTACGTAGAAATTCATGCATATATGTATAGAGAACCAGTAGTAACCTTATTTGGGAGTTTGAACGAAATTGATAGAGGTTTTGAGGACTTGTGGGGATGAAACCCATAGGATGGATATGCAGAATCTGGGAAATATCTGAGTGATCGATCGATCGACCTTGAATGTCGATCGATCGACGGAATCGATCGACCCCTACCTTCGATCGATTGACCTCTTATGAATTTTGAATCTTGTTCTTTACTCTTAATGATTAACCCTGTACCACCTTATGGGAACCCTTATACATGTTTTATATACCATAATGGGACTTGGGAAAGACCAGTAGGATTGTAGGCAAGGTCAGGGTGACACGATTCAGATGTGATCTAACCGTGGGGTTTCGAGAATATTAATTTAGTGGGAAATCGTGTGTACCTTATAGTATATCTTGTGAGAATTAAGGAAGACTTAGACTAGTAGAGTAGTGAAGGTGCACCTACTGATTTTATATGATTTTTAGAAGATACACCTCAAGAGTCGAGAAATACTTAAGGATTTTTTATACTTAATGGAATAAAAATAGTGATTTACTTATACGTAGAATTCGAGCGTTATATGTTACACATGGGTAGAATAATGATAATTATGGGTCGTGGGTGTACCTAATTTAGAAAATTTAAATATTTATATATATATGACTGTGTGATTGTGCATATTATATATATGTGTAAAAATCGTTCCCGAGCTACTTGATATCACGGGAGTTTTCGCGCCGGGACAGTCTTATCTCGATTGGACCTTTATAGTGGATATTGACTCGTACCCTAGAAGATAGTATCCTCGATACAAGCTATCTGAAAATGATAGTCAGATGTTCAAAGAGACGTGAGTGTATGTGCTGACCTCTTAGAACATGGAACTATGCTTCGCCTCCATATGTTTGTGTATTGTGTTAATACAATTTGAGATTGATTCTGAACTAGTATTTCCCGTTTGAGTGATACAGGGACTTGATAGCAGAGTATGCCAGCACCATAGATTTTATGTCGGGTGCTGTTAGTATATATATTATATGTGTCTATAATATATATACGTATATCTATATGGGAAATTTCTACTGCGCGTATAAGTAGATAAGTAATGAATATATGTTTCAACTTTATTATAAGTGTTCGGGAACTTTATAACGGTAATGAGTTCTTCTAAATAACATAAGAAATCTTGAAGAGAATGGTTTCCTAAATTAAATATCATGACCTTGCTTTTCACGTGATAAAACCTTATGGAAGATAAGTTAGAGAAACTTATAAGATTTATTAGTACGGTAGGCGTGCACACTAGATGGGATGTGAGAATTCTCAAGAGAGTGTCGCATACTAACATGGTTGTTGCATTAGAAGGTAAGTATTTTAAATACTTGCTAAACTATTTTAAAATTGTTTTACACTCGGGCTCTGACCCTTTTCCTGTCTTTTTCTCTCTCTCTTGTGTATATATATATATATATATATATATATGTGTGTGTGTGTGTGTGTGTGTGTGTGTGTGTGTGTGTGTGTGTATTACAGGTGCCCAGTCATAGGGGAGACATGCATAGGTTCTTTGGATTGGACGCGTTGCAGCTTATGTGGGAGTTGCAGGCCTTTGTTTTAGACGACGTCTTTATTGATTCAGTTCCTATTTTTGTTCTTCATAGTTAGGGCATGTGTCACCCGTTTCCCTATTCACTTTGGTTGTGTTAGAGATCTATGTTTATTTGTATTTTTTGTATTCAGTACTCCTTGGGAGTTAACTATTGTCATGATGGTTTCATTTATAGTTTTAAACTGGTTTGGCTTATCTGGATGGTTCAAATTCTTTGGTGTTATTTCCATTCTTAGTATTTTTGTGATTCTTAAATTGTTGGTTGTTAATAAGGTTTAAATATTTGGATTCAATAAAATGGAAATAAAGTTTTAAATTGTTTTGACAATTAGCTTAATTAATTAGGGTGTTTAAATTGGTATATTTTATTTTGCGACAGCGATGACAAGAATGAACCAACTGTTCACCTTGATTTTAATTCAATAAAGGATTGATTGCCTGGTATTTAATTAGGCAGGGTGTCACACAATCCTCTATCGAGGATTGCTTGGTAGGGTGAATCAATATCAACCACGAGAAATTCAATCATTTTTTAGATGTTTCCTGCCCTTGCAGGGAGGACGATCTTTCCCAAGGGGATGGTTATTTTTCTAGTGAATCCAACTAAAGAAATGGTGGCTTCATTTAGGTCTGCGATACTTAATTTCAACTTTCTAAACAGGTCGAGATACATTACTTCGGATAAGCTACCCTGGTTGACGAGCAACCTATCGACATCATTATTAGTTGTCTTGAATGTAATGATTAGTGCATCATGATATGGGGTTCTTACTCCCCCTAGGTCCTCGTTTGTGAACATAATATGCTTGCTATAGTCGACATCGTCTACACGCCGATGCTTCCCAGCTTGTGTTTTGGCTCGATCGATCTTAAAGGCTTGTATTACTGCTATAAGATTTAACTTCCATCCGAGTCATATTTCCTTGAATCTGTTTGAGGTCAGATTCCCAATGAATTACCTAGAACTCATGGTCGATGTCTTGTTCGAGCACATTATCGGTCCTTTGATCTCCATTGGCAGCTACCTTATCTTCCTTTTTCTCCATAAATTCACTCAAGTGTCCATCTTGAGCTAACTCTTTACGGTGGGACTTGAGGGCTTTGTAGTGCTCGATTTTGTGCCTTACCTCCTTATGGAAAGCACATCTTAGTGTGTTGTTCTACTTGGAGGGGTCTCCACCCATTTTCTTAGGCCACTTAATGAACGGTTCATCCTTGATCTTTGCCAGCCAAAATATTATATATCAATTCTCTGAAAACTGTATTTGCAACTTGAAATGCCTTTGAGGCATCACTCTTGTTCCCATTCTTGGGGCCATTCTTACCCCTATTCTTACTCCATTTCTTTTGACCCTTATTCTTATCGTTCCCCTTGCCAGTGACCTTGGCACAACCGTTTTTTCCATCACTAAGATGGGTCACATCTTCGAATTTGGTATATTTTTCAATACGAACCATCAAGTCATCGATAGTTTTGGCCTCCTTCTTAGTGAGGGACTGGTGCAAGAGATAGGATCTGGGTAAGACAATCTTAATGGATGAAATGGCCACCCGCTCTGATTAGTCCTCGACCTCATTGAACAGCTCCTAATACCTCTTTACGTAGTCTTGGAGGTTCTTTTGGGATTTTTCTTCATCGTTAATAAAGAATCCATCCTCTTCGAATGGGAGTTGCTGGTAATGAAGCGAGTTGTGAAGAGCTCTGGCCGGGACTCAAAGTTCTTAATGGATCGGTGGGGGAGTTTCTCGAACTAATTTTGGGCCATTTTGTGCAATCTTGATGGGAAAGGTTGACACATTAGTGCGTCCTTGTGGCTCCAAAGGGTCATAGCCTGCCTAACCAATCTCACATTGTCGATGGGATCAGTCTTTTCATCGTAAATCTTAAACCTGGGCATTGTGAACTTCCTGGGGGCTTCCTCTTCCTATGTTTCCCTTTAAAAAGGGGACTTCATCTGGGTCCTAAGAGCTTGCCTAGCTAGCTCTCTTGTCGATCTAGCATCCCGATGTGCTGGGTGTTGGTCCATCTCTTTCCGAAACAAGTTTCGTATATCATTATTCCTTCGGTCTGGGATCCTTTAATATCGAGCTAAGTGTTGTTGCTCGGACCAATCATTATCTATCATGTGTCCCTCAATTCTTTGAGACCCACGCCTTGGGCTCCCTCCTTGACTGCGAGATCTACTCGCCTGACGGCTAGGAGTTTGATAATGATGTTGCCTCGTATTACGATTGAGTTCTATCTCCATCTTCTCCATTCGGCTTTTGAGGCAAGCATTTCTGACTTCCTTCTTGTGAGTAGCCTCCTCCTTCTCTTAGAACCTGGCCTCATAAGCGTCGATCAGTCTGGAAACTTGTGTAGACCTAGATGGCCCTTAGTTTTCTTTCGAGGCTTGTCGTTCTGGACTAATCCTTGGGTTTTAGTGTCGAACTTCAGATCTAACCCTGTGAGGAATAGGTTTCTCTTGGATATCCCCCATTTGAGGGGAATTTTTGTTGTGATCAGACATTCTAGGTTCTTGTTGGTGAAGGCTTTCTTAAAGGAAGAATAACCACTTCCCACAGACGGCGCCAATTATGGTGAGAATTAATCTCAACACAAATGATAAGTAATTGCAATCACCAGGAAAATAAATAACATGAATCAAAATAATCACAATCACACTCAACACAAGATAAATGTGGTTAAGCAAATTGCCTACGTCCACGGTGGTGCTCTCAGTTTGTATTTCTCTTTTCTCCAGGGGAGTATTTTTGGTTACATACCCTTTGCCCCCGGGCAGGGGATATATTGTATATATAGGTGAAATTTGAAGAGTGGGGGTGTTGGGCACTCCCACGTTATCCCACTATCCCTAGAATATCTCATGAGAGATTTTAGGAACAGGATGGGATGCTACTAACTAACTGCATTTGAGGCTTTGGAGTTTAGGTCGGACTCTTCCTATTCTCAATTGGGCTCAGTCCGGCTACTTATTTGGGCCTACAAAAATGGATGAGGTACACACACACACACACACACACACACACACACACACACACACACACACACACACATATATATATATATATATATATATATATATATATATATATATATATATATATATATATATATATATATATATATATAAATTTAACTTGATAAAGAAAACTAAAAATACATGTTTAGCTTCTAAACCAAACAGTTTTATACAAGTACATGTTAATATATTGTAATAATCATTGTTTACCTTTTTAGAATAACTTGACATTAGTTAGTGTAATGACACCATTATAGTATGAGTATTGAGAATAATAAAATATTAATCATTTTATGTTGAAGTTATTAAAAAAAATCCTTTAATCTTGACTGGATTACCAAATAAATATATGAGTTTTCTTTCCTTTAGTTATTGTAGTTTAATTTTGGAAATCATTCATAATGTGTAATACCTAGTATTTTTTGTGAATTATTTAATTATGAAATTTATTTATTTGTTTGCTTGTTATGACAGTGAGATGTCACTTGTTATATTTTATTTATGTTGATTAAATATTCATATTTGTGTTACACAAAGTATAACCTTTTTTAAAATAGATATAGTACAAGGTAATATACTAATTAAATATTTAAAATGACTTAGGATTATGGGTGGTTATGGAATGGACGTGAATTAGGAGTGAAGGGAATTCTTGTTTGGATTATTTCCCAAGTGTCGGGTCCCACCGATCAAAAAGTAATTTTTTATAATGTTGAGTCGGACATAACTAATAATTAATTAAATTTGTCATTTATTTAACTTGTACTTACTTATAAGTTAATCTCATGGAAGAATTAATTTATTAGAATTTGTCATATTTCGTATTGACATTTGGGAAATTTAAAATGTCCATTTTTTACTTCAAATATTACACCGAAAATAGCAATTTGGCACACCCTGATACTAAAAATCTGGCACAGTTTAAAACTGTGCCAAATTCTGACACGGTATAATGATAATCTGGCACACTTTAAAACACTGCCAAAATTTGGCACTGTTTTAAAGTGTGCCAAAATTGAGTACACTTTGACTAAAATATAAAACACCCTAACAAAACTCATTTTTCTCACATTTTGGTATCCCCTCTCTCTTCCCTCTCACCTACGCTCTTCCCTATCTTCTTTTTGTGTGCCTCCATCATCCACATACAGAATACCTGGCGCCTCTATTATCGTTTCCTCGTCCACGAACCTCCATCATCGAAACACCACCATCTACTCTAGCTCTGAAATTGAACAAAACAGGTGATGATGAGTGATCTTGAATTAGGTTTTGTTTTATTTGAAGTGGGGGACAGTACCATTCAAACAATTCGCAGTGTTTACGCTCTTCCAGTTTGTGTATCTTTTGGATTGCTTTGGAGTGAAGAGAACATGTTCTTCCCAGGCTTTTTCAACCTCACCATCTTCGGGAATTAAATCCAGCTGAGTATGAAGATATTGTTGGGCTTCCAACCTGCATTAGAAGCCTCTCATCCATGGTATGCTATTTTATTATTTAAGGGTTAATGAAGCATATAGATCAATATTGTGCTAGAGTTTCCATCTCTATATAAGAGTTTGTTTGTGTTTCTTTTTCACTTCTCTTTTTCATTTAGGCTAGACTCTGTGTTATACATTTGGCTCTCCTAATATAATTTGTTTTGTTTTGTTTGACACTTGATGTATTACAAGGATTTAAAAGAAAATTTGGACACCAATTATAATTACTGAAAAGTGCCCAGACCTAGTATTATTTGTGTGATTTTGTTGCAATTAGAGTAATACATTCTTGCACTAAAACCCTCAGTATTATTAAGGTTATTTTGAGTTGAGTTCTTTAGTAAAATGTTACAAATAGGCCACTTAATTGAAGGATTAGATTATATAACAAATATTTTAAAATTTTCAAGAATTTTTCGTCCTGCTCCTTTGGTGGATATGAAGTGCTGCTTACACTTTATTTTACATTTAGAGAACTAAAAAACACATTTTTGGTGTAGGTAAAGATCGAAGAATGTTTAAATTTGTGGCATGAATTCAGCTTTAACAATCTAAATATTTTAATAAACTACATCTACTAAGAGATGTTTTTATTTCTATGGACATACTGTTCGTATGTTTATTAATACAAAGAACAAATAAGTTTCACAGAGCTTTCATTTCAAATATAGCTTAAGAATTTAGTGTTGAAAGGTTGAATATAATAAACACCAGTTAAATAGCTCTAGGTAACTATGTCTAAACAACAGAGGAAGTAATATAATCATTATCGTACTGATCAAATCATAATTCTCTCATTTGTGGGGTAAGTAAAGATCGGAGAAAGTAGCATGAGTATAGTTGAGCTTCAGTAACTTATGAGGTAGGGGAGTAGTAATATGATATAGCTAGGGGTGATATTTTAGGAGTACCAATTGAGAACAAACTGACTTGCTGCACAATATGTGCTTACTTTTTTTAGATGAATGTCACAATGGTATGATCTTAATTATTACTTATAGACAACCTAAATATGTCACCTCACTAGTAATTAATGATAGAATAAATGAGTGAATTTTCCCCCCTCCTTTTTTTTGTATGTATATAACAAGTTTTTTTTTCCTTTTAGAATGAATACTAAGAGGTACTGGTTATGCATCATGAAATGATAACTAGTCTACCTAATTCTTGACCATCTAAGGCCATATATATATATATATATATATATATATATATATATATATATATGAGATGACATAAATTATTGGGAATGTGAAGTTGTGGTATGTTTTTTTCTAATTTCATATTTGTGACACAAGTACAACCTATTTATGGTGTAGGAATCCAATTTCAAAGGACTGAACCCACGTGGCAGAGCTTGTGTCTGTTTTGATATGTTGCGAAAAGAGGTTTTAGAACTAGGGTCAATAGCACTCTCATAGTATATGATTGATCTTTACTTTTATCTCATCACTATTGGTTCCATTATGGATCCTTGAATTTCTTCTCAGGTAGTCTACTTACCCATAAACTTCTTATATTACTTATTCTATAGAGTAAATGGTTTTATCCACTCCCTACCATTTTGCCTATATACTTTCTCATGAAGACAAGATTCTTATGTCACTTGTTATGGTAATTGAAATTATATATGATTGGATAAATCGTCTTCCTCCAGAGGTTGTTAAGTACTTCAAAGGTCCTAATGCCATTGCATAGTAGGATATGAATTCAATTATATATATAGACTAGCATATACCCGTACCTGAAGGAACAATTTTTTTTTTCGTAGTACGTAATCGGGAAACAACAAAAATTTTTCAAAGTACGTAATCGCAAAACAGCAAAATTTCCAAAGTGCGTAATTAAAAACGGAAAAAAATGTGTTCCTCAATAAAACAGTGTGAACGGAATATTAGAAAACAAATTGACACAAATGCACATGCGTTAAATTGTGAACGCATTATCAAGTTAGTCCATTTTTAAATCAGATGGAATTTGGATCCAAATTCTGATGAAATTCATTGGCTGAATCATTTCATAATTAAAAATTCAGGTTCTGCAGATGTAGGAAATTCTTGGTGGTTGGGAAAAAGTTAAATTTGGGAAGACATATCTATTTAGTATTGTTTGATAACATGTTTTGACATTTATGCCCCTCCAATTAGTTGTTTGACACTTGTTGTCTTAGGGGACATGGGTGGAGGGTGATTGAGAAAAAAACAAAGTTTAGTAATCAAACACTATATATAATTGAAGTCAATTTGTGTAATATATGTAGGACTACTTATAAGAATACATAGAGTAGTAGATATTATATATGTTCATGAAAAAGTACATGCGTATAGAAACATTAAAAAGTCAATTTAAATGTACTGAAGTAAGAAAAAATGAAGTCGAGTCACCAGATCTGACATGAGGTCGTATTTTAGAGGCCATTGGGGTACCTAAAACATATTTATATATGGAAAAACTTAACATATATGAACCATGTATACTGTACAACTAAGAATCTAAAAATTATACATTGTGTATACAATATATGGACATGTAGAGAAGCTAGATCAAGGCACACACTTTCTTTATCCCAATATTATAAAATGTATGGTCAATATTATACATTGAGTATACTGTAGATAGTATACATTGTGTATCAGTATACATTGTGTATGCATTCTATAGATAGTATACATTGTGTATACATTGTGTACTTCTTTATATACATTGTGTACTTCTTTATACTTCTACGGAAAATATACATTGTATAATCTGCATTATATGCAGATTAATCTACATAGAATAGTACACAATGTATGGATAGTATACATTGTGTACTTCTCTACACGCAACATTTTATGTAGATTAAGTTTTGATAGTATACAATTTATACATTGAAAGTATAATATACCGTTCAATGGAAACCAAAGTCTACATTACTATCAATTCAATGTATGCCTATTAGTTTGGGGGAAGATGTTATGGTCTACTGTTTGTCTACTGTTTATTATTTGTCTACTTCCAAGTTCATCAATTCAAACTTGAGTTCATTGTCTACTGTTTACCGATGCCATAGGGAGGAGTTGGATCCAGAAAATTAGAAGATTTTATTGAAACTAGGAGTGTAAAATTATTCATGAAAATTAAAAGAGAAAAGTGGCTTCAGATATTGCAGCTCCTATCTGTTAAGTTTGCATCTCCAATATTGAAAATATTATAGCTCCAATAAGCTACTGAGAGATGTCTGATGACGAGAAACTCCTTCGAAAGAGGCACCGGTTTGTTCACTGAAATAACATTTATGTTCTAGATAAAATACAAACCACACAGATGAAATGACACATACGAAATGACATAAACAACCTTTTACGTACTTCATTAGTGTTTTATAGTAGAGGACGTGTAGCTTGGGAGAATTGTATTAGGTATTAGCCTAGTAATAAGACCATCAGTTACTCAATTAGCTAGGTTATTGTCATTTTGACATAGTTGAATTCCCTCTAAACATATTCTAGTGAAATTTGTAGCTTGACCCCTAGTCTGCAATCATTATAGGCACCTCTTGATTGTATACCCACATTTCTCTCAAGACAGTAGAGATAATTCATATGATACAGTGACTTTAGCATGTCTTGTGGTGAGGAGGTCTCTTTTAGTATAACATAAAATCTTCCCTCATGCACGGTGAGCATATAACCTTCATCTTTGTACAGTTCAAACAATCCCAATGCACCATCCTTACTATTCACAACACTATATAATTTGGATCCCATATGAAGCCACCTTTCAATGTTAGTTGCTGCATACTTGGCTTTTGAAGATAGTACTGCTAGTTAAACTTCAAATGTCAGCTTCATATTTAGAACTAATAGTGGGGAAAAAGGGTGAAAAATGGGAAAACAATGTCAATTCATTTACAATTAACACAATCATTTTCTAAAATACTGGTCCCAAAAGATTGTATTACTATTAAAGACAACCCAATATAAAAGAATATTTTATCATAAGAGATTCTAAATATAAAATTGCCAAACTAATTCAATCCTTCTCTTGAACCCAAATGAATAGGCAAGTTTTAACACTTTTCTTACACACAAATGAAGAGGAAGGCTTTCAATGTTATATTATCGTGCCTACAACAAATTATCATGAAAAATGAACCATTATTTTGTATTTCCATCATTTGAATAGAAGTAAACGTAAAAAAAATATGACAAATTTAACTAAGGAAATCCATGACACGATAATAGTTAATACATTTGGATAGTGACATTAGAAAATGCATATCCGGGTTTAAAAACTCTAGAACAATAACAAAAGTTGAGTTAGGGGCTGAAAAATACCTTGAGTGGCAATCATCGTGATGCAAAAGTGGTCACTACCTTGAGGAACTGACCGCATAGTCACAGGACATGGTTTGAAAATACGATGATAATTTGAAAACGTCTAGACTTTGTCTTAAAAACATGTTGTTAGTGCACGAAAACCTAAAATAGCCCCCAAATGGTCTCGTAAGAGGCATGAACACCTCGTACGGAACCAATATAACTTGTAGGAATTAACAGCATAGTCAAGGATCTCTCGATTTGAGAATATGATGATAATTTGAAGATATCTAAATTAGGCTTAAAACAAGACGTTAAAGGGTGAAAACCCAAATCAACCCCCAAATGACCCCGTAAGAGGCATGAACACCTCTCACGGGACCGATGAAACTTGTAGGAACTGATTGTGTAGGCACAGGTCTCTCAATTTGATAATATGATGATAATTGAAAAATATTTAGATTATTCATAAAAACATATCATTTGAGGGTGAAAACTCAAACTAGTCCTTAAACGACCCCGTAAGAGGCACTAACACCTCGCACGGGGCTAATGTAACTCGTAAAAGGTGATTGTGTAGTCACGAGACATATGGTTTGAGAATACAATGATAATTTGAAAATATCTAAACTTTAGCTTAAAAACAAGTCGTTAGTGGGTGAAAACCTAAACTAGCCCCCAAATGGTCTCGTTAGAGGCACGAACACCTCGCACGACAACAATTTAACTCATAGTAATTGACCACATAATCACGGGTCTCTCAATTTGAGAATGTGACGATAATTTGAAAATATCTAGATTAGTCTTAAAATAAGACATTAAAGAGTGAAACCCAAATCAGCCCCCAAATGACCCCGTAAGAGGCATGAACACCTCACACGGGACCAATGTAACTTGTAGGAACTAACCGTGTGGTCATGGGTTTCCCGGTTTGAGAATATGAGGATAATTTAAAAATATTTAGGTTATTCTTCAAACATGTCATTTGAGGGTGAAAACTCAAACTAGTCCTTAAACAGCCTAGTAAGAGGCACTAACACCTCGCACGGGCCCAATGTAACTCATAAGAACTGATCGTGTAGTCACATGGTTTAAAAATACGATGATAATTTGAAAATATCTAAAGTTTGACTTAAAAAAATGTTTTTAGTGGATGAAAACCTAAATTAGCCCCTTAAATGGTCATGTAAGAGGCATGAATACCTCACACGGGACAAACATAACTCGTAGGAATTGACTACATAGTCACGGGTCTCTCGATTTAAGAATATGGTGATCATTTGAAAATATCTAGATTAGGCTTAAAAGAAGACTTTAAAGGATGAAAACCCAAATCATCCCCCAAATAACCCCGTAAGAGTTATGAATACCTCGCATGAGACCGATCTAACTTATAGAAACTGACAGTGTAGTCCTAGGTCTCCCGATTTGAGAATATGATGATAATTTAAAAATATTAAGATTATTCTTAATAACATGCAATTTGAGGGTGAAAACCCTAACTAGTCCTTAAATGGCCACGTAAGGGACACTAACACCTCGCACGCGGCCAATGTAACTCGTAGGAACTGACCGCATAGTCACGGGACATATGGTTTGAGAATATGATGATAATTTGAAAATATCTAAATTTTGCCTTAAAAACATGTCATTAATGGGTGAAAACCTAAACTAGACCCGAAATGGTCCCGTAAGAGACACGAACACCTCGCACGGGACAAATATAACTCGTAGGAATTGACCTCATAGTCACGGGTCTCTCAGTTTAAGAATATGATGATAATTTGAAAATATCTAGATTAGCCTTAAAACAAGACGTTAAAGGGTAAAACCTCAAATTAGACCCGAAACGACCCTGTAAGAGGCATGAACACCTCGCACGGGACCAATGTAACTTGTAGGAACTGATCGTATAGTCACGGGTCTCTCGGTTTGAGAATATGATGATAATTTAAAAATGTTTAGAATATTCTTAAAAACATGTCGTTTGAGGGTGAAAACTCAAATCAGTCCTTAAACAGCCCAGTTAGAGGCACTAACACCTTGCACGGGGCTAATGTAACTAGTAGGAACTGACTGCGTAGTCATGGGACATATGGTTTGAGAATACGATGATAATTTGAAAACATATAGACTTTGTCTTCAAAACATTTCGTTAGTGGATGAAAACCTAAACTAGCCCCCAAATGGTCCCATAAGAGGCACGAACACCTCGCACAGGACCAATATAACTCATAGGAATTGACAGTGTAGTCAAGGGTCTCTCGATTTGAAAATATGACGATAATTTGAAAATATATAGATTAGGCGTAAACAAGACGTTAAAGGGTGAAAACCCAAATCAACCACCAAATGGCCCCATAAGAGGCATGAACATCTCGCATGAGACCAATGTAACTTGTAGCAACTAATCGTGTAGTCATGGGTCTCCTAATTTTGAGAATAGGATGATAATTTAAAAGCATGCCGTTTGAGGGTGAAAACTCAAACCAGCCCTTAAACGGCCCCGTAAGAGGCACTAACACCTCGCACGGGGCCAATGTAACTGGTAAAAACTGACCGTGTAGTCACGGGACATATGGTTTGAGAATACGATGATAATTGTTACTCGTATATGCAAATTTTTAGCTTGAATAAGATTTCTTTTAAAATCACTTGGTTTCAAATATCATCTCTTTTTTGTACCCTATGTTTTTGCAAGATAACATTTTTTCGTTAGCTTTTATCCATGTGAAACATACGAAGTCAATGGTTTACAACAAGGGGAATATTTATTTAATGTCGTTAATATTCGGGATTTATTTTTTTGTGTTATGGTCACGGGGGATTTTGTAGTTTATTGTTAGCTTTTATGGATGTGCAGGATATTGTAATTATATTGTTATATTTTATGGTCGTGCGGGCTTTACATTACGCAGGTTTTATATTAGTAGTTTTAAAATGTCCAGAAAATAAAGGATACTCTGCCCATTTTTTTTGGTTTGTTAACTATTAAGACTTGTAATATTTTGAATTTTGTATGTACATTAGTTTATCAACAACGTACGAGATTCGCAATTTATGAATTTTCTTATTTTCAAATAATTATTTTTTTTTTCTTTGATCATAAAATTTTGGCATGGTTCAAAACCATGCCAAAAGTGTATCAAATTTTGAAACGGTTTTGAACTGTGCCAAAAGTATAGCAAAATGCACTCAATCCGGCACAACTATAAAGTGTGCCAAAGGTGTTCCAGGAATATCAAATTCTGGCACGGTTTTAAAGTGTGTGAAAAGTGTTCCTGTTTGGTCAAATCTAGCACACTTTTAAATCGTGCCAGAAAAAAAAGGCCATTTTAGAACACGTGATTTTGGCATAGTTCAAAATCGTGCCAGATTTGATCTCGCACAGTTTTAAACCGTGCCAGAATGCTATTTTCGTGTAGTAAAATAATGGGAAAGTGCATGGGGTTAGTATATGGCTTGGGTAGAGTTTTGGGGCATTTGGAGTAGTATTTAAGCTCATTCGATGGAGGCTTACGTTGGGCCTAAGCTTATTTTTGTAGAAAGCACTATTATTGGATTAATTAGAAAACCAAACACATAATTCAGGCATTAAAGAAACCCTAAAGTCTCTAAAATGAATAGGCACACATGGTTAAAGAGAAATTGGAAGGTTTTGGTAACTTTGATTCGTTAATTAGTCCAAAGGAAAGTTTACATCTATTAAGAATTTGATTTGGATTTGGGATAAGATAGGGTTAATTTATTGGAATCTGATTAACATTATATAATATAATTTTTGTTATCTAAATCCTAATGGAATCGAATTACTTACAAATGTGAATTAACATTGAAATGTGAATGAAATGGATATAGTTTGAGGTATCCCCTTGTTTAATTTGAAAATTAAATCAAAATTGAAGTTGAATTGAGTGGAAAATGAACTTAGGGCTCATAATCTGAATATGATCTTTAAAACCTTATTTAATCGCCTAATAACTTATTGATTTAGGTTAGTATTATCGTTTTATAATTTTATATATGAAGGATGATAGGGATAGGATTGACTGGAGGCTTCAAATTCAGGTTTTGTGTGTTAATAGTTATTTTTAGGTTTTTTGAGAAGTTGAATTGCATAATTATCGTTAGAACAAGATGTGGTATCTCGTTCAAATGACTTGGATATTGATTTGAACCATATAAGTGGTTTTATTAGAATGATTTTGGAACTGGTTAGAATGACTTATCTATTTTCATTAGAATGAGTTTGGGGTTCTCATTAGAATGACCTTGGGGAAGTTTGTGTTATAACTTTTTAATTGATTTGCATAATTTAAATTAGAGACTTGTAATAATTTTATTAAATCCTTAAGTAGACTAGATTTTTGTGAATTGACTTTATATGTAAGCATACCATGTGTGAGTGATAGTGGAGGATTTACTAGGAGGGATATTTTTAGGGTGCATACAATGTCGACTGTGTTTATACTCTGGTGATAACGACGAGCTTACTTTGATCATTTTAACCTGATCCTACTACTAAGGTACCCATGTCCTAAGGGGTCTTATTATAGTTTGGGAAGGTCAATGAAAATTATAGGAAGGTGTAATGACTTATACATTGTTGTTTCTTTGAGGCTGTAGGTGCATGATGACCTATAACTATACCTAGTACATATAAGTGATCCCCGAAGGAAATAGGGATAGGCCTTTGGATCTTATGTTCACGCTTGTGTATAACACATTTACTTACCTATGTTGGGAACATACTTATATAGATATTGGAATTATGCAATTGTCCTTCATTTACTGTATTTATATTGGAGACATATAGACTCGAAATTAATCATGGAACTTTGTAATTATAATAGATTGAGAAGAATTATAATTATGAATCATTGGGTTCACTTGGGCATAGGATTATACATGCATGTGATATATGGTTCTTTTGGATTGGGTTAACTTAAAAGCAACCAAATTACGGGAGGATGATTCGTTGTTAGTATTGTAGTCAAAATTCAGTTAAATTCTTACTCTTTATAGACTTTGTAGGTTTAATCCTATTGTTGAAATCCGTTTTCAAGTCATAGGTAGTTGTTATTGCCACAAACCTTATTCTTTTGCAATCATGTTCAATTTCAACTTCTAAACTTTAGGCTGTAGGTTTTGAGCTTGTGTGCTCATTTCCATTTATCACACTTTCATTATAATCGGGTTGGATTACTATTGTTAAGATTAATTTATGCCAGAGTTGTGAGAGCAGAATTTGCTCATAGCTTAGGCTAAGTATAGTTTTTGGCATATCCCTCTACCATTTCATTCGAGCCGTCACGAAGAAATCAAATTTCCATCGTATCTAAATTCAAAAATATCTTCACAATACAAAGGTATAACATAAGTTAGGATTTTAAATTTATTTACATTTATATTAGGGAGTTATTTTATTGAAAATTGAGGCATTTTCGTGTATTTAAAAATTTTCAAAATACACACATCTCATTTAAACGAGATGGGAATATCGTTCAAATGAGTATGCATTCTCGTTTGAAGTATCGTTGGAGTTTTACTTCAATCAAACATCTAACGAGGGCCTACTGTTTTGTGTCATTCGAAGCTCATTTGAAGCTTGTTCAAACGAGATAGTTATTTTATTCTAATGACCTTGTTATCATTTTAACGAAATGCTTATCTCATTCTAATGAGCTTGTGATTTCGTTCGAACGAGTGTTGTCACCTCGAATTTTGTGCTAACTTATAAATACTTATTTTGGAGAGAATTTTAGATAGACTTTTGCTAAAAATATTTCTGAAAACCTGCTGCAAAAGTTGCCAATTTCTTTAGGTCAAAAACTCATTTGGAGTCAAAATTCATCACTCCAAACTATATATGTGAATCTATTTAAAACCCAATATAGTTCTACATCTTAGTTATTCTTGTAGAGAGATTCTCTTCACTACTGACCATTGTGGTTCTCGAGGGGATCATTACTGAAGGAAGACAAGGTTGATCGATGGATACCGAGGGTGGATGGGCACCTATGGAGTACTCTAGACTGAGTTGTATTCTGTAGAGATTTTGTAAGTTGATTCTCGTAAAATCTCCATAGTGCTAATTAAAAAGGTTTTACCCACAAGGTTTTTTCCCCTCATATTCCCTTGCCATATTTGCATGCTTTATTTTATCTTCTTTATCACCTAGATGCTTGTTTAGGGTAAGAAGATAAAATTTGGACTTGTGTGTGATGAACACTTAATTATAGAGAATATCCATTAAGATCGCAATCGCACTCGCAAATTGGTATCTAATCCCGTTGCACAAATTTATTGTGTGATCTTTTTCGCAAATATATTTTTCTCTTGATATCAATTTTTTTAAAATTATTGATAATTGAAAATTTTGATTTTAATGGAGAATTTGTATAATCGAGTGCCCATCTTCTATGGTACAAATTATTCATACTGAAAGGCTAGGATGAGGTTTGCTTTAAAGTCCATAGATGAACGTGTTTAGGTTATTTTTGAAAGTGGGTGGAATCCTCTCCCTATCACAGTATATAATGTCATCGTCCCTACGCATGTCTCACAGTGGATAGAGGATGAATTTAAGTGGAGCAATTTCAATTCTCGTGGTTGGAGTTCCATCTCGAGAGCTGTCACATCTGATGAGTTTCCCTACATTATAATGTGAACCACATGTAAAGAATCTTGGGATACCGTCCAGCTCACTAGCGAGGGTACTAATTCAATAAAAGCTTTTATGCTACAAAACCTTACCATACAAGTTAAAATGATAACAATTATTGAATTTGAATCTTTCAATGAGTTTTCTGCACAAATTTCATACACACCTAACTCGAGTTTCAATTTAGGTGAGAAAATACACAAGATGTATGTAGTTAAGAAAATCTTGATATCGCTTCCCGTCCACTTGATTCATAAGGTCACGAATCATAATTCACTACGGATCTTGACACTCTTAGGTTAGAAAAACTTATAGGAAATGTTAAAATGTACTAGACAGATATAATCACCAAAATAGTTAAGCCTAAGGATAAGGGGGTGGCACTTAAAGGCCAATCTATGAAGATAGAAGAAGTGTCTAAAAAGAAGGAGGAAGCATCATCCGATTCGGAGTTTGATTATGATTTAGATGATTTGGCCCTTTTTACTAAAAATTTCAACATATTTCTAAAGATTAAAAAGAAAAATACTTCCAAAGATAAGAAGAGTTTTTAGAAAGATAAAAAATTAAGAAAAATTTTGAAAAAGGAAAGAAAGATTTCCCAAAGAAAGACGATGAGAGATGTTATGAGTGTGAGGGAAAGGGTCACAAAGCTCACGAGTGTCTGACTAGGTTGAAACTTCAAGGTAAAGGTAAGGTTTCCTTAAACATCACGCTTAGTGATAGCGAGGTCGTTTTGGTGAGTTCGGGAGAAGAATCTAGACATTGATATAACATCACTGCATTCATGGCTAGTTACGGTAGTACATTTAGTGCAGCTCATGACAATGACGAAGATACTAAACATGAACACCTTGATAGTGAGTCTAGTCATTTCGAGGACAGTGAGTAAGCGAATACCTTAAGTGAGAGTGAGAGTGACCTTTTGCGTGCCTATGCCGGACTTAACGCCTAGCCCTTTAAAATGAAGAAACATAATAAAGGTTTAGCCATAAGAGTTTTAGCACTAGAAAAAGAGTTGCGTGAGGCAAGAGAGAGAGAGAATTCTCGGTGAGAGAATATTTGGGAGAGAGAGTTTGCATAGTTTAGAGGAAGAACGGGGACTTGACAAATAAGGTGTCTAATCTTATGAGAGATCTCCAAGCATCTATGGAGACTCGTGAGAAACTTGAAGCCCTTATATCCTAACTCGAGAAATATCTCAAACGTGCCTGAAACATCAAGGTAACTATTGAGGATACATCTAAGAAGGTTGTTAAGATGCTCCTTCACCCCTCTTTAGGAAAGGTCAAGAGTTAAGTAATACGCTATGATGGTGAATCCACTTCTCATATCGCACCCGATTTAGCTACTGAGTTTATGATGGACCCTTATTGTCACACCCCAAACCCAATATCCATACTAATCATTTGTTCTTGGAATAATTAGATCATAATCTTGAGCCCATTGGAAATATGATTCATTCATCAATATTTTTCTACATAATGTGCATAATGAACATAATCTTATTCTTATACCATAAAAATCAATATCATAGTCATAATTAAGCGGACATGTAATACTGTGATTAACTATGATCAACTCAATCCATACTAAATCAATATATATAATGTGTGAGTATATTAAAATTTTCAGTGTGACAACGATAAAATCCCCATTTTTAAACCCCAGCTCTCTCCAACAGTGCAACTCTCAAAGTTACCGGTCATATGGTATCCTAACTGGCGGCGTACGAACCTAAAATTGTTAAAATATAAACCATAAGGATTAATCTTAGTGAGGTACTCCTTCCGTGCAATGGAATAACAATGCTATATCGAATATGTGGATATAAAATTCGAATAATCTTGCTCACTGGCAATAACAAATCATGGATCATAAGATCCAAATAATTATGCCCGTTGGTAATAACAAATCCTGGATCATAAGATACAAATAATTCTTCCCATTGGCAATAATAAATCCTGGATCATAAGACCCAAATAATTCTACCCGTTGTCAATAACAAATCCTGGATCATAAGACCCAAATAATTCTGCCCATTGGCAATAACAAATCCTCGATCATAAGACCCAAACAATCCTGGATATTTTAATATCCAAACAAATCCTGAATACCGAAGTATACAAACAAATCCTTCTATTAGAGCTATATTCATATATCTGTATATATGAAACAATCATAAGTACACTCACCTTGATAGTTTAACTGGCTTTTTCCTTGCCTTTATTCGGTATTTGTTCAATTATCTCTTCTTCCCTTCCTATCATTCTTACAATATTAGTATCATCATAAAAATATCAATAATCCAAAGAATGATTTAAACATAATTCAATCCATAAGCATCACATGATTCCATTCAAATCATTTATCACAAGTGAAGTTCCATCCAAATCCATATTAATCTATTGAACATATCCAAATCATAGACCAAATATAAATTCATTTATTCTTTGTAATTCAATCCTTATCATATTAGTATTTCAATAAAAAAGACGGTACATCATTTCAAGTCTCCTAGAGCAAGATATGCCCAGTTTTTTACCACATAACAAAATCTGCCCTATTGGCTCTTTTATTGTTCATTCAACTTCCAGGAATTTTCATAATTTTTATGCGTCATAAATTTCTATGATATTTCACCAACATCATTAAACATATTTAACAATATAAAATTAATGTTTCATAATTTTTAAGGTTGTTTTGCTTTGTCAAGCAAAACATCGAACACATGGCGGGCATACTTTCACGCTTAGGGCAAATTTCATACCCGAATTCAAACTCTCACCAAAGACTCATTTCTTGGTAGTTTCACATTATTCTTGGATATGTCAAACATATATGAGTACGTGTTAATCTCCAATTGGAATCAATCAATTCCAGTAAGTATACAAAAATATATGCAAGTTTGAATAAACAAAGTTTCTAAACAAAGAAATTTTAGGCTTTTGTACATTCAACTTAACTTAAACTTGCATATATCCATACATATTCACCCAAGCATGAAAGGTCAATAAACAATCAACGATTTATGTCATATAAATCATAATTTCAAGAAAAATAACAAGATTCATGGTTGGAATTACCTTAGGAGCTTTTACATAATTTTCTATGAATTTTTTTGAATGTTTCTCCTCACTTTCTTCTTCCTAACCCTCACAATTGTTCTTCCTCAACTTAAAACTCTCCCAAACTGAGTTTGCTGAAGAAAGGGGGATATCTCAAGGGTTTAAGTCGCCCAAACCAACCTCCACCTCCAACCAATCAATTTATAACATGTGGCATCATATAAAATAAAATATCATTTAAGGCTAAATGACTACTTTACCCTCTGTTCGTAAAAAGACAATATCTTGCTACTAGGATGTCCGTTCGATGAACCGTTTGTTGTGTTACAAACCTAACTCATATATATACAAACATCTAGTTTTCACCTCAAGTCAATTGTTAGGTCATAAAGTTCAGAACCGGTCTTAAACATGAACATTCCTACCGAAAACTTCAAAATTTCACATTTGTTAGTAATTCAATATTTCATGTTTTATGAAGGTAGGATTAGACTAAACATAATGAATTAAAATTATATATAATAATAACATATTATCCATATCACACAAGAAAATCATGATTTAAATATAATTTATCATAATTATATCCGGGTTGTCACACTTATGGCCCTCAACCAGATCTACCTAGGAGGCCTAACCCACCTCGAAGAGTTTGAAAAAAAATTGAGGTAGATCCAAAGTTTTCTATGTTTTCACCTATTACAAAAGGAGAGGTCATATTAGAGAGTTTTTCTATAAATTAGGTAGAACTAGTCATACACATACTTCCATACACCACATTAGCGACTTTGCTAGTCATAGGGAGAAAGTTGAATTTCTAGTCGTGACTTTCCATAGTTTAATGGAAGAATTTTAATGGATGTGTTTATCATTTGAGAGAGCTTTCAATATTCCAAATTGAGTAAACAATGAAAAGGGCAAACAAAAGGTTACCTCCACTTAGGTGAGAGACTAGATGCCCTTGTTGCTCATGTTGCTTTCAATGCTAAAAATACTTCCCCGTGCTATTTTGATAGGGGGTGTTCAAGGCACATGACAGGTGATGTCTCATTTTTTACCCACATTGAGGATCGCAAGGAAGGTAAAGTGACCTTTTGATATGGGATTAGATCTATCATTTTAATATGTGGTAGTGTTGAAATACCCGAATTTCCTAATCTAGATTATGTGTTTTACGAAAAGGGGTTGAAAGAAAACTTGATTAACATAAGACAATTGAGCAATACAAACTTTGCGATAAAGTTTGATCGGTTTGAATGAAATGTTTATGATCAATCTGATAGAATTTTACTATAAGGTGTGAGGATGGAATATAATTGTTTTGGGATTATGTCCAAGTCCTATTTTGTGTTTAATAGTGCCACGATCTCCACTATGGACCTTTGGTTTCAACGGATCAGTCACGTAAACTTTAAAGATATTGAGAGCCATGCAAAAGTATATGGTTTGTGGATTACCATCACTTGAGAAACTAACTTCCACAATTTGTGGAGCTTGCCAACTAGGTAAAAAATTCAAAGTCGCCATCAAAATTTGAATACCATTACCACCACCCATGTTTTGGAGTTGATTCACCTGGATATCATGATTCCTACTGGCTCGGAGAGCATAGGTGGTAAGAGATACATTCTCTTGATGGTCAATGAATTTTCTAAATACTCGATTGTAGGATTCCTTTGATAAGTCCGATGCGATTGAGTTCCTTACAACCAAGTGTCATGTCCTACAAAACCATTATGGTGTCACTATTAATCGGATGCGTAGTGATAATGACACTAAATTTAAAGTAGCGAAAGTGGATAGCTATTATAATGAAGTGGGCACAAAACATGAGTTTTCAAATCTTCGAACACCTTAGAAAAATAGGATTATTGAGAGGAAGAACCGAACGATACAATAAGTGGATATATCCATGCTTCTTGGGAGAAACTAGCCTAGACATTTTTTGGCAGAGGTACTAAGCACTGCATGCCATACAGTGAATAGGGTATATCTTTATCCACATACACTTCAGACGCCCTATGAGTTATGGACAGGGAAGAAGCCGAACCTATCATATTTCTATGCCTTTGGGTGTACATGATACATCTTGCAAGATAGAGAGCCTTTAAGAAACTTCGACTCCCTACGCATCGAGGGGATATTTTTTAGATATTCATCGATGAGTAGCGATTACCGAGTTTATAATTTGGCTAGATCTAAAGTATTGAAGTTACTTAACATCACGATTAGAAATGACGAGCCACCAGCATTTTTTTCTCTTAGCCCGTAATATGAGGATGATGCACCCCCGGTGACGATCCCATCATGTCTCACGCTACAACGGTGGACCCCGTTATTTTGAGGGATACACCGTCTTAGGTTCAAAAAAGTCATGACCCTCTGCTAAACTTCCAGATCCTACACTAGGTGTCAAGACTCTTATGTAACTTGAAAATGTTGTTTATTGTTTGTCCTACACATCCCTAGTCGAGCCCAAGAATTTGAAAGAAGCACTCAATGATGAGCATTGGATATCGATCATGCAAGAAGAGTTGCTTCAGTTTAGAAAGAAGGATGGTTGGGATTTAGTTCCTTGACCTAAATATACTGAAGTCATAGGTACCAAGTGTATTTTCAATAGTAAGGTGGATGAAAATGGTACCATAGTTCGCAATAAGGCTAGGTTGGTTTCTCAAGACTGGACACGGATTGAGGGTGTAGACTTTGAGGAGACATTCACTCATGTTGCAAGGCTTAAGTATTTTCGCTTACTACTTGCCATAGCATGTCATTGTAGCTTCAAGTTATATCAGATGGATGTTAAGAGTGCCTTTCTAAATACCATTCTATAGTAGGAAGTTTACCTGGAACAATTAAAAGGGTTCCAAGACCCTAAGAACCCAGGCTATGTTTACTATCTTAGGAAATCCCTGTGTGGTTTGAAGAAAGCATGACGTGCTTGGTGCGAGAGGTTTACTTTCTATCTCTAAGATCGTGGCCTAAATATAGGGGGAGTAGATAAGACGTTATTTTTAAGGAAAGAGAGTGGTGATATTTTGGTTGCCCAGGTCTATGTGGACAACATAGTTTTTAGATCCACGTGCCATATCCATACTCACACTTTTGAGGATGAGGTGAAGAGTGAGTTTGAGACGATCATGATAGATGAGATTACTTTCTTTGTAGGTCTCCATGTTTGTCAACTTTAGGATGGGATATTCATATCTCAATCAAATATGCAAGAGACATTGTGAAGAAATTTGGTCTAAACTTTGCTAAGGATGCTCACACCCCTATGTGTTCATCGACAAAGCTTAGCAAAGATTCTTTAGGCAATGACGTAAAGAGGACTTTATATCGTAGTATGATAGTTAGTCTTCTTTACTGTATTATTAGTTGACTCGATATTGCCTTTAGTGTTAGAGTCTGTGCACGATACCAAGCATCCCAGAAAGAGTTACCCTTTCATGATCTTAAACAAATTATCGAATATGTAATTGGGACTCTATCATACAGTATTTGTAACTCCTTTGATACCAATGACCATTTGTCCGCCTATTCGGATGTCGATTGGGATAGGGATGTTGATGGGTGTAGGATCACTTCGGGTGGGTGTTTCTAATTTGGGAGTGCTCTTGTCTCATGGATGAACAAGAAGAAAAACTCCATAGCGAAGGCTGAGTATATAGCCACCGAGAGTTATTTCATGCAACTCTTGTGGATGAAGCAAATGTTGGAGGATTACGACATCTCACGGGGAACAATGACTATTTCCTGTAATAATATGAGTGCCATTTACATTTCATGTAATCCAATCCAACATTCACGCATAAAACACACACTACAAAAAAAAAGTTGCTTTTAAAACCCTATTTTTTGAGACAGACAAAATATAGTCTTTAAAACATATTTTTTGAGACAAATATATTTTTCTGTCTCAAAAACTATTTTTTAAGACTGCTAATTATAGCCATCTCAAAAGAGGTCACTTTTTGAGACGGTTAATTATTCTCGTCCTATAAAGTAAATCAAATGAGACCGCACAATGTTTGTTGTCTCAAAAGATATATCAAATAAGACGGATAAAAAAACTATGTTCCCACCTTAAAAAACTTTTCATCTCCCGCCTTACTCTACCCCAAAAAAAATTTTTAATTGAAAGACATCGTCTAGTTACTCACCCTCTCTCCCCTCGCCCGCACCATCTCGGTACTCCACCACTGAGTCACTGCCGAAAGCTTCCTTTATAATCAATCTCAGGTTTGTTCTCTCTCTCTCTCTCACACACTCACAGTCACTCTCACTCACCCACACATGCAAACACATACATACACACACACGCACACAGTGATGCACCCACAAATACACATGAACACAAATCTTCAATGTTAGATTTTCCAATTTAATTTTGTGTGGGGTAGGACAAATAAAATCTTTAAATTTAGGGTTTTCATTTTTATTTTCAATTTAATTTTCTATCATTAACTCACCCTCACTTTGAAAAATTCGATTATTGATATAATTATTAAGAAAATATAATTAAAAAATCAATTTATTATTGAAAAACCAAATTATCATTTAATCTATTATATTAAATGCAAGATTTTTATAATTATCTGCAATATGTTTGAGACTACAAAAAATCGCTATAATTTTTTTTGATTTTTTCTTTCTTAATTTTTTTATTGTGCCTTTTTACAATTCTTTTATTCGGTTTTACTCACTCAGCTTTGATTGAGGGTCTATAAATATTTCAATGAGAATTGAGGTAAATACTTTTAGTATTTGATTATTATTCTTTTATTTGTGATAATTCTACGTGATTCATGGTTATCAATATTTGAGCCTTACTTTAGTTAGATTTTTAACTAATTATCAGTATTTGAGTTGTTTTACGAACGTAGGAGCAACTATTTGTGGTTTTGGTCCACATTTGGAACCATTCTTCACATAGTTTTGTTGAAGTGTGTGAACTGAGCAATGAATTAATCATGTTTTTTATAGTTATCAGTATTTTAGCCTTACTTTAGTTAGATTTTGAACCAATTATCAATATTTCAATTGGTTTTGCTATCTTAGGAGCAACTCTTTGTAGTTTTGGGCCACATTTTGAACTATCCTTCACATAGTTTTGGTGAAGTGTGTGAAGTGAACGACTTATTAATCATGTTTTTTATTTATCAAATTTGGTAGGTGGTATGGGTGGAAAGGGCTATCATTGCATGGAATTTAAGTTATGTTGCTATTTCGTGAGGATTTTTGACTACTCTGTCAAGGTAAATGGCATTAGAAATTAGAAGGGTAGTTTGTATTGCCATACAATAATAACTAACGTATATAATAATGACGAGTGTATACTATAGAAATATGAAGTGGGATTTGTACTTTATTTCTCGTGATGCATATTTAGTTAATGAAATTGTTACCATATGTTTATATCAATTTCTTATGTCAACGACTTAGCTGTATGCTTTCACAATCCAACACTTCATGATTATAGTCACATATCTCTACACGTATATATGAACCCCATTTTCATTAGATTACTTTGTCTTGACGTTACAGAAAATGTACGAGATAACATTCTAATGTAGAGATTCAAATTTCAATAGTTTAGTTGTTACACATGAAGAAAATTATATGAAAGTGCCATGTTGTTGATATGGGTGCCGTTCATTTTAATAGGATTGTCAAAATGATGATTTTTGGGTGTACGTGGTTGTGTTTACCTTATATGTATTGACTTTATATGGGTTTATTTTGTGTATTGGTGTATATGGTGACATGGCTATGTTTTTTATGGCTATATTTTATTGCTATGGTTTTTATAGTATGGGTTTATTTATTTACATTATGTAAATTGACTGTTTGGGTGTACATGGTTGTGAACACGCACCAGTTTCTACTTTAATTTGAATGCAGTACTTTAATTTGAACGCGATACACATGTTTAGTATTGTCTAGTTTGTTTGGTGATGACATTGAAACTAGCTTATTCAAGGGACTCATGTTGAATGTGAATTAATTCGGTGGATAAGTCATTTTACTGATTTTTTGGTGCATTTTATGGAAGCTCTTCACTCAAGTATACCTAAGGACACACAATCTTCATTGAACTTATAAGCTAAGTTGTAAGTAGGGAACCTATTATGTTGTTATATTTATTACAAATTGTGTTTTGTTAATATGTTTAAGTCTTCAATTTCATCACTGATTTTTTAGGTAATTTTAGTCATTTTCTAATGTTTTTACATTTTGAAGCAAAATATTGAACTCGTACTAATCTTGAGTTACAACTAACTACTACATATATGCATCCATACTAAGATTGAGTTATTAATTTTTCACCCATACTAATCTTGAGTTAAATACCGCACTTGATGTGCTATCAGTGATATTGTACTCTTTCTCTGCACCCTACCTTTATTTATAAAGACTTTAACCAACTCTGATTTATTTATAGACGCTTAGGGTTTGTATTTATGGTTTTTGAAATATTAATAACAAGTTAGGGTATATAATAATTTCGTTTAATATGTCAATTTGCAGATATGGACACAGTGGTGGTGGTGGTGACTTTGTAGAATATTGATACCATGGTACATAGAAAATGAATTTCAAATGATCCGAGTTTTATTTTGTATTTTCTTTAAATAGTTTATGGTGTTTTAACTTACTGGGATTTGTGTTTATAATAATAGGTCTGTAATTATTTTTTATTAAATTTTATGGGTCACTAATAAATAACTTGTCCAATTAATGTTATCCCAAATTTTAGTCGCTAATGGATCAAATAAGTCCTGATCTGAATTCTAACCATGGGTGTGCAAGTTCAATTATCAAGCATTTTTAATCCTCTCGATTTTTATGAAATTCATGACATTTTTGTTTTTGTTTTAGTGGAATAGATCGTTTGACAATGATGGAATAGCTCTATATAAGTCATGGACAACAATGGAAGTAAAATGATGGAATAGCTTTATAGAAGTCATGGACAACACTGGAAGTACGACAATTGGTGTTTCACACATATTGAATGTATGTGTTTACATTTATGTACCTATTGTGCAATTATTGTCTGCTACAATAATATTCCAATAGTTCATTCGCACCTGTGAATCCATCTGTCCCACGAGCCCCATCCCCATTTATGTATTTAATACATTGAAATATATCTTTTACATTAGGCATGATAGTTGAATCATTGCCCATCCCCTCCGTCACTACTTTAGGAATACGCAAAAATAGAATCATCCCAATTAGTGCCTTCACAAGATAGTTGGTCTTGGAAAAAATTCATAAAATATTCGTGTATCTCATCTTGAGATTATTTCCACTGATTTTCATCATATTTGATATTGCAAATAAACAATATGCTCGTCTTTCTTTTAACCATCACATGAAAATATTTTGAATTTTGACCACCTTATTAGATCCATATAATGTTTACCTTATACCTCTAATATTCTTCCTCACATTTCAAGTGTAACTGAAGCTTTGCATTTGTCTTTTCTAACTCAATTCTAGCTTAGGGAGTGGTGGTGTTCTACAGGGCAATCTCTCTTTTCAAACACTAAGTCCTGCCACCACCCAATCCCTAGTGATGATTAAAGCAAAATCCTCTATCTCATTTCATAGATATTGTCTATACTACTGTATTTACCATAAATAAAGGAGGTAGTGAAAGTTGAAGGATGATTATCATGATTAATTTCAAGGATTAGCATCTGGTCATGGTACGTGAACACCCATTGTGCAATTTTCCTCCAGGATCTAATGTTAGATGATAAGATCAAATCAGAGTACACCATGTATAAATGTTTGCTGTTTGTTGTTGAATTAATGAACAAGTCATCTTTAATATTTACAGCTTGATCCTTATTTATTTGATTATCTTCCATTTGTTTTAAGTTAGGATTTTTATGTGATAGCATCATTTTTCATAAAGAACCTGATCTGTAATGCAAGCATATTTGGTGCTATATTTTGTTGATAGATTCTGAGTTTTGCAAGAATGTAGATTGATCACAGTTTACAAGTGATAGATTCATTTTTCATTCAAAAATTGACTTGCCAATCTCCTGATCTGCTCCCATTCAAAAAAAAAATTGACGTAAGGACTCTGATATATCCAAATGTTAATGTAAAGTGATAACAATGATTGGCCAAGAGCCTTATATATAGGCTAAGTTATCTTAAAATTAGTCCCTTTTGTACCCTTAATTCACATCATTAACCAGTATAAAAGTTGTATTCTTGCACTTTTGTAAGTTGAATATGCCCCTATGTATATCCAGTTGATTAGTCGGTATTTTAAGAAAAATAAAAACATCTAGGAAGTTGGGTTTGGTGCCGCTTGCTAGTTTATGTACTTGATATGCAATGATTACTTTAGGCAACATATATTATTCTCTTCTTAGTTATTAGAAACAATAACTGTTATATGTATGGGAAAATAATTTTTTCCATATGCAGTCTATTTACAGAAGCCAAACACTCCGAAAAAAATGGAAACTTTGCAAAAAAAAGAGTATAATCAGCGAGAAATAAGCCCTTCGGCTGTTGGTTGGGCTGGGATGATAGAAGAACAACATCAAAAAGTGAAAACGAATGCATATATCATCTTTAAAGTTTTGGGTAATCTAACATCAATTATCAAATACTTACTGAGAAATAAAATATTAGATAATTTCGTTCTTGTTAGAACATTAAGTGCTAATGCATCATCTACTTGGTTGACTTCATATAGTTGTTTTCATCATCTAAGTTGTGGTCCCTTCATGTCCCGAGTTTTATTCCCGCAGGTATATGAGCAACCTTGGAAATACAAGGGTTGAATTATTTGATATGAGGGCCGGTGCTAGTGAATCGATGTCTAATGATAACGTTCAAATGGCATCAGGTGAGATCAGATCTCTTTTTGTGAACATAACTGAACCGTAATTTATCAAATTTTATACTTTTTTTTTGTAATATCAACAATGTTTGACCAATTAGATTCCTAATAGTCATTTAATATCAACACTTTTTATGTCCCTCTCACTACTTGCAAATATGATCCACTGTCCAATCAATTAGATTACCAACATTGGAATTCATACCAAAACTTTTAATGTACCCTCGTTTGTGTAAATTGTTTTATTTTCATGAGCATTAAACTTTGTTATGATCTTGAGTGTTTGAACTTTATGTTGTATTCCGTTAATAACGTTCATAAATCAACCTTTGATTTCATATTTTGAATAAAAAAATGGAAATTTCATTTATTGAAGATGTAAATATAGATGATGAATGAGATTTAGATTACGCAGAGGAAGCATATTGGTATATTGTCAATATGTATAACAGTAAGGGAAACCATGAAAACTTAAGATGTCCACTTCAGGAAGACCTATTCCAAGTTCTAAAAGTTCATCTCAATGATATCAGAAGTATTTGTTTTATTTTCAATATATGGTAAAGGGTAATGTACGGATTCAATTTCCAGCAGACATTTTAATTTGGATAGGAGTGAGTAGATTCTAATTATGTTAATGTTATTGCATTAGTTAACATTTCACAAATTATACAAGTTTGAGCACAAATCAAAATCGAATAGAGCTTAGGAGAAGAGATGATGTCCAGAGTATGACCTCGACCTGGAGGTACCTACCTCGGCCAAGATGAGAGCCGAGACGATGATCGACCCCCCCAGTGCGTCGAGGCCCACGTGTCATACCTCGGCCAAGGATACCTCAGCCAAGGTCGGCACCATCAACCCCGGGCACTGGGGAATAGTAACCTCGGTCAACAGTAGGCCGAGATAACAAGAAGCACTACATTCATCTTCAACATGAACCTTACCTCGGATTAGGCCGAGGTTACCAGAGGCATTACTCATCATCATCACGCCCAGTCCCGGCTCTGGCCGACACTAGCATACTCCTCGGCCTACATCAGGCCGAGGTTCCTCATGACACTTCGCGGATTGATCGGACGACCAACCTTTATAGCTCGGCCTCTCCTAGGCCGAGTCCATTCACTAGCATGACTGCCGAAGTATCCGTTGACATTTGGATAAGGACACCTGGGCATAAATCAGTTATAACAAGATTATTCTCCACCTGTGGAGGGAATATTTCATCATCATTACTTACATGTGGCCTTGACAGATGGCACACCCCCATTGGTGAGGAAACTACACACATGCACATTACATGCATAGGGGGTACATTACACCCCCTAGGCACTATATAAAGGGATCACCCCCAACCTTGGAAAAGGATCCAGATATCAAAACCCTAGATAAAACTCTGTCTAAATATACACAGTAGAGAGAGAAAGAGCTTGAGAGGTTGTATCCATGGCCATTAGTGCCTTCTTTCACTGATATTACTCACACACACTCATAGTGGACGTAGGCCAGATTGGTTGAACCACTTATATTCAGGTGTCATTCCTCTTATCCTCACCTCATTCTTACCTTATCCATATAGCTGTGTTGCCATTGTTACACCTGTATTGAGCTTGCAAACACCTCACCTGGTGGTGCTGATTTTCAGCATCATCATTTTGGCGTCGTCTGTGGTAACGAGAAGATATCTCTTCCCCTTTTTCCGCTTAGCCTCACCGGAGATTCTGGTGGTGAACCAGAAACCACCCCTTGCGTGGAGCTGTTTCACCATTGAAAGAGATCCTTTGAGGTATTAAGCTCACCTGCTACTCAAGGCTCTATAGTAGTAACACATGGCACCAGACTTGCCACCACCTCTTCCACCGCCTGTGGGTGGAGGGGATAGTTCCAGTCAGGCTCCTCCTCAGTCCGAAATGGCAGAGGTTGCAGCTGCTTTGAAATACCTGGCTGCAACACAACAAGCCATGAAGGAGCAGTTTGTCCAGCTCAGCCAAATCATGATGATGAGGCCACTTGGAGTCTCACCGGATATGATCACCTCGGCGGCGGTTCAGCCCCAACCGGACGCTAGGGGACCACCCCAGGCACCGAAGAAGGACCAACCTGCACCCCAGTGGAGGAGGGACATTGCTGACCCTAGGCGCTTGCGTCTGGGGAGGCAAGGAAACCCTTGCCCGGGGGATAGGTACGATGACCAGGAGGCTAAAGAGGCCCCAGAAGACTGTTGGGAGCCGTATGAGGTGTCAGATAACACTGTACGGCCTCTGAGGCAGAGTCAAGGGTGTGTCGGCCAAAGAAGAGAAGAGGCCCAACCAAGAGGGTCCGCTTTTGACAGGTTGAGCAAAGGCTCGGCCTTCGAGAGGCTGGGTCCGGTTAATGACCTAAGACAAAGGCTATCAAGGTCAAGGAGTGCAGCAGGCTCCCAAAGAGGGGATAGGCAGGCTCGGCCAAATCAAGGCCAACCCATGGAGAGAAGATCCAGGGAGCAAGAAGAGGTCAACAGTCCGAGGGTCGTGGCTGGGGAACCCTCTGTCCATCGCAGAGAGGTGGCAGGGGATAACCTCGGCCAAGTTGATGAGAGAAGACCCTGGAATGACTCGATCCAACGTCTCGAAGAGAAGATAGGGGACCCCATAAAGAGTAGGGACCCATTACAGAGGGGCTACTTGGAGGGCTCCCCGTTTGTGGCCAGGATAGTGGGGTTCCCAACCCCAGCTAAATTTAAGCCTCCTACAGTGACTCCTAAGTATGATGGCAGCACTAACCCTATGCACCACATCGAGATGTATCAGTCGGCGGCAGATATTTACTCGATACCTGATGAGATGAAATGCAGGGCCTTCTCGGGCACCTTGATAGGGGCAGCTCATAGCTGGTTCACCTCTCTTCCAAAGAACTCGATCGAAAACTTTAAAGGCTTGGTCGAGCAGTTCATCCACAATTTCTGCTTTGGGGTAAGGCCCCAAAAGAAGACCACCCACCTCCTATATGTCAAACAGGCCAAGGGTGAAAGCCTAAGAGACTATATAGCAAGATTCAACAAGGAGAAGTTGGAGGTGGAGGATTACGAGGAGAGCATAGCCATGACCGCCCTTATAGGGGGCCTCTAGAAGGGAAAACTACTATGGAAGCTAGCGGAAGACCCCCCCCAAGTCTATGGCAGAGCTGTTGTCCACTGCAGGGAAAGTGATGAATGCGGAAGAGGCGATGGCCGCCAAATACGAGGAGGAGAACCGTGGTAGTGCTGGGAGGTCCCAGGGCAAGAAAGAAGGGAAGAAGCGATCAGCAGAGGACAAGTTTGCTCATTACACCCCTCTGACTGTGAGCTGTGAGAACATCCTTAATGAGATCAAGACTGACAGGGCTCTGCGGTGGCCAGAGAAGCTGAAGGCCCCACCGCATAAGAGGAATAAAAACCTCTGGTGTGAGTTCCATCAGGATCACGGCCATGTCAGAGACAGATGCTTCGCTTTAAAGGATGAGATTGAGAAAATGCTGAAGTCTGGGAAGCTGAGAAAGTATGTGGATGGCAAAACCCCGAAGGTTTGAAGAGAAGGCCCTAGGAAGAGAAGAGATGACAGGTGTCGTGTCGATGCCCCAGCCAGAGGGCATGATGATTCAGAGGGTTATGATGGAGATGACCCAGATCTCCCACCAAGGGATGACAATACCCCAGTGAAGAGGGTAGGAATGATCTCCTTTGGTGTTGGCACCATATGTGGGGGATTCGCAGGAGGTGGCTCTGAGGTAGATGATAGAAAGGATCATGTAGCGGAGGCCAAGTCGGTGGTCAAGCCAGAGGTTGTGAACCTGACGTCTTCTGACACTGTGCAGAATAGAACGAAGGTGGACATGGACACCCTAGTGGTGGGTTTCTCCCGGATCGACTTCAAGGGCATCTTAGCCCCCCATGATGACCCCTTGGTCATAACAACAAGGGTGCATGGGTGCGACGTAGGGAGAATCCTCATAGATGGGGGAAGCTCAGCAGATGTAATGTTCTGGCCTTGTTTCAAGAGCTTGGGTCTTAGCAGATCGAGGCTAGTACCATACCACCACCCCTTGATAGGCTTCAGTGGTGAGAAAGTGCACCCATTAGGCATGTATGAGATGGATGTGCGTATGGGGGATGAGTGGCCTAAGAGGCTGACTAAGAAGATAAACTTTTTTGTGATGGACGAGAATGTCTTCTCGGCTTACAACCTCATCATCGGAAGAGTAGCCCTCAAGGATTTTGAAGCCGTGCCATCAACGGTCCATCAAATGCTAAAATTCCCGACTCCTTATGGGGTAGGGGAAGTGCAGGGGGATCAGACCACGGCACAGGAGTGTTATTTCAACTCAGCTGAAGAGAGGGAGGCCCATAAGAGAGCAACCACCACCTACAGCATATACACTCTTGACCCGAGAGATGAAACAAAGCTAAAGAAGGGCGAGGCCGCGGAAGAGGTAGAATCCATCGTCCTCAACGAGGACGAACCAAAAAAAACCGTCCAGGTCGGCAAGGCCCTAGAACCAAAGATAAAGGAAGAGTTGGTAAGCCTTCTCAGGAAGAGGCAGAGTGTCTTCGCCTGGAGACACACCGACATGCCTGGTATAGATCCTGAGGTCATGACCCACAAACTCAACGTGGATAGGGATGCCAGGCCAATCAAGCAGAGGAGAAGAATTTACTCCAGAGAGAAATATGAGGTCATTCGGGAAGATATGAAAAAGTTGGAAGAGGCCAAATTCATACGATAGGTCACCTATCCAGAGTGTCTCTCAAATGCAATAATTGTGCCTAAGGCCAGTGGAAAGTGGCGGATGTGTGTAGATTTCACAGACCTAAATAGGTCTTGCCCGAAGGACAGCTATCCCCTACCTAGGATAGACCAGATGGTGGACGCAATAGCAGGGCACGAGCTCATGAGCTTCATGGATGCTTATTCAGGTTATAACCAAATCTTCATGGACGCCGCAGACTCTGAGAAGACAGCCTTCATCACTGACAAGGGGACGTATTGTTATAAAGTGATGCCCTTTGGTCTAAAAAACATGGGGGCAACATATCAGCGTCTCGTCAATAGGATGTTCGAGGAACAGATAGGTAAGACCATGGAGGTGTACGTGGACGATATGCTAACGAAGATCCTGAAGGCATGTACTCACGTGGCAGACCTTGAGAAGACCTTTGATGTCATGGACTCGTACAGAATGAAGCTCAACCCGGCCAAATGTGTCTTCGGGGTAGGAGCTGGGAAGTTCCTGGGGTTCATCGTTAATCAAAGGGGGATTGAGGCAAACCCAGAGAAGATCAAGGCATTGCTCGACATGAAGACTCCTAGGAGTATCAAGGATGTCCAAGGTTTGTTTCCAGGGCAACCGATAAGTGTCTTCCATTCTTCAAGGTTCTAAGGAAGGCCTTCCAGTGGGATGAAGAGTGTGGAAAAGCTTTTGATCAGCTCAAGTCCTACTTAGGGTCTCCCCTGCTGCTGTCCCGGCCCATTGCGGGAGAAAGGTTGTTTGTGTATCTAGCAGTCTCTGAGTCGGCTATTAGCGCGGCCATCATACGAGAGGAAAGCGGAGTTCAGAGACCCGTGTATTTCAACAGTAAGGCCCTACAGGGGTCTGAACAAAACTATCCCCGAATGGAGAAGTTGTCTTATGCTCTTATCCATGCTTCAAGGAAAATGAAACCCTACTTCCAAGCTCACTCTATGATAGTCCTTACAGACTCCCCACTAAGGCAGGTCCTGCACAAGCCTGAGAAGTCCGGGAGATTGATGGCCTGGGCCATTGAACTAGGAGAGTATGATCTTACTTACCAACCCAGGGCAGCCATTAAGGGGTAGGCCCTTGCTGACTTTGTCGCAGAGTTCACTTGGGAAGAGACTGAGTCAGAGAAGAGCTTGGAAGGCGGCGAAGAGAAGGGCCGAGGCATCTCTGAAGATTCGGAAGAGATAGACCCGAAGATCTTCGGGGGCCGAGAAGAGGCAATCCCAGGCAATGCTCGGAGGAGAGTAGAAGAAAATGAAGAGGATCGATACCTCTTCGAAAAAGGAGTGATGAGAGAAGGGGTTTTCTCTTCAGATAAAGACGTATGGAGCCTCTTCGTGGATGGATCCTCCTGTGATGGTGGAAGTGGCGCGGGGCTAGTACTCTCAGCTCCAGATGGCGCCAACATTGAGTATGCCTTAAGATTAAACTTCCAAGCCTCAAACAACGAGTCTGAGTATGAGGCCATGATAGCGGGCCTCCTATTAGCAACAACTCTGCGGGTAAAGCGGCTTCTACTCCATAGTGACTCAAGGTTGGTTTTCAACCAAGTGTTGGGGGCGTACGAGGCCAAGGATGAGAGGATGGCCAGATACCTAAAAAAGGTGAGAGGATTGCTAGAATTTTTTGAAGAGGCCAAACTGAAGAGAGTGCCGAGATTGAGCAACAATCACGCCGACGCATTGGCAAGGCTGGCCTCGGCAATGAAGACAGACTTGGGAAGAACCATCCCAATTGAAGTCCTGGGAAAGGCAACCATCGAGGAGGACGAGGTACGCAGCCCTTGTCACAACGTGAACCTAGGGGAATCTTGGATCGACCCGCTCGTCAGATACTTAAGAGAGGGGGAGCTACCTGAGTCCAAGCTGGAAGGAAGAAAGTTGAGGTACAGAGCTGCCAAGTTCTCTTTGGTAGGGGATGTCTTGTATAAAAAGGGGTTCCTCTTGCCCCTCCTCAGATGTGTGCATCCCATGGAGGTAACCCGGGTCTTGCAGGAGGTTTATGAGGGCTCTTGCTCTAGCCATATAGGAGGAAGACCCCTAGCCAAGAGGATCATCACTCAGGGATATTGGTGGCCAACCTTGTCGAGGGACGCTGCTGACTATGTGAAGAAGTGCGACAAATGCCAGAGGTTCGCCACTATCCCTCACCAACCCCATCAGCCTATGACATCAATCTCTTCTCCATGGCCATTCGCGGTATGGGGAATTGACTTGGTAGGGCCTTTGCCAAGAGCAGTCAACAACTATAGATTCTTGATAGTTGCCATTGACTACTTTTCAAAATGGGTAGAAGCCGAACCCATGATAACAATTACGGAGTAGAAGACCTTTCAGTTCATCTGGAAGAACATCATATATAGGTATGGCATCCCAAACACGCTCATCTCAGATAATGGGACCCAGTTCAAGAATGCCTCCTTGGAGAAGTATTGCCAAAGTGTGGGGATTAAATAGTTCTTCTCATATCCTGGTCGACCCCAGGCTAATGGCCAGACTGAAGTCACAAATAGGACAATCTTGGATGGAATCAAGAACAGGTTAGAAGACGCGAAAGGGAGATGGATAGAAGAGGTTTACGCTGTGCTATGGGCTTACAAGACCACAGTAAGGACACCCACAGGAGAAACCCCATTCATGCTGGCACACAATTCAGAAGCCGTCATACCAATGGAGATAGGCCTACCAACTCATCGAATTCAGACCTATGATCAGGACAGCAATGGGGAAAGGAGGAGGTTAGACTTGGACCTCATTGAAGAAAGAAGGGAAGACGCAGAGGTCAGGAAAGCAGCCTACCAGCAGAGGGCAGCAAAGTTCTACAATCAAAGAGTGAAGACAAGACCCATTGCGGTAGGAGACCTAGTGCTTAAGAAGACCCTACAGAAAACAAACAAGCTCACCCGAACTGGCATGGCCCCTACAGAGTAACGGAAGAGGTTGTGCCTGGCACGTATAGGCTAGAGAACCTAAAGGGAGAACCCTTCACCAACCCGTGGAATGCCAACCACCTAAAGAGATATTTCATATAATGTTGCATCTATTTTGTCAATTGTAAAAGTACCATCTTATTGAGAAGAGGTTGTGAATAAAGATCAGTTTCCATGGAAAATTCTTGTTTCATTTTAACGTCAATATTATGGTGACATTTTCTATGGGGATAACCTCTTAGGTGAGGACCTCAGACCTTAAACATCATTAATTTGGTGACATTATGAGGCTAACCTCGGCCTAGGTGATGACCTCAGACCCTCATAACATCACTTGGTGGTGACGAGGTCTGAGTTCGAACACCTCGGCTAAAGGACCTCAAACCCTTAACATCATTCATTTGGTGAAATTAATTATGGGGGTAACCTCTTAGGTGAGGACCTCAGACCCTTAACATCATTCATTTGGTGACATTATCGGGATAACCTCTTAGGTGAGGACCTCAGACCTTAAACATCATTAATTTGGTGACATTATGAGGCTAACCTCGGCCTAGGTGATGACCTCAGACCCTCATAACATCACTTGGTGATGATGAGGTCTGAGTTCGGACACCTCGGTTAGAGGACCTCAGACCCTTAACATCATTCATTTAGTGACATTTATTATGCGGATAACCTCTTAGGTGAGGACCTCAGACACGTAACATCATTCATTTGGTGACATTATCGAGATAAACTCTTAGGTGAGGACCTCAGACTTTAAACATCATTAATTTGGTGACATTATGAGGCTAACCTCGGCCTAGGTGATGACCTCAGACCCTCATAACATCACTTGGTGGTGACGAGGTCTGAGTTCGGACACCTCGGCTAGAGGACCTCAGACCCTTAACATCATTCATTTGGTGACATTTATTATGGGGATAACCTCTTAGGTGAGGACCTCAGACACGTAACATCATTCATTTGGTGACATTATCGGGATAACCTCTTAGGTGAGGACCTCAGACCTTAAACATCATATTTTTTATAATTTACTATGGGATAACCTCTTAGGTGAGGGACTCAGACTCTTAAGTAATGGTTATGGCACCACATTCAGTAATGACTTCAGAGAGTGCATAGCATTCATGTACATTCACAAATAAAGATGAAGGGAGACATTTGCATTCAATAAAAGGAAGAAATTGCATAATATTTACGTGTCTGAGAAATTACATGCAAGATTACAAGTCAAAACATAAAATGCAAAACACAAGTCAAACATCTGAAGGAGGAACGTTTGATGCCTCGTCTGGGTCGGCCTGCTCAGTATTGGTCACCTCAGCTACTTCGTTTGCAGGGTCAGTCCCTTCCAGAGTAACAGTTTGACCAGGGGCAGCAGCTTCATCCTCTATCTCCTGCAAGGCCTGGGCAAACTGGGCGTCGGCAAGGCCGAGGCCCAAAAAATCTGAGGCCTTAATAGTGCCAACCTCGGCCTCCCTTACCTCGGCCCATTTGGAGGTGGCCTTGATATCCCTTTCAAGGTACTCCAGACTAAACCCTACAAACTCCTCAGAGACCTTATAGTCAGGAATTATTGTCTCCGAGGCATCTGCAAGAGAATCCTTCACCGCAGCATCAACCTTCCTCTGCAAAGCATCGTCCTTGTCCTTCAGGGCCTTGGTATGGCTCTGAACAAGTGCAGAGATGTCTTTCTCTAGAGCTTGGGCTTTATTTTCAGAGGGTTGGACCTTAGTCTCAGCCTCTTGTAACTCTAACCTCAGACGAGCGACCTCGGCCTTTAGAGTACCCTCAACTTTCTCAGCCTCCTGCCCCTTTTGAATGAGAGGCAATTTCCTCAGGGCCCAGTTGGATAACTGATACATGGCAGCCGCACCCTGCACAGTAAATAAAGAAATTAGATAAGAGAAAAATCAGACGTTGCACTTCAGACGAGAGCAAGTTGTACCTGGACTACTCGGTGAAGGCCAAATTCAACCATCATGGGGGTCTCCATGGACCTGAAGAAACGCTTGTCGGCCTCGGTCATCATGTTGTTAAGAGCGTCCATGGCCTGTCGGCTGTGGTCGACCACACTATCAGAGAGTTTTAACTGGTCCAGACGGGCTGATAACGTGTCGACCGTGACAGGGATAGCAGTGTCTGAGGCCCTCTTTGTCCTGGAGCTCGGCCTCTGATCCCCAGGAGGATGATCCTCGGGTGCCCTCTTCTTAGACTTGGATGTTGAGGGAGCAGGTAGAGGAGCATTTATACCGGTCTTCTTGATAATCCTAGACAAGCTCGGAGCTACCATCTCCCACAACTCGTCTGAAATGCCTGGTGGTCTCTCTGCAAGAGTGAAAAAGTAAGTCAGAAATAGATTAAGTATGATCAGAGTTCAGACTTGGAATATAAATAAAAACCCTTACCAAAGTCAACTAGGGGACTTCCACCTAAGCCCGTCCCCGAGAGATAATAGGGGGTCAGCAGATGCTCAAACTTGACAAACATCCCATGGGTCCCTTGGTCCTGCAGGGCCTTCACCTTTTTGCCATGTTGCACACTTAGTCCAGGGTCGGCCCTGGCAGCCATGGTGACTTTGCCCCATTTCAGGGGTATTCTCGGCTCATAGATAGAAGAGGGAATGGAAGAACCAAATTCCCACGGCCCTGAGACAAAAAAGTACCTGGGTTTCCAATTATGGTTGGAGGTCTGAGTGACCACGAGCATCTTTTTCTCAGACCTCCGAGCCACAAAGTGATAGTAGCTCGGATGATTATTAGCCGAGGTAGGGACGTAACAACCAGCAAAGACCTGCACAGGGAGGTCAGAGTGGTGGACCTCCCTCCACAAGATGATGGCCCCTATAATAACCCTACATGCGTTGGGAGAGAGCTGCGAGGGGGCCAAGTTAATGAATGATAGAATGGACCTAATGACAGGGTGGATGGGAAGACGAAAACCTAACTTGATCATCTGCTCATACAGGCAGATTTATCCATCCCTGCCATGGTAGGCCCTCTCTTCCTCAGAGGTCTCCTTAAATGGATAGAGGTACTGATGGAGTATAAGTACCTAAAGTGCAATAGGTCCACCTCGGTGACTGTGCTCTCGTACTCGTCTGCCTCAGAGGTGTTAACATCACTTTCGGCATCCTCATCATCGTCAGACTCAACGTCGGCTGGAGCAGACGTGGATGGGTTACCGGGGAACCTCTAAGCAAGCTCGGCTTCGGTTACGGCCGACAGGGGAATATCATTTAGAATGCTAGGCACAGCCACACTTGGCTCCACAAGTTCAACCTCTGAAGAAGAACTAGAGGTACTTGTGCCATTTTGAGACGAGGCACAACTGGAGACCTCGGCATGGTCAGGGTTCTGATCAGCCTGAGTGGTGAAGTCCATGGCCTCTTGGAAAGAGTCCACTGACATCGGGTCAGATGTGGAAGACTCAGACTCAGACATCGGCAAGTTGTTGGCAGAGACGTCTGTTTGGTAAAAAGTTTCAGGTGGACGAGGGTATACCACCTTGAGAGGTGGAGGAAAGAGAGGTCTGACAGGGAACTCCTGTGACCTATGAGCTTCTTCCTGAGCTCTCTCTATTTGCCTAATTTTTTCTAAGGTCTTTTCTTTTAATGATGGGAAGTCTGCGAGAAGTTGGTACAGGGGTCTGAGCATCTGGGGACGACCCAAGGCTTTGGCAGGCCCTAAACTTGTAGAAGTATCCTAAAAACTACAAACAAATGTGGCTTGAAAAGTTAAGGGAATCAAAGATCAAACTAAGGAACCTATGCAGGAAACCTGGCTCACCGGAAAATTCAAATGCTCACCGGAAAACTCAAGAGCTCGCCGGAAAATTCAAAATAAAAAGTATCAAAAATGAAGGAAATGGAGAGGGAGGATACCTGAAGGTGAGATTGATGAATAAGGTGGAGAGTATCGCGCAGGAAGTGAGGTATTCCTCTGCAGAACAATCACTGGAGCAAAGGCTAACTTTGGAGAGAAAAAGAAAGTTGCAGAAAACAGGGGAGCTTGAATAGGAGAAATGTGAGGAAGAAGAAGAAAAAGAAAGGTTTTAACCTTTAAATACTTGGGCACGATTCCCAAGGCTCATCATTGCCTTGGGAAGCCCAACGGCCAACTGACAACATGTGCCAACCAAATGGGCGCGCCTTGGCTTAGGACAAGTGTCATGTAGGTGTTGACTTCGGGGTGAGCAGACCTCGGAGGCAAGAACGCCCTAGCCACCTACTCTCGCAAATGACTAAGGGCTGGGGGGTGATTGATATACCCAAGTATGACCTCGACCTGGAGGTACCTACCTCGGCCAAGATGAGAGCCGAGACGATGATCGACCCCCCCAGTGCTTCGAGGCCCACGTGTCATACCTCGGCCAAGGATACCTCAGCCAAGGCCGGCACCATCAACCCTGGGCACCGGGGAATAGTAACCTCGGTCAACAGTAGGCCGAGATAACAAGAAGAACTACATTCATCTTCAACTTGAACCTTACCTTGGATTAGGCCGAGGTTACCAGAGGCATTACTCATCATCAGCACGCCCAGTCCCGGCTCTGGCCGACACTAGCATACACCTCGGCCTACATCAGGCCGAGGTTCCTCATGACACTTCGCGGATTGATCAGACGACCAACCTTTATAGCTCGTCCTCTCCTAGGCCGAGTCCATTCACTAGCATGACTGCCGAAGTATCTGTTGATATTTGGATAAGGACACCTGGGCATAAATCAGTTATAACAAGATTATTCTCCACCTATGGAGGGAATATTTCATCATCATTACTTACATGTGGCCTTGACAGCTGGCACACACCCATTGGTGAGGAAACTACACACATGCACATTACATGCATAGGGGGTACATTACACCCGCTAGGCACTATATAAAGGGATCACCCCCAACCTTGCAAAAGGATCCAGATATCAAAACCCTAGCTAAAACTCTGTCTAAATATACACAGTAGAGAGAGAAAGAGCTTGAGAGGTTGTATCCATGGCCATTAGTGCCTTCTTTCACTGATATTACTCACACACACTCATAGTGGACGTAGGCCAGATTGGCTGAACCACTTATATTGAGGTGTCATTCCTCTTATCCTCACCTCATTCTTACTTTATCCATATAGCTGTGTTGCCATTGTTACACATGTATTGAGCTTGCAAACACCTCACCTGGTGGTGCTGATTTTCAGCATCATCAAATATGTATAACAGTAAGGGAAACCATGAAAACTTAAGATGTCCACTTCAGGAAGACCTATTCCAAGTTCTAAAAGTTCATCTCAATGATATCATAAGTATTTGTTTTATTTTCAATATATGGTAAAGGGTAATGTACGGATTCAATTTCCAGCAGACATTTTAATTTGGATAGGAGTGAGTAGATTCTAATTATGTTAATGTTATTGCATTAGTTAACATTTCACAAATTATACAAGTTTGAGCGCAAATCAAAATCGAATAGAGCTTAGGAGAATAGATGATGTCCAGAGATTGAGCACGGTTCACTAAGAATTGCACTATAGCAAGTTTGAATTATTCCTTTTTTAGTTCTAGACCATCCTCACTTCAGAGCTGCAGAGTAGAGGATTTTCCTACATCATGGATATCCTTGTGTGTTTTTGAGAATTTCTCATATATAAATACCTCAATATGAAGAGCACTTGCTATTGTTCCACCAATTCTATGGCCAGATGTCTGTGGAATATTATTTAAAGTCCACTTGAAAGGGATGTCATTATTCTATTTGATTTTCTTTACTCGAGCACCGAGTATTTTCCATGGTTTTAACTCGGGCTTTGAAATGTCTTATTGATGACCCATACCCGTGTCGTTGTAAATGGTAAGTGAAGTCCCAGTAGCCCTATTTTTCTTCAATTGTTTCCTTGAACTCTCTATAGTCTGGGCTGAAGTTTAACCCCTTGACCTTATCAAGATAGTTCCAAAACTTCGGACTGGTGCACAATTCTCTACTAAATCCTCACATGTAGCTTTCAGCCTACTCATCGAATGCATGAGAAAATTCTTATAAGCTGAGTTCAGTTTTTCAACTGGTTAGGGATTCCTAGATATCCCGCGATTAAATATGTCATTTACGGCTTTAATCTTGTTCTTCGATTCCATGTGCAAAGCATAAGATATGAAGAAAATAGAATGTGTTTACCCAGTTTTGTTCGAATCTGAAAATAGTATATATATTCCAACCACACTTTAAGGTATCATAGATCATACTGATAGAGGGAATCACTCCAAAAGATACACACGCATTGTTCGTAAATCACCACGAGTCCCGAACAGTCCTCGCCTGAAGCAAAAGCCTCCTGAACCCACTTAATGCACTCATTCCACAAAAGCAGAGGATCTTCTCTTTTATACTCATCAATAGCTTCCATCAACCTCCTTTTACACTCAACGAGAGATTTCCTTACGTTAGTTAGTATCACTAAACCAGAACTAACTTCAAAGGGGTTACTTAAGAGCATCACTGAACTTAGGCCACTAGAAACTTAAAAACTCAAACCAAACAGCAGTATTACTGAGGGGTAGGAACCTCCCCTTAAAAGAAAGATAATGTTTGATGGTGGAATGTCTATTATGATAGATCTATTTGGGTTTCATGCCTATACTTTTATCAAAAAATATCCTACAGCTTCACTTGGTTTGGATACACCAATAGATTTTCTTCAGTTTCCATCGTATATGTGAATTGGATACACCAAATGATCTTATTGAAGCATGTATGTTTGATTAGGATAGTTTTTAACTCAGCTAAACTTCCAAAAAAAAGTTTTTAAATGTGACTATTATTAAGTGAACAAGATGAGTGAAAACAGATAGGAAACTAGAATAAAAACTTGAAACAAAGATCTGAATATTTTAACTGTGCATGACTCCCAATATTGCATTGCTTTGTATTCGTATTTATTATCTTTTAAATCTAATAATTTAGACTTATTTAGTTGTATTTTTTCATTAATCTTCATTTACTTCCAAATTATATCTTATATGCATACCATCTCCTGGTCTTTTTAGTGTATTGGTGTAAACTGCCATTTTTTAGTGTAGTGGTATAAGACTATGTATGCATGCTGGTGTAAACTGGTGTGTGTGTGTGTACTGGTGTAAACTAAACTGGTATGTGTATAGTGTTGCTACTGTTGGTCTTCTTGCGCAGCAGCAATGCACTAGTGAGATGTTGTTGCTATATTTGTGTGTAAAGTGGTGTGTGTGTTGTTGCTATATATGTGTGTGCACACTACCTAGTGTAGTAGCAGGGGCTGCTGATAGCTTGGTACTACATAGGTGAATATGTGATTATATCTATGTGTGTGTGTGTGTGTGTTATTATTTAGCATCACTGTGTGTTTATGTGAGTGTGTTGATTAGTAGCTTTGGATGGACTCGTGCTTTATCGTTCTTGTAATTTTACCTTTTGTTCCAATAAACATTATTGTTTGAGATAAAAAAACAAATTATATTTTTTCACCAATGTTAGTTGTGTTAGACCTTATTATATGCCTACTATAGATTATTCTTTTTTAGGAAAAAAATTTAACCGATGTGTGTCTGCCTATTTCTGTTAATCGTGCATCCCTAAGTGGAATAATGCATATGTGTGTCTTCTATGCATCTTTGTCAATCGTGCATCTTCTATGCATCTATGTGTCTGCTGAAGTGGTATAATGCAGTGTATACATGCTGGTGTATTAATTAGTACGAATAACTCAAGCTTCAGAGGACAAACTTGTTCAAAATGAAATCTCATGGGAAAATTAATAATCTAAACATATATAGGATTTCAGACTCTTATACGGAGTAGTAATTTGGTGGAAATGATTTTGAAATGAACATGATCATTTTAAGGTAATGATCGATCATTTTATTTTATTTGATCATTTTATTTTATTTTTTTCATGTTTGATAGTTTTGTAGTTGATATATAATTGATGTTGAAATGTGATATATAATTGAAATGTGACTTCTTAATATGATAAATGAAAATATACAGATCCATGATGTTGAAGCATCGTCATCGGCATAACCAACAGGCTCTATTAAAGATGAAGAATGGTATGCACCCTTCATCATGCTTCCATTACCTCAACGATTCAGTCCGACTAGGTAATAATATATAATTCACACATATAATTACTATATATATATATATATATATACACACACACACACACACACAGAGACAGAGAGAGATTCATGTTGAAAATTCTCGTTTAAAGTTAAATTTTCATTGGTGGTGGTGAAAACTCTCGATAGTGGTGAAAATTTATTATGGTTGTGGTAAATAATTTCTGTTGGCTGGTGTATATTATTCATAGAATCAATTTTAATGTTTAAAACAGGTTGACTACATGTGGTTTCATGAATAAACAAAGGACACTTTTTCGAATATAAAAAAAAAATAATAGTAGTTAAATATTTATATCAATAACTATATTGATTCATTTTTCACAATGTATTGTTGATGAGTGTGGTATTAATTTTGACACAATTGACACTATATATTTTTTTTGTGCAGGTGACAATTGTTGTGGAACATGCAAATTTTATTCAGTGGTTTTGTTGGTCGTATGATTTAATGTTGTGGAATTACTTTGATAAAAGCATTTTATGTTTTAGGGTATAAGAAATTAATGTATTTTTGTTGTCAAGTCGAATATTTGAATTTAGTGTCATAATTTTTTGTTTTGATGAATATTTCGAGATGGTTGTAAGAACTCTAACTACTGTTGAATGAAAAAGATTCGTTGTGTTGGTTGAAAGTCATCTTATGTATTACATTTTATTATTATTCTTTGTTTCTGTTGTCTTAAATGTTATTCAATTTAATATTAAACTTTAGCGATAGATTTTATTGTCCACAATATATTAGTGTAAAAGTTTAAGATCCATTCACCTCTTTGGGGATGGTTAAAACTGTCTTAAAAACATATTTAAGACGGCTATGTTGCCGTCTCAAAAAGGTTTTCTAAAATAGTAACCTTTTGAGACAGATTAATTCTCGTCTTAAAACACTCTTTTGTGACAGTTGTCGTGTCGTCTCAAACGAGCCTTATAAAATGAGGACCTTTTGAGACGGATCTAATCCCGTCTTAAAAAACTCTTTTGAGACGGGTATGGGGTCACAAAAAGAATTTCTAAACCCTATCAAAAAGACCCCCTACCCGTCCCAAATAGCGTCCCAAAAAGTATTTGAGACGGATAAACCATCTTTTGGGACCGTTAGGGCACCGTCTCAAAAGTTACTGTTTTTGTAGTGACATTAGGATAGGCAAGCAATTTATTTGCGGCCTAGTTGAGGACAAGGTCATGTCCTTGAGCTTTCTGAGCACCGATAGTCAGTTGCCAATATTTTCATGAAACCTTTAGATGCACTTACATTTGAGTACCTTAGGAAGTCTTTAGGTATTTTCACCATTGGCTGAGATTGGATATATTTATTCTTATTTCTAGACTGTACTACCACTGTAATTATTTTTCCATTTTGATATATTTTTTTCGAAAAATCCAAAAAGATTTTTATTTTTCTTCAAAAATTTTGGAAAAATATAAAAGGATTTTCGGTTTTTTTTATAACAAAGTGAAAAGGCCAAAAATATTTTATTTTTTGATAAAATTTTTAAAAAATCTAAAAAGAGTTTTGTATTTTTTTCGCCATATGTGGATGAATCTTAAAGATGTCCGAGTCACTAATTCATTCCATATCCACGTGAATATTTTGTAGTATTCTGAGATGTCCCATAATTTCATTGTTGTCTTTATAATGGGTGGATTCATTAAGAAGTTATTTGATGACTACTTGCTATATGTTTGACTCCTTGTCACCTTTAATGCACAGGAGCACATAATCATTTGAATATTGCACTTACCATTGATGTGTCAATTTTCGTGTTCTCATCTCAATCATGCTTTTAAAATTAACTAAATGTGAAAAACGAGATAATAAAAGTAATGCTTTTAAGAACTATTTCCCCGGATTAAAAAAAATAGAAAATCATTTATCCCGTAAATTTTGGTATATTTTAAGCAATGGAATCGGGCTACAAAACATATGTTAACTTTGTGTGAATAGCCACTGTAGACGAGGCTTGAAGGTGATCCTGAGATTAGGGATAATTCCCCTATTTACAAGAGTATCTGGGGTTAAGGCAGCATGGCAACTCAGCAAGGCAGCTCAAGCGTGGCAACTCAGCGAGGCAGCTTACCGTGGTAACTCATATTTTAGCTTGTTGTGTTATTTAGCCATATTGTATCTTTTGTTTGTACTGACTATGAGCTATAACGATTGTAATGATATAACGAGAATATTGATTATGTATGAGGTTGAATGGTACTCGCGAGAGACCAGGCCTGGGAGAGCTTTCATGTTCTATCGAATGACCTCTCCATGGGAACCGTTGAGGGACTTGGTTTGGAGGATTGAGAAGTGGGGAACCATTGGGGCTACTCCTAACCATCTTAAATGCACCTGGTAAAACACCTAAGGACCCTTACCATGGAACCTCGGGTGGAGGAGCATGGAGTTCCATCGAGCGTTGAGTGGTGAACCAAATAGCCCTCTACTTAATGTCATATTTACTATATGTGATGTCACTAGCCACCTCGACAATGTCAAATCTACACTTGAGTAAACACCCGGGGTATTGGGTTTGTCAAACAGTTGGTGAGCCACCTCTGGGACAACATCCCCCTTACACACAGTGGTTAGGCAAAAGGCATGTCTTGGCATTTAATGTTTATGACGTAGAGATAACTAGTTCATCAGGTATTTAATGTTTGTGACATAAAGTATGAGGGATGTATTTCACAGACATTAATAATGGAGTTTCCCCAAGGATGGTGTCGGAGGCTATTTAAGGATCCCAAAAACCCCTGAGGAGGAGATGTTATTTTTGGGAGTTCAGAAGTTATTGCTAGAGACAAATATATAAGAGAGAGAGTTATTACAAACCAGGGAGTTTACTCACCCACCATTATCATTTATTAGGAAGCTTTTAAATACTTGACAGAGATTCTTGAGGGTGGTTGGTGCATTTGGCTTCCTACCAAGGTGTGTCTAGGATTCTTACTTCTCTATCCCTCTAGTTAAGTCACTTCTAGGTTCATTACTACCTTCTGAGTTATACGCGAGAGATTTGTGAGTTCAAACTGATTCTATCTTCATTGAGTCATGTTTGCATGTCTTATGGTTAGTCAATAGTGTTGCTATTTAACTTATCATTATTATACTCAAAAAGGGGTTACGTCTCCATCTTATCTAAACTACCCTCTTACATTTGGCGACTCGGTTGGGGAGGCATTCTTCAAGGAAATGAGTATGGTATAAGATAACATTAATCGAAGGCTCAACTTTGATGACATTCAACACAATGAAGAACAAGTGGTGAGAGAACTGGAGGCTCTAATGGATGGGGGCCCTCAAATAGAGGTACCTCTAATTCAGACGACGACAGGCGCTCCAGGGGTGACACAAGCTTCCACGAGTGTCGCGTTGGGACTAGCTCAAGTGGCACTCCTCATGAATAAGTTTTATGAGTTTTTGCAAACCCCGGTAGCTTTAATAGTGTTGGGAGGATTTGAAGATAACTTTTTCGTGACACCAGGGGAAGCCCCAACGGCCCCACCAAGTACAGGCATAACAGGAACGGTCCCAGCAAGTACGCCCTATGTTGTGAATCCAGCGATGGTCAACGGTCCCGATTGTGATGATTACTTTAGCCGCAACGGGCACTCAGCCTATAGTCCCGTTGGTTGTTGCCCCAGTGGCATCACCCATGGAGGTAATAAGGAAGGAGATGTAGAAAGAGATGATGAAATTCATCCAAGCCTCCTCGTAATCTGCTGACGATGTAGCTTCGGTTTATGATGACTTTCGAACACCTTACCCCCAAGAATAAAATGATGAGACCTATCCAAAAGATTATATTCGTCCTACTTTTGAAAAATACACAGGAAAGGGTGGAAACCCAAAGGAGCACATTAAATGATTCGTTGAACACTTGGGGGTACATTTTAATAAAAAGAATCTCAGGTTGAGGGATTTTTCTAAATCATTAACCGATAAAGCATATACCTGGTATTCTCATTTGGCTCCCAAGAGCGTTTTTACATGGGAGGAGATGCACGTTTTGTTCGTCCAAAAGTTCTTTCTGGAGGAAGATGAATTTACTTTGACCCAACTGGGGAGGGAAAAGCAACGACCCGGGGAAGAAGTGGTGGCGTACGTTCGAAGGTTCAGGGAAAGGTCTCTCTATGTAAGGGAGGAGTCCAAAGAATCTATGTTATTACAGATTTTTATGGAGGGGATGCTTCCTGAGTATATTTGATATCTCATTAATGAGACGCGCGAGGGGACTTTTTTGGCGTTCTAAAAAATAGTAAGAAATATCTCCTGGGTGGTACGACCAAATTCGGTGGTGATGCCCATGATGTTTAGGCAGGAAATACAAGCTGTGGGGGGGGGGAGGTCTTATCCCCTCGGGTAGGGTACACCGAGGGAGAAGATGGGGGCAAAGCACCGAAGAAGGACAATAAATGGAAGTTTGGAAGAGACAGGGAAGACCCACCACCACTGCCTTGTACCGTGGATGAGGCTGTCAGCTATTACAACACAATGGTCCAAGGAGGAACGATATATGAACCAAAGGGCATTCCCGTTGGGGAACCTGATGCGAAAATAAGGTCAGATCCTAAATATTACCAGATTCATCGAAAGATCCAGCATCCGATGGAGAGTTGTTTCATGTTAAGGAGAATCATCTATAAGTATGTGAAGGCAGGGACATTGCAAATCCCTCCACACAACGTCAACAACAACCCACTCCCGAAACATGGAGCCAATTTGGTGGTGGCCTATGACGAAGAAGCAGGAAGAGAAGAAAGAAAGCCAATTACGAAACAGGAAGAGTTCGAAGAAGCTCTGGAAGATTATACAAAGGGAATGGCTAACGTAGTATTAGCCTATAATGAGGCAATCTCCAAAGATGTGGAGGATGTATACAGTGTTAAAGGGGAAAAAGAAGACCCATCAATATAATACTGTGCAGTTTTAAAATCCCTAAAGTTCGCCTAGTTCTTCTACCAAGTATGAATATCGAAGGAGAGTAGGTTGGAAATAGCCCAGGCAATACTTGACATTGCGAGGAAGAACGTGGTCCCCTCGCTGAAATGGACGAAACCCATGGCCAGAATTGTGAAGAAGTTTCTGTCAGAAGTAACTTTCAGCGACGCAGATAGGGACGTGATATTCCCACATTGCGGGCCCTTGTATGTGACTGCCAGCGTCAACGGAGTTAGTTTTGCAAGGACTATTATGGATGGGGGAGCTTCCATCAATATCATGCCAATCAACTCTTTCCACGCAGCTAATATTCTGGAAGCAAGATTGTACCCCATGTCTTTGGTGATTTGGGGGAATGATAAGCAATCTTCCAATTCCATTGGGTACGTGAATGTTGGGATTATAATAGGGAATCTGAGTTCCCATATCAAGTTCCACGTAATAAAGAGTGTAACTTCCTACCATCTCCTGATAGGAAGAGTGTGGATGCACAACCAAGGGCTAGTTCCTTCAACGTACCACCAGTTCGCTAAGGCGAATATCAAGGGAACAGATGTGATCAATGGGGCTACGAAGAGTCCCTTTGCTATTGAGGAAGTTCACTTGGTAGATGCAGAATTTTACAAAGAATTGGAGGAGGATGTTCGGGTCCTAACGAGAAGAATGGAGGGAGCATGGGTTCCCTCGATGAGATAAAGGATGGGGCCCTTGAACGAGAAGAATAAAGAGGTTGCAAGAAGCGTAAGAGCGATGACCAGAGAAGCTCACGAGGTGGTCCCTCGTGTAACACCCCGTAATTTTGAGGATTTAATATTTAATTATTTTTGGGGGTTATAAAAATATTTAAATTGGAGAAACTTAAATTCATGAGTTGGAGAATCGATTTGAGTGAGCCGAATTATTTATAATTGTGGACTTTAAGTTTAATTGTCCGAATTAATGTGTATCGCCTTTTGAGGTCAAAATTTGGATATATCAAAAAGTATTTCGGATGGAAATTATAAGTGCGCGGTTGAGTCCTAATGGGTCGAGATAGTCAGAAAAGACTACCCGGGGGTCGTAATTGGGTCTCGGAGTATTTTTGGGCATAGTCGGGCCACACGGGGTGAGTTGGACCTTTTTAATTAGGCCCACATGGCCAAAAACGGGATTTTTTGTTTCTAACCTAATTGAGGGACTAGGAACGGCAGATAGTAAATTCTAAGCCTAGAATTTGGGAGAGGATTAGAGGAAGCTAATCAAGAAGTCAATTGGGAGATCTTTTGGAGTCAAATTAAGGAGCTCATTTGGGGTGTTCTTCATCAACCATTATCTACACCAACGGATCAGACCCTACGAATAATTCCAGGCAAGTGGTTATCTTACTGTAATGTGTAAATGGTGATATCCAATTCATATTTTAGTGATGTGTAAACTAAAATTCATTTTGTAGATAAATTGGTACAAAATGGGGTTTTGTTAATAGAATACTTGGCTGAGATTCAAAACTAAGAAATAGGTGTATTATATATCCCTAAGTAAAAATAAAATGAAATTTGAATATATTTGATGATTAACATGGAATCTTTATGAGTTCTTGGATGAAGAACATGAATCTTGAATGACTTAGGGTTTAATTGATGAACACAAGATGTTAATCTGCCAGAATTTTTGACACAACTTTAAATGTATGCCATTTGAGTTGTACTTCGAATTAGAGTGTGAAATATACATGTCTAGAAAGGTATTTCTCTTATCTATCCAATGAACTTGTAATCAGATAAATCGGAGTTCTGTAGAGGGAATAATCGACATTTTACTTAGGGTGTTTGATCTATCAACATAGTAATCTTCCAAAATTTGGACGTGACTTTAAACATGTGCGATTTGAATTCTACTTCGAATTAGAGTGTGAACCATACATTACTGGAAAGGTATTTTTATTAACTATACAATGAACTTGGGATTAGGTCAATCGGAGTTCTGTAAAGGGTGAAATCGAAATTTTACTAGAGGGTCTTTAATCTGCCAGAAAATTTGAGATTTTTCTTTTTAAGTCTCAAATGTCTAAAATTTTATCGGGGAAGTGTTTGGGACCTTGATGAAATATATTGATGGAATAATGATATGACAGTAGGTCTATGATTGAGTGTTGAAATTTAATTTTGTGAGAGAATTAAAGTGGAGATTCATAGGCTTGATTGTGACGTACTCTAATTCTAGATGATAAGAATATAATTACGAAAAAGCGTGAGCGAGTTTAAATTCGTTAGGTCAGTGGGTTAACAAGGGTAACTACTGAATTGATATAATAGGGGTTAACTAGGACCCTTAGAGTTGTGTGAATACTTGAATTAATACGAAAGTGAAATAAATTCGTAAAGCAAACAAGTAGGGTGAATATTAGCGAGAAATATATTACGTACAAGTATGAATAATTAGGTTGTGTAAATACCTACTGTTTTATAGGATTACTTGGGTTGTGAATGCCTATTGTGTGTTTCCTTGTGATAGGAACATAAACTCGATAAATATTAAGTTATGGGCCAAGTGAGCGAGTTCGGGGATAATGGTTGAGTGATACCAAGTTACTAAATTAATGGATGTGATAATTAATGAAGGTAGAGTCGGAGGGTAGACTCAAAAAAGTATTAAATTAATTGATGTTGTAATTAATTAGTTTAGGGTCGGGTTGTAGACCCGGGATTTGGTATAAATTAATTAATGTGTAAATTAATTAACTCGGAGTCGGACCATAGACCCAATTTGGTATGAATTAATTAATGTGTAAATTAATTATATTAGAGTCGGAGCACAGACTCGGATTCGTGTTGATTAACTAATGTATAAATTAATTATATTAGAGTCGGACCACAGACTCGGATTCATGTTGATTAATTAATGTGTAAATTAGTTATATTAGAGTCAGAACACAGACTCGGACTTGTGTTGATTAATTAATGTGTAAATTAATTATATTAGAGTCGGAGTGTAGACTCGGGTAGTTAATAGGTGTGTTAATTAATTTAATTAGATTCGGGCGATAGACTCGAGTTAGGTATTAAATTAATGGGTGTGTTAATTAATTTAATTAGAGTCAGACCATAGACTCGGAGAAAGTATTATATTAATTGAGGTGTGGATTAATTATATTAGAGTCCGACCACAGACTTGGAAAGATGATAAATTATTAAGTGAGAAAATTAATTATGTTGAGTCGGGCCACAGACTCAGGAAATTACAGGTAGTGTATGGGATTTTGAGTACACGGTAAAGTCGGGATTTATATTATATATATACGGTGTAGTGATAGTATATATATACGTGTATATATTGTGTGTGATATTGAATATCAGCGACTAGATATTTATTCAATTTATATACTCTAATGCTATCAAGGGAGGTTGCGCGATATGGGTGAATCCCCTAGCTTGAGGAGTAGGGTGAGTATATCCCCAAGTCATAGCATTCGGTATATATGGGTGAGGGGTTGTCTCACTTTCAGGGAAGGAATATGACTGTCTCCACTACGTTTATATTTTGGGCCAAGTTGGTGAGCGATTCCAACTTGGGGAACTAGGTTTGGTGACCACACCTAGTGAGATAGCATCTTAGAGGGAATCATCTGGCGAGGGTATACTCGAAGGGATGGATATACGTATGTTATATGTGTGGATGTTTTAGTAAAGGTACGTATATAGTGGTATTCAATATTATATGCGGGTAATAATACTAGGCGTGATGTATTTAATTTATATAACTTGTGACACGGTTATATGCTACTATTTAAGAAGAAATTAATTAAGGTAATTGTGGGATAAATTATAATTTAAGAATCATTATACGCGGGTTAGAGTAGTATGGAAAGGGGAGGTTATACCAGAACTAGTTGGACGGGGTAGTGCAACTAGGTGG